>CM057452.1:1618372500-1619622500 GCA_016271365.2 Neoceratodus forsteri
CATTTCCATCCCTCGAAAACCGATGCATTATGCACTGCGCTAAATTTGTCTCTAGGTGCTGGCTAGGTGCCCTCCCATCTTACCTTTCCACCATACTCTTGTCTGCCCGCATCCCCATTCATGCCCTTAGATCCCTTGACTCCCGCCAACTAGTAATCCAACGGTGGAGGACCACTGTTGGCCAAGCAGCCTTCTCTCACCACTTCCCTGAGCTCTAGAATGAGCTCCCTCTGCAACTTCACCACTCCTCCTCTGCCAACTCTCTCTCCACCACCCTGGCAAATTACTTCATGGTAAATTGCTCCTGCACCTGACTCTGTCAGGCACTGCCCCACTCCCCCCACCTTGTCTGACCAGCGGCACATAGCAAATGCTATGAATCTGGCTTATTTGGCCCAACCTACGCACTTATTGAACCTATGCACTTAATGTTATTGCTAGTTACTTCTTGTGAGTCTATATCTGCAATTTTTCAACCCGTGTATTCCCTACTACAGTATATTCGTATATGTGTATTATGTGTATTATGTGCCTATCTGTAACCTGGTTGTTCCATGATATCATCTATAACTCACACAAAGTGTAACCTCCTGCTGCTGTGTTTACTGCATATTGTTCCTCACTTGATAACCTGCGTGTTATCCTATTTCAAATGTAACCTCGTGCCACTATCCCAAATGTAACCTCGTGCCACTATCCCAAATGTAACCTCGTGCCACTATCCCAAATGTAACCTTGTGCCACTATCCCAAATGTAACCTTGTGCCACTATCCCAAATGTAACCTCGTGCCACTATCCCAAATGTAACCTTGTGCCACTATCTCATGTAACCTTGTGCCACTATCCCAAATGTAACCTCGTGCCACTATCCCAAATGTAACCTCGTGCCACTATCCCAAATGTAACCTTGTGCCACTATCCCAAATGTAACCTTGTGCCACTATCCCAAATGTAACCTCGTGCCACTATCCCAAATGTAACCTTGTGCCACTATCTCATGTAACCTTGTGCCACTATCTCATGTAACCTTGTGCCACTATCTCATGTAACCTTGTGCCACTATCTCATGTAACCTTGTGCCACTATCTCATGTAACCTTGTGCCACTGTATTTACTGTTAAATGTTCTTCAATTGATAACCTGCATGTTAGCAATCCCCTGTTCCCCCATCCCCCCCACAGGCCGCAGCGGGAGACGAGCAGCTTGTTGCTCAGCGTGCCTTTCCTGGTGAAACAATTTCAATAAATAATAAATAAATCAATATGTAACAGGCACATTAGGGAGGGATGCCACCATACACACTGTAGATCCCAGTTTGTGGCAGGATGTACAGGGTCCCAACTTGGATAAAAACTTTGGGACTTAACCTCATTAAATCCATTCAGATGGTGGAAGTTCAGTCTGTAATCATCAAGGCCTTACATTTTGGCACTGCCACAGGCCCAGATAGCCTCACTGCTGACTGTATAAAGTAATGGGAGATCTAAAAAGTGCAGGCTTATCTGAGATTTTCAGTTGCTGTTTAAATTAAAGGCAAACTGTTAAAATGCATGCAAGACGCTGTATGAGTTTTTCTCTTTAAAAAAAGGAGAGGCAAGATGTAACAAACTGGAAGCAGGTAAGTCTTTTAAAAGTACTTTTCAACATTTTAATGAAAATCATAGTTAAGTGTTTTAGTCAATTATCAGACCTTATAGATCACAAGCTTATGTTATTCCCAGGAGGTCTATACAGAACCATCTCATATTACTACAGAACATATTTGAATGCAAAAAGAAAAACAATCTTTCTGGTTATGTTATACGTCTGGGCTAGGAGAAAGTGTATGGCAGGCTGTCTAAGACCTATTTAGTTACAATCCTATATAAATATGGACTCCCACTACTTTTAGTAAAGGTGTTCTCAGCTGTTATTAAGAAGTAATAGTAGTACCAAATCTTAATGGGTGGAGGGGGAATAACATCCCAGCGTTGAGAGGGGTAAGACAGGAATGCCCCCTCAGTCCACTCTTACACATATTAGGCATAGACCCCTTTCCCTTTTAAAGAAATTAAAGTAGTTTGATTACAGGAATGGATACCACAGTGGGTTTACAGACCCCCGTGGTCCTGGCCTGTGCTGATGTTCTGTATTTACTGGTACAAAACAAATCTTCCTGCCACACAGTTTGCTCTATATTACAAAGGTTTTCTGGAGTGCTTGAATCCCAGATTAAATATATCATAATGCACAAATCACATGTTTTGTTCCAATAAGCTTATCATACCTCCAGTGAACATTGTGGACAGTCTCCTAAACTCAAACCCCTTCAAAATACTGGGCATTCAGTTTAGTAGCCAGGATGATGCCAGACTTAAATGGGGAACCAAAATAGATGAGAGGCAAAGAAAGGTTGACAGATGTAAGGGGTGGCTGTTGTCAAAGAGAAAACAGGTTTACATTTATTTTCTATTTAGTTTTTGTTAACCAGGTAGGGTGCACTAGGCAATCAATCACCTGTTTTCAGGCATGACCTTTAGAAACCGGTATTTACAGCATTTTTTCCAGATGATTTGGGGGAGTATATTAAATCCCATAAAAAGGAATGTACTGTATTTACCCATTAAGGAGGGTGGATTACGCATGACAAACCTGATTGCTTTCTTTCAGAGTATTTTCATACATACATACTAATATAGGAGTGATAAAAAATATGTAGCCAAAATAGAATCCTTGGCTACTGGACCGGATAAGCCCCTTTTTATTGGTGGCAATCTAGCAAGCATTTGTGGCCAGTCTTGAGGGTAGGAGAAGCAAGGGTGACCTTTTGCTACTTTACAAAATCTTGCAAAATACTGAACTCAGAACCCAGTGCAGCTTTCAATTTACCTCACATACGCCATACTTAAGATCCCACAATAAGCAAGTAACAGTACCCAAGGCTATCACCTGTAAAAGAAATGGATATTTTACAGGCAGGGTTGCTAAATTCTGGAACAAACTTCCCCAGCACATTGTTGACTAAACCAGCTTCAATATGTTCAAGGCTAGATTGGACAACCATCTTAACTGGACACCAAGTAAGGGATAGTTTACCCACACAGGCATGGGAGGCATTCATGATGGACAACTGCTTGCTTATGTCTACACCAAATTGAGTAAACTGAGTAATCTAGTATAGCTGTTACATTTTTTAAGACACCATGTGGAAGATAGCCAGAATAGAACCCTTAGCCCTGGTGCTTCAGCCCCACTCAGGGTCTTCGTTAATGGGTGGGTCTAATCTGCATCAGGAAAGAGCACCTTTTATGATGCAGTTCCTTAAAGGTACAGACACCAAAATAAGAGATAATTAAATATGTTAACTCATACATGATGAAGTGAAAATAATTAATAAAGGAAATACATTAACTGGTGATAACTAAAAAATAAGCATCCTAAGAAACATCCATTCAGTTCAGAAAAAGTAAAAAAAAATATTTTGTGGCTGGCCAGGTGGCACTGAGGGTTGAGGCGCTGGACACCACATCTCGTGCCGTGCTGGTGACTCGGGTTCAGGAATGACCTTGGGTCATTGGGGTGCTAGAACGGGGGAGGGGGAGGCATGGAGCAGGATTGAGCACCTCACAGCAGCTCTCCTCTCCTCTCCTGGTGTGGTTGTCACCCCCCTTTAGTTCCTCTGCCACCAGGTGGAGGTCCAGTGCCAGTGCAGGTGGGAAGGGGCAGCAAGTTGGGAGGGCAACTGGGGACGTGGCATGTGCCTGCTTCTACACACACACGCATCCGAGACTTGGGGTGGGTGAAAACGGGAAAAAACTCATAAAATACATAATGGAAAAAAAAAATATTATGTTGATTACAAAATATTTTTCCAAACTTGGGTGACAGTAAATACTGTACTTCAATACATCATTAATTGCCTACTAAATCTTTAAAAAGTAAATTATTTTCAAAGAATTAGTTTATTACTGCCTTGACTAAATTCAAACAAGAGGTAGGGTAAAGACGCAGACTGAGAAAGGCTGACGTAAAGTATTAGAAAAACGTGTTACAGAAGTAACAAAGAGAAAGGAACCAGTACTCACCACAAGAAAGATAACTGTTAGTAAATGAAATGATCTCAACTAGAATTGATGAATGACCATGGAGGAAAAGCAGAAAAGGAAGAATGAGAATCATGGCAGAAGTGCAAGCCTGTGGGGGTGAAATGTAAAAATAAAAATAGTAACCTAGGGGTTCTCAGATGGAGGGAACAAGATGGGAAGGGGGAAGAGGAAAGTGAGAATGCAGTACATTAAGGTCCAGTGAACATAAGTGTGGAAAAAGGTTGAGTCCAATTAATCGAGGTCCAATGAACATAAGTGGAAAAAAAAGACTAAATAGTATAATACATGCCTCAAACATGTTTAAATAGATTTTCAAAAATTTCAGAGAGGCTCCTACTCAACATGTAAATAAACCAACACTGTTACTGACATGACTGAGCAAGGCAATCTGAGCCCCTGCTCCAGTACAAGTCTTGGACCAATTTTTTACAAAAAAAAAAAAAAAACGTAGACTGAACAGGATGCACAAAAAGAGGATCTCCCTTTTTTGTATACTGTATTGCATTTTATTGAAAATGTCATTTAATTTATCACAACACCATACAACACACAAGGTACCATATTAAGGAATCATTTGTACTACATTAGAAGTTGTAACAAACAATATTAAAGGAAATTATTTGTTTGCAGTGATAGGATTTCATGTGAATAATACTTTCCGTATTTATATAAAAACTTTTATGTAAAAGGTCTTAACAAGGAGTTCAGAAGGTTCTGGGCTTAGCCACATACCTTAAAAATATATACAGTACTTCAAACAACTAATGAGTGATATGAATGATTAGTTTAGTGTTACGTAATGAGGTCTTGCTGTGAAAGAATATAGCTTTTAGGGGTGGGCGGATAGCATAATTCCTCCAGATATCAGATTCAGATTTATCCATCAATGTATCCGACCAGTTCAGGATATTTGTCGGGTTGGATATATTGATGGAGAGAAACAGTGGACTAATAAAATGTTTGCCCTTAAAAAACACACAATGACCGAATCTGACAGAATAATCACTTTAATGAAGCACTGTTAAGAAATCATAAATGAATACAGGGACACTTAATTTTTATAAAAATTGTCCATATTCTGTTTTATAAAAAGCAACATGTTTGCATTTTTGGGTGTGAGTCGTGAGTGCTTCTCTGTTATTATATTGCCAGCTACACTAAAAATTCTCTCGCTAGGCACACTGGTGGGTGGAGCGGACAGGTACCGCATTGCAATTTTGTTCAGCACTGGAAACCTGTGTCCTTGCTTTTGCCAGAAAGTAAGAGCATCAGGTGTATTTTTTTGGCATCAGATTTTCTGCTAGGTAAATGTCAAGCTCCTGATTGCGACTGGACACACCATCAACAACTGAAGCTGAAAAATAAATAAAAGCCTGCTGGTGCTACACCCTTTATGGAATATGTTAAAACAGAATTTGCTACTGACTGCAATTTGTAAATATTTTTTTACTTACTGTCTTCTGGTAGCGAGTTGTTCTGTGAGAAGACATCCCATGGGTCATCTGTGTCACAGTCCTGCTCGATGTTTTTTTCATCGAGTTGCTTCTATACTATGTGGCTCATCAGACATCTCACAGTGCTCCTCAACAAGTTGTTTAATGACAGCTTTAGCAAATGATTTCCCACACTCAGTCCTGAAAAAGTGAAGCTTGTATCTTGCATCTATGACTGTAGCCATGGCAATCTCCCTCATGGACTCATATTGCACTAATTGATTGTTAATGGATTCAAGCATTGCCAGTTTCATTGCTTGCAGCCCTGGTACTTTTATCCCCTCAATTGAGTGAAACAGTACTGTGGAAGTAGGAATAGTGTCAGAAACACAGGCACAATCAGAACTTGGCCATCTGGTTTCAATCTCAAATGGCCTTAATAAAGTGCAGACGTTCTCTGCAAGAGACCACTGTGAGTTAGTAAATGTTCTGGTCTCACATTCAGCAGCATGAGCAGTCAGTGCTCTCCGCTGCTCTAATAAGCGTTCTGGCATGTAAAAAGAGCTGTTCCATCTTGTGGGCATTTCCTGCACTAAACGGTGCTCTGGTAACTGAAGGCTCTTTTGCAACTCTTTAATCTTTTCAGATGCAGAGGCAGAGTGCTGAAAGTGTCCCACAATTGCTCTCCCCGTGGCTAGTAACTCCTCAACTGAGCGTTGTTTAAAGACGGAATCATGAATAATGAGCTGTAGTGTGTGCGCTAAACAACCAACACTTTGCACATCACTGAGTTTCTTTGCTTTAGCAATATTTGGGCCATTATCCCTTACAACTAGATGCCTTTGACCACTCTTTATCCCCCATGTGTCGAGAATATGTAAAAAATCTTTTGAAAGGTTTTCCCGTGTATGTCTGTCAGTGAGGTGCTTTAAGAACTAAAGTGCGTACCGTCTGTTAAAGGATTCATCTATCCAGTGTGCTGTCACTGGTAGGTAGGACACGATTGAGCAGGCTGTTGTCCAGGTATCTGTGGTAAATGAAAAATGCTCAATATTTGCCAGCTCATCTTGCATTCTGGACCGTATCTTATGGTACATAGAGGGGATTGTTACCTTGGCAAAGTGGCTTCTTGATGGTAAAATATATCTTGGCTCCAATACTGATAACAGCCGCTTGAACCCTACATTCTCAACCACAGAAAAAGGTTGTTCATCAGCTGCAACCACCTCCGCAACTGAATTTGTGATTTCAATAGCCCGTGGGTGATCACTGCTGAATGGGTTAGCATGAGCAAGACAGGATTCAATAGTCTGGATCTCCCGTTTTATCTTTTTAGACGGTGGCTCCTGAAGAGATTCAGCTTGCCTTGCTAATTCATTACGGTCTTTTTCCCCTTGCAAATCAGCATACTCAGACGTGTACTTGTTTCACAAATGATTTAAGAGTCCTGAAGTCCGGAAGCTATGGACTGAAGACCCCCTGCTTGTGAACATGGGATTGTGGCACAGAGTACACTTAGCCTTCGAGTCGGAGTCTCTGTCCAATGTAAAATATGCCCATACCAAACTTTTGTGTGACATTTCTAATATAGTTGAACGCGATTTCAATTTGGAGACTCGCATACCACAACTAACACTTCGTGTCTGCGTGCACTGTTGGTCTATTACTTGTTGAGATAATTTTGAGATAAAACTAACAGGTTCACACGTGCTTAATGAGACAAGTTAATCACTTTGCACCTATACACCTTGCAACTTGCATCTGTTGTTAATTGGCAAAAAACAGAACTTGCAATTAGGGCATTAAGTATTAAATGTAGAAAGTGTTGTTCTGTGCTGACATGGAAAAAAATCCGATCGGATCGGTTTGCATGAAAAATCAAGCTATCGGAACGATTATCCACCCATCCCTAATGCTCACTAATAATGTTTTGGCTTTCTGCAGCAGTTTAACCTCTAGTCAATATATTCCCCTTGGTATTCACCTTTTCCCTGGTGATTACCCCATTGATAATGATTCTGGCCCGGATCAAGAATAATACTGATATCTTATCTTTGTGTGACTGAGATGTTGATACTTAAGAGAGGGCTGTATGCAAGACCTACTGTAATGTTTGATTCTGTGTTTACGATTCCTCTGGGATTGCAATCAGGGCACCTAGTTGTTCAAATTTCCTGAGGTGTGCATTATTTGCATTTCTAAGGCCATGGACTATTTTTTTTCTAGTTTTGACGTTTCTATAGTGTCTTGTAGCCATTAGTTATAGTTAGGCCTTCTGTTGCCCAGCTGAAGTTTCAAAACTTCCTTTTAGCTTTGTTAGCTATTAGGTATACACTGTGTCTTCTGCTTATAGTTACTTTCTTACCTGTTACTTGGCCTTAAACACATATCTCAGGAGTAAACAGATCTTGTAGTCCTAGTAGAGGGTTGAGTTTACTTTTAATTTTATTATAGAAAGACTTTGTAACTGAACAGTCCCACAGAAAGTGCATTAAGGTACCATCTTCTTGTCCACATTTATAGCACAGTGGAGATGGGATACTTTTTATTCTGAATAATATTTGTGGATAGTCTTTTTTCTTCCATATACATTTTATCTCCTGATCTCCCAGGCAGCCCCCTTCTAACTGCCCCCCCCCCCAGCTCTGTCACTGGTTCTTCTGGGACTTGCCTTCATCAGCGTCCTCTATCACAGGACAGTGGTTGTGCCTGGCCACCGGTGCAGGGCCTGTGGAGGGTTGGTCGTTATTCTGCTGCCTGGGGTGGTTTTCCATCGATTTTCTCCCTGGACCCACAGTTGTACAATGGACACAATGTCCGAGTTCTGCTTCTACTGAGATGGACCCAGCATCCTGAATGTGGGATCCCTTCCCTACATGGTGGCGTGCGTGTGCTGGCGCCCTGCCACAGTTGGGTGCCAGGCAAGCAATGCACCACACTAACCCCTCCTCCCTGAAGAAGGAGAGCTGTCGGAGGATGCTCAGTCCTTCCTCTCCCTGCCGTCCCCTGAGCAACATGATTCTGTTCCTGACCCTGGGTCACCGGTGTGGCAGGAAGTAAGGCACCCAGCAACTCAGCTCTCCATGCCACCAGGCCAGCCTATGGAGTGTAGTAAAGATTGTTAATAATTTTGAGTTGTTGAATTATCAGGGCTACAGCTGATTAGGCTCTTTTTTGAGAGGTTCCAGATGTCTTTCCTTTTCTGTTGTGTGGTGTTAACATTTAGGGCTTTGGCTTAGCTAGTCCACTCAACTATTTCTTCAGCCTTACCATATTCCTTATTTATCAGGCTGGTGTGCCAGGATGGCACTGAGCATTCATTCGAGAGATTGTTTTTGATTTTAATGCTGCTGTATGGCATGTTAAATTTACAGCAAAAAAAATAAAAATCATCACTGGAACGTAGGTCATGCTGATTTTTCAGTATGCCAAAGTGGATGAAGTTACTTCTTTCCAGCAGGTTTGCAACAATGTGAATACATACATTTGTTTTCCAGTACTCTTTGTCTTTTTTATTATTTATTTTCATGTTATTATTTCTCCATATCTTCTGCTCTGGACTGTATTTAATATGGTGTCTGTTTCCTTCATGATGTTCAAGAACATTTCATGGGAGTATTATACAGGCCAATCTCTTAGAGTTGGAGGCAGCTGTGGGTCTGCATTTTGAATGTTGACCTAATAGGGGCTATGATATCCTCTCTCTGAATCCCATATGTAGGTTGTTTCATTTTCTTCTCTGAAAAGGAAGCATAACAGCAAGACTTTAATGAATGAAATAATGACAACAGTTTGTATACCTTGTCGTTACAGGACTTGCACTACCTAGTTCAAATTCTGAAATCCAGGAACTATTAGAAAAATGGGTAGGTACAATAAGTTTAAATAAATAAATGGTGAAATGTCCATTTACACTTAAAAACAGGTACAATAGGACTTCTGGTGATGTCATGGATCAAATAGCAGCCTGAGGCAAAGGCTCCTTTCCCACCAGGGATTACATTTTCTTCCAAGTAAAATCAGGCCAGATTGCTCAAAACTCCCATTGGACCCAAGGGAGATGACAGGCAGAACAGATCCAGAGCCCTGAAATCCAAAATGATACAGGATGGACACACATTAAGAGATGATAAGTTCAAAGTCGCAGCTTGTTCCCTGCAAGCTCTAAAAGCCTGAGCTATGACAGACTGCGAGGGAGAACGGCTGACACAGAACCAATTTGAACTCCTAATGAGAGAAATCAAAGCTTCTCATAGTGAAAATCAGCTGGAATTTCAACAACTTAATGACAGGCTGGGCAGAGCTGAAAGATGGGTAGAGGAAGTGGAAAAGCGAGTAGCAATCGTGGAAGACAGTGCCAGACAGCTGGGAGCAGCACTAGAATCCACTACACATAAACTCTACAAGAAAAATGCATAGACACAGAGGCCAGGTCTTGGAGAGATAACCTAAAGCTAATGGGTCTACCAGAAGGCTCAGAGACTGGCCACATTTGTGACTACCTGGCTGAATTACTGAAATATGTACTAGCCTTGCCAACAACAATGGATATTCGCATAGAGGGGGTGCACAGGGCATTACTCCCCAAGCCAACAGACCCTCATGCTAGATTTAGACCTATTTTACTAAAATGCTTTAACTGCTGAACTAAAGAGGATGTCTTATGTATAGATTGGCAGAGAAACGAAATCGCCTACAATGAAGCTTGTCTGTACCTCAACTAGGACTATCCACTGGACATCTTAAAAAAGCATCTTCAATACACTCGAATCATCAGAGCACTAAGGGCCAAACAAATAAAATTCCAGACTCCCTACCCCGCCTGAATAAAGATCTTATAGGAGGAAGGAATAAAAATGTGCTATACTCCAAAAGAAGCCCGAGAAGTAGAGGACAGACCCTACAACCCTCTGAAAGGACCACACCTGCCCAGTGACCAGTGGACAACCATCTGTAGACAACAAATTAAAGCCCCAGGACAACAGGCAGCTATTGACACAATGCAAGAGATCTGTAGCCTATTATAACAAGTACAAGATAAAAAAGGAAAGGGAGGAAAAGCAGTATATAAAACCTGAATAAGAACTATGGATGTGCAGTTTTCTATACAAAGTCCTTGAATGAAACAGTATAAGATAAGACTGTTTTGTTTTATTGTTTGAACTGGTGTAGCACAAATGCCATTACCAAAGCCAAGTTGGACTTCACTCATCACATCCCTTGAGAAAGCAAGGCTAGATCTGACTCTTATTTCACTTAAGAGCAGTTGTAATGCAAACACGCCAGTTGGAGAACACTCTGGGTTTTTCTACCTCTAAAGGCTTTAACATGCATGTCATTGTGGTGCATCAGAAATAATGAATGCGGGAAACACTAGAAACCAGTTGTCGCCACACAGTGGGGCCGAACAAATACACACATGCCCAATGCCCACAGTAGATTTTCTAGAATTAATGTATTTCCATCTTGTGCATGAAATGCTGCTCCGACAAGACGGCTTACCCAAACTGAGGATAGGTCCTCAGCAATGGTAGACTGCTAATGCACCAGGGGTGCTGACTACCGATCTCATCATTTCCAACTATGCACTTCTAAATGGAGGTGCTTGAATAGGAAAAGCAAACCAGAACTTTGGACCCTCTGACCCTGCTCAAGTTTAATTGTACTCAAAGAATTATTGGTTCAATGGGCCAGAACATTGTGCTGTGGGGGAGGTGGAGATTGTTATAAATGGTGGAATGTTTTTCAAAGGGAATGGATTGAATAAACAGGAAAACACCAGGTGGTAACATGTGGGACGCAGTAAAAACAGAACACTAGGGGAAGGAAACCTAAGAGAAAATGGTGTTACATCTGTTTAGTGTATAGGGCAGACTGTCTGGAGGTGGGATAGGGAAAGCTCATGCTTGGGGTATGGCAGTGGGGGGCAGGAGGCTGCACAGACCCATCTTATCTGGCTGGCTGCACTTCTCCCTGCGGTCCCTGTTGCTTCTTCTCATGGGACTCCCACCCTAAACCCAAAGTCAAAACTTATCCAGAATGAAAGTAAATGGTATTGAGAGTGGTACTAAAAGCATTAATATAAATGCAGCTTATTTGTGGAGCAGAAATCAAGGTGGAGATAGGGGATATCCCACTGGAGGCAGAGAAGCTGTGGACTGTAGGGTGCATTTCATGACCACCTGTATCGTTTATTACCTAACACCAGGGACATGCCCCACTGCCCAGAGGCAGAAATGATACCTCCCAAAACAAAACAGAGGCTAATGCACCTATATAAAAGTGAAGAATATAATGAGCCTGCCCATATTTGAGACAACAGAGGTGATCAGCAAGGGAGATGTACACTTATAGATGGGTCTTGACAAGTAACATGGGGCGCTGATATAAACTGTCCCAAATCTTAAACCACTCTAGTGGGGGTGGTCTGCTTTTTCTTTTTTTTTTAACCTCAAGTTTATTAACAACAAATGGGTACATTCATGTATATATCCATCAAGGCTCAATTACATTCAATTGTATTTCATTATAGAAAACATATTTAAATTATGCTTCTTAACCATACTTTACTCAAAATCAGCACCAGTCAGTTATTCATACCTATTTATATTATGATAATCTCATTGCAGTGAGGAGTACCACCCCTGGGTTAAGCAAGATCAATCCAAGAGCTCTCCCCTTCCCTACCCCCCATACCCAGATAGCTCCGGCACCTCTCCTGTGAAGCACTCACATAATTGGTTCAGAATGTGCTTCACACCGAAGAAGCCATCTAGTCCATCTGTGTACATACATGTGCATTTTCTGTTTGAGTTTGAAGGTTAGCTCTTCAAGCTCAGAGATCTCTTGAATTAAATTTTTGGTTTTTAACCACCTCTGAGCTGGCATAATATCACAAATATGGCATAAAACCTGCTTCATCATCAAATCCTGCTGTGGAGGCTGTATTAATGGTGATGATCCATTTTGTCTCCTTTTGCAGGATCAAGCGGGAGGGACTACCAGAATAAGTAGGTCCTTTGATTTCAACATCTTCTGCTGGTTCATGTATTTGCACTGCTCTATTTTTTTTTTTGTCTTTAAAGAATAAGCTAGCTAGAGACATTGCTGACTATGAAAACACAAGGTTTTTGCCTGGGAAATGAGAGTTAGAGATCAGGAAGCAGAGGACACTCCAGATCAAGATCTAGGGGTCAACAGTTCAATTTTAATCAGAACAGATAAAAATAGAGCAATGCGTTTCAAAAAATGTATTAATTTTGAATAGAGAGGATTTGCTGGTTCCCAGGAAAAAAGGCATATCAAACTCTGACAGTATAAGCTTTGACCAAAAGGAACAAAAGGTTGTTACTTTTGTTACTGAATTTAATCCTTTAGCAGGACACATTTGGTGGTGGTGGTGGTGGGTGGAGTTCATAAGTTTTGGCCAGTTCTTTTTATTGACTCTATCTTGAAAAACAGTATAGTTTCAGCACCCAGGGTTACTTTTAGTAAAGGGGAAAGTATTGGAGATAGGTGTACTAAAAGTTACTTTCTAGTTACCAAAAAACAAGTGAAAGCCTCAACTGGCTTGCCAAAAAAAAAAAGCCAAATAGCTTTTTCAAATGTGGTAAATGCAGTACATGCATGCACACTGATACTGGCAACACATATACAGCCAGCATCAGACCAGTAGATGTTGAACAGTTCATCACTTGGTCCACAGTGTTTGTAGTTTTCATCTGTTGCTGTAGTTGCAATCTGTCCTACCCAGGATGTACAATCTTTGTTTTTTTTTACCTTTTTTTTTTATAGGTCAGTTCTGACCTATAGAAGTCAGAACTGAAGAGCATATAGGAGTCATTATTAATGGCAACCAAAATAATGCCTATGTGTTATATTTTTATTTATTTATTTCAAAAGTTTCACCAGGAAAGACATACTGAGTTGAGAACAGCAAATTTCCAGATGAGTCGAGGAGGCAAGGGAGATAAGATATAAAAATCAGAGCATTTACAGTACAATATTTACAATACAACAACAAAATTTACAATATTTCCAAAAGAGTAGAACCATATATGCCATAAGAGGCACACGACAAAAAGGCAAATTAACAATTAACAGTTAAGGCTGGAGTTTTATTTTATTTAGCTTTTGTTTACTGGGTAAGCACACTAAGCAAAAAATGCCTATTTTCAGGTACGACCCGGGAGATTACAAAGTAAACATACAAAATGACATGACTGTGTAACAAAGAAGGGATATACAGGCAGTAATCAGAGAAGCATAAACACAATAGTAGAGACAGTAACACAGTAAAATGCAATATACATTACATGGAGAAAAGAGCATTAGGACAAGCCATGATACAGTGAATCATTATATATAATAATTATGTAAGTACATGAGTAGAGCAAAAGATAAAGGTTAGAGCATAGGATACTAGTTAAGTTAACCAGGAACTGTACAAGGGGAGGCAGTGGTAGTTAACCAAAAGTTACAGGTGTAGATAGTGGGGGGGCTAGGGTAGAGTTATAGGGGAAGGAGAGAGGAGGAAAGTGGTGGGGGCAGTTTTAGTGGGGGAGTAAGGGTGGAGCTCAAGTGCATTTGTACAAGGGAGAGATGAAGACATGGAGAAGAGAGGAAAGGGAGCGAAGGGAGAAGAGAAGAGGGAGTGAAGGGAGGAGGCAGAGCAGGTAGGGGGAGTAAATTCCATAGTTTAGGGAGGCAGAAGGAGAAAGCAGCTTGGCCAGCTGAGGATGACCTATGTGGGAGTGCTAGGGAGCAATTAACCAGAGCTGCAAAGGGAGTAGGAGGAGAAAGGGGGAGGATGAGAGGAGAGATAATAGGTAAGTGGGGATAGAGCTAAGCTAGTGCTTGACAATAAAGCAGGAGCAATGTGTAAGTCATTTGACTTCAAGGGAGGGAAGGGAGAGGGCGGTGTAAAGGGAGCAATGGTGAGTGTGAGGCGGGCAGTCGAGGGAAAACTGGCAGAAGGAGTGAAAGAGGATCCAGTCTGGCTAGCATGGACATAGGAGCAGTGTTGTAAACAATGTCTCCATATTCAAAGATAGGGAGAATAATTTTCTGCAGAATGACTCTACAAACTAGCAAGGGGATGCACCCACAGTTTCAGTATAACGCACCTAATTTTGGGTGCAGCTTTTTATGGATGGCATCCACGTGCCCAGGAAAGTCGAGGTGGCAGTCAAGCCACACCCGAGGTACTTGAAGGAGGGACATCCTTGATTGGGGACTCATCTAGGGTGTGAAAGGGGAGGGCTGTAAGTCTGGAGAGCGTTTGCCTGGTTTTGAAGGTCACAGAGGCTCTTGAAACTGATTTTCTTGAAACTTGCAGGTCTAACCTAAACTGCCTGAGGTATATGGCCTTGGAACATGTCCCCGTCACCCAAGGTGGGGGGAAACAGGGTACATACTGTCCTGCAGAAAAAAAAAAAGACAAAATGGATTGCCACCCTTAAAACAACCTCCCCAGCAGGACTTAATGATAAAATAGGTTTTGTGCTGTATTTGTGATATTATGCCAGCATAGAGGTGGTTAAAAACCAACAATTTATGAAATGTCAGTAATTTTATGTGTTACAAAAGTTGAGTACGGGTTGATTTTTAAGTGTAAATTGATTGTTCATCATTTGTTTGTTTAAACTTACTGTACTCACTTTTCTAATAGTTACAGGATTTCAAAACTTTAGCTAGGTAGTTTGGGTTCTGTAATAACAAAATATACAAATTATTTTCATTATTTCAGTTACTAAAGTCTTGTTGTTATGCCTCCTTTTCAGAGATGAAAATGAAACCAACTACATATGGAATTCATAGAGAGGACATCATAGCCTTTATTAGGTTGACATTCAAAATGGAGATTCCCTTTTGTGCATCCCATTTTGGTCTACCTTTTCTTGTAAAAAATATGGGCTGTTACTTGTACTAGACCAGGGGTTCGCGTAGCCTTATTCAGTCCCATTCATGTTAATAGCCTCATTGGTTTATTTATGTGTTGAGTAGGAGCCTCTTTGAAATATTAGAAAATCTATTTGAACTGTTTTAGGCATGTATTATATTATTCAGTCATTTTTTCACATATGTTCATTGGACCTCAATGTACTGCATTCTTGCTTTCCTCTCCCCCCCCCCCCGTTCCCACCATCTGAGAGCCCCCTAGGTTACTGTTCACTTTTTTAAAGTTTCACCTGACCCTCCCTCCCAATTGCACCTCTGCCATGATTCTCATTCTTCCTTTTCTGCTTTTCCTCCATGGTCATTCATCTATCTATTCTAGCTGAGATCGCTTTGTTTACTAACCCATATATATTTCTTGTGGCAAATACTGGTTCCTTTTCTCTCACTGTGTTACTTCTGTAAAACTTTTTTTTACTAATATTTTACTCTATCCATTTTCAATCTGTTTCTTTATCTTACTTCTTGTTTTGAACTTATTCAGGACTTTAATAAACTAATTCTTTGAGAATAATTTACTTTTTGAAGATTTACTAGACAATTAAGGACATATTGAAGTATTTATTGTCACCAAAGTTTGGAAAAATATTTTTGTAACTAGCATAATATTTTTTTTTACTTTTTTTAAACGGAATAGATGTTTCTTAGGATGTTTAATTTTTAGTTATCACCAGTTAACGTGTTTCCTTTATATATTCTTTTTACTTCACCACATATGACTTAGCATATTTAACTGTCTCTTATTTTAGTGTCTGTATCTTCAAGGAACTGCATTATAAAAAAATACTCTTTCCTGATGCAGCTTAGACCCACCCCCTGGCCAAGACCATGAGTGTGGGTTGAAGTGCTGGTGCTGAGGGTTCTCTTCTGGCTATCTTCCACGTAGTGCCTTGAATAAATATTTTTTCATGGACTAGAAAGTGTGGCCATACTTTGTTATTTTGCTACTGACCCCACAAGTGCAGAGTTTTGTCTTTTTCTGTTATAGCAGACTGTCTAGCTTGCCTGCACAGCCTCCAGATTTCAAAACATGTCTTCTCTGTTTTGAATGTTTGGAAATGTTGCTCTGCCCTGAGTCAGAGTCAGATGGTCATGCCTCATGGGGACAGAGATGGGATTCTTATCTGGCAGTGATAGTAGGAGAGAAGAAGCAATTACTCACCATGGTAATGTTATTTTTTTATAGGATCCCTCACTATGATTTACACAAGCAGCATCTTCCTGGCAGAGGGCAGAGAATGATGCCTTGGAGATACAAAGTTATGCTAATGATGAAATTTAGAACCTAATGTTCAAACTCTGAACTGTGGTCATGTTCCACTCTAGACCCTAATAGATGATTTGTTTCTATAGCTAAAGGGAGCTGTCACTATGAAAACTAGCAAAGTGGCTACCAACAATTTCTAACACAGTAGCCATTGTAGCCATTAGCGAGACATGGTTCACCAGTAACCACACTTGGGAAACTTCAGTACCCGGCTATCTACTGTTCAGAAGAGACCGAGGGGCAAAAGGGGGGGGGGGAGTGGTCCTTTATGTCAATGAAAATATCAAAGCTACAGAAATTCAGAATTCATATAAGGAGCCAGAAGAACTGTGGGTCACCCTGGAAACAGGAAAAGGGACAGCCATATGAACTGGGGTTGTCTACAGGCCTCCAGACCAGGGGAAGAACATAGACACATTACTGTTAGAAGATATACAACACATGACAGCTAAAGGGGAGGTTCTGATAATGGGAGACTTCAACATGCCAGATACAGATTGATCAATATCAGCAGGAACATCTGTCAGAACTAGACACATAGTGGATTCCCTGCAGGGGGAGGGCCTCAAACAACTGGTACAACAACCCACAAGAGACAGGGCTATCCTAGATCTGACTAATGGGGAAAGGATCACAGATCTCCAGGTAGAAGGTCACCTGTGGGCCAGTGACCTTCACACGGTATGGTTCAATTTGGTCACTAGCACTAAATCATCCCATTCCAAGGCAGAAATATGGGACTTCAGAGGAGCTGACTTTGATAAGATGGCCAACAGAATTAAGTTAGCCCTGGCAAGAAGAAATACAGGTGAGGTGGTACAGGCAAAGTAGGCAAGCATTAAGGATGCAATACTTGAAACAACATCCCATTGTGTTAGGGAGAAAAACAAGAGCAAAAGAAGGAGGAAACCACTTTGGTTCTCAAAAACAGTAGCAGAAAAGATCAGAGCCAAAAGGTTGGCCTTCAGGAAATATAAGGGAACGAAGATAGGGAGGCATACCAAACTTCCCTAAGGGAAGCAGGGAAGGCAGTCAGGCAGGCAAAGGCCCAAACCAAAGAAACACTAGCATGAACAGTAAAATAAGGAGACAAGACTGTCTATAGATACATTAGTGAAAGGAGAAAGTCCAGAGGGGGTATAGCTAAGATCAAAGGGGATAAGGGGGAGCGTGGGGAGGGGGACCTAGGAAAAGCATCTGTCCTAAATACATACTTCTGCTCAGTATTTACTGAACAGAAGGTAGGGCATGGCCCACAGCTCAGCACCATGGAAACGGGGGAGGGAGGTGTGCACAAGTCCCTTCACAAAGGAAAAGGTCCTACAAGAGCTCACTAAGCTCAAGCAGGACAAGACAATAGGACCGGATGGCATACATCCCAGGGTACTAAAGGAGCTAAGGATGGAACTAGCAGAATCATTATCAGAACTGTTTAGTGAGTCTCTGAGTACAGGAGAGATCCCAGAAGACTGGAGAAGGGCTTATGTGTTCTTGCTTCACAAGAGAGGTAGCAGGGAGGAGGCAGGGAACTACAGACCAGTCAATCTTACCTCAGTCGTGGGCAAGATTATGGAGGTACTCCTTAAGGAAAGGATAGTGCAACACCTGAAATCCATAGGAACACAGGATCCAAGACAGCATGTGTTTATAACAGGAAGGTCCTGTCAAACAAATCTCATAGATTTCTTTGACTGAATAACCAGAGTGGTGGACCAAGGGGGTGCAGTTGATGTCACCTACCTTGACTTCAGCAAAGCTTTCGACACTGTTCCACATAAAAGATTGATTAATAAGCTGGGTAGGCTCGGGGTGAGTCAGATGTTGGTCAACTGGGTGGCAAACTGGTTGACAGGCAGAAAACAGAGAGTGGTGGTAAATGGTATACAATCAGAAGAGATGCAAGTCACTAGTTGGGTACCTCAGGGATCAGTCCTGGGGCCAGTCCTCTTCAATATCCTCATCAGTGATATTGCAGATGGACTGGAGGGTAAGCTTTGTCTATTTGCAGATGACACCAGGATCTGCAACAGAGTAGATGATCCAGATGGGGTGGGCAGAATGAGAAGAGATCTGGATAAACTGGCAAAATGGTTGGAAGAGTGGCAACTGGGGTTTAATGCAAAGAAGTGCAAGATCATGCACATAGGGAAGAGAAACCCTGAAGCCACCTATAGACTGGGAGGGGAGTTACCTGCAATCACAAGAGAAGAAAGAGACTTGGGCATCATCAACACAGATGACCGAAATCATCCAAGCAGACCACTAAAGCAGTAGGTAAGGCTAGAGGGATGTTGGGGTGTATTAGTAGGGGTATCACAAGTCATAAGAGGGAGGTAATAATCCCTCTTTACAAGATACTGGTTAGGCCCCATCTGGAGTACTGTGTGCAGTACTGGAGGCCACACCTGCACAAGAACATTAACAAAATGGAGGCAGTCCAGAGAAGGGCGACCAAAATGGTGCAG
This sequence comes from Neoceratodus forsteri, assembly GCA_016271365.2. Lineage (NCBI taxonomy): Eukaryota > Metazoa > Chordata > Ceratodontiformes > Ceratodontidae > Neoceratodus > Neoceratodus forsteri. The sequence goes on from CM057452.1 coordinate 1,618,391,709, forward strand.
GGACTACATCAGAAAACATATGAGGACAGATTAATGGAGCTCAGTATGTATACCCTAGAGTAAAGGAGGGATAGAGGTGATGTGATCGAAACATTCAAACATCTTAAGGGCATTAACAAGGTGAAAGGGTCTAACATGTGTCAGTATAAGAAAAATAGCAGGACAAGAGGACACAGCAAGAGATTAGAGGGAGGCCGATTAAGGGGTAATGGGAGAAAGTTCTTTTTCACAGAAAGGGTGGTGGATGCATGGAATGGCCTACCTCAGGAAGTGGTGGCTATGAATATAGTGCAGACCTTCAAACAGGCATGGGATAGGCATAAGGGAGCAATACAGATGAGTATGAATAGATAGGCCACTGACAGAGCAAAGGCCAATGACACATTCATAAGGTACAAAAAATGGGCAGACTGGATGGGCCTTGCGTTCCTTATCTGCCATCAAATTCTATGTAACATTTTTTAATTGAATTTTTAAAAACATTAAACAAATTTTAAGGCAGACATCATGTGGAAAAATATTTAACAGACCACCTTTTATAGTCAAGGAACTGCAATAGTAATGCTCAAGCAACCTTAATGAAAATAAATGATTCTTGTGTCAACCTATTTTCAGGTTCTGGAAGAGGAGGCAGGGTTAGGTAGTGTAAATCATAGGGGGATCCCTGATAAGAAACAGCAGTGCTACAGTGGGTACATTTTACTTCTAACCCCGTGAATCCCTCAACTATGAATTCACTCTGTGTAGACTATGCAGTAGTACCTTGGGAGGTTGGGTCCAAACTCTACTTTGGGAAAAGGTTTTGCAAGACAGCAGTTCCAAAGCTGCCATCACTTCTGGACAGTATGTCTAGACAATAGGGCTTTGTGAAGGTGTGCACTGTTTTCCAGGTAGCTGCTTTGCACATGTCCAATAGTGGGATGCCTGTTGTGGATGCCACAGAGGCAGAGATACCCATGTGGAATGTGTCTTTAGGCTTCTGGGGGGTACCTTCCCATCTTTTTCATAATAGAACTGTATGCAAGAGACTGTCCAGTGAGAAACAGTTCTCTTCATTGCTGGTTTACCTTTGCCTACCTCACCATAGGTAACAAAAAGCTAAGTGCCCTGGGACCTGACATCCTTTGTCTGGTCCAAGCAGTGGCCATTGTGCTAGTTTCAAATCTAGGCAGTGCAGTTTCTGCTCGGCTGGGCTGGAATGCCCAAGATAGAGCACAGGAAGGGCCACTGACTGGTTCAGGTTGAATTCCAATACCACCTTAGGTAGGAACTTCCTATTGGTTCTAAGAACTACCTTGTCCATATGGAAGATTACATAGTTTGGTTCTGTGAAGAGGGCTTGCAACTCACTTACCCTCCTAGCAGATGTCATGGCACTCAGGAAAATGATTTTCCATATAACATCTTAAATCAGCAGTAGCCATAGGCTCAAAGGAGGCCTCCATCAGGTGGACAGTGCAGATGTTTGGGTCCCATAGAGTGGTTGATGCCTTTAAAGAACCTTTTTAAAATAGGTTGAGAAGTCCATGATTTGCTCTTGCCTGCTGATGTGTAGGCTGACACTGCTGTCAGATATACCTTTAGTGTTGATGGCCTTAGGCATAAGGACTGCAAGTGTACTAGGTAGTCCAGGACTGTAGGCAACCCTGCCTGCATTGGAATTATCTTTTTGGGGGCACACCAGTATGAGACTGTCTTCTACTTAGAGGAGCATGCCTTCATCGTTGGTGGTTTCCTGTAAACTTTCAGCTTCCTCAGTAGCTCCTCTGATAGCTTTAACCCAGAAAACTCTTGCTCTTCAAGCACCATGCTCTCAGGCCTAATGTCCTGGGGTTTGGAAATGTTATTCTGCCCTGAGATAAGGTTAGTAGGTTATAACTCAGTGACAGGTTGATTGAATTCTTTCCGGACAGGGCCAGGAGCACTAAATACCAAACAGTACCCTGTTGTAGAGCGTCTCTTCTATTCAGTGCCGACTCCCATCTTGTAATGGTTCAAGTGAATGAATGATGATGTCTTTGCTCCGGGTAAAACCTATCAATGAGGTTTTACTAGGAACAAAGACGTTACCATTTATTCATTCACCCCATTATGAGGCAGGATTTGGCAGACTCGGCATTGAATAGAGCTGACACCGCATGCTGGGACACCATTTTCTTCACTGAGCAGCTTTAAGTAATATGGAAGTGGGATCATGGGTACAGCAAATTAAATATCTGAGTGAAAAAAAATCATAATAAGGGTGGTTTAGGTCCTTGGGCAGACAACTCCTTGCTATGAGAATGGTTTCAGATGCTCTTTAACAGAGTTCACTATTGGCAAAATTGTGATCTGGACCCAGGTACCTTAAACAGAGCTCATGGCAGTCTACTTTGCAGGAGGTGGAAGCAGTTTTTACAATTTTTTAAGTCTGTTGGTCTTATTTTCTTTTTCTTGGGTCATATCAGTCATGCCAAACATGTGAGACCTTAAATAAAACATTTTGGTTCCCAAAAAAACAAAATTGTACTTGTCACAGAAACTGAGATAATTAAATTAGGTTTTGAGGGAAAAATAAGCAATTCTGGTTCCCTAATAATAGGAACTGCTAATTAAAAAAAAAAAAAACAGATGTAAAAATGTTTTGTCTGGTTTTACTTGAAAGATTGTGATATTATAGTATTTGGTGGTTGGGAACTGTGCAGAAGGAGAGGAATCACTGTGTTATAACCATCAAAAGTGGTTTAAAACAACACCTCATACAAATTTAAACAAATTAAAGTAAAGAAATGTGGTTCCCTACAGGGGGAAACTGCACTATACTGTGGCCTTCTCCATTTCCTGGGAACCAATCGGGAATCGGAGAAACCACCGTTATTTACCAAAATCAACTATTTACTCAAACTAATGCAGAGTTATTTGCGAAACAGCTAAGTAAATAAAAAAAACTTCTAACCATAGAACAATATCATGTCTGGAGACCAGAGATACCAGAGCTGACTTTGGGAACCCTGCTCTCTTCAGGCAGAGAAACAAATCTGTCATTAGGGGCTAGAGTGGAGCATGACCATAGTGCCGAGTTTGAACCTTAAGTTCTAAATTCCATCATTAGCATGAGGTTCTGTCTCTGGGGCATCACTCTCTGCCAGGAAGATGATGCTTGTTTAAAGCATCAGTTAGGGATTCCTGTTGTTAGAGCCATGGCTGTCATGCACAATCTGGTGCCACCAGAATCATTTTTGCTGACTCTTTCCTCCGTTTCCAGAGTACTGCTTGAGTTAGAGGGAATGGAGGGAATGCATAGAGGAACTTTCCCTCCCAAATAAAAGTCATAGCATCCTGGGGTAGAGTCCCTCTGTGAGGTAGCCTGCAGCAAAATTGTGGTAAATTGTGGTTGTCCTATGAAGCAAACAAGTCCACCTTTGGTTGCCCCATCTCCTGAATAAAGTCTGAACTACCCGGTGGTCTAGTGACCCCATGGTTTCCTTGACTTATCCTGCTTGGTGAATCTGCAAGGACATTGTTCTTTCCTGGGAGGTGTAAGACAGTGATTTCTGTGTTTAGGGAGTATGCCAAATTTGGATCTGGTGCCACCTTGCTTGTTTATGTAGTATATGGTGGTTATATTGTCTGTTCTGACAAGAACTGTCTGAAGTAGTTTTGAAAAGTATTGTAGAGACAGAGGTACAGCACTGAGTTCCAGCAGGTTTATGTGCTAATGTTCCTCTTGTGGAAACCATACTCCACTTACTGTATGATCATCCAGATGCCCTCCCTATCCTAAAATGGAGGAATCTGTTGTCAGACTGCGGGATGTGGACAATGTTTTGGAATGGGATTCCTTCCCTGAGATTGTCCACTTCCTTCCACCACTCAAGAGCCCTGCCCAGACCTGCCATGACTGGTACTAGCTGTCTCAGTGGGTCTGACCTTTGATACCAATATCTTCTTTAGTAGTACTGAACATCTCTCATCTGTAAGCGGGCCCAGGGCACTACAGCTGTTGCTGTTGACACATGCCCTAGCAGCTGAAAGAAGTCCCTTGCTGACCCTGGCTCACCTGGCTTGTAAGATCTTACTCAGGACAGCAGGCTCATAGACTCTTGCCTCTGGCAAGAATGCTTTCTCCTGAGTAGTGTCCAGCTCTGCTTTTAGGAAGGCCAGCACTTGGCTGGGTTCCAGCTGGGACTTTTCCATATTTAGTAGAAATCCTAGACTTTCCAAGTTATTTCTCACCACTACAATGGAGCACCATGCCTCCTGTTCTGTCCTTCATGTGAGTAACCAGTTGGCCAGGTAAGGATACACTGTCATTTGCTTTATTCTCAGGGATGCAGTGGCTACTGCTAGGCACTTCAAAAGGCAAACTGGTACTGCTTTATTTCTTAGAAGCATAGGTATGTTCTGTGGGAGTGTCTTAGAGAGATGTGAAAGTATGCATCCTTTAGATTCAGTCCAGTGTTCCCAGCCACTCCCCTTTCTGCAGGGATGGTAGAGCTGTTCCCAGTGTTACCACTTTACATTTTTCCTTTTTTATGTGCCTGCTCAGGAAACTTAAATCTAGAATAGGCTACCATTCTTCATTTTCCTTTCTTTTGAGAAGTACATTCAGAAGAGGCCTCTTCCCTGTTGTGAGGGAGGGACCCTTTCTATAGCTTTTATCTTTTGCAATTTATTTACCTCCATCTAACATACTAACATACTAAAATGCCAGCAGAATAGGCCTAACGGTCTTTCGCGTCTGCTTGTTTGGTCAACCCCCACCCTGAGAGCTGACCTTGCTGCCCCCTTGCCTTCTCTGGCTTCTCCCTTCCCAGTTCCAGATATTCTCGCTGCATTGGATTTTGCTTCCAGAACCCTTCCCCTGTACCTGTCCCACCCCCTCTTGAACCCCTCCACTGTCTCTGTCTCCACCAACCCCCTAGGCAGCGCATTCCATGGCTCCACCACCCTCTCAGTGAAGTAGCACCTCCTCCTTTCTCCCCTGAATCTTCCCCCCTCCAGCTTCCACTCATGCCCTCTAGTGGCCCCCTCCTCCTTCCTTCGAAGCTCCCTGACTGTTCCTCCCCTATTTACCCCCTTCATGTACCTGAAGACCTCTATCATGTCCCCCTGGTCCCTTCTCTCTTCCAATGTGTACATATTCAGCTCTTCGAGCCTCTCCTCATAGGTCTTGTCCACCAAGCCCCAAATCATTTTGGTTGCCCTCCTCTGGACCCTCTCCAGGAGTTTAATTTCCCTCTTTAAGTGTGGCCTCCAAAACTGCATGCAGTACTCGAGGTGCGGCCTCACCAAGCAGTTATACAGAGGGAGTATCACTTCCCTCCTTCTGGAGGTGATCCCCCTAGCGATGCATTCCAGCATCCTGTTGGCCTTGGCTGCTGCCCTCCTACAAGTCTCCGAATTGTTCATCTTGACATCCACCACCACCCCCAGGTCCCTCTCAGCCATCGAGACTTGTAACATTCCCCCCTCCAGGCTTGTAGCATTCCCCCCCCCCCATCTCTAACAGGATTTTTTTTCCTGAGGTTGGAGTGGAGGAAAAACCTTTGGGCTCTTTAGCATAGGGAGGCACGTGAACTGAAGAGTTAAATCCTGACTCACCACTTCTAGCATCCACTTGTCTAAGATGATAGTTTTCCACTCCTGGAAGTAATGAGACAGGCGGCTGCCAGCTGGTAGCGGTTTATGGTGGCCTGCATAACGTCAGGCATTTTTGTTTTTCTTGTGGCTTAGGAGCTGGTGCTTGCTTCTGTCTTGTACCTGTCCTCCCTCTGCTTCTAGTGGCACCCATCTGAGGAGGGTGCTGTAGTCATAATAGGACTCTAAGGCCTTTGGTAGTAGGCCCTGCCCCTATCTCCCCTTCAATATGGCCTGAAGGAAGTAGAAGCTCTCTCCTTTAGGGTCAAATTCTTATTGTTTTTTTGTTTACCAACCTTTCTTGTGTAGGCTTCTGTTTTATCCCCAAAGAGGGAGGGCCCCTCAAATGTGAAGTTCATAGCCTTTGTCTTTGAGTCCTCTGACAGGATGGTTACCCTGAGTCAGGTAAACCTCCTTGGAGCTGCTGTCTGTGCCGTCACCCATGAGTTTCTGCCATTTGTATCCACAGCCATGTGGAACTGATATTTGGTAGCTTCCAGTGCATCATTTGCAGTTTTTGCTAGATCGCTGCCAAGTTCATCTCCCACCTTCGCACTTGGGACTTACACTATACTCCAAAGGGCTTTTTGGTTTCTGTCCCGTGAATGCCATGTAAACAGCCTGCTTTAACTGCAGGGTGGCTGAGGTGTACACTTTCTTTGCCATGTAATCCAGCTTTCTGGAATCCTTTTCTGGAGGCATGGAAGCTAGTGACACTTCAGATTTTTTTGCATGCAGCTGCCTGCACAATTTCCCTCATGAACAGGGTGAGAATACATACATTCTATTTCATGCTTCTTCACTTGTTATCTCTTTTCCACTTTATTTCCAACACTAGAAGCTGAATTTGGATGCTCCAAAATCTTGCCAGTGGCTTTTCTGAGGGATTTGTTGATGGGTCCTGAGAGCCTTTCAGATGAGGTCAGTCCCAGCAAACTCATACATTTTGACTACTTCTGTATCTTCCTGAGTCTCAATGGAGGGATATCTAGAGTCAACCATATTGCCTTACAAAAGAGGAATATGAGGTAACATCCTCATTGACTCTGGGTGGTGAACCAAAGGCATGTTCAGGGGTTGTCTCCGGTTCTTTTGGCTCCCCTGCACCCTCTTCCTTCTCCAGCTTAGGTAACAAAAATGTCTGAGGCTGGGGAGACAGGAATAGCAGCAAGATTTCCCATGACTTGGAAGGTGATATCCTCTGTTGAGGGCATAGCTTTTTGTTTTACTGCTGGCTCCTGATGCCTTTCAGTGGGGGAGGTACAGTCAGATGATTGTCTCTTAGTTTTTATCAGAGACTGCTGTTTTCCTTTTACCTCAGATTTTGTTTGAGGAGAGGTACTTGAAGATGGGTGCTTTCCACCATCCATCCATCCATCCATCCATCCATCCATCCATCTATCTATCTATCTATCTATCTATCTATCTATCTATCTATCTATTTATCTATCTATCTATCGTTATTCCCCTTCCTAAAGGTGGTGACCTATCTTCCATCCTACCATAGCTTCCATCCTACAGTATATCTGTCCTCCCCACACTGGCTAAACTCCAGGAACACCTTATTCTCTCTCAGCTCTCCTCTTTTCTTGACTCAACCTCCTTCTTCACCTCTTTCCAGTCTGACTTTAGAAAATCACATTTCACCTCCTCCTCTCTCCTTTGGCTCACTGATACTATCCTCTCTGGTGTGGATCAGTGCCTTATCACCTCCACTATTTTTGTTGACCAAGCTACAGCTTTCAGCACAATTGCCCACCAAATTTCCCTGGACAAGCTTAAAGCAGCTGGACTCCCTGCCTCCTCAGTTGAGTTGTTCTTCTCCTACCTTGAGGGCAGGTCACAAGGTGTCTGTATGGGAGACTTGCTCTCCCCTTTACTCCCAGTCAGCTCAGGTGTTACCCAAGGGTCTGTCTTGGGCCCAGTTTTTGTTTTCCATTTTTATAAATGACCTACCCATTGCCTGAACCTCTGTGTCCATTCATGTGTATGCAGATGTTATGATACTCTTTACATCTGGTTCCCCTGCCTCTGACATCATGAACCAGCTCCAGATGGACTTTAATAATATCCAGCTCTGGTTTTGAGAAAATCAGTTATCCCTCAGTGCTAAGAAAAATGATCTCTGAGACTTTTGGCACCAGGAAGAGGCTTACTAGAGTTTTCTTCCTTCCTTCCTTCATTCCTTCCTTCCCTCCCCTTGATGGTGCCACTCTTGATGATGATGTCTCCTCCTTCAAGTACCTTGGGGTATGGCTGGATTGCCACCTTGATTTTTTGGTTCATGTAGTTGCCATCCATAAGAAGCTCCACTGCGGCCGGCCCGGTGGTGTAGAGAGTTGAGGCGCTGGATGCCACACCTCGTGCCACGCCGGTGACCCGGTTCGAGAATATGCCTGGCCGCCGGAGGTCAGCCGGGGAGAGGACTAGAGATGGCAGCCGACAGGCAGCTCTCTACGTCGGGGTTAGAGGTAGCAGGTACTTTGGAGCTTGGCCGCCCTCTAGTGGAGGCTGGAGGAGCGGCGCCTCTCCGAGGACTTTCGGCGTTAGGCCGTTTGAGGAGGGAGGAGGAGGAGACCTCATCTGGAGCTGTGGTATGCATGTGCACCTCCAAGCGCATGCATTACCACTTCTGGGGGTCTCGGGAGTAGGTCCATGGGGAGAAAACGGAGGAAAATGTGGGGGTCCACCGAGGATGATACCTCCGGACTGGCTGTGGGGATCTGCTGGGGTGTGCATGGTGCTACAAGCCCCCTGAAAGACCCCGAGTCCGGTAGGTTGGTGGATGGTGATGGAGGACCTGCCACAGGAGGATAAAGAGAATTAAAAAAAAAAAAAAAAAAAAGAAGCTCCACTGCAAACTTGGTGCACTTTACAGTACAGAGAGAATCCTCACTAAGATGATTCTCCCAACATGTGACTATGGAGACATTGTTTACAGTGCCGCTCTTAAGTCTTAGCTAGACTGCACCCCCTCTTTCAGGCCTGCTGTCAATTTGCCCATGACAAACTCCTGCATACTCATCACTGTTCCTCTTATGCATCCCTCTCCTTCCCCTCTCTTGATGCCAGGCAACTTTCCCACTGTGCTGCCTTCAGCTCCAAATTTTGGTTGGCTCCCTCCCCTCATATCTTATTTCTCTCCTTTCTTTACCCCCTTCTACCTCTTACTCCCTTTGCAACACTTGCTCGCACTCTCTTGCTATCCCAGTAATGGAATCTACTACTGGCCAAGCTGCCTTCTTATTCTGATTCCCTAAACTTGGGTTCTACCTCCCACCTTCCATTCAGTCTGCTCCTTCCTTTAACGCTCTGAAATCTTTCCTACAGGATTTCTCTATTCACTCCTGTAGTTGCCTCTGGTTGGTGTGGACTCCTGTCACCTTTCTTCCACCATACACCGTCACTTGTGCTGTCCCTTCCCCCAGTTCATCAGTTACCACTCCCTGCTCCTCACATTATTAATATATATTTTTTTACATATTTCTTTCCCTCTGGTCATGGTCTGCGGAGCCTCTCTCAGGCATCCTGCCTGTTCCTGCCCTGCCTGAAGTCTTCCTGCCTGAGCTTCCTCTCTCCTCCCTCTCAGCCCACACAACCGGCACCCGCAGCTTAACCCCTCCGGGGTGGGGCTGCCCTCTCCTCTTGGGTGCTCTGTACAGTCAGTCTTCAGTCTGTGGGTGAGAGCCCAGGTGGAGGACACTGGAAGACCAGGCAGGATAGACCCAGCAGTGGGCATGGGGGCAGGTGCGGCCGCCTACCCCGCAGACCAGTGTTTTCCCTGTTCTGGTGTGCGCTTCCCCCTCCCATGTGTGGTGCATGTTCCCAATGCTATGGCACACGGCAACCCTGCCAAGCATCAGCCACGCTATGTAAGTGCTGCACCACCCCCGGTCTCCACAGGGAGCTGGTGGCATGCCGAGCAATGTCCCGTCCCACCCAGGGAGGAGAGCAGCCCAGTGAGTGCTCAATCCTCACCCGACCCTGCCAACCCCCAGCACCCGAGCTCGCTCCCGAACTCGGGTCGCCGGCATAGTGCGAGGTGTGGCGTCCAGTGCTTCAACCCTCAGTGCCACCGGGCCAGTATCATATTAGTATTATTGCTCACTGTTTCATGTTCTTTTGCCTCTTCTGCAGTTTTACAGTATGGCAATTTTATTCTTGTGCATTCTAGTAAGAAAAAAGCACTCACCGTAGTAATGTTGTTTCTTCCTAAGAGATCACTCACTATGCTTGACAAGTGCAATCAGTCCCCTGGAATGAATTGTCCTGGAGCCTAGAATTTTATGCTAACTAGAGAACCTTAGAATTAAATATGAAACTCTGCTGTGGTTACGCTCTCCCCTACCCTCTAATGACAGATTTATTTCTCAAACTGTGGGAGAGCAGTGACCACAAAATCTAGCTAAATGACTACTAAAAAATTCTAACCTAATAACACAATAATTTTTAAAAAGGAAAGAAAACAAATGAGGAAAAATCTCACAATATTTTCTGTTGCAAGCCAAAAGCAACAGGAAATGCATAACTCCACTAAGAACAGGCTGTTGAGAAAACCTTTTTCAGGTTATGGAAGGGGAGATAGGGAAGGGATTGTCAAGCAGAGTGAGGGATCCCTTTGGAAGGAACAATGGAGTCCTATTCACAAAGGAATTTGGTGGCTATGCACTGCGTAACTCAGGTGCGTAGTCACCCCGTGGCTGCCTGTGCTCACTGCATCCCTTCCACCCTATGAATGATAAGGATATGCCCCCCTATGCGCCCGATCCCCTGGCCGATCATGCAGCTCCGTGCGGGGGTGGGCCTGGGGGCGGTGCAGGCGGGCGAGCCAGCACTCTGCGCATTCAGAAAATTGCAGAGTGCTATGCATGGGGGGCTGCCAGCTCTGCATTTGTAACGCAGCCGTAAACCACCAGGACGGGTTTCATGCCCCCGGGAAGCTGCCCGGACACGGTGAGACATGGCGGGGGAAGCCTAATGTTGCCCTGCCATCGGGGCACTTCCAGGAGGATGGAGTTGGGCAGATGGGTACCCCCACTTTGGCACTGTCAGCACTCTGTGATCTGGCCAACAACATGGCACCTATTGTGCACAAGTGATCCATTGTGGGTCCCTGCTTGAGCAACTGATTGGCTGCCCACCCAGATCTGCCGCTCTGCACCTGCCTGACCCCTGGTGACCTGTGCATCAGGGAGCCATGTATGGGATCCGGGTGGGGGCTGGTGTTTGTGAATGCGGGCCTATGAGGAAATCCCATGGGTGCGGAGCTGTGCACCCCGATATGTACCGCATGCATGTCTTTTTGTGAATAGGGCCCAATATTACTATGATGAGAAATTTTTTCTTCAAACCCCAGGAATCCCTCACTATTGCTCGACAAGTGCAGACTCCATAGCAGTACCTTGGGAGGCTGGGTATAGACCCTATTCAAGGTAAAGGTGCCAGAACTGGCATCCCTTCTGGACTGTATGTCCAGACAGTAGTGCTTTGTAAAGGTGTGCATTGTTTTCCATGTAGATGCTTTAAAAATCTCCTGGATGGAAACACCTCTAGATGCTGCCACAGAGGAAGAGGTGCCCCTTGTGAGTGGGCCTGAAGGCCTTCAGGTGGACGTTTGCTGGTTTTGCCATAACCAAACTGTATATGTGCCACTATCCAGTGAACTCTTGGATGCTGGCCTGCCTTGGCCTACATCTCAAGGGCAACGAAGAGTTATGTTGAAGAGGACCAGACATCCTAATTATGGTCCTTGTATTAGATTAAAGCTCTTTTAACATCCAGGGAATGAAGCCTCTGCTTCCGGTGTGGATTTTTCAGTAAAAAGCACAGGGAGTGTGATGGATTGGTTGAAGTAAAACTCTGAAATCACTTTATGGAGAAATTTTCTGTTGGTCCTCAAAACTACTTTATCCCTGTGGAAGATAATGTAGTTAGGATCTGTAAATAGAGCTTGGAGCTCACTCATTCTCCTGGCTGAGGTGAAGGCTACTAAGAAAACAGCAGGTCAGGTAACATATTTCAGAGCAGCAGTTGCCATAGGCTTGAAGAGGGCACCCATGAGCTGGGCAATGCACAGATCTAAGTCCCAGGGAGGGACTGGATCTTTGAAAGGAGGGTGCAGATTTAAAGAATCTTTTGAAAATAGCCAAAGGAGGCTACTATTCTCTCCGCACCAACTGAAGCATAGGCTGAGACTGCTGCCAGATGCGCCTTAAGGGTAGGGGGATGAAGACCCAGAGACTGTAGGTGTACCAGCTAGTCCAGTATGCATGACAGGCTGGCCTGGAGGGGATTGATCTGGCTGGAAGAACACCACAGGGAAAACCATTCCCACATTGAGGCATATATTTTCCTTGTGGCTGGCTTTCTGGAGACTTTTAATACATTCAGAACTTCTTCCAAGAGGTTTAACCCAGAGTAATCTAACTCCTCAAGTACCAGGCCCTGAGGCACAGAGTGCTGGGTTCTGGAAATGCTATCCCGCCCTGAGGCAAGGTCAGTGGACTGTATCACAGAGGTACAAGAACTGAACTCCGTCCACTAATTTGGAACCCAGGAGCCTCTTAGGCATTGGGAGGTCTGCCCCAAATGGGCACCCCACTCCCGCCTCCCTGAGAACCGCTCTGGTGGTACAAGAACTGAACTCTGTATGCTAATTTGGAACCCAGGAGCCGCTTACGCATTGGGAGGTCTGCCATGAGCAGGTGTCCTACCCCAGCCTCCTGGTGAACCATTCCAGCGGTACAAAAACTGAACTCCGCCTGCTAATTTGGAACCCAGGAACCACTTAGATATGGTACTTACCCTGCCCTGTGGCTGAGCTCAAACTTTTAAAATCCAGCGCCTTTTTCTGGGACTCTCCTGATTGGCCCAAATTCATTTACTTTGCTTTCCCTGTTTCTGAAACTCGTGTGCACTTCTAGCTGCATTGTTTGATTAGATTATGTGGAACTGATTCTTCTTTTTCTTTGTTTAATATATGACTGTATTGCTTATTTTCCAAGTGCTTGCTTAGTTCTAAAATTAAAAAAAAGTAAAAAAGCAGCATCCCAAAGTGCAATATTTAATTATGCTCTAATTAATTACTTTCTTAAAACCTAGTATCAGCCTGAATTGTATTTTTGTATTCCCCAATCTACATTTTCTCCTGTTTTTTCCCACTGTTTGCTGGGTTTTCCTTCTGACTGCATTCTTGCTCCCAGTAAGCCCTCCCACTCCCTGCTTTGTGTCCTGACCTCTTTGTTATTTTAATTTTACCCTTGTTATTTTAATGTCCCCTTGCCCAAAAGTAACCACTCCTCTCTCTACGCAGGCATTGGGAGGTCTGCCTGGAATGGGCGCCCCACCTCCACCTCCCGGAGAGCTGTTCTGGTGGTACAAGAACTGAACTCTGCCCACTAATTTGGAACCCAGGAGCCACTTAGGTATGATACTTACCTCGCCCTGTGGCTGAGCTCGAACTTCCTGCTGGCCCTGCATGCTGGCTCCCAACCCTCCCCACCACTCACCCTATTTGGCAAATTACAATTATAATCCTGTTTGATCACATGACAACCCATAGGTGATTGGGCTAAAATATTAAAGTGTTCACTACTCCATTAGTGCCTTATAACTTTTGCCCACTAGAGGGACCCTAGTGCTCTTTCACCTTTTAATGCTCTGCTAGCCTTTGCTTACTATATTACAGGCCCTGAAGTACTAATCCTCTGAGGCAGAAACTCTCTTACAACTCTGACCCCTCAAAACCTTTGCTGCTGATTTTTCTCAGGCTATATACTGCACCAGGAAGTAATAACCATGTTGCACCACACTGTACATCACACCTTTTTAAGTACTTTCTTTTTGTTAGCTACCTTCTATCTTTCCAGTGATACAGCCAGCCCCTTAGAGCCTACTGCCCCATCTCCAGTATCTCTCATTATTGCACTACAGCATTATCCTACTGGCACCAATTCCTTGGGCTGTCTATTATGTCTAAACGACCCCTTGATGCCCTCATATCCCCTTCCTCCAGCTATCATTCCTGCCAGAGTTGCAATATATGCCTTGTCAATCTTCCATCGCATTACTGCCCCTTGTTTACCCACAGCTAGTCCAATGCTCCTCAAACGCAGACTGCAAGTACTCCTCAAAATAATACTTGATGGTCTCAAGAAATGTATTCTTCTGTTATTACTTTGCACAGGGAATGTGGAATTAAATCCTGGTCCTCTTATACTGGTTGAGACTCCCTCAGATATATTGCAACTGAAAGGCCTCAGCTTCCTGCATATTAATGCATGCAGCCTACTGAAAAAGCTGGTCTTGATCCAGGCTTGGGTCTTTTAAGCAATAAGGTATTTCTTAGGGTTATGTTCATGGCCTGTTAATCACACCCTGGGGGTGTTATGTGGCACGAGGCACGGCGGCAGGTGCCACATGTAGGTGTGATTAACCATAATTCTCTTCTAGATGCTCTATATTGCTAATATAATGCTAATTGATCATATTTTGTGTACTTTTATGTTTAATTCAGTCTTTTTTAACTTTTGGTGTTGTATTTTCTCAAATAGTCCTTCCACGGTCATGAAGTTCGGCAGTGAGAGTGTGTTACCTAGACGACGGTATTATAGGACACACCCTCAAGAATTGTTAATAGCTACTGTTTTCGTGCAGCATTGCTGGTTGCAGAAAGCGGTAGGTGAATTGTTAACATGGCAGGACAGCATGGCATGCTCATAGTAATTCTTTTTTTTGTGCAGGTTGTTTTAAAATATAACTGTATCCAAACGTTATCAAGTAGAGATCCAAGTGAAAAACAATAGTTTCATTTCAAATGAATAAATTACTACCTGACGGCTTTGTTTTCGCAGTGATCCATTTAAGCACATACCTTGGATGACATTGACATTAAGGTAACTACTTCGCTAAATGTTTTTTACATTTTTTCTGTTTTTGGGAACCCGACTTGGTATGGGGTCCCGTTGCCTAGCAACAGTGAAATTGTGGCCAATTACATTGCTGTCTGTTTCATGGCAACATCTACATGTCATGTTTATTAATGAAAAGCTCCTATAGGCCGAATCTTACTGTGGTGTGCATACTCACTGTTTATTGGGTCTCAATGCTGTTTCTGTGGAGACCAGGGAAGTCGTGGGCGCGGGAAGACTGGTTATGATATTCATTGAGGGCCATATTTACACTATGCTTACACATGGCATGATTATTTTTTTTTTTAAATCTCTAATTATTGTTTACTTTGCTTACTCAAATGGGACAGCGTTATCGATTCTTGACCTTGAATCCGATCGTGGATGACGACTGAGTAATTTTTTGGGAGAACAGTACGAATAAGATCATGATAGGTATTCCACTTGTTAAAACCATGCTGCATTGTGACAGACACAGGCTACAACTGTTTCTAACTGTGAGTGATGCATTGGACACCCTGATGTGTCGAAATTGTCATTCTGTTAACTGTCACTGAAGACAGTGGTTTTACGTGGGGTGTGGGGGGGTTATTATGTCAACGTAGTCATAGAGGAATGTGATGCAACTGTTCAGTCTACACATTTATCTATTTTCTCTGCTTACATACATTGTCTAAAGGTTAATAAGCGTTGATTTAGAGGGATGTTAGAGCTGTGGCTATTTACTGGCTAAGCAGCAAGAAGAGGGACAGGATGCCCTGTATGCTAATCTAAGATGTGTTTAGATGACACACTAAGTTTGCATTTTTTGTCCGTGCCTCGAATTATTTTAATAACACATCAATTGTATACATTTATTAATTTCTTACAAAAACAATAATTATTTAATAGTTTATTTAAATAGTTCTCAGATTTCTTTTCATAATTTTTTTTCTGCTATTAACTTATTGATTTATGTGGCTAAATAAAGTGTTCTGAATATTTACTTTATTACTTTTTTACTAGTCAACCAATCCCCCCCCCCACAACACATAGTTATTCATAAGATGCATACGCAGTTATATGGATCATTTGACAGACAGTGCATTACAATGTGGGGGCAGTTGTGCACTGTGGGATAAGTCTCTGAACTGTTAACCTGGAGGCCTTGATTTATGTGATCACACAATCATCAATCTGATTATTTTTGACCCTGGTCGGTTCGACCGGCTTCCAGTAATAGCAGGTTGCAGTTGAAAACAATTTTTGGATTTCTGTGTCTCTTTTTGTTAACAAATTAAGCAATAAGGTATGCCCAGAGGTTATGTTAATGTTATAGTTAATCACCCTCAGCGGTGCAATGTGGCATGAGGCCTAGCTTGCTGTCATATTGCTACCATGGGGTGATTAAATTTTATATTTACATAACCCATGGAAGTACCTTATTGCATCCTTATCATACCAACTGTGTGATTCAATGGAGATTTACTCTTCTCTCAAATATACCATTTTTTCCTGCTTTTTTTATATTACCTTATACTTGCGCGACAGCCAACATATTGCAGTAGTGGCTGATTTGGGGGTTTGGTCACTGTGGACGAATGCAGGGGCACCAGTAGGTGCATCGCCTCATTCCCCATTATGCCAGCTGCAGGTGCTGACAACAGGAAGATGTTAACTGGCCCCCAGATGTAAGAAAAGGTCCACTGCAATGAGAGCCAAGCTTGTCATGCAGCAGTGTGCCTTTCCTGGTGAAGCAGTTCAATAAACATCCCAGCATTGACTGCCGCCGCGAAGAACGCCGACTTCAGGGGTGCCCAATACCCCTGTCGGCATGTCACGACCCAGTTCATTTGATGATGGTGGGTGGACCACTCCCATCAACATAATGCCCCTCCTCCCATTTCACGTGTGTGTCGAGGGATGACCAACCCCTTTGCCATCATGTGCCCCCACAACAGTCTTTCTTTGGTATCGGGGACTGAATCATATTAGTTCCTTCGGCCTTAGTCCTCCCTTTCCAGTTTAATTTGCGGATGGTGGAGCCCACCCCATCGGCATCATGGACCCCTCCATCCATCTGTTGTGTGCCGAGGGTAGGTGCCCAATACTCCTAGGTTCTTGTCCTCCCATCCCCTTGCTTGTGCCGACAGGGGTGCTCAATACCCCGTCTGCTACAGCATAGCCATCTAAAACACTCTGGTGGCATGCTTGGAGCCTACCCCAGCATGCCAAATGCCTTTTATTACAAAATACAAAAAAAAATCACTTTTTTATTTTACACCTGTTTATCAGAAAATGGTCCCCCCGCAGTCTGTCCTGCTATCTCCCTCAGCCTGCACCTACCGTATACTTATCCAAACCTCCTACAGCCCCCCTCACCCCATGCTTACCTCTGGAGACTGTCGTGATGATCTGCGGTGGACCGGGAATACATCTGCACTCTTCAAAGCCGGCCGAGAAATGAAGAAATGCTGGTAAGCTGTAGAATGAAAGAAATATGTTTTTTTCAGCTTTGGTGCATGTCTCTCACATTTTGTTTTTTTCACCAATTTTTCAACATGGTGTTATCGGGGCCCCTGCTCATGAATTCAGTCACTGTCATGGCGTTATTCGGTCTCGGAAGGTGAGTTCATGCTCACTGCGCATAATCACCTTTCGGGAATGATTAACAAGATGACAGTGACAGTGTTCATGAGGGGACTCTCAAAAAGCATATGTTCCACATTTGGTGACATATATACAAATAAATGTATGTTTGCCGGGCATGCGATGTGCAGTTTCCATGCACGTTCATAACTTTGTGAATTTGTCATATTTTAAGTACAGATTCTCATAGTTCACATTTTCGCGCACCTCGTTATGAACTGTGCAACTGTCATTTTACAGATCCTACCCATTATGTTTTCGCATGTTTGGCACAAAATTACATGACCGCTGTATGATATCAGTTTTCGACCCTGTTTTACAAAATGACAGTGACACTGTTCATGAGCAGAGGTTCTAATCTGCCTATGTAGATAACTTGGCAGTGGGACTCCATTTTTATGACTGTGTTACAAGCATGTATCACGCACGTTATACGCACCCTTGTTACTTTGCAGATTTGCAATATTTTCATGCCAGATTTTCAACAATGCGATTTTTTAACATCCGCTTACGAAAAGTACAGCTGTTATTTTTCACATCATTACCAAAATGTGCTTTTTTTATCTGTGGTGTACAATGGCGTGGTCGCTGTGGGAAGACAACTTTTGGGACAGATTATGACAATCAGAGTGCAACTGTTCATGAGGGGAGGACCTAAAATGCTTATGTTGAATATGTGGTTTACCAAGAAACCAAGCATTATTTAGTTACGGACGGATGTTGCACAATTTGATACATGCTTGTAACACAGGTTTAAATGCTTCATTGGCAAGCTTTTAAACTAGCCAAGGGGGGAGGCACTGGAAAGGAGCAGGAAAATCCTAGCCTCCCCCAAATAATCACGGTAGTAAGTGCGGCAAACACCAACATAGAGGTGTTGATAGGGAGAAGGGCGGGGGTAAATGGAGAAAGTGACAAAGGCAAGAAGGACAGGGATGGGGCAAAAAGGAGTAAGGCCATTAGGAAATGGAGGGTAATGAGTACCAATGCCCGTAGTCTGGGCAACAAGCTCCCTGAGCTGATGGCCTTAATGGAAGAGGGATGCCTGGATATCGAGCAGTCACAGAAACATGGTACACAGAGAACCATGACTGGATGTTAACATACCAGGGTACATAACTCCAGGAGAGACAGGCAGGGAGAAGAGGGGAGGAGTAGCTTTCATGTAAAGGAAGGGATAAAAGCAACTGAACAAAAGAGTAAACAGGGAGGAGAGGAGGCACTGTGGGTCACCTTGGAGACTGGAAAGGGCACCACAATCCGCACAGGGGTTGTGTACAGACCCCCATGTCAGGGGAAGGAATGGACAAGGATATGATAGATGGCATTCTTAGAATGGCAGAGAAAGGGGAGATACTGTTGATGGGAGACCTGAATATGCCAGATGTTAACTGGAGCACATTTGCTGCAGCCACATCCAAGAGCAGGGCCATTCTTGATGCCCTACAGGTGGCAGGCATTAGACAGCTAGTTTCAGAACCCACTGTGAGGGAGCAATCTAGATCTCGTACTCAAACGGGGCAGTGAGAGGATCTCAGATCTAGAAGGGTTGCCATCTGGGGACAAGTGACCATCAAACAGTGTGGTTCACGTTAAACTCAGCTACAGAGTCAAGCCATACAAAAGTGAGGGTACTGGACTTTAGGAGGGCTGACTTTGGCAAGATGGGAGAGTGCCTCAGAAAAGCACTAGCAAACAGGCTAGAAGGAGGTGTGGAGCAACAATTGGGAATTATCAGAACTGCCATCACAGAGGCAACAAGCCTTTGTGTGAAGCAAATAAACAAATCAAAATGAAAGAAAAAGCCACTATGGTTCTCAAAAGAGGTGGCTGTGAAAGTCAGGAAGAAAAAGATAGCATTCGGAAGTATAAGGAAACACAGAAGGAGCAGGACAGAGAGCTGTACCAGTTAAGGCAGAAGGAAGCAGGAGGGAAGTCAGAATAGCAAAGGCTCCAAACTGAGGAAAAGATAGCCAACTCAGTTAAGAAGGGGATAAACCTTTATAGGTACATCAGCGAGTGTAGAAAGACAAAGGGAGGGATAGTGAGGCTGAATAGAATGAACGGTGGGTGGGCAGAGGGGGACAGTGAAAAAGCAGGAATACTGAATGAATATTTCTGCTCAGTATTCACAAAAGAGGAGGGGGAAGTGCCTAATCCAATTAACAGAAGCACTCTTGATAGGGGGGTCGATCCCAGTCCTTTCACAGAAGAAAGGGTTCTGCAAGAACTCCTAAAACTGAAGGTGGACAAAGCAATGGGTCCTGATGGAATTCACCCCAGAATTCTAAAATAATTAAGGGAGGAACTAGTGAAACCACTGGCTACTCTTTTTAATAAATCATGGGAGGATGGTGTGGTACCCGAGGACTGGAGGAAGGCAGATGTGATTCCCCTTCACAAATGTGGGACCAAGACAGAGGCAGGAAACTACAGACCTGTCAGTCTGACCTCTGTGGTAGGGAAAGTGATGGAGTCACTTCAGAAAGAAAGAATAGTTGAGTACCTAGAGGCCAGTGGAGCACAGGACCCAAGGCAGCATGGGTTCACAGCGGGAAGGTCATGTCAGACGAATCTAATAGATTTCTTTGACTGGGTGACCAAAGTAGTAGACCAGGGAGGGGCGGTGGACATGGCCTACCTAGACTTTAGCAAGGCATTTGACACAGTCCCACACAAAAGATTAATAGCCAAATTAACCAGCCTGGGAGTGGGACCTAGGGTGGTAGCCTGGGTAAAACATTGGCTGGACAACAGGACACAGAAGGTCATTGTAAATGGAGTCCACTCTGAAGAAAGGGGGGTTACTAGTGGGGTACCGCAGGGTTCAGTTTTGGGTCCAGTCCTTTTTAATGTCTTCATCAGTGACATTGCAGAGGGACTGGAAGGAAAAGTATGCCTTTTTGCAGATGACACAAAGATCTGCAACAGGGTTGATACACAAGAAGGCGTGGAAAGGATGAAAAGGGACTTGGCAAGGTTGGAGGAATGGTCAGAAGTATGGCAGCTAGGATTCAATGCAAAGAAGTGCAAAATAATGCACCTGGGAAACAAGAACCCAGGGGAAGAATACACAATGGGTGGGGAGGTAGTAACAACAACAAAAAAGGAAAGGGACCTGGGGGGTAATCATATCAGATGACCTTAAGGTTAGCAAGCAATGTGAGAAGGCAGTAGGGAGGGCTGGGGGTATACTGGGATGTATAGTGAGAGGCATCATCAGCAGAAAACAGGAAGTTGTTATCCCTCTGTACAGACAGTTGGTGAGACCCCATCTGGAGTACTGTGTCCAGTTCTGGAGACCCCATCTCCCATAGCACATAGACAGGATAGAGGCAGTCCAGAGGAGGGCAACTAAAATGGTGCAGGATCTGCAAGAGAAGCTGTATGAGGAGAGACTAAAGGAGCTTAATATGTATACCCTTGAGGAAAGAAGGGAGGGGGACATGATAGAAACTTTTAGGTACCTCAGTGGAATCAATAAAGTCCAAGAGGTAGCATCTTTCAGAAAAGAGACTTGCAAGAACAAGGGGACACAATTTAAAGATAGAAGGAGGCGGTTCAGGGGCAATGTGAGGAAGTATTATTTCACAGAGAGGGTAGTGGATGCATGGAACAGCCTTCCTGAGGAGGTTGTGGGGTCTAAAACTGTGGGAGAGTTCAAGAATGCATGGGACAGACATAAGGCAATTCTTGTGGGGGGTAGGAAGAAATAGGCTGTTGGTTAACTAGGATCTGCGGCCTATCCTGTAGGTAGGGAAATGGGCAGACTAGATGGGCCTAGCGGTCCTTATCTGCCGTCAAAGTCTATGTTTCTATGTTTCTAATTTCTTTGCAGGCTCATAACTGCTCCAAAATTGTTCATATTTTTGATCCAGATTTTCTACATTTACATTTTTTTTACACCTCTTTAGGAACAGTTCAGTTGCCATTTTTCACATGATGCCCACAATGTGTTTATGTGGCTGTGACACCAAATGCCACAGTCGCTGTGCTAATTCACCTTTCAACTAACAAAGTGACACTGCCGCTCTTCATGCGGTGGGATACAAAAAAAAAAACATGTTGATTATTTGGAGTAGATATACCAACACACACCTACGATGTTTGGGTTTTGAACTGTTACACCCCACCCTGTAGAAAGACAGGCGTCAGGGGTGTGACTTGGGATCATCAGCTGTTATACTCCCAACATTCCACACCCCACCCTCACCCTGCAGTCACTGACAGGCAGCGAGGTGTGCTTTGGAGTGTTCAGCCACAAAGTTCACCCCATTCTCCTATACTCCACCCACCTAAGCATTTTTTCTTATGGGATGGGGTAGGTATAATGCCCAAAGGACCCCAAGGCACACCATGACAATTGTTAGTGTCTGCATGGTAGGGTGAGGTTAAATACCATGCACATTATAGCTGACGATACAAAGGCACACCCTTGTGCATTTCAGTCTCTGCATGGTTGGGTGTGAGGCTGGCATCAGTTAAATACTTCACTGTCACTCCTAATATGCAACTCTAACTACTAGACTACCAATGCCAATGCCAGCGAGACAACATTCAGCACACACAGGTGCCTTGTTTTAAAATAAGGATTCCATGCTGAGCAACACCACTTTTTTACACAGTACAGACTTCTTTTAAATCATGGAGGTTGCTGAATACGTGAACATGGAACTTTTAATTTTTTACAGCACATACGATGTAGTTCATTTTCATTTAACTAAGCCGGTACTTTAATTATGTTCTATTCAGGGTTGTTTTTTTTGTTTTTTATTTCATTCCGTATCATTTGTTATTTCAACCATCACTACAGAATATTCCTTAATACGGAAAAACAACTTATCAGTGGCAATATTGTCAGCTGCTTTTTTTATACTGATGTGGACATTGGTTGCTTAATTACTAAACTGACATTGCTATGCTGTGTAGGTTTTAAAATGCTTTCACATTGTTACAATATTTAGTTATCACAACAGTACTAATAGGGAGTCTCACTTACTATGGTGACTACTAGGTATGAAAACTGTAAACACACTTCTATGTAACTTTGCCTAAATATTATCACTCATGTTTGCAATATTGTTTTTAGGCTCTATATATTTACGGATCCTACTATCTTACTACGCTACATTACCTAGACATATATATTATGAAATGACACTGTTAACAACCTATGGACATAGTTATGCAGGGAAAATAATTTTCATATATTTTCTGTTCAATTACATCAATAAAAACACTGCCGATTAACAGGTACTTGGATTGTTATGCACAAGGATGTGTACCCCACCAGTTATGCCACAGTTATTTACATAGTTGTCACTGGTTGGTAGGTACTTCGCAACTTGAAAATTAAGTGCATTGCCAGTTGAGATTGTGGTGGTGGTGGGTAATGGCTCCCTTTCACTTTTTTGCATTGCTGCAGTTTCAGAGCAACCGGTGAGAACAGTGGACCATTTCTGCCTATCTGTGGTGGAAGCGCTCCAGTAACTGTGTATTGAGGATTCATTCCTATGCCCAGTTACTGACATTATCTCCTTTGTAACAAGACCAGCCACATGGAGCAGGTGCACTGCTGTGCTGCACAGAGTGGTTGGTGTACGGCTGACTTAGGCAAGCTAGTTTGCTGAGTCTTGGCATCATACCAGCGAGATATGACGCTCCCATGGGTGATCTGGAGTACCATATTTCCTGTGTATTAAGAAAGTCTTGATTTTGTCTTTTTGGGTGTAAGTAAAATGCAGCTACATCTGAGAGGATTTTAGACAGATATTTTTTAAATGACAATACAGGGCACATGGGATCATTTGGGGTTTCGTACATATAACCCCTCAACATCTCCTTGTTTGCTTCATGGAACCCATGGTGATTTTTTGTATCCTCATTAAATGCTAGGGTAACAATAGTTATTGTCATTCTCATCTTGCCTGATAATGAATGAGGATGGCTTCAGTTATCGGAGTCCTTCACGCCCTCGGTGTGCAAAGTGTAGTTGAACATCGAACCACACCTTTTGCACTAGCCCTGAGGCAGGGTTTGTGTTTAGTGCGTCGCTTGCTTTAAGCTTATCCTTGGATAGCGTGCTGATTTATCATCTCCTTTTTTAAGAATCGTCCTTAGGAGACCTATGAATACATTGTTTGCTGTTGTGAAATCCTCACCTAAGCATAATGTTTACCTTCCTACTGTATGGTGGGTCATTGAGATGCCTGTTTAGTCCAGCTCATATGCTAACATAACTCCCCAGGCTGTAGTACTTCTTGTCCTTTGTTCTCACTGATGCATAAAACTCACAAAGTGTGGCATTCAGTTGTGCTATGGTGTACTGTTCGAAGTCAGGTTTTGTTTTGTGTCACCCAGCCACTCCCTGAACAGTTTTACTGCCCATTGTGCTGCCTTCCTTGTGTTTTGCTCATTGCGATTTCCCTCAAGGATATCCAGCTCCTCATTAGTGGCTGGTTCATGCCTTCCTGGTGACATTTGTTTCTGTTCTACTTCTGTTGGATGATGTTCTCTGCTATTTTCCACCTACATTTTATGGAAAGACAAATTTACAGTTTAGTATAGGCTCAGAAATGTTTTCTTTTGTGTTAGATTGCCAAATTTCAATAACTGATTAAGGACACATTTAAATGCACACATGCAGGTACACAGTTACACACTTCTACACTGTCAGTTGCATTATCAGTATTTTACATTGGGTCTGAGAAATAGAGCTTTCTGATTTTAGCAATAAGGCATGTGATCTGGGGTTATGTTAACGGTGTGTTAATAATCCTCTAGTAGTGTTATGTGGCACGAGGTGTAGCTGAGTGCAACATACCCCTAGAGGGTGATTGACAGACCATTTGCATTACCCCTGGGACTGTCTTGTTTCTATTTTATTAAAAGGGTATCAGAAATGCTGCAATATGAGTGCCTGTTATGATTACAACAGCTTTATATATATCCATGTTATACTGTCATGTACAGCCGGATCACCATGATACACGGATTATCCCTTTCGGCAGTACATAATCTAGCACTGCTGAATGTATGGAATGCTGCATTCTGTTTTTGAAACAGCATTCTTTGTTTGTTGCTGGAAGAACTATTTTTTCACAATTCTTCATTTTAATGAAGAACATATTCAAAAATTATACTTTTAACACTTTTCTTTTGGTATGATTTTTTATAATAGCAATAAGGCACTCCCAGGAGTTAGATTACAGTCAACTAATCACCCCCTGGGGTAATATGCCACTCAGCTGTTCCTCGTGCCACATTTACAGTCCTAGGGGGTGATTAACAGACTGTTCATCTAACCCCTGTTCATGTTTTACTGCTTCAATATCGTAGTTAGGGTATTACTTATATAGATACCTTGCACTACAGTTGAGATTATTACTTTGGCAAATGTGTGGGTGCTTACTTACACAAACTTATCACCGTGGCAATTTGGGGCCCTGCATTATTTACAATGTCACCGACATTTTGTTTATCTAATCCTATTAATTATTCCTCGCAGAGAATACGCTGTTCTGGGTCACAGGTACAATATCATGTTTTGCCAAGGATGTGAAGAATGACAGATGTGTACTCTTAATGAGGTAGTGTGAAAAATGAAAGTGTTGAAAGACAGGAGGGGATATATGAGAAATTGTTGAAGTTATTAGTGGGCATAGAAAATGTGGAATGCACGTTTGTAACGTAGTACATTTTTTTTTGTGCCTTTTGACCAAGTTTTTTTTTTTTAACTCTATTTATGGCTCTGCCTTACCTTGAACTCTCTCCAGATGGACACATGGCTTAAAGCCAGATCCCACCCATCTGAAGTACTACACTAGACTCCTCTGGAGGTCCTGATTCTCCATACACTAGCCCGGCCACCCAACCCCCCCCAGCTCTGAGTCCCCTGAAGCGAGACTGACGTTACCCCTTTCTGGTGCTCTATCTTACAATCTAGAAGAGCAGCTAGGCAGGACGGATAACAGAGGAGCGAGCAGAGAGACCTGACACTGGGCAAGGTGGCCAGACCCAGGACCATCCTTTGCCTATCAGGAGGCAGGGATTTTTTTTTTTAAGTTTTTAACCCCTATTGGCGTCGCTTGCAATGGATGCCAGCGCAGGACTGCTCACAGATGTCCTGCCAATGCCAACCCCTTGCTGAACTGTTCCACTGAACAAAATGTGCCTAGCCTACACACTGGGAGCCGCTATGGAGCACGGTACACCCTGGATCACACCCCAGGAGAAGAGAGCAGTTCTCCGGATGCTCAATCTTCTCCTTCCCTGACGATCCCCGATAACCCTGGCTCGTTACTGAACCTGGGTCGCTGGCATGGTGCGAGGCATGGCATCCAGTGCTTCAACCCTCTGCGCCACCGGCCCGGCTGACTGATCAAGTTTTTAATATGAAGTTTTTGGGACAATTTCCTCATGAACACACAGGCATTCAAATCAATTATTTATACGCTTAAGTTACATTTGCTCAGCAGAGATGCAGCTATCAAGAAAAGATAACATATTTACATGAATTATGAAAATCTGATGGACAGTTATACACAGACACAAACATGACATGAACACACACTTGTATTTATTGGTAGGTAAAAAAAAACAAATTTTCGGCCCTGCTAAGCCTGCATCATTAAAACATTTATTTCACAAGGAGGTTAAACATTTACATTTTTCAACTTTTATCATTATTTCTAATATTTGTTACATCCATGTGTTGTTGGTTTTATGGAAACACAAGGTGGCAATGGCTTCTGGGATGTATGGGAAAAGGGAGTAGGCAATCGCTTGTTTTATTGACTGTTTCAGTTACTATGCTTAGCTATCTTTGTGTTGGGACATTTTTTAATGTGTTTTTTATATCTGGACTACAAAAGAAGGACAACTAACTTGCATTAACTGTTTGTGTGCATTTGGGGTGGGGGGGCACAATGTGGTCTGAGTTACATTGATATCTGAGGGACACGCCTATGATGCAGTGACACAAACACTATGGGATACCATACACTACAGTTAGTGATTTACAACCATGTCTGCATTTTTTTACTGACGCTGTGGGAGGACTGCTTTGCCTTTTAATGTGGACATATTTTATTGTACACTTTTTTATAGTATTAGCAATAACATAGAGAATAATATATGGGGTGGTGTGTGTAACGAGATTTTACACACACCCGAGTTGTGGGATGCTACATAAACCCGGTGAGAAACCGAGGGTTTATGTCATCCCTGCTTGAAAGAACGTGTTGTAAAATCGAGTTTTACAACCACCCCATATTTTGTTTTTTTATAATTGCCGCGCCTTTTTCGCCTCAGCAGTTGTAAAAAATCAGGCAGTAGACTGGCAGTGAGGCAGTGACAGACTACTCAGGAGTCTGTGCTGTTGTGGTCCGTGGTATGAGAATTTACAGTATATAGCTAATTTTGTAAGTGACAGCAAGTATGCTATTTTTATTTAAGCTTACCGGCGAACAGCAGTTGCTGAGCTGTGGAATGCTTCCTTTATGAAGAGTTCGTTTCCCTGAATACGAGGGACCAGGAAGTGTGCTGCGCCGTGGGATTCCATCAGTGAAGGTGAATGTCGGAGAACAGCGACTGAGGGATGGCTGTTCCAAGGGAAACCTGGCGCGTGTTTGCCATTATAACCAGCCGAGCTGGTTATAACGGCAAATTATAACCGGGTTTCCCTATGGGAAAAAGCAGGCGTCGGTAATTATAATGAAATTATTATCACTTAAAGCTGTTTCTTTTTTTTTTTCCGTTTCCTTTTTTGTTAAATACTTCCTCGCATTTTCTTTAAGCTGGTTGCCATATGTGGTTGGTGGTCGCCTAGGAGATAAAGATTTTTAATGACGCTTGTTCAAACAATATATTGGTGGGTCAAGATTTAACTACTGGGGTTATTGTCATAAAATTACGCATTTCACAACAGAGTTGCCACGCAAAAACTGTCTAGTGGTAACTCGCAGCTGATCTGTTTTTTTTTCTGCATGGTGATAAACAGTTTTACACTCACTTTTATTTACTTTTACTCTGAGCAGGCAGCTGCTATTGCTTAGCTGTAGGGACTGTGAAACCTGTTGAGTTTCCAAGTTTTGGAGTGGATAGTCTCAGTTAAATACAGGAGTACATTTTTTAAACTGCTACAATTTAGTTACTTTTACGAGGATCTGTTTACACTATTTTTTTTTTTTTTAGGTCTCAACGGACAGCCTAGCAACAGCGAGTGTGAACGTCTGTGGCATGTGCGAGTTGTCTTACAGATTTACGCACTAAGATACATGAGTTCAGACATATTCCTCTGTTGTTTGAGATGGAACTTCTGTCAGTATTAATGTGTTTTAGTGGTGTTAATATTGTGACAGCCGATTACATTTGTCATACTTATTGTGTTGCCATGAGTGCTGTGGCGTTGACAAAGGCTGTCAAGAACCTTTCCATGGGAACCAGGGTTGTGGTGGGCAGGCGTACAGTGAATATTTATGAGTTTGAGAATTTATATAGTCATTTGATTTAATGCTAATTATTCTTTGCTTCTACGAAAATGTGTTTCCCATCGTGTCTATGGTTGAGCGCTGGGGAGATTATTCCTATTTACCCACTGACAGCAGATTACATTTTACAGACTCACACCATTGTCATGACTACTGTGGGCTAACATTGGCTCACAATACCCTGACTGTTGGCTTGAAAAAAAAGATGTGATTGTTTTACTTTATTTTTGATGTCCTGGTACTCAGTACAGCTAGTGAAAGATGTATATATTTCAGCCAGACTGCATGATTATTTACATGACTACATTATATGTTCTCCGTACCTGCTGTGACTGTGATGGAATCTGAGATGCCTGCACATTGCCCACATCTACAACTGATGTGCCAGGTGTACACTCAGTTTGTTCGATTGTGGACTGTGGTATTGTTTCATCGGTCAGCTCACTCTGATCCAACAGTGGCAGATCACATAACGGTTGAGATAATTCGCTATCATCTGCAGCCGTCACTGAGTTGGGTGATTTTATGCTCGAGGTTACACTCATTGACTCAGCTGATATACTTTCTGGCAGCTGAGTTTGTATTTCTACATCTGTGACTGCCGCTTGTGACTGTGAAACTGCTTCGACTTCATTGATGACAGCCGCTGCTCCATCTGGTGTCCAACCGTCAAATTCAGATGAGTCACGGCTGTCATTTTCATGCAGGCTATCCACGAACGAGTCCATATCGATGTCCATTAGGTTGAATGAAAGATCCGTTTTTTGACCAGGTATCAGAGAGATGAAAGTCTTTTTTTTTTACGGTGTTCTGTTACTGTGAGTTATGAACAACTTATTTTCACGCTGAATTTTAAATACGGTCATTCGGTGACATGTATAGCTTCAGACAGTCAGACACTGTTACTACGAGGAGGTCACGAAATAATGGCGGGCAGCTGAGCAGTTTTAGAATTTTTAGACAGAATGCTTTTGAATATACGATTCCATTATTTGTATCACTACTGTTGTGATAGGGCTGAACAAATATGTTAATCAAAGATTAACATAGGGCTGATTTTTTTATTTCAACCAATCAGAAGATGGCAATCTGAGTACCATTACTGTAATCACACCTAACCTAATGTGTTGGTGATATCTGAAACTTAGTTTAGAGGCTCTACCCCTGACCACAACATTAATATTCTCTCATACAATGTATTCAGGGCAGACAGGCCATCCCCGGTGGGAGGGGTTGCTATCTTTGTCTTGGACAAATACTCAGTCACTGTTGTTGATTCTTCCTCAGCACCTAAAGAATTTGAGAGCCTCACCTTAAAGATCTCACTGCCATCTGAGGAGACTATATCCTTAACAGGATGCTACAGGATGCACTCCTACTAGTTCCGATTTGCCGGACTGCCCAGTACCAACGCTCCTTTTGTATCAAAGTGCCATACTGGTGAAATGGCCTCCACAATGGTTTGGCTAACCTTACTAGTCTCGGTGAATTCAAACTCAAACTTCGTCAGCACATCCAAACTGAAAACTCCTGTGATTGCACCACGTAACATCCTTGTCCCTTTTCCTGGAACCTCACCCTCCCCCACCGTTCTTCCACTGTTCTCTCTACTTGTCTTGCCCTCTCACTCTCCTCTCCCTTCCTGCCCTCCCTTCTCCCCCTCTTTTTGTCCCCCCCACTGTCTTCCTTGCTTTTCGTCCCTTGCTATCCTAGCTGCTGCTTGATAATGCCGCCTGGTTGTTCTCCCCTTCCTTGCTCTGGCTCCACTCCTAATTCCCTCCTCTTCTCACTCCTTGCCTTGAATCACGTGCTAAACTAATGTGTATTCATTTGCTGTTCTCTTATTCTGTATTTTGTAATACAAATTGCTTAATTGTTTGTGAAACTAGTCTGTTTTCCATTATGGATCTGTAACCCCCCCCCACCCCCATTGACGTGGAACATTTGTAAATAAGCTGCTTGGTGCTCAAAGGTATTTGTAATCCTAGATTGAATAAATAAAAAAAAAAAAAACAGACCTCCGTCAGGGGGCCTCCAGATATTACATCACCTACGTAAAATATTGGAAGCTGCTAATTCTGAAATGGTTCTCGTGGGAGACTTCAACCTTGATTGGAACTCATCTTGTTCTAAACCCTTTAAAGACCTATGTGACATTTACGTCCTATCTCAGCTTACCCCTGACATCACTCGCCTGAACACCAAAAACCCTGCACACAGCACCCTACTTAATTTAATTCTCGCCAATAAACCTGACAATATCTTGCATTCCAGGGTATTTCACAATGACATCTGTGACCACAGGGTCATAGCATGCGTAAGGCATATACCTAAACCAAATTCCTCCTCCTGTTTCAGATTAAAAAGGAATCTCTGAAAATTCAATTGCCAAAAGTTCTTGACTGACCTAAGCCTCATTAAATGGCAAAAATTATACCTGGCCACCTCAGTCTCAGAGGCATACACCTTATTCCAAAATCTGGTTTTGAAGGTGATTGATAAATATGCCCTTATCGTTAAAATTAGAATGAGGAAACGGTCCTGTCCTTGGTTCACCAATTCATTAAAATCAGCCCTACTTGACAGAGACGTACTATGAAAGAGGGCTCACAAAACTAAACTAGCACAAGATTGGAAGGATGGCCATCCTGGTGGCGCTGAGGGTTGAAGTGCTGAATGCCTAACCGGAAACCCGGGTTCGGGAGCCAACTCGGGTTGTCAGGGGTCAGCAGAGGAGGAGGAGAGGACTGAGCATCCGGAGGACTGCTCTCCTCTCCTGAGGAGGGATGGGGTTGTGTCCCCTGCACTTGTAATCCCCAGTAAAGCCTGGTGGTCGCTGCAGCAAGGAACACCTAGCAATGGGGACTGGAGCAGCGGCAGACATCTTGTGGGCGAGCACGGGAGCGCACTCGTCATGTGCCAGACATCATTGCACATCTGTGCCACCAGGGCTTAAGCAAGAAAGCCCCTCTCCAATGAGAGCTATGATACCCACTACAGATTACCACTCCATTCGGCCGAACAACACCCAGTGTAAGTCAGGCAGGGGCTCTAGGGTGATGTTGATCTCCCTCCTGTCCCCCTTCAGGAGGGCCCCTCCATAGGGGGAAAGCTGTGGTCCGCCCCATTCTGCAATTGAGGAAGAGGCCAGCTGAGAGAGTGTTGAGAGCCTGTGCACATGGCTGATAGGGGGACAAGGTGCTGTCCCCGCAGTTGGAGAGGAGACATAAATAGAATTGAAACAAAAAAAAAAAAGATTTAGAGGACTTCAAAAAAGCAAGAAACCTTTGCATCAAGCATAAAGGCTGAAAAAGCAAAATACTTTCAGTCTGCCCTTAGCTCTTCCAAATATGATGCCACCAAGTTCTGGCAAATACTAAAGGAGATAGAAGGTCACAGTCCTGCTTCATCCCTGCCGACCAAAATTATCAATAGGTACAAAACCTACGCAAGCAAATTGTGCATTCTAGATCAATTCAATAATCACTTTGCCACTGCTGGTTTAGCTTTCAACCCTTCTCCAGCAAGCAAGCTCCTCACACAGCCCAGCGGTAATGACATCTCATGCCCCATACCAAGGCCGCCTGTCGTTCAGCTAATTTTAGCTTCAACCTAATATCCTTCAAACAAGTCGAGGATCTTCTCAGTACTCTGGATATCAAAAAAAGTGCTGATGTCGACCTGATTGAACCTCTCTTTCTGAAGCTAGGCTCGTACTTTCTGACCTCTCCCATCACGCAACTCTTCAATTTTTCCTTCCCTCAAGGTGAACTCCCTGCCATATGGAAAATAGCCCATGTGATCCCACTCTTCAAATCTGGAGACCCATGAAATCTTAACAATTAACGGTCTATTTCCCTGTTATCCATCTTGTCAAAATTGCTCAAAAAATTAGTCAATTCTCAGCTTAGAGAACACCTGGAAGCCCACAATATGCTTAACCCCATATGGTCTGGCTTTAGACCTAAACATAGGACAGTCTCTGCTCTCACTAAGGTCACTAATGATTGGCATATTGCTCTTGACTCTAAGAAACATGTCTGCTCTTTTCTTAGGCCTACGCAAGGTGTTTGACACTGTCGGTCACAATCTGCTATTGGCGAGCTTGCGTAATCTTGATATAAATGACACCACCTTAAAATGGTTCTCCTGTTATCTTGCAGGCAGGCAACTGTAGGTCAAAGCCCAAGGAGACCTTTCCCCCCTTAAAACTATGTTGAGAAGGGTACCGCAAGGATCAATCTTGGGGCCCCTACTATTTCCAATTTATATAAACAATATTGATTATAAAATCAGTACTGTTAATGTTCATTTATTTGCAGATGACACAGTACTTTACGTTGCTGGGCCCACCCTTGAGCTGGCATGCAAGGAATTACAGATGTAACCCTCTCATTCCCAGGGATTACTAGAATCCCAGTTAGAACCAGTGGCAGGCAGGGAAAGGCAGCTAGTGAAATGCCAGTTAAATGGATTTTACACTGTCAGGCTCTAGTGTCAGTCTCAGCTGAGCTAGAGGGTGATGTACTCTTAGAACTATCGCAGTGGTATAAGCCATATTTGTGCTAATTTTAGGGATGTTAGCTTTAGAATGTTCAGTCATTCCTGAGAAGGAGTTCCAGAAAGAGGCTGCAGCTTGCTGTGCAGCTTCTCAGACAGCTCTGACAGAGAGCTACCACTGTGTTTTGGGTAGTTTGTTCTCACCCTAGAAGAAGAACATAGAACACAATGATTGAAGTGGTGGAGACCTTGCCCAGTTGGTTTTCCTTTGGATGGGAGCGATCGTCAGGGTTCAGGGGAAATCCCCTCACCCAATCTGTCTAGTGAAGCTGCCAGTGACAACTTCAGAAACTGTGAGTGCTTTTGTTTCAGCCCAGGAGGGGCACCTGCATTCCTTTTGGTGAATTTTTTTCTGACAAAGGGACCCGTCACCTAGACTATGTCTGTTTTTAAAAGTGTCTGCCAACAATGGAGTCTAGAGAGAGAGATTGTCAAAGTACAGAACTTTCAGTCATGTAGTATGTTAATTGTGAAAAACATTTCAAGCTAGCATCTATAAGTTTTCTGTGAGGGCGTAATTAACCAGATGAATGGCCGAGTACAAACTTGGAAGCAAAAGGTGGGAGACCCTCATCTGGAGTAACCAGTTTACCTCTCTGGGTTCAGTTTGGGCACCAGTTCAATTTTCAGTCAGTGCATTTGGCCAGTGCCTGATGGAAATAGTTACCCAGACGTGGGTTTTGGATTCTTTGTGAGCCTGTATGTGCTCTTTGGTGGTTGTGTGTGCCACTAGTATTGCTCATGAAATATGAGAAAGTGTCCTAGTACTGGCCGTGTGTGCCTAGTCAATGGGAAAGTGTCCTAGTACTGGCCGTGTGTGCCTAGTTGATAGGAAAGTGTTCTAGTACTGGCCGTGAGTGCCTAGTCATTGGTAAAGTGTCCTAGTACTGGCCATGTGTGCCTAATCGATGATAAAGTGTCCTAGTACTGGCCATGTGTGCCTAGTCGATGGGAAAGTGTCCTAGTACTGGCCACGTGTGCCTAGTTGAGAGGAAATGTACCAGTTCTGGCTGTGTGTGCCAATCTACATTTTCAGAACCTGAGAGTTCGCTGTGTGTGTTCAGTATGCCTATGTTAAATGGGAAGTTCAGGAATGTCTGCACCTCAGTAATCAGCATTACCAATATGAATAACCCTGTAGGGTCCATCTTCGCTTTGTGATTATTCTCTGGGTTGTGAATAAAAGCCACACTCTAGAATCCCAGCCTGGTTTGGACAGTACTGTTATTGCTTCCACTGTGTCTGGATTTGCTTGGGTGTCCAGAAGTACAAACCTAGCACAATTAGGAACAAATGTTTTCTCCCAGGGAACTGGGTTGCTGGCCATGGTAAATGGTCCCACCAGGTGTGTGCCAGGTAGTTGCCACACTTGGGTTGACTGTCTGTGATAGCAGGCTCAGAGAAATATGTGTAAATAAAATGTTCATTAAACCCCCATCCCTCTCGTTTGCCCCTAGATGCTGTATGGTGAGAGGAGCAGCCCTGTTAGTTAAACAAGGGGGGGGGGCGGTGAGGGGGTTACAAAAATGGGGGCTCGTCCAATGATGTGTTTGAATTTGGGTGAAAACAAGAGAAGTTTGCTCAGGTTGTGGCTAGCGTTTTGTCTGTCTGGCAGTTGGTAGCCCAAAATCGGAAGCTTTGTGCATCAGGGATTTGCCCATAGTAGTGCCATCTGTATGTGCCACTGTGTGCCTGCTGTTCATGTGCTGCTGTGATTGTGCCAACGTTTACCAAGGAGCTGTAAAGCCAAATTGTGTGTGCCCCTTGTCCTGCACACAAAAGAATGTTTGCCAGCTTTAATTTTCTTTTTTATACGTCCGTCCTTTATTATGGTAGGCCCCAAGGGGCTTATTACATCATGTTCGAACATAAGGATCGTACATCACATACATAGGTACATAAGATAAATCTTGGTGACAACACAGTGAGTACCTACAAAATAGCTTTCTACTGAATAAAGCAGATGATGATGATCAAAGTAAACAGACCTGACAAATCCTAAAGATCAATCAGTTAACTGCATAAGTCTTTCTGGCTACTCAAACTGGATGGAGAAACTTTAAAATATGCACTGCATTGACTGAGCACAATGGTTCTGAGGTGGTGGAGAGAGAGAGAGAGAGAGAGAGAGAGAGAGAGAGAGAGGGGATCTGAGAGTGGGAGTTTAAGCATCTCCATGTAAATGAGGCTCATACAAGAGCCACCTGGCCCACCTATTCTGATGTAAAGGGGTTTGCTGGTGAAGACCAAAGGTAATTCTCTCTGTTAAATGAATATTCTCTATAATAGCCCTCCAGTCCTCCAACGGGGGCATCCTTTGCACCCATTTCCTAGTAATGGCCTTAAGAGCAGCTATTGTTGAAACTGACCATAAATATATTGCTTCTCTTCCCCTCGCCTCCCTATGCCATGGACCCAAAACAAGATGCTCCAGTCCCAGTGGAGGCTGAAATTGAAAAATCTCCCTAAGGTGATGCTCTACCTCCACCCAGTATCCCCTAAGGACTTGGCATGTCCAAAATATATGAGCCTGGGAGGCTGGATAATGGCCACACCCCCTGCAACAGGCTGAACCAGCTGCCGGAGCATAATGCACCACCTGTGCTGGGACTCAAAAGCACCGGGACCTCATCTTCCAGCCATATTCCTGCCAAAGCGGGGCCCCTGTCATCTGCCATGTAATGCACCATATGCTAGCCCATTGCTTCTCTACTAGAGTAATCCCCAGGTCTGATTCCCACTTGAGTTTCAGTTGTTCCATGGGTAGGGACATATCCAGTAAAAATCTTTGCTATAATAGGGATATAGTGCCTCTTCCTCCCCCCGCTGACCAAATACCTCGAAAAGGGGGTCCACAGTGCCCTCCCCTACTTGAGCAGAAATACTCTGAAGGTTACTGTATGGACATAATCTCTGATTTGGTAAAATCTCAAATTATCCCGTAAATGTAGGCCAAATGTCTGTCTGGCTGCCTCAAAGGAAATTACATTATCTATTATTAAGACCTGATAAGGGGAATGGAATCCTTTCTTGGCCCATTTCTTAAACCAGGAGTCCAGAGAAGCTGCCGGGAAAAGAGGGTCATAAGCCCACAATTGGTGTCGAATGGGACCCTGATTTACACCTCACATCCATCCCTCCAGGACAGCCCTCGTCCCCGTACAGCACACCCCTGAAAATTCAGCACCACTCTGGAACAGGATGGCCTGGAGGGGTGGTTCAGTCCCAACTGCCAAGTCCATTCTTTTCCAATGGGAATTGAAGCCTGGGCTACTCCATAAGAGTGCCACCCGCATTTGGGCAGCCGCCCAAT
The DNA here is from genome assembly GCA_016271365.2 of Neoceratodus forsteri. Taxonomy (NCBI): domain Eukaryota; kingdom Metazoa; phylum Chordata; order Ceratodontiformes; family Ceratodontidae; genus Neoceratodus; species Neoceratodus forsteri. The sequence continues at coordinate 1,618,427,228 of CM057452.1, forward strand.
AGCCCTGTAAGTAAGGTAAAGCTAAACCTCCTTGGGCCTTGGGGCGTAAAGAAGGGCTCTATGTATCCCTGATTGGTCTTTAGCCCAGAGAAATTTAAAAATCATGTTCTGCCATATATTTAAATCCTTCTGTGAAACAGGGTACACATTGGAATAAATAAAGTAGCCTAGGCCAGTGCTTGTGCCTTGGAATATATAGACAATGGCAGGATGGTCCATTTCTGAACATCCTTCCTTAACTGTGTAATCAAAGGGGGGGGTAGTTAAGATCCCACAACTGCTGATTACTGATGCCAATCTTGATCCGTAAATAACTAATCTGATATAGGTCCCATCTCATAGGATATCTAATATAATAATAATAATAATAAACTTTATTTCTATGGCGCCTTTCAAAAACCAAGGCGCCGTACAGAATTTAAAAACACATCAAATATTTCAAATCTTAAAAAAAAATAAAAACAGCTAGTACAGATAAGCAGATAAAATCAAACTCCAAATGCTTGAGTTCATAAATACATTTTCAGGGCCTTTTTAAATCCCTCCACGATCATGCACTCCCGTAACTGATGGGTAGATAATTCCAGAGGGTAGGGGCCGCATGCATAAATGTACGGGCCCTAGAAGATTTCAAACACACCCCCGGAATCTCTAGCAACTCCTTGTCAGCTGAGCAGAGCAATCACCCAGGGCAGTAAGGGACCAGGAGCTCTTTCAGGTAGTCTAGGCCAAGTCCATGTAGGGCTTTAAAAGTCAAGAGACCAACTTTAAAGGTGATCTGCCACTGCACTGGCAGCCAGTGCAATCCGCGCATCTACTCCTCAAACCTGGGGCCGGGGGCATAATTACAACTAAGTACCTCCGTTTTACTGCAGTTCAGCTTATATCCAGAAAGGAGGAAAATTCCTCCAGCTGCACAAACAGGGCAGGGAGGGAGGAGTCCGGCTCTGTCAGATACATGAGCACATCGTTGGCATATAAGGCCAACTTATGTTTGAACCCATCTATTAGTATTCCCCTTATATTCTCATTCTCTCTGACAGACTGAGCAAGAGGCTCTATATATAGAGTGAAAAGCAACGGTAACAGGGGGCACCCCAGTCTCATGCCTCTACCAAGTTTCAGAGGTCATAAAATATGGCCATTTGCTCTAACATAATCGGTCGGGGAGTCATACAATTTACTTATAAGTTGTGTAAATTCTCTCGGGAACCCAAACTGGGAAAGGACCACTCCTCAAAAATTCCAATCAACTGTGTCAAATGCTTTTTCAGCATCTAGACTCATTAATAAAGCCGGGGTACGAGAGTTGTTGATATGGTCAATGAGGTGAGTGGTCCTTCTCAAATTGTCCTGCGCTCGTCTGCCCGGGACAAACCCGTTCTGGTCTAATTGTATGAATTGGGGGAGGTAATGTTGAATTCTTTTTGCCATAATGAAGGAAAGGATCTTATAGTCGGTGTTTAGGAGTGAAATTGGACAATACAAGGCACATCTAGAAGGGTCCCTCCCCGGCTTGGGTATCACCAATATCAGTGCTGTGGCCCAGGAAGGTGGAGCCAGGCCCTTCCCCTCCATGACCTCTGAGAATGCTTTTAAGATAAGGGGTTGAAGGTGATCCCTAAAACACTTAAAAATTTCTCCAGGGAGCACGTCTGTCCCAGGGCATTTCCCTGTCTTCAGGGCCCCCACTTCTACCTTGAATTCCTCTGCAATTAGTGGGTGCATTAGCTCTTTGGCCTGATCTGGAGACAAGGTCAGCAGTTTCAGTTTTTCTGAAAAAAGTCTCTATTCTCCCTTCAGGCGGTGGGGTTCACTTCTCATATAATTGTTCATAAAACTCTGGAAAAGTCTCGGTTATCTCAGTTGTTTTGTAGACCACTTTCTGATGTCCAGGGTGCCACAAATTCATGATTGTTGCCCTAGCTCTTTGTGCTCTCAATCTACTGGCCAATAATCTAAGTGACCCTGGACCAACTTCATAATACTTCTGCCTTAAAAATAACAACTTCTGTTTAACCTGAGAGTCTAGAAACTGTACCAATTCCCCTTTAAGAGTTTTAAGCAGCTGCGCTATTGCCCTGGAAAACTTCTGTTTTTGCATTTCCTCAAGTGATTGGATTTGTTCAATGAGTGTTTTCTTTCTCCCCTCTCTCTTTTTCTGGGCTGCCAACTGAATAAACCTCTCTTGGAGAACAGCTTTGGCCGTATCCCAAAGGGTAGCACATGATGAACCCTGTCCCTCATTCTCTGCCAAAAAACGCTGGTATGTTTCAACAATCTGATCTTTAACTGCCTTATCTTTGAGCAAGTCGACATTGAGCCTCCAAAAGGTGTTTCTATGAAATCCCCTTACATCCAGACACATATAAAGTGGGGCATGGTCCAAGAGGACGAAGTCCCCAGCCCAAGTCTCCTGGACTCTAGAGACCTCATCCCTCAGAACCAAAAAATAGTCCAATCAAGAATAAATATTATATGTAGCAGAAAAATAGGTGTAATTCCTCTGCCTAGGATGCTGGTATCGTCAGACATCAAGGATACCCAATTCTCCTAACAACTTTTGGACCCTCCTTGCCACCTGATGTGACTTTCTGGTAATCTGGGAAGTCGTGTCTGGGGCGGGATTAAAAGTAAGGTTTAGGTCTCCCCCACATATCAAAATTGCCTCTGCCCATTCTTGAAGTAGGAGGAAGAAAGATCTATAATCCTGGTAAGGGGTGTCTGGTGTAAAATACACTGATGCAAGTGTTATTAATTGCCCCTCAAGTTTGCCCTTCATGAGGGCATAACTACCCTCTTTATATACCTTTACAGCCAGTTTTTCAAAATGAGACTTATGTAGTATGAGCACCATAGTGCCTCTACGTCTACCATTTTTATATGAGGAGGCTGCCACCTCCCTAAAACCCAGTTTCAGAAATTTGCCATGCTCCTTCTCAGAGAGGTGAGTTTCTTGTAGAAGAACATAGTCTGCTGCTGACTTCTTAATCATAGCCAGAATCTTACTACGCTTAACTGGACTTGTAAGTCCATTTACATTATGGGCCAGATATAAAGAAATGCACCCAAAGCCGGCGCAACCGCAGCACAGTGCAACACAAATGTGCCATGGCACAGTGACTGTGATATTCAATGGTTGCACAGGGTGACATGCGCTAATGCAACACAGCTGAATATCGCAGGGATGCGCAATAGTGCAGCCAGAGGTATGCCAGGAAGCAACCCGACCTGCACCATAGCACAACCAGAGATGCACAAGGGAGCAAAGAAAGATGCGCCAAGGCACAGAAGAACCAGACCCAGGCACTAGTGGGAGCAAGGCAGCAGGGGGAACAGTGTGGGGAGGCAGTGGAACCTGGCTTGGAACAGTGGCAGGGACGCACAGTGGTGGGCCACAGGTGACCACCGCTCACAGGGCTCAGACAGGCAGCTGGCCCCCCCAGCACCAGGGCAGTGGACACAGGGAACAGGCAGCACCAACGGCCAAGGGTGAGCTGCCACTGGCCCCCCCACTTGACGGCATGCCTCCACCCACACAGACCACAGCAAGCCACACCCTGGTACACGGCGCCCAGCACACACGTCACACATCCTGTACAGCCAGCCCATGGCCACCCCATGGCACAGCCACTGATTCAGGGGCAGGACACCACCATGCATGGCCCGCACAATGACACAGGCACACCACACGGATACCCACCATGCCACTGCAGCATGGGTCCACTCGCCAGCTGCAAAGCAGACATGGACACAGGTGGGTAAGCATGTAAACTGTATTAAAGAACTATGTACAAATAAAAACAGAGGGACAAGGTAGGAGAGTGAGGGATGGGGACAGGGGACAGGGACTGTACAGTGGGATGGGGGAAGGTAGGGGAAGGGAAGGCAGGGGCAAGAAGGATGCATGGGGCCCGCTACAGGCAGCCACAGCCTGCCGCCACAAATGCTGCCTGTCATGCAGCACCATCCTCCTCATCTGCTGAGCCCCTTCCAATGTGGTGGATGTTATAAGAATAATCTGCCACAGGAGCTGGCAGTACAGCAGCAGCAGCAGCAGTCTCCTCCAGATGCCTATGACAAAGGAATGGATAGGTGATCAGTGCAAGTCCAAAGAAACCATGCCCTCCCACTGTGCACAGTGGACAGTGGGAACACATGCCCCTGGAGTGGCACCCTGGCCACCCACAGAGGGTGGGCCAATGCCTGCTGACAACCCAGCATGCCACAACACTGCACAGTGGTGGACACCACTGCCCAAGGGCCACCTGACCGCTCAGTAGCAGGCAGGTGGCGCAGTGCTGCAGCAGCACCACAGCAGCAGCACCGGTGGCAGCTGGATGCACACCCATCCCACCAACAGCTGCCACACATGTGCAATGGCCACCCCATGGTGGCATGCACACTGCACAGTGTGCTGTACACAGCTGACATGGCACATGGCACAGGTGGCCATGGCTGCACCCCCACCCCTGCTGACCACCCGGTAAGGAGTAGAGGAAGAGAACAGTGCCTACCTGCCCACTGTGGCGCTGCACGAGCCCGTCCAGCAGCCACTTCACCTTCACAACTTGGGCCAGCTCCCCCAGCCAGTTGTCCCGCAGTGGCCTGCTGCAGCTCGCCAGGCACCCCTACTGCCCTGGTACAGCATTGATCCTCAGGCCCTAGGAAAGGAACACAGACAGGCACACATCAGAGCACAGCCACAGCATGATCCCACTGTCCCCACCCCTGTGCACAAAATGCGCCCCAGCCGGGCATGAGCCACAGGGCAGTGGCACAGCGTACCCAGTGTATGGCACTGCCACACCACAGGGCACATGCCAACAGTACCCCCCCAGGGCATGGCAGGCAGCCCAGCCAACACCATGGTATGGCGGTTGAGCACAGAAGCAGCATGTGCTGACTTACCTGGCCATGGCACAGCCCCCCTGCAGACACGTGCCTGCAGCATCCTCAGCTTCTCAGAGTTGCTCCACATGAGGTCGCAGTACCTGTGGCAGCAATGCTCACCAGTGCATTGCACCCCAGTGTCCTGGACCAGGCCAGCAGCAATGGCATGCCAGACATCTGTTCTGGCCTGCTGCAGGGGCTCCTGTCCAAACAGATCTGGTGCATGTGGCTCTACCTGGGCCATAAGGTTCACTAATTTGACCTCCTTCCAGTTGCGAGCATGTCACACTCCTCGACGTGCCTTGCTACCTATACAATTGGTGACTCAAGATGGCGCCCGGTAGTGCAAGTGCACAACATGCGTGGGATACGCACCTCATGGAAGGTTGCGCGGCGTCTGCCAATCGCGCATTGCCATGGATGCACAGTATGGGCATGGCCCACCCAGCATGTGGACCTGGAGTCCCAAGGGGGCATAGGGTCAGGTCAGGGGTCACCCTATGCAAAGTACACAGGAGCACTATAGGGGCCATATTGCATAGTGCGCAATAGGCCCTTTAGCACCTGAGCACCATGGGCCCTATAGCACCTGAGTGCCATGGGCCCTATAGCACCTAATGCACCATGGGGCCTATAGTACCTGAGTGCCATGGGCCCCATAGCGCCTAATGCACCATGGGCCCTATAGTGCCTGATTGCCATGGGCCTTATAATGCACCATGCACCATGGGCCCTATAGTGCCTGAGCGCCATAGGGTCCATGGCGCATTAGGTGCTATGGCTCCTATAGCACTCCTAGCGCACAGTGTGCAGTTGGCGGCAGCACAATCCACGATGCTTGCATATTGTGGGCGGCACACTATGCATGTCACGGCATTGCACCACGACATGCAAGGAGCAAATGCGTGATATTCAGCCATCCCATGCTAATTAGCTCATCAGCCAAGGTGCGGTGCACTGGGGATATTAGCATATCATTATATAGCATCCCCTTATAGCCTCCCCGGTGGCCCACATTTTCAACCTATCCCTTACCCAGGGACTGATCCCGGATATCTGGAAGGTTGCCAAGGTCATCCCTGTCCCTAAGCAGGGCGACCCCAAAATCCTGGACAACTACCGTCCCATAGCTATCCTCTCTGCTGTCAGCAAGCTCCTGGAAAAGGTGGTCGCCAAACAAATCTCTGAGTATATCCACTCCATGGTCTGCTGACCCTGGCCCAAACACGGTTTTTCAGAAAGGGCACAGCACTTCCACGGCTCTCATCTCAGTCTCTTCCAGCATTAGAGCTGCTATGTATCAGGGAAAACTCTCAGGTGTGGTATCTATTGACTTATCCAGGCGTTAGAGCCTGGGTGACCACGACCTGCTTGCCCTGCAGATGAGGTCCTTGGTTTGTCCCCACCGCCCTAAACTGGGTCTCTGACTACCTATATGGCAGAAAACAACTAACTAAATTCAATAAAGTCCTCTCTGCCCCTGGCCTGTCACCTCTGGTGTCCCTCAGGGCTCTGCTGGGTCCCCTACTCTTTTCCCTGTTCATCAACAATCTCCCTGATGTGGTCTCCAGCTGCCGTGTCATCATGTATGCGGATGACCTGGTTCTCCTGGCCCACTCCTGTGATACAGCCACACTAAACCGTCACTTATCTGAAGACCTCTGGAACATCCAGGCATGGCTCTCCAACCATAAATTGGTCCTAAATCAAAACAAAACCCAGGCTATGCTCTTCAGTTCCTCTGCCAAAATACGAGCCTCTTCAACTCCCCTACATATCAACTACGAAGATGGCTCCCCTCTCCCTACCGTGACCTCCCTCAAATATCTTGGAGTGATGCTTGATCCCCAATTGGACCTTGGTAGTCATATCCATAATGCCAGCAGTGGGGTAAACCGCAAACTGGGGATGGCCTACAGGGCTCGGTACAACCTCACTCCAGCGGCTCGCTTAGCTCTTGCCAGGGGAGTACTACTTCCCTCCCTCAGCTACAGCTCCCTCATATTTGCTCATACTTCTAAGACCCTCCTAAGCAAGTGGAGCACAATGTACAACAACATCTGTCGTTTTGTGCAGTGTCCACCTAAGTGGGGGGCCGTGCAGCATGGTCGTACACCACCAGTGGGACGGCGGCATGCCCATGCACCCCTGGGCACCGACCCATTGACTGAGAACACCTGATTGCTGTGGGCCTCCATAGAGCAACAGGTGCTGCTCATAGCTGAGGCACATGTACTCCGTGCAGAGGTGCACCAGGTAGCCAAGCAGTGCGACAGAGGCACAGTGCAGGTCCTGGAGGCCATACAGCACCTGCGGGAGGACACGTCTGCATCCCTGGACCTCATTGCCAATGCGATCTCAGTTGGTCTTGCACCACTGGCTGCCACAGGATGTGGCCACCAGCCACAGACACCGTGGAGTGCACTGTCCACCCCACGGACCCAGCATCAGGCAACACCCTCAATGTCAATGCTGGTCTCTGCTGTTGGCATCCCAGGCACACCTGGGATGGGCCTGTTTGGGTGTCATGTTCCTACAGTTTGACCCCTGGGGGTCAGTTGCACACCCCCCGTGGCCATTGAGCAGCCTGTGGTTGCCGACTGGCCTTGGCACGGCTACCGCCATGTCTGTGGTGGCCGTTTGTCCATGTGACGGACCTGATGTGTGCACTGCCCTGTCTGCAGTCATCTGCCACTGCCCTGTGCACACATGGGCGATGTGTGTGAGTGCATGCCACAGTCGTGGCAACTGTGTGTCACGCCACACACCCATGTGTGCACCCACCCTGTTGTCGTGTACGTGATGATAGCAGCACAGCACTGGTTGTTTCTGTGCACCAGCACTCTGCATCTGATCCACGCCACGTGCTTGCACCTGGGTGTGTGCCTGCATGTACCAGTGTGTGTGTATGTGTGTTGCTGTATGGTGCTGCATGGTGTTGTGTGTGGCTGTGTGGCACCACCACCACCGGCCCTTCCCCATGCCTTGTGTGCATCTCCATAGCCATGCATGCCCATGCCCCCGTGCTGTACCATTATGTCTGTTCATTGCATGGGTGTTTCTCCACCTACAGTACCTGCGTGCACCAAAGTGCTCCTGTGCAATCGTGTCCCGGTGCTTGTATGCCATCCTGAGGAGCTGGGGATCCCTCTGCCCAGGGAGGGCTGCCCACCACCCCCAGCCCACTGCCCTCATCAACCCGACTGCTGTCCCCCTCTTCAGCCTCGACAACTATCCCACGATCAATGGCCATGTTGAGCAGCATGCAGCAGTCTAGGAATAGGCTACAGGCCTTCCAAAGGCTGTACTGGAGGGCACTGCCAGACCTGTCTAGGCAATGGAATCATGCCTTCAGGATCCTGAACACATGCTCATTGATGTTCTGTGTGCTAGTGTGTGCCTCATTGTACTGGTCCTCTGCTGGGCACGACGGGCGCTGGTAGGTGGTGAGCAGCCAGGGCCTGAGTAGGTAGCTACTGTCACCTGTGTGAACAGATACATGGTTAGCGTGGTGTCCTCTGTCACTGTGCCCCTTGCCCATCCCTGGTGCTCCCACCAGTGCACCAGCCCTGCCCACCCTCGTCCCATGCCCTGTGGTTCCCAGTTGCCCATGGTCATCACATACTCACCCATTGGTGGCACATGGGTATCTCCCCACTCTCAAACCTGTGGCACAGTGCTGCGCTGTACCAGATGAATGAATCTTGTGTGCTCCCAGGGTGTGTGGCACAGACATTGGTTATGCGCCTGCTGGCATTGCACACCACCTGGCAGTTGACACTGGGGTAGCCCTTCGTATTCATGTATGCTACCGCTTCTGGACCAGGTGGCATGTGGATGCCCACATGGGTGCAGTCAATGGCCCCTAGCACGTCAGGCATCCATGCTACCCTGTGGAACTCCTGCATGGTTGCTGTACACTTTGCCTGTGTGCTGGGGAAATGGATGTAGTCTGCAGCATGTGGCAGCAGGGTGTTGAGGAATTGTGTGAGGAGCCATGATGTGGCTGATTGGGTTATGCGTGTGGTGTCCCCTGTTGGTCTCTGGAAGGTGCCTGTGGTGAGCAGGCACATGACAGCTGTCACTTTTGTCTCCACTGTCAGGGCGTGGCTCCGTCTAGAGGGTGCCTGCATCTCCTCACTGCACAGAGCTGCCTCAGGATCGCCCAGTTCAGGTGATACCGGCTCATGATCTCCATATCAGTGTGGTTCTCAAAGCTGATGCGGGGATGGTACAACCTGTTCCAGGCGTACCGCTGACGGGTCCTTCCACAGCCACATCACTCTGCCTCCTGCCTCCTCACACCCTTCATTATGGCCTCCATCTGGAAGGCTGCACTGGCCATGGCCCCTGTTGTCCTGTCTACCCCTGGGTGTCCAGCTCCAGTGGTCCACTTGCCACCGTGGGGCAGTGTCTGTCACTCTGCCGGGCTACCTCTTGTGACACCTGCCCCTGGCTTGCACATGCCTGCCACCTCTGTCCCACACCCCTGTGGATGCCTGTGTCACTCCCTCCAGGGTCTGGTGGCTCTTTCACTCTCACTTTCTCATTCTCACTCTTTCTGTCTCCCTGTCTCTCACTCTCTCTCTCTCTCTCTCTCTCTCTCTCTCCCCTCTCTCTGTCTGTCTGTCTGTGTCTGTTTTTCTGTCTCTCTCTGTCTCACTCCCCTCTGGTGCAAGTGTTGTCCTCTTGCTTGCTCTCTGTTTTTATAGGCTCAATTCTGCTCGGCGCATCTGGCCGTTGCTCCACACTTGTGCCATGGGTTGGGGGTTGAATATCGCACTGTGCCGCATATTCATAGGAACGCCCCCTGCCCTTGCGCATGCATTTATTACAGTTGTGCATTTGCACACTGCTACTTGCGCTGCACAATGGCTCCCGCTGAATATCGCTCCATGATGCATTTCAGCAGTTGCGCATGTGCAACCCAGTTGCGCCATGAGTAACTGCTTTGAATATCTAGGCCTATATGTGCATACTAGCGTACCAGAATTAGCCTTAATGCGTTACTTGAAAATAGAATCCAACTGTATCACATTCCCCCACTATCCTTCTCAAGATCCATCTCCCCCCCCAGAGCAGTGCAGTAGTTCTCCATCTTAGAACAACAAGTTAACTGTACAGTGGTATCAATGCCAACAGGGCAACAACATATTTGGTTAAACATAAATGACTCAATAGGTAGAAGATCCAATTTGAAAGAATCTCTGTCTAAACTCTCCTCCCCACTGTGGGAGGGGAATTAAGAGGGTGGGAATACACTTGCTCTCCTACTGGAGTGCTCCCCCCTAGAGCTTCACCGGTGTTAAATACTCTTAGCTCCTTGCAGTGAGTGTCAGCAGTTGGACTAGCTCAAACAATCTGGAGCCTAAACCGCCCTTGACACTCCTGTTAGTAGGACACAGTTTCAGAAAAAAAAAGAAAATATTATTTAGACAAGTTATTTCTTGTGCTGACATGACAGGCAATTAGCCAATCGACCCAATATTTGTATTAAGAAGTGTTAAAAAAAATCAACTGAATCCCAGTCAGTAGCGAGGGAACAACGGGGAATGCAGTCACCCCTCCCTCCACGGAGAACAGTGGACAGGCCCCATGGACGCCTCGAGTCACCACCCAAGCCCAGGCAGGGAAGCCAAGTAAAATTTTTTGAATAGTGTAGTACCATCAGCAGTAAGCCCCCATGTTTATCATGTTAGCTAGGTCTTGGACTAGGAGTGTGAGACCAGGCAAGCATGGCCAATAGCACCTTTTGAAAATTTTAAGGGACCGAACTTCAGCGGCACCCCCAAGAGTGCCCCCCCAACCAAGCCTCCAAGTGGAAGACACTTTACACCCAGAAAAGAGCATAGCTCCAAAGGCACCCCTTGGGGGACCACCAATAAAGGCCCAATGAATCCCTTACAAACAGCTGTTTAAGCATATACACTATGTGCCACATTCAACCATGCCTTAGCCTAGATCACCCCACTGGCATTTCCAAATTATGTGGAGGTCTAAAATGTCCAAAGTATGGCTTTCTCACCTGAACACGGCAACTTCAGGAGGCCCCCAAGACCCCCACAGCCCCACAGCGAGGAAGGCCCACATCCCCCCCAACCACCAACTCACGGGCTTTAAAGATACCAAAGGTATATTTATAATGTATACATCCTGTCGAGAAATCTCCCCCTTATTTGAGCAAATTAAACAAGTTGACTGTCCATTTTTTAAATGTTCCAGATATTAATAGAAAAATAATCTGTCCTCTGCTTCGGGTGGGGCATTGCTCTGAATCCCATTAGGTACCCTGATAAGGCCACAACATGTGTCCTCACAAAGTCAGAAAGGGGGAAATCAAGAGAGTCAAATTATTAATAGAGATACTGCACTTGGCATTGTTCAGATAGTTTGAGAGTTTGATGCTTCCTCTGTGGTGTCGCCTCGCACCATTTCAGATTCTGCCTATGTTGGCTCGTTGTTCTGGCCTCTCGAGCATTTCTTACTGCGTAGGGAGTTTCACATGGCAGAAGAGGCCATATTGCCCTTTACACCTTGCCTTTTAGTTCCACCAAATCCCCATCCCTGGATTCTAACTGTCTGTGCTGAGGAATATTGACCTCCTCGGTCGGGAGTTGTATGTCCAGTGGTTTCAGAAACTCCTCTGCTGCTTGTAAATCCGAAAAATGTTTTAGGCCATCAGCCAGCTGAACCTTCAGGCATGCTGGGTACTCAACAAAGGCCTTCATGTTCTGCTGCTGGAGTTGTTTAACTATTGTGAATACTTTTCTCCTGTGAGAGAGCAGCTGTGGTGTAAAATCGTGGTCAAAGTATAAACGTGTATTACCTGGTATTACTTGGTATGAAAGAACAGAAGAAGGCCAATGCTCATCAAGACTGTTCCACACACAATGTGGGACATTATTTATTTGTTAACCCTAATCCAAACATCTAGTTTGTTTTTGAAGATAGTGATACGAAGAGCCTCAACTAATTCCTGTGGCATGGTGTTCCATACAGTAGAAGCCCTTATTGAAAAAAGTTTCCCCTATTGCTGGTTCTATAATTTTTTACCTCAAGCTGTTTGTTGTGCATTCTCGGAACATGTCTCCTTTTGGAGAATGTTAGACCACATTTTTCCATTAGATCTGGTGAATTTATTAAATTAAAAACCATAAGCATATCACCTCTTAGTCTTCTAGTTTGAAGAGAGAAGAGACCAGTAGCTTTTAATCTAGTCTGATAATCCAAATTTGTTAATCTGGGAATCATTCTGATTACTCTCCTTTGAACTTGTTCAAGATTGGCTGTATCTTTTTTTTTTATTTGGATTCCAAAAAGGGGAGCTATAGTCCAGATACAGTCTAATATATGCCCTATACAATGGGACAAGGCATTGTTCAGTGTGATTAATAAAAGTATGTTTTATTTGCCTCAAAAGTCTATTGGTCATATAAGCAGTTCTAACTCCGTGATCATTTGATGTGAGTTTATTATTAACATATATACCTAAGTCTTTCTCACAGTTTGATGAGTGAAGTGGGAGTCCATTTATATGATATATCGTTTTGGGATTGTTTGCACCAAAATGTACTACTAAACATTTTTCTTGATTAAACTGCATATGATTATCATTTGCCCGAAGTGTTAATTTTTCCAAATCCTCCTTTAATGAGGAAATATTTTCTTGATTATTAACCTTACCCCCCAATTTAGTGTCGTCTGCAAATTTAACCATGAAATTTTTAGGCCCTGTTTGTAAATCACTAATAAAGAGATTAAACAGTGTTGGTCCCAGGACCAACCCCTGTGGCACACCACTTGTCACTCTACCCAGATCAGACAAGGTGTCATTGATTCTAACTCTCTGGGAATGGTTTGTTAACCAGTTTAAGGTCCAGTTGACAATATCAGATGACAAATCTAAATTGTGCATTTTAGTAATGAGTTTTTCATGTGAGACTTTATTGAAAGCTCTACTAAAGTCCAGAAGAATTACATCGGAAGGGGTACCTACATCTAGTAGAGCACTTATATTATTGTAAAATGATATCAGGTTGGTGGTACATGAATACTTAGGAGTAAACCCATGCTGGATTGAATCATAAATTCCTAATTTTTTACAATCCTGATCTATCAAAGACTTCATTACCCATTCCATTAATTTACCAGCCACTGAGGTCAGGCTAATTGGATGATGATTTTGGTCAGAACCTCTATTGCCTTTTTGAATATTGGAGTAACTTTCGCTGAACAACAATCATTTGGTACATCACTTTCTTGTAAAGATTTATTAAAGATAATTGTCAACGGTATAGAGATATTTGTAGAGGTTTCAATCAGAAACCATGGATGGATACCGTTTGGACCTGGACTAGTGGTTTTTTTTTAGTTTTTTAATAGCCTGTAAAATGTCGGTTGGGTAAAACCTGTGATAATCTGTGTGGTGGACTTTAAGTGTACTAATAGATGACTGTTGAGAAAAGACCGAACAAAAATATTTATTAAAGAGATTTGAGGTTTCTATATCAGATAAGGGAGAACCATTGGTTATAATGGGACCGATGGTCCTTGATACACCTTTTTTGCTATTTATATAAGAAAAGAGAGATTTATGACAGTCTTTAGTGTGAGCTAGTTTAAATTCCAGCTTCTTTTTTGACAATTTGATAGAATTTTTTAGATTTTTATCAGATAATCTATATTTGTGCTATAGGGTAGTTTTATATGGACGAGAACTATTCTTAAGTTTCCTAAAAAGTTTAATTTTTGTTTTAATCTGATTTTTAATTGTCCTGTTAAACCAAGGGGGAATTTTTCCTTTGTTATTAAATTTTCTTTTAGATGGAATGAAAGTATTCTCCAAATGATATACGATATTTTCAAAAAAGTCCCAAGCTTGTTGTGTTGTACAATTAAGAAGGTTAGATTCCCAATTTATGCTTTGTAAATATTTATTGATTTTAGAAAAATTTGCTTCATTATAATTTTTTGTATAATGTAACTTCTTTTGTGTGGTTTTAATCTGTTGAATTTCAAAAAGAATAGATGAATGGTCACTGGTTCCAAGTGGGTCCCAAATTTGTAGACTGCTAATTTGTTGCTCTATATTAGTAAATAATAAATCCAGAATATTAGAACCTCGAGTGGGTTCGGTAACAAGTTGTTGTAATCCAGTGCTAACTATCACATCTATTAATCCTCTATCGGCATAAGACTGTCCTGAGAATGAGTCCCAGTCAATATGAGGGGAAATTAAAGTCACCAAATATTACAGTATCTTGGGATTCTGAGAAATTTGTAATCTCTTTAAACATACCAGTTGTATAATCAGAATCAGCAGATGGAGGTCGATAGATATTGCCGATAGTTATGTAGGACTGCTCCTTCAATACAATTTTAACCCAGATACTTTCCAGGGGAAAGGGAGAACATACTTCAGAAGAAGGAATATCATTTTGTATGTACATACAAACCCCACCACCTTGCTTATCTAATCTATTTTTGTGGTATAACTTATAACCTGGAATTTCTCTGGGCCAAATAGAGGATGCATCCCATCAAGTTTCAGTTACTCCCACCACACTTATATTTAAAGTTTTACATTTGACTTTGAGTTCTGTTAATTTGACTTGGTTTAAAGATCTTGTGTTCAAAGCTAGAAATTTACATTTAGTTGTAATGATATTTTGATGAGTATTCAGAGACTTGGGAATAGACCCATTCTCCCCCATTGTCTTTAGTTTAAACAATGATTTATGATTGTAGTAATACTTTTCCCCAGAAGTGTGCTACCCCTACGACTAAGATGCAGACCATCCCAGCAAAACAAGGAAGAACAGTCTGAAAATGATTCCCAGTGGGTAATACAGGGTATATCCTGCTTAAAGCACCACTTTCTCATCCATTCATTTAGGGCTTTGATTTTCTGAGTTATAGCAGATGTTGCTCTTGGGACAGGTAAGATTTCGGATATACAAACATGACATCCCCTATCTAGTAGCAGGTTACATAATGCCACATAGTCCTGTTGTAGCTGGTTAAATGGGGTGTTATTTATATCATTAACACCAGCGTGTATGACAACCAGTGGATTTTACCCTGCATTTTGTAAAATTTTAGGCATCATGGAAGTAATGTCAGATACCCTGGACTCACGGAAACTAGAACAAGTACGGTTGCTCTTATCATTATTGCATACCACCCTGTCTATGTGTTTAATGATTGAATCTCCCAGGACAAACACTTGTTTTGAGATAGTAGGGGTACAAGGGGCAGAAACAGGTGATGGTTTAATATAATCAGGAGTAATTGACTTAATAGGTAGTGAATTGGTAAGTTGAGACTTACTAAGACCAGTATTAGAGGGTACTGGCTCCTGATTGCAGAGTGTTTTTGAGCCAGTATTATCAACAGGGGGTGATGCACAGGGTAAATCTTGTGTTACCTCATTATTTAATCCAGCCAATTGCTCGAACCTATTATGGGTTTCAATAGGGGCACTATTATAGATTTGACTGCCCCTCCTTTTTTTAATGGGCTTGGTAACAGTAGCCCAATCATCATTGTCATGAGGGGAGGATGGATAGTCATCCACCTTATAAGGGGGCAGAAGCAAAGGGTATACTAGTACTAGGTGTTACAATTGCCTCCTCATCAGGAGACATAGAAGTGCTACCTAGAAGTGAAGGGGAATGTTCATTAAGATGAAGTTGTTCATCCATAACATCGGTGTAGCTTTCCAATACTCTAATGTCAGTAGAACCTGGTTTAATATTAAGCAAAAACACTATCTCTGCTTCAAGAGTAGTGATCAAGTGACGATTAGTACATACATACTCGCTACCAAAGTTTCCCTCACTATACATCAAGCATTGCATACACTTACTAAGTTCTCTTTCCATTTTTATTGGTGTATATCTACTGAGTAGAGGATATGCTGAAGTTTTCTTTTCTAAACTTGTCTGATGTCAGCAGTTTCAGCATGCCTCGGACACAGCAGACACACGCAGATGCACGTGTCTCTGCATGCGTCTCCGCCCTGCGCACGCTCGCTAGAGGGGCAGGTTATAAGCCGAAAAACCAGAAGTAAGCGTCCATCCACTTCTGGTTTCAGCATGATGTAAATGTCAGAAATTTGCTAATTTCAGCAAGCTCTACAAGCTGAAGGCTTAACAGGCCCTTAGAAGGGCAAAAAGACCACCAAACAGTGCCCTTAAGTAGAGAGATGTATTTTATTTTTAGGGAAGGAGGTATACTAGCCTATTGCTAGTCCTCCTAGTTTCCACAGTGCTCTGCTGTTCACCAAGGAAACACTGTCAGGCAAATAATACAAAACAGTATAGATAAACAAGTTTCAATTAAAAGCAGTTGTATTCAAGGTTTATCAGTATATTTGTGCACTGCACTACACCATCTCTCACCAGAGGTTCGCTACTCCAGCAGCAAAATGAATTGCTTTTTTAGACCATGCTAGTTGTAATATTTCCTCCTTTACCCTATAATCCAGAAAAGCAAGAACTACAGATTGTGACTTGGCTTTGGGGTCCCGGGGTTTCAGGATCAGTGACCTATGAGCCCTGATGATATTAAGAGCTTTGTCTTGGGGAAGATTTAGGATCTCATGCAGGAAAGAGTCAATAAAACTAACCATTGCACCAGTCTCAGTGCCCTCATGGAGGCCATGTATGCGAAAGTTGTCCCTCCAATTTCTGTTCTCTAATTCCTCAAGGCAGGCTTTAAGTTGTTGAGAACAGTAATGAAGGTCCAGAAGGGCTTTATTGTGACTATCGGTGGTAGTAGTGTAATCTGTTAGAACCTCCTCAGTCTCCCCAGTCCATTTGGTTAATGTAGTAATTTCTGAGCATTGATCTGAAACCTTTGCTTCTAGCCTTTGAAGGGTTTAATTAATTTGTTTAAGAGTTTGGCAAAGTTCTCTAGAATTAATCATACATTCAGATTCCTCCGTAGGAGCCTCCACTGTTTGTCCAGGCGCAAGACTCATGGCATTTTTAAGTTTTTACTGAGTTGGTTTGAGGAATTATCCCTCCACCTGTGCTTTGGAGGCATCAGGTAGTCAGATATTCTTCTTTTGGTTGACAGGATGGTGAGTTTATGTCTGGATGCCCATGGATTGTTAAAGTTGATTAGTGGAGTGCATTGTTTAGGCTGCCATTAAATGGGTGTCCCAACCAGAAGTCCCTCCAGCCAGCTTTAATTTTCAAGTTGTGACAGGAAAAAGTATTGTGAACTGTGGTAAACAAAGAGACAATTGTGCCCTGAAAGTTTCAAATGCTTGCTGTGTGAACTGGGGGAGTCGCTGGAGAAATAGCCATGGAAAATGGTTCAAAATAGTGCTCCCGCTGTGGAAACGTTGAGTTGAGAAAAATAGTTGTTTTGCAGTTTAAATTTTGCCTGCTCTATGATCGCTGTGAAGGAGAAGAGCATGAGAAGAGAGAGAGGCTCATTTGCATGGCGTCAAGCGATTGGTGAGACTGCAATCAGTCCCACCCCAAGCCAGCTGCAGAGTGCTGTCCAGTGTTCGAGAGGGAGAGAGCAAGTGGTGTTCGAGCTGGTAGCAGGAGAATCATCATGGTGACTGTAAACATTCGATTTCTGTAAAGACAGACTGTTTTCTGTGCTAAATTGGGCTCAACCCGTGATCCATTCGACTGGGGAGACAGTGTGGTGTTCATAGTGACAATCATCGGGATCACCAGCCAGCTTTAACCCAGAGGCCTTCCAGGATCAGATTTAGGCCAAGATTTTCCATAGAAAAGCCAGCTACTGATTCAGTGAGTACCATTCAGCAAAACTGAGCTCAATCTGTGTTGTGATTTTCAAAAGCCAGCTGGATCTGTGTGTAAGCAGTGTGATTGTTTTTGCAAAGAAGGACTGTGTAAAGTAATCAAAATCTAGCAAGAATTCTGAGCAATAGACTGTGAGCATGTATTATAGATTCAGCAACAGTGTAATTTTCTGAGCAAAAGAGAGACTGTAAGTAGTATGAGAGGCTGCAATAAGCAGGCAATCCTGTTCAAGAAATACTGTGGCTTTAGTGACTTTAAAGGTGACCAGCAAAGGTTCTCAGTACAGGGCTATCCCTGTAATATCATGTACCTTTCCTGCTGCGGACCTCATAGGGCTGAGTATTGTAATTTATTTTACAGCCTGTCATTTGTATTTTAATTTAGCAGAGTTTTGGCGAACGTGGAAGCGGAGGGTACTCCCTGAGAAGCCTGATCGAGCACTGCTAAGCATTATGGGAAAACTTCCCATTTTTGTGACGTTGATCCCACTATTGCTGTACTGCACACAGCAGGGAGTGGGCATTGTGTTTTAAGTTCATATGCTGGTGTAAGTTCATGTTTAAAGTATATGTACAGTAGGTCTAGATATAGACTACCTGCGCGTATACTTTTAAACATGAACTTTTACGCCAATGCTATATAAACTTAAAACAAATGCCCGCTCCCTGCTGTGTGCAGTACAGCAATAGCGGGATCAATGTCACTAAAATGGGACGTTTTCCCATAATGCTTAGCAATGCTTGATCGGGCTTCTCAGGGAGTTCCCTCCACTTCCGTGTTCGCTGCAACTCTGCAAAATTAAAATACAAATGACAGGCTGTAAAATAAATTACAATACTCAACCCTATGAGGACCGCAGCGGGAAAGTTATGTGATATTACAGGGACAGCCCTGTACTAAGAACCTTTGCCGGTCACTTTTAAACAAGTAAAATTGACTGAAAGCTAATGGTAAAGTCCTAGAAAATCATATAGATGTGCTGAGGAAGAAACGCAGTGCAGTCAGTACAGTTTGAACAAAATTTATCAGTATGCAGTAAATCGGATGCGCAGTGGCTTGAGTAAGATGCAGATTGTTGAGGCGCCAGGAGTGCTGCCACTGCCATTACAGGGTGGGGCAGTAAAGTAAACACAGCAGAAGGGAGCCATTTTGTGAGACTGTTCCAAGTAAAGCGAACGCAGTAATAACAGTGAACTTTTTTGTGTTTATCTACAGTCATGGCTTTGGGACCATCCCGCTACCCGGATCATGCCCGGGCTATGATAGCTGAAGAGGTTACCAAACTTAAAGAAATAGAGCAATGTTTCTATGGTAGAAGTTTGCCTCCTCATGTTGCATTTCCTGGATACCCTGTGAGAGTATGCATAATGTGCCTCAAGGCTGGAAGGGACGTATTTATGATTCCTCACTGTTCAGGGTGCTTAGAGAAGCAAGGTCTGTCCAGAGCACCAAAAATTTGTTTGGCTCCCACCTGGACAAAGCTACAAGATCCTGCAAGTAGCAGTACACAGCACCAGGTTGAACCTGTTGGGGAAGGTCCAGCAGAGTGTGGCACAAAGGAAGAGGGTGTAGATTTACTGCTGGAGCAGATTCCTTATGATGTCTCCACACCTGTGTCACAGATTGACAGTGCGGAGGGAGAATCAGTGGATCCATGGAGACAGGGTCCTAGTCCTAGCCTCGTGGGAGAGGATGAGGTTCGAGAAACCTTAGATTCTGAGGTGTCTACCTCCATGCCCAGTGAAGAGTGGACTGTCTCGGGAGGGGACGACTGCTCACTCCTGGGCCCAGATCCTAAGTGAGGAAGAGGATGAAGAAGAAGTGTATTTCTCTGTTGAGGGTCCCAGTATGTGGCCTCAAGCTCTTGCCTTGGAGGAACCAGAAGGAGAAGTTGGTGACTCCACAGCCCTGCCTTCAGAAGGGGTCATGGACAAGTTCTACATAGCTTTGAGTATGCGACACTGGCAGAACCAGGACTGGCCATCCCCAAGCCAGGCTGGGGGTCGCAGACTGATGAAGCGTAGTAAGGAGGAAAGACTGGTTCATAGGAAGGCAGACAAAATCTATGGAATGTCCTTTCCTACCTTTCTTTGGAGAGTCTGGGAGGAGATTGAGAAAAACAGGAGAGCCTGGCTAGTGGAAGATGCAACCAAAAACCTGCATCCAGGCGCAAATCGTTATGTCAGAAACAAAGTGATAAGAGACAAATTGCAGTTTTGGAAGTTGGGCAGGACACTGTTCATAGAAACTGTACATTATGTGGATGACCAAGGGAACGAGGCTTTCCATAATGTGAATTATGAGCACCCAGATGTGGTCACAATTCTTGCACCTGACCCATTGTGATACTACCCTCAATGTTACCATCTTCCTGTGAATGTGCCCATGCCTGCCTTAAAGGAAGCAAAGCAGTGGTAGCCAGTGTCTCCCATTCAGCCGTTGCCGTACCCATGTTGTTCCGCCAGTCTGGTATTCCAGGATGTGAGGTGACTCCAGTTTCATCAGCAGTGCAATGTGCCTTTCTAATTTCATCGCCTGGCCTTCTAGATGACGTCACCCTGAGATGACAACATTCCAGCTGTTTTTCTGATTCATCGCCTGGGATTTTGGATGACATCACCCAGCAGTGCCTTTCCTGTTCCAAGATTCCATCTCCTATATGACATCAGCCAGAGATGACATCAACCCAGCAGTTTTCAGATGTCCATCCTGTTTTCAGGAAGATTTCTGCCCAGCTATATCTGAAAAATGCTGCCAGGGAGAGTTTTTGGCTGGAGATCCAGGTGCTGTCCATTTTTTCGTTCTTCAACGGACTGGTAAGTCCAGACCTTTCTTACCTTATTGACATTGCAATACACATCCTACACCTGTCAGACTACAGACTGTTGAACTGTACACAAAGACTCTCCCCTTTGGGTTTACAATAACTCAGGAACTGTGCTTCACCGGGCTCCGGCCCAGGGGAGAGACTCTTTCATGGACTCTGCCTTTGGGCACTGTTTGTCACTAGCTGGGACATTTAGGGCCTTCCATCCCCAAGAGGTGTATTGTACATAATGTTGATATTTTCTACTGTTTCGTACTTTTCTACTTTTTTTTCCTAAAAAATATTTTTGGGATTCTCCAGTGTTCTGATGGTATGGGTTATTGTTGTTGTATTGTTTGTTTTGCAGGTTTGGTGTGTTTTGTCTTTTCTCTTTCCGGTGGATCCTGGTGAAGAAAGAACAGAAGACAAGAAGAGGATTGGAGAGACTTATCGGAGTTCCTTTGTGCTTTAAAGTGTTTTTTAAAGTGTAGTTGTTAACATGTGTTAACCTTTTTTCCTTCCACTGGTGTATTTGTGGGGGAGTGTGGGAGTGTAATGCTTGTGTATAGTGTTAGCTCTGTGCTTGGTTTGCATGTGTCCTGGGCTGGGGGAGGTTCCCCTGTTTTGGGTAGGTTTATTTTGGCTAGATAGGTTTTCCCTAGAGGACTAGGGAGATAGAGAGGTTGTGATCCTGATCTGCAGTAGGGGCTGCAGTGCTGGTCTAGTAGGACTATGCTCTGGACAGTTCTTCCAGGGCCACTGGTTTTCATTGTAAGATTGTAGTGTAGGGGCTGATGCGTCAGCCATTGGCCTCTGGGCCCTTAGTGTTGCCTGCCTGTGCCTGCCACATGGTAGGGGAGAAGGCTACCTCCCTGTAGTCAACAGATAGGGTAGGATGGCCTGGTGCTGGGTTGGTAATGACTGGGTACAGTAATTTTCTTGGCTGAGGGTGAATGTAACCTCCTTGTTCCCAGGGGTTACTAGAATCCCAATTAGAACCAGTGGCAGGCAGGGAAAGGCAGCTAGTGAAATGCCTGTTAAATGGATTTCACATTGTCATGCTCTAGTGTCAGTCTCAGCTGAGCTAGAAGATGATGTACTCTTAGAACTCTTGCAGCTGCATAAGTCACATTTGTGCTAGTTCTAGGGATGTTAACTTTAGAATGTTCAGTCAGTCCTGAATAGGAGTTCCAGGAGGAGGCTGCAGCTTATTTATTTATTTATTTAATTAAGAGTTTTACTGGGAAGGCATACTGAGCGGCGAGCCACTTGATTCCAGATGCGTCCCGGAGGAGGGGAAGAAGAGAATAAAACAATACAATAACAATAAGCAGAGGAACTACAATTACAAAAGGCAACAGAGCTGATATCCCAAAAGGTTACATGGTAAATGGGAGAGAGAGTTTGCTCCTAGGTAGTGGAGGGGGGCAGCTTTTGCTGTGAAGCTTCTCAGACAGCTCTGACAGAGAGCTACCACTATGTTTTGGGTAGTTTGTTCTCACCCTAGAAGAAGAACATAGAAGACAGTGATTGAAGTGGTGGAGACTTTGCCAAGTGGGTTGTCCTTTGTCCCATTCCAGGAGGGATGGGGCGATCTTCAGGGTTCTGGGGAAATCCCCTCACCCAGTCTGTCTCATGAAGCTGCCTGTGACAACTTCAGAAACTGTGAGTACTTTTGTGTCAGCCCAGGAGGGGGACCTGCATTCCTTTTGTTGAATTTTCTCTGACAAAGGGACCCTGTCACCTAGACTGTGTCTGTTTTTAAAAGTGTCTGCCTACGATGGAGTCTAGAGAGAGAGAGAGACACTGTCCAAGTACAGAACTTTTAGTCATGTAGTATGTTAAGTGTGAAAAACATTTCAAGCTAGCATCTACAAGTTTTCTGTGAGGGTGTTATTAACCAGATGAATGGCAGAGTATAAACTTGGAAGCAAAAGGTGGGAGACCTCCATCTGGAGTAACCAGTTTACCTCTCTGGGTTCAGTTTGGGCACCAGTTCAATTTTCAGTCAGTGCATGTGGCCAGTGCCTGATGGAAATAGTTACTCAGATGTGGGTTTTGGATTCTTTGTGAGACTGTATGTGCTCTTTGGTGGTCATGTGTGCCACTAATATTCCTCATTAAATATGGGAAAGTGTCCTAGTACTGGCCGTGTGTGCCTAGTCAATGGGAAAGTGTTCTAGTACTGGCCGTGTGTGCCTAGTCGATGGGAAAGTGCCCTAGTACTGGCCGTGTGTGCCTTGTCGATAGGAAAGTGTCCTAGTACTGGCTGTGTGTGCCTAGTCAATGGGAAAGTGTCCTAATACTGGCCATGTGTGCCTAGTCAAGAGGAAATGTACCAGTTCTGGTCGTGTGTGCCAATCTCCATTTTCAGAACCTGAGAGCTCGCTGTGTGTGTTCAGTGTGCCTATGTTAAATAGGAAGAACAGGAATGTCTGCACCTCAGTAATCTGCCTTACCAGTACGAGTAACCCTGTGGGGTTCCATCTTCGCTTTGTGATTATTCTCTGGGTATGTGAATAAAAGCCACACTCTAGAATCCCAGCCTGGTTTGAACAGTACTGTTATTGCTCCCACTGTGTCTGGATTTACTTGGGTGCCCCTGTCCAGAAGTACAAACCTAGCACAATTAGGAACAAACATTTTCTCCCAGGGACCTGGGTTGCTGACCATGGTGAATGGTCCCACCAGGTGTGTGCCAGGTAGTTGCCACACTTGGGTTGTCTGTCTGTGATAGCAGGTTCAGAGAATATGTGTAAATAAAATGTTCTGTAAACTCCCACCTCTCTCTTTTGCCCCTAGCTGTTATGTGGTGAGAGGAGCAGCCCTGCTAGTTAAACAAGGGTGGGGGGGGCGGTGGGGGTTACACAGAACAAATTCAATATCCTACAACAAAATCTGCTTCAGCTGAAACTTCTGCTTAATGCCCAAAAACCAAAAATATGCATCTTTCCCCTCAGCCTCAAGCTATGCCTGCTAACTCCCCCAACATCAATCCGCAAATACTGACCATCTTGGGGAAACCTACTCAAAACAGTCAAGAAATTCAAGTATCTGGGTTTTTGGCTTGATAGTAACTGTCTTTAATGATGCATATTGATGAATTATCAAAAAAAACAGAGGCAGAGACTAGGCCTTTTTTACCACATCAAGCATTTATTTAACCACAAGGCCAAATTAAGATGGTTCAAACCACCTTTCTCCCACTTATTGACTTTGCTGACCTTCTATATAGTCACTGCCCCAAAACCGCCTTTACAAAACTGGATACATTGTATCACAGATCATTAAAGTTTATTACCAATGCTCCTTTTAATACCCACCAGCCACCACTGCTCCCTTCATGCGCAGCTAGGTTGGTCATCCCTTACCATCAGTAGGTGGAGAAATGCCTCCCTCTGGACCTACAGAACCATTACTAACAAACTCCCCCCTACATCACTGAACTTTTCAAATGCACTCCCAGGGTTTATTCTCTTCGCAGATACTCTTACATCTTGTTTGACATCCCCAAGATAAGAACTCGATATGGTGCCTCCTCCATAAACCACACCCTCCCCACGTTATGGAATAATCTTCAGAAATCCTTAAAGATTTCACAGTTAATTGGTATATTCACATTCAAATCCTTGCTGAATCACACTCTGAAGGAAACATGCAACTGCTATTCCTAACCAGCCTCAGCTCTTCCAGAACCTAGACTATGCTCTGTTTTTATCACCTCACACTTACCTGGGTGACTGTGTAGTGCCTACTTGACATTCGGCCTCCTCCAGATGTATTTGTAACCTTTTATTGCTATGCTGCTCCCCTTCAGCACTTAACCCCACCTTGGTGATTGAGTAGTGCCAACTCTGCACTTGGCTTCTAGATGTACTCATATCCCCTTCTGGTCCCATTTCTGATCCTGCTGAGATTGAGAGCAATTTTAACACAAAATCCACAGACTTATCCTTCTATCTCAGCAATCCTCCCCCCAAGCCTCTGCTAGACCAGAACCACCAACCAAACTGTTCCCCCTCCTCCTCAAACACCGTCCTGCCCCCACCTTTCCACTTCGAAGATATTGAGCAGAATGTCACAGTGAAACTCCTGAAGTCTCTCCCCAGTCAAAGGAAGCCCTTGCAGTGATGGACTATACCCTGCATTTCTAAAACTTACCTTCCAGTCATTGTTAAATCCCTCACTTTCATATTCAACCTCGCCCTTGCTACATCCACTGTGCCTGACTCCTGGAAAAATGCACATGTGGTACCAACTTTCAAAGTAGGTGATCCCCTCTCCCCTGATAACTATGGACCCAACTCTCTCCTCCCCTACCTAAGTAAACTGCTGGAAAAAGTTGTACACTTCTAACTATCTGAAGACCTAGAAAAATGTAACTTCCTATGTCCCCTCTAGCATGGTTTCTGTAATCACCACAGTACCTCCTCTGCTTTGGCCATTTTCTCTTACCACGTTCTCAGAAACATGGACATGGGCATAGCCACAGGTGCTGTTTTCATGGATTTATCAAAGGCCTTTGACCTTGTTGCCCACCACCTTCTCCATGCCACCCTACTTAATTTTGACTGCTCCATGGGAACTGCTGCTTGGTTCTGCAGCTATCTCTCTAACAGGTCTCAGTCTGTCATTATAGGTAACGACTCCTCTACTGTCCTACCAGTACACACTGGAGTCCCCCAGGGTTCCATACTCAGCCCACTACTCTTTTCCATGTTTATTAATGCACTCCTTGAGGAAAGCCTCAATTGTACTCCTCTATACAGACAATCTAGTCCTCTACCATAGCAATAAATCACTTGAATCCATCTCCTCCACCTTCACACGAAACTATGGCTCTGCCCATAAATGGTTCCTCTCCAGCAAGCTCTTGGTCAATAAAAAAAACAAACTCTATGCCCTTTGGCTCTAAATCATTCCTTGTCAAGGTTGCCAAAACCAACTTCTCCCTCCTTGCTCCACCCAGCAGCCTCACCCCCTCAAAAATGTCCCCTCTTTCAAATACCGTGGTGTTATCCTGGATCCCTCTCTTACTTTCTCTGAGCATATTAACAACACCATGTGGAAAATCCACCAAAAGTTAAGCACTGCCTACTGGCTCAGACATCCTCTGTCTGCCAAAAGGCATGCCTTGCCATTGTGCAAGATAACCTACTGCCCCTACGTGACTACTGCTCCCCTGTCTACTCCCTTATGTCCTCTACACTACACTCACGGCTAAACACAACATACAATTCCATCTTTTGATTTGTCCTTCAAGCTCCCTACTCTGCCCATCACTGCACACTCTACCAGTCCCTAGATGGCTCCCAGTACAAGGTCGGTTCAACTATGCCATGGGCTGTTTAGTGGACAGTTTGCTCAGGAATGACCACCTGCCCCCCTGCTCATCCCTGCTGAAAGGTAGGGTGGTTTCAAGGACCCGTTGGGTATCCTCAGTCCCTTCACTGAAAGTACCATGCATCTTCACTGCCATGGGTAGTAAAGTGTTTGCTGTCTCTGCCCCCTCCCTATGGAACAGAATCACATCGGCCAACCCCTCTTCCCCCTCCCAACTGTCTTTCAAAAAAACCCTAAAAGACTGGCTCCTGACTGCAGCCACTTGTCACTGCTCTCCACAACAACACTAGGGCCTACAAACCACCCGTGCCCTATAACATGATGGTTTTACTGCTTGCCCCTACCTTCATGCCCCTCCTTTTCTCACCACTGGCTTCTTATGCCCTGGTCCCCCAGTATTCTGTTACACCTTGCACTTTTGCTCTCTGATCCTACTTTGATCTCAGAGAAGTCCACGAAAGTTTGATTGTTTGAATCTGCACAGCTTTTGTTGTTGGGTACCCAATGTTAGTATGAAAATGCATCCTGTAATCACATGATACTGACTGTTATTGCACTATTGCTCTCGTTGTAATCACATGTACATGTTCTGTTGCTATTATTGTTTGTATAACCAGTTATTCACTGTACATTCTTTTCATCACCTCATGTTGAGGTGTGTTTATCCTGTTCTCCTGTATGTACTCTTTTTTGACTCATGTTATTGCCACCTTTTGGCCCAGGTCATGACTAAAAATGGTCCTTTGGATCAGCTTATTTACCCGGGTACCAGGGATATAAATTAATTAAATAAATATGTATCCATAACCTTCTCCCATTCCAATGTTCCCTTCCCTTAGCATCCCTCCTCCTTCCTTCCCTCCTTCCTTCTCAGCTCCCCGTTCTTTTGTTAGATACTATCCTTGCATCCTTCCTTTCCTTTTGGCAGCTCCCTACACCGCTCTACCTCTTCCTCCAGTCCTACCCCCCTAATCCCCAATAGTACCACCTTGTCCTCCAAGACATTTTGTCTTGCTCTCTAATGCTTTCTGGCTGACCAAGTTTTATTGTTGAATACCTTAAATGGAAACTACGTACTGTCTTGATTAATTTTATATCTTGTTGTATATGTTATATTTTATGTATCACCCCCTTGTTCAATGTTCACTGTCACTGCTTGTATCTGTGATTTAATGTATTCCTGCCTTGCATAATTTCTTGAATCATAATTTGCCCTAACTGTCCATCCATGACCACTTTGTATTTGAGCTTGCTCAACTGTGTTTTTTTCTGGTAAAATAAAGACTGATTGATTGATTGATGGTACTGAGCTGCATAAGCCATACAGACTGCATGTCTCAGCTAAAGGAAAGCTGTGGTATAAACTTTTTTGCCCATGCTATCCAGTTTCCTGGAATCCCTCTCTGGGGGTTGAGAGGAAAGTGGGGATTTGGCCTTGTCACATGCAATGGTTTAAGCCACTCCTTTACTGTCAGGGTGAGTGTAAAGGTACTGAGCATCTTGCCTATCCAGCAGGTATTTTTTTCCTGTCCTCTTGTCTATACCCACTGCCGAAGTGGGGGCTGCTAGGATTTTTTAAGTGGCCTTCCTCAAAAACATATGTATGGGTAGGAACACCCTCTTTGTGGGAGTTAGGCCCATCATGTCCAAAAATTCCACCTCATCCTCATCCTCTGCCATTTCCTGAGGAGAGAGGCTTAGGGTGCTTGTCATCTGCTTCACAAAGGAGTAGTGTGAGGAAAACTCCTCTGAGGCCCTGAGATGGGAACCAAATTCTTGAATCAGTGAGCCATCAGGCTCTATGGGCTCCTTCTTCTCTTCTTCTTCATAAAATGTATCAACCCACTCTACCACAGCCTTTGCTACAGGCTGTGGAACCTGGTGCTGGGAGGCTCGTGTGGCCATAAAGGCTCTCATAGTTAGGAAAGCCTGGAAGAATTGTCAAGCCATAGCCATGTCCTCAGCCGTGGGCATTCTGTTTCTGTCCACGTGTCTCCTTTGCTACTTCAACTGCAGGGGCAGTGACATGTTTTTCTTTCTGCTTTTTCTTGGTAGGCACTAGTTCCGATGTCTGCTCAGCAGATCTTTCTGTTTTGGTAGACTCAGTGGTCTCCCTGTCCGATATCCAGACCTCTGAGTCCCTTTTAGCAGCTTTGTCCTTCTGCATCTGTTGAGGTCTCATACAAAAATGTTTACAAGGCAAAACATATAATGTGACAACAGGTACTTTCCTCCATTTTCTTTTTAGGAGAGCTGATAGGACTCAGTGGTTTTTCACAGGCTCTTACAAACTCCTTGACTCGTGGACATTAGACAGTGAACCACACAGGAATCTGAATTAACACTTGAGTTTAATTGCATCTTCAATTCAGTCTGAACAAATACATGGCTGCTGTAATGGGGTGCTTCATCCTAACTCATTGACATCTGCTTGCACACTTACTAAACTTCTGCTTTCTGTGCTCCCCACTTATATGTGTGGAGCTCCCCTTACTGGTTCCGTATTGCAACTATACATGCTTAATTAAGGTTCCATTAACATATATTGTTACATTCTTCCTTCCTTTTTTGTAATGCATATATCTGTAGAAGATATAAACTATCATCTTTATTAAATGATGCTTACTTATAGCTACTGTATCTAATATATGATAATAGCATTTCTGATTATTCAGAATATCACATTTAGTAGTTTTTCTGCATCTAAAACATATACTGTAGGTTTCATAACACATTTTAATATATTTATAAACACCAAACTGTTCTGAGTCCGTAAGTCGAATTCTGTATGATACTACCAATCTGTTTACACATAGTCTTTCAGATAGCCAGGCCTCCATATTTCTCTACCTCTCCTGGTTGTACTAATTGTTCTGTTATCAGCTGAATTGGCAGGCCCCACCTTCAAAGTCTCAGGTGATTCTGTCCCACCCTATACAACAGCAGGTGTTTTGTCTTTGTTGCTGCCACCTTCCTTTCTCTGGGTCTCAGCATGGATCTCCCCAGCCACCTCACTAGTGACAGGCATAGGCACTCAGATGGGCTCTGTTGCCTTTTCTACCCCTCACAGGTATCTCCTTCCTGCAAATGTGCCTCACCAGGATCTTTGATTGAGTCCTGTCTCCTTTCATCCTCCTGGGATTTTCTTAGATGTCTTCTGTTCCAACGCAGGGCATGACCATCTGTTAACTGAATCTCACAGGATCTTGGTTCAGCATGCCTCAGTACTGTTCCTCCTTGCCAGTACTTCTTTAGTTTGTCTGTTGGCTGTACTCTAACTCGGTCCCCTGGACTGAGTTCTGGTAAATCTCTTGCTGTTTGGTTATAGTAGTACTGTTGTCTATGTTGTTATTTTACTTGTTCTCCCACTCCATTCTGTACCCCTGACTGGAGTAAGCTTCCTCTGGTTGTCAGCAATATTTTTGCTCTCTTGATATTTAGTCTCTGTACTGGACTGCTACTTAGTCCCTATAATGGCATATTTCTGCGATCCAACACAGCCAAATACGAATCAATCCCCACATCTTTAGCTCTTCTCAACAGTCTTTTGGCAGTTTTTATAGCTAACTCTGCCTTGCCATTGCTCTGTGGGTATCCTGGGGATGAAGTAACATGGTCAAAGTCCCATTTTTTGCTGAAAGTTTTAAACTCTTTTGATGAACAGTGTGATCTATTATCAGAGCATACAATATCTGGGATTCCATACCTTGCAAAATGTGCTTTTAGCATGTGTATGACTGTCTGTGATTCAGTATCAGGTAGATAATCAATTTCCCAGAAGTTAGAGAAATAATCCAGTTATTAAATACTCTCTTCCATCAAAACTGAATAAGTCTGTTCCGACTTTTGCCCATGGCCTCCCAGGCACTTCATGTGACCACATAGTCTCTTTTTCTTGATGGTCTTCTGTGGACCTTCAAATGTTGCACTTCTGCATGAAATTCCAAAACTGCTGACTCAACCCAGGGCAGCACACACACTCCCATGCTCCCATTAGACATCCTTCAATACCCGAATGTGATGAATGTGCTCTGTGCATTATTTCATTTTTCAGAGCTTCTGGAATCACCACTCTCTCCCCAGAAAATAATTCCATCTTGCACACTAAGCTCATTTCATCTCGCATTTGAAAATATAGCCTGACTTCCCATGGCACTTGTTTTTTTTCGCTTGGCCACCCATGCAGAATCACCTCTTTTAGTGTCTGTAAGGTTTCATCTTCCTTTGTATCCCTTTGAATAGATCTCAATCTTTCCTCCGAAACAGGCAAGTACTCTACCATGTTAACAGCTTCTAACTCAATTTCTTCTGCTCCTTCCTTCCAATGCATCACACTGAAAAATCAGCATTTTTTCTGGGTAATTTTATTTTAAAGCAGCAGTACAATGAAAAATGTTTTCCCAACAAAAGCCTAGTTTCAGCAACAATTAAGAAAAATATTAACATACCTTTAAAATGTTCTATGCTGTGCATCATGAGTCTTTTTGTTTTTGTTTTGTTTAGATCCTAACCCTTGCCTGGTCTACAATACCATTTAGAAACATAGAAACATAGACTTTGATGGCAGATAAGGACCGCTTGACCCACCTAGTCTGCCCATTTCTCTGCCTATAGGATAAGCTGCAGATCCTAGTTAACCAACAGCCTATTTCTTCCTACCCCTCACAAGAATTGCCTTATGTCTGTCCCATGTATTCTTGAATTGTCCCACAGTTTTAGACCCCACAACCTCCTCAGGAAGGCTGCTCCATGCATCCACCACCCTCTCTGTGAACATATACTTCCTTACATTGCCCCTGAACCACCCCCCCATCTTTAAATTGTATCCCCTTGTTTCTATGCAAAATGTGGCTGCTATCTTTTTTTCTTGAGAAAAAAAATTTAATTAATACAGTTATAAAATACTCACACTTTAGTGGAAATAAAAAAAATTGTATGACCAAATAAAACTGGAAGATGCCTGGAATATTTTATAGTGAAAAAGGGTAGGGTCAAAATTTTTTGCCCAATTTTGTTGCACTGCTGCTTTAACACTGGCATTTCCTATCAGCTCTTTTATTTGCTTAAAAGTGTTTTCATGCATATCTATCCATTCCCACAGGGTATCCTTGTGAGTCAACCGTCTCAATATTTCACACTTTTCTGACAAATGCTAACAGAACTGGTGGCAGAGTTCTATACAGCAAAAGCGACAGTGTTGGCCATGGTCCTTTTAATGTCCCCTGGTAATATTATCCCTCAAGTGGTGGACAGCACACATTAACCTGATTTGGAGAATGTCTAGAAGAGAAGTGTAACCCCTCACCCTCACGACTGATACCAGCCTGTCAGCCTGGAGGGTAATGCTAAACCTGGAATTAGCTCAAGGAACTTAAATCACATAGCAGATGCTTCCCTTCAATGTCTTTATGATGCCTTTGATATCCAGAGTGCTGCTTACATTTAGAGACAGATTGAAGAATCAGCATGTCCTGTTTGGGTCAGACAATGCAGGGCTGTGATGTATATTAGAAGCCAAGGAGGAACACAAAGCACAGGGATGATAGAGGTGGTATATTAGTTACTTCACTGGTCCAGCGGGCAACTATTTATGGAGTCGGTGGTGCAGCTGGTTGCTAGAGTATTGTGCCTGTGCAACATATGGATTGCAAGCTTGAGTAGCTTGTGGTGTACATGGCCTTTTTTTTTTATTTACACTTTGTGCTCCTCCTTGGAGTGGGTAGGCAGCTCTGGTCCCTCCCTCAGGGGGGACTCATCTCTCCAGCCAGGCTTCCCCACACCTATCCCACTTGGCCATTCTCCACAGGTTACCCCCCCCTTGACAGGGCCAGTGGCAAGGGGCATCAGCCTCCCCCAACCCCCAGAAGTCAAAATCCAGATTGGTGGGGGTTGGCGCGGGTGCAGCCAGACATCATGGACCCTGCCAGTTCCATCCTTTTTTCCTCCAGTTTATGCCCCAGGGCCCACGAACATGCAATGGGAGGGGTGACTGCCTCCATCTCTGCAGAGGGAGTCTAATGTCCTGGACATGGGCCCTCTCCATTCTGGGCAGCGCACCTGTGCCAACACCCAGCTACTGTGGGGTTTCAGTCTACAGCGCTCTGCACTGTCCCCCCTGCCCCAAGAAAGGAGAGCTGTCAGTGGACGCTCAATAATTCCTCACCCAGGCCAACCCCCAAGTGATCCGAATCTGTTCCTGAACCCAGGTCACTGGCATGACATGAGGTGTGGCGTCCAGCACCACAACCCTCAGAGTCACTGGACCGGCATTGTGTATGTGGCCTTTTGCGCTCTCATTTTCTGGGAAACTACCACCTTTTCAGGGTACCAGTGGCACAGGAATTCCCTCTTGAGGAGAGTTCCACCCCTAAAGGTGCTACAGGATGTAGTCCTTTGGCTAAAGGTACCTTAGGAAAGTAGCCCAGAAGGAGTGGGTAAGCCACCAGAGAAGAGGCTAGCCCCGATCAGGCTCTCGCTTGCCTCAGCGAATGCAGCTACAAGAAGCTGTCGGCCGCACCATCAGCTCTCCTTGACCACCGAGAACAATCTGCGGGCTAGCCTTGATTGGGCCCTCGCTTGCCTCAGCCTCAGCGACCATGGCTACAAGAAGTTGTCGGTTGCACCATCAGCTCTCCCCAACCACCTAAACCAATCTGCAGGCTAGCCCCAATTGGGCTCTCACTTGCCTCAGCCTTGGCGACTGTTGCTACAAGAAGCCATCTGCTGCACCATCAGTTCTCCCTGACCACCAAGAATAATCTGCAGGCTAGCCTCGATTGGACTCTCACTTGCCTCGGCCTTGGCAGCCATGGCTACAAGAAGCCGTCAGCCGCCCCATCAGCTCTCCCCGACCACCGAGAACAATCTGTAGGCTGGCCCCAATCGGGCTGTCACTTGCCTCAGCCTCAGTGACCTTGGCTACAAGAAGCCATCGACCACACCATCAGCTCTCCCCGACCACAGAGAACAATCTGCTGGTACAGCTCTTGCTTGATTTTACTACACTTGTAGCCCAGGAAAGCTATTGGCTGCAGCATAGTTAAACAGTCCCTATTGGTTGATTTGCATAAGGACAGCTTCCCAATTGGCCCCAGAGACTATCTTGCCTTGCTATGGCTTTATGTGCACTCCCAGCTATGGCATTATGTGCGCTCCCAGCTATAGCTTTTACGACTTTTTTAATAGCACAGTCCTGGCTGAATTTTTAATTGTATGCTACATTGCAATGAAGTGTTTATGATTTTTGTCTGTTCAGCTACTTGCAACTGTTAATTTAACATGCTTGCCTACTGCCTTATTAGCTAAAACCTATTTTTTTTACTACTGTAGCCAGTTTGTTACTTGAATTCCACCTGTTTGCTAACTAAATAGCCAGATTAATACTTGAATTCTACTGTTCTTCTGTTTGCTAACTAAAGTGGATACCCTGTTTTAGCTATTGCACTGTATTAACTAGGTAGATACTCTGTTCAAACCTGCTCTTTCTCATCTGTCCCTCATACTCTGAATTTTGACCTGCATTTTCCTTCTACTACTTCAACCCTTTCCTTTGCACCCTCTCTCTGCTGTACCTATTTTGACCTGCTTTTTCCTTCTACTATTTTACCCCATTCCTTTGCAGTCCCTCTCTGCTGTACTTATTCGTATTAATTGGCACCCAGACTCAAATAATTTAATTAATTCTCATTGGCGCCAAACCCGTGGACCCCTTCCAACTGTCTAGCTCATTGCCCTCTCCCCTACCTCGTCTCCTTTGTTTACCTTTTCTCTCCCACTCACCCCACGATTTAGTCTAAGTGCTTTTCCCCCCCTTCCATAATTTTAGCAGCATTTCTCTTGCTTAGCTGAAACATTATATACTAACACCCCTCTTTTTACCCTTCTCATGTTAGCCCCAATTGGGCTGTCGCTTGCCTCAGCCTCGGTGACCGTGGCTACAAGAAGCCGTCGGCCACACCATCAGCTCTCCCCGACCACCGAGAACAATCTGCAGGCACAGCTCTTGCTTGATTTTACCACACTTGCAACCCCAAGCGATTGGCTGCAGCATCATTGAAACAGCCCCTATTGGCTGATTTGCAGAAGGACAGCTTCCTGATTGGCCCCAGAGACTATCCAGCCTTGCTACGGCATTATGTGCACTCCCAACTACAGCTTTTATGGCTTTTTTAATAGCATAGTCCTGGCTGAATTTTCTCCGGCCCCCACCCCCTTCCCCGTCCTTCTTAAATACACTTTCTCTCTGCCCCTTCTATAGGACTGAATTCCTGCTGGTGGCCACTGCACGTTCTAAAGCTTAAAGGGGCATCCCCTAAATTGCCACATTTACTTCTGGCACTAAGTTACTTCCAAGACAGTTAATTGCGAGTTACCTAAGCTCCAGGACTCAGAAATGAAGCACATCACCCTATATTATTCTGCTGCATAGCAGGAATGCTTATTCCTATGCTTAACCACAGCAGCAAACCTACACAAGGAGTCTTACCAAACCACTTGTGGCTTAATAATTCCTGCTCTCCTTCCCTAAATCTCTCTTCCTTATTCCTGTAAACTAATCAGATCTGTGTTTTTTTTACCAACCACCATTGGAATTGCAATTATCCAACTATGCCTTTACCCTATCTGCAGCAGATCCTTACCTATGAGGTTAGAGTGCTCCTTTTTGCATCCCTGGATCCCATGGGAACTCGTCAAACTAATTCCTCCCTCCCTTCTGCCCATTACTTTAAAAAGGGCCATACTCGACTTCATAGACTGCTATTAAGTGCCCTTAAAAAGATCTTGCTGCAGTTGCTGCTTTGTTCAGGCAATGTTGAACTAAACCCTGGTCCTCCATCCCCATCCATGCACCTTCCGAACTGGAATATCTGAAGGGGTTGAACCTACTCCATATGAATGCGTGTAGCCTCTTAAAAAAATTGACGCCATACAATCTTGGATAAATCACTCAACACCAGATGTCCTGGTGATTATCGAAACATGACTCAGACCCTCCACCCAGGATTTTGAAAGAAATATCCCCTCCTACAATGTTTTTAGAACAGACAGACAGACTAGAGGGGGAGGGGTAGCTATTTATTTTAAGGATAAATTCCCTTCCTCTGTTATAGACTCTACATTGGTGCCAAAGGAATTTGAAAGCCTTACGATCAAGGTTCAACTATCATCCACTGAGTCCTTCCATGGAATCGGATGTTATAGATCTCCTTCGACTGAACTTACGGTACTGAATCACCCGCGCAATGTCTTGGATTCTTCTTCCTCAGAGATCATAATTATGGACAGTTTCAATCTTGACAGGTTTTCTGGCGGCTCTGAGCCCCTCAAGGAACTCTGTGACTTAT
Organism: Neoceratodus forsteri; assembly: GCA_016271365.2. NCBI lineage: Eukaryota > Metazoa > Chordata > Ceratodontiformes > Ceratodontidae > Neoceratodus > Neoceratodus forsteri. Next base: position 1,618,462,402 of record CM057452.1, read on the forward strand.
TTGGGCTTACACAGCTCATTACGGGACCCACCCATCCCAACACTAAAACTCCAGCCCACAATACCTTACTAGCTATCATCCTAGTGAATAAACCTCACCTGTTCATCCACTAAGGTGTTTTATTTAATGACCTTAGTGATCACTGCACTATTGCTTGCTTTAAGTCTATACCAAAACCGATTTCTACCTCTAGGTATATTTTCAAAAGGAGTCACCACAACCTTGACCATTATGCCTTCCTTTCAGATCTTCAATATTCTTGCTGGCAAGACCTTTATCTAGCTTCCACAGTTTCAGAAGCCTACAAGGTGTTATACAATATTCTTCTTAATGTTATAGATTGGTATGCACCTTTACTTAAACTACGAACTAAGAAAACTTCAAGCCCTTGGTTCACAGCCAGTTTTAAAGCTACATTACTCCATAGGGATGCCCCATGGAAAAAAGTGTGTAAGACCAAACTTCCTTCTGACTGGACAGCGTTTAGAGTAGTTAGAAATCCATGTACGTAACTTACCAGAGCTTCAAAAGCTAGTTACTTTAGCAATAAACTGGATTCATCATCAAATTGTTCTGCACAATTCTGGAAGACCCTGAAAGAAGTAGAGGGACATAGATCATCAAATTCTCTCCCCACTAAAATTGTATCCGGAGGTTCTACCTACACAGACAGACACACAATTCTAGAGCTTCTCGATCACTATTTCGCTACAGCTGGACTGGTGTTTGACTCCACTGCTGCTAACAACCTACATGACCAGCTCTCTGTTAAGGACCAGGCCCCCATCACCTCTGCCTCACCTGCACCTGAAGCAGTCTTCTCCTTCAGCCCTGTTTACCTAAAGCAAGTGGAAGATTTGCTACTGAAACTGATAATTAGCAAAAGTGCAGGTGCCAACCTTACTGACCCTTACTTTTTGAAAATAAGTTATCATATCCTGGCTGCTCCCATAACCCACCTCTTTAATCTGTCCCTTACACAGGGTACTCGTCTGCCTATCTGGAAAACTGCCCATGTCATCTCACTCTTCGAATCAGGTGATCCTAGTGATCTAAATAACTGTAGACTTATTTCCTTGCTTCCTAAATTCTCCAAAATGCTAGAAAAATGTGTGAACCTACAGAGTAGAAACTATCTGGACACCTTCAATCTGCTTCCACTGGTGCAATCAGGCTGCAGACCATGTCATAACACAATTTCTGCACTTGCTAAGGTCTCAAATGACTGGCTGAATGCCTTGGATAGTAAATGTAACCCCTAGGTGGTACTATCCCAAGGGCTACTACCCCTGCCTGTTTGGCTAGTAGCAGGTTAAGGGGCCTGAGTTCTGAACCGGGTGTCTCCACCCAGAGGTCAGGGTTGGTAGTGGTCAGGCTAACCTGGGCACAGCCCTCTGGGACACTGTAACCCCCATCTTTCCCCTCTAGTGTCCTGAACACTGTACAATAATCACTTTCACAATACCCCTGGTACACCACACAAGTACCCACACTGTTTGCACTTACCACCAGGGCTGGTTCCTCTGGCTTGATCCTGGGGACCCCCTGTAAAACAAAGTTATGCACAACAAATAGCAACAGTACAGTACTTTGAGCACAAACTGGAACCACAGTCAGATTACATGCAGAAAAAGTTAGATCTGATTTATTCAAGGGACTTGAACAAGGGAGGGGACAAATCAGGTTAATTAGCTTAAAGGTTATATCAATCAAGCAGTTATGCATGCGCTTTGAGTCCCCCCATACAGTCACACCTCTGGGTACCCAGGTGGAGAAGAGATGGGCTAACCAGAACTGTTGCCCGGAGTTGGCCAGCGTTGCAGCTGGTTGGGGCCCTGTGATGGAAAACACAACATGCACAGGACACAATATTTGTAATCTGGAGCCAGAGGGCTCAGTTCATAAAGGAAACGAAACAACAAGACAATCAGATGACACACTCAGATTAAGCTGTTGTTGCAGGGAGCTACCCTGGTATTTACTCACGATACCCAAGACTGGACACAGGCCGAACGAAAATTGAGACTGCAGGTGGTTGATCTGGAATGCCAGGAGAAGCAGGGCCCATATGAGTCGTAGAGGCATTGTTCCTGTTCAAGTGTGGAGCAGGGGGCTGAGCCCCAGGCAGTTCTCTTGTCAATGGCTTCTCTGTGCAGTGGGTAGTCTGGATGGGCCAGTCTGGCAAGGCCCAGACCGCATGGAGACAAATTCGGATGCAGTCTGTTTTGGTTTGGATACAGCTTCCAGCAAGCAGAACACAGTTCAAACAGTGGGGAACTAACTCACGACCCACTAGCAGCTCATAGCACATTTATATGTAAGGGAATTCTACTGTAGCAAGCGCTCCCCGGTCACAATCGCAAAGTCTCTGCACACACCGGGAGCTTAGGGGTAGCTGGAACTCCTGACAGGCCGATTGCATTCAGAAAAATCTTCAGTTTTCTTCAGGTTGAGCCTGGCCCACTTCAGTAGCTTACTTTAGTCACACAAACTTGGATTTAGTCCAAAATAATTCTCTTCTCTCCCTCTCAGGAGCAGCAGGCAGACCTTCAAGCCAAAAACTCAGCCTTTTCACAGTTCTCCCATGCGAATCCACTCAGGATTGCTGCTCAAAATCACTTCAGCTCCTTCTTCTTTAGCTTCCAGCTTAGATCTGCCCTAAACTGCAGGCAGCTTGGGGAATTCCCTCATATCCAAAAGGTTTGGTTGGCTGATTTGGCTGTCAGTCAAAGCAAGAGCTCCCCCTTCAGTTGCAAAAAAGGCGCCAAAAGCCCCAAACTACAGTTCCTACAGATTTTGACTCCAGACAGCTCCTGTGGTCCAGCTACATTTTAGGTCCCACCAGAACTGATTGGTCCAATTTGCAGTCCAGGACCAAGATAGTGGAGATAAACAAAACAGTCTTTGCTACAAAGAAGACAGGTTAGACAAACTACATTATCATTATCACTCTCAATGATTTTCAGCAAATAGTTACATCTTTCAACAGAGCTCCCTGTTAGATTACTTATGCTGCAATCAGGCAGCTCTTAAAGAGACAATACACAAAAGCTATAAAGGCTCTGGTAATCACATTTAAACTGCTAAAACGCAGGACACCAGCCTGGTAGTGAGCATTTAGGCATGCTCAAGGAAGACTTTTTGGGAACCTCTATTTGTAGGGGGGTTACACCCTTCCCTGCCTGGGAAAACTTGGCATCCACGTCAAGTCTGTACCATCATAACATTGAAAATGCAACATATACAAGACATTGATACCATTAATATGCTATACAAGTACTATTTGATTCATCAATTGGCATAACTTGTCACTTTACCATACATTTCAATGTACTCCACTATATCATTTCCATTCTGACAATACATTATGCATATTTCACACAGGTAAATTGAACATTACTATATAGAATCATGTAATAACTTCTTGTACTCTAAACAATGCAAGAGGGGGCCCTTCCCTATCAGCTAACTTGGGGCTGGATGGGGCAGGAACACCATGGTGAGAGGGCAAAACAAGTAACCTGGAATGGGCCATCAAGCTCAATTTGGGCAGTGAGCTCTGAGAGACATAAACACCTTTGTGGACTACACTGAGAGGCAAGTCCACTGGCCTCCCAGGGGAATCGTAACTGAAGCGCACCACTGGCTTGACAGCTCGGCCAGACTTTCTGGGGTGAACAACCACAGTCTCTGTACTTTCAGCAATGGTCTTGGAGTTTTCATCACTTGTGAGGGGTGCCTCTGCATGAAGGGGACTGTCCAAGCTGGGAGCACTGTCAGCCCCTTGCTCTGTAGTCTCTGTTTCTGCAACACTTGGATAATTTTGAAGATACTCTGGCACTGAAGGAGGGTTGTCAGCACTCTCATAGTGTTCCTCAAGTTCTGGCATGTCACCAGAAAGACTCATACCATCAACCTCTCCTTCAGGCAAATCATACAGTTCCACAATACACAAAAACTCAGCATCCTCAGACGTGATACTTTGCACTTCACTTTCGGAGCATTGACTCCAAGGATGATGTTGAGGGGGTTAGGCAGTCCAGAAGGCCCAGCTTCATCCCATAATTAAACATAGGATTTCCACGCAAACAACAGCTCAGTTCATATGAGGGGTAATAGGCATTATCACACTCACTGTCATCTGAGTTAGACTGGCAGTCAGTATCATTCTGGGCCTGCTGCGCTGGAAGGCTTAAATCAGCAACCACGGGGGCGGGCTGACTCTGTTTCCTTCTTGCAGCAGCACGAGTCACTGGTCCAGGGGAATCAATCTCAGTGGGTTCAGCCTCGATTATAACTTGACCAATAGGTAGCAAGTGGTTACGGTACATGATCTTGACAGCTTTGGAGTTATTCTCTGGGTGCACTTTGTACACTGGCAAATCATTCAACTTTTCAACTACGACATGGGGAAGATGGTTCCATCGATCAGCAATTTTGTGTTTACCATGCAATCCTAAATTTCAGATCAACACACGGTCTCCAGGCCTAAGCTCTTGAGCCTTTACTTTTCTATCATGTCTCTCTTTGTTGGCTGGATTTCTTTTGGCGGCCATTGTCTGGGCCAGTTGATAGGCATGGTTCAATTGAGCTTTCAGTTTTTGTACATATTGCAGGTAATCTTTGGTTTGGACCCCATCGAGAGAAACCCCAAAACAGACATCAACAGGCAGCTGGGCCTCTGTCCTGAACATGAGGTGGTAGGAAGAGAACCCGGTAGCATCATTCTTCATGCAATTGTATGCATTAACCAAGGTGCTAATCTGCTGGCCCCATTTATGATTATCTTTTGGGTGGAGGGTGCCTAGCATGTCTAGCAGGGTGCGGTTAAAGCATTCTGGTTGAGGATTCCCCTGCGGGTGATAAGGGGTGGTTCTTGACTTTCACACACCCCCATAGAGATAGCATTTCTTTGATTAGCTGACTCTCAAAGTCCCAGCCCTGATCAGAGTGAATTTGCTGGGTGGCACCATAGTGGACAAATAAATTTTCCACTAGCACCTTGGCCACAGTAGATGCTTTTTGATCTTTGGTGGGAAAAGCTTGTGCATACCGTGTGAAATGGTCCATAACCACTAACACATTGCCAATGTTTATTGATCAGGCTCTAAACTCAAAGTCTATGCAGACTAGTTCCATTGAAGGTGCTGGTAGTAATGTTGACAAGGGGCAGCCCTCTGAGGCGAGGGTTTTCTCTGCAGGCAGCGACTACAAGTCCTTACATGGTGCTCAACATGACCCCCATCTTGGGCCAAGTAGAATCGGGAGCGTACTAGGTCAAGGGTCCGGTCGATACCGAGGGTAGCCCATATGATTGTGGAGGGACCTCAGTACCAAATCTTTGAAGGCTGTGAGCAGGACCAATTGTTGCTTGTCTATTTGGCCACCCAAGCTACTGTCTCTCTATACAACAACTGATTAAAGCAGCTTCAACCTGGGGCCTTCTTTAAACAATAAAAGCAGTTTGCAGATCAGAGGAACACAACTTGGACATCTTTTCCTGCAGAAGGGGCGTCAAGGGCTGGCTGAATCATGGGATCTCAGGGTGAGCCCATTTAATGCTGTCATTGTCAAACTGATGGTGCACTAATATCTAGAGCAGAAAAGTGGCAATACGCAGCCGGTATGCAGGTGTCAGAGGGGCCCAAGCAATCTACTAAGGAGTCCACTGTGTCCGTAGACATCTGTTCATTTCTGTCAAACTTTTGGCACAATGCTTGGATGTCAGGTTCAGACAGCCTGACCCAATCTTGGAAATGGGCCTCCGGGATAGGGTGTCAGTATCAATATGATTCAGGCCTGGTTGGTATTCGACAGCATAATCATATGTTGACAATGCAGAAAGCCACTGGTGCCCTGTGGCATCTAACTTAGCTGACATCTGTACATAGATCAATGTGTTATTGTCAGTCCTCACCAATATTTTCACCCCATAGAGGTAATCATGAAACTGGCCAACAATGGCCCATTTTAAAGCAAGGAACTCCAACTTGTGCATAAGGTAGTTTTGCTCTGACGGGGTCAAGCTCCTACTGGCAAATGCCACTGGTCTCAAACCATCCTCGTGGTCTTGATACAGTACAGCTCCTAGACCCTGCAGACTGGCGTCAGTATGCAGCACATAGGGTTTGGTGGGATCAGCATAAGCGAGGATGGGGGCATGGGTGAGCTGGTATATAACTTTGTGGAAAGCTGCTTCACAGTCAGGCATCCAACGGGACCCAAAATGTTCACCTGGGTGGAAATATGCTTTGTCTGGTTCTTTGATGGCCCCTTTTTTGTATTTTTGATTGGTAGGAGGGTAACTCTGGGTAAGATTCAAGAGTGGCCGAATCACTTTGGAATAGTCCTTTATGAACCAGTGGTAGTAGCCACAGAATCCCAGGAAATGTTGTAGTTCTTTCAAATTGTGGGGCTGGGGCCAAGTTGTCAAGGCTTCAACTTTACTAGGATCAGTTTCTATCCTCTGTAGATACTATGTGCCCCACATACTTTACAGAGATTTGGAAAAACTGGCACTTGTCAATGGACAGCTTGAGGACGAAATCTTCCAATCGGTCTAGTACTTTGAACAGTCAACTCTCATGTTCCTCTAGGGAGATCCAAAACACAATGACATCGTCCAAGTACACCAGGCATTCCAGCAAATTCATGTCTCCCAACGTTCGTTCCATCAGTCGCTGGAAGGTGGCTGGGTTGCCCGATATCCCTCGTGGCATTCTCAGGAATTTGTAGAATCCCAAAGGACAGATGAAGGTTGTCTTCTCATGGTCCTCTGGAGCCATTGGAATCTGGTAATATCCACTGCGAAGAACCAACACCGAGTATTTACTCCCATTCAAACAATCCAGAGCATCTTGCATACAGGGCATGGTGTATTGATCGGGGATGGTCCGCCGATTCAGAGTTCGATAATCAACACACATTCTCACAGATCCATTCTTCTATACTTTACTCACAATGGGAGAATATTGGGCTCACTGTTCTTGTATCACACCAGCCGCGAGCATTTTCTGCAAGTGTCTTCTCACATTGTCTGTGTCTGCAGGGGCTAGGCATCGAGACCTCTCTCAAAATGGCCATTCATCGTGCAGGCGTATGTGATGCTCCACACCCTGGACACATCCCATGTCCCATTCCTTCAATGAAAACACTTGATCTCTCTGGGCAAGTTTCTGGCTAATTCTACTTTTCCATTCAGCTGGCAATGGGGAGTCACCAAAATCAAACAAGTCGGGAGTCACTCTGTCTGTCTTGCCAGGGTGCTTATTGCTGGGCAACACTGCAGTGTCTGCGCAGTGTACCGTAGCTAGGGTGCATCACTCTGTTCACGGGATCTCCCGATCTGACACGTATGAATCTGGACCATCACTTGTCATCATGCCAGGCATGAGCATGAGCTAACCAAACGCTGGAAGCAACTGTGTCCTTCAGGCAATTTTCCATCGCCTGGGTGTGTCCAACATGGTATTTTGTTCTTGACATCTTTGCGGAGGCAGACCTCTCCTTGAATGGTACAGTGGATGTTAGGGGCCAGTACCATTGAATCGGGATCCTTGCTCCACATGACCCCTACCGGTTCATCCTGGTCCACTCCCTTGGGGTTCTGTTGCAAATCATAGGCCCTCTTGATCAGAGTGGGAATTCTTAGGGCCCTCCCAGTCCATCGCCCTTGTTTCTCCCGACAGAGTTGTGCCAGTCTCCCAAACATATGGGCATTGGTCCCAATTAACAGGGGAAAGCCATCATACAGCCCAGTAGGGGGACACACTAAGGCCAGTGTCTCGACTTGCTCCTCTAAACCAGTTACAGCTGCAGGAAATGACAACCAGAGGCTGTCATATCCTAGGTAGGGACAGCAACATAGAAACATAGACTTTGACGGCAGGTAAGGACCGCTTGCCCCACCTAGTCTGCCCATTTCCCTACCTACAGGATAAGCCACAGATCCTAGTTGACTGACAGCCTATTTCTTCCTGCCCCCCACAAGAATTGCCTTATGTCTGTCCCATGTATTCTTGAATTCTCCCACAGTTTTAGACCCCACAACCTCCTCAGGAAGGCGGTTCCATGCATCCACTACCCTCTCTGTAAAAAAATACTTCCTCACATTGCCCCTGAACCGCCCCCCCATCTTAAAATTGTGTCCCCTTGTTCTTGCATGTCTCTTTTTCTGAAAGATGCTACCCTCTTGGACTTTGTTGATTCCACTGAGGTACTTAAACGTTTTTATCATGTCCCCCCTCTCCCTCCTTTCTTCAAGGGTATACATATTAAGCTCTTTTTGTCTCTCCTTGTATGGCTTCTCTTGCAGACCCTGCACCATTCTAGTTACCCTTCTCTGGACTGCCTCTATCCTGTCTATGTCCTTGCAGAGATGGGGTCTCCAGAACTGGACGCAGTACTCCAGACAGGGTCTCACCAACTGTCTGTACAGAGGGATAACAACTTCCTGTTTTCTGCTGGTGATGCCTCTTCCTATGCATCCCAGTATCCCTCCAGCCCTCCCCACTGCCTTCTCACATTGCTTGCTAAACTTAAGGTCATCTGATATGATTACCTCAGGTCCCTTTCCTTTTTGTTTTTGTTACTACCTCCCCCATTGTGTAATCTTCCCCTGGGTTTTGTTTCCCAGGTGCATTATTTGCACTTCTTTGCATTGAATCCTAGCTGCCATACTTCTGACCATTCCTCCAACCTTGCCAAGTCCTTCTTATCCTTTCCACACCTCCTTGTATATCAACCTTGTTGCAGATCTTTGTGTCACTGCAAGGAGCATCGTTCCTTCCAGTCCCTCTGCAATGTCACTTATAAAGACATTAAAAGGACTGGACCCAGTACTGAACCCTGTGGTACCCACTAGTAACCCCTCTTTCTTCAGGTGGACTCCATTTACAATGACCTTCTGTGTCCTGTTGTCCAGCCAATGTTTACCCAGGCTACCACCCTGGGACCCACTCCCAGGCTGGTTAATTTGACTAGTAATCTTTGTGTGGGACTGTGTCAAATGCCTTGCTAAAGTCTAGGTGAGGCCATGTCCACAGCCTCCCTGATCTACTACCTTTGGTCACCCAGTCAAAGAAATCAATTAGATTCATCTGACATGACCTTCCCACTGTGAACCCATGCTGCCTTGGGACCTGTGCCCCACTGGCCTCGGTACTCAACAATTCTTTTCTTCAGAAGTGATTCCATCACTTTCCCTACCACAGAGGTCAAACTGACAGGTCTGTAGTTTCCTGCCTCTGTCTTGATCCCACTTTTGTGAAGTGGAGTCACATCCGCCTTTCACCAGTCCTCGGGTACCACACCATCCTCCCATGATTTGTTAAAAAGGGTAGTTAGTGGTTTCACTAGTTCTCCCCTTAATTCTTTTAGAATTCTGGGGTGAATTCCATCAGGCTCCATTGCTTTGTCCACCTTCAGTTTTAGGAGTTCTTTCAGAACCCTTTCTTCTGTGAAAGGACCGGGATTGACCCCCCTATCCAGAGTGCTTGTGTTAATTGGATTAGGCACTTCCCCCTCCTCTTTTGTGAATACTGAGCAGAAATATTCATTCAGTATCCCTGCTTTTTCACTGTCCCCCTCTGCCCACCCACCGTTCATTCTATTCAGCCTCACTATCCCTCTCTTTGTCTTTCTACGCTCCCTGATGTATGTATAAAAGGTTTTATCGCCCTTCTTAACTGAGTTGGCAATCCTTTCCTCAGTTTGGGCCTTTGCTATTCTGACTTCCTTCCCTTCTTCCTTCTGCCTTAACTGGTACAGCTGTCTGTCTTGCTCCTTCTGTGTTTCCGTATACTTCCTGAATGCTATCTTTTTCACCCTGACTTTCTCCCCCACCTCTTTTGAGAACCATAGTGGCTTTTTCTTTCGTTTTGATTTGTTTATTTGCTTCACACAAAGGCTTGTTGCCTCTGTGATGGCAGTTTTGATGATTCCCATTGTTGCTCCACCCTCCTTCTAGCCTGTTTGCTAGTGCTTTTCTGAGGCACTCTCTCATCTTGCCAAAGTCAGCCCTCCTGAAGTCCAGTACCCTCACTTTTGTATAGCTTGACTCTGTAGCTGAGTTTAACGTGAACCACACTGTTTGAAGGTCACTTGTTCCCAGATGGCAACCCACTTCTAGATCTGAGATCCTCTCACTGTCCCCATTTGAGAGTATGAGATCTAAGATTGCTCCTTCATAAGTGGGTTCTGAAACTAGCTGTCTGAGGCCTGCCACCTGTAGGGCATCGAGAATGGCCCTGCTCTTGGATGTGGCTGCAGCAAGTGTGCTCCAGTTAACATCTGGCATATTCAGGTCTCCCATTAACAGTAACTCCCTTTCTCTGCCTTCTAAGAATGCTTTCTATCATATCCTTGTCCATTCCCCTCCTGCCTGCCGGGGTCTGTATACAACCCCGTGCGGATTGTGGTGCCTTCCAGTCTCCAAGGTGACCCACAGTGCCTCCTCCTCCCTGTTTACTCTTTTGTTCAGTTGCTTTTATCCCTTCCTTTACATGAGAGCTACTCCTCCCCTCTTTCCCTCCCTGTCTCTCCTGTAGGTTACATACCCTGGTATGTTAACATCCCAGTCATGGTTCTCTGTGTACCATGTTTCTGTGACTGCTACGATATCCAGGCATCCCTCTTCCATCAAGGCCACCAGTTCAGGGAGCTTGTTGCCCAGGCTATGGGCATTGGTGCTCATTATCCTCTATTTCCTGATGGCCTTACTCCTTTTTGCCTGTCCTTCTTGCCTTTGTCACTTTCTCCATTTACCCTTGCCCTTCTCTCTATCAACATCTCTATGTTGGAGTTTACTGCACTTACTACCGTGGCTTTTTTGGGGGGGCTAGGATTTCCCTTCTCTTGTCCAGTGCTTCCCCCCTTGGCTAGTTTAAATACTTGCCAATGAAGCATTTACACCTATCACCTAGGATCCTGGTTCCCCTCCTGGACAGATGCAGTCCATCATGCCAGTATAGGCTTGCATCACTCAAAGTGGACCCCCAGTCCCAAGGAAGGCCAAATCCCTGAGCTCTGCACCAGTTTTTCAACCGCAGTTGAATCCCATGGTGTGGGTACCTAAGCTCTCCTCGCCATAGACAGGCAGCACCTCCGAGAAAGGTTACCGTCGCGTGCTACTTGTCTAAAGGCCCCTCCCAATTCCCAAACTCTTTCTGCACTGCTCTGATCCCTTTATTAGCCAGGTCATTTGTCCCTAGGTGGACAATGACATCCAACTCCTCCCTGTGCAGCTGCTCTGGCAATCCTGATTCGCTCTGTCCCTCCAAGCCATGGCGCCAGGCAGGCCTGCCTCCTCTCCCTTCCTCCTCCCCCAGTTCTATCTTCCTAACAATGAGTCCCCACCAGGGTTGCTTTCTTCCCTGTGGGGTCCCACACCCTCCTGTGGGTCTCCTTTGGAGGTTCCCAGCATCCTCCTTGGTCTCCACTGTGGGTGCCTCCATAGAGGAACCACACTTTGCCAGAATGGCATAGGAATTGTGGAGAGGTACAGCTGGAGGGATGCACCTCTGTTCTACCACCCTCACCCTCCCTGAGCCCACTGTGGTCCAACTGCTCCTCTTTCTTGGCAACCTCTGAGGCAACGGCAGTAGCCCTGGTGGTTCCTGGATGGAAGAGGAGGTCCCACAAATCCTGGCCCACTCAGCCTAGAGATGAGCAACCTCCCCCCTCAGCTCAGAGATGTGCCTGCAGATGGGACAACACCGCATCCTCCAGAACGTCTCCCGGAAGACTGCTGCTCCACAGCCACTGCACTGCACCACTCCCATCATGTCTTATTTCTGGCCCCTTCACTACTGTTTGGAATCCTTACTCTTTCCTCTGTTTTTTTTTTCTTCTCCCTCTACTTACTTACTGCCTCTGTGTCCTTTAAGCTCCTGATTGTCCTGTTCTGAGACAAAAAGATCCTATATTTCTCAGTAGACCCCTTACTTGCTTTGAGGCAGACCTCCGAGGGTAGCTCCCAGGCTGACCTCCAGCAGCTAGAGGGGGCTGGAGAGCTACTCTCGCCCTTCTAGGATGGTGCATCTTTGGTGGCTCTGTGATCACTCACTTTCTGCTTGGGAGCCACCAAAGACGCACCATCCTAGAGGGGCAAGAGTAACTCTCCGGCCTCCTCTAGCTGCTGGAGGTCAGCCTGGGAGCTACCCTTGGTAGAGGATGCCCGAGGGTGCACCTCCACCCCCATGGCAATCACGTCCTGAGAGGAACCAGAATCTTGTTCCATGGGAGGAACCCTTGCAGAGGTGCCCGCCTTCAACTCTCGGTCTTCCTTTAATAACTTGACTTTCAAAAACTGGGCCCAGGCCGGGAAGTCCTTTGCATTCTCAGAGTGCTCTTTAGGTGCCGACTTTTGCCCCTGAACCCCACTTGGATGATCACTCTCTGTCACTTGCACAGCAGCAGCAGATATTGGTGAAATTTCCCCCCAGGGTCACCTTTGCTCAACCTCCCGAATTTCTTTCATTAGCTCATCATAAGAGGGGGGTGATTCCAGTCTGTTGGTGAGGTGCAACTGAAGTAGCAACAATTCTGAAAATGGAGCAGACTTAAGGATCCGGTCCAGCCTAGTGTGATCTAATCCATTTGATGGCAAACTACCCTTTCTTAGGCACTCTTGTAGCAGCTTTTCAAACCGAGGTACATACCCAGATAATGACTCCCCTGAGTACTGCTGGACGTTTCTTACTCTCCACCACAGGTCCTCATCTGAATCTGGGCTCCCATACACATTCTCCAATGCATCAAGATAGTTCTGTGCAGTGGCTTCGGGGTTATTAGCCCGCTTGGCACGGATGGTAGCCAGAGCAGGACCTTGGAGGCTCTGATTCAACCTCTTTCATTTCTCTGCTTCTGAGCATTGCTATTCAAGTATTAGAGGGGCAACATAGTCTATCCAGGTCTCCCAGTCATCCTCCCCCTGGGGGGTGGGAAGGGAGCCCGAGAAGATTCTCAACCTTTGGTAGGAGTCGTGACTAATGGCAGGTACAGATATAGGGGCCAGCATTGGCAAGGGCACAGAAGGTGGGGCAGTAACAGGTGCTGGAGTGGGAGGGGGTGTTGGGAAGGGAACACCCCCAGGTGGCAGGAATAGTTTCTTAAAGTCCTCTATGGTTTTCCCTTCCTCCAGCAACAACTTAGCATATTTCTCCTCAAAAGTCTCAGATAATAGGGGGAGCTCATCCTCCCCGGGGTCTTTACTGTCTCTAGTTATCACTCTCCAGGTGGCTGGGGCCCCTTCTGGGACAGTAGTCCGTGGCACTTTGGAACTGTCCACTGGGTCACTACACTCTACTAATGCCATGAAAGTCTGGGCAGTCAAATCAGCCTGTTGCCCCACCACCACAGCATTTGTTAAACATTCAACTTTGGAAAGTACTCCTTCTACAGCATCTTTACCAATGTTCCGGGGAATATCCAGTACAAGCAGGGCATTGTGAGGGTCAATCTCCTGCCCTGTACACCACCCCACCAACTGGTGCACAGCCAATTCTGTTAGTGTAGCCATTTATATTTGACAATAATTCATAATTTTGGCCACTAGAAGACACAAAATCCCAGCGGTGAGCCTCCAAGATGTAACCCCTAGGTGGCGCTATCCCAAGGGTTACTACCCCTGCCTGCTTGGCTAGTAGCAGGTTAAGGGACCTGAGTCCTGAAATGAGTGCCTCCACCCGGAGGTCAGGGTTGGTAGTGGTCAAGCTAACCTGGGCATAGCCCTCCGGGACACTGTAACCCCCCTCTTTCCCCTCTAGTGTCCTGAACACTGTACAATAATCACTTTCACAATACCCCTGGTACACCACACAAGTACCCACACTGTTTGCACTTACCACCAGGGCTGGTTCCTCTGGCTTGACCCTGGGGACACCCTGTAAAACAAGGTTATGCACAGCAAATAGCAACAGTACAGTACTTTGAGCAGAAACTGGAACCACAGCCAGATTACATGCAGAAAAAGTTAGATCTGATTTATTGAGGGACTTGAATCAGGTTAATTAGCTTAAAGGTTATATCAATCAAGCAGTTATGCATGCGCTTTGAGTCCCTCCACACTGTCACACCTCTGGGTACCCAAGTGGAGAAGAGATGGACTAGCCAGGACTGTTGCCCGGGGTTGGCCGGCATCACAGCTGGTTGGGGCCCTGTGATGGAAAACACAAAATGAACAGTACACAATATTTGTACTCTGGAGCCATAGGGCTCAGTTCATAAAGGAAACAAAACAACAAGACAATCAGATGACACACTCAGATTAAGTTGTTGTTGCAGGGAGCTACTCTGGTATTTACTCACGATATCCAAGACTGGACACAGGCTGGACGAAAATCGAGACTGCAGATGGTTGATCCGGAATGCCAGGAGAAGCAGGGCCCACACGAGTCGTAGAGGTGTGGTTCCTGTTCAGGTGTGGAGCAGGGGGCCGATCCCCAGGCAGGACTCTCATCGATGGCTTCTCTGTGCAGTGGGTAGTCTGGCTAGGCCAGTCTGGCAAGGCCCAGACCGCATGGAGACAAATTTGGATGCAGTCCCTTTTGGGATGGATACAGCTTACAGCAAGCAGAACACAGTTCACACAGTGGGGAACTAACTCACGACCCACTAGCAGCTCATAGCACATTTACATGTATGGGAATTCTACTGTACCAGGCAAAGTACTCCCCAGTCACAATCGCAAAGTCTCTGCACACACCGGGAGCTTAGGGGTAGCTGGAACTCCTGACAGGCCGATCGCATTCAGCAAAATCTTCGGTCTTCTTCAGGTTGAGCCTGGCCCACTTCAGTAGCTTACTTTAGTCACACAAACTTGGATTTAGTCCAAAATAATTCTCTTCTCTCCCTGTCAGGAGCAGCAGGCAGACCTTCAAGCCAAAAACTCAGCCTTTTCACAGTTCTTCCATGCGAATCCACTCAAGATTGCTGGTCAAAATCACTTCAGCTCTTTCTTCTTCAGCTTCCAGCTTAGATCTGCCCTAAACAGCAGGCAGCTTGGGGAATTCCCTCATATCCAAAAGGTTTGGTTGGCTGATTTGGCTGTCAGTCAAAGCAAGAGCTCCCCCATCAGTTACAAAAAAGGTGCCAAAAGCCCCAAACTACAGTTCCTACAGATTTTGACTCCAGACAGCTCCTGTGGTCCAGCTACATTTTAGGTTGCACTAGAACTGATTGGTCCAATTTGCAGTCCAGGACCAAGATAGTGAGACAAACAAAACAGTCCTTGCTACAAAGAAGGCAGGTTAGACAAACTACATTATCATTATCACTTTAAATGATTTTCAGCAAATAGTTACATCTTTCAACAGAGCTCCCTGTCAGATTACTTATGCTGCAATCAAGCAGCTCCTAATGAGACAGTACACAGAGGCTATACAGGCTCTGGTAATCACATTTAAACTGCTAAAACACAGGATACCAGCCTGGCAGTGAGCATTTAGGCTAGCTCAAAGAAGACTTTTTGGGAACCCCCATTTATAGGGGGGGTTACATAAAAATTACGTGTGTGCCCTATTCCTGGACCTTAGCAAGGCCTTTGATATGGTGGACCAAGCCTTGCTTCTGGACATCCTCCAAAAAAATTGGTCTACATTCCATTGCCCTGAAATGGTTCAACAGTTATGTCACTGGTCATTTTCAATAGGTTAAAGCAGAAGGAGACTTCTCCCCACTAAAAAACATTCTGAGAGGTGTACCGCAGGGATCCATACTGGGCCCTCTTCTTTTGCCACGTACATAAACAATATTCATTCTGGTATAAAATCAGCAACTATACACCTTTTTGCTGACAACACTGTTCTTTAAATTGATAGGCCCTCTCCTGAAATGAGCTGTGTGGATCTACAACTTGAGTTTAACCTTCTGCAGCTTAACCTACTTCAACTAAAGCTATTACTAAACATAAAAAAAACTAAGGCAGTGTTGTTTTCACCCTTATCCAAGGCTTCACAAACTACCATTACAAGCTATGTGCCTCAAATCACCACCCTCTTAGGAGAACCTTTAGAATTCATACTCAAATTTAAATATCTGGGTTTCTGCACAGACCATAAAATTACATTCTCTGACCACGTTGAGGAACTAACCAAAAAACTTAAACAGAGACTCGGCATCTTTTTCCGGATATTGCCCTTCCTCACCTTGGAAACCAAACCCAGACTTGTCCAAGCTACCTTTCTCCTGCTATTGGATTATGCAGACATTCTGTATGGTCAAGGAACTAATACATAGAAACATAGAAACATAGAGGTTGACAGCAGATAAGGACTGCAAAGCCCATCCAGTCTGCCCATTTCTTTTTCTACCTTACAAATGTGCCATCGGCCTTTGCTGTGTCAGTGGCCTATCTATTCATACTCATCTGTATTGCTCCCACATGCCTATCCCATGCCTGTTTGAAGCCCTGCACTGTATTCATAGCCACCACTTCCTGAGGTAGGCGTTCCATGCATCCACCACTCTTTCTGTAAAAGAATTTCTCACATTCCTCCTTAATCGGCTCTCCTCTAATCTCATGCTGTCTCCTCTTGTCCTGCTATTTTCTTATATTTAAACATGTTAGACTCTTTCACCTTGTTAATGCCCTTAAGGTGTTTGAATGTTTCAATCATATCACCTCTCTCTCCTCCTTTGCGCAGAATGTACACATTGAGCTCCGTTAATCTGTCCTCATATGTCTTCTGATGCAGTCCCTGCACAATTTTGGTGCCCTTCTCTGGACTGCCTCAATTTAGTTAATGTCCTTGTGAAGGTGTGGCCTCCAGTGCTGCACACAGTACTCCAGATTGGGCCTAACCAGTGTCTTGTAAAGAGGGATTATTACCTCCCTCTTACGACTTGTGATACCCCTACTAATACACCCTAACATCCCCCTAGCCTTACCTACTGCTTCAGAGGTCTGCTTGGATGATTTCAGGTCTCGGTGATGATGATGCCCAAGTCTCTTTCTTCCTTTGTGATTGCCAGCAATTCCCTTCCAGTATAGGTGGCTTCAGGGTTTCTCTTCCTATGTGCATGATCTTGCACTTTGCATTAAATCCAGTTGCCACTCTTCTGACCATTTGCTAGTTCATCCAGATCTCTTCTCATTCTGCCCACCCCATCTGGATCATCTACTCTGTTGCAGATCTTGGTGTCATCTGCAAACAGACAAGCCTTACTCTCTAGTCCATCTGCAATGTCACTAAAGAAGATATTGAAGAAGACTGACCCCAGGACTGATCCCTGAGGCACCCCACTTGTGACTTGCATCTCTTCTGACTGTATACCATTTACTACCACTCTCTGTTTTCTGCCTGTCAACCAGTTTGCCACCCAGTTGACCAACTTCTGACCCACCCCGAGTCTACCCAGCTTATTTATCAATCTTCTATGTGGAACAGTGTCGAAAGCTTTTCTGAAGTCAAGGTAGGCAACATCAACTGCTCCCCCTTGGTCCACCACTCTGGTTACCCAGTCAAAGAAATCTATGAGATTAGTTTGACAGGACCTTCCTTTTGTAAACCCATGCTTTCTTAGATCCTGTGCCCCTATGGATTCCAGGTGTTGCACTATCCTTTCCTTAAGGAGTGCCTCCATAATCTTACCCACTACTGAGGTAAGACTGACTGGTCTGTAGTTCCCTGCTGCCTCCTCCCTGCTACCACTCTTGTGGAACGGGATCACATGAGCCCTTCTCCAGTCTTCTGGGACCTCTCCTGTGCTCGGAGACTCACTAAACAGTTCTGCTAATGGCTCTGCTAGTTCCACCCTTAGCTCCTTAAGTACCCTGGGATGTATGCCATCAGGTCCCATTGCCTTGTCCACCCTGAGCTTAGCGAGCTCTTGTAACACCCTTACTTTTGTGAAGGGAGTAGTGCTCACCTCCCTCCCCCCTGTGTCCATGGTGCTGAGCTGTGAGCCCTGCCCTTCCTTCTTTTCAGTAAATACTGAGCAAAAGTATCTATTTAGGATAGATGCTTTTACAGGGTCCTCCTCCTCACATGCCTCCTTTTCTCCTTTGATCTTAGCAATACCCCCTCTGGACTTTCTCCTTTCTCTAATGTATCTATAGAAAGTCTTGTCACCTTCTTTTACTGTTCATGCTAGTGTTTCCTCAGTTTGGAACTTTGCCTGCCTTACTGCCTTCCCTGCTTCCCTTAGGGCAGTTTGGTATGCCTCCCTATTTTTATCCCGCTGTGTTCCCTTATATTTCCTGAAGGCCAGCCTTTTGGCTCTGACCTTTTCTGATACTGTATTTGAGAACCAAAGTGGTTTCCTTCTTCTTTTGCACTTCCTTTTCTGTCTAACACAATGGGATGTTGCTTCAAGTACTCGTCCTTAATGCTTGCCCACTTTGCCTGTACCCCCTCACCTGTGTTTCTTTTTGCCAGGGCTAGCTTAACTCTGTTGGCCATCTTATTAAAGTCAGCTCCTCTGAAGTCCCATATTTTTGCCTTGGAATGGGATGATTTAGATGTAGTGGCCAAATTGAACAATACCATGTGATGGTCACTAGCCCCCAGGTGACCTGCTACCTGGAGATATGTGATCCCTTCCCTGTTAGTCAGTACTAGATCTAGGATAGCCCTGTCTCTTGTGGGTTGTTGTACCAGTTGTTTGAGGCCCTACCCCTGCAGGGAATCCACCATGTGTCTAGTTCTGGCAGATGTTCGCTGATGACACAAAGCTCTGTAACAGAGTAGACTCACCAGGGGGTGTAGACAGAATGAGAAGGGACCTGCAGAAACCTGAAGAATGGTCAGGGGTTTGGCAGTTGAAATTCAATGCAAGGAAGTGCAAGATAATGCATATGGGGCACAAAAACCCTGGCACAATGTATCAGTTGGGGGGTGAGGATATAGCATGCACCAAGCAGGAAAGAGATCTTGGGGTTATCATCTCTGATGACCTCAAGGCAGGGAAACAGTGTGACAAGGCAGCAGGTAAAGCAAATAGGATGCTGGGATGCATAGGCAGCAGGAAAAGGGAGGTCATAATTCCACTATACAAGACACTAGTGAGGCCCCACCTGGATTACACTGTACAGTTCTGGAGACCTTACCTACATAAGGACATAGACAGGGTAGAGAAGGTTCAGAGGAGAGCAACAAAGATGGTGCATGGATTGCATCACAAGTCCTATGAGGACAGGTTAAAGGGATTGAACATGTACTCCCTGAAGGAGAGGAGGGAGAGAGGGGATATGATAGAGACATACAAGTATCTTACAGGGAGGAACAGGGTGCAGGAATACACTATTTTTAAGCGAAAAAGATGTTCCAGGACTAGAGGGCATGGGATGAAGTTGGAGGGAGGACGATTCAGAGTAAACGTGAGGAAGAATTTTTTCACAGAATGGGTGGTGGACAAGTGGAACACCCTGCCAGAGGAAGTGGTGGGGGCTGAAACAATCACGGGATTTAAGAATGCATTGGATAGAAATAAAGGAATTCTGGAGGTCAGCGGTAAGGGGCAACAGACTTCTTGGAAAACATAAACTGAACTTACAAGCTCAAATGGGCAGACTGGGTGGGCCATAGGCCCTTATCTGCCGACACTGTCTATGTATCTACTGTATGTATCTATGTATGTATGTATGTTCCTGCTGGTATTGACCAATCTGTATCCGGCATGTTGAAGTCTCCCATTATCAGAACCTCCCCTTTAGTTGCCATGTTTTGTATATCTTCTAACAGTAATGTGTCTATGTCCTCCCCCTGGTCTGGGGGCCTGTAGACAACCCCAGTTCTTATGGCTGTCCCATTTCCTATTTCCAGGGTGACCCACAGTTCTTCTGGCTCCTTATGTGTATTCTGAATTCCTGTAGCTTTGATATTTTCATTGACATAAAGGGCCATTCCACCCCCCCCTTTTTGCACCTCGGTCTCTTCTGAACAGTACATAGCCAGGTACTGAAGTCTCCCTAAGTGTGATTACTGGTAAGCCACGTCTCACTAATGCTACTATGTCCAGTTTAGTCTCTGACATTATTGCCTGCAGGTCTGGGATCTTATTTCCCAGGCTGTGAGCATTTGTGTACATGATTTTCCATTGGCTAGATTTCAGTGTGTTAGTCGTTGGGTGAGGTTTGACATTTCCCCTGTACATCGTATGGGGAGATGGACCTTTTTTCTTACCTGGTGATGCAAATGAACTGCAAACATGCTGAATCCCTGTTTGACCACTAGCTGAGGGGGGAGGGGTTTTCTTCCCATTCGACGTATGGGGTGCTGCACCCCTCTCTCTGTTTGCTAGTTTAAATATTCTGCAAAGACATCAAACTTCTGCCCCAATGCGCTGACTCCCTCCTTAGTCAGATGCCGTCCATCAGATTTAAAGAACTTTCACTCCCAGAACTGTTGCCAGTTCCCTACAAATCTGTGTCCTTTTTCCTGGCACCAGCCGTTGAGCCACATGTTTAGCTCCCCTATCTCCCCTTCTCTGACCTTCCGTCCATCTTCCCCCCTCTCCCAGACTGGCAGGATCTCAGAGAAGGAGATGTCGGATGAAATGAATGATAGTTTGTTACCCAGCCTGGTCAGGTGTTCCTTACTCTCCAGAACTGATCGGCTGGCGAGATCATTAGTCCCTATGTGTACCAGGATGTCAATGTTTTCTCCTGCTTTGTGAACAATTTTAGCAATGTGGTCAGTGTCTCTCCACGCTGAAGTACCTGGGAGACATCTGACCATTACCCCTGGCTGGAGATGGGTATCCACTCCCCGAATCATGGAGTCTCCTATGATCAGAAGTTTTTTTGGATTTCCTTTTTGCTTTTTTTGTTTTGGTTCCTGATTTGGGCGAGTTTTGTTGTGCTAGCTCCTGTGCTGCAGTGTCCTGCTCTGCAGTGTCCTCTACCCCTTTGTTTGATTTCGGAGATAGAGGCAGATACCTGTTTGTAGTGTTTATATGTTTTTTGGAGGTAATATGTTGAACAGCACAGAGTGATGGGGCACCCGATTTGCCCTTCCTAACCACCTTATCCAAGCTCTACACCCTCTACCACTGTGCAGTATAATTTATTACAGCAGCACCTTACTCTACACATCGCTGCTCTCTCTATTCCCTAGTAGGTTGGACATCCCTCAAATTCAGATGTCAAAAAAATGTAGCCCTCTGGACTTACCAAGCTATTACAGAACAGCTTCCCCAATATATTACAGACAGCTTTCCTGTTTGCTCCCCTGGAAGCTACGCATTGAGAGGCCTTTCGTATATATCTCTTACCAATCCCAAAGTAAGATCCCAGTTTGGCAGCTTGTCCATATGCCATTCCCTTCCCTCTTTTTGGAACAAACTCCAGAAAACCCTGAAGTTAGCCGCCACTGTAAAATTGTCTACTTTTAAAACCTTGTTTGCTTGAGCCTGCACAGAGTCCTGCAATTGTGCCCCCAATGCACTGTTTCAGAGTTCTTAATGTTATCTTCTCCTTCATTCCTCTTCTACCCCATAACTGTACTACTGCAGCCCTTCTCCTTGTCTCATATTTATCCTTATTGCTAACCTCCTTCCTTAAAGAACTCCTGATTATGTATACCTTTCTTATATTCTGCTCATTTTAAAATGTAGCTAATTGCATGCTCCTCCATCACTGTATGTTATGAAATATGATGTTATAAAATATGATATGATATGTTGTATAATATGCCATGCAATGTTGCTTTTGCATTGTTGTTACTTTTTTATGTATACTTGTCCAGGTCCGTCTTGGAAATGAGTTTACCTCAATGATGTTTCACCTGGTAAAATAAAGATTGATTGATTGAAGAGGGGGAGGATGGTGGGAGCAAATGAACAGATGTCCAAAGGATGCTTTGTGCCTAAGCACTTAAGAAGCACTTGGTGGGGGTGTGGTGTGTGTCACTTGCAACCCCACCAAACCCCAAGCTTTGCCTGACAATTCACTGGTCCAGCAGGCAACTATGTATGGAGTCTGTGGTGCATCCGGTTGCTAGATTGTTGTACTTGTGCAACATATGAATTGCAAGCTTGAGTAGCTTGTGATGTATATGGCCTTTGGCACTCCCTGTTCCTGAGAAACTACCATCCTTTCAGGGTACCAGAGGCAAAGGGACCGTCTTGAGGAGGGTTCAACCCTGAAAGAGCTTCAGGATGCAATCCTTTGGATAAAGATACCTTTCAGAAGGAGCCAAAAATTAGAGCTGAAGGCGAATGATAGAACTGTCAGAATATCATCTTCCATTAAGGAAAGAGGGAAGGCCACAAAGCAAAGTAACCAGTGAAGAAGTAGATTTACCATCCAGGTCCAAACTTGTCCAGTGGAGGAAACCTAACCACACCCTAGGAATCTAAATATGTTTATGACCATCAGCATGGAGGAGAGGAAAGAAACCCTGTGGTGGAAACCTCTGGATATCCATGGCTTCCAGTTGCCATCCCTCCAGGTGTCAAATGAACTATTACTGACCCAGGCATCAGTCAGGCCTGCAGAACATTTGCATACTAGGAGGATGTGAACTTCTTCCAACAAAGGTCTTCCTCCGTAGAGGAGCCTGAGGCTTACCATCTGGGCATGGTTGTAGCCAGGAAAAGGAATTTTGGGGTATGAATGCCTCAAGGAAAAGGAGAAGATTGGAAACAGCTGCTTTGGGCCTGGCAGCCAAAAAATGTAGCTGGCATGGCTAGTAGATATGGGAAGCCGATCCCTTTAGGGGCCGGGTGGCATGAAGTCAGTGAGGTGAAAGCATAATGATCATTTCAGCACAAAGCCAAAGAAAATAAAAGCATGCTAAATTTTGCAGTATGAAGCCAGAGAGGTGAAAGTGTATTGGGCTCTTGAGGGGCTGAGATTGGGTGTATGACCCATTGTAGGAGGGCATGTGCCCATTGGTGGTTGATGAGGTGTTTGCTTGAAAGTAGGCAGTACTGTAGGAATAGAAAATAGTAAGGGTAAAGGTGAGTCCAGAGGAGAAGACAGGACAGGACAGACATCTGGGCAGGCTGGTAGAGCTAAGGAGCAGTAGAGTGTAAGCTACTGTAATGAGATGTCTGGATCAAGTCATCTACCGGTAGTGTACAGAGCCCATGAGCGATGAGACAGGGTGAAAACCTGAGCCGAAGGGTAGCAGGAAGCCCAAAACAAAAGCGGGAAGTGAAGCACAGCTATGGCCAGAGGAGCTCAGAGGCAAGAAGCAGGGTAGACAGCTCAGGCTGTAGGTGGAGGGACGGGCAGCAAGCACCCCAGCTAGATGGGAGGAGGGGGAAAACAAACACAAAGGGAGAGGACCCAGCCCACAAGCACCCCCAGACTGGGCAGGAGGGGGGTGGCAGATGAAGCAGCAGCAACCTGAGGAGCTGGCAGGCAGGAAGGCCACCCCAACCCAGGCACCATGAGGGGCAGAGCAGAGCATGTGAAGGATAGCCAGAAGCACAAACCTGGAAACAGCCTGGTTGTAGTAGGTGCAACCATGGCTGCAGCAGAGGAAAAAGTGAGGTGAGCGGACTCCCCGACAGAGAGCGCTGAAGCAGCCATGGAAGTATAGGACAGGACAGGAAGGCCAGCTGGAGCAGCAAGGAGGAGGAGGAGGGTACCCCTAGGCAGCAGCTTTGCAGCAAGGTAAGGAGGAGGGGGAGGTCTGGCAGGAACTAACAGCCACTGCAATTGAATAGGAGTCCAGAGGATTCTTGGGGCATGTGTACTTAAGAAATGCTTGGTGAAGGCGTGGTGTGTGCTGCCCACTGCCCCACTGAACCCCAGGCATTGCATGGCAAAACAATGGGCAGAGATAAACCTGGTATCCCTGTCAGCAATTCACCTGACAGGTACTTGCAACTGTCAGACTGACTGGATATGTCAACAGATGCTCCATCCAGTGGAGTGGGAATGCATTGAGGAAGATTTCAACTTGTTTTCTGGACCACATGACAACCAGGGCCAATACAAAGCTTCAAATACTGGGATAGTCAGTAATTAGGAATCAACTGCCTCTCCCTGGCTTGGCCTGAGGCTCTGCTGTATGAACATGGTGTACTGAGATGCAAAGCACTTATTAAACATAATTTTTAACAGGTGTTCCTCTGACCGGGCTAGCCGTGGATCACCTTGCGGCTACGGCTGAAGAGCCAGCCAGCCGCGCCTTCCCACCTGCCCATCCTCTGAAGCTATTCTCCAGGTATGCCCCTGACTGAGCTAGCCGTGGATCACTTTGCTGCTGTGGCTGGAGAGCCAGCCAGCCGTACATTCCTTCTTGCCCATTCTCTGAAGCTGTTCTCCAGGTGTTTCCTTGACCAGACTAGCCGCAGATCTCTTTGTGGCAGGAGAGCCAACCGTCTGCGCCTTCCCACCTGCCCATCCTCTGAAGCTGTTCTCCAGGTGAGCTGCATTGCTGGGCCTGGTACTGAAGCTTGGGAGTCTGGTTGGTTGAAGCTTATCAGTCCCAGCCCACTAGTGGCTAGTGCTGCTACGGCTTTTCTTCTGATTGGACCCCCCTTCTCCTCTAGCTTCTGTAGCTCTCTCGGACCCAATTCTGAATCTTGCTACAGTTTTCAAAACTTGATTTTGTCACAAACTTGTTATATTTGGGACTGTGGATACTACTGAGGAAATGTAATTTGATGTGCTTATGACTACTGTTTGCCAATGTTACTGCCTGCTTAACCGTGCCCCTCTAGCCCTAATTCTTCCTTGCACTATCTCTTTTCCTATTGTGATTTTGTTTCTTCTTTTTTCCTCTCATGAATTGCAGCATTTAGCAACACCTGGGTCTCGAGCCATTGGCACCAGCCAAATGACCCTCCATTTAGTTGCTGTCTGCCTGCCCCCATCCCTTCTACTTAACTTTCTTTTGTTTCCTACCTCCCTGCCCCCCAATTGAGCCCTGATCCTGTTTTTGTTTCCTCAGTTTTTAACCTAATTCCTCCCTTTTTCTTTCTCTCTTCAGTTGTGCCCCTGACTGGGCTAGCCACGGATCACTTTGTGGCTGTGGCTGGAGAGCCAGCTGGCTACGCCTGTCCTCCTACCCATCCTCTACATAGAAACATAGAACGTAGAAGTTGATGGCAGATACGGACTGCAAGGCCCATCCAGTCTGCCCATTTTTGCTACCTTATGAATGTGCCTTAGGCCTGTACTCTGTAAATGGCCTATCTATTTATACTCATTTGCATTGCTTCCTTATGCCTATCCCACAAAGCACATCTTCTTGACCTGGAAGGACACTACTTCTTTATTCAGCTGTGAGCTGTGTGAGGAATTCTATATTGCACTTGCAAATTCTATATTGCACTTTGTGCTCACAACACAGGGAGGTGAACCTTACAATTGTCTTTGGTTTGTAGCAGATATTCTGCAGGTGGAGGCTACTTCTAACTGAAAGGTGAAACAAGGAACTTAGAATTGTCAGGAAAAGACAGTCTTTCAAGCAACAGAGGGAGGTGGATCTAGCTTTACGTTTGTTACAATTCTTAAGATTTTTAGTGCAGGAAGAGTTTAAAGAACAGCTGACTTATTTTGGGGCTGACTGCTTTCAGAGCACAAACCACCAGGCTGTTTTGGGGCTGGGGAGGATTACCTGTGTCTGACTTGGATGTCTGGATTTCTCTCTGTTTGATTAGCAGGGTATTTTCTCTGTCAAATTGTTGTGTAGGGCATCTTGCTGACAGGAAGGCACTCATCGGAGCGGTGGGTCAGAGCTTTTAGCTGATTGTTTTGTGAGGGCACAGTTTAGGCCCAACCCCTTCCCACCCCTCACCCCACCCACCCCTGGAAATAGTTCCTTTATACCTGGGGTTCTGACATCATTTCCTCAAGAGTGCAAGGTGCATATCACTGTCAGATCCTCTCTAGCACAGTGCACTGACAATATAAGCATACACATTGTATAATACATATATTTCTATATAGCAAACCAATCACACACACACAAAAAAAAGTAGATACACATGTGGGGAGTAGTGCAATGTAATGGCTGTGGGGCAGTAGTCTTCAGGGAGTCTTTCTGGAGGCTGAGATGCTGCCATATTTGCAGACAACTCTTTGCCCTGAGGGAGGAAGTTGCCCGTCTTCAGGCCACACTGGACAGTAGTAAGGGAACCTTCCCCCAGGCCACACTGGATGGTAGGAAGGAACCTCCCCATCCAGGAGCACCAGAGCCACCACCACTACCTCAGAGGTTGCAAAAGCACAGTAGTTGGACCACAGTGGGCTCAGAGGGTGAGGATGGTGGAACAGAGGCACACCCAGTCATTGTTCCACTCCACAATCCATACACCATTCTGGGGAGCACAGCTCCCCTATGGATGCACTACCAGAGAAGACTAAGGAGGCTGAGGACAACTGTCATAAGGGAGGCCCACAGGAAGGAGGCAGAGGACACCACAAGGAAAGGAAGCAGCTCCTGGTGGGGATTCAATTATTAGGGGATAGAACTGGGGGAGCAGGAAAACTGAGTAAGGTGCCTGCCTGGTGCCATGGCTTGGAGGGACAGGGCGCATCCTCAGGATCATGAGAACAGCTGCGCAGGGGTCTGAGCTGGACATCATTGTCCACCTAGGGACAAATGACTTGGCTCATCATGAGATTAGAGCAGTGCAGAAGGACTTTGTAGAATTGGGAGGGCCTAAGACAAGTAGCACACACAGTATCCTTCTCTGAGGTGCTGCCTGTCAATGGCACATGAGTGAGGCGAGGTACTTGCACCATGCAGTTTAATGAATGGTTGAAAAAATGGTGTGGAGCACAGGGTTTGGCTTCATTGGGGACTGGGGTTCCACCTGGAGGGACACCAGCCTATACTGGCAGGATGGTCTGCATCTGTCCAGGAAGGGAACAAGTCTTTTGAGCAATTGGTTTAAATGCTTCACTGGCAAGCTTTTAAACTAGTCAAGGGGGGAGGCACTGATAAGTTGCAGGAAAATTCCAACCTCTCCCTACAAAACAGGTTACTAAATGAGAAAGGTCAGTGGGGGATGCTGCAAAAGAAGGTAAAGCCATAAAAAAATGGAGAGCAATGAGTACCAATGCCCGTAGTCTGAGTAACAAGCTTCCTGAATTAGTGGCCTTGATGGAGGAGGAACATCTGGATATCGTGGCAGTCACTGAAACATGGTACACACACAACCATGACTGGGACGTAAACATACCAGGATACACTATCTACAGGAGGGACAGGAAGGGTAAAAAAGGAGGAGGAGGAGGAGTAGCTCTTTACATAAGAGAAGGAATCAAAGCAACAGAACAAAAGGGAAAACAGGGAGGAGAAGAACTGTGGGTAAATTTGAGACCGCAATGGCACCACAATCCGCACAGGGGTTAGAGCACAGACCCTTCTCAGGGGGAGGAAATGGACAAGGAAATGATAGAAAGTATACTTAGAATGGCAGATAAAGGGGAGATATTGCTGATGGGTGATCTGAATATGCCAGATGTTAACTGGAGTACAGTTGCAGCAGCCACTTCGAAGAGTGGGGTTATTCTAGATGCCCTACAGGGGGCATGCCTTAGACAACTAGTATTGGAGCCCACTCAAGAGGGAGCAACCTTAGACCTGGTTCTCTCAAATGGAGATGAAGAGAGGACCACAGATGTAGAAGTGTGGTAGCCATCTGGGAACTAGCGACCATTGAACAGTATGGTTCACAATAAACACAGCAATAGAGTCAAGCCATACAAAGGCAAAAGTATTGGACTTTAGGAGGGCTGACTTTGCCAAAATAGGTGAGTGCCTAAGGAATGCACTAGCAAATGGGCAGGAAGGAGGGGTGGAAGAACAATGGGGAATAATAAAAACTGTCATCACAGAGGTAACAAGCTTTTGTGTGAAGCAAATAAACACAATGAAACGATGTAAGAAACCACTATGCTTCTCAAAGGAAGTGGCAGTGAAGGTTCAAGAAAAAGAAAGCATTCAGGAAGTACAAGGAATCACAGAAGGAGCAGGACAGAGAACTGTATCAGTTAAAGCAGGAAGCTGGGAAGGCAGTCAGAACAGAAAAGGCCCAAACCGAGGAAAAGATAGCCAACTCAAGTTAGAAGAGGGATAAAACCTTTATAGGTACATCAGGAGTGAAGGAAGACCAAGGAGGGATAGTGAGGCTTAATAAAGGGGAGGGAGGGTGGGCAGAGGGTGACTGTGAAAAGGCAGAATACTAAAATATTTTTGCTCAGTATTTACAAAGGAAGAGGAGGAGGTACCTAAAACAAACAGTAGAAACACTCTGGATACAGAAGTTGATACCAGCCCATTTACAGAAGAAAGGGTTCTGAAAGAACTCTTAAAACTGAAGGTGGACGAGCAATGGGGCCTGATGGGATTCATCCCAGAATTCAAAAGAACTAAGGGTAGAACTAGTGACCCCACTGACTACCCTCTTTAACAAATCATGGGAGGATGGGGGGTACGAGAGGACTGGAGGAGGGCAGATGTGATTCCCTTCACAAAAGTGGGAGCAAGGCAGAAGCAGGAAACTACAGATCTGTTAGTTTAACCTCAGTGGTAGGGAAAATGATGGAATCACTTCTGAAGAAAAGAGATTGTCGAGTATCTAGAGGCCAGAGGGACACAGGACCCAAGGCAGCATGGATTCACAGTGGGAAGGTCATGCCAGACAAATCTAATAGATTTCTTTGACTGGGTGACCAAAGTAGTAGATCAGGGAGGGGCTGTGGACATGGTCTACCTAAACTTTAGCAAGGCATTTGACACAGTCCCACACAAAAGATTAATATATAAGTTAGTCAGCCTGGGAGTGGGTCCCAAGATGACAGCCTGGGTAAAGAATTGGCTGGAGAATAGGACACAGAGAGTAATAGTAAATGGAGTCCACTCTGAAGAAAGGGGGGTTACTAGTGGGGTTCCGCAGGGTTCAGTATTAGGACCGGTCCTCTTTAATGTCTTTATAAGCGACATTGCAGAGGGACTGGAAGGAAAAGTATGTCTCTTTGCAGATACCACAAAGATCTGCAACAGAGTTGATGCATAAGGTGGGGTGGGAAGGCTGAGAAGGGACTTGGCAAGGTTAGAGGAATGGTCAAATGTATGACAGCTTAGATTCAATGCTAAGAAGTGCAAGGTAATGCACCTGGGAAACAAAAACCCAGGGGAAGAGTACACAATGGGGGGTGAGATACTAACAACAACAAACATGGAAAGGGACGTGGGGGTAGTCATATCAAATGACCTAAAGGTGGGCAAGCAATGTGAGAGGCAGCAAGGAGGGCTGGGGCGATATTGGGATGCATTGGGAGAGGCATAACCAGTAGAAAACAGGAAGTTATTATCCCTCTGTACAGATAGCTGGTGAGACTCCATCTGGAGTACTGTGTGCAGTTCTGGAGACCCAATCTCGGCAAAGACATAGACAGGATGGAAGCTGTCCAGAGGAGGGCAACTAAAGTGGTGCAGCGTCTGCACCGGAAGACATATGAAGACAGACTTAAGGCGCTTAATATGTATAGCCTCGAGGAAAGGAGGAAGCGGGGAACATGATAGAAAACTTTCAAGTACCTCAGGGAATCAACAAAGTCCAGAGGGTAGCATCTTTCAAAAAAGAGGTGTGCCAGAACAAGGGGCACAATTTGAAGATGGAGGCGGCTCAGAGGTAATTTAAGAGTATTTTTTCACAGAGGGGTTGTGGATGCATGGAACTGCCTTCTGGAGGAGGTTGTGGAGTCAAAAACAGTGGTGGAATTCAAGCATGCATGGGACAGTCATAAGGCAATTCTAGGGGGTGGGGGTAGGAAGAAGTAGGCTGCTGGTTAACTAGGATCTGCAGCTTATCCACTAGGTAAGGAAATGGGCAGACTGGTTGGGCCAAGTGGTCCTTATCTGCTGTCAAATGCTATGTTTCTATATGCATGTCTGAAGCCCTGCACTGTATTCGTATCCACCACTTACTGAGATAGGCCATTCCATGCATCCACCACCCTTTCTGTGAAAAAGAACTTCCTCCCATTACACCTTAATCAGCCTCCCTCTAATCTCATGCTGTGTCCTCTTGTCCTGTTATTTTTCTTATATTGAAACAAGTTAGACTCTTTCACCTTGTTAATACCCTTAAGATGTTTGAATGTTTCGATCATATCACTCCTCTCCCTCCTTTGCTCTAGGGTATACATATTGAGCTCCATTAATCTGTCCTCATATGTTTTCTGATGCAGTCCCTGCACCATTTTGGTTGCCCTTCTCTGGACTGCCTTCATTTTGTTAATGTCCTTGTGCAGGTGCGGCCTCCAGTACTGCACACAGCACTCCAGATGGGGCCTAACCAGTGCCTTGTAAAGAAGGATTGTTACCTCCCTCTGATGACTTGCGATACCCCTACTAATACACCCCAACATCCCTCTAATGTTACCTACTTCTATAGTGGTCTGCACGGATGATTTCAGGTCATCTGTGATGATGATGCCCAAGTCTCTTTCTTCCCTTGTGATTGCCAGCAATTCCCCTCCCAACCTATAGGTGGCATCAGGGTTTCTCTTCCCTATATGCATGATCTTGCACTTCATTGCGTTAAACCCTAGTTGCCACTCTTGTGATCATTTTGCCAGTTTATCCAGCTCTCTTCTCATTCTTCCCACCCCATCTGGATCATCTACTCTGTTGCAGATCTTGGTGTCATCTGTTAACAGACAAATCTTACCCTCCAGTCCTTCTGCAATGTCACTGATGAAGATATTGAAGAAGACTGGCCCCAGGACTGATCCCTGAGGTAACCCACTTGTGACTTGCATCTCTTCTGACTGTGTACTGTTTACCATGACTCTCTGTTTTCTGCCCGCCAACCAACTTGCCACCCAGCTGACCAACTTCTGACCCACCCTGAGCCTACCCAGCTTATTAATCAATCTTCTATGTGGAACAGTATCAAAAGCTTTGCTGAAGTCAAGGTAGGTGATATCAACTGCACCCCCTTGGTCCACCACTCTGGTTACCCAGTCAAAGAAATCTATGACATTAGTGTGACAGAACCTTCCTGTTGTAAACCCATGCTGTCTTGGATCCTGTGCTCCTATGGATTCCAGGTGTTGCACTATCCTTTCCTTAAGGAGTGCCTCCATAATCTTGCCCACTACTGAGGTAAGACTGAATGGTCTGTAGTTCCTTGCCTCCTCCATGTTACCACTCTTGTGGAATGGGATCACATGAGCCCATCTCCAGTCTTCTGGGACCTCTCCTGTGTTCAGACACTCACTAAACAGCTCTGCTAATGGCTCTGCTAGTTCCACCCTTAGCTCCTCTAGTACCCTGGGATGTATGACATCAGGTCCCATTGCCTTGTCCACCCTGAGCTTAGTGAGCTCTTGTAGGACCCTTTCTTTTGTGAAGGGACTAGTGCACATCTCCCTCCCCCCTATGTCCATGGTCCTGAGCTGTGGGCCCTGCCCTACCTTCTCCACAGTAAATACTGAGCAGAAGTATCTATTCAGGATAGATGCTTTTCCTCGGTCCTCCTCCACGCACTTCCCCTTATCCCATTTGAAGCTGTTCTCCAGGTGAGCAGCCTTGGTGGGCCTGCGACTGAAGCTTGGGAATCTGATTGGTTGAAGCTCGTCAGTCCCAGTTTGCTATTGGCTAGCATGGCTATGACTTTTCTCCTGATTGGACCTCCTTCTCCTCCAACTTCTGTAGCTCTCTCAGACCTGATTCTGAATCTTGCTGCAGTTTTAAAAACCTGATTTTGTCACAAACTTGTCATTATATTTGAGACTATAGATACTTTTGGGGAAATGTAATTTGGTGTGCTTATGACTACTGTTTACCAATGTTACTGTCTGCTTAACTGTGCC
Organism: Neoceratodus forsteri; assembly: GCA_016271365.2. Lineage (NCBI taxonomy): Eukaryota > Metazoa > Chordata > Ceratodontiformes > Ceratodontidae > Neoceratodus > Neoceratodus forsteri. Next base: position 1,618,494,134 of record CM057452.1, read on the forward strand.
TCTCTCACCCTAATTCTTCCTTGCACTATTACTTTCCCTATTGTGATTTTTTTTCTTCTCCTTTTTTTCCTCTCCTAAATTGTAGCATTTAGCAATGCCTGTGTCAGAAGCCATTGGCACCAGCCAGACGACCTCCCATTTAGTTGCTGTCTGCCTGCTCAACCCCTTCTACTTAACTTTCCTTTGTTTCCTACCTCCCTGCCCTCCGATTGAGCCCCGATCCTGTTTTTTGGTTTCCTCAGCTTCTAACTTGATTCCTCCCTCTTTTCTTTCTCTCTTCAGGTGTGCCCCTGACCAGGCTAGCCTTGGATCACTTTGTGGCTGTGGCTGGAGAGCCAGCCAGTTGTGCCTTCCCTCCTGCCCATCCTCTGAAGCTGCTCTCCAGGTGAGCTGCCTTGCTGGACCCAGGACTGAAGCTTGGGAGTCTGGTTGGTTGAAGCTCGTCAGTCCCAGTCCACTATTGGCTAGTGCGGCTACTGCTTTTCTCCTGATTGGACCCCCTCCTCCTCCAGCTTCTGTAGCTCTCTTGGACCTGATTTTGAATCTTGCTGCAGTTTTCAGAACCTGATTTGTCTCCCACACTCCCACCCCTGCCCCCGGTACTCTTGAATTACACTTGTTTCCCAACCCCTTTTGCAGTACCACTCTACTATTGGTTACATGTGTCTGTAGACAAGAACCACATTTTTAAAAGAGGCAAGCTCCAAATTTCCTCTTGTCCCCCTGCCTGCAGGGATTCTTCATATACAGACACTTTTGAGTTTTCTCCCTCTGCATCAAAATCCCAAAATGCAGTCCTTACTTTTAATTATGGGTTGCTTAGTAAGTACGTTCTTCTGCTCCCTTGATCCGTCTACTAAACCCTTATCTGCAGATCCACTTGCTATCTCAAGTTTGTACACACCTTGCCCTTTATTTTTCATGTCTGTTCCATTGCCCCTCATGGAGTCATTTATTCAACCCTATCTGCTTTGTGGTACTCGACCTACTCTCCATATGAGCTATGCTTACCAAATTATACCCACTACCTCCCTCATGTCTCCTTATACCATTGCGGCTAGGGTGTTTTTATTCACATCCCTGGGGCCTTTTGGCCATCGCTTTATACACACTTCACATGTTTCCTCCTTCCTCTACAAAAGGAGACAGACACGTCTCCTTAAGTTGTTACTAAATGCCTTTAAAAAACTGCTTCTGCTGCTGCTTATATGCACAGGCAACACTGAATCGAACTCTGGTCCTCTCCACTCCATTTCTGCTCTTACGGAACTGCCTCAATTAAAAGGGATGAGTCTACTACATATAAATGCCTATAGTCTGTTAAGAAAATTTGATGCTTTACAGACTTGGATTTCTCATACCAAGCCAGATGTTCTGGTGGTTATGGAAACCTGGCTGAGACCCGCTACTCAGGACCATGAAATTAACATTCCCTCATACAATATCTTTAGAGCTGACAGACATACAAGAGGAGGAGGGTTAAAAATTTACATTTGTGACAAATTTACTGCCTCTGTAGTTGACTCTACTATGATGTCCAAGGAATTTGAATGTCTTACATTGATGGCTCAACTTTCACATTCGGTGCCTCTGCATTATTGGATGTTACAGGCCTCCCTCTGCAGGAATTACGGTGCTGGATCATTTGTGCAATGTGTTAGCCACAAATCCCTCAGAGGTCATTATCATGGGTGACTTCAACCTCGACTCGTTCTCTGCTATCTCCATGCCTCTAAGGATATCTGCAATACTTTTGGCTTACTCAACTTATCACAGAAGTTACATGTCCTAATATTAAAAGCTCAGTACAAAGCACATTACTTGATCTAATTCTGCTGAATAAACCACACCTCTTTACCCATGCTGGAGTCTTTTTCAATTACCTCAGTGATCATTATGCCATTGCCTGTGTGAGGTCTGTCCCTAAACTGGCTTCCACCTTGAGGTTTATCTTTAAGTGAAGTCGTCAGAATTTTTATCGAAATGCCTTCCTTTCTGATCTCCAATACTCTAATTGGCAAGATTTCTACCTGTCCTCTTCGGTGGCTGAAGCTTATGAGATGTTTCAAAACATTGTCCTCAAGGCCATAAATTGTCAAGCACCCCAAATCAAAATTCCCACTAAGAAGAAATCTTGTCATTGGTTCATGGCCAGTCTAAAAGATGCACTGCTTCATAGGGATGCCCTTTGGAAAAAGGCGCAAAAAGATAAACAACCAGCTGACTGGGCTACATTTAGAGCAGCTAGAAATCATTGTACTAAGTTAATTACAGCTGAAAAAGCTAGTTATTTTCGTACTGAACTTGAATCTTCTTCCAGCTGTTCAGCAAAATTTTGGAAGACTCTAAAGGACCTAGAAGGTCACAGCTCTGCTAGTTCGCTCCTTCCTAAAATTTTCTCTGGTGGTTCTTCCACTACCAACAAGCAGACAATCCTAGACCTCCTCAAGAACCACTTTGCCACAGCAGGGCTAGCTTTTGATACCTCTCCAGCCAATAACCTATGTGCTCAGCTGTGTACCCAGGACCCGGTATACCTACCATTGGCCATCCTCACACAAGAAGCAGTTTTCTCCTTCTGCCCCATCTCTGTGAAACAAGTGGAAGACTTACTACTGGAACTGGATACCAGAAAGAGTGTGACTGCTGACCTTATCAAGCCCTACTACTTAAAATTAGGTTATTATGTCTTGTCTGCCCCTATCACCCACATTTTTAATATGTTTCTCGAAGAGGGCATCTTCTATCTGGAAAACCGTCCATGTTACTCCGCTGTTTAAGTCTGGAGGTCCGAGTGATCTAAATAATTATTGACCCATATTCTTGCTTCCTATCCACTCCAAAATCCTTGAAAAGGTAGTCAATTCACAACTTAGAAAGCATCTGGAGACCTTCAACCTTCTTCACCCGGTTCAGTCAGGCTTTAGACCATGTCACAGTACAATATCAGTGCTTACTAAGGTTTCAAATGACTGGCAAACTATACTGGATGCTAAAAATTATTTGTGTGCCTTGTTCCTTGATCTGAGCAAAGCTTTTGACACGGTGGATCATGGCCTACTTCTGGTAGTTCTTAGCAATATTGGGTTGGATCACTCAGCCTTGAACTGGTTCACCAGTTACCTTACTGGTCGTCAGCAGCAGGTTAAGGCAGGTGGGGACCTCTCCCACTGAAAACCCTGTGAAGAGGTGTCCCTCAAGGGTCTATTTTAGGCCCTTTACTATTTGCAATTTACATTAACAACATTAACACAGGAATCAAATCAGCAAACAGCCACCCATTTATTTATTTATTTAAAGGTTTTACCAGGAAGGCATGCTGAGCAGAACTACTGCTCAATTCCAGATGTGTCCTGGGGTGGACAGGATATACAACATAATTTAACATAGTACACAAATCTTACAGAGAGTTTACAGTACTTAGGGTACAGCAAGCATATGTCAATAGTGCAGGGCATATGACAATATGAAATATGAGGTACAGTTACATAGTAGGTGTATAGCATATATATACAATATCAATGTACAGTCTCACGACAGGGGTGGGCTGGTCCGAGAGCTATAGGCTGTCCCAGGAGCTATAAGCTGTCCCAGGAGCTAAAGCTATGACAACATACAATTATCACTTTATTTGCAGATGATACAGTTCTTTATATAGATAGGCCTACCCCCAGAACTTGCCTGTAGGAATATCCAGCTCGAATTTAATCTTTTACAGCAAAATCTCTTGCATCTAAAGCTCCTACTAAATGCCAAAAAACCCAAGGCTATGTTCTTCACGCAATCAGTCAATGCTTCTAAACACTGCATCCTTGGTACAGTTCCTTAGGTAACCACTCTACTGGTAGAACCCTTGGAATTTGTTGTGAAATTTAAACATCTGGGTTTCTGGATCGACCATAAACTATCGTTCACTGATCACATTGAGGGGCTAGTGAAAAAATTAAAACAGAGGCTTGGTCTCTTTTTTTCAGATTAAGAATCTACTTAGAAAGCAAAAACTAGGTTGGTTCAAACCACTCATCACTGCTCACTCTGTTCTAAAGTAGGCTGGAGCTCACTTGGCTTTAGATGGCAAAAAAACACAGCACTCTGGACATACAGTATAGAGCCATTATCAATAAGGTCCCACAATATATTTTGGATTGCAAGTCTGTTTGTATTGCCGGAAGCTACCCCCTGAGAAGTCTTTCCTATATTTCACTTATTGTTCCAAAGGCCAGTATGTGCTTTGGAAGATTGGCTATAAGCCATGCCCTTCCTGTTCTATGGAATAACATTCAAAAAACTCTAAAGCTTGCAATTCCAGTAAAGCTGACTTTCTTTAAAACCCTGTTTGCATGTTCCACCAGGGAGACCTGTAGTTGTTTCCCCTGATGGCCCTCAAATCCTGTGCCTTGACTAATGCTACCTTTGGCTGCCCTCGTTTACTTTTCTCCATATCTATTACATTTACTCCAAAGCTAGTGCTTTCCCCTGGTTTCTATATTCTCTTGCTTCTTAATCCATCACCTTATGAGGTTTTACTTGTATATATTGTATATATATGATGACTAGAATGTATATAGAGTGCTGTTTTGGTTGATTATACTCCTCACTGCTTTTGGTATTACATGTGTTGTTCATGAAGTTCTATGTTGTCACTGTATAGTCATATTGTTTATATGAACCTTGCCCAGGTTCACCTTGTAAATGAATTTACCTCCGTGGGGCTGGCCTGGTGGTGCTGAGGGTTGGGCGCTGGATACCACACCTTGCATGCGCCCGGCTTCCAACCCGAGCCCGAGCCCTGGCTGTGGGGGGTCATCAGGGAGGGAGAGGATTGAGCATCTGGAGGACAGCTCTCCTCTACTGGGAAGGAGGGGGGTCCACACTCAGTGCATGTCTGGCCTCTGGTGGAAGCCAGAGGCATGGCAAGTGCAGGGCATCCAGCAAGGAGTTGGGGAGTGGTGACGTTAGTGGTGAAGCCACGATGCCAGGGTGTGTGCCACTCCCTCAGAACAGGGGAAAATGCTCTCCAGGCTCTGGGAAGACAGAGCACCAGAGCAGACCCTTCATAGCTTGCACCTGGCTGGTCTTCTAGTTCCCGATGAAAACTGGATTGTTCGGGGTGTAGCGGCCCCACCTCGTCCCCACCCAGGAGGAAAACCGCGGCTCCATGGGGTGAGCGAGAAGGTCCAGGTAGGTGGCAGAAGCAGGGGCAGACTCCACAGGTGCTCCTGATGAATCGGAGCTTGGGGAAGCGGGGTGAAAAAAGTACGATTTAAAAAAAATAATTTACCACAATGGTGTCTCCCCTGGTAAAACAAAGATTGATTAATTGTGCAACTTTCTGTTTGTTTGTTTGTTTTTTTGTTTCTAGGTCCACACTGAAAATGATTTTTGTCTCAGTGAGCAACATCTTTGTGTAACTTATTAATGACTAAATAAATACATCAGTAATTACAATATGTTAATAACATGTTGTGTGATCTTGAAACTGGCTATAATGATAAGCAAAATGATTCTAAGCAAAATCTCTGAACATGCTTTTGGTACATAGATGTTGAAAGTCAGATAACATTGATTGGCAGGTCGATGGACTCCCCGCCACCCTGCCACAGAGGGCCAGCTATGGTAGACCTGGAGAGGTAAGTTCAAGGAGATGCTGGATGACAGAACTGGGAGGGTTAGTGGGAAGGAGGGTCAGCCAGAAGAAGGAGAAAAAAAGAGTAAAGAAAAAATGTACATCCATCTAGTCAGATTTAGTCCCACCACTGCCTCAGCAATTCTCCTTACGTTGTACTGCCCTTGACTTTAACTATCTCTCTGAGTCTACACCATTTGAACTTCAAGTCTGAGATTGTGCCTACATTTACCACCTCTCTGGGAAGTCTGTTCCGCTGGACCGCAACTCTCTTCATGAAGAAATACTTTCTCACATCTTTTGTAAATATTCGTGTAACCATCTTAAGGTTGTGACCTCTGGGGACCAATACTCAGTTACAGTTAGGGTTGTTGAACTTTAGGGGTCCATTGAGGCTCCCTGTACTGTTCCCCCCCAAAGAAATGCCATACACAAATCCCCTCATTTGCTGCATGTGGGAGGCAAATGGGAGTCACCAGATGTTTGTATTTGCAAGCATGGTTCTCAACCACAAACGCTAACGCTGTGACTCCCACAGACGTTTGGGCATAGCATGACATTCATTAAATGGAACTATAGCATGACCACATATCTGTGACAAGAGACTGTACCACCTCAGTTGTCTCCCCAACTCCTGTATCTTATGACCTGCTTGTGGGCTATGCTGTTTTTAATTTTATTTGACCCTTAAAGGTCATCCCTGGTGGTCCAGTGGCCCACTGATTGATCTTCCTACCTTGTGCCATCTCTAGCATCCAATGAAATTCCCCTCAATATCCCTGATCCCTCTGCATGGTAAAGAAGACACAGCTGGTTCCTTACTGGTATCAGTTCCATGGCACCACAGCTCGATTCTGCAATGGAGTCTGTATCTGCTGCCACATGCCTGCAGCAGCACTGTTGGGCATTCAGCAGGTCTACAGTCCTGCCACACTTTGCGGCTGTGGATTTGGGGTCCGGGAATTGACTGTGGATAGCACTGCGCTTCATTATTATAATGACCTCCACCTGTTTCTCTGTCTGGTGCATTGCTTATGGCACCAGTGTAGGGAAAACTTGTGACCCCTTTGTGCATAGCGTAAAAGTATGCAAGGTTGGACTGCACAGCAAACTGGTCCTTGTGACCACTTTGTGATACACAGTTGCAACAGTGAATGGGGCCCCTGGTGCTTATCTGTTCTTTTATTTATGTATTATTTATTTATGATAACCAGGTAAGATACACTAGGTATGAAGAAATAAATTACTCACTGTAGTAATGTTGCTTCTTCTTAAGGGATTCATCAGTAGTATTCACAAAGGGCAATCAGTCCACAAGAATGAGCAGTGCCTGGTTTGGGTCTACAAACAGCTACCATCTAAGGTTTGAGTCTACCCTGATTCACCAGGGTGTCTTGTGTGTGAACCTATTCTACTGTGCTGAATAGAGAAGACAGTGAGAGAGAGATATGTAGGTTTTGCTATGTGTGACCGACTGTTCAAAACATTTTCTGTTTAATTTCTATAGAATTACTGTTCCCATAGTCTTTCTGTAGTATCTTGTATTATATGTGTAAATATCTTGGAGTAGTAAAACATACATTTTTAAATACTTCATGTTTCTATGACTGAGTCCTTTGAGCTACAGCTAACTGATAACTAACAAAAAACTGTGTTTCCACCTCTGAAGAGAAGATTACAGTTACTATAATCTGTTTCTAAAGTAGGGTATTCTCAGATGTGACAGAGAGGGGTGGGTCATCTGCCCAAGGAGCACTTTATTGTGGGAGCAGTGGCTCTGGAGGGATTCAGACCTAGAGATACTCTGAGAAAGTGTCTATGCTGAGTGGTGGCAGCTACTGAAAGGTTAGGAAGGCTGGTAACAGTCTCAGACATAGTCTAGGAAGGACTAGTTTGTCACAAACTGGAGACAGCTGGTGGGATATGAAACAATTTCTTAAGTATAAAGGTTATCTGTCCAGTCACTGAACAGTATATATAAAAGGGGACAATATATTCTTATTCTTTTGTTAAGCAAGAGTAGATAGGTAGAAGACATTATGTTTGGGTCATATGGCAAATGATCACTGCTACACCTACAGGAGCTGTGCTGAAGGAATGTTTTGAGCCATGAGGAAGACAAAACACTGGTGGAACTCATAGCCATCCTCAAAAAAGGTGATCAGGAAAGCCATGCAAAAGTGGTCACTGCTAGCCAAAGTCATGGGATGCAGACTAGGGAGAAGGCGGCTGAGTGAGACCCTTTGACTGGGGCAGCTGTGCAGACAGACTGGATACAGATGTTGGAGCTGGTTAAAGCAAAGGCCAAAATTGATATCCTGAAGATGAAGCAAGAAGCAGAGGAGCGAGAAAAGGTGGAGAAGCAAAAGGCTGAGGAGCAAGAAAAGTAGTGCCAACATGAGCGAGAGGAGAGAGAGGAGTGAGAAAGGCAGCACCAGCATGAGAGCAAGATGAAGGAGCTTGAGCATGAGAGACAGCTAGAGATTCTTCACCAGAGAACACCACAACAAACCATGAGTAATGGCATATGGGGTTCAACCCAGGAAGCTAACATTAATTCTAAACTGTTTCCCAGGTATTAGGAGGGGGATGATCTTGATTTGTTTTTAAGATCTTTCAAGAGAATCTGCAGGCAGTTTGAACTGGGCAGGGCTTCTTGGGTGATTCACCTATTACCAGTCCTTACAGGCAAGGCATTAGAAGCTTTTGCCAGAATGGACAATGGGGACTGCATGGATTATGATAATGTGCAAAATGTCTTGCTAAACCGTTTTGACCCCTGAGACCTATAGGTAGAAATTTAGAAGGTTAAGAAAGGCACCGGGGGACAGCTATACTGAAATGTGTGTGCAGCTAAGTAACTTGTTAGAACACTGGGTATAGAGTTCAGAAGCTCATGTTGCACTGTAGAAGAAATGAAAGAACAATTTCTTCTGGAACAGTTCCTAAAGTCTGCACCTGAGCATTTGAGAATATGGCTGGGGGATAGAACTACCGTCTCTGGAGGGAGGCAACTGGGGGGGGCTGATAGTTCATATCCAGTTGACCATCCTCTCACCACAAAGGTAATCGGGGAAGAACATCATGTGGTTTTAAGAGAACCCTGGAGGGGCAACCTAAAGGAAGCAAGCTTGTGCCTGAACCAAATGGCAAGCCACCTGGTTTCAAAAGCATGGAAACAGGTGAACGCAGGTGTTACATCTGCCAGAAACTGGGCATTTTTTTTATGGTTGTCCACAAAATGTGAAAAAAAGGATTAGTGCAGCAGAAAGGGGTAGCTCAGGGAGCTCACAGCAGATAGTGGCCTGTACACTGAGTGCAGTGCCCTCTAACTGCACTACACATATGCACCCTGTGATGATGAATGGATTAGTAACCCAGGGATTGAGGGACATTGGAGCCTCCATTTCTAGGATGAAGAAGGATTTGATTCTGGAGAAACACATTCTACCTGGCCAGTTTTCTAGTATTAGAGGAGAAATTAGTCCTGCAGTCTCGGTGCCAATGGTCTGGATCTTTCTAAGCTGGGAAGGTGGCCAGGGCATACAGGAGGTGGCTGTTGTACCGGACCTGCCCATAGATGTAATCATGGGTAATGAGTTCAATAGAAAGGCCAATATTGTGTGTCACTACCTGTAGCAAGATGAGGGAACTGGCTCCTGAGGACACAGAGGGGGCAGTGGAAGAGGAAGCAACCCCTACCTCAGCAGCAGGAGAAGTTGTAGCTCAAGAACAAGCTGGGAGCAGCAGTTCTGAGCCACAGCTATAGAATGAGGAAAGCCCAGATATGGGTGGCTCTCCCACAGCAGACTGTGTTTTGGGAAAGGTCAGGTATGCAGAGCTACAGAGAACTCAGCAAGCTGACCCATCCCTGCAAAAACTAAGGGAGTTAGCCACTAGGGTGGAAGATGACACTCCAAGTTCTTGGAAAAGGGAGGTGTAGTGAGAGAATGGGCTCCTGTACTGTGAGTAGGTTCCTAAGGGAAGCCTAGAAGAAAGGGTACTCCAGCAGATAGAGGCTCCTAGGGAGTATATGAAGCAACTTCTGGCCTTAGCGCATGACATACCCTTTTCGGGACACCTAGGGGTCAGCCATACAAAAAAGTGACTACACATTTTTACTTGCCCAGTATTTTTAAAGATGTGGCAAACTACTGCTAGACTTGTCTGCAGTGCCAGATGGTGGGAAAGTTTGGGGACAAATGTAAGGCGGCATTGATTCCCCTAACTGTTATTGAAGAGTTATTATGGTGAGTTGCTGTATACATTGTAGGGCCACTTAGCAGCCCATGTTGCACCAGCAAGTGGTACATTTTGGTGGTTATAGATCATGCCATAAAGTACCCAGAGGCAGTGCCCTTGTCCACCATCAAGGCTGAGAAGGTGGCTGATGAACTTTTGGGGATATTTAGCCAGGTGGATTCCCCCAGAAGATTCTGTTTGATCAGGGCACCAACTTCATGTCTGATCTGATGGTTAGTCTTTGGAGGAAGTGTGGGGTAAGGCAGCTCAGGGCCTCACCATACCACCCCCAGACTAATAGTCTGGTCAAGCAATTCAGTGTCTCTTAAGACCATGTTACGGGCATTTACTGACCAGCTTGTGAGAGAGTGGGACAAATACTTACTTCATCTCTTATTTGCTTATAGGGATGTCCTTCAGGAATCCACAGGGTTCTCACTCTTCAAGCTTGTGTTTGACTATAGGGTAAGGGGCCCCCATGATTTATGAAGGGATGACTGGGATGGTAAGCCTGCTCCCCAAGGGCAGTCTGTTGTGGAGTGTGTCCTGAATTTCAGATCACAGCTCAAGGAGCTCATGTTATTTGCTGAGGAGCACCTAGCAGCTGCTCAACAGAGGCAGAAGATATGGTATGACCATGGGGCCACAGCCAGGAGTACAAAGTTGGGCAATGGGTGATGGTGCTTATGCTGGCAGAACACATTACAGGCAGCTTAGGAAGGGCCTTACTCAGTGGTCAGGAGGGTAAATGATGTTAATTATGTGGTAGAGCTAGCAGACTGGAGGCACAAACAACAAGTCTACCACATAAATATGATGAAACTCTACCATTACAGGGATGAGATGGTCCTGACTACATGCAGCTATCTCGAGGAGGAATCAGAAGCAAAGCCACTGGTGGATCTCCTGGGATAGGTTAAGGTAGAATCCTCAGTGGATGCTGTCACCCTCTCGAAGCAGCTGACAACTGCCTACGTTGTTGAAATGTGTGGGCTGCTGCATACATTTAGTGAAATGTTCACGGGGAAATGAGTATACTAAGCTGACACAGCACCACGTGTATACAGGGTCCCAAGTCCCACTGAGACAGACACCCTACAGAATCCCAGAAGGAGTAAGAAATGCTATAGAAGGGGAGATCAAGGAGATTCTGGCTTTCTGGGTGATCCAGGAATCCAGTAGTCTCCTCACCTCCCTGTCATCGAGGCACAGGTCAGGAAGCATAGGGAAACCAGGAGCAGTTTCAAAATTCACAAATAGCATTTTATTTTTCTCAATAACAGCAAAATAAAAAATTAAAATTATTCAGTATAACTATTTACAAAGGCAGTACAAACAGAGAAAAATAAATACTTCTGAGGGTATCTCTTAATTCCAAGTTTCAGTCTCTTAGTTTCTCACTCTCCTTGTCTCTCTAGCAAAAGCATTGCTGCTCTTTTTATGAGTCTTTGTCTGGGAACTTATTAAGAGTGCCTGCTTCTCACAGAATGTTCTTGTAAGTTTACAGAATGTTCTTGTCAGTTTTGTTCCTTGCAGATGCAATAAAACAGTACATGGTGTCCCAGAACTGACCTCTTGTTGACAACTCTGTAAAGGGCTTAAAAACTGCATCCCAGGTTAACCCTTGAGCTCCAAATAGTTTTTTTGCAATCATTTCAACAGTATAACTATATACAGTTTTAAACAAAGGAATCCCAGTATCAGTGACATTTTCACATTACAATTCACATATATTTTTATACCCACAGATATGCAAGGGGGAAGGAAAGACACAGCAAGGAAAGGCAGAGAGATAGCGAGAGGCAGAGACTTGCGAAACTGTCGGAGTGATCAGTTCCTAGGTCTCCATATTGCCTATCCTTTCTAAAGTTCTCAAAAAACTGATCCATATTCAGTTAAAATCTCACTTGGAAACCTTCTCTCTCATTAACCCAGCTCAATCCAGCTTCCGGGCTAATCATAGCACAATCACTGCACTAGCAAAAGTAACCAATGATTGGATCTCTGCTATAGATGCTAAGAAGGTAACTGGCGCAGTCTTTTTGGACCTCAGCAAAGCTTTTGATACTGTTGATCACAAACTATTAGTCAATTGCTTGCAAAGTTGGGTGCCACATACCATACCACCCAGTGGTTCTCTAGCTACCTAACTGGAAGATCCCAAAAAGTAAAGGTGGAAGGCTTTTTTTCTTCTGCTTTGCCAGTTGCAAGAGGAGTCCCCCAAGGATCCATCTTAGGCCCTATCTTGTTTTCTTTGTACATTAATGACTTAGATGCTGACATATCTACGTCCAATCTGCACTTTTTTCTGGATGATACTGTGTTGTATACTTCTGGCTCATCATTATCTGAAGTCAAAGGAGTGCTTCAAGTGGACTTCGCACAACTTGAGCATAATCTAATAAAGGCAAAGCTTCTGCTCAATGCTAAGAAGACTAAAGCGATGATATTCTCCCGCAGTGCTGTCACAGGCCCCCCCAATACCCTTGCCCAAGACTTCATTGTCACCGCGCTAAACAAGCCTCTGGAAGTTGTAACCAAATTTAAATATCTGGGTATCTGGATTGACAAGAAATTATCTTTCAATAACCACGTCGAAGATGTCTCTAGAAGGTGAAAAGCAAGGCTAGGTTTCTTCTACAGAAATAGGCCCCTTTTCCCCCTTGAAACTCGAAACAAGCTTGTACAGGCCACTTTTCTCCCCTTACTTGGCTATGATGATGTAATCTATTCCTCCACCACTCTTGAAAATCTAAGTAAACTGGATATCCTTTATCACCGTGCGTTATGGTTCATTACCAACTCCCCATACCGTTCGCATCACTGTGACTTATATGCAGCTGTTGGTTGGACATCCCTTACTACTAGACACCTGCTCCATGCTGGGCTATGGACTCTTAAACTGCTCCTGCAGATATTGCCAAGCTATCTCTCTTCCCTTATTAGTATCTCACATGGTGCATACTCATTAAGAAAATCTGACTTTATTATGCTTGACATACCAAGGACGCGGACCTCCTTTGGTAAATGTGCTATTGCATATGCCCTTCCCTCCATTTGGAACCAATTACAAACTGTACTGAAACTAACTAGCACAGTTTCAATAAACTTCTACAAATTGCTAAGTTCAGCCAAAATAAAAGACACCTGTAACTGTCATTAAGTCTCTTCCTTCCCCATGTGTGCCATATTTATCCACTGGTAAGGTATAATTGCTTTGTCATATTAACTGCTTTCCCTTCCCCTTCTACTCCTGGCTTTATCTATGCTTACGTTCCAGTGCTGCTGTATTAAATCACTCCTCCCCCCATATCAGTTGTAGTCTGTTGTTTGTTCTAGCTGCCAAAATATATGTATTGCACACACCAGTCATCATGTTTCATTTATCAGTATGCAACCTGTAAGTCACGTCCCTGTTTCATATTAATGTTTACCTCCTGCGGTCACCCTATGTGGTACCCTTGTATGTATATCCAGCCTGTATCATGTAATGTGCATTTCATGTATATACTGTTATTACCTATCTATGTTTGTACTTTAAGTGTTTATGTCACAGGACCGCCTTGTGAATGAGCTCGCTCAATGGGGTTTTCCTGCAATAAACTTGAACTTGAACAAGAAAATCTGGTTGCACAATCAGACAGTCAAGAGACAGAAAAGGAGAGAATAGAACAGACCCTTGTGTTTAAACTCTTTCTACATAACAAATGGAGCAGGGCCTATTTCGACCCTGTCACATAACCCCCTCTTTAAGAGGGAACCTGTTTTACAAAAACAGGTTTCCAAAACTTTCTTTTAATTATCTTTTGGCATTAGCTTATCACTTTTACAGTTCATTGCATATGCAGTATAGCAAACAGAAAAGTTTCAACTCACATTTTGTTTTTTTTAAAGGAGTAGTACACGTAGAATTTGCAAAAAAAAAAATGTGCAGAGTGTTTTGATTTGTGTGCGAAGTCCTAGTGTGTCCTTCCTGCTGTCTGCTATTAGGAGTTTTTCCTAAATTAGCCTGCTAGCTTTATGGTAGTTTTACGGGGATTTGGGGATCTCCATCTCAGCTAATTTTATTGCATTCATTGTGATTTAGCCGGGACCATAGATTCACAGCAAGCACTGCTTTACAATTGGTTCACAACAGTAGAGACAGCTACATTTTAAAAACTATACAGAGTTTAGTTTAGTACCTTGTATGGTTTTCAAGATATTTACATTTGATTGGCATGTCTACTAGAGTGTTCACTGAGAGAGAAAAAAAAAGTGTCTGCTGTTTGAAAGTGCATCAGCACACATGCCAAACAAACCTAAATATCTTGGAAACTTTACAAGCTACACAAAAATGACCAGCAGCAAAGTTGTTCAGGACAAAAAGACCTTTACAATGAAGGTGGTCACTAAGCTGAACTCTATATAGTTTTTTTAAAATATAGCCACCTAATTAACCAAATGTCCATGTTTTTTTTAACCAAATTTCCCACCTCAGATTGCAAATATTTTAAAAATTGTAAGGAGTTCAGTTTAGTGACTATCCTCATTGTAAAATTCTTTTTGTCCTGAACAACTTTGCTGCTTGTTGTTTTTGTGCAGCTTTTAAAGTTTTTAAGATATTTAGATTTGCTTGGCATGTGTGCAGATGCACTTGCAAACAGCAGACACTTTTTTCTCTGTGAGGGAACACTCTAATAGACGTGCCAAACAAATGTAAATATCTTGAAAACCATACAATTCACACATACACAATTAGTGTCACAATTGTTCACAACAAAATTACCTTTACAATGAGGGTAGTCACCAAGCTGAACTCTGTAAGTTTTTAAAATGTAGCCATCTCTACTGTTGTGAACTGATTGTAAAGCAGTCCTTGCTGTGAATCTATGATCCTGGCTAAATCACTGTCACATGAGACAGGATACATTGTAGGAACAAGGTATGCAATAAAATTAGATGAGATGGAGATCACCAGGGGCTGTAAAACTGCCATAAAGCTAGCAAGCTAATTTAGGAAAAACTCAAAATAGCAGACAGAGGGAATGACACACTACGACTTCACACACAAATCAAAACACTCTGCACAACATATGTTTTTGCAAATTCTGGGTTTACTACTCCTTTAACCATTCTCAATTCCTGATCCATATCTTGACAGAAAATCAGCATTGATATTCTCTTTCTTCCAGGTACCACCGTGTGATTCTGGAATTTGTATTCTTCATTTGGTTAAGCCAACAGAGAGGACTGTGATCTATTTCAAGTACAAAGTCAGCTCCTAGTAAATAAAACTCCCCAGGTTGCACCGGGAGATGAGCAGTTCTTGTTCAGTGTGCTTTTCCTGGTGAAACAATTTCAATAAATAAATAAATAAAACTCTCACAGGAAACACAACTTCCAGTGCTATAGAGCTTCAAGAAAATACTGCACCAACCTTGTCCGCCAAGCAAAGGCCAACTTCCACAATGAGCAGCTTAATAAAACTTGGGGCAATGGGAAGAGTTTTTGGGAGAACATCAAAAACCTTCTTGGGAAGGATGAGAAGAAGATTCCCTGCTTGCTCAACATCAACAACGCCAGGATTACTGACCCTCGGCACATTGCGGATTCTCTCAACACAGCATTTACTGACCTGACTGGAGTGCTACCCCCCCAACTACCTGCACCCTGCTGGGTAACAAACAAACTGCACACCTCAAGGGGGCTCAATCCCTGTCTTCTACTTCAAAAAAGTGTCAGTGAAGGAGGCTTACAAACACACAAAAAGAATACTAGGCAAGACCAGAATGGGGAGTGATGGAGTCGATAAGAAACTCCTATCCCTAACACTGGATGTCATCATCGTGCCAGTTACAAAGCTATTTAACAAATTGCTGGCTCTTGCACATTTCCCCGGGATCTGGAAACAGGCTCTCGTGTCGCTAGTGCACAAGAATAGTGATATGACATGCACTGCCAATTATAGGCCAATATCCATCCTCTCTCCCTTATCTAAAGCCCTGGAAAAGATTGTGGCCGCCCAACTCACAGATTACCTCAACAAACACAACCTGTTATGTTCCAACCAACATGGCTTCAGGCAGAATCATAGTACCTCCACTGCCTTGCTGGACTACACTGACTACTCACACAAGGCACTAGATGAAGGAAAACTGGTGGGGTCAGTTTTCATAGACCTCACCAAAGCCTTCAACACTGTCAATTACTCCCTCCTCCTGACTTAACAACAGAACCTGGGGGTTGCAACCATTGCTGTCTGCTAGTTCAAGGACTACCTAACACACAGAAGCCAACATGTAAAAATCAGGCACACAGTATCTAGCTCCAATGAGGTATTTTTAGGGGTCCCACAGGAGTCAATACTGGGGCCCTTACTATTCAGACTCTTACTAAATAATCTTCCTGAAGCCGGTGATACTAAACTGATACTTTATGCAGATGACGCTGTACTTCTCACCAGCAGTTCATCAATAGTCGCCCTCCACTCCAGGCTGCAGGCATTCTTCTACAAGTCTGGTTCTGTAGCCATAAACTTCTATTAAACTACAAAAAGACCAAGGAGATGCTCACAGCCAGCCCACAGCACAAAAAGAAGCTTCCTCCCCTCACCATCTCCAATAAAGTCAGTGAGCCACTAGAACAAGTTCACTCCTTCAAGTACCTGGGGATCACCACTGATGACTCCCTCACCTTCACCAAACACATCAACACAGTGGTAAAGACAGTGAACACCAAGCTGGGTGTACTCTATAGGCATAAAAAGTATCTCACTCCAGAGCTCCAGAGGCCCTCTGTCTCTCAGTCTCCAGCTCCATCCTTTCTACCATTGACTATGGATTGGTGGTCTATGGTGCAGCAACAGACACTGCACTAAAAAGGATTCACATTGCCCTCAACAAGGCATGTAGATTTACAATGGATGCAGATTGAAATACCCACACCTGCTCCTTATACAAGGAGACCAGTTGACAGCCACTAAAGAACAGGATTATTTTCCAAACATGCCTCCTTGGAAAAAAGGCGCTAATGAGTAAAACACCCCCATGTATTTCTAGCATCCTAACACCAAGTGCTACCAGCTATACCACCAGAGGTAGGATGAGGGGGGCCCTATTAACACCTTTCTGTTGAACTGTGTAGGGACAGCGTGCTTTCAGCTATAGGGCCCCCCCGATGGCTCAATGAAATCCCAGTGCACAGTCTAAACTCCCAATGTGTCTTGCAATTCAAAAATGGCCTAAGGCAACACCTTCCTACTAGGACAGTTTGTGACTGCCACTAGGAATCTTAACACCCATAATGCCCACCCATCTACACTCTCCTTCCCCTTCCTTTTACCCCACTCTTCCTCCTTGCCCTATCCCTCTGTCTTCCTCTCCCCCTGTGCCTTTTCCCTTACTGGATCAACCTTAAAACCAAGCTACTACCACTACCTCCCAACCTCCTAGACAAAGCCACTTCCTTTGGCCACCCACTCTCCCCCACCCCAGTTTCCCTTCCCCTCACCTTGACTCCTCGGACTCTCACACTAAGTGTCACACCTCTTTATCTCCTTCACTACATATAAACACTGTCCTTTACCCTAGTTGAATGCTCTTGATGCTGTACTATCACCATTGGTACTATGAATGACATTGTAACCTTATTGTGTACTAGCTACCTACTATTCGAGTATTGTATATAAACTGTTTGTTATTGTTGTCATTGTCACTGTTTGACATGGAACCTTTGTAAAAGAGCTCTGAGCTCAAAGGTATGATCTGAAGCCCTAAATAAATAAAATAAAATAAAAAACTTACGTGACTCCATGTCCCTCTTTAATGCGAGGCATTCTTTTTCAATGGTGGAGTACTTTTCTCTCTGTCATACAACTTCCTACTGGTATATAGAATGAGATGCTCTTTCTCATCTATATGCTGACTCAAGACTGCTCCTAGGCCTACCTCTGATGCATCAGTCATAACATAAATTGTTTCTCAAAGTCTGGGCCTCTTAAAACAGGGGCTGACTATAATGCAGCCTCAATGGCTTGAAAGCCTCATCACACTCTGGTGTCCATTTCACATTATTTGGGAACCATTTCTTTGTGAATTCAGTGAGGGGGGTACTAACTCAGCACAGCTGGGAACACATCTCTGATAATAACCAGCCAACCCTAAAAATGACCTGACATGTTTCTTGGTTTTGGGAACAGGGCTGTTAGCTACAGCTTCTATCTTGGAAACCTCTGGCTTGACTTCTTCATTTCCCCAAACATAGCCCAAATATCTGGTTTTCTGCATGCCCAATGCACACTTGGTAGGATTGTCAGACCTGCCTTTTTGATTGGATAACTGCTCATAGGTGTTCCAGGTGGCTTATCCAATCTGGACTGTACACCATGACATCATCCAGGTACGCAGCACAATAACCAGTGTGAGGGAATAAAATTACATCCATGTACTGCTGGAATGTAGCAGGTGCACCATGTATACTACACAGCATGGTGGAGAACTGATAGAATCCTACAGGAGTGGCAAATGCAGTTTTGTCTCTGGATTCTTTAGCTAGGGTGATTTGCCAGTAACTTTTGGAGAGATTGAGGGTACTGATATACTTGACACTCCCCAGTCTGTCCACCAAATCATCTATTCTGGGTTTAGGATAACTGTCAAATCCTGACGCTTGATTAAGTTTCCTAAAATCAAGGCAGATTCTTACACCCCTTTCTTTTTTGTTTACAATCACCATTGATGATGACCAAGCACTTCTCAACTCTTCTATGATACCCAATTCTTTCATTATTTGCATTTCCTTAACCATGTCTTCTCTTAACCGCTCTGGTAATCTGTATGTCTTTTGTCTAATAGGGCTAACATTCCTTGTCACTATTACATGCTCAACCCCTTTTGCTTGGCCTGGTACTGTGGTAAAAGTACTGTTAAATGTCTTTAGCAAGTTATGAATTTCTGCAGTTTGTTCGGAGGTTAAGGAAACATTCACCTTTACAGCATCAGCAGTTACAGTTTGTTCCGTCTGTCACAAGCTACATCAATATCATCTTTATCAGTTTCTGGTAAACACAGCAAAACAGCTTTTGGTAATTTTTCAGCCCATTTCTTGAGGAGATTAGCATGGTATATCTTAATAGGATTTTTCCTATCAGGGATCTCAATCTCATAGTTAATCATGCCTGTATGTCTAAGCACTTTATAAGGCCCTTGCCACTTCATTAACAGTTTATTTAATGTAGTGGATAACAGTAGCAAGACATTTTCACCTTGCTTGAAAACTTTTTCTTTTACCCCATGGTCATAATACACCTTCTTCTGGTTTTGGGCCTCTTCCTGATTACTATGGGCGATTTCAACATACAGTATCTTGCCAGCTTCCTTCTCAGGGCATACATATAAGACGTAATAGATTGTTTCTGATGGTGGTTATCTTCCCATGTTTTTTTATTACATCTAGTGGCCCTCTAGGTTGCCTACCATACAGCATTTCAAATGGTGAAAAACCTGTTGATGCCTGTGGCACTTCTCTGTAAGCAAAAAGCTGGTAAGGTAAGTATTGGTCCCAGTTTTTCCCTTCCCCTTTTACAAACCTTTTTAACATGTGTTTTAGGGTTTGATTAAAATGATCAACAAGACCATCTGTCTGAAAGTGATAAGGGGAGGTTCTTATGGGAGTGATTCCTAAGTAGTCGGTACAGCTCCTTCAGTAATACAGCACCAAAATTACTACCCTGATCAATAATAATCTCTTTAGGTATGCCCACCCTGCTGAAAATGTTGGCAAGCTCCTGCCACTTTTGGGGCTGTGAAAGTATGCATTGGAACTGACTCTGGGTATTGAGTAGCATAGTCACCTACTACCAAAATTAATGTATTATTCTTTTTACTTTTGTTTAAGGGGCCAACCACATCCATTGCAATTCTCTCAAAAGATACATTTATCAAGGGTAAGGGCACCAGGGGCACCTTGTCTTTTTTAGTCACTGGGGCTACTTTCTGACACTCAGCACAAGAACCGCAGTAGGTAGCAACATCTTCATGAATTCCAGGCCAGTAAAATCTATGCAGTAATCTGGCAAGGGTGCAATCCATCCCCAAGTGACCAGCCATAGGACTATTATGTGCTATCTGTAACAACTCAGATCTACACTTTTGTGGTATAACCAATTGTTCTATCTGGTCCTGTGTCTGAGGTATAACCCAAACTCTGTACAGTAGCCCATTACATTTTTTAAACATAGGCTTACCCTATTTTGCTTTCACTCCCAGCTGCTTAAAATAACCCTGGAGAGAAACATTGTTAGCTCGTTCTGAAAGAAAATCACAATCAGTGATCAGTTTGGTTTCATCATTTTCATATGTTAACCCCTTATATCCATCAGTCTTTTGTTGCCACTGTTTCTTCAGGCATTGTCTTTCTTTCCTGGACTTCTGGATCTTGGAGCTGTGCTCAAACAAGTCAGAATCAAAATCAGCAAAAGGAAAAGAGTCCTCACCATCTGAGAGTAACTTTGCCTGAGCTCTTGTCACTGCAGCTGCAGCAACATCAGAATTTACTCCCTCTTTGATTAACTCAGTAAATCCTGGGAAGTCATTTCCAATAATCACAGGAACAGGTACTACCCCCACTTTCATTTAGTGCAACACCCCATAATAGTCAGAGTCACTTGGCTAGTGGAATAGTATTGAGTGTCCCTGTGGATGCAGATGACACCAGTACCTGGTCCTTTTGGACATTATTTTCCCAGTACTTCAATATGCACTAGGGTCTATCTGCTTCCTGAATCTATAAGTCCCTTCACAGTCTTATTGCCCACCTTAACATCTGTTAAATACTTGCCCCAATTTGCTAAGAACAAATCTGCTCCAGTGTCACTCTTCTTACTGTGGCAATTTCTTGCACTATGACCTGGCTTATTATAGTTATTACAGTTATAGCAAATAATGTCTTTGGATGCAGATTTGTTACTCCCACCAGAGTTCTTATCAGACTTGGAGTTTAAATAGGAAAAAGAGCGTCTTACTGGTGCTTGGCTGTTACCTTGCTGTTGTGGCATCTGTCTAACCATTTGGTAGTCTTCAGCCAAAAAAACAGCCTTTTCCCCACTTTCTGGTCTCTGAATGCAGGCATGGGTTCAAATCCTAGTGCTGACACCATATATATATATATATATATATATATATATATATATATATATAACAGAATTATATCTGCAAATAATGACTGGCAGTTGGCTAGCTCAGCACATCCATCCATCCTACTGTGGACCGAATTTGTGGGAACACGCCCCATAATGCATGGCAAGGTTTTCACAAATTCTATTACTGTTCTAACTGGTGAGATAGCCCATCTGCATTGGCATTGGCTGATCCAGCCCTGTGAGTAATGGTCATATCATAGGCCTGTAGGGCAATACTGCACCTTAAGAGATGATTATTTGTTTTACTCATCTGATTTAGCCGCACAAGGGGGTTATGATCAGTCTGTGCCTTTCAGTGCCTTCCATAGAGGTATGACTCTAATTTATTCAGGGCCCATACCAGTGCAAGGCATTTCTTTTCAACTGTAGAATATGACTGCTCCCAGGGAAGTAAATTTTAGCTAAGGCACACTATTGGGTGATCTTTTCCCTGATTAGACGTCTGACTGAGGACTGCTCCAATCCCCACATCTGAGGCATCTGTTTGTACAACAAACTGCCTATTGTAATCTGGACTGGCTAACACAGTGGCACTTCACGGTATGCTGTGATGTGGGCACATCACAAGTGGGCACCTACTGAAATGGAGACCCAATTGCGGGTGTATACCCCGATGGCGAGTGAGTAGAGAGGGCAACCAGATGGGGAGGGTTCAAAAATGGTGATGGGATGTTGCTACATGTATACACATGCGGGAGAGAGCGAGCATGCCAAGCGAGGAGTGGGAGGGTTCATGAGGGGTGGTGCCGTGGTCTGCTGCTGAGCTGGCTCCCTGGCATGGTAGGGTGGGTGCTGGCCTGGGGTGGCTGGGATGCAAGGTTTGGGTCTGGGTGCAGGTATGTTTTGTTGTGCCTGGCCCAAGATGATGAATTTTTATTTTGCCACCGTTGCAGCCCCATGGCATGCACCCCCCTGGAGTTGAGAATCTAAAAGTAGGGGGGTGCGGGGGGCGCAGCCCCCCCTTATAACAGTAAGAAATATGAATCCTTGCACCATTGTCTCTGTTGCCAGGTTTGTACATCAATTAAATTGAATTTTAGCAATGTACACTCACCATAAGGATGATCACCTTTCGGCAAGCACCCTTATGACATAGAACCACACTGCACAGTGCCTCGTTTAGCCATATAAAGGCTTGTTCTCAGGCTGGCTCCTAGTCCACCTTTTTGGGCTTTCTTTTCTTTAGCAGGCTAGATAGGAGAGCTGCCAAGCTACTGTAATTTGGAACAAACTTTCGACAGTACCCTACTGTCCCTAAGAAGCTTCTAACCTGCTTCTGGGTTTCAGGCCTGGGCCAAGCCTCTATTGCCTCAATCTTGGCTTGATTTGGATGAAGCTACCCCCACCCACTACATGGTCTAGGTATGCCACCTATGCCATAGCCACCTGGCACTTTTCAACCTTGACAGTGAGCCCTGCCCTCTGTATCCTGCCCAACACTTCCTTCAGGTGGGACAGGTGTTCTTTCCAACTGGTACTGAAGATGGCAATATCATCCAGATACACCACTGCGTACTCTTCAGTGCCATGCAACAGCTGGTTGACCAATCTTTAGAAGGTGGCAGGGGTGTTCTTCATTCCAAAACACATTACCCTGAATTTGAATAACCCTATTGGAGTGATGAAGGACAATCTCTCCCTAGCTCTGGCAATTAACTCTACTTCAATCAATCAATATCTTTATTTTTCCAGGTGGGCACCATTGAGCAAGCTCATTTACAATGTGGACCTCCGGTCCTATAGAAATAATACAGAAAGATAAGTTACAATAGTACAAACAGTAAAAATAGCTGCTATTATAGTACAAATGCACATTTCCAGGTAATATACATTGAACATAGGAGTACAAGGAGTCGTGGATAATGAAGTTGTGCTGGATCCAAGCCCAAAAACTGTGCATTTTGTAGTGGGAAATGTTAGGGAGAGGGTAGGCATACCAGATAGAAGATATCAAGTGCATAATGTAGGGAGAGGTGGGGTGTAGGGGTGCAAGTGAAGAGGACCCAATTGTTAGAGCATAGTGAGAGACTGGGAGAGCGGAGGACTGTACGAAAGGCGACAAAGCGATTTTTGCCCCAAAATGTGGTGACATATGGAGGAGAAAAGCTGCAGTTGTACTAAGTGCAAGAGGAGAAATATAGTAGCAGGGGCATAACTGGGAGGGTCCTGGAGGTTGAGGCAGAAGGAGGTGTTGGATGGACGAGGGACCGAATATTTTTTTGGGGTGAAAGATGATAATTATCCTCAAGTGCGGTAGCATGTGCTAGAATCAGGATGCAGCTGTTCAGAGCATCAAAGAATAAGATATGGGAGTTCAGCAATAAGTCCTGTGGATCTGTTGGTGGGCATGCTAGAGGCAGAGGCACACATTTCAGCTGGGGGGCCACCATTTGAGGGAGGGAGGTTAGTTAGTGTCTAGTAAAGCAGTTGCAAATTTCCAATATGCCATCACGGTAAAGCCTTTTGAACAGAAGGGTACTTACTGGGGTTTTTAGCTTAAGTATTTTTTTGGGTTTTATTCCGTATTGATGGGAGTGAGAATCCAAAGTTGGCTATCCCGATTTGTGTGAGTGCCCTGGGTATATTTAGCAGGAGTTGTGAGTAGCTTCTAAGGGAATAATTCCTGGGCACAATCGGAGACAGACAGTCGACGATGTATTGAGGGAGTTTGCCACTGAGGGCTCTAAGTGTCCAGAGTGCTGCATTAAAGTTGTGCCTATAGTGAAGTGAGGTCCAGCCCATGGAAGCTTATAGTGTGCAATGATGGGTAGAGAAGGGGAGGTCAGTGATGAAGCGTATAGCTCTGTGGTAGAGCGTATCCAATTTTCCAAGATAGGAAGCTGCACAGCTACTGTATATGAAGTCTGCGTAGTCAATTAAGGACAGGAACATGACTTGGAATAGTCATTTCTTTGCGTCTGCTGTAAGAAGTCTTCTTATCCTGTAAAAAAGACCAAGTCTTTGCCTTAATTTTTTCAGCAAGTCGTCCAGGTGGACAGTGAAGGAGAGTTTACAGTTGATCCAGACCCCAAGATATCTGAATTTTGGAAAGTACTCTAAGCACTCTCCCAGCATCATGGTTATTGGGGGGAGGGAGTCAGTAGTGTATTTGCAGTGTGTAGCCCTGGGAAGGGAATGGACAAAGAAGATCCCCTATTGGACTTGCACCTTGTCAATACAGCAAGTGTTAGTGGCTCAGTAGATCAGAGGGCTGTGGGTTCAGTTCCCACATCTGACACTTGGGTTAATATCCCTGTACTGACACTGTAGTGCAGCATGAGAGGGGTGCTGCACTTCTGAGGTGCCGTCTTTCAGATGAGACGTTAAACCAAGGTCACATCTGCCTGGATTGGTGGTAGTTCAGGTGGATGTTAAAGATCCCATGGCACTTATCGAAAAGAGTAGGGGTGATTTTATTATAACATAATAATGATAATGAAAATAAAATACATACATAATACAAATACATCATAAACTATACAACTACTAACATTAACATTTCAAAATTTACGAACATAAAGAGAAAATAAGGGAAAAAGCAAACTAATAACATTTAAAGAAAGAAAGAGAACAAAATTAGGATAAAAATATCACAGACTCATAATTCTATGGTTTCCTATTTATACTTAATAATGTGCGAAAATCCTTTCCATAATGCCGTAACTTTCTCTACATTATACAATTGTAAATCCTTCATATATACTTTTTGTAGTTCATTAGTGACATACAGACAAAACGCTTCCTCTGAAGTTTTCTTTTGGTATAAAACCCATTGACATCGAACTTGCCACAGACAGAATCTTAAACATGCAATAAACACCCATAAAGTACGTTTCTCATATTTTTTGAGGTTTTGAGGAAAATGACCAATTATTAATAAATCATAAGTTGGTTTCCTTAACCAAGTTAATGACAATTTCTTTGCTAAATAGGCCCATACTGTTGTTGAAAAGGAACAATTTAGAAAAAAATGTTCCATAGTTTCTTCTTTATTAATACATTTTAAAAAAGGACAGTTCCTCTCTTCTTTTGCTTTATATTTTGCTGTCCCCCTAATGTTCAGATGCCCATACATGATTAGCCATTGAGTCTCCCACATGTAGAGAGGTAATCTAGGATTATTTAACTGGTTAATTACATTCTGATTCAAGGCTGATGGGCAATTTTTAAAGACAGGAAACTTTGGGTAAATAAATGCCATTACTTCTTTATATAAACTCTGAGAGGAGCACCTACTAATTTGGTTTCTTGCTATCTGCCATTTATAAAGTTTTTGGGCGGCTGGTCTAAAAAAGGCCGGAATAGGAATGTGAGGGTTCAATTTAGGTGCATAATGCTTCCAAGCTGATAAATAACGTTCTATTGCTGCCTTGAACCATAATCCCTCATATCTGGCTGGTAAACCTATAGTAGTTTTAAATAATTGTGCAAAAAACAAAGTAAAGCAGAAAACCACTGGATCAATCATACCTACATCTGCTTTAGTTTTATCCAAATATGTATAATATCTCTTAATCGGATTAAGTCTATTACCCCATAATAACTGAAAACAAAGACTATATAGTTTTGTTTCTAAATAAGTGGGCAGGGGATAAATTACTGCTATGTATTGCAAACATGGCAATATAAATTGTTTTAATACATGTACTCTTTTTAGTTTACTAAAGCAAAACTGGTTCCATCTATTTATTTTCCTTTGTACATTATCCAAAACTTTAATCCAATTATCAGTTGGAAGATTCTGATTTCCATAAATGACCCCCAGAATATTAATAGGTTCAGTTGTTATTTTAATAGTTTTATATTGTATGGGTGTCTGGAAGGTACACCCCATTAATAAACCTCTTGATTTTGAATAATTAATTTTAGCATTAGAAAGTTTAGCATATATTTGAAACTCTTCAAAGAAAATTTCCAGTTATTCTACCTTTTTAAAGAATAAGCACACATCGTCTGCATAAGCTTGGATTCTTAGGAAAGTATTTGTGTAGGGAATTTTTAAGCCTTCCCATTTTGGGATAAGACTGACTACTCTAATTAGGGGTTCTAATGGAAAGATGTACAATAATGAACTTAATGGACAGCCTTGGCGAACCCCAATTTTAATCACCAATTTTGTCCCTACTGTCCCTTTAATGTAAAGATATACTGTGGCTGATGCATACAAACCTTTTATTAAATTAAGTAAATCCAATGGAATTCCAAAATAATTTAAGGTTGTAAATAGAAATAAATGATTTACCCTATCAAATGCTTTTTCCAGATCTATTGAAATCAGGCTGCTAATATTACCCAGATCAATCAAATGCTCAATTAAATCCCTTATTGTAGTTAATACTGACTGAATCTTTCTCTTGGTTAATCTACAATGTTGTACTGGTGAAATGACTTCATTTGCCATGTTTTTGAGTCTATTATTAATCAAGGTGGCAAAAATTTTGTAATCTGAATTCAGCACGTAATTGGTCTCCAATTCTGAATATTCCCTTTATCCCCAGATTTAAAAATATATATTTGCAACCCTTCAGAAAAATAACTTGGGATGACTTCCCTGATGAGAAAATTATTAAATGATACTGTTAAGCAAGTTATTATATCTGTATGAAAAGCTTTGTAAAAAGGATTAGATAAAGCATCCAAACCTGGGGAAATATTATCTTTAAGGTTAGAAAGTACCACCTTAATTTCCTGTGGTGTAAAGGGTTTTTTCATGTTAGCAACCATTTCTTTATCCAAACGTAAAGGAGGAAAAAGACCTAAATAATTATTAATTTCCTGAATAACAGGATCATTTTGAGGCTGAAGTTCCTGAAAATGTGTTCTAATACAGGTGCTGATTGATTTCACATCATCTACTCTACCTGTCTTTGAATCTAAGAAATCTAAGGTTGTAGAATCTCTAATTTTTTACATAATAAATAAGGGTCCCCAATAACGGATTTTTCCATATGGTTATTTAATAAGACTTGTAAAGTTCTAGCCCTATCATATTGCAGCTGTCTCATTTGCAATTTTATATCATTAATTTGCAATGAATAGTCCTGTTTTGAAGAATTTACAATCGAAATTAAGTGTTGTAGATGAGCTCTGAGTTTCAAGTAAGTTAGAAATTTAGAGTTCCTCTGACGAATTCCATATCCTTTGAACCATTTAATACAATCTTTTTTCGTTTCCTCCCACGATACTCCTAACTCTGAATATAGAAAAACTACTGATAATCTGGCCTTTAATATTAGTTTAATTGTGTTTATTACCATTTGATACTGTAAAATGGAAGTATTTAATTTCCATCTTTTATTCCGAGAGTTCTGATTAACATTAGGTTCTATCTCCACTTGGAATAACATGTGGTCTGAAAATTCTACAGGTACTCTTTTAAATTCTGTGACCTTAATATTTTTAGAAATCAATAAGTAATCTATAATCGATCCTTTATTCCCCTTAACAAAGGTACAACCAGAGCTCACCCTTTCAATCTGATTACAATTAACTAGATCTGCCAGTTTAATGATTGCTTTCAAACAATTTGAATCACAATAAATTGTTTTAGCAATTACTCCTTTAGTCATTAAATTACAATTGAAATCTCCTCCCCATAAAATAGGTAAGGAGGTTACCAAGTATGGCTGGATATCTTTCATACATGAAATTCTAGATGATTTTGTTTGGGGATTGTAGAGATTAATCATCCTATAGGTGTTAGACAGCCATTCACCGTCTATTATTAATACTCTCCCAGGAATTAAATCAATTAACTTATATAGAGTGAATTGGTAAGAATTAAAAAGAATCCCGATACCGTTGGCTTTATCTCAGCCAAATGACCAATAGGAGGGTCCCCATGGCCAATCATGTTTAAAGGAATAAATTTGTTCTTTTGAGAACATCCAGGTCTCCTGCAGAAAACAGATAGAAATATTCATATCATGTATCAAATGAAAAATTGCTTTATGTTTAGTATTGTTTAATATACTGTGTGTGTTTAATGAAGCCCACAAAAATCCCATTGACAAACCAGATTAGAAAATTAAGCCTTATTTTTTTCTTCTTTTCTTTTTTTTTTCTTTGTAATCTTCTATAGGTACTCCCGAACTTTCCTGTACTGACTTTTGTGAGTCAGAATCTCCAGTGTCCATTTCCGAGTCTCCCCATGTAGGCAAAAGGGCTGCATATGAATTCTGTAATTCCACAGATTCTGCAACTGGGGGTGGGACTGCCTTAAAGTTCCTAGTGGACCTCCTTGGAGGTAATGGTAATTGCTGAGCCAAAGTAACTGATATCTTATCCTCTGGTTCCTTATAACAGACTGGTTTTAATAAATCTGCATTTTGGACAGTCTTTTCTACTTTTAGTGGTGTGCTTTTTATCTTTGGTGGTGGTGGAGGGGAAGAAAGGAGGATTACCCTTGTTACTGGAAGAATATCAACTGCTTTATGCGGTAAGGGGGGGCCCTAGAACCTTGGATTCACTTGATGATCTATTCACCATCTCTTGGGCTTGTTGAATGATCAAATCAGTGCTTCCACTTAAGGCCTTGTTCTTTACCGCCCAAAAGCACTCTCTAAAAGCATGGCCATGCTCCTCACAAAGATCGCACCTTATATTATTAACACACTGTATTGTGACATGGCCTACCTCCCCACAATTATCACATCTTGGGTGGTCGCATGTGCTAGAGATGTGAGTTTTTGAACTGCATTTATAACAGGCCCTGGGTTGTCCACTATAAAAACAAACCCCTCTGTCTCATCCCAGCAGAAAGGAGTTGGGAATATGCTCTACCCCTTTTTCAGATTGTCTTAATTTAGCTTTAAATTTCCATCCTCCTGTCCAGAACTGTTCAGTATCTAGGATTGGCTCAGGATCTCCTTGCATATCACATTTCAGGGATAACCAATAAGTGATGTCCTCAACATGGACTCCCTCATTCCTAAACATAACAGTTACATGTTTTATTAAAGGTTTGGTGAGTAGAATAACTAAAAAAGGAGTCCATGTTGGGGAAAACTTCACTTGGTCATACCTTTCCCAAAACAAATCTAGTAAATGTGTAGAACGGAAACTGACGTCATAATTGTCTTCTCCCGAGATATTAATAAAAGCAAATATGTCTCTGGGAGAGAACCAAAGAGAATCTTTAATAAGCAATTTCCCCACATAATACCTATCTGGCTTTTCAGCCAGCCCCCCCTTTGTATCTAATACGTACGGCGTTGCATCTAGGCGCTGCCTCTCTTTTTGCTTGATTAAATAATGAAGACGTTAAAGGTTTATCTAAGGTGTGCATTTCACTACGTGAGTTTGTTAGGACAGTCTTATTAACGTTATCCTTTATGTCCCCTTTAACACCAGGATTCTCATTTTTAACTGTCTGTAGGGCAATGTTTTCTACATCCCCTCCTATAGCACCCAGATCAAGTGCACCACCTGGTTTCCACTTAGGGGATTCGCTATGTAGGTCCAATGTGGAGTCCCATGCTAAGTCTGGAGACCAGACTCCGTTTATATTTTTCTCCCAGCCAGCTGCTAACAGGGCACCTTGAGGTGACCAAGTGTTATCATGAGCTTGAGGGGCAATAACTGTAACAGTAGAAGGAACAGGTATTTCTGCGTGTAACTCTGTATTATTAGTTCGTTTCTCTGAAGTTGTTAGCAGCTTCCCATATTCCACGTGCGGAGTTATCTTTTTCCCAAAACTGAATTCTGTTACCCCCTCTTGATTGTGCGCATCCATTTGATGTTTCACCGGGTATTGAAAGGAGGAACTCATAGAAACCCCTTCTACAGGTTTAAAAACAAAGCCCGTCTCCTTGTTCAAATGTACTGTTTTAGTGTTAATGGTAGTCTGAGAAGTACTCACCGGTTGAGCCAGTATTATGCTAGAGTGAAAAGTCTTTGTAACAGCTATAGCCGACAAGCCTTCCAACCCTTCTGAAGACTGAATTATTCCCAAATTCACGGCGCTATTCACTGAAGGCATCTGTTTAGCAGTCCCATCTTGTCTCACAGACTGTGATTCATTCGGTTGCAACTGCTTCTCTGTTGCGTTTACTTCCGCGTTCCGAGTAATGACCCAGATGTCTCGGGTGATCAGTGTATTCGCCTCTGGACTGCACTCTGCAGCATTAGTAGTGGGAATTTTTACAGGATCTTCCGCTGAATTAGCCATCAAGGAACTCCCGTTGTTTTCTTCATCTTTAGTAATTCCAGACGTTAGCTCAAACGTCTCATTAGTCGATATTGTTTCATGATATATTTCTTCACCTTCACACTCCAAAAAGGAAATTAACTGTGAATCTGTCTCTGCAAGCTGGGCAGTCTACTTGCTTGCAACATCCATAACCTTCTCCTTCAAGCGCTCATCCAAAGTGGCCATCCTGCAGTAAGATAGCAAGTCCCCCTACTGGCCAAGAGTAGGGGAAGTTCCCCGGTGTCCTGGCCAAATTTCCCTCATTCACCAAAAATACCACCAACAGCTTAATCTGGTTTAAGGTCAGTTGGCATTCATCTGTATCCCCCTCCCCCGGGTCGTGCCTGAAAATAGGCAGGATTTGTCTAGTGCACTTACCCGGTCAACAAAAACTAAAATTAAAAAAAAAACCCTTTCATCAAGACAATTGTGGTAAGGTATGTCACCCCCCCAACTTGTCCAGGAGTTCATCCATCCCTTGCATTGGGTGGGCGTCAGTCTTCGTGACTGTGTCGAGTCCATTATAGTCCACACAAAAGTGAATAGAGCCATCTGGCTTGGGAATGAGGACTACGGGTGAGGACCAGGGGCTGTGGGATTTCTGGATTACCCCATAATCCAGCATTTTCTCCACCTCCCTCCTAATGTCCTTTAGGATGGCCTCAGACACCTGGTAGGGTCCCCGTGTCTACATTGTGTGTCGCTAAGGGGGTTCGTTCAGGCTTGGCCGTAAAAAAAGGGGCAATGCCCTCTAAAATCTCCCTCACTTCCTGGGACTGTTCCGGGGTCAACTGGGGTCACAGTTTGAGTGTCTCCACAGAGGACTTCCACCTGCTTTCCTCCTGCAAGTCCAATAGGGGAACTTCTTTGTCCGCTCCCTCCCCAGGACTACACACTGCAAATACCATGTCAGCCCTATTTGCATATGGCTTCATCATGTTGACATGATACATCCTATGGGTATGTCTCCTGTCAGGCAGTTCTACAATATAGTTCATGCCATTAACCTGTCAGACTATCTTGTATGGCCCTGCCCATCTCAGCTTGCAGCTTGTTCTTCTGGACCGGAATTAGGATCATGACTTTCTGACCTACACTGTACGAGCGAGCTCTAGCTCCATGGTCATGCCAGACCCTTTGCTTCTGTTTAGCAGCTGACAGGTTGCTTTGGGCCACCCCCATAAGCTCCTTCAGCTTCTCTCTAAACTTAAGGAGATACTCCACTATGGGAGTTCCCTGGCTGGCGTGCTTGCCTTCCCAGTCTTTCTGGATCAAGTCTAGGGGCCCACGTCCATATAAGAGTTCGAAGGGGGAGAATCCTGTCGACTATTGGGGCACCTCCCTGTATGCGAACAACAAGTGGGGAAGGTATTTCTCCCAGTCCCTCCCATGCTGTTCAGCAAATGCTTGGAGCATCAATGTTAGGATACCATTAAACCTTTCCACAAGCCCATTGGCTTGTGGGTGATAAGGTGTTGTGCTTCTCTGCACCACCTAACACTTGTCCCACAGACACTTCATTAGGTCTGACATGAAGGTACCCCCTTGATCAGTGATAACCGCCTGCAGAAATGCCAGCAAACAAAACAAATGGGCTCAACAGCTCAAGAAAGCTACAATTAGCAGCATATTTTATTAAATTAAAATAGGCTTGCACCCCTCAAGTGCACACACATCAACATTTCATGCTGCCCTGGTGCTTTTTCAAGACATCAGCAGCATGTATAGTTGTTCTTATTTATAGTGTCATCCCCACAAATATATTAAAGGTACATACACATATTAAAACAAAACCTAAACTTTTAAAATACCTCCATGCATGAGCAGCATAATATCTGATATATATAGCTACATGATAGCAGCATATTTGACAACAAGGGCAATTTTCTTAATACACACAATATGAAGGACCTGATTTAACAGCCCTAAATAAATATTATTTATAACCTGAAATACTTGGGGCTGGATATTTAAAAGGGTTGCGCCTGCGCAAGTCCGAAATTGTGCCATTCTGCGATATTCAGCAGGAGGCAGTTGCGCCTCAATTCATGCTGAGCAACAGCACAATGCTAATGAAGGCATGCTCAACTGAAGGGGGAGGAACCATGCATAAACTGCACAGCCCGATATTCAGCTGGGCTGTGCAGAGTTGTGCAGGCACAACCCCCAACCTGCGCCTGCACGACTTTGAGCCCAAAAAAAAAGGATCAAGTCGAGGGCCACCCACAGGTGAGCTGCCGTATTGCAGGGCGCAACACAGCAGCTGCCACCTGTGGGTGGCCCTCCACTCTTCCCTGTGCCCCCCTGCAGCCCGATCGCGGGCATAATAGTAACCCCCTGTAGCCCAATCGCGGGCACAGAACACAATCCTCCCCATTGGCCCGATCGATGGGCATAACATACATGAACCCCCCACTGGCCCGATCGCGGGCATAACATAAATGAAACCCCCACTGGTCCGATCAGGGGCATAATGTGAAACCTCCCTCCCACTGGCCCGATCGGCCAGAACGGGAGTTCACCCCCAAAGAGCAATATACCTGGTTGTCCAGTGGACCACGAGCCCGATCGCGGGCATTAGAGTCAACCCTCCCGAGGTCCAATTACCCTGGTGATCTAGTGGCCCCACCCCACCCACCCACGGAGCCTCACCACCTGCTCCCCCACCGTCAGCCAGCGAGCGGCAGCACCCCACCCGCCTGCTGCCCTGCTGTTCGCCGACTGACTGTATAGTAGGGCTGCACGCCCATTGGTTCAGAGCAAGAGCCAATGGGCATGCAGCCCATACTGCAAGGCAGTCCAGATATGTGAATGAATTCATTCCGACGGCTGACGGGGAGGTGGTGGGGTCTGCGGGGGGTGGGTGGGGAGCCACTGATCACCTGAATTGGACCTTGGGGTTGACTCTAATGCCCGCGATCGGGCTTCATGGTCCACTAGACCACCAGGGATATTGCTCTTTGAGGGGTGAACTCCGTTCTGGCCGCGATCGGGCCAGTGGGGGGGGAAGGTTTCATATTATGCCCACGATTGGGCCAGTGGGGGGAATCATTTATGTTATGCCCGTGATTGGGCCAGTCGGGGGGGATTTACTTCATGCCCGCGATCGGGCTGCAGGGGGCGTCGGTCCCCGACGGCTGCTGTCTGGCAGGGCGCCAGGCGCAAGTCGTCGGGGATCGGTGCACCTGCATGCTAATGGCATGCAAATGGGGCCATAAGTAGATGCAAATGGCCCCCCCTGTGCCTTACATGAATTATGGCCCCATTTGCATGTCACCTTTTGAATATCGGAAATTTGCACATGGCGCAATGGAACTTGCACCACCGCATCTTGAATGCTCCACTCTGACCACTTGCGGTGGCGCAAGTTCCACTGCGCCATGCACAGTGGCTGTGGCAAGGGGGCAATATTCAAAGAAGTTGCTCAATAGCGCAAATATCGCCCGGGCCACACCCCAGCGCAACGTTTTTGAGCAGCGCAAGGGCTTGCACCACAGAATGGCGCAGTTTGAATATCCAGCCCTTGGTGTTTATATTAATAAATGTAATTGAAAACTAGCCTAACCATGATTGGCACTAAATAAATAGTACACATAGTCAAACACTAGTATGCACCTATTGATATCTAAAGTGCTATACAATTTTTTTGCCATTAGTAGCATAACCTGCACCAGTGGCAAAGTCCCACTATCTAAAATACTCAACCATGCCTAAGATATTAGAAAAAATTCTTGAAATTGCATAACATGGTTGGCACTAAATAAGTAGTACACATAGTCAAACACTAATATGCACCTATTGATATCTAAAGTGCTATACAATTCTACCATTAAGAACCTACACCAATGACAAAATCCCACTATCTAAAATAGTGGTGAACCGCCATGTACGGTGGTAATGTCCCCGGACAAATCGTCGCGGATATAATATTGCGGTGTAATTGCCGTCCGGACAAAATAACACTGTTAACTAAGTCGCAGGCTATGCTGGTCGTGGGTAGTAAATGCCGCAATTACTAATATGTCGCCGGACAAGTAGTCGTACCTGCAGACTTTGGTCAAATGAACACAAAAGCCACAGTCAATAGAAACGGAAAGTGCAATTAATTAACTTACTGTGAAATGGAGAGTAATGTTAAAAGTAAATCTTTATTGAAATACTTCACCATAT
Organism: Neoceratodus forsteri; assembly: GCA_016271365.2. Lineage (NCBI taxonomy): Eukaryota > Metazoa > Chordata > Ceratodontiformes > Ceratodontidae > Neoceratodus > Neoceratodus forsteri. Next base: position 1,618,528,541 of record CM057452.1, read on the forward strand.
AGAAAGGCAAAGTGCAACGCTTTAGTACATAATTTAACATTTAAAATTGCCCAAACAAATTAATTGCTGTTTGGTTGTGCAATAGAAATGGAAAGTGCAATGCTTTAGTTGTATAAAGGGAAAGTGCAATACTTTAGTGGTAGAAAGGGAAAGTGCAATGCTTTAGTGGTAGAAAGGGGGAGTGCAATGCAATTTTAAATCACTACTCACAGTCCCAAACGAATTAATTTTGTGTTCAGCAGTGCAATACAAATTGAAAGTCCAATTAAGAGAATAATTTAAATATCAAATAATTTAAAATCAACGTTACTTCACAGTTTAAAACAACATTAGACAACATTAATTTCAATGACTGTTGCTATGTCCATTATGTACTGCTTTGGCTCTCGATGAAAAATTACTGCAAATGGACTTAAAACTTTATTGACGCGTATATATTTTGCATGCTTTCTCGGTGGTTGTTGGCCGAGAGTTATCTGTTGCCGCTGCAATGCTACTGCGTGTTGCTCCTGCCTTAATTTCCGTGCTAGGCGGCAACGAGTAGGGTGGCTGATGGCTACTGTGCGAGCGAAAGCCCTGTGCCAGGCTTCAATAGCATTATTGCTTCTGGGCAAATTGTTTAGCACTCGGGCATACTGATTCCAAAAAACTATTGGAAACCTTGGCATTTGCCTTTTTTTGCGATTCCTTGTTAGTCGCCCAATGTAATTGTCCTCGAAATAATCCAGTAAGGAAACAATGTCCTCAAAATTGGTTTCATCCTGGAGCATTTCAAAGCTCTGTTCAACGAAGTCTGCAGGTACAAAGGCAAGTGCCAAGATGCATCGCACTTTGTGTGCAAACTCCTCATCATGAATGTATCTTTGCTGCAAACCTTCTTGCTGAACTCTGCGCCATAATGCCTGTCCCAAATGAAAGTTGCAGCCTGCAAGCTCAGCGTGTGGCATTAACTCCTTTAAAACATTTATTGCCGCCATCTCAAAGTCAGTCATGACACTGCGCGTAGTTAACTTACTACCAAGCAAGTTTTGTAGGTGTAAAAAGAACTTGCGGTAAATTGCCTCACTGTGACCGGGAAGGAGTGCATAGACACAGGGTCTATTGACACCATTTACCAGTGCATGTACTGTATACATTTGATCATCTTCACGAGGGGCAACTGAAAATGTTCCATCGCAGAACCAATGCTCATAGTCATTAAGAACTTTAAGGTCTGAATTACTGGCGAATACCAATAAATCATTTTCGTTTATTCTTAAAAAGATTTCCCCATCGACAGTATTGGAATACAGACTTATATCACTGTCGTTTGGGCCACCATGCTGCCTATGGTGATGCACATCTCGTCGCAGGGTTTCCTGTGATGGTAGCAGGTGTGCATGCCTAACAGATACTTCTTGTAGCCGGTATGCACAACATTTCTTGTCGGCTCTTCAGACTCGCATGCTCTCTGCATATGGGAGCAGACGGTAAGAACCTCAACCCTACCATGTGTCGGTGCATGGTTGTGCACAGTCGGGGGAACAACAATGGAGTCCCCCTTAGTGTGTAAGCGCGCTCTGCATGTTCGGTTCTCACATCGCCAAATTGTCTTTTGATCGGCACCATCTTTTTCTTTCGTGTACAAAAAGTTATCCAAAGCAAGCTTCAGCTTGCCCTTCTGTGTCGGTACGTACTCCATTGATGCAATAATGAAATGCCTTTGGAAAAGCTTGCTTAAATACCCCTGTAAGTGCTCAGGTAAATTCCTGTTCTACTCACCTGCAAATAATAAAGCTATGCCTAGTTCGAACACCAGAGGGCAGTAGAGAAATGGGCAAACATGCACCATAATTAAATCCATTACTTTGCAGTATAACTTGGTCGCCGTACATTACTGGACAGAATGTTGCGGAGAAATAGTTGCGGCGTCTGTTTAGTGTCCGCGACTTATTGTAATAGCGGCAACATTAAATATTGACTCAGTGACTGGAACTAATTGCCCGCAACCTTTAAAACCGCGACGAATCGACCGTATGCTGTGAACCGCAAATGAAATATCAACACTTCAGCATTAGATGGTGTTGTTGTTTCATACCCCTTTGGTAATCTGTTATGCACTGGTAGTTTTTTATAGACATATGTATTTTTGAGAACTTTTTCTAGTATTTTCGACGTAGTTGAGTATTTTATATAGTGGGATTTTGTCATTGGTGTAGGTTATTAATGGTAGAATTGTATAGCACTTTAGATATCAATAGGTGCATATTAGTGTTCATAGAAACATAGAAGTTGTCGGCAGATAAGGACCGCAAGGCCCATCCAGTCTGCCCATTTCTTTTTCTACCTTATGAATGTGCCATTGGCCTTTGCTCTGTCAATGGCCTATTTATTCATACTCATCTGTATTGTTCCCTTATGCCTATCCCATGCCTATTTGAAGCCAAGCACTGTATTCATATCCACCACTTCCTGAGGTAGGCTGTTCCATGCATCCACCACCCTTTTAGTGAAAAAGAACTTCCTCACATTACCCCTTAAATGGCCTCCCTCTAATCTCATGCTGTGTCCTCTTGTTCTGCTATTTTTCTTATATTGAAACATGTTAGACTCTTTCACCTTGTTAATGCCTTTAAGGTGTTTAAATGTTTCAATCACATCACCTCTCTCCCTCCTTTGCTCTGGGGTATACATATTGAGCTCAGTTAATCTGTCCTCATATGTTTTCTGATGCAGTCCCTGCACCATTTTGGTTGCCCTTCTCTGGACTGCCTTAATTTAGTTAATGTCCTTGTGAAGGTGTGGCCTCCAGTATTGCATGCAGTACTCCAGATGGGGCCTAACCAGTGTCTTGTAAAGAGGGATTATTACCTCCCTCTTCTGACTTGTGATACTCCTACTAATACACCCAACATCCCTCTAGCCTTACCTACTGCTTTAGTGGTCTGCTTGGATGATTTCAGGTCATCGGTGATGATGGCGCCCAAGTCTCTTTCTTCCCTTGTGACTGCCAGCAACTCCCCTCCCAGCCTATAGGTTGCTTCAGGGTTTCCTCTTCCCTATGTGCATGATCTTGCACTTCTTTGCGTTAAACCCCAGTTGCCACTCTTCCGACCATTTTGCTAGTTTATCCAGATCTCATCTCATTCTGCCCACCCCATCTGGATCATCTACTCTGTTGCAGATCTTGGTGTCATCTGAAAACAGACAAACCTTACCCTCCAGTCCTTCTGCAATGTCACTGATGAAGTATTGAAGAGGACAGCCCCAAGAACTGATCCCACAATTCCACTTATGACATGCATCTCTTCTGACTGTATACCGTTTATCACCACTCTCTGTTTTGCCTGTCAACCAGTTTGCCACCCAGTTGACCAATGTTTGATTCACCCCGAGCCTACCCAGCTTATTAATCAATCATCTATGTGGAACAGTATCGAAAGCTTTGCTGAAGTCAAGGTATGCGACATCAACTGCTCCCCCTTGGTCCACCAGTCTGGTTACCCAGTCAAAGAAATCTATGAGATTAGTTTGACAGGACCTTCCTTTTGTAAACTCATGCTGTCTTGGATCCTGTGCTCCTATGGATTCCATGTGTTGCACTATCCTTTCCTTAAGGAGTGTCTCCATAATCTTGCCCACTACTGAGGTAAGACTGAGTGGTCTGTAGTTCCCTGCCTCCTCCCTGCTACCACTCTTGTGGAGCGGGATCACATGAGCCCTTCTCCAGTCTTCTGGGACCTCTTCTGCGCTCAGAGACTCACTAAACAGTTCTGATAATGGCCCTGCTAGTTCCACCCTTAGCACCTTTAGTACCCTGGGATGTATTGGCCTCCCTACACATTTGTAACAAAAGTCTGCTCTGGCAAGAATTAGAATGCATATCTTCCCAGCTATAGCAGGAATATTAAAATCTCCCATCAATATCAATTCATCCATCTCACATGCAGTTAATATATCCTCCATTAGAAGTTTAGTCATTTCCTGTGTAGTATCAGGAAGCCTATATACACAATCCAGTATTAAGGCTTTGTTAATTCCTCCATTTATTTGTACCCATAAGGATTCAGTAACACCATGAGTTCTAATCCTATCAGTGATATTATTAGTCGTAATTTCTGATTTTATATATAACGTCACACCACCACCACCTTTTTTAGTTGGTCTATTTACTTCATACATTGTGTAACCATCAATATTCTTCCCCCCATGTGCCCCAGTCATCCTTATGCCGTGTTTCAGTAATTGCAATTATATCTGTAGGTGTCATATTTATTTGGGCAATTAAGTCATCCATTTTATTGTTAAGACTACATGCGTTAAACATCAATATGTTTAGATGTTCTTTATGTTCTGTACATTTAGCACACCTTTTAGAACTCTTGATATGATAAGCACAAACATGACCCTCCCCACATCAGTTAGTTTAAAGAACCCTAGTCCATTGTCTTTTTAATATTAGCTGCAAGTAGTCTAGCCCCTATTTTATTCAGAAGCAGTCCATCTTTCCAGTATAAGTGGGGATGGTTAAAAGAGAGGGGCCAGTTATCCAGCAACATCAACCCATTTGTTTTGCACAAGTGTGATAATCTAGCGTTTACTCTCCGAATGGTTAAGTTCTTTTCAGGATGTGCTCTTGGGATGGGAAGGATATTAGATATTATAACTTCATGACCATTGTTCTTTAGCTCTAGTCCCAAATTTAATAGATTGTGGCAGAGATCCTTTTCACATTCCCTACCTACTGTATACCATTTGTCCCTACATGAAGAGTTATAACAGTTATAACAGATCCAGTGGGGATATTAGTCCTTGTTAGATTTTCTTTAATATCATCAACTCTTGCTCCTGGGTAACATAACACCATATTGTGTTCTTTGTCCTTCCCACAGATGTGTGTGTCAGTAGATCTTAGCATGGAGTCATCAAGTACAATTTTATTTATTTTCCGCTTGGTTGAGGTTGGGCAGAATCATTAGGGGTGGCAGTCTGTTGTGCTGTGGCATGCTTTTAGGGATATACAGTGCACCCAACTCTGTTAGAGCACCACCGTGTCCACCCTGTGCCTTTTTAGGGCACTGTCTAGCAAGATGCCCTGGCTGTTTACAAAACTAACAGTCATCATTTCTTTTATCCGAGAAATACCTTTTTTCGTAACCTGGGGCTTCCCCCTTTCTGTGGAGGCAGTGAGGGTTTTAGCTGTCCTGAAGGTGCACCCTTCCCTTTCTGCACTGCCACACCCTCTCCACTTCCTTTCAGAGCAGGCCTGTTCCTGGCATAGCGATCTGAGAGCTCAGCAGCCTGCTGTGCTGTGTTCGTATTTTGTCCTCTAGCCAGGTTTTCAGTTCTGCTGGGCAAACCGAAAAGAACTGCTCTAGCAACATAACCTCCTCAATTTATTTCCACAGAATTTGCTTCTACTCCCTCCCACCAACCTTTCAAAAACTGACATTGATTTGTGGTGAGTTCCTCATAGCTCATGTCAGGGCTTCTCTGGAACTTACGAAACTTAACCCTGTATGCTTCAGGAGTTAGTTCATACTTTTTAAGTAAAGCAGTTTTAAGTTTCTCATAATCTTGTCTATCATGATTATCCATTTGGCCTAGTGCCCCACTGCCTTTATCAGTAAGTAGCAGGGATAGCTGGAAGCTTCAGGACTCCCTGGCTATTTTGGCCTGGATATAGACCTTTATAAACAAATTAAAAAAATGCACCCATATCCTCTCCCTCTTTAAATTCAGCTATTAATTTTGAATTTAACTTATACCCCAGCCCTGGAGTTTCAGGTTCACCCCTGCTACTTACTTCCTCTGGTGCTGGTCATTGGAGTCTTAGCTTCTCCAGTTTGAATTCTCTCTGGTGCTCTTTTTCCTCTCTCTCTCTGCCTCTCTCTGGCACTGTCTTTGTTGCAGCTCCATCTCAGCCTTTTTATGCATGAATTCCCTTTGCTGCTGGGCTTCAAACTTTTTTTGCTTGAATTCCAGCTCCAGTTTCCTCAACTCCAGCTGCAGCCTGATCTCTTCTGGCTCCAGCCTTGTGGTGCCCTTCCCCGGTACTGTGGCTCTGGTTCCCTCTAGCCTCACTGTCCTCCTCCCTGGGACTGGACTCTGTGACATCCTTTGGCACCCCCATGCCAAAGGTCTGGTCCCTTTCAGTCACTGGCCATGACTTGAGGTCCTGGGCAGCTGCTTGCTCATCGGCTGCCAGAAGAGCCTCTATGAGGTGCTTTTTCATTCACCCCTCTCACTGGACACCTGTTTCTTGACACAACTGCTTTAGGTAGTCTGCAAAGTATTCACTGTAGATGGAAGCCATCTTCTTCCCTAACTACTGCTAGACTAGCTTACACCTGAGGGGAAAAAAAAGGGGGAACTTTACACAGTAACCAAATTATATTTTTCCAAATCTCTGCCTTGATTGTGTGTGGATTGCTTTCAGTTTATCAATCTAATACACTGGCCTTGAATCCAACTGTTATGCCTGTGCCACCAGTATGTCTTGAATTGCAACACTGTGCAATCAGATCTTTCAGATCCCAAGACTGCACACCAGATCTGTCACGAACCCACTCTTGAGGGTCACATCCACTGAGCTCACAGTGCACACCCCCAAGTGCAATCCATGATGGGGGGGACAAAGATACTCTCCTTGTGTCCTTTTAGAATGGTCACTGAGGTCATGACTGAACACCCACCATGAGGACCCAGGGCATCCCTCTAAACTATGACTAAGGGCACAATGCCAGTCTTGAGTCTTGTAGCCAAATATTAACCCTTCTTGGTTGTTACACAAATGGGGAAGATCCAGGCATCACATTCTCTTTGGTGGAGCAGTCTGCTCCTGATTTCATCTTCTCCAACAGGACATGCAACCACCTGGTTCTAAATCCCTACAGACTGTTCCTTGAGACATTGGTATTCTCACCATCTCTACTCAGATATCCCTTACAGACCCTTGCTCAATTGATTGCTTATAGAGGCATCCCTTAACTATAACAATTTGTCGCAGATTATTAATAACTGTCCCACAATTCACACACAATTTAAAAATAATCTTGCTCAGGCAGGTTTCTTCAAAACAAATGTTTTTACTAAAAAACATAAAAAATAATCATACAGTTACAACTAAAAGATGTACTAATTTGGTCACAGAACGACAGAAATAAAAGTGAAAAAATATGCATGAAAATGCACTATAACAGTTATCTAAAGTCTACCGTAAGTCTGTAGTGAATTGAAGTCCAAAGAAAGTAAATGAAATATTCAGTTTCCTTTATACTGGCGGTCTTGCTTCTTGTATTGTCAGGAGAAGAGTGCCCCTTGTAGATGCTCAGCAAGAAAGAGAGAGAGTTTGCTCTGTGTGAGAGCTCCTTAAATAGTTTGGGGCATTCTGAAAAAAAAAAAACTCTGATCCCAAGGGTGGTCTTCTGTTTTAAGTCAGAAGAGGTCACGCTTGCTCTTTCCCCACAATCTCATTTTCCCAGTGGCATTGGATGTCTCTACTGTCTAACTGGGAATACAATTGACACCTGTAGGAGAATTCACACAGAATGGATGTTCCTGGTCCTCTCACTTCATAAGATGCAACATACCATAACAGTTTCCTGGAATCAGAGCATCCTGCCTCTGAAGTGATTGGTTTATGACAGGTAATGGAATTTGACATAGCTCTATTAGGGGACCTGGAAATACAACCTTAGCTTCCTGGCAAGCAGCTGCCCCTCAGGTCAGAGGAAGGTCAAACATTTTTTTCTCCCACTTGCCTGGTTTCCAAGGCTTTTAGAGGAGGCCTTATACCTCCTCCTACTCTGTCCACCAGGGCAATACCTCCAAGGCATCCCTATCCCCGGTTTCATCTTGCTTGCAGGGCCAGAGTATTTATATTTCTTCCCAATTTTTCTCCCAACTCCTAGAACGCTGACATGAAAGACATACATCCAGACTTGGCAACATGCTGATGCATGCTGTCAGTCCAGCTCCTAACATTGCTCCACTTCCCGACTCCGTGAAGCACAGCTGCCAATGCCCTGAAAATCCCGTGCTTCCACCAGCTTCAGTAGCGTCGGGTGCATGCAGTACTGCCGGTATCCGATCCATGAAGGAGGAGAGCATCCTTTGGGATGCTCAATCTTCCTTTGCCCTGCCAACCCCCAACAACCTGAGTCCGTTCCTGAACCCGGGTCACCAGCGAAGCGCGAGGTGTGGCATCCAGTGCCTCAACCCTCACGCCACCAGGCAGGCTGAGGTCAAACATTTTTTAAATAAATTCTGTCTCTCTCTCTCCATGTGCCCCTTGCAGTAACACTGGCATTCTTGTGGCATGGACATATACACAAAATCACATAAAAAATATGTATATAAAAACAGAATTATTTCTTCAAATAATGACTGGCAGTTGGCTAGCTCACCACAGTACTGATCTCCAAAAAGGATGAGACCACAAGGTTCTGTGCTGACTGTGTCAAGTAACAGCTGCACAGAGTTGGAAGCATACCCCATGCCCAGAATGGAAGAGGGTCTAGTGAGCTTATGGGGAGCCCTTTACTTGTTCACCATAGCCCTTATAAAGGGCTACTGGCAGAACCCTTGATTGCCAAAGCTAGAGAGAGGTCAGCCTTCATCAACCTGTTTGGATTATTTGAGTTCAGGGTAATGCCATTCAGGATGGAGAATGCACCAGCCACCTTTCAACGGCTTGTGGACCACATTCTGAATGGGGCAGGAGAATTTGCTCTGACATACATGGATAACATTGCCTTCTATAGCCAGACTTGGGAGGATCTCATCAGGCACACGACCAAGGTGTTCCATCAATTGCAGGTTGCTGGGCTGACAGTCAAGTTGGAGAAGTGCCAAATAGAAATGGCAGAAGTGTCATACCTTAGACACAAGATGGGGAGTGGTTACATCCTGCCTGTGCCACTGAAAAATGAGGCCATTCAAGCATGGGCCATGACCACAATGTAAGTACAGGCCTTTCAAGGGATAGCAGGGTACTAGTGTAAGTTGGTCCCGAATTTCAGCAGCATGGGCAAACCCCTGTCCAATCTCACCAGAAAGAAAACACTGGAAAAAGTGCAGTGGATAGAAATCTTTGGATGGAATTCCACCAGCTGAAGGAGGCATTATGTTGGGCAGCTGTGAATGCCAGCCTGAACTATTGTCATCAGTTTTTTGTGCACATAGCTGTAACTGATCATAGGCTAGGCAGATTCTGAGTCAGGTCACACACTCACGAGAGGAACACCCAGTCATGTACCTGAGCAGGATGCTGCTGCCCATGTCTATGCCACAATAGAGAAAGAGTGTTTAGGGATTGCCTGGACTTTGCAAAAGCTGCAACATTATTTATATGGGTAGGAGTTCACCCTGGTTACTGATCACAACTAGTGCTATACGGAATGTGGAATTCCTCTGACAAAATTAGCACGGAATGACCATTCTGCCAGTAAAATATCCACCAGAATTTCACTGGTTCTTCTGTAGAACATTATTCTGCAACAATTTCCGTGGAAAATATTGAGATCCACGGAATAATATTTTGCAGAACAGCATTTTTGTCCATGGAAAATCATTCCACAACTCTTTTGTACTGTGGAATTCCACCATTCTGTTTCTAGTGAAATTCGGTGGAAATTCAGCAGAATTTTGAAAATTCTGTAGAATTTCATTCTGCTGGAATTTCAAAATTCTGAACAGAACTAATTACAACTCCCTTACGTGGTTGCATAGGACCAGCAGACAGAACTCAAAAATGCTAAAGTGGAGCCTGGTACTGTAGTCCTATAATGTGGATATTAGGTACTGCAGCAGGTTACAGCATGGCAACATGGATGGGCTATCCAGACAATAGTTACTGCCCTCATTTTTTTAAGTAGGGGAAATGCTATGAGAAAGTAATTTGGGGGTCACCTACAGAGTGAACTGAGGGGATATACTATGATTTGCCAAAATACTTTGGCCTGATGTTCTGTATCCCGACCCCGGGTGCCTGAAATACGGTTGCTCGATATTGGGATTTTACCACCAGCAAGCCATACTTAAGGATTCTCACTCCGCTGGGGGTAAAATCTCTATGTCGGGCAACTGTGTATTGGGATACAGAGCATCGGGCCGATGCATTTCAGCAAATCAAATGGATCCCAACTGAGGGCATAACAGTGGAAGCCTGCTGGCTCACACACAAAAAAAGATAATTTAAAACTTCTGTAAGATTTTTTTTTTCTGGAGGGGATACAACAATTTGCTATGTATACCTGTTACTGTATATGTGTGTGTGTGTATACACAATATATATATATATATATATATATATATATATATTAGAGGCAAAAACTCAGTTTAATGCATCAGTTAGGGTTTTCCACAGCGACAAAAGTGAGGAAATTCGTGTTAGGGTTGAAACCCCTCCTTGGACCCCAGTCCACCCCCCCAACCGGCAATGAGGTGCGCACTGGGGTCATTGGCCCTAACTCTCACCCCATCACATGTGTAAAGCAGCAGAAGTATAGGAGAATGGGGTGAGAGTTAGGACTGAACACCCCTATGTGCACCCCAATGCCAGTTGGAGGGCTGGAAAGAGTTTTTTGCCTCTAATTTCCCTTCTTTTTGAGAATGATAAGGAGAAATAGTGAATGTAGAGGGCCCCACGCTCCCACCATGTAAGGGCCCCGCGGTCCCGCCATTTGATGCCTTGTGACATAGTAACAGGAACAGCAACGCAAACAGAAGCGCTAACAGTGCTGCACATGGTAACGCAAGCGTGAATGAGAACAGAAAGGGTAATGCACACGGTGGCGTAGACAGGAACGGTTTGCCACGTGATGTCTTGTCACATAGTAACATGGTGCCCGCAAACGGAAATGTCAATGGCATGGTGACTCAAAAGTTAAACAGAAACAGAAACAGTACTGTAGACACAAGTGGCAAAAAATAATGGAAAGACAAGCGCAAATGAAAACGCAAAGGATAACGCACATGGTGGGGTAGACGTGAATGGTAAGTGAAATGGGTACGGAACCGCAAGCAGAAAGGGCAACAGTAACAGTAATGTAAGTGCACAGTCTGGTTTTCCCCAAAAGCTGCATAGAGAAAGACAGTGAGTACAAAGAATGTATGCATAATAATGGGTCTCAGAGCAGAAAATGAGGAGTTGGAATACTAAATATCTTATATCTCAGGAACTGTATGATGTGGAAAAAAACTTTAAAAATCATATGATTTATGACTTTCCTGGCTAGTTTTATACTTATCCCCATTTAGGGGGCTAAGCATTTTTTCAATGAAAAGTCCGTATCTCGCACCTTTTCCGAGATACAGGCCCTGAAAGGCGTGGCGAACGCCGTAATATTATCCAATCGGAGTGCCGTAACTTTGGCTCCCTGTAATATTTTTTCAACAAACCACTAAAAGGCACATCTATTGGATGTTGGCTGTCTTCCTTCCAAATTTCAGCCCAAAAGACCAAGCCATTATATTGCAGCAGGGTGCCAAAGGATTGCTGCAATGCGTCAGATGCCATAATGCTATCCTGTAGGAAAAAGTGTCAACTTTGGAGTGCCGTAACTTTGCTGCCATATAATATTTTTGCAACACAAGACTGAAAGGCACATCTGTGAGATGTCGGCTGCGTTCCTTCCAAATTTCAGGCCAAAACACCAAACCATTCTTTTGCAGCAGGGTGCCAAAGAATTGCTGTCATTTTCCCACAGCCTAGAAAAGTACTGTAGCAATTTGCGAAAGCTTTCGCAAAAATTTGCGACACTTTAGTGAGTGCGACACTACTTTGTGAAAGTACTTTTTCCAGAAATTTGAAAAACATATTTCTGGGGTGTTTTACCCCAAAATAAAGACATGGCTAGCATCCTCAGGGCCCGACTAGGTGAATACAAAAAGAATTAGGTTGCTAGAGGGTCCCAATTTTAAATGCCAAGCATTTTTCTGATCACTAACTGAAAACAAAATGGCAGATTTGCGACAGTAAAAGGGCCATGTGACAGTAAAAAGTGCATTTGCGACACTGTCGAACTTTTTGTTAACTTTTCCCATTGACTTATAATTGGAAATTGTTTTTTGAATAACTTTTGAACCGTTTAATATTTTTTCATGAAATCTTCAAAAGGCACATCAGGGACCCAGGCCGCACGTTCCCTGAAGATTTCAGACCAGTTGCGCAAACCGTGTGACCTGTAGATGCGACCGTAGAATTCCAGAAAAAGCATAAACGCACGCGCAGATCACGCTTAATAACTCCACAGCTGTGTATCCGACTGGTACAAAACTTGGCAGATCCCAAGGCATACGGGTCTTGATCATATATTCCAAATTTCAGGCAAATCCATCAAACAGTTGCAAAGTTATTAAGGTGCAACATTTTGGGTTTAACATGTAAATGGCTCCTCTACCATAATACATATATATATATTTATACATATAAATCAATATATCATCTATATATATCTATATATATATATATATACAGTATATATATATATATATATATATATATATATTTAATTAAGTTATTTCCTCATGGGCATCAGAAGTGAGCAAATAGAAGGACAAAGCTGACATTCCTGGGAAAAGTCAAGATTTTTATCAGTGACAGACCAACTGGCTATGAGGGCAGTTTACTATCTCTACTGTCCTGTTTCACAGCAGGACCCCTGGACAGGAAAACGTGTATCTTCATGTCAGGAAGCAGCTGTTTAAACCAGGCATTCCTGCTGGGCTAAACAGGACTCTGGACAAAAAACAAATGTGTTTGTATATGCAAAGTCACAAGTCCAGATCAGACTGGTTTTCAAGATGGCCCACTCTCAAGATACAAGCATTGGACTGGGCTTGATATCATAGGATACATGTGTCAAGGGTGGGTGGAGACTGTTTTTTGGGAAACCTTGTTTACCTTGAAGACTAGGTTTGCTGGCCAAGGCACATCGCTTTGCATGAGCTCTTGTCTTCTAGGTTGCTTGAAAGGACAGATCAAAGAACCTTACCAGAGCAAGGAAAAGGATTAAGGCTTCTTTTGGCTAGGCAGATTTACTGTGTGTTGTTATTTTTATTTTGTACTCACAGGGATTGTTACTGTTTGTTGCTAACATTTTATTGCTTTATTTTTTTCTGATTCAAATTGTTGCTGCTGGGTATACCTTCTGTTGCATTATTACAGGGTGGGCCTACAGGTGTGTGCTTACAGATTACTGCTGTAATCTTCTGATTCAAATTGTCTTTTGCAAGGTATATCTTCTGTTACTGCTTTATTTTTCTCTGTAGCAAAGTGTTTCTTACAGGGTATATCTTCTGTGAAATTATTACAGGTGGTGCTTTACAGGTTTTACAGTTGTATCTGTCATTAGGATAAGCTTTCAGGGCTACTGCATTTGTTGCTGGCTGATTGTTTCTGTTCTTACCTCCATGTTTCTTTTGTCCATGGTTCTTCTTTTTCGGCAGGGGAAGGGCCCAGTCACCCACTCCCATCCCCAACCACCCCACACTACACTCCTTTTATAGGGTAACACAGTCATGACATTTCCTGTAGCAAAGCAGGAAGGGGCAGATCAGAGGGGTATCCACACAGTGACCTCATTTACAGGGGCACTATTAATTTAACTTGTTATAACAGGTTATACAAAAACAAACAAACAGAACACAAAATCAAAAATTTGCTTTCATTTTCTTCCTTCTAATTATTCTGACCAGGTTATAAACCCAGCAACTTATCTGGAATGGATATCATTAACTGCAGTTGCTGCAGAACACTTTTCAGAAAGGCAGTTTTACAGGATTTAGGACACTGTCCTACATGCTGGGCCATTGGAGATCTAAGGGCTCAGCTTCAGGCAGCATGGGCAGAGTTTGTGCACCATAAATTACATATTCAAGAGGAACTACATTATAAGAACTGCCTGCCATTTCCCCAACATCCAACAGAATCATCTCGACCGCAGAGGGTAGTTGGTCCGGGAGGTTGGCAGGTGGTTAGAAGGGGCAAATCGAGTGCCCCATCACTCGGTGCTCTCCAACATATCACCTCCACAAACCATATAAAAACTACAAATAGGTATCTGCCTTTATCTCCAAAATCAAACAAAGGGGCAGAGGACACTGCAGAGCAGGACACTGCAGCACAAGAGCTAGCACAACAAAACTAGCCCAAAACAGGAACCAAAACAAAAAAAGCAAAAAGGAAATCCAAAAAATTTCTGATCATAGGAGACTCCATGATTTGAGGAGTTGATACCTATCTACAGCCATGGGTAATGGTCAAATGTCTCCTAGGTACATCAGCGTGGAGAGTCACTGACCGCATTGCTAAGATTGTTCAGGAAGCAGGGGAAAACATTGACATGCTGGTACACATAGGGACTAATGATCTTGTCAGCCAGTCAGTTGTGGAGACCAAGGAACACCTGACCAGGCTGGGTGACAAACTATCATCCATTTCATCTGGCATCTCCTTCTCTGAGATCCTGCCAGTCTGGGGGGGCAGATGGATGGAAGGTCAGAGAAGGGGAGATAGGGGAGCTAAACATGTGGCTCAAGGGCTGGTGCCAGGAAAAAGGACACATATTTGTAGGGAACTGGCAACAGTTTTGGGAGCAAAACTTCTTTAAATTTGATGCACTGCATCTGACTAAGGAGGGAGTCAGTGCATTGGGGCAGAAGTTTGACATCTTTGCAGAATATTTAAGCTAGCAAATGGGGAGAGGGGTGCAGCACCCCATACGTTGAATGGGCAGAACACCCCCTTCTCCCTCAGCTAGTGGTCAAACAGGAGTTCAGCATGTTTATAGTTCATTTGCATCACCAGGTAAGGAAAAAGGTTCAGCTCTCCATATGATGCACAGGGGAAATGCCAGACCTCGCCCAACAACTACCACACTGAAATCTGGCCAATGGAAAATCATGTGCACAAATGCTCACAGTCAGGGAAACAAGATCCCAGACCTGCAGACAATAATGACAGAGGCTAAACTGGACATAGTAGCCATTAGCGAGACATGGTTTACCAGTAACTACACTTGGGAGACTTCAGTACCTGGCTATGTACTGCTCAGAAGAGACTGAGGTGCAAAAAGGAGAGGTGGAGTGGCCCTTTATCTCAATGAAAATATCAAAACTACAGAAATTCAGAATACACATAAGGAGCCAGAAGAACTGTGGGTCACCCTGGAAACAGGAAATGAGACAGCCATACGAACTGGGGTTGTGTACAGGCCTCCAGACCAGGGGGAGAACATAGACACATTACTGTTAGACGATATACAAAATATGATAGCTAAAGGGGAGATTCTGATAATGGGAGGCTTCAACATGCCAGATACAGATTGGTCAATACCAACAGGAACATCTGCCAGAACTAGACACATGGTGGATTCCCTGCAGAGGGAGAGTCTCAAACAACTGGTACAACAACCCACAAGAGACAGGGCTATCCTAGATCTAGTACTGTACTGACTAACAGGGAAAGGATCACAGATCTCCAGGTAGAAGGTCACTTGGGGGCCAGTGATCATCACATGGTATGGTTCAATTTGGCCACTAGAACTAAATCATCCCATTCCAAGGCAAAAATATGGGACTTCAGAGGAGCTGATTTTGATAAGATGGCCAACAGAGTTAAGCTAGCCCTGGCAAAAAGAAATACAAGTGAGTGGGTACAGGCAAAGTGGGCAAGCATTAAGGATGCAATACTTGAAGCAACATCCCATTGTGTTAGAGAGAAAAGGAAGTGCAAAAGAAGAAGGAAACCACTTTGGTTCTCAAAAACAGTAGCAGAAAAGGTTAGAGCCAAAAGGCTGGCCTTTAGGAAATATAAGGGAATGCAGCAGGATGAAGATAGGGAGACATACCAAACTTCCCTAAGGGAAAAGCAGGGAAGGCAGTAAGGCAGGCAAATGCCCAAACCGAGGAAACACTAGCACAAACAGTAAAAGAAGGTGACAAGACTTTCTATACATACATTAGTGAAAAGAGAAAGTCCAGAGGGGTATTGCTAAGATCAAAGGGGATAAAGGGGGCATGTGAGGAGGAGGACCATGTAAAAGCATCTATCCTAAATAGATACTTCTGCTCAGTATTTACTGAAGAGAAGGTAGGGCAGGACCCACAACTCAGCTCCATGGACACAGGGGGGAGGGAGGTGTGCACTAGTCCCTTACGAAAGAAAGGGTCCTACAAGAGCTTGATAAGCTCAGGGTGGACAAGTCAATGCAACCTGATGGCATACATCCCAGGGTACAAAAGGTGCTAAGGGTGGAACTAGCAGAGCCATTATCAAAACTGTTTAGTGAGTCTCTGAGCACAGGAGCAGTCCCAGAAGACTGGAGAAGGGCTGATGTGATCCCGCTCCACAAGAGTGGTAGCAGGGAGGAAGCAGGGAGATACAAGCCAGTCAGTCTTACCTCAGTAGTGGGCAAGATTATGGAGGCATTCCTTAAGGAAGGGATAGTGCAACATTTGGAATCCATAGAAGCACAGGATCCAAGACAGCATGGTTTACAAAAGGAAGGTCCTGCCAAACTAATCTGATAGGTTTCTTTGACTGGGTAACCAGAGTGGTGGACCAAGGGGGAGCAGTTGATATCACCTACCTTGGCTTCAGCAAAGCTTTCGATACTGTTCCACATAGAAGATTGATTAATAAGCTGGGTAGGCTCGGGGTGGGTCAGAAGTTGGTCAACTGGGTAGCAAACTGGTTGATGGGCAGAAAAGAGAGAGTGGTGGTAAATGGTATACAGTCAGAAGAGATGCAAGTCACAAGTGGGGTACCTCATGGATCAGTCATGAGGCCAGTCCTCTTCACTATCTTCATCAGTGATATTGCAGATGGACTAGAGGGTAAGGTTTGTCTGTTTGCAAATGATACCAAGATCTGCAACAGAGTAGATGATCCAGATGGGGTGGGCAGAATGAGGAGAAATCTGGATAAACTAGCAAAATGGTTGGAAGAGTGGCAACTGGGGTTTAACGCAAAGAAGTGCAAGTTCATGCACATATGTAAGAGAAACCCTGAAGCCGCCTATAGGCTGGGAGGAGAGTTGCTGGCAGTCACAAAGGAAGAAAGAGACTTGGGCATCATCATCACTGATGACCTGAAATCATCCAAGCAGACCACTAAGGCAGTAGGTAAGGCTAGTGGGGTGTTGGGGTGTATTAGTAGGGTTATCACAAGTCGGAAGAGGGAGGTAATAATCCCTCTTTACAAGACACTGGTTAGGCCCCATCTGGAATACTGCGTGCAGTACTGGAGGCCACACCTTCACAAGGACATTAACCAAATTGAGGCAGTCCAGAGAAGGGCAACCAAAATGGTGCAAGGATTGCATCAGAAAACATATGAGGACAGAATAACAGAGCTCAATTTGTATACCCTAGAGCAAAGAAGGGAGAGAGGTGATATGATCAAAACATTTAAACACCTTAAGGGCATTAACAAGGTGAAAAAGTCTAGCATGTTTCAATATAAGAAAAAAGGCAGGACAAGAGGACACAGCATGAGATTAGAGGGAGGCCATTTAAGGGGTAATGTGAGGAAGTTATTTGTCACAGAAAGGGTGGTGGATGCATGGAATGGCCTACCTCAGGAAGTGGTGGATATGAATACAATGTAGGGCTTCAAACAGGCATGGGATAGGCATAAGGGAGCAATACAGAGGAGTATGTATAGATAGGCCATTGACAAAGCAAAGGCTGATGGCAGATTCATAAGGTAGAAAAAGAAATGGGCAGACTGGATGGGCCTTGCTGTCCTTATCTGCCGTGAACTTCTATGTTTCTGTCTATGAGTTCTGGGAGAGCAAGGCAATCAAGTTTGGGACTACAAACAGCTACCATCTAAGGTTTAAGTCTGCTCTGATTCTCCAAGGTGTCTTCTGTGGTAAGCTATTCTATCATGCTGAATAGCAAAGAGAGAGGAAGATAAGTTTTTCTGTGTGTGACCTACTGTTCAAAATATATTTTTTTTTCATTTTTGTAGAATTACTGTTCCCATTAGTCTTTCTGTAGTGTCCTGTATTATATGTGTAAATATATTGAAGTAGTAAAACATAACATTTTATATACTTCATGCTTCTGTGACTGAGTCCTTTGAGGTACAGCTAACTGATTTATAACTGACAAAAATTGTGTTTCTGCCTCTGAAGAGAAGGCTACAGGTACCATAATCTGTTTACAAAGTAAGGTATTTTCAGCTGTGACAGAGAGGGGTGGGTTGTGTGCTCTTGAGCAAGGAGCACAGTGCTGTTGGAGTAGTGGCTCTGGAGGAATTCAAACCTAGAGATACCCAGAGAGAGTGTCTATGCTGAGTGATGGCAGCTATTGAAGGGTTGAGAAAGCTGGTAACAGTTGCAGATTGAGTCTGGGAGAGACTAGTTTGCCACAGTGGTGGATACTCATAGGGAGCATAGGTCCTTGGTTAGTAGCTCTTACCCTTACCTCCACTTTCATAAGGCATGTAGGAAGTGAAGGCCTTTTCTTTCTCAGCATAACTGTTGTAGGTGGTTTTGTACACATCCACCATTTTCGTATAAGCCTGTTTTTGTTGTGAAATAGGGAGTTTCCCTTGAAGGAGAAATCCATAGCTTTTGTTTGTGTGTCCTGTGATAGGGTGGTAGTCAGTGTTGGAATTATAGGGCGGCTTGCCAGGGCTCAGCCCCCTGCAGCTCTGAACTGAGCCCTGGTGGCTCACACATTGCTGCCATTGATATAATGGCAAGGGGCTCAATTTCCAGATCAGGCCCTTAATGGACCCCTTGGCTCCCAAACCTCATTAAGTATAATTACAACACTGCTGGTAGTCCTACGCCAGACAGACCTCCTTAAAGGTAGTGTACGGGCCAGAACCCTTGAAGCAGTGTCATTAGTGTCCACTGTCATGTGAAACTGGTACTTCTGTTACTGGGAAGGTGGCTGGTCCAGGGAAATGTCCTAATTATGCATGCACGCACAGAGTGCAAGAAAAATTGTTTGGAGTTACCCAGGAAGTCAAGTAAAATGGGGAAAAGTTTAAGCAGGTTGAAGCCAGAATTATTTTCAGTGAGTTAAAGTAAAACTAAGTAAAAGAATATGAAATGTCATATTTTGGTGGAAGATAAAAAGAAAAAGAAAATTAAGCGGAATATAGGAGTTGAACCTTCATTGTTCTTTATGTCAGACTGGTACTTTGTGACATCCATTGCTGATCTACTTATTATTTCAGCTATGTCCTATGCCAAGTGACCAGTTGCTTTCTCACTCAGTGCCAAGATGGAATTCCAGAGTGCCTTCTGGTACTGAGCCACGTATGCCAAATAAGACGCTTGATAGAGGAGCAAAGAAGCCAATGTATACACTTTTTTGGTCATGCTATCCAGTTTCCTTGGGTCCTCGCTGGGAAGAGAAGGGCACTTTGACCAGATCATAGGTAACAGCCTGAACTACCCTCTCATGATCAGGATGGGAGTACAAGTACTCAGTTCCTTACAAAGGAATAATGAGATGTGTACAGTAGTCCTCTGAAGATCTAGGAGGAGAGCTAAATGCTTGCTCAGGGGAACCATCCAGTTCCAGAAGTTCCTACTTCCTCGTCAACTTAATAGTACATTTCTTCCTCTTCTACAGGCATTTGGTATGGAACCAGAGTTGGGGGGATGGATGGAGGGGTATTAATAAAATTTCCCATATCCTGAAATGCCTGGGAAAATTACCATGCCTTTAACATATCCTCTAATTTGTGGGCACTTGTTTTGGATCAGCTGTCTGCCCCTTTCCTTTTTCAGGAGGAGTAACAGAGACAGTGTTCTCTCTTTTTTTTTTTTAGCAGACACCATTTCCAGTAGCTGCGCAAAGGCTCTTTTGCTTTTACTGGACTCAGGGTTCCTTCTTTCTGACAACATTGCAGGCAGAGAAAGCTTGGCAACCTGTAGCTGTCATAAGGTTTGAAACAAACACACTCTGGAACTCACACTGTGGAGGTGGGGGTGACTTACACACTGCAAACTGTCTGTTTGGAGATACATGAAATGAGGGTAAAAAACACTATTTTGACAACAGTTATCCAGCTCCAGAGTGTGATTTCTTCAAACCCTATCCCAGCTATGGGTTGCCAAGCTTTCTTTGCCTGCATTGTTGTCAATTGCTGTGGCACCATAACTGTGCTCTGTAAAGGCCTTGCTTTTGTGGATTTCCACAATTTGACACCCTGATCTCTGAATTCTCTTTCGTAAGTTTATCTTTGTTTTCTGCCTCCTTTGACAGGGACTGCTGCTTACTTTGTGGGGCAGGATCATCATCTGAGCCTTTCGGTGAAATGGATGCAGACTGAAGAGCCATGAGATCTTCTGTTGCCTTAGCCCTTTCCTTTTGTGTTTTAGGGCAAAACGTTTTACAGAGATCACAGTTTATAAAGTTGTGGTTGGGAGCCAGGCAATCTAGATAAAGCTAGTGGCAGTCTGCCTTTGGCAGGAGCGGAAAACAAATAGTACAATTTTTAAAGCATGCAGGTCCTATTTTTTTTTTTTTAGATCTGTCAATCATGCCAAACACTGAAGACCCAAGAAAATCGATGCCAGTTCCCAATTTAGGGAAAAAGAATTGAAAGATAATTTTAAACAAGCCCAAATAATGGGCGGCTTGGTGGCACTGAGACTCTGGTTGCTTTACCTCGTGCTACGCTGGCAACCCGTGTTCAGGAATGAGCACGGGTCACCAGGGGTTGGCAGGGGAGGAGAAGGATTGAGCATCTGATGGACTGCTCTCCTTCTCCAGGGAGGGGGGATCACCAGCTGTCGGTGCATGATCAGCCCCTAGTGGAGGCTGGGGACTGGCCCACTGATACTTGATGTGTGAGAGACGAGGCAGGAGCTTGGAGCATGGCATGTGGATGTGTGCACACTGTATCCTGTGGTGCCATTGCACACCTTGTCTTGGGAAGAAACAGCGAAAAGGTGGCCGGGTGTAGCAGAATGAAGCTGGTCCCTGCAGGTGCCACCCCCGCAAATTGCAGCAGCCTCCATCTCCGGATTCATTTGTTCGGTGGGTCGAGGGATCCCTGCCACCCCACCATGGTGGGTATATCTGTGGGGAAGCTGGTAAGGTTGCTACAAGTGGGGACGGGCTGGGGGACCGGCAAGGTGAATAAGCCGCTTATCCGGGGTATAAAAGACTAACTGCAAAAACAAGCCCAAATAAGTTAAAACTTTTTTTTTTACAAATTGCAGTTTGGTTCCTTCAGAAAGTGAACCGAGCATTAAATAAGCCAAAAACCATTAAGGCAGTTATTAACAGAGTTTTTTATATCGTGAAAATACCAGAAATAGCAATTCCGTAAAGGCGGGAACCACGCTGACAAGCAGCCTTCTCTACTTCTTGGAAACCAATTGGGAACCAGAGCAACTGCTAAATTTAACAATGTATAAATATACACCCTAACTAATGCAGAGGACCAAGAAACAACTGAACTAATAAACTTAATAAAATAACTGGGGGGCAGAACTAGTGGCCGACTGGAGCAGAAGTTGTTTGTGCTGCTCCATACCGCCACCCAAAGTTAAAATTTATGTTTTTATTCCTTGTCTAAAGTGATAATCTCGCTCCCTTAGGATTGTCTGTCAGTAGCGCTGTTGGAGGATACTTTTCTTGTGGATACTGACAATGGGTAACGCCTATAAGCAGCAACAGCAGGATCCCAGTATGTCGAAATCATGCAAACAGCAGGCCGGAGTGGAGAAAGGGGAGCCATTACACTACTTCCTGATGATGCCGAGCCCACCAATGCAGCCTTACTTTCACATATTCAGGTGTTTAGAACTGACTTTAAGCACGCAAATGGTGGTTTAAATAAAAAACTGGATTCCTGTACTCAATGTGTTCTCACCAATGAGTCTTTCCTGTATACTGGTATGTATAGTTTATTTCTCCAGTCCTTGGATTGGAATTAAAGTTATCTGATTAGGGCAACTGCTGTCTTCAGCAGAGAAATAAATCTGACATTGGGAAGCAGGGTGAAGTGTGATGACAGAGCAGAGTTTGCACTTAATTCTAATTCAAAGTTCCATAATTAGCATACGTTCCAGCTCTGGGGCAGCTCATTCCTGTGAACTGATTGCACTTTGTAAATACATTCTGATAGATTCCTGGGGTTAGACTATATCAATTTTCAGGCATGGCCTGAGAGAGTTACAACAGCTGTGAGCAGCAAACTGAATTTCAGAATAAAACTCTATCACACTGAGGTCTATTCTATTATATTCTCCATGTATTTCTAAGTCTCTATATCATCTACCTAGTCCCTACTGTCTTCTGACAAGTACATATTAGTGTTCTTCAGTGGTAGATCTTCCCTTGCTGTCCTTGGTTTGTTGTCATTCTCTTCTATATTCTTTGTTTTAAGTTTCCATAAGTACATTGTAGTTAGAGTGTAACTACACTGTAACTGCATTGCAATTGCAACGCAGTTACATTCAACAAACATGTAACTACAGTGTCCATACCCCTGTTGCATGTAATTAATGATTACGTACCCCACAGTTACATTGAAACTGACACTTAAAGTGTGACCTTCTTATTTTATATGATGGCTGTAAAATTGCACGCAGTAGTCCATCCAGATGTGGCCTGATCCTTGCCACATACAATAGCATAATCATCTTCTCACTGTGACTTGTAAATTCATATGAGATATATCCCATCATCCTGCTTGTTTTCTCATGTGCCTTTTCACGCTGGCTCAAAATCTTCAGGTTACAGTTCATTAATACGCCTAAAATCTATTTCCTCATGTGAGGCCGCTACAGTTACTCCATCTATATGTTACCTGTGGTTTCCTCTTGCATATATGCATGACTTTACAAATGGTTAAATCTACTTTTATTATGTCTTGCAGTCTACATTAAGCTTCGACCAATGCAGCAAAATCAAAATGAAATGTAACATTTATGCCTGTAGTAAACCCTACACAGTGTCGAAGGATGTTTTTTGTTGTAAAAAAAAAAAAAAAAATCATAGTCATTATTCCTTGCTTGGGCTGTAACAAATACCCAAACTGACGGCTAACTGTTGTGCTCTGGCTTATGTCTAACATCTTCCTAGAACTGTAAGAAGGGGAGAAAGCAAAGTCATTAAACAGAGGTTGGCTTCATTAAATGTTTTTGCTAGTGATGATTCAACAGTCATCATTGTCACTGCTGGACGTGTCACTGTCTGTTTCATTGCCATACTGAATAGCAGAATTTCTTATTGAAGATGCCATCATATCTACTATTTCTTTTTTAGGATTCTCCTCCAAGTCTGTCTGTATTGCTCCAACTTCTGCTAGCTTCCATTCCAGCTCTGTAACAGCAAGAGAAGAACATGATGTGTGACATCTTATGAGGGTATCCTGACGAACAACATTAAAATCTATCACTCAATCAATAAATAAAGTCCTATAACAGTTGCCATATTAACACACTTTGATAGGAACAAGGAAATACATCAAGAATTAGAGTTACATGGGGACTTTAAAAGTAAAATGTTGATTACAACCAGGTAACGAAAAGACACACAGTACATTGCATGATTATACATTTCTAATACATATTAGCCCTTTTTTCCATGTGGGACTGCAGATTTACCATACCATAACTAAAAACAATTACAAATTGTGAAGTCAGCAATTAAAAACATGCTACTAAGTTAATGGACTTAACCCTTGCAGGGCTGCGGACTGATATATCAGTCCAAAATTCCTATACGTACTAATTCTGTTGGCAGCCTAAGGGTTAAAGGTTTATAATGCTTAAGTACACTCAAGTTACTCATTCATGCCACTCTGCTATAAACTACTTAGGTACCATCAATCTGAAATATCCTGCCTATTTAAAGAGAAGTTCTAAGACTGTGCGAATAGGTTTTTTTTGATACATTAGGCCATTACTTTATGCTGGCGATAGTCATTTGAGCTAACAAAGGATTTTTTTTGTTAAGTCAACTATGGGAAGGAAGGGATTGAAAATTGTGCCGAACAGACGGCTAGTCGATCCCTTCCACTTCCTGATCTGCCTGTCCCATCCCCGCGCTCAGATGTTTTGTGACATCTAACCAGGGAGAGCATGGAGGCATGCCTTGTACAAGTCAAGGGGGGGGGACATTTTAAGCACCATTTTATATTAAATAAAGCAAAGTGGGGGACATCTCTGTCAGGGTACTACAAACAGTACTGAGAGGATAAACAAGCACAGAACGTTATGTTGCTGATGAAAGGAACCAGTGAGGCAGAACTGACAGTTCCTGGTGAAACTGGTGCTGTTAATACCAGGAGTATGTCAACATACAGATGTAGTCTTTGCTATATTGGTCCTTGTAAGAACAGATCCAGAAGCAAATGATTTGAAACCTTTTATTGGACCATCATAGATGTAACAATAAGAATAAAGTGCTTTAGCTTTCAGATCAACAAGTCCTTCCTCAGAAGCTTAATGACAGTTATTTAGAAAATTCCATACTTTTAACACCCAGATCATGCAGAAAAAAACAGAAAAAATTCCTATTGGTTCAAAATATTCATTTAAAAAAAAAATACAGAAGAAAATGTCAGAGAACTTGAATAGTACCAGTTCACCTTCTTTCTTACTATTTATCTTTCCTGGGGGTGGTATTGATTCCATTGGGTCTTATTCATATTCCCTAGCCTGTTACTATACATACAGTAGTTTGATTATATACTGTCACATATTTGAACTCTGCACATTTTGGCTTGCAGGATCTCATTTGCATGGGGGTCCTTGACAGATCAAATTGTATTGTGCTAATATTATAATGATTTGAGGTAATGAAAGTATGTTAGGAATGTTGTCTTACATACATACATACTGTACATTTACTTCTAGTTACCTTACCCTGGGGAGGGTGGAAATGTTATTTCACTGTGGTTCTATTCAGAATCCTTGGACTGTTACTGCACAGATAGTAGCATGGTTATATAGTGTCACATTTTTGAGCTCTGTACATATTAGAATACATGATCCATTTTACTTGGAATTTCATGACAAATTTAATTCCTTTGGGTAACAACTGGACTGATGAATGTGAATGATGGTGCATTAGGATATGTGTGTGTGTGTGTGTGTGTGTGTGTGTGTGTGTATGTATATGTATATAGCTCCTTAAAACTATTTATCTTCTCCTTAGGGATGGGGAGAATTTAATTCCTATCATTTTTTATTCAGAGTCCTTAGACATTTTCAGTATATCAACTTGTTATGTTATACACTAAGAATTTCTTGAAATCTGTATATATCAGGCTGCATGGTTTTAATTTCTTGGTGGTCCTTGACAAGCAGTTTTTTGTTTGGCACTTATACTGCCAATTTGTATTATCATTTATAAACTCCTGTTATTATACTTTAGGCCTTAAGGTTTATGGAGCATAATAACTAGTTTGAGAGTATAGTTGGTTAATGGTTCCAGCTAAGTTTTACTTTCCATATAGTGGGTAACTATTGCTCACTTTAGGTAAACTTCACTGTTTACTCTTTGTATGCCATATATAGATACTTTCTGCAGTTCTATTTTGTGGGGCTTATTTTTTACTTACAGCTTTAGTATGCCTTTAATCCAGGTGGATTTTGCTTTTCATTTAATGCATTCTTATACACACTGTGACACTCACAATTAGGTTTAGGAGCTCTCTGCTCGAGTAGTTATCTTATTCTTAAAGTATCTCTAGTCATTTTAATTTATGTGCAGTGTACTCCTTACATCTGACCCCGAGGCCCTTTCAGCTGAAGGTGAACAGGTACTATTCAAGTTCTCTGACATTTTCTGCTGTATTTTTTTAAATGAGTATTTTGAACCAATGGGAATTTGTTCTGTTTTTTTCTGCATGATCTGGGTGTTAAAAGTATGGGATCTTCTAAATAACTGTCATTAAGCTTCTGAGGAAGGACTTGTTGGTCTGAAAGCTAAAGCACTTTGTTCTTTTTGTTACATCTATGTTGGTCCAATAAAAGGTATTAAATCATTTGCTTCAGGAGCATGTCAGGAAGAGGAGACAAAGAGCTTGGAGACAGGCCAAAGAAAATGCAGCGCAAGCAGCCTTTGTTGCAGCATGCTGAGCAGATCCCTCTTCCTGATTCAGAAGATGAAGAAAATCAGGAAGTTCCTGAGAGCATCACTGGACTCTTATATTGGCTGGCAGTAAAACAGGTTAAAGTGAGAATCACTGGCTCGAAACAATGAGACTCCTTTAAGAAGGTCGGATGGGGCCTGGTCAAGTTGCTGCCAATAGAGAAAGAGGGGGTTCCAGCCTGAAAGACATTGAACTAAACAAGTTTGGACCTACTGATGAGATAGAGGCATACCTAACAACTTTCAGAAGAGTGGCCAGAGCCTGCCAATGGCCACAAGACCAATGGACTATCAGATTAGTGATTTACCTGACTGGGCCAACCCAACTGGCTTACAGTCATATGGACAGTACCCAAAGTGAGAATTGCAACCGGGTGAAAGAAGCAATTCAACAAAGGTACAGCATTTGTAGAGAGAAACTTATTGGCAGCAGTTTCAAGCAGTGATATTCCATGAGCAAGATTAACTCAGGGAAATGTACATTAGACAACGGGAGCTATGTCACAAGTGAGTGAAACTGGAATTGAAGATGGTTCAGCAGGTTTTGGAGATCTTCATCCTGGAGTAGTTCTTACAGATTCTACCAAAATGACATCCAGATGTAGGTCAAGGAATGTCATTCTGATACAGGAGAGAAAGTGATCACTCTGGCCAAAGATTTCCAGCTGACTCCCCAGACAGCTCTTTGAGGACCAACGAGAAGCAATGGGCCAGTAAGACAATTTCCTTCTCTCACTCCTAAGACTGAGCCTAGACCTATTGATGGGGGGTAGTGGGCCCAGGGTACCTCTGTCTGAAATTATTTGCCATTACAGTAAATGGGTGGGACATATCACCTGGAAATGTCCAAAGAAACAGACTAAGCCACCCAAGCTGAAATTAGCCGAGTGGGGTCAGTATCTGACAGACATACAACTTGAGGGGCAAATCATATCTGCCCTGCCTGACTTAGGAAGTTAACAGACTTTAATAAGGGCAGATCTGGTACCAAATACTTGTAAAAGAGGGCCTGTCACTGGAGTTTCATGTATTCATGGTGCCACCAAGTATGACCCGACAGCTCATGTGGACATGTGTGCATAAAAGGGGTAGTTCATTCTATGAAGGCTGGGATGGTGGATACCTTGCCTGTACCTATGGTGCTGGGCCATGATGTTCTGAATTTCTCTGTACTGGTACCTGGGGAACTTTCAGCTGCCATGGTTACCATGGTACAGGCTAAACAACAGCCTAATCTGGAACATATATTTCCATTTTATGATTCTGAACTGTTTGATACCTATAACCGCATTAAGAATACAAAACGAGAGAAGACAATCTCAGAATGTCTGTGGTTAGCTGAAGAAAAAAGAGCATCAAAGATTGATAAGGTCATGACTGTGCTGTTGATGGTTTACCCAATCAGTTAAAAACAAGCCGATGTAACACTGAAATATATGTTTGAGTTAGTGAAAAGGGGACAGACACCCAAAAAAGAAGGTGAACCTGTGGATGAATTGAAAAATGATGTCTGTACAGGGTTTGTCATGTCCCCAAACAAAAGAATGAGTTAATCAACTTATTGTCACTGAGAAATTTCACCCAGAGTTGCTGTACCTTGCCCATGATATATCCCTTGCAGGACATCAGGGTAAGGATTGCACCCTGAGTGGATTGCTTCAGTGGTTCTTGTGGCCTGGCATCCACAAACAAGTGGAAGACTATTGTGGAACCTGCAAGGAGTGTCAGAAGGTTGCCCCCATCACTAG
Source organism: Neoceratodus forsteri (assembly GCA_016271365.2). Classification (NCBI taxonomy): domain Eukaryota; kingdom Metazoa; phylum Chordata; order Ceratodontiformes; family Ceratodontidae; genus Neoceratodus; species Neoceratodus forsteri. The sequence continues at coordinate 1,618,556,356 of CM057452.1, forward strand.
TAAGGATAAGATACCCATGATCCCTGTGCCCATAGCAGATATCCTTTTTTAAGGGTGGCCATGGATATTGCAGGGTCACTATAAATGAGTGCCTAGGGGAATCATTTTAACCTGGTGATATGTTATTACAGTACCAGATACTGCCAGATACCTGGATGCTGTACCACTTAGGACAGAAACAGCCCCCAAGATAACAGAAGAGTTGGCTAGACTGTTTAGTGGGGTGGGGTTTCCATAAGAGCTGCTGACAGACCAGGGGTCTAACTTCAGTGCTGCCCTCCTGAAAGAGTTGTGCCAATTACTGGGAGTAGCTACTGTGAGGACATCTTCTTACCATCCCCAGACTGATGGTCTAGTTAAACGGTACAATCAGACTCATAAACATGATTAAGAAGCATGAGCATTAGGAGGGGAACACATGGGATTTATACCTCCCTTATTTGTTGTTTGCATACTGTGAGGTGCTACAAGCCTCTACAGGGTATTCCCCTTTTGAACTTTTGTATGGTAGACAACCAAGGGGCCCCCTTGATATACTTAAAGACACTTAGGAAGAGCAACTTGACCCACAATAGGAGGTGACCCAACATATTGTGCACCTCAGAAAGAATTTGGGTAAGGCTGGCCCACCAGCGCAGTGGCAAGGCATCCATCTGCAGTGCTGACATCCCGTGTTCGAGGATGGACTCAGGAGTCAGAAGGCTGGCTGGGGGGAGAAGGATTGAGTGTGCCAAGGACAGCTCTCCTTCGGGGGGAAGGGGGGAAGAGTGTCGGCGCTATGCGTACCTCTGGCAGAGGCCGGGGATACCACCATGTCTGGCACCATATGTAAGGGGGTTGGGGCAGATGCTGGCATCATTGCATGTCAATCATCAAGAAATGCATTGCTGGCTGCTAAGAATGGCCCCCACCTCTGCTGCCACCCCCTGCTGCGGACCAAAGTCTGCCGGGGGGGTGTCCCACTCCTGTGATCCACCCCAGGGGGCAAGCCAGGGCTTTGTGACTGTGTTTCTTGGGCAGGGGGGCCCACCCCCACCCAGGAGGGGCAAGCCTGGGGATAGGGGGTGAGTGGCAAGTGGAGCAGTGACCAGATCCTCCTGTGGGGGGGCAATAGCCGGTGGACAAAAAAAAAAAAGGAAATGTTTGAGTAAGTATGTAAAATTGCTCATGAGAATTGTGCTCAGGCACAAATGGTTAGAAAGTGTATTCTGACAAAGGGACTGGAATAAGGGTGTTTCAAGCTGGGGGACAAGGAGTTGTTGCTACTGTGTACCATTGAAAACAATCTGTTGGTAAACTGGCAGGGTCTGTTTATAGTGGTGAGACAAGCTGGTCCCATCACATATGAACTTGAAACTCCTGGAAAAGGGCCCAAACCAAGATCTATCACAACAGTCTTTTGAAGTGCAGGGTAGAACACAGTCCTCAGCCTTCCTTTACTGTTTTGATTGACCAGGAAGATGGAGGACTTCAGGTTGCCTATCAACAGCTAGAGGGGGCTCCGAATGTTCAAACTGTGAATAACACAAAACTGGACAATTCTCAGTTGAACAATGTACACAAGGTGGTAAAACATTATAAGAAAACCTTCAGGATTGTCCCAGGATGTACAAAAGGGGTAGAGTACAACCTAGAAACAGGTGATACTGTTCCCATTATGCATAAACAATACAGAATCCCAGAAAGGTTGAAACCCCAGGTTGCCAAGGAGATTAAAGAGTAACTCATTCTTTTCCAAAACAATCCCCCCCCCCAGAAGTATGACAAACCCTTACCAGGCTCTGAGTCCAATGGTGACAGAATTTAATTTTATATGTGCCCTCATTTAGGAAGGGAAAGGGTCATAATTTGGCTCCATGGAGCTGAGCTGCACTGATCCCTTCCACTTCTTGGTACCTCTTCTGGCAGTGATCCACCCCATGCAATCGCATTTTGTGATGTCACCATATGGATTGCATAGGGGTGCACCCCCATAGACATGCGAAACGGGCTGTTTTCCAAAGTAAAATTTTTGTAGTATAGATTACCATTCGAGTGGCCAGATTTTTTCCAAACAGCCATCTAAACTAGAAAAATTTTACTTTGAAAAACAGCCCCATTCATATCTATGGGGTGTACCACCTGTGCTATCCATATAGTGACATCACAAAATGTGATAGCACGGGGGTGGATCGGGGGTGGATCATTCCCAAAAGTGATACCAGGAAGGGGAAGGGATTAGTGTGGCTCAGCTCCATGGAGTAAAATTACAATCCCTTCCCTTTCTAAATGGGGGCGCATATAAAATTTCATTCTGTCATCATTGGACTCAGAGCCTCATTAGGGTTTTAATGCTTCTGGGGCTCAGCACCTAAATATTTGCTCTTTAAAAATATGAAAGCTTTGAGGATAATTGAACCTTCAGAAAGTGACTGGTGTTCACCAATGGTGATTGTGTACAAAAGGGAGGGCGGGATTAGAATTTGTATTGATTTTTGCAAAAAGAATCAAGTGGCAAAGTTTGATGGCTATCCTATGCCTAGGATAGACAATTTAATTGACCAACTGGGGGAATGCAAAATACATTTCCACCCTAGACCTAAGCAAAGGCTACTGGCAGAAAGTGGCATGCAGTGACTTTTAGCAAGGCATGCAGTGGGTGCTCAAGGCAATTATAAAAGGCCGAGGGTCCGGGGGCCACCTAGACTCCCAGAAGCTATAGGATTTTTCATGCTTTGTGGTGCATTTTGGGGTGCATTTTGATGCATTTTAGAATGTGTATGCCACCACTACCATTACACTTGTGCAGCGGATGCAAGGTTACCCCTGGGAGCTCTTTTGATGCCTGGCCATGTACCAAGACCCATAGGAGAGTGCTCTGGAGGGAACTTTGATACCACCAAGTGTTGCAAGCATGCCCTGAATATGGATTTCAGGTTACAGTGCCGCCACTCCACAAGATGTAAGAGTGCCCTGGAAGGCCCTTTTTTGCATATTATTAACTGAAGCACAAGAAATATAAAGAGACTATGCACAAGCAGGCAGACATGCAATTCCTTGTACAGCACTGAATCCCAAACTGGAGTGCCTTATGGCTTGCTGCAGTTCCTAGTGTAGACAGCCCAGGTTAATATCTAATACATCTAATGCATCAGCAGTGCAAAAAAATAATCGCACACTACTGTTGTTCTGATAAGTAACATAGGTAATACAAATGTGCTACGCCTAAGTGAGCAATCAGTGCTGTGACAGACTAATAGTATCTCCATAACGTCATATAATTAATAAGGAACAGAAATAATATACACAGCCAAGAGAAAATAGTCACAGATCTCTTCACTACTATGATAATTTGGTGGATAAACATGACATTAACCCTTTCTTTAACCATAAGTACCGGCTGAATGATTTTGCTCCCCATGAGCAGACCAATGTAAAAAGCGAGATCACATCTTTTAAAAAACAGAAAAACACTGCCTCCTTCCTTCTGTGCTGCAAATATTACCTCAAGTCATGCCTTAAAAGCATCAAAAGGGAAAGCATCCTGGAATTTGATAAAATCCTGGTTTTTAAATGAATCTTCTCTGCCTACAAATTATTGTGCCTGTGATGAAAAATGTATTTTATTTAATTTAAAGTTTGTGACCAGGAGAGGCACACTGAGCTCATTTCCAGGTGCAACCTGAGGGAAAGGGATGGGGAATATGTGTACAGATGAAAATGTGACTTTCCGAACCAGATTAAACTGTTGGTGGTGTTTTTAGTGAATGTGAAAAACGATAATTGGGTACTATAATATAGATGGGTTTTATCTTTGGATATCTTAAATCTGCTGTAATAGTTTAATAATTGATACTAATGATGTTTGATGCTTATATACTGTATATATTTAATTGCATTTTTGTATGAAACCTTTTTTAATTGATACGTGAGCTTGTATGTTTGCTTGATGGCCCCTGTTGTAGATGTGTTTTGGCTCAACTGGGCTATCTTTTTCTTGATTTTCAGAAATAAATGATTACTACTACTACTACTATTAAAATGTGGCATTCTTGCTCTCCTTTAATCAAATGCATACCATAAACTGGCTTCGGGATTAAGGGATGCATTTGCTTCTTGAAACTTAGTCCAATGGAAGATTTATGCAGCTACCAGATTGAAGTCAATCTTCCTTAAAGAGACATGTTTTTCTTTGGGGGTGGGGGTCTGGCTGTAGCAATTAATACTGTTTCCCTTTCCCTTGGTCAGACATTTTCCATCCTGGACAGCGTGTTCCCAAATCTGAGGGGTAGCAGGGTGGGATTTGAGGGTGAGGGGGTAGTTTCTCTTAAAATTTGTATTCTTAGACTTGAAGCTGGGCCCTGTCTGGAGATATTTGTTTCCCTTAGAGATGACACCAGAGGTGGCAGGTCAAGTCAAAAACACTGTGTTAAAGTGAGAAAAGCCTTCCTTCTATTCAGAACCTAGTTCTAGTCTCATAAGGCCTAAGCTTAGAGTGTCTCATTTTCTGTTGCTTTCTCCTGCTTTAGTTCACACCATCTGCTAGCTGCTAAGAGCTCTATTCATGAAGCTTCTGTTCTGCATTTATGGCATAAGCCTGTTACTGCTGTGCTGTTATGGAGCTGGGCTTGTGGGGCTGCAATAAGCTGCATGCATGGAAGACATCTTTGTATCACTTTCTACTGCTGGGTGGCGATGAGTAAATCATGACAGACAGGAACTAGTTGTATGCTACGCTGTAATGCCAATACATCAAGCAGTGAAATTTGCCATATACCAGTAGCGCCAGCAGAAATTATACAAGGAAATTGTGGTAGCTGCTACATATTCGACAGGCCAAAGCCCAGTACTACCAATCCGCTCTTGTCACCTCCTGGGGATCAGCTAGAAACTTTTGGGATAATGCAAAGGAGCTGAATGGGAAATCCCACTCCCCACTCCCCTCTCAACTTTCCTTTAATGGAACTGTCTGCTCTGACCCCCTTGGCATTGCAGACTGCCTAAACCACACTTTCTCAGACCTGAGTTCAGTCCTTCCCAGTAACTTCTTTGACCCCATCCCAGTAGCACCGCTGCCCACTCTCTAGAGACCTCCTTTCTACCTACGTACCATCTCCCCGTTGGAGGATAGACCCCTTCTGCAAAAAGCTGTTAGTAGTAACAACCCCAGCACCGACCCACTGGACACTAGACTACTTCATCTGATGTTGGATGCTATCCTGGTCCCACTTACCGAGCTGCTCAACCACTCTCTGTGCCTGGGGCAGTTCCCTAGCACATGGAAAAATGCCATCATCACTCCCATCCTAAGGAGCAGCGATCGAGTGACCCCGGGTAACTATCAACCTATCTCCATCCTCCCCCCACTCTCTAAGGCCCTTGAAAAAGTAGTTTCCAACCAGCTTGCTGAATACCTGGCCATGCACAATATCCTGTACCCTGAACAGCATGGCTTTCATGCAGGTCACAGCACCACAACCACACTACTTGAATTCTCCAACTTCCTGCACTCTGCTCTTGATGCCAGAAGTTCTGCCAGTGCCGTGTTCATTGTCCTCTCCAAGGCCTTTGATACAGTTTGCCATCCTCTCCTGCTTGACTCCCTCAGATGCCTTGGCTTCTCCCCCAGCCCCCTTGCATGGTTCACCAGCTACCTCTCTGCCAGAACTCAGTGTGTAAAAATCAATAGCACCCTATTTGACACACGACCTGTCTGCTCTGGGGTTCCCCAGGGCTCCATTTTAGGCCCTCTCCTCTTCAGTCTCTACCTCAACTCCCTCCTCTTGGCCTGCCCAAGTAAGATCCTCCTCTACGTGGATGACGCTGTGCTCTTTGCCGTTGACCCCAACCCCAACACACTCCAGGCCACCCACCAACAAGCTTTTGATAGAGCTGAGCATTGGTTCACATCCTGAAGGCTAGTCCTGAACCTAAAAAAGACCAAAGCTATGCTCTTCTCGCATCGCCAAAGCAAAGCCAGTGGTGCCCCTCTTGTGATACTGCCTAGCACACTAAACCCCATTGAGCAGGTTTCCTCCTACAAGTATCTGGGCATTACCTTTGATTCAGCACTCTCCTTCCATTCCCATATCAATGCCCTTTCTGCTGCCACCAATGTCAGGATTGGACTGTTATACCGTCATAGGGACTGCCTACCACAAGAGGCCCTTAGATTGGCAAGCACCTCCTCTGTCCTGTCGCTAGTCGACTATGGGCTTCCCATCTATGCTGTAGCCGACAACACTATGCTTGCAATAATCCAGCTCTCTATAAACAAGGCCTACTTGCTAATGCTGGGAGTCCCTAGGCGTACTCATACATACCTCCTGTACTCCACCACCAACTTGCTCAACCTTGAAGAAAGACTCCATTTCCAAACCTGCCTTCTTGTAAAAAAGACCCTGCTAGGGCTCTCCCCCACCCCGGGGTACCACCTCCCTGCAGTGTGCCTCCCCCTCTGTCTCCACCCGCAGCACTGTCAAAACCTCCCTTATTGTCCCCAGGGTAAGGACCTCTATGGCCCAGAGATCCTTTTGCTATCGAGCTCCCTCCTGGTTCAATTCCCTTCCAGCCAATATAGCTGACTCCACTAAACTTGGTCCTTTTAAGGTCTCCCTCAGAAGCCATCTGACAAGCACTCGCCGCTGCAGCTGCACATAATCCCCCACCTGCCCCTTACCTTCACCCCTAAGCTGGGTCTGCTCTGTTTACTTTTGCTGCATATACCTGGGGTATCATGCAACATCTGCTGATTAATGTAATAAAATATCTCTGGTTGCTACCTGATGTGGTACTCATGTACCCATATTATGACTACTGTGATCTACCTATTACCGAGCGTGTACCACCAGTGAATGCCTGTAACACTGGTTTCTTTTTTAATCTAAGCGTTATGTACGGTACTGTTTGTTTGCTGTGATGTATTACTCTCTTGACGAGGTGCCTTTGTAAATGAGTCTATGACTCAAAGGCCTGTAAACCGATGATCTAATAAATAAAATAAATAAATATTTTAATTTTTTTCACAATTCTTTTTCCCTCCTGTTACAACCTACGGAGCCTCTCTCAGGCATTCTGCCTGTACCTGCCCACCTGAGGTTCTCTCAGCCCTGAGCCTCATCTCCCCCCCATCTCCCACAGCTAGTACCCCAGCTTAACCCCTCTGGGATGGGGCCACCCCTTCTCTTTGGGTGCTCTTACAAGTCAGACCCTGGCTGTAGGTGAGGGCCCGGGCAGAGGAACTAGAAGGACGGGAGAGACGAATGTGGTGGTGGGTATAGGGGTCAGGTGCCCTCGCCTACCCTGCAGGGCCGGGCTTTTCCATGTTCTAGTGCTCTCTCTGCCCCCACTCCTTGAATGGGCACATAGATACATAGATACATAGACAGTGTCGGCAGATAAGGGCCTATGGCCCACCCAGTCTGCCCATTTGAGCTTGTAAGTTCAGTTTGTTTTCCTAGAAGTCTGTTGCCCCTTACCCCTGACCTCCAGAATTCCTTTATGTCTATCCCATGCATTCTTAAATCCCGTGATTGTTTCAGCCCCACCACTTCCTCTGGCAGGTGTTCCACTTGTCTACCACCCGTTCTGTGAAGAAATTCTTTCTCATGTTTCCTCTGAATCGTCCTCCCTCCAACTTCATCCCATGCCCTCTTGTCCTGGAACATCTTTTTCGCTTAAAAATAGTGTTTTCCTGCACCCTGTTCCTCCCTGTAAGATACTTGTATGTCTCTATCATATCCCCTCTGACACCCCTGACACCATGGCACACGGCAACCCTGCCGACATCAGCTACGCTGCATAGCGTGCTGTCTTGCATACTGCAGCATCCCCAATCTCCACCGGGAGCCACTGGTACCCCGGACAAGCCCCAAACCTCCCCCCAGGGGAGAAGAGCAGCCCTGTGGGTGCTCAATCATCGCTCCATCCCTGCCGACCCCTGGCGCCCGAGCTCGCTCCTGAACTCGGGTTGCCGGTGTGGCATGAGGTGTGGCGTCCAGCACCTCAACCCTCAGCACCACCAGGCTGGCTGCTGCTGCATATTAACTCATTCCTTCCTGATGACGCCATATGGCGTCATAAAAAAAATACCTCTTTTTCCTGATGACGCCATATGGCGTCCTAAATCATTTGCTGTAGTGCCTGATGACGCCAATTGGCGTCCATATCTTTCTCTTGGTGCAGCTCAAGCATTTGTTTACATTTGATGAACTGAGTTGTACCAGCTAATAGGGGACATCGTACCCTTACTAATTTTACCTAATATAATATGTGTTCCTATTGGCTATTTTTGAGAAAACAAGCCTTAATGCATAAATAAATAAATTTACTATTTTTTGCATGTGCTGTGAAAAATGTATTATGTTCATTCTGCCATTAGTTTGTATCGTAACAGCAAATCATCTTGTTTTAGTGTAACATGTTAACCTGATCAGGTTTACACTATAATTAATTTCATAATTTATTTAGTTTTGTTTTTATTATGAGCAATCCGATTGGCGTCACCACTTTGGTGTATTTTTGTCTTTTGGGGTATTTTTCTACAATAACATGTTGTCACTGATATCATGATTGTTATAACTATTAGTCCATTTATACCACTAAGTGAGCTGAATATTTCTGTATTTAAAATAGAGCTCTGTGATTGGTGGATTTTCTGACCTCATCAATTCTGAATTTAACTGGTATAAAGGGATTGTCTTAGATGCAGGCACCATCCACTGATGAAGCCTTAGTTGTCAGCGCCAGGAACCGCGCAGATCTTTTGTTGTGTCTTCCACTATTCTATTCAATGTGTGTCCTGAAGCGTTAGACTAAATCCTTATTTAGCATTCAAGCAAGGACTCGTATTTTTTTACAGCTGTTACTGGAGGGAAAGTGGCTCTCTGGGCTCTGGAGTGTACAGTGATTTTTTTTTTGATGTTTCAGTTAGGGGTCACAGCCCTCACCTGCACCCGCCCTAGCTCTGTAGTGCGTCACCATTTGGTCATATTGATCCTCACTGTTGCCATGCTTGCTCTATGCTTATTGTACACGTCACTATTTCCATTAACCAGTCAGAGCGCACACTGGTGCAGGAAGAGCATGGTGACTAGAAACTTAGTTTCAAGATGGAGTGCTGTTCTTATCCTAAAATACTCACTTCATTTCGTGCCAAACCTCGATTTGTAATCTGTATTTACTTTATTTGTTTTTATTTTTATTTATGATAAAAGTTTTCATAGTTGTTACTTTGTTCATTTTGGGATAATTTCTGGTCATCCTGTGTGATCACATCTTATGGATCGGGCTGGCATTCCTGATGGGAGAGTGTGTTTCTTGTGCATGTACTAGATGAGGTCACATGAATTCAGCACCTTTTGTTACTTTTTAAAGAGTTTATGTTCGAATTATGGCTATATTAAAATCTATGTGGCATGTTGCTCCCTGCATTATGGATGATAAGTGGGTTAGGGTCAGTAGCATGTTTGTCTCATGCTCGGCACTTGAGTTTTCTCCCTAATACGCAGTTGCTGATTGTTTAAAATGAAAAAAATAATAGTGTTGCCTTTAACTTATCTGGCATCAGTCCAGCCCCAATCTCTGATGCATTGTAAAGGCCAAATCAGTTTTGAATCCCTCCACAGTCACTGGTGTTGTCCATCGACTCATATGACGTCAGTCCAGACTCAACCTCTGATGCACTGTAAAGTGTTTCAGGTTAAAATCCTCCACAGCCACTTGTAAGATCTAGCTCCTTACCATGCATCAGTCGAGCCCCAAACTGTAGTGAACAGTGAAGTGCATTTCAGGTTCAGATCCCTCCTGAACTGATGGTGTTGTCCATCGACTTACCATGCATCAGTCCAGACCAATCCCATAATGCACTGTGAAGTGCATTTCATGTTCAAAACCCTCCACATCCACTGGTGTAGTCCATCAGTTCAGCCCCAATCTGTGATGCACTGTAAAGTATTCTTCAGATTCAAATCCCTCCACAGCCACTTGTAAGATCTGTCTCCTTATCATGCATCCATCGAGCTCCAAACTGTAGTGAACAGTGAAGTGCATTTCAGGTTCAGATCCTCCACAGCCAATGGTGTTGTCCATTGACTGATCTGGTGTCAGTCCAGCCCCAACCTCTACTGCACTGTAAAGTGCTGTTCAGGTTCAAATCCATCAGAGTCACTGATTTAGTCCATCTGTTCATCAGTCTTCAGTCCAACCTTTATCTCTGACACTCTGTGATGTGCATTGCTGGTATGGATCCTCCTCAGTCATCATGGTGTAGTCCATTGTGCACATCAAGATTCATTCCAACACTACCCTCAGATGCACTATAATGTTCTATTCAAGTTGAATCGCTCCACAACCACTTTAGTCCCTTGTGCTCATAATGCTTCAGACCATCCCTTACCTCTGATGCACTGTGATGTGATCAGTGCCAGTGTATGACATATACAGTCCATTCAAATGAAACATAGCACACAGTACACATGTGCCAATGAGCATCACTCCATGGTGCAGGCACACCCACTCCTTCCACCCACACAGTCGCCATGCTGAATGTTGCAACATATTACATGTGTATGCAGGCAAACCATGTGGCACAGCACATAGTACACAACCTTTACAGGTGTACATGTCATCACCCTGTATGTGTACCCACAATGTTTCTGCATGGCATATGAACACCATTACCAGGTGCAGGCAGCCCACCTGCTTCCCTACAACTGAGTATACCCCAAGGACAGGTGCCAATTCATGACACAAAATGACTGCAGTGCCTATGAGCATCATTCCTTGGTACAGGCACACCCACCCCCTTCCCCATGACACAGTATACCCCAAATTACCAGTGCCTTTTCAGCAATTTCATCATCCTATACGTATACCCATAATGTATCTACAGTGTCTGTTAGCACCATTATTAGATGCATATAGCCCTCTCATTTCCCCAGAACATATGAAGTGCATCTGAGCCTGTACTAGAATGCAGGACCCCCCACCCCACCACCACTAACACACAGTGCTTCCTCATACAGTCATTCCTCACCTTAAACCATCCCATAATACAACCCTAAAAATAAACTATGCTAGGAAATTAAATAACAGATTTATGTAACATGATATTTACTGAAAGACTGTGAATCTTTACATGAACAACATCATGCTTCATTTACAGTATGATAAAGCAAACAGCACAAATAAAATACAGTTTCCTATACTTATCATGGGATTTTATTGCAAAATAAAATAAAATAGTTTATTTCAATTAAATTATACATTTAACTACAGCACATATGCAATTAATCATAGAGAGCCCTCCAGCACTAACAAATGTCTCCATTTCCTGTGTCAGCTCACTGACCTACACTGGAGGTGTTCTTCCTGTTTACATCACTTGACCTCACAAAGCACTTCCTTCCTGCATCACTTCCTGATATGTCCTTCTAAGGTAATGTGTAAATATGTTCTTACTAAACTAGGGGAAAAACAAAAAAATTGATAATCAGATTCATAAACTAAAGTCAGTGGGTAGGAAGAATTGAACACTGCAAAAATTCCAACCAGTGGAGTGGAAGAAAAAACTCAAACTGTAATAACAAGAGATTCAGATATTGATTTCTGATTAAAAAAATGGTAAAAAAAACTTGCAAAATTTATATTTAGACAATGACAGATGTTTACTGTATATTTTTAACAATTTTAATCAATAATTTTACAGAAATTTAATATTTTTGCATGACTAAGTAAACAGAGCATAATTATATTTAAATAAAATCATCAGAATTTATTAAAATATGAAAACAACCTTACACAACATTAAATCCAGTTAAATAGACATTACCAAACCTCACTCATTTTCAAAAACTTTTTGTCCTGAAAAACTTTTCTTTTTACAGTTTTAAAATTGGATGTATGGTTTTTAAGATATGTAGGTTTAAGCACAGTGTGTTTGTATGAATGCTGCAGATCTAAAACCCCTTCAGGCACACAGGTGTTCTAGCAGCAGGCAGAGGGCACCTGAACATTCTAAGTGACAATAGGATAGAATGAGTTAAAAGGAAAACAGAATCTCTTTTTTTTTTGTGATCAGTCAGTAGCAGTACAAACCCACTACTTATAAGGAGGTTCTATGCTGTGCTGTGCGGTACACGTACGGTGCTGTAATTTCCATGTGTCACCACAGAATGTCACCATATACCAGTAGAGCCAGCAGAAAGTGTACATGGAAATTGTTCCAGCAGTTGTATAACAAAAGGAAAATGATAGTTTTTTATTTTAGTTTGTCATTAGCCAGTGGCAGTATAAACTCCCTGCTGACAAGTAGGTCGTGTTGTACACAGTACATGTGCAGTGTGCCAGCAGAAACTGTGCACTGGTGAGGTATTATCCCTTGGATGAGACATGAAACCAAAACTCTTCTACCAATCTTAAGGCGTCTTTACACGCAGTGATTGGTATCACAACGATCAACTGCAACTTTATCTTTCTGCTGTGTACAGGCAATCTGTTCCACAACAGAAATGAACGTTCATTGATTCAGTGTTCCCTGCTTTCCTGAGTGTGTAGTTTTGTTCTGTTCTGTCTGGCTGTGTTCTAGTGCCCTTTGGCTCATTTCTATCCCATGACAACAGGGAATCCCAAGTTGTCTTGGCTGTTGCAGAGTGGATCACCTGTAGACAGCTCAAAGAGGGTAACATTACAGTTGATCTGTACCGTTCATTCTGATACAGATCACAGTATGTAAAGGCGATCCACTCCACAACAGACCAAGCGGAACAAAGTGCAATCACGGAACAAGTGCCCCGTGTAAAAGTGCCTTTTGATTACTGTCCAAGTGAAAATAAAAGATCCCATAGTACTTATTGAAGAAGAGCAGGGGAGTTTTTTTTTAAAAAGGAAATATATACAAGAACAAAAACGTAGCAGCTTTCAGATGTAAATAGTCATATTCCCCTTACAAATGTTTAAAATAAAAATAAGGCAAACATTCATACAGTACAACAACCCTTTCCTGTGACATCTCTACTGAGTACACTCAAAACAACCCAAATGAAATAACAAAAGAATTCAAATCAGGCAGCGTTCTACATACTATAGCCATGTAATCTCATCCCAAAGAATGAAAAAATGGCTTTTAAGTAGTTGTTTAACCTCCCTTTCATATAAAGATCTTACTTCGATACTCATGATTTGAAAGTCAGGCGCGCACACACACACACACACACACACACACACACACACACACACACCATCAAGGAACCTAAGGCAATGCTTGTTGAAGTATCCACAAACCTTTATTTGTACAAATGCATTGTAAAACCTTAGCTGTGAGCAGCAGTAATCACAACTCAGTCCTCTTCACAATGGCGTTTCATGCTGTTCTCATGATTTTTCAAGGTGCAAGAACAGGGTGAAAGATCTGTTTTTATGCTGGTTATCCCTTAAAGAGACAGAACTAATTTAATGTGACACTGTTGAAAACATACATTACTAATGTTGTGAACAGACATCTCATTCTCATACCAGTTCATACAGTGGACAAGCGAAAAAGCAGCTAACATGAGTACATAGAAGTTAATAAAAACACCCAAAGGTGAAGCCACTTGAAGAGATAAGAAGCATCACCTGATGGTGAGAGTGAAACCGTGTAGTGCCTAATGATAGGAAGTTACCAGCATGTAGTTCAAATTACAAAATCATTCCATAATATAGTCACATAAAACAAAATAGGTAGAATGAGTAACAATGTCTGCTGCCCACTCCTTTGTAGTGTCTTCTGAACTTCAGCCCACTGTGCAGCTTGGAGTTCCTCGATTGCTGAATTGGATTTCCCTGGACTGATGCTCTCCACTCACTCTCCACTAATAAATCAGATTGCTGCAATCATGGCACTGCTGCTCACCACTGCCACATCACCTGCCCGGGACCTAAATTTTTGACAATAATTAGTTTCCTGAGAGTTAAGAGTTAAGACAGTGACCTTGATGCATGCATTCCACAGGAAGGGGAGACATGCATTCCCTAGCTGAAGCAGAGAGTTCGAGAGGGAGGCTACATCAGATGCAGACTGAAAAGACTGCCTTATGCTAAATGGCTTGTGATTAATCTTGTATACCACTATTACTATAATAAAGATGACTACTACCTTTTAGCAAGTCTGTGTGCCTGAATTACAAACAGGACATGGTACCAGGAGTGGTTTCGGGATCTTTATGAACACAAAGAAGAAGATTTCTCATGAAAACACACAGCACACTGATAAACTGCTCAAGGACTGAAGTTTTGGTGGGCTGAGCTAATGGCCACAGCAGTCTGGAGAAATGGAACACATCAGACCACCACTAGAAATAAGGTTTGTGGGCAATCTAGGAGACACATGGAAGCATTTCAATCAGCAATTTGACTGTTATTTAGAAGCTGTGGGTGCAACTGAGAAGGAATAGTTCCTATGGAGTCAGAGTGCATTCCTCAAGAACACGGAAACAGGCCAGGGCAACAGGATGGGGAAAGCAGACAACTACTAAACAAGTCAGCCGTATGGAAGTGGACATCTGCACATGAACAACAATTCCAAGAGATATAATGATTACTAACTGCTGCACCCACCTTGCAATATTTTGATATCTCTTGTCACACAAAGGTTTCCACAGATGCCTCAAAGGACGGTATAGGAGCCATACTGTTACAGCACAAAAACAGCAGCTGGAGGCCTGTCGCATATGCATCAAGGGCCTTCACAAAGACTGAATACAAATACGCTCAGACTGAAATGGAGATGCTGACAATAGCTTTTGGATGCGATGCCTTCCATAATTACATTGATGGAACCCCGTTTGTGATTGAAACAGACCACAAACTACTGCTTACCATTTCAAACAGAGATCTATGGCATGCCCCACCTCGAATTCAGAGACATGTAAACCTAGTTACAGTGCATGAATAATATAGCCTACAAGTAGCGGAGATTGGGCATGCCACTAGATAAGACATGGTCATAGGATTTCACAATAACCTCAGGTTAGTATGTACTGTTCACTCTGCAGTTTTTTTTTTTTGGAAGACAGGGGATGTCCTGAGAGTTAAGAGTTAAGACAGTGACCTTGATGCATGCATTCCACATGAAGGGGAGACATACGCTCCCTAGCTGAAGCAGAGAGTTCAAGAGGGAGACTACACCAGATGCAGGCTGAAAAGACTGTCTTATGCTAAATGGCTTCTGATTAATCTTGTACACCACTATTACTATAATAAAGATAACTACTACCATTTAGCAAGTCTGTGTGCTTGAATTACAAACAAGACAACTAGTGGTCCTTCTGCCTTTCTGCTTCCACTGCTCCTTCAGCCCGCTCCATGGGATGGCATCCAACTTCAAGCTCTCACGCCTCTGGTTGAAGTAGTACCCCCGGACATGATGTCTTCTCCTCTCCCTTCCCCTCCAGCTGATTTAATTCTTAGGTTGCATGCCTTGGTCACTTTTTTGCAAGGCAATGCTGCTCGGAGAGGGTCAGCTGCACAGTGTCACCATCGCCTAGGCAACTGGATGCAACTTGGAGCATTGCATGTGGCTGCCAGTAGGGACAGCTGACATCCGAGCACCACTGGTACTCCCGGTCCCCACAGTGAGTAGTCATGATGACAGACAGGCTCGGAAAGAAAAAAAAAATCATACACGCACACACACACACACACACACAAAAAATGAAAACACTAATTTATAGGCATGCAATGCATGCCTTGCATACAGTGAATGCATGCCACTGATGGCTGATTCCCCCTTGGTTCTTTCTCCAGGGAAAAAACTGCCTTTGCTACCCCCATAAGGTTTTTCTGAATCAGAACAATGCCATTTGGTTTACTTGAGGCTCCTGCTACCTTTCAGAGGCTAATAGGTAAGATTCTCTCCCCCCATTCAGCCTACAGTGCCGCCTACCTGGATGACATTGTTATCTACAGTAAAGACTGGGATAGCCACATGTACCCTTTGCAACAAGTGAGTGGAGCCATTCAAGAAGCAGGGCTTACTATCAACTCCTCAAACTGTGCATTAGCCATACAGGAGATCCACTATCTGGGTTATGTTTTAGGGAATGGGTTGATCAGAAATTTCTAAAGTCCAGGCAGTGGAAGAAAGTTTAGTCCCTCGTACAAAGAAATATGTACATTCCTTTTTAGGTTTGGTGGAGTACTATAGATGTTTTGCACCAAATTTTTCCAAGATAGCAGCTTCCCTAATGGATTTAACAAAGAAACGTCAGTCAAACAACGTTAGGTGGACCAAAAGGTGCAATGAGGCTTTCTGCACTTTAAAATCCATATTGTGTTCATCCCCTGTGTTGCGCAGCCCTGATTTTACACAGCCCTTCCTAGTGCAGGTGAATGCATCTGAAAATGGTACTGGGGCAGTACTTAGTCAGCAGATTGATGGGAATGAGCATGCCATTGTGTATATTAGCCCTAAACTGCAGGATAGGAAGCGCAAATACTCTACAGTGGAAAAAGAGTGTTTGGCAGCAAAGTGAACAATAGAATCTTTGTGATATTATTTGTTGGGGGCTGAGTTTTTGTTGATCACTGATCAAAACCCTCTGTTTTTCTTAAATCAAATGAAAGATAAAAATGCCCATATGACAAGGTCATATCTCTCTTTTCAATGGTTTACATTTAAGATCGTACACAAGCTTGGTTTTCAGAACAAAAATGCTGATTTTATGTCCCAATATGGGTTTGACTTGTATCCTAAAGTGTCTATTCTGAACATACTGAATTCTATTGAAAGACTTTAACCTGTGGTTCAATGCTGAAGCAACAGCCATGCCCCTCCTGCCTGACCTATTTAAAGTCTTCCTTCTGGCTGGAGACTATCCGTCCTCTCTCTGGGCTTGGCCTTTTCTTGGGCTCTGCCCCCTCCACTTCTTCTGCATTGTTTGTCTCCTATCTTTCCTTGTGTTTGGAATCTGCTGGCTGTGCTGGTCTCTCTGCCTGGTTTGTACTTCTGGGTTGGTATTTTGCCTTCGGCTGCAGTCTGCATGTGCTTCTATCTCAGTCATTTGTTTCTCCCTTCTGCTCCAGTACTTGTGTTTGCATATTGCATCACCTTACAGCATCCTCAATCCATTACCATCTGGGTTACATCCATCTCATAGTCTACTGATGCACATGTGATCAGATGTTTCAAAATCCAATCTGCCTAGGTCCTCCTCCTTACCACAGGACTCCAGTTCCTTAATGTGCATCCTGAAGACTGCAAGCACATTGCCTAGCTCCACAGCTATCAGTAATTAAGGTAAGATTTTAAAGGGAATATAAACAAGCATTTTTTTGCAGTAACTTACTTACTGTGCAGCTGCCCTGGTCCCTGATGTACCGTTTCACAACAAGGGTGAAAAACAAAGTGTTAAAATGACAGAGTTATTTTTGTTTTAAAAGCTGCAGTTCCAGGAAGTGAGCTGTATGCATTTTAGAATCCCAGTGCCTATTTTCACATGAAAGAACAGAAGCTGATGATGCCACTCTAGCAAGCTGTCCCTGTATCATCTTGGAGCATTATGCTGTGTTCCATTGCATTCCTGTAAATAGTTGGGTAATAAA
The DNA here is from genome assembly GCA_016271365.2 of Neoceratodus forsteri. Classification (NCBI taxonomy): domain Eukaryota; kingdom Metazoa; phylum Chordata; order Ceratodontiformes; family Ceratodontidae; genus Neoceratodus; species Neoceratodus forsteri. The sequence goes on from CM057452.1 coordinate 1,618,573,915, forward strand.
ATGTGTTGTAAAAGAAAACTCAGTGTGTATTTTTGTCTTTCTGGTCTGCAACAGGCAAAAATTCGATGACTGTCTATTCAAAGTTAGTAACAGAGGAGCTCTATGTTACTATATTACTTATTTATGCTTGTGGAATTAAAAATGAGAGAGCCTCTTCTGTAAAGTGAGAGACTGGCATGCCTTAACGAGCAATGAAAAATATCATATTGTAAATCTTAACTTTCCAAGTAGTTTTCTACAGCAGTGTAATAAATTGATTATTTTAATAAGCAATGTGTCTAATCTTGTTTGTTTTTGTTCTGCCTGATAGCAAATTGGACCTCTTTGTGACAGTCAATGCAGAGTGCTTGAATAACTTTTTTCTGTAAACAAAACTGTTAAAATTAATATCATGTCAGAATGGCTACTGTCAAAAACAGCTGTTCATACATAAAACTATCTTCTGCTCATTTGCTGGGCATTCAAAGTATTTTGGTTTTTGTTGGGGGGGGAGTGTTTGTCCTTCTAAAGTACTGCATATGTGTGTAAGTTATACGTCTTGCTACTGTGACGACTCATTTTAAAGCAGTTATTTTATCTAATACTATAAAAACAAGCATTTGTCAATGCCGAATGTTGTTTTGCCGACATTGGCATTGGTAGTGCAGTAGTTAGAGAGATGCATAATAGGAATGGCAGTGAAGTATGGAACTGATAACAACCCCATCCCACCCTGCAGAGACTGATAGGCATTGAGGTGTGGCTTTGGGTCATCAGCCATAATGCTTATGCCATTTCACCTCACCCTACCCTGCAGACACTGACAAGTGTCACGTTGTGCCTTGGGGTCATCTGGCCTTACGCTCACCCCATTCCATAAGGAAATACATTGAGATGGGTGCAATATTGGAGAATGGGATGAACTTTGGGGCTGAAGAGTCCAAGGCACACCTTGATGCCTGTCACTGGCTGCAGGGTAGGGGTGAAGGTGGAATGGCGTGAGCATTACAGCTGACGATCCAAAGTCACACCCCTGACACGTGCCAGTCTCTACAGGGTAGGACGTTATGGTTAGAAACCCTTATGCCCCAGGCATTTGTTGGTATTTGCACTCCACATTTTCAACATGGGCTTTTTGTGACCCCATGTCATGAAAGCATTTGGGACCTCCGCACATGAGCAGTGGCACTGTGATTTTCTTAATCTGTCCCAAACATTGATTTCCCACAGTGACTGTACCATTCTGCACCAGATGTGTGAAAACACATTTTGGGCAGGATGTGGAAAATGACGGAAATGGCAATGTTGAAAATCTGGAGTGAAAATATTAAAAATTCTTGAAGTTACGAGTGTGCATGGAAACTGCACAATGCATGCTTGTAACACAGTCATTTTGGGAATTTTTCACTAAATTTGCAACATAGGCTTTTTGGGAGCCCACCTCATGAACAGTGACACTGTCATTTTGTTAATCGGTCCTGAAAGGTTATTCCATGCAGTGACAGTAAAATCACCTTTCAGGATGGAATATAGAAACGACAGTGACTGAGTTTATGAGGTGGGGTCCCAAGAACTCCATGTTGAAAATTTGGAGACAAAAGTCACAAAAATGGCCAAGATATCCACTTAAGTTGAAACCCACCTATTGATGCCATTATACAGCTTACCATGATTTTCTTCAGTTCGTGGTTGGCTTTTGAAGGGTTTAGATATCTCCTGCTCCACGAAGATCATCATGCAAGGCTCTGGATGTAAGTATGAGGTGAGGGGATGCAGGGAGGAGGTTGCACAGAGGGTGGGTTGCGGGTTGGGGGAGTGTCGTGACCACGAGGGACCTTTTTTGGTTTTACAGGGAACAAAAAAAATGGACGTTGCAGGAAGGGTTTCTACTGAATTACCCCCAAATGCAGAGTACCCGACATAATCCAGCCGAGATCCTGCTGCTTGTAATGCATGGACAGCACATCACATCACAGATTCAGTGGTGCTAGCAGCATACTAAAGAAGACATTTAACATGGGATGATGGTTCCATGCTATACGTCTTTCCAAACCTCAGTTATTCTACAGGGCAATGCCATAATGCATTTGACGGGGTTCTGGCTGCATTGCACTTCCTTGGAATAGCCCATGCCCAGCAGTCACCAGCTAAACTAAGAGTTACTTACTTTGGCAATGTGTCTGTTTTTAATGATCTGGTGGATGCTGGCAAAAAACCTTGAAAGCATTAAAGTGGACTTTGCTTCACAAGATGCTAGACAAACAGGTTTTGCTACTAGGAACTGCTGGTGTATTACAGACTTTGTACTCATAGGCATTATGTGAGCTGTAGTCACTTAAACAGTGAACCGCTGTTACCTGTGTGCTATATAAATGTATATGTGTTTTGAATTGCAGTTAATTCTACCACAAGTAAGTGATGGGCTCCCAGCTAGATTTTGATCAGTATATTTTGCAATACAGTGCCATGTGTACAGTATGTATGGCTCTCCACAGATGCTGATCAATTATAAAATAATTAAGCCTCTTATACCTTGACAGTGGTGAGAGGATCCCTTGCCATCAAGAGGAACAGAAGACAGTAATGATGGCACTTACTCTCCCGTTTGTGTGATGCTATATGCGCTAGGCAATGAGTCCGCACATACAAAGCTGTGAGGAGCTAGGAGTATCACAATACTAATTCAGATTCATTCCATATGAGAAATTATAAATGACAAAGGATGCTGTATTTAATAGTTTGTGTAATTAAAACTGACAGTCAGTCCATATTCAGGTAATTTAGATGGGGTTACAGTTATTAACTATTGCATTGAATTTTACATAAGGTATAACACTTTAGAAAGGTGTTAATGATGTAAATATTGGTGTTGGGATCTCAAACTGTTTATGATCAAAGAATTAAACATGCTAAAGATAGCCTATCTGCTTAATAGTGTAGCATTTTATAGCAGCATGTGATTACGTTACTTTAGAAAAGGGTGTATTTTGGGGGTTCAGACGACCGTTACTTACTGTTTATCAGAGACAGATCTTCCAATCTGTTTCTTACCAGTTTTACAGCTTGGACTTTGTAATGCAACAGACAAGCTGGTGTATCGGTACTAGGTTCATTACCTGGAACCTTTCCAGAAATTTTTATTAGAAAATAGTCCATGACATTGCTGCAAATGGCTAATAGTTTACGATTAATTTTTGGTTTAGTGTTAAACTGTTAGATATTTTAGGTCATGCTGTGCCAAAAAATGCAGTGTTCATTCTCCTACTTAATTACTTACTACTTTCCAGCAAATACTCTATCAATTCTGCTGGAGAGTGCAGCCAGCACTCCACTTTGCAGCTGCCCTTCCCCTCTCACAATTACCCCCACACAGATGCATGCCAAGTGAGACTGAATCAGAGCTCTATTGTGAAACATATTTATGTAGTCATCCTATACTTAGTGGTTTTCAAATGTCTTGCACATTTTTTTAACTGATTAAAATATATTTAAACAAAAACAGGATATTTTTCCCTTGGATTTCATCTTTTGACACTGCTGTAAAGTCAGAATCCTCTAATTTTAGGATAATACTTTGATTTGAGAGCTATAAGAAGATGGGGAGGACTGTTAGGAATGTCTCCCTGTCTTTCAGCAGGTTCTACCATTGTGATTTGCATTCAGTCATGCATTTATTTAACTTGTGTTACAATTTATCCAAAAGTCTGTGCTTCCACAATCTCAGCTGGAAAACTATTCAGTGTTTTCACTGCTCCGAAGTATGACACTCGTGAAATGTATTACAGCTTTTTGCTTTAATCTGCCATCTATGCCTCTCAGTATTCACTGACAGGCTGAATGTGGAGCACTCTCATTCTCTTTTTGCTAATCTGATGTCATCTGATCACGTGACCAGCTCAGCTCATTACTGATAAATTGACTGTGAACTGCAGTGCTACCAAGGGAAAGAAAGTCATTTTTTTAGGAAAAAATGCAGTTTTCTACATTTTCAAGTTCACAGCACTGTACAAAACATGTACAGTGGCGTGAAAAAGTATTGGCCCCCTTCCTGATTTTCTCTATTATTGCATATTTGTCACACTGGATGTTTTCAGGTCTTTAGAGAAAATGTTATATTAGATAAAGGGAACCTGAGTGAACAAATAACACTTGTTTTTTTTCTTTAATTTCACTTATTTAATGAAAAAAAGTTAACCAACACCAACTGGCACTGTGTGAAAAAGTAATTGCCCCCTTACACTTAATAACTGGTTATGCCACATTTAGCTGCAATGACTGCAACCAAACACTTCCTATAATTCAATATCAGTCTTTCACATCGCTGTGGAGGAATTTTAACCCACTCTTCCTGGCAGAACTGCTTTAATTCAGTAACATTTGGTAGGTTTTCAAGCATGAACTGCTCGTTTCAGGTCCTGCCACAGCATCTCTACTGTGTTTAAGTCTGGACTTGACTAGGCCACTCCAAAACTTTAATTTTACTTCTTTTAGCCATTCTGATGTGGACTTGCTTTTGTGTTTTGGATCATTGTCTTGCTGCATGACAACTACGCTCAGCTTCAGCTGACGGAAGGATGACTGGACATTCTCCTTAAGAATTTTCTGGTACAGAGCAGAATTCATGGTTCCTTTAATTATGGCAAGTCATCCAGGTCCCTAAGGCAGCAAAGCATCCCACACCATCACACTACCACCACCATGTTTGACTGTTGGTATGGTGTTCTTACTGTGGAATGCTGTGTTTGCTTTACACGAGACATTAAGGGATCCATGTTGTTCAAAAGTTCCACTTTGGACTCATCTGTCCATAGAACATTTTCCCAAAAGGCTTGTGGATCATCCAGGTGCTTCTTGGCAAATGAGAGATGAGCATTTATGTTCTTCTTGGTTAGCAGTGGTTTCCGCCTTGCTACTTCACATGAAGCCCATTTTGCCCAGTCTCTTTCTGATTGTGGAGTCATGAACACTGACCTTAGCTGAGGCAAGAGAAGCCTGCAGTTCTTTGGATGTTGTTTTAGGATCCTTTGAGACTTCTTGGATGATTTTACACTGCGCCCTTGGAGTAATTTTGGCAGGCCGCCCTCCTGGGAAGGTTCACTACTGTTCAAGTGTTCTCCATTTGGAGATTATGGCTCTCACTGTGGTTTGATGGAGTCCCAGAGCCTTAGAAATAGCTTTGTAACCCTTTCCAGACTGATGAGGGCAACACATTTTTTTCTGATCTTTTCAGGAACTTCCTTTGATCATGGCATAATGTGCTTGTTGAATCTTTGTGCTGGCAACGTGACTCTGATGTGAGGCCAAAATAAGTGAGGTTTATATTGAGCAGGGCTGGCTGTAATCAAGCCTGGCTGTGTTCAATCAGCTGACTCTAATTATCCCTTTAATTGGGTTGATTTAACTAGGGGCAATTACTTTTCACACAGTGCCAGTTGGTGTCGGTTAACTTTTTCATTAAATAAATGAAATAAGTAAAAAAAAGTGTTATTTGTTCACTCAGGTTCCTTTATCTAATATTATATTTTGTCTAAAGACCTGAAAACATCCAGTGTGACAAATATGCAATAATAGAGAAAATCAGGAAGGGGGCAAATACTTTTTCACGCCACTGTACAGGGTATGAAGGGTTGTTTTTCTTAATAAGGAAATACAGAGCCTGTTTATGTTCCCTTTAAGCAAATATCCTCCAAGCATGCATGAGTTTAACTTAGCAAAGCAAGTGGTTACTGTTAGCAGTAGCCACTCTGTGATGCATTTATAATTCAATAGGAGGCTCTTATATCGTTTACCCAAATATCTGGGTGGTAATGAGCCTTCTATAGTTAAAACAAAAAAAATGTATATTGCATCACTCTACCTTCAGTGACTATATAGCATTGATCTATTGTTTTGCACTCTAGTGTCCCCATGGATTTCATAGTAATATCCTAAACTTCATTTAGAATGTTTTCTTATGAGAAATGGATGTACCTTACTACACCATTGTTGATGATTTCTTAGCACAGGGTTAGAAATGGATTAAAGCGTCAGGGCTCAGCTAGGACAAATAAAAGGTATAACCCACTCTGAGATGTCCAGGCTTTGCCCTACTTGCTCAGAAGGGATTTAAAAATGGCACCTTAAGGAAATACCCCTCCCTTACAGGAACGCTGCCTCCTCCTCTCGCTCTGTGTTGGGCCTTATCCCTCAGGTCAGCCCTGAATTCTGAACCCCTTCCAAGTGGTTCAAATTCACCATACGTGGGTAGGGTCCCCTTGCGAGCAGGCCCTGCTGAATTGCTGGAAAAGTACAAGACCCCTACATTGCACCGAACTGACCTGGGCCCAAGCAAGTTTGTTCAGTGCTCATCCAAAGGAGGTGTTCCTGCTGCTTCAGATCCCCAGATTATGTGTGCAATATCACCCCGTATTTCCTTCAGGCAATGAGTTGAGGAATGGTAACCTGGTCCAAAGGTGGAAAAGACTGCCTCAAGCCATGGACACGCAACACGTCTTTCACCTGTCTCTACAGCACCACATGGCGATTGCCATTGTTTGCAGAGTTCTGTAGTTGCTGGCCCTCTTGGCCATCTTTACTTCTATGTCATAAAACTCAGAATCCCTCCCAATGTCCGGAATGTGTGCAGTGATGCGCGTACCTCATGTCCACCATCTTAGGGATGGCACAGAGGTATTCTCTGGATTGTGCATGCACAAATGGTCTGTGATGTCAGAACCACCATTTTACTAAGGGAAAATCACCATCTTACTATAGTGGTCAGCATAATTGCACATGGCTGCACATAGACTCGTTCCCCATCTTAAACTCGTAGCACACCTATTGCCATTACAAACTGGAACACAAAAATTTTAATTTTAATAATGGGATAAGACAAATTAAGAGGCCTATTTTAATGGTAACCAGACTCACGTCAGGTGGATTCAGCCCACGTAACCACATTAAATGGCAGGCCAGACATTAACCTATTTGATAGTACTTAAAGCACTTACCAGCCATATAAAATGCTCTCAGACAAGAAGAGCCATGCACATATAACTAATGTGCAGCATATAATTATTAAAGTCCCACACAGTATAATGCTGTTAAAGGTCATTACAGGGAGAAACGTTTGCATTATTACTGAACAGCACAGAGCCTGTCCAAACAGCCCCCATATCTCCCTTTCTTGTTTCCTTCTTGTCACCTGCCAAAGACTTCATCATGGCCAAGACGAAGAACTGCAGATCTTGTCAGATCATCCTCCTGGCTGAACAGACCAGGACTTGCTGCCTCACTTGTTCCAAACAACAAGACAGCTCAGAAACTTTCAGCAAACCACAGGAAGAAATGGATCAGGGCACTGACTCCCTAGAACCTGCAACAAATGAGCTACCTTCCACTGCTGAGGAATTTTTTAAGACCCAACAGGCAGTCATGCTGAAGATCTTGGAACGCATGGAAGAAATGTTGAAAGCCAATAAGGATACCCCACCCAAGACACCCAAGAAGCCTGCCATGGCTACCGAGTCAAGGAATAAAGGCTCCACTGGTAGCGACAAAGCTTCCTTCAGTAATACTCCAACACAACCGGATGACACTGATAAGGGAGACAACACAAACACACAGAATGATGCATCTGATGGCAAATCCAGGGACAGAGGACCACAGACTAAGGCAGACAAAGAGAAGCTCACCCTAACAAAGACGTTGACATCCATAGAATCTCTACTGGAGCTTCTGAGAGCCGTCAGGGACACAACGAGCTACGAGGTTCAGAAACCCAAACAACAGTCCAAATAAAATCCCCTCATACAGGCAAAACAAAAGAAGGATGAATGCTTTCCCATTTGTGAGTCACTTACCGAAGTAAAAACTAAGGAGTGGGAGTCACCAGACCCAGCTAGAATTTCAGAGCAAAGAACATTCAACAGGTTCTATCCAGTTCAGGAGGCCATTAACAAAATCTGGTGCATCCAACCCACAATGACCACCAGGTCATGGGACTATGTAAAAAGACAGTACTCCCATCAGAAACCACCCCACCACTTTGGGATCCGACAGACAAAAAAATGGAAGAATTTATGAAAAAATGCTTTGAAATGACAGGCCTGGCCTGTCAAACCAATACAGTAGCAACCTATACCTCCAGAGCTTTTGTTACATGGCAAGAGGAACTAGCTTCAATCCTAGACCCAAAATCTAAACAAGCAGATCTTGCCAAGTATGCCATCCAAGCAGCCAAATACATGGCCGATGCATCCATAGATGCCTTAAAGATGTCGGCTTGACTGGCCACCTTGTCCAATAGAACAAGGTGCCTCATATGGCTGAAAATATGGAACACAGATAATGAGTCAAAAATAATGCTGAACAAAGTACCCTTTAAGGGAAACTTGGTATTCGGTGAGGGTCTAGAGAAATATGTTAAAAATAAAGGTGATGGTAAAGGGCTGGACAAAGAAAAATCACCCAAAAACACATATCTACCAGCTTTTCAAGGCAGATTTCATCCCTACAAGGGGAGGCAGGACAGAAGACAAACTAGCCAGTACTACCACAACAAGTTCTACAGCTTCAAACTGACCTACTTTTCCAATAGCGGATGTGGAAGAGCACAAGGCAGAGGACAAAGGGGCAGATACAACTACAACTCTTTGAGAGGTAGATCTCAATCCAGCTGACTCCCAAGAGGTAAATCACAACTCACAGACCGAGTCAATGACAAAACCAATGACTCACCCCCCAATAGGAGCCAGACAACTGCAATTTTCACACATATGGAACAGAACAACACAGGACAGATGGGTACTTGAAGTCATATCTCAAGGTTACTCCATCGAATTCAGACAGAAACCATTCACAAACAAAACAGTAGTGTCCCCATCTCTCAGCAACTGGTGAAGATACAGGCAGTGAAGTCCACTCTCCAAAGTCTACTAACAAACAGGGCAATCACAACAGTCCCACCAGACCAAATAGATCAAGGAATATAGTTGAGCTTCTCTCTGGTCCTGTAGAAAACAGGGGATATGAGACCGGTACTCAATCTCAAGTTTGTCAACCAGTTTGTTCAGTACAAGGAACTCAAAATGTCATTTAAGACTTAGTTTTTAGTGGTTGTGTGTTCGGCTAGAAGGACAAGTGAGATCAGGGCACTTTTCTGCAAGCCCCGTTTCTTAATCATCCATAATGACGGGATCATGCTATGGACCTGTCCATCCTTAATACCAAAAAGTTCAACACCATTTCACATATCACAAACCGTTGAATTGCCATCATGGAATTCCCAGAGCGACAATGAACAAGAAGTGGTCTGGCACTGGGACATGAAAAGAATCATAACCCTTTACCTAGACAGGAATAAGGACGTCAGATCATCAGGTAGACCATTCATACTTCACAATGGTCCAAGACGAGGACAAGCTGCAGCACAATCCACACTTTCCAACTGGATTAAACAGACAATAATTGAGGCCTACAGACTTCAGGGACTAGCTATGCCACATAGAATATCAGCCCACTCTATTAGGGCTGTATCAGCTTCATGGGCAGAATTAAACAGGGCCTCAATACAAGACATTTGCTCAGCCTCCACCTGGTCATCCGTGCATACCTTCACTAGACACTATAGGCTGGATGTGGCTAACACAGAAAAATCAACTTTTGCTAGAAGAGTTCTTCTGAACCATGATGAACCTTAGCTGGCACGTCATCCAATTCCCACCCAATTTTACTTCACTGCTTCTTACAACCCAGACGGTAAAGGATGGGGGAAGCTGTAAGGTGAAGCACTATGTAATGGTAGATTACTCATCTGGAAAAGGTGATTGCATGAGCATCACCTTACAGCATCCCCGGACCTGCCCTAGCATTCTGACTTGGATGGTGAACCAGCTAAAGAGGTACCTGATACATGATCCAGCATGTCGTACAGGCTGGCTTAGTCTAGTTCATAGCAAATAGGAATTAAAGATTTCCCTACTTTCAACTTATGCAGTTTCCATGGCATACTTATTAACAATATAACTTTGATCATGCTAGATAATCTCAAGAAGTTAACAATGTTTTTCACCACAGTACTTCCACAGATAAATTACAGCTGTGGAAGATTCGAACTGGAGTCCTGTGGTAAGGAGGAAGACCTAGGCAGATTGGATTTCAAAACATCTGGTTACTTGTGCATCAGTAGCCTATGAGATGGACATAACCCAGATGGTAATGGATGGGGGATGCTGTAAGGTGATGCTCATGCAATCACCTTTACCAGGTGAGTAAACTACCATTACTTTATTTGCTTTTTTTGGGGGGGAGGGTTTTTTTTAGTTCTAGAGCCCCTTATTTGTTTTGTTATATTCAGATGCATTACTAATCTGGCTCTAATTTCATTTTATCATACTTCAGTATTCTCTCTTTCATCAGTACTTGTTACCTGTGTGCTCTCAGTCCCAATTGCTGTTTCCATGTAGTCGTTGTGCTCATCACCATTTGTTTAAACCTGCCTCACGCAGTACTTGCTCCCCTTAGTAACTATAACTCTGTCTTTCATTCCTCTGGCTGCTCTTGTGGTGTCCTGCCCTACTATTTTACACCTCCCTCCTGCATTTGTGTTATTCAGGCTCATTTGTTGCTATTTCATAATATTACCAAACCATACTTTTACCAAACCTTCAGCATTCCAACTTCTACCATACTGAAACTTCAGCATTTAAATTGTCTCTGTTATTTTTGGGAGGTTTCACCCTACCAAAATTACAGTTGCTGTTTGGTCTCATGGTGCTCAGCTTGTGGCTTCCCTGTTATTCCCATGGTGGGGGACTGTGATGTCACAGTGGGATATTGTGGCTCCAACTAGCAGGAACATGCTTTATGTAAGCTATATAATTGTGCCCTGCTCCTTTGCCTACATGGCTTCTCAGTTATCCATGCATAAATATATTAACCTCACAGTCTACATGGTTTTCAAGATATTCATTGCATTAAATTACTGCATTGCAAGTGCTCCTTACTTAAATAACCTAATTCCACCTTAATGGCATTTAAAATATTCATGCTAATCATATCAATTCTCTATTTATGCTGCAACCATAGTTCATTTATTCAAATATGCTAAACCTCAATGATTCAATTTCTGGTATCACAGTTTCTCACTACTTAATCACCTACCTTCTATGACTCCATTAATTTGGCTTCTGTAATGGAATTGGTTGGCTTGCTTTCAGTAGCTTTGTCCATATCAATTATATTAAGCATTCCTATTAGTCAGTCTCATCTGTGAGTCATATGAGTCCATTGTATTAATCAATCATATCACCCAGCTTACTGATACCCAACTGATGGTCGCTGGCTTCACCTGGTCTCCTCATATTTAAAACTTCATAGTTGACTGTATGCTCTCATTTATAAATTGGAGGCACACCAATCATGACCATTACTTTCCATGGCTCAGGGCTGGCCTGCAGCCAACGGTCTTGCTCTGCACTGAAGTCTGCATCTTGAGCATGCAAAATGCAGGGTGGGGTCCTTCTCATCTGGCCTGTAGTGGGAATGTTTTCACTCTAGGTGGAGATGTAGCCATGCAGCTGATTGATGGCACCTCTTGATGTAGAATTTAAGACTTCAGTTATGAGGGATGGGGCCCTCACGCACAAGAGTGCTCCTTTAGCTAGCCAAATCAGGTTTAGTGGCGCCCTCTATGCTATTCTCCCCATGACTGTCTCTGGTTCACCTGGTCTGTTTATAGTCAGTAGGCTGGCTGAGTACCTCAGCAGTCATTGCTCTTCTCTTCCCACCTTGGGAGGGTCCCGCTTTAGCTTCAGAGTATCTGTTGTTGCAGAGTGCTCTCGCAACCCTTCTTGGCAGTCCCATTACTGGGATCAAGATAGCTTTCCAACAAATGGGAATATTTTCCTCCTCTTGGATTGGGTTTCTATATTACAGCAGCAGAGCCATCACTAAATAAAACATCCCTTGCCTGGAGGGAAGGCAACCTAGGCCTTTGATCCCCAGAGGTTTCCTCCTCAAAGGGATTTATTCCTCTCCTAAGCACCAAAGGTCATAATTTTTAATTGTTTTAGTTGTAAATTCCCTAAATTCATTTCCTTTATTTTTATACTTGTAGGCCTGATGAGCAAAATGCCCATTTTCACAAGTGACAAGTAGTAAAAATAACATAAAAAAAAATTAATACAGATAATTACATACTCTCTTCCCACAAGGATCCAAACTCCCTACGAAAAAGCCTGCAACTTGCTTTCTCTAGTGTTGAAAGGTGGTTCCTGGATAGTAAACTTGTGCTAAACCACAATAAAACAAAAGCCATGCTCTTCTCCAATCACCAAAACAAAAATAGGCATACTCCACTCACCATACAAACCTCTGCAGGAATTACACTGGACCAAGTAAATACTTTCAAATACCTTGGCATCACTTTTGACCAAGGGCTCACCTTTGCAACCCACATTGACATCACTGTGAAAACAGTGAACCAATGCCTTGGAATACTATTCCGTAACCATCAATTTCTAAATCAAGCGGCATTGAGAATAGCTATACAGAGTTCTATAATCTCAATCATTGACTATGGCCTTATTATTTATGGCTCAGCTACCTCCACTGCTCTAAGGCATATCTCAATCACTCTAAATAAGGCCTGCTGCTCTCTCACGGGGGCTCAAAGACTGACTCACACATGTGATCTGTACTATGAATCAGGCTGGTTGAACCTATCAAATCGTCTTATTTATCTCACCTGCACAATGGCAAAAAAATCTATCTTGGGACTGACTCCATTATGTATTCAAAACCTACTCGACTGAATCCTGGCTCACGACCCTCCACCAAATCTGAGCAGCCAACCTTTCCTGGTTCGAGATGCGGACTGCACAGGACAAAGATCTTTCGCATACAGGGCCCCGACATGGTTCAATGCACTTAGTCCACCTACTCTATCCTCAACCTCACTTGAAGCTTTCAAATCCATGCTCTATGCCCACCTCACCACCACTAGCAACTGTGATTGCGCTTAGATAAAGACTACTACTCCTCATGTCCATCCTCACATCTGAGGCCTCTTCCTCCCTGACTAATGAACCTCTGGTACCTCTACTACTTCCTGTCTCCCACCCAAACTCACTCCCCCCTTTTTTTCCTGTCCCCCTCTCACTTACTCTCCGCTCACCACCTTTCCTCCTCTCTAGCCTCCTTTTGGTGGCTAATGATCATCCTCTCCTGGAAGTTTCCTTAACCTCGAAATTGTCTACTCGCTTGAACCTGTTATAGCTTGTTTTTCTATGAAACTTAAAAACGTTACTGCCTTAAACTGTTAATAGCAAATTTATGATGTAACTTTCCTGTCTGGTTTTACCTGTAATGTGTATCGTGCTTTGTTAAATGTTCTTTGTGACGTGGAACCTTTGTAAAAGAGCCCTGGCTCAAAGGTATTAATTCCTAGACTAATAAACTAAACTAAACTAAACATACAATTTGATAACAACAAACAAAAGAGTTACACAAACGTCTACATATTAAATATACATTCCTGTTGATATATTAAAAAGGGTAGTAGTCTCATTTTAAAATTCAGTACTGTTCTACAGTTCAGAAATTCAGAGGGTAGTGAATTAAAAAATAACAGGGCCCTATAAAAAATCAATCTCTGACATGATGCCTTCTTAAATAAGGGAAGCTTAAAAGTAAATTTACTCTGTGATCTAGTGCCACAAACACTAGTAAATTTACGGAATAAGGTTGAGACAGAGATAGGAAGGGATCCTATGATTCCTTTAAATAAGAAAATACCAATTTTCAGTGAAATTCTATTATTCAAAGATAAACTATTGGACTGTTTAAAGATTGAACAGTGATGAGTGTGAGTAGGAACATTCAGCATGAACCTTAAAATAGAATTGTACATAACCCACAATTGATCTAGTTGTTTGATACTGGCAGCAGAGAAGACAATAAGACCATAATCAAGAAGAACAAATTACTTACCTGTAGCAATCTTGTTTCTTCCAATGGGATTCATTAATATTATTACTTTTTGCAGTGCTCCTTTAAGCTGGCACTGCCCCGGAGCCAAATGGAATGCTATGCTAGTGATAGAATCTTTAGATCATGCATTCAATTCAAAAACTGCCTGGTGTAACTGCCTACATTCCAACCTCAGATTTCTTAGAGCCTGCAAAGAGGTCATAATAACATCTAATTAGAATAGAAATAGAAAAACGGGGGCCCCAACTGGGGAACTAGCAAACATTAAATAACGGAAAAAAAGAGAAAATTCCTATTTTCCAAGTGCCAGATTCACCTAAGGAAAAAACTGACCTACTAAGTTGTAAAATATTCCTAAGAAGTGCCAGCAGATGGCATACCACACCAAGTATTCATACAACTAGCACTGGAGGGGGTTTTTACTGATTCTTCCAGGGGAGGCAGGATGGGAAATAATAATATTAGTAGATACTGTTGGAAGAAACAAGATTACTACAGGTAAGTAATTTTTTCTTCTAACCCCAGGCATCCACTAATATTATTACTTCTTGCAGACTATGCACCAGTACCTCAAGGAGGTGGGCAAAGAATCTATTTAGGAAAAAGACTTTGTAGGACTGCTGTGCCAAACCCGGCATCACTCCTGGACTGGGTGTCCAGGCTATAATGCTTCATGAAGGTGTGGACTGACCTCCAGGTAGCTGCTTTACAGATTTCCACCAAAGGCACCTCTCAGGTAGCTGCAATAGTGGCAGCTGTGCCCCTTGTAGAATGGGCCCTGAGCCCAACAGGGGCTACCTTATCTGCTTTTGAGTAGGAAAACTGGATAAACTGAACTATCCATCGAGAGATATTTCTTTTTGAGGCAGGTGCCCCCTTATGTACCTCTCCATAGGTGAGAAACAACTGTTGTCTGTCCTGCCTATGGTCCTTAGTATGAGTCATGTAGTAACTTAAAGCCCTTTTTACATCAAGGCTGTGAAGTCTACGTGCCCCTGCGCTAGAGTGCTCAGTGAAGAAAACTGGCAAGGTAATAGACTGGTTCAAGTGGAAGTCAGCGACCACTTTGGGGAGGAACTTGCTATTAGTTCTCAACACTATCTTGTTCCTGTGGAAGGAAACATATTCCTTTTCCACACAGAGGGCCTGGAGCTCACTTTTCCTCCTGGCAGAAGTGATTGTCACCAAGACGATTACCTCTCAAGTAACAAACTTGAGATCTGCGGAAGCCATGGGTTCAAAGGGAAGAAGCACAAGCTGAGCAATGCACATGTTCGGGTCCCAAGCTGGCACTGGTTCCCTGTGAGGGAGAAACAGATGAGACAGCCCTTAAAGAACCTCCTGAAGATAGGATCTGATGCTAAGGAGGTGTCCTTTCCAGCTGAAATGTATGCTGACACTGAAGCCAGGTGCACTTTCAGGGTGCAGGTGAGTCAAATAATCCAGTAA
Organism: Neoceratodus forsteri; assembly: GCA_016271365.2. Classification (NCBI taxonomy): domain Eukaryota; kingdom Metazoa; phylum Chordata; order Ceratodontiformes; family Ceratodontidae; genus Neoceratodus; species Neoceratodus forsteri. The sequence goes on from CM057452.1 coordinate 1,618,589,314, forward strand.
GGTTGGTATGCCAGCTTGAGCTGGGGCTACACCTCTGTACTTACACCATATAGAGAAGCTTTTCAATTTTGAGGCATAGGTTTTCTTAGTAGAAGGTTTCCTATACCCTCTGAGGATCTCCAGGACCCCTTCAGAGATCTGCCAGCCTGTGTATTCTAAGTCCTCAAGAGCCATGCCTTGAGTCTGAGAGACCTGAGCTTGGGATACATGGCCCTCCTTTGGAAGGAGGTCAGTAGGTTGTACCTTTGTGGGAGGTGAATAGGTTTGGCCACTGACATAGGGAGCAGGAGGGAGTACCAAGGCTGTCTGGCCCAGTCTGGAGCTACCAGAATCATTGATGCTTGCTGTGATCTCAGCTTGATGAGCACTCTGAGAATCAGGGGAAAGGAGGGAAGGCATAAAGATGCCTCCCTGTCCAGTCTAGAATCAGGGCATCCAGTGGAACTGTTCCTTTGGCATGGGCCCTGCAACAATACAGAGGCAGGTACTGATTTTGGTGGGATGAAAAGAGATCTATCTCTGGGGTGCCCACCTCCTGAATAGGACATTCACCACTTGCTTGTTCAGTGTCCATTCATGATGGGCCTGGTTTATCCTACTCAAGGCATCTGCCAGGGTGTTGTCCTTGCCAGGCAGATGGATCAACTGTAGAGAGGCATTTAAAGAGTAAATAAGGCTCTTCGCTTGGATGCCAGTGACCTGGGTTTGAGAACGGAACTGGGTCATTGGAGGGCCAGCCGGGGAAGAAGGATCAAGCATCCCACGGACTGCTCTCCTTCTCTGGGGGAAGGGTGCGATGTGTGACCAGTGCTCAACAGACCCCTGACAGAGGCTGGGGGCACCACAGTGACCGGCACCAACAAGGATCTGAGAGGTGGGACGAAAGCTGGTGTCATTGCATATTTTCACCCCTGCTTACAGGGGAGAAAAAAGCCTGCCACCCACTGCCTTGATGACATCCGACCCCCGGCTGCAATCAGCTCCCAGGTCAACTCCCACCCTATCCCATTGATTGCAGTGCCTTTCATAGGGGCCCGGTGCCATGACCCCACCCTGGGGGTAAGCCGGGAGTACCGGGAAGGTGTCTAATATGGGAATCCGCAGCCGAGGGGTTAATGATCAGGCAGATGGTGCCAGTGGTGGGAGGCACCAAAAAGTTGTAAATAAACAAACAAAAAAAAGAGTAAACAAGGCTCCATATCTTTATTGCCTCTGTACAAAGAGGGGTAGACCTTGTCCCTCCCTGTTTGTTGATGTAGTACATTGTTGTGGTATTGTCTGTTCTGACCTGTACCACCTTTCCCTGTATTAGGTGTGAGAAGGCCTGAAGGGCCAGGTAAACAGCTCTTAGCTCTAGCAGGTTTATATGCTGGAGGGAATCTGCAGTCTCCCAAAAGCTATGAGTGGTGTGCTCCCCCAAGTGAGCACCCCACCCTAACAGGGAAGCATCTGTTGTAAGAACCAGTAAAGGGGGCTCCTGCAGGAATGGAACCCCATCTCTCAAATGTTCCAGCTCCATCCACCATTGGAGTACCTGTAGTAATGTCCTTGTTACTGGTATGGGTTCTGATAGAGAGTCCCGTCTTTGGCACGATTGTGCCCTGAGGTGGAACTGGACATCTCTCATCTGAAACCTGGCACCTATGACTGTACTTATTGCTGAAGCCATGTGCCCTATCAGTTGTAAAAACTGCCTTGCTGGCTTTGGCTTGCCCAGGACAAACAAGCTTGCCAAAACCCAAATGCTTTCTGCTCTCTACTGAGGGAGGAAATCCCTTCGCAGTATGGTGCTTAGTTCTGCACCTATAAATTGTAGTACCTGTACAGGAGTCAGGACCGACTTTTTGATGTTGAGAAGGAACCCCAGGGAGTGCAACAGATTCTGGGTTACCTGAAGGTGCTCTGTCACCTGTTGGTGAGACTTTCCCATGATTAGCCTACCATCTAGGTAGGTTAAAACAGAGACACCTAGTATTCTTAGGTGTGCCATCACTACTGCCATGCACTTGGTAATGACCCTTGGTGTAGAGGTGAGTCCGAAGGGAAATGTTGAGAACTGATAGTGGCCTGAAGGAAATCTGAATCTCAGATATTTTCTGTGTGACTTCCTTATGGGAATATGGAAATATGCATCCTTTAGGTTTAAGGAGGCTAGCCAGTCTCCTTTTTGCATGGTTGGCAGAATCATGGCCAATGTAACCATCTCGAATCTGGGTTTTACCAGGTATCTGTTTAGCAGCTAGAGGTCTAGTATAGGCCACCACTCTCCATTCTTTTTTGTTGTTAGGAAATATCTTGAATAAAACCCCTGCCCTTTTTGGCTGGGGGGAACAGGCTCTACTGCCCTTGCTAGAAGTAAGGCCTGCACCTCCTGTTCCAGCAGTTTTCTTTCTGTGAAAGGAGCTAGTGTGAACGCTTTGTTCTTAGAGGAGGAAGGGATTTGAAACTAAGGGACAGACCCTGACTCACTATTTCCAGAACCCACTTGTCTGTGGTGATTTTCAGCCTATCCTGAAAATAATGAGTCAGTTTGACCCCTACAGGAGATGGAGTGGCAGCCTGGTGGGAAAAGTCAGGGATTTTGTTTTGCTTGTTGCTGGGGTTGTGCAGATTGGGATCATTGCCTGGAACCCCTTCTGCCTCTGGCTGTATAAAAAGCCACCCTACTGTGACTGGTACTACTGCTGGGGCCCAGCCCGCACTTGAAAGAAAGGCTTCCTGATAGGGGACCTACCCCTGCCTCCCCTTCTGTATGATGAAGTGGAGGGAGAAGCTCTTTCTTTGGTAGAATTACTGTGGAAAGTAGCCTTATACTCATCCACTTTCTTCCTGTATGCCTCAGTCTGGGCACCAAAAAGTGAATGGCCCTCGACTGGGAAGTCCATAGCCTTACTCTGAGTGTTCTGGGTGAGGTTAGTGGCTCTCAGCCAGGCAGATCTTCTCATGACTATAGTACCTGCCATCCACCGAGCAGCTGTGTCATTCATATCAGCTGACATTTGAAACTGGTACTTGGAAGCCTCTAAGCCCAGTCTTGCAGTGTCCAATAACTCCAAAACTGTTAGAGAGGGGTTAGCCCCAATATGGTCTGCCAAAGAGCCTTCTGGTAGAGGGCTGCATAAGCTTGGTAGCTGGCTTGACAAACTACCAGGGAAGCTGAAACATACCCTTTTTTAGCCATGCTATCTATTTTCCTTGGCCCGGATATTCAGACTGCGCCAGGCTGTGGCGCAAGCCTGGGCACAGCGCAACTTGGCTATGCAGGGGTGTTGACAGAGTGATATTCAATGGAGTTGTGCCATGTCACAGCAGCATTGAATATCGCACCCTGGCCACCCACAGTGCACATGGCGCAGTGGCACTGTGGCAGCACAAGTGGCTAGAGTGGAGCAGTGGGATGCACTAGTGCAAGTTCCGTTGCACTAGGTGCAACAACTGTGATATTCAAAAGTGCACATGCAAATGGGGCCATAATGCATGCAAGGTGCAAATGGGGCCATTTGCATGTCATTATGGCCCCATTTGCATGCAGATGCGCTGATCCCCAGCGACTTGCACCTGGCACCCTGCCAGGCTGCAGCCACCGGGGACTGATGCCCCCTGCATAGTGCGGCAATGTGCCCCACTGCCTGATCGCGGGCATAGGTTGAAAATGACATTCATCCTATATCCCTGGTGGTCCAGTGGACCGCTTGCAGCCAAATCGTGGGCTTCAGTTGCAAAATATATTCGGCCTATATCCCTGGTGGTCCAGTGAACCGCTTGCAGCCCAATCACGGGCTTCAGTTGCAAAATACATTCATCCTATATCCCTGGTGGTCCAGTGGACCGCTTGCAGCCTGATCGTGGGCTGAAGACAAAATATAAGAAGTCCAATATCCCTGGTGGTCCAGTGGGCTGCTCACAGCCCGATTGCGGACTGAAGTCAAAATATAAGAAGTCCAATATCCCTGGTGGTTCAGTGGACTGCTTGCAGCCCGATTGTGGGCTTCAGTTGCAAAATATATTCATCCTATATCCCTGGTGGTCCAGTGGACTGCTTGCAGCCTGATTGCGGGCTTCAGCTGCAAAATACATTCATCCTATATCCCTGGTGGTCGAGTGGACCACTTGCAGTCCAGTCGCGGGCTGAAGTCAAAATATAAGAAGTCCAATATCCTTGGTGGTCCAGTGGACTGCTTGCAGCCTGATCGCAGGCTGAAGTCAAAATATAGGAAGTCCAATATCTCTGGTGGTCCAGTGGACCGCTCGCAGCCCAGTCGCGGGCTGAAGTCAAAATAAAAGAAGTCCAATATCCCTGGTGGTCCAGTCGACCACTCACAACCCGATCGCAGGCTGAAGTATGTAAAAATATCGTCCAATATCCCTGGTGGTCCAGCGGTACCCCCCACCTTCTCACTGAGCCCTACCACTGCGCTCCCCCCCAGTCAGAGGCAGGCGGCAGCACCCCACCCGCCTGCTGCCCTGCCACCTACCGATTGACACCGTATGTAGGGCTGTACACCCATTGGTCCACAGCGTGAGCCAATGGGCATGCAGCCCATACTGTGCTACACAGTCCAGATATGTGAATGGATCCATTCACATATCTGGACTCTGTAGTATGGAAGGGGCTGCACGCCCATTGGCTCACACTGTAGACCAATGGGCGTACAGCCCTACCTATGGTGTCAGTCAGTGGTGGCAAGGCAGCAGGCAGGTGGGTGCTACTGCCCGCCACTGACCGGGGAGGCCTGAGGGGCTCAGTGGGTGGGGGGGGTACCGCTGGACCACCAGGATATGACTATATTTTATATACTTCAGCCCACGATAGGCTACGAGTGGTCCATTGGACCACCAGGGATATTGGACTTCTTTTATTTTAACTTCAGCCCGCAATTGAGCTGCAAGTGGTCCACTGGACCACCAGGGATATGGGATGTGTATTATTTAATACTCTGGCCTGCGATTGGGCTGTGAGCGGTCCACTGGACCACCAGGGATATAGGACATGTATTATTTTATACTTCAGCCCCAAATCAGGCTGCGAGCGGTCCACTGGACCTCCAGGGATATTGGAGGACATGGGGGGGTGCCACCAGGTGCAGCTGGAGCTCAGGTGGCCATCCACAGGTGGCAGCTGCCGTGTTGCACCCTGCAATACTGCAGCTCACCTGTGGGAGGCCAGCCATTGTTCCTTTTTCTTTAGCTCACCTGTGTGCAGCGCAAGTAGGGGTTGTGCATGCATGGGCTCAGCATTTCCCGGGCTGATTATCGAGATGTGTGGAGTATGCATGGGCACCCCCCCCCAACCTGCGCTGCATACATTACTGATGTGCTCCGGCACATCGGGATTTATGCCTGGCACAAACTACGTTTGAATATCGTGCTGGGGCACAACCTTTCTGAATATTTGGGCCCTTGAATCCTTCTTGGAGGGTGAGAGGACAAGGGAGTCTTTGCCTTTTCACAGGCAGCCTGCTGTACAATCCCCTGGTGGTCAGGGTGAGTAAATAAAAACTCAGCCACTGATCTCTCAAGCTGGTATTTTTTATCACACTTTTTATCAGTGGGTGTGATAGTGTTTGGAGTCTTGAGAATCTCCAGGACATCTTTCTTAAAAATCTTATACATAGGCAAAAGGAGCCTTCTAGTGGGTGTTGGCCCCATAAGCCCCATATATTGGGCTTCTTCCTCATCCTGGATCTCTTCTGCAGTGTGCAGATCCAGGATTTCCATCATCTTCGTAACAAAGGGAAAATGGGAGGAAAAATCCTTAGTGGGTCTGGGAGGAGAGCCAAAGTCCTGTTCTAGTGAGACCTTGGGTTCAAAACCTTCCTCTGCCTGAGCATCCTCCTCAAATCCCGCTGTGTCAGTAGATAAAGGAGTAAACAACACATATATATCAACCGGAGAAGCCGCAGGCTGCTTAGGGGTGGTTTTAGGGTCTCTGGAAGGAATGGCCAAGGACTTAGAGGGGATTGTCTGGTTAGAGCCCATGGACTCCTCTTCCAATTTTCTTTTTAGCCTTTCCATGTTTTTCTACTGTTTTTTCACGGAAAGGCTTACATATCTCACAATCAGCAGAAAAATGCTGTTGACCAAGGCAGAGCAAACATAAATCATGTTTGTCTGCCTTAACAAACACTTCAGAGCACTTCAAACAATTGTTAAACCCAGGAGGTCCTGTTTTCTTTTTTGGTTCATCTGACATTTTAAAAAAAACAGGAACTGGGAACCGACAAAAATAAAGTCAAGTTAAATATTTGGGGTCAGTTCAGCAACCAATAAAAACCCAAATCTATTGGTTTTGATTGGATCCAGAACTGAGAAACAGCTAAGGGAACTGAGAAAAACCCGGTTCAAAAGCAATAAATTTAAGAAAAATACAGAAATAAAAACCGGAAACCTTGAAAAAAGGTTCCGCTTCAGCAAAGAAGAATTGGTTGCCTCTCGGTTCACATGAACCATGAGGAACTGGAAAAATAATGTTAAATTTGAAACTATGAGGTAAAAAACTAAAATATAATTACACTAGGCAGTAAATGAAAAAATTAAACAAAAATACTTAAGTTATTTTGTTCAATACACTTCAGGAATCGCTCTTGATAGAGAGAAGATGTCCAGGGCGTCTAAACTTTGCAGCAGAGAGAAAAAAATCTGAGGTTGGAATGTAGGCAGTTACACTGGGCAGTTTTTGAATTGAACGCACAAGCTAAAGATGCCATCATTAGCATAGCATTTAATTTGGCTCCGGGGCAGTGCTGGCTTAAAGGAGCACTGCAAGAAGTAATATTAGTGGATTCCTGGGATTAGAATACTAAACAAAAAGCTGTGTGTTAATAAATTCCTGTTACTTAAGTGGGTTTCTGCAGTTATTTAGGTAGGTTTTCGCTGTTTGACGGAGATGGATGGTGGTCCTTCTTTGCTAATCCCTCTCTCCTTGGGAAGTCATGCCATCTCGTTATAATTCATTCAAGCTACGTTAAAAGCGTTACTTATTTCTGTTATCTCTGACCATTACCCTTATCTCTGCTGACCAATGTGTATGTTCAAATCTCGATATCAACTCATTATCTCTGCAATGCTTTTTGATCTGCTCTCTTTCTGGGCTTTTCCTAAGCTACCTTTAGCCTAAGGGAATCCTTCCAGCGGCACCTCTAGGGGTGGAACCTTCCTGCAAGGTTCCTGCCTTTGGCATCTCTACATGGTGGTATTCTTGAGGCACAGAGAGATGAATAGCCACAACAAAGTTTATTCTGCAAGTTGCATAAGCACAACACCACACTAAGTTGTGTATGCACATTGAATTGAAAGGTTTTAACATGTGGTTCAATGGCTGAAGTAACAGCCATGCCCCCCACTTGACCTACTGTATTTAAACTCTTCCTTCCTGCTTCATTCAGAAGCATTTTTCTTTGCCCCATCATCCTCCTCTCCACCTCCAGCAGCTGGCCTCTTTCCTCAGGGGCTTTCCTAAGCTATCTTTAGCCTAAAGGAATCCTTCTAGACTAGAGGCACATCTATGGGTGGAGCCCATCTCCAGGGTTCCTGTCTTTGGCATCCCTACAAGGTAGTATTCCCAAGGCACAGAGAGGTGAATGGCCAAAACAAAGTTTATTCAGCAAGCTGCATAAGCATAACACCACACCAAGTTGCGTTAAGCATGTTGAATTGACTGTAATTTGTTGACTGTGTATCTAGAATGCACAATTGTTCTGGTAAGTTCCTGAAATCACCCTTTAAGTAGCACTGATTCTGTCTTGAGTAGGGGGGCTATGATTAGTTCAGTGGCCTTATCTGAAGGTGGCGGTGTTAATAATAAGCAGTGCTGTTCACACAAGCCCTATTCAGCAGTGGTTACAATAACAAAAGAATCAAAGCTAGCTAGCTTGCTTAACAGTAACAGAAGAAACCAAGAAAAGGTGATTCCTTTCTGGTCTCCGCTTAGTCTTAGTGTATTGCAACTGCCACTTATATGTTTTTTCTTTTCCCGCTGTTCTAGCCTTCTAATTGGCATTTATACTGCCACCTGGGTGCAAAATTCCCTCTTCCATCTTACCTTTTTCTTCTAAACTGTTTGCTATTATAGCAGTTTCTTTTTCCTTTGAAGTATTCTCAATACCAGCCTAAAGAGTCAGGCTACACTTATATTTATAACAAAAAGGGTAGCCACGAGAATGTAAGTTTCATATGTGTTTTAAAGATGATAGTGTTTGTAAAGGAAATGTTTTCTGCTGTGGAAAAAAGTAAAGTTTATGTACCTTTAAGGAAACTTGGGAGTCTCAGTTAAACATTCAGAAAAACACAAGCAAAGTTAACAGGATGTCTCTTAAGTCAACACGTTATATCTTTTGTTTTTCCCCACAAGAGCTGTTTGGCCCCTGTGAAGCCCATATGGCTCTCATCTCGATAACCACCAAGCTTATTATTCTTCGTCATTGGCTGGATGATACCATCCCCACGTTTTATGTATGGCATCAGGAGCTTTCACAGGCCTTGGCAGTTGAAGAACATATCGCTTACCGACTGAATAAATTAGAGCTATATAGGGACTGTTGGCATTCCCTTGAGGCTTTAATATCCAGATAGCAGTGAGTGGTGGTTTGCATACCTAAGAAATCGGCTCAGTCCCTGGTGACTTCGATGAGGATACTCGCTGTGCCCGGGGTGGGGGAGGGGGGTTGTTGTTTGGGACTGTTTTTGTTCCTTTTTCACATTTTTTCTGTAGTTCAGCTTCACTTGTTTGTATAGTATTGCTATCCCATATAATGTTATGGATGTTTTGTATGTTTTCTTGTTAATAATCTTAATAAAGCATATTACCTTTAAAAAAAAAGATGTATCTTTTGTTTCTGAAATTGACCAAATAAACTTCACTTGCAAAAGTACAGGCAGATTTAAACAGTCTGTGACATGCCCAACAACAATAAACATTTTTTCTTTAACACAGAAAATGCCCTATATAAGGCCCTAGTGGGCACGAGGGTAAGATTCATGTTGATCCAGTACTGAAAGAATGTGAGCACAGGTAGTGCTCTGCAGAGAAGCTCTGTGGTTCCCTAGTAAAATTGTAAGCAAAACAGCAGTGCCCTGCTTACAACTGGAATATAACAGGTTGAAGCTAGTTTTTGTCTCTTTAAATATATATATATATATATATATATATATACACACACATACATATATATGTATATATTTATTTATTTGGAGTTCTGTTATGAGAAGAAGTCCAGGTACATCCTACTTATCCTTAATGAATCCTGACATGTATTTTTTGGGGCTGTATAATTGACTGTGCTTAATAAAACAGTACATACCCTGCAACTTGTACATGAGTGCATATCCTGCACCTTGTACATGAGTGGGTGATGCCATGTGAGTCCTTCTGCACACACACACCTCACAATCCTACGGAAGACTATTCTTCTTGCATGTTTATCAAGAATATGTGTGGCCAGTTAGCTATGGAAGGTGACATTTCTGAGCAGCCACCTCCACAGGCTAAATTCCTTAAAACCTTGGGCCTGAACCTTTCTGGAATGGTATCTCTCCCTATCAGACTAAACAATTTTTTTTCTGCAAACATTTTTAAACATCCTGCTTCAGCATATGTAATTGACAAAAACTGGAGAAAAGATACAGCCTGTAGACTACAGAGTGTTAGACCTGATGGGCTAAACAATTAGTGGGACTTAAAAGCATTTAAAAAAAAAAAGATAGGGGTTTGAAATTATGCTGGCTTCTCTCAGATGTAGGAATAAATGTTATAGTAATCCAATCTTCCCCTTTGTGTGCTTTTCCTCCTAGGAGTCAATGGATGAATTTACGCATGTGTGGATCGCTAACACTGATGGTTACAGATATAAACGGGTGATCACAACTTTGCAAGATTTCAAGAAAATGCTTCCACTTTTTGACATTGTTGTGTTTGTGCTCCCCCCTTCTCCCCCCTCATCTCCCTTCTTTTCTCCCCTAGCTCCAGCATTTTTGCCCCTTTTGCTTGTTTCTCTTGCCCAGCCTTTTGTACTTTATGATGTGATTAGAAATGAAGTCAATGAATTGTAGGTTATTACAGACAGCTCCTCCATGAAAAAAGTACATTGTAAAATAAATGTATTAAGTAGAAACTGTACATCTAAATTAAGAATGTTGAGCTTGAAATGTAATGAGATTGAACTTGATTGTATGTATATAGCACATTTTGTATGTTGTATTTTGTACGTTGCATTTGTATATCATGTACGTTGCACTTTTTTGCACTGTGTCACTTTTTGATGATGTCATAACCCTCTGTGTATTTGAATGGGCTTGTTTGCGCCATTGTCACACTCCCTGATGAAGGTGTAACTGCTGAAGTGCTGGAGTATTGCTTGTGCAGCTCCGAATTTGTGAATAAATGTTGCACTGCATTTGCATTTAATTTCATGACTGATTGCAATTTTTTAACTGAGCGCTGTGATCTGGAACTGTACCTAGAGAGGGCACTGAATTTTTATTTGCATGTCCTTCTCCTGAAGAATTTGTTCAAACAGCTACTTGTAAAAAAAAGTAAAAATAAAATAGGCCTTCTTTATCATCTGCCCATCCTGACAAAGATTGAAGAAAAAATGATTTTTTTGCATATAAGAGCTTTTTGATTGGAACCCTATCACTAAGATGGGCTCCCTAATATCCGACTCTCATTTATCTGATTCTTGCATATATCCATCATTGGCCACACAATTTTTTTTTAACATTGTGTCAACTCTTGCTTATCCATCATTCAAGTTATCTGTTTCCATTCCTGTGCTGTCTGTTTTCTTCTGTGCGGCTCTCATTGTGCGCTGTTAGATAACTGACCCTATGCACCTCCATTCCAGGATTTTGTTTTAGTAACATTGCGATTTTTCTGCACGTGTTCTTGGCACTTCAGGTAGACCAATAAGAGCATGCAGCACATCGAGGTGGATCATGCCAGGTTGGGGGAAGCTTTCTAAGTGCGCCATCATGAAGGCCATCATGGAGAATGGAGCAAAAAAAAAAAAAAAAAGACACAGAGCGCCACAGACCGAAGCAGCTACAGGCCAAACTAGAGACTAAAGCATTCAGTTTCTGCAAGTGTTCAGTACTATTCTGTATGGAGACACCATAAAAAAGAACTCTATAGGTTTAGTGTGGGGGGCAGAGAACTGTGAGCAGGTAGTGGTGGTCAAGTGAAAAGAACTAAAGAAGAGCAACTTTTCTTTAAAACAGATCTGTTAAAGTGGTCAAAATGGAGCCAGCAAACAAAAAGTCCAGGACAGCCATTGCTGCAAATGTGAAGCACAGCATTTGTTTATTCCAGGCCCCAAATCTGAAATGCTCAAGGGCTGACATAGTTATCTATGTTTTAGAGGATCATAAACGTTCTCTTGGAAAGTCAACAATTTCAGACATTTTAAAAGCAAAGATCAAGTGGTTAGCCTCTTCTTCTCATGAGTCCTCTACTGAAGAAAGAAAACCTCAACATAAGCAACTAGAGGATGCCCTATTTTTATGGTTCACAGATGCCAGGATGGAAAAATTTACTAGAAGTGATGAAGTCCTGTTAACTAAAACAAAATCACTCGGCCAACGTCTGGGTGTGCTGGATTCCTTTTTCTATTTAGTGGGGTGGCTTCAGAGATTTAAACAGCATCACAACATTAAGTATTACAAACAGCGTGGGGAGGCTGCAAGTGTGAATGCAACAGTTGTGTCTGATGGGCATCTGGAGTTGCAACAAGTTTTGAAAGACTATGACCTTAGTGACATTTACAACATGGATGAATCTGGTCTATTCCTTTGGATGGAACCCAATGTACACTTGCAACAGTCCCAGTGTCTGGAAAAATTAAAAATTAACGGTGGCACTATGTGTCAATGCAAGTGACACAAACAAACATAAGCGGTCATCTGGAAATCTAACCGCCTTCAGTGCTTTGGAAAGGACCTTGACCAAACAGTTTCTGCTACTGGTATACTAACAGAAAACCTTGGATGACAGCTGTGATTTTCGAAGAGTGGTTAAAGGAGTTTGATCGATCTATGTGTCTACAGAGATAGTGTGTGATTTTGCTGCTTGACAATGCTTCCTCACAATTCAACATAGAGCATTGCCTGCATGATGTCACCCTTCATTTCCTCCCTCCAAATTTCAGCCCTTGGATGCTGGCATAATCCAGACCTTTAAGGCTCTGTACCAGTGACAGTAACTGCAGCACTATGTCAACTGCCTGGATGATGGCAAACCACCAGATGTTAACATCAAGGAGGCTCTGTATTTCATAAGAGACAGCCGGGGTGATGCGAGCACAACAATCAACAATTGCTGGTGGCACACTGAAATATTGGATGGTTCTGCTCTGCCTTCTGTTGACACCAGTGCCACCCAAGAACAACCTAGCAACTCCACTGAACCTGTGGTGCAAACCATCTCCACCATTCTTTTTTTTTTGTAATCCTGACCCCTTCATTCTCCCTGAAGGGAGCTCAGCCCATGCCCACGCCACCCCCATGCCCAGGATTACCCCCCTGGACCGGGCCATTGGGTGGGCCCCCTGCTCCCCAAGGTCCATGGTAGTGTGCCCTGGCTTACTTCCCAGGGTGGGCCATGGGAGTGGGACCACCCAGGCGAACACTGGAAGCAACAGAGGTGGCAACGAAACAGGGCATCATGCTTGGGGACCAGGTTTTTAGTGAATGCAGCAGTACCAGGGGGTAGGGATGTGCAATGATGATCCATGTCCACCCTGTCCCCCCTGAGGTAATGGCACCAGCACAATGGATCCCCTGGCCTCTGCCAGGGGTCTGTTGTGTGCCAGCCTCTCTACCCCCCCATGTAAGGAGATCAGTCTTTAGGATGCTCAGTCTTTCTCCCCCCAGCCAGCCCTCTGATGTCCAGAGTCTGTTTCTGAACCTGGGTCATTGGCGTCACAGACGGATGCCCTGCCTCTTCCGCTGGTGGGCTGGCCATCTCCAGTATTCTTGACCAGCTGTCTGATGCCACAAATGTAACCTCGGTAGACATCCTGCAGGCTGATAACACTGAAACATATGAAGCACCAGATGAGGAAATCAGTCAGATAGGGCAACCATCCACTGCACTAGAAAATTCACATGAATATACCGAAAACATCGACACAGAACTACCTATCGTGCAGACATAATTTAATGCCAGTAGTGGACTGAAAGTTGCCCTATGCAGAACAGAATATGGAATTCTTCAACACAAAGGATATGACTGCATCCATGACCTGATTGCAAAGATGTTTGTGGTGGGACAAAAAAAATAACATCAGACTATGATCGAGCATTTCTTTAAAAAAAGACCTCAAAGGCAGAGAAATGTGAGAGATGCATCAGACCATGAGTCAGTGCATTTCATTTTTCATTTTGATGCTATGGCACAGTTGGTGAGTTCAAGGACTAGATATGATAAGTGGTGTTTACCTTATTTGAGTGAAACTGAAAAGTAATGCAATGATTTTCTTGTGGTTGTAGTGGAGGATATTTTTCTTGAAACTGAAAAAAATGCCATCCTTTCTTGTGGGCGTGTAGAGGGATGTTTCCCATACAACATGCAAAACATTTTGTCATACCATGCCTTTTTCTGTGGTGGTGGCAGGAGGAATATTTTCCTTGAAACTATGTCATGTTTTGTTGTGGTGATGTGGGGGAATGTTTTCCTTGAAACTGTCCAAATAATACCATGCTTTCTTGTGGGGCTGGGAGTGAATGTTTCCTTTGCAACATGAAAATATTTTGCCATGCCATGCCTTTTTCTGTGGTGGCGAGGGGGAATGTTTTCCTTGAAACTTAAAAATAATGTCATGCTTTCTTGTGGGGGTGTGGGGGAATGTTTCCCTTGCAACAAGAAAATATTTTGTCATGCCATGCCTTTTTCGGTGGTGGTGGTGGTAGGGGGAATGTTTTCCTTTAAACTGTGTAATGCTTTTTTGTGGTGGTGGGGGGGAATGTTTCTCTTGCAATGTGCAAATTATTTTGCCAAGCCATGCCATGTTTTTTTTGTAGTGATGTGGGGGAATGCTTTCTTTGAAACTGAAAAAAAATGCCATGCTTTTCTTGTGGGGGTGTAGGGGATGTTTCCTTTGCAACATGCAAAATAAATTGTCATGCCATGCCCTTTTTGTGGTGGTGGTAGAAGGAATGTTTTCCTTGTAACTACGTCAAGCATTTTTGTAATGGTGTGGGGGAATGTTTTCTTTGAAACTGCAAACATAACGCCATGCCTTTTTTTCGGAAGGTTATTCTTTAAACTGCAAATTGTTTGTGGCTTGCTCTGTGACCTTTCGGTGGCTGTTTTACAGTGCTATATGGATTCCTTGACAAAGCCTCAGAATCAGAATGGGGGGTCTAACTGAAGTGGTTGTTGGTGTGTGACAAAAGACTGAAGCTGAAAACATAATGCTTTGCATCTGTTGTGTCTTTTGGGGAGACGGGGCATTGCTGAAGATTGAGAAAGGGGGGTCAAACTGAAGTGCCTGGTGTTTTTTTTTTAAATGTCATTGTGAAAAAGATTGAAGTTGAGAGCATAATGCTTTGCGTTGGTTGTGCCTTTTCTGGAGGGGGGAAATTGCTGAACATTGGGGAAGGGGAGTCTAATTAAAGTGCTTGCTTGGTTGCTTTAAAAAAACATGTTGTGAAAAAGACTCTGAAGCCGAAAACATACAGTACTGTAATGCTGTGTGTGTGTGTGTGTGTGTGTGTGTGTGTGCGCACGCATTATTTTGTATGTTGCTTTCTTTTTAAAGGAAAACTGTCATAAAGTGAATCTCTCCACCTCCAAAGCCTTACCCACCCCTGATTAGACTTTTTGCTTTTTCACTTTATGACAACTTTGCTTTAAACAAAAGTGCCATTGTACTATACTGTAGGTACAGTACGGCCCTTGAGGAGCCCGGTGATTACCGTACGGTATAGAAAATACATGATTCTTTAGAACCCATGTGCTCTGTACTCTGTGATCTTTGGTCTGTGGCTGTTTTGACTAAAATCTTGAAAATGTAAAAATGGTGTACGGTAAACGGTGCTAAAAAATAACAAAGAACATTTGATATGAAATATTTTATTAGTATTTTATTAATATCTAGAGTCATTACAGCATTGCAGTATCACCAGAAAATCTTTACTTGCATTTTTAAATGGTTTTCAATGATTTCTGCCCAACAGACAAAAAATGATTCGGTTAACTATCTCTCGTCACCTGACCTGGGAACTGAAGGTGACGAATATCTGTGTGCTGACTGTACTGGCTGCACTTCAGATTTTCAGTTTTCAGTTAGGTATTCCATCCTGCCGCTGTGTAAGAATATGTTAAAAGAAGACAAAGCACATAGTAGGGAAAGCTGGCCTGGAGGCTTCCAGGCAGCAGGTTCAGGTGTCTGCTGATCTGAATGACTTCAAACAAGAATTGTGAGCAGTGCAGTGGGCACAAGGAGATTTCCTTGATTGAAGACAACTCTACTGACCTACAGCAAAGAGAAAAGAATTACTTGCTGTAGTATTATTTTTTTCCAAGGGATTACTCACTATGCTTAACAACTGAATCAGTGTCCTGGAATGAGTTGCCCCAGAGCTTAGAATCTTATGCTAATTATGGAATTTTTGGAATGAAATTCAAACTGTGCTGTGAGGTCATGCTCATCCTCACATTTTAACAACAGACATAAAGAACTGATTCTTGAGTGACCCTTTTCTCAGGTTCTGGAAAGGAAGCTAGGGATTAGTATTGTTAAGAATAGTGAGGGGTCTCTTGGAAGAAGCAACATTATGACAGTGAGTAATTTTTTTCTTCAAACCTCATCAATCCCTTATGATGCTTAACAACTGCAGACTCCATAGCAGTACCTCGGGAGGCTGGGTACATAACCTATTTAGGGAAAAGGTTCTGTAAGACAGCAGTGCCAAAACTGGCATCCCTTCTGGACTTTATGTCTAAACCATAGTGTTTTGTTAAAGTGTGTACTGTTTTCCAGGTAGTTGTTTACAGATTTACTGCAGGGAAACACCTCTTGATGCTGCCACAGAAGCAGAGGTGCCCCTTGTGCAGTGAGCCCTAAGACCTTCAGGTGGCAATCTTCCAGCTTTACCATAACAGAACTGTACGTAAGAAACTATCCAACGAGAGGTGATTCTCTTGGATGCTGGCTTACTTGTCTCTACTTCACTATAGATGATGAATAACTGGGTATTAGTGGACCTTACATTCTTGGTATGGTCCAAGTAGTACCTCAGAGTTCCCTTAACGTTCAGACTGCGGAGCTGTCGTTCTCCTAAGCTGGATCTTGCTGTAAAGAAAACTGGAAGTGTAACGAACTGATTCAGAAGAAATTCAGACATCACTTTAGGGAGGAATTTTCTGTATGCTCTTAAGACTACCTTGTCCCCTGTGGTATATGATATGGTTAGGATCTGTGCAGAGGGCTTGCAGCTTGCTCACCCTTCTGGCAGATGTCACTGCCACCAGGTAAACTACTTTACAGGTGACATACTTCAGTGCAGCAGTTGACACAGACTTGAAAGGAGCCTCCATCAGCTGGGCAATACACAGATTCAGGTCCCATGGAGGGAGGACGGGATCCCTGCTGGAGGGTACCGATCATTAAGGCCTTTAAAGAACCATTTGAAAATTGATTTGTAGGCTACTGACCTGTCTTTGCTAGTTGATAATGCTGCCAAATACACCTTCAGAGTTGAAGGCCTTAGGCCTAAGGACTGGAGGTGGACTAGGTAGTCCAGGATTGTGGACAGAGCTGCCTGGAGGGAGTTGATCTGTTTAGGAGAGTATCATCAGGAAAAACATTTTCCCATTTTTGGAGCATAAGTTTTCCTTTTTGCTGGTTTCCTGGAAACCATAAGCACGTCCATACTTTCTCAGAAAGATTCAGCCCTGAGAACTTTACCCATCAAGAACCATGACCTGAGGCATAGAGGTCTCAAATCTGAGAATGTTACCGTGCCCTGGGACATTGTTAACAGGTTGTGCCTCAGGGGCAGGTTGACAGACTGTCTGCTGGAGAGGGACAGGATCAAGATATTCCAAGTTGTGCATAGAAGCCATGAAAATCTGTAACCTGGAATATTCCTTGGAGGTGCAGCTAGCTGCAATACACCTACCAGGGAAAGGCAATGTACTAACAGATTCCTTAAGCGGGATCAGCCAGGGAAATCATGAATGGGTCCTAAACCAGTAAGTGCTGGAATCAGTTTTCAGGAGGGGTACACTAAAAGTAGATTTGTTCACCCCTGGGAGAACAGTCAGTTCCCACTTTTGTGTTGCAGACCCCCAGTAGTGGGTTCAATCCCAGAGGACACTCTAGTTCTCAGCTGGTAAGGGAAGTTTCTTTACGCCTTCCCTCCCTTCCCATTTTGTAAAACTGAGAAAGGAGTCAGCAAAAATTATTGTAAGTGTTCCAGGCTTACGCCAGACAAACATGGTTCTCCATGTTCCTCCCTGTTTGTTTGTGCAGTACATGTTTGTAGTGTTATCTGCTCTAATCTGAACAGATCAACCACTGATCTGGGAGGAAAAACTTGCATTGCCAGGTGCAACGCCCTGAGTTCCAGGACATTTATGTGCTCCCGCATCTCTTGTGGAAGGGAATCCTATCTCTGAGGTTGCGTTCCTCCTTCCACCAGTCCAGTGCCCCACCAAGGTTCTTGTGACAGACACCCGTTTAGATAGAGTGTCCCACCTTTGAGACTAAAGGTCCCCTAGTAAGTACTGACTACCTCTCATTTGGAATCTGACCCTTGGTACCACTGCTGTGAAGGAAGCCATGTGACCCAGCAGCCTTAGAAAATCCCCTGCAGGTCTTGGCTGGCCTGATTAAAGGATTCTACAATTAAAATCAGATTTGCTACTGTTTTTAGAGGAAGAAATGCCTTCCCTTGCAGGGTAGCCAGCTCTGCACTGGTAAAATCTAGAACTTGAACTAGTTCTAGTCAGGACTTTGAAAGTTTCTGAGGAAGCCCAATCCCTCCAAAGTGTTTAGAGTCCACAAAATGGAGGAATTTGCTTCATGCTGTTTTTTTCCCCGAGATCAGCCCATCAACCAGGTAAAGAAAAAAAACTACACCCCTCTCCTTCTCAGATGTGCTCCCACCACAGTTAGATATTTTATGAATACCCTTTGAGCTAAGGTGAGGCCAAAGAACGGCGATGTGAATTGGTAGAGGCAGTCACTTAACCGGAAACTGATGTATTTTCCACAGGCATTTTATGCATTTTTCTTTAGGGTTAGGAAGTATCTGGAGTAATGTCCCTTGCCCTGTTGTGCAGACAGCACTTTTCCACTGTATGTGTTTGCAGAATTTTTTTCATCCTCAACTCCAGCAGGACTTTTTCTGCTGGTATGTGAAGTTGAAAGACTTTGTAGGTCCTGTAGTTTTGAAAATCTTCTGAATTGCAAAGACAAACCCTGGCTCACTACCTCTAAGAAGGGAGTAGTGCACCAGTCTTCCTTCCACTTTCAATGGTTGGGCAATCTGGACAGGCTTGTCAGGGGTTCTGCTTTGTCTGGGGTTTGGGTGCTGGTATTGCTGCAGCATACCTAGTTCCCCTTCTACCTCTGCCCCATAAGAGGCCCTTTGTGGAGGTATTCATAGGGGGCATATGTATGAGGGTAGTATCCCCTACCCTCCTGTAGGTAGTTTTATACTCATCCACCTCTTCCAAGTAAACCTCTGCCTTGTCATCAAATAGGGAATTTCCCTTGGAATGAAAATCCATAGCTTTTTTGAGAGTTTTGGGATAGTCCTGTAGTTCTAGGCCAGACAGACCTTCTTAGGGACACTGCATGGGCCATAACCCTGGATGCAGTGTCATTAGTAGCCACTGCCCTGTGAAACTGGTATTTTGTGGCATCTATGGCTGATCTTGCTGTGTTAGGCAGTGGCAGAGCCAGGGGGGGGGCTGGGGGGGTGGTCTCCCTCCCTGGCAGCCCCAGTGTGAGTCGTGGCGGCCTGCCACCATCTTTATTCACTGTTTAGTGCCCATTGTGAAGCCTGTCATTGATTGAATGGCCCTCTCTGGCTCCCAAATGATCCCAAACCTGACTTCGCTACTGGTGCCAGGAATATCCTCTGCCAAGCCTCCAGTAGCCTTTTCACTCAGTGCCAGAATGGCGCTCCATAAGGCTCTATGGTACTATACTATATAGGCCAGATAAGCTGCCTGCCTTAAGAGCAAGAAAGCCAAAGTATACACTGTGTTTTGTTCTCTCTGGAATCCAGTTTCCTGGAATCTTTTTCAGGATGCTGGGAGGAAAAGGGCACTTTGGTCTTGTTGCAGAAGTCAGTCTGAACCACTGTCTCATGATCAGGGTGGGAATACAGGTACCCAGAACCCTGCTTGCAAACCAATATTTATTTCTTTACTTAATTTTTCATTCATTCTTTAAAAAAAAAATTCTTAACTATGCAACTGGCTGAAGTGGGTGCTGACGTGGTTTAAAAAGTGTATTTTCTGTAGAATTTAGGGATGGGAGGCATCAACCCCTTAGTGGGGGATAAGCCCATCATATCCATGAATTCAACCTTCTCCTCATCCTCATTAGTTTCCTGAGGAAATACTGAGGGAATTGACTATATGACTCACTAAAGTATAATGAGAGGCAAGTGTTCTGAAGGTCTTGGAGGTGAGACACATTCTTGGTCAGGAGAACCATCTGGTTCTATAGGTTCTCCCTCCTCCAGTTCTTCACAAAACATTACTACCTCATCCTCCACCACAGGCATTGGGGATGGAACTGGAACCAGAGGAGGGTGACAAGCATAGTCATGAAATTCCCCATAGCCTGGAATGTCTGGAAGAATTGCCATGCCTTAGTCATGTCCTCCACTGAGGTCATTTTATTTTTATTCACTGGCAACTCCTTTCCTTCTTCAGGAGAAGAGACAGCTACTTTTTTTTTCCAGCATGCACAGTCTCTAGTGCCTGCTCTGACTTTTATTTTTTTCTGGTTTCAGGGTTCCCCTGTTTAGACACCCTGATTTCTGATCCATCTTTGCAGCTTTATCATTTTTTATTTTTGTGGACTGGTGTCTCCTCTGCTTCTTCAGCAGCAGAGGCAGTGACATGTTTTCTTTTTCTTTTTCTTGGCAGGTACCAGGTTGATGCCTGCTCAGTGGCTCTTTTACTCTTTCTGGTTTCAGGGTTCTCCCTGTCAGACACTCTGACATCTGTACCATCTCCAGCAGACTTGTCCTTCTACTTAGTCTGAGGGGCTGGACCCTCACTTGAGCCTTGTTATAACATAGAGGCAGCCAGAGAAGCCCTAATGACTTCTAATTTTTTTAAGCCCATTGTTTTGTGTTTTAGGGCAAAACTCTGAAAAAGCTCAAGGCACTTTAAGTACAACTTGTGACAACCTGTCTTTGCCAGGAGTTGGAAATAAACTTTACAGTTTTTAAATCCTGCAGGTCCCGTCTTCTTCCTGAGTCAATCAGTCAAGCCAAACACTGACAAACTAGGGAAGATGAAGTGTTAATGAAAAGTAACATTTTGAGAAACAAACCTGGATATGTAAACAAAAAGGGTTAAACATATTTGAATTAGGTTAATTTCCCTTAAAAATAAAACAACAAATAGAAATGTAAGCAATAATACCCAACAGTGTGGGTGGTATTGTGCTATACCGGACCACCCTGGGGCATAATGAGGCCTGACGCTGCAGGGCGAAGGGCCTTATAGTCCCTGGAAGGTCCACTATAGCACAATACCTACCAACAAGCGGAATTATTTGCTTAGAAATGGGCACTGTAAAAAATAATTTAAAAATGTTAATAAAAATAGTTTAAAGTAACTTTGTAATAAAATAGTTCCTCTGCCTGCATTAGAAGTAAGTTTATTTGAGACTTTGGGGTGGTTGCCCTGGACACACACACACACACACACACACACACACACACACACTGCTCTGTTCAAGGTAGAAAGGGAAAGGCCTAAGTAGCAGTAATTTAGAGCTGTTCAGGACAGGATGGTAGGAGTTGTAATATTTAACCGTTCAGGAGGGACAGGAGGGACGGGAGAGCAAGAGCTGCACAGCCATGGAGATTGAGCAAGCTGGGAGAAAAAAAAAAAGAAAAGAAAATGATTTCTGCAGTGGGGTTGTTTTTATCTCACTTTCCTTAAAAAGAAAGTGTTCTTTGTGGTGAGACAGGACTGCATTCAAAGCCAGCAGATTATCTCGCAGTAACGCTACCGGAGATAATGCTCTCTCACTCTCTTGCTCAGCTTTTCAGCCAAGAAGCTTATCTGTAAAGGGAAAAACTAAAGTAGTAGGGTGCCGCCCTAATATGGAGCTGCTTAGGAGGTTGCAAGCTGAACAACCATGGAGGTCAAGCAAGCTGGGTGGAAAAAAATAAAATGATTACTTTTACTGTAGTGTGGTAGCTCTGATTTTTCCTTCTTAAACAGAAAGGGTTCTGTGTTAACTGGGCTGCATTCAAAAGAGCATGGTGTCTCAGAGTAGCGGTAAGCACGTGATGTTCTACCACTATTATTTGAATCTTTAAAGTCATTTTCACGAACTTAATCATAAAACAATTGTGTTACTTTACTTGTAAAAACATGGTGCGCCAGCTTTCGGTTTAAATTTGTCTATTTTTACACAGACTGTTTCATGGTGGGGGGGCGGGGCACTGTGTCTCGTTTAGTGGGGTGAAAACATGGTGGCAGTTTGAAACTAAACATTCTTTTGGCACAAACATTTGGAATGTTATCAGGCAGCAGAAATAGGGACTTGTTATTACCTGGTCTCTGTTGCCTGATACTGGACCGGCCTTAGCCAATCAGTTTAAGGATTTAACCAGCCCATTTTCTAAAGCCTAATAGATTACTTTGTTAGGCTAAACTGTAAATTATACAATGGCAAGAAAGAATGCTGGGCTCTGATTGGTTAATCTGGATCCGGACCCATGATGTTATCCCTCTATAACATCATGGATCTACAGTAATCCCAGCACACACATGACTGAATATCATCAGTGAAAAAAATCACTCCACATGCAGATTAGGGAGCTAGAAAAATGAGCTATTTACTGTACCCACAATTCCTCACTATGTAAATTGGTATACAGGCTATTATATTTCTGTACTCATTACAGAAATAGAAGAATACCTCTCTCAGTAAAGAAATCTTGGGTATGTCAGTATACGCACAATGCTTCATTTTAAAAATAAACATTTGAGCTCTTATATTGTGTTAACCACCACAAAAATAGGAGACTGCACCTCCCAGTAAAGAAAAATGGAAGACAGCTTCATATTGTACCCAAACTTCCCATACATCTACATACTGTAGTTGGTGCTGTATTGCAGTCACCACTACCAAAATAAGAAACTGCACTGCTGAGTAAGGAAAATTTAAGTTAACTGTGTAGTCTACCCAGAATTCCTTGTCGCTGTATGTAAATCAGCATATTAGCTGTTATATTGCTATAACCATTACCAAAATAAGAGTTAACTAATTTAAGAAAAATGGGCTACTTTCTTCAATAAAGGAGCCATTGTATAATAGCAATAATGCACTCCAGGTTGTGTGTCATGCCAGGATAACATCCCTTCTTGGGTGTTGGATGTGCATGGCCTGTGGCCTCGTACCCAACCATCCAAGGCTTTAGGTTATCGCAACACGACACACACCCTGTCATGCATTATTGCTTAAATAATGGCTCAGTTCCAAGTAAGAGGAACTGAGAAAAATAAACAGTAAAAACATCAAAGCAGTTTAATTTTGTAGTAATTGTGATAAAATAAAGTGATTTTAAATGCAGTTTCCTAACAGTGGGAACTGCGCTGAAAAACAGCATTCTCCAGATCCTGGGAACTGATGGGGAACTAGAGAAAAGTTAAAAATATATAACAAACAACTTAATTAAGCAGAGTTATTGACAAAATACCTAAACAGCATACTATGGAAACAGTTTACAAAATAATAAACTGAAAGCCAGTCTGAAGTTGAAGAGAAGACTTTGGGGTGACTGCTTCTTCAGGTAGAGAAATAAATTTGCCATTAGAATGTGAGGATGAGCACAACCACACAACAGAGTTTGAATTTCATTCCAAATTCCATAATTAGCATGACATTCTAAGCTCCAGGGCAGCTCACTCCAGAGGAATGATGCAATTGTTAAGCATAGTGAGGGATTCCTTGGGTTTGAAGCTTCTGATTTCCCCTTTGATGGAGACTCTGTATTTGGGTAAAGAACTGAAATCTATAAGAATGCCAAAAAAAAAAAAAACACAACCTCCATCGAATAGGATAGCAGAGGTCATAGTTATTTTGGACCTTATATTGTAGTTATATTACAGGTAAAATGACTGGAGGGGTGCCCAAAGCAACCCTTACTTCCAAACGTATTACTCTGTGAAAAGGGGTGCTACTGTAGGTAATATAACCTACATAGATACACTTGGGATGGAGTGTATTCTATAATTACATAATATCCTGCTACAGAATAATTGCCTCTATAGGATTCAAGAGTCCCGGAAGGCCCTATATAAGTGACAAATTGATTATTTTTTAATAATTGTGTTTGACTACTTAGGTCAAGAGTATCTGAGATCAAATAGAAACTCTAAATTGCTTTTTCTATTTTTGGTACCGTAGTTATTATATTTGTTATTGCAGTTGAATACTTTTTTGTGCTGCACAAAATTACTCTTTGTTAAAGTGATGGGGAAAAGTAAAGCAGAGGGTAAAGTTACTTCTGTTAAATCCAAAAACGTTACTTCTGGGGCTAAAAAAGCTATTAAAAATACACCAAAAATAATATGGGAGGTAAGGTAACACATTACCTCTTAACCCCTGGTTCACACATAGATTTGGAAGGCAAAGAGAGAGGTGTAAGAATTTGCGGCACATTGTTACCCCAAAGTACCTGATCACCAATAACAAATGGCAATTTAGATAAAGAGGATACTAATCCTTTACTTGAGGAAATCAGAAAATTAGAAACATAAGAAAAAGGCAGAAATACTCATGTAATGTGTACAAGAAGTTGTACCACTGCACACTGGTCTCTTACAGGCACTCATCTAAAAGACAACATGCAGCAAATAAAACACAGGAGAATTTATATCTCCATACATTAGAAAATATAGCCTAGATCTGCCAACTACATACCCTCCATATATTCCATGCCTGTGGTCAGACAGGGATATCGAGGGTGTGACATTAAAATCTGGTAATTCTGTGATGAGTGATATGCAAAGTAAAGGTCTTCAAGATCAAGTGAGTAAAAAAGAAACAATTTTTTTAGCAGTTAAATCAGAATTAACCAAGAATAGCCAATTATTGAAAGAAATCCTTGATTGTCTAAAGAATGGGAATAGTGATGGTTCTAGGACTCTACAGGAGAATTATAAAAAGGGGAAGGACAAAACAATAAAAGAAATAACGAAAGGTATAGCAAAAAAAAAAAGAAGCAGAAGAAATGTAAGAGTTAATAAAGTAACTGGGACATAAACAGATGGAGTTCAGATATCACAAAAATAGGAAGAAAAGAATTAAGGTAGTGAAAGTCAAGGATCTGGGTAAGAAAACATATGTATCAGTAGGAGTTCAAACTATAAGGCTTAACCAGAATATGCCAATTCAGGCTAAGATATCAGGTCATAAATCAGCCTATAGGAACTCGAATACAACAAGTGGAGATGGGAGAGGGGGTAAAACTATATGATCAGAAACAAATAAAGCAAATTAAGATCATCTACTCCAGAAGGGCAACAAAAAAATGGGAGGGGATGAAGTAAAGGAGAGATTAATTAGAAAGGGAAAATTACTCCCAACTGTATAAATACATAGCCTGCCAAAAGCGAGATTGGAAAATCATGTTTCTCTGAAAATTATAAGCTACAACGCCTGTAAAGGAGTTGTAGGTGCAAAATTTGGCTGGAAGGACATTATGTCTGTGTATAGATATTTTAACATTCCTAACAAACGGTGGATATGCTTAACCCTGGGATCTGCTGAAGTGAGAGAACCCTTGCTTAAATCTGAAGCAAAATTTAAAGGTCTTGGAATTAACTTAGACACCACAATCACTGAAGGTACAAAAAAGTTTCACTAGGGAGCACAATTTACTAATGCTGATACAGCTAGCAAACAAGCTGTTTCCTCTGAGGACAGGGGGAAGAATTATTACAAATTACAATCAAGAATTACCAATTATTTGAAACCAGTAGAAACTGAATACTCCTTTGGCAGTCCTGAAGATGCTCTTAGGACACTTTTTAAGGGTAGAACTTGAAAAGGAATATGAATTAACACAAGTCACATTCTGAAGGATAGTGGCAATGACAAACGTTTTTCACTAGATCAAGCTACGGATCCGATTAAATATAATTCTCTCATAAATATCTCCAAACAGTCTATTTTAGAGCTTTCAGGTTGACATAATCAGGATAGTTCACAGAACTGGAGCATACTTTCTTGGAATGTCACTGGGTTGTCAGCAAAAAAAGATGATAGAGATTGGTGGGAGAAAACCAAGGGATATGTTATCTTCCTTTTCCAGGAAACTTGGTTACTTGATAAAAATGATTTCCAGCTAGAGGGGTCCAACAGTGGACATTTATGCGAATAAGGAAAATAAATTTGGTAGGGCAGCCGGTGGGGGGGGGGATATCAACATTCATAACCTGCAAATTAAACATCATGGTTAGAAAATTAGATATAGGTCATACATACTGTGTATGTCCACTTTTGACAGAAAAGAACCATCCAGTTTTAATTATTATTAATATTTATATGCCTCCTCAATCTAGAGGGACAAATTCGAAAGGTATCATGAATAATAGAAACATAGAAACATAGAATCTGTCAGCAGATGAGGACCACATGGCCCACCTACCTGTAGTCTGCCCATTTCTCTACTCACTGCTGCAGCCCCAGATCCTATTTGATCTGCCGATCTCCTGCTCTGCACATCTCCAGGGTACTCTTATGTCTATCCCATGCACTCTTGAACCCCCTTATTGTTTTCACACCCACCACTTGCTGGAAATCTGTTCCACGGCTTCACCACCCTCTCAGTGAAAAAGTACTTCCTAACATTACCCCTGAGCCTCCCACCCTTCAGCCTCATATCATGCCCCTTGTTCTTGTGCAGGTTTTCTCTGAAATAATAACTTCCACCTGTACCTCAGTTTATTCCCCTATGGTACAATACTTGAAGTTTCTATCATTCCCCCCATTTCCCTTCTTTCCTCCAGTGAATAGATATTAAGGTCTTTAAGTCTTTCCTTGTAGGGCTTCTGGTGCAGTCCATTAACCATCTTTGTTGCCCTTCCCTGGACTGCCTCTATTTTGTCAAAGTCCTTCCGGAGATGCGGTCTCCAGAACTGGACACAGTACTCCAGTTGAGGCCTCACCAGTGATCTGTACAGTGGCATCACCACCTTTTTGCTCCTGCTTGTTTTGCCCCTCCCTATGCATCCCAGCATTCTGTTTGCTATCCCCACTGCTTTTTCATACTGTTTGGTCACCTTCAGGTCATCAAATATCATAATCCCCAGGTCTCTCTCCTGACTTGTGGTGGACAGAATTTCCCCACACATCCTGTACTCCTCTTTTGGATTCCTGTGACCCAGGTGCATGATATTGCACTTTTTAGCATTGAAACTCAAATGCCAGACACCCAAGCACTCCTCTAATAAGCCTAGGTTCTTTCCCATTTTTTCCACCCCCTCTGGTGTGTCCACTCTGTTGCAGATCTTAGTGCCATCTGCGAAGAGGCACACCTTTCCCTCCAGATGCACTGCAGTGTCACTAATGAAGACACTGAATAGGACTGGCCTTAGTACTGACTCCTGTGGTACCCCACTGGTCACCTCCTTCTCCTCAGATTTCATGCCATTTACCACCACCCTCTGAGTCCTGTCCCATAGCCAGTTCCCAATCCACTTTACTGCCATAGGACCCACTCCAAGGCTCCACAATTTATTTAGCAATCTCCTGTGCAGGATGGTGTTGAAGGCCTTGCTAAAATCCAGGTAGGCTGCATTCACCGCCCCCCCCCCCCGATCTACCACACTGGTTACCCAGTCAAAGAAATCTATAAGATTCATCTGACAGGACCTTCCCACTGAGAATCCACGCTGCCTTGAATCCTGTGCCCCGCTACCCTCCAGAAGCTTCACAATCCTCTCCTTAAGTAATGACTCTATTAGTTTCCCCACTACTGAGGTCTGGCTTACAGACCTGTAATTGCCTGCCTCCTCTCTGCTTCCACTCTTGTGGAGAGGGACAGCATCTGCCCTCCTCCAGTCCCCAGGTACCTCTGCTGTCTCTAGTGCTGTGTTGAAAAGGGTAGCCAGTGGTTCTGCCAGCATGTCTCTGAGTTCCTTTAGTACTCTGGGGTGGATCCCATCTGGCCCCATTAATTGCCTTATTTGCTTTTATTTTCCAGAGTTCTTCTAGGACTCTTTCCACCATGAATGGACTGGTGTCTGCCTCCCTCCCCTGAGTACCTCTCTTATTGAGTCTTGGTCCCTCACCCTCCCCTTCCCTGGTGAATACTGAGCAAAAGTACTTGTTCAGTATCTAAGCCTTTTCTAGGTCATCCTCCACCCTTTCTTCTCCTTCTTTCTTCAGCCTAACGATCCCATTTCTGGTCTTTTTCCTCTCGCTAATGTATCTGAAGAAGGTCTTGTCATCTTTCTTAATAGCCTGGGCTATACCTTCCTCTGTTTGGGCTTTAGCCCTTCTAATTATTTTCCCAGATTCCCTCTGCTTCGCCAGATATTGTTCTATGTCCTCATCCTTTGTGTTTGCTTGTCTCTTCTGCAGACTCTTTTCTTTTCCCTTACTTTCTTGGCTACTACCTTTGAGAACCATAATGGCCTTTTCTTTCTTTTACTCTTGCTATGCATTTTGACACAGTGACCTGTTACTTCTGTTATGACTCACTTGAATCTATACCACTGTTTTTCCACATCTTCCCTCTACCTCCCGCTGCTAGGGCTCTTTTGAGATTTTGACCCATCTTCTTAAAGTTAGCCTTCCTGAAATCTAGGACCTTAATCCTTGTATGGCTTGCCTCTATTAATATAATATTGCATAATTAATATAATATTATATATTAAGATACTATTAATCTATAATATTGCATCTATGTTCATGGAGTTACAGGAAACATTTCAGGGGATTTCTGTGATTGTCCAAGGGGGCCAGAATGCAAGGGTAGGTAAAAAACAAGAAATGGAGACAGGTAACTGGACAATTGATGACAGCTTAGGCATTCCAATATGGAACTCTAAGGATATTAAGTTTAATGAAAGAGGGCACCGTTTGCTGGAGATAGTGAGAAAGAAACATAGAAGTTGATGGCAGATAAGGACTGCAAGGCCCATCCAGTCTGCCCATTTCTTTTTCTACCTTATAAATGTGCCATCGTCCTTTGCTGTCAGTGGCCTATCTATTCATACTCATCTGTATTGCTCCCTTATGCCTATCCCATGCCTATTTGAAGCCCTGCACTGTATTCATAGCCACCACTTCCTGAGGTAGGCCGTTCCATGCATCCACCACTCTTTCTGTGAAAAAGAACTTCCTCACATTACCCATTAATCAGCCTCCCTCTAATCTCATGCTGTGTCCTCTTGTCCTGCTCTTTTTCTTATGTTGAAACATGTTAGACTCTTTCACCTTGTTAATGCCCTTAAGGTGTTTGAATGTTTAGATCATATCACCTCTCTCCCTCCTTTGCTCTAGGGTATGCATATTGAGCTCCGTTAATCTGTTCTCATATATGTCTTCTGATGCAGTCCCTGCACCATTTGGTTGCTCTTCTCTGGACTGCCTCAATCTAGTTAATGTCCTTGTGAAGGTGTGGCCTCCAGTACTGCATGCAGTACTCCAGATGGGGCCTAACCAGTGTCTTGTAAAGAGGGATTATTACCTCCCTCTTCCAACTTGTGATACCCCTACTAATACACCCTAGCATCCCCCTAGCCTTACCTACTGCTTTAGAGGTCTGCTTGGATGATTTCAGGTCATCGGTAATGATGATGCCCAAGTCTCTTTCTTTCTTTGTGACTGCCAGCAACTCCCCTCCCATCCTATAGGTGGATTTAGGGTTTCTCTTTCCTATGTGCATGATCTTGCACTTCTTTGCATTAAATCCCGGTTGCCACTCTTCTGACCATTTTGCTAGTTTATCCAGATCTCTTCTCATTCTGCCCACCCCATCTAGATCATCTACTCTGTTGCAGATCTTGGTGTCATCTGCAAACAGACAAGTCTTATCCTCCAGTCCATCTGCAATGTCACTGATGAAGATATTGAAGAGGACTGGCCCCAGGACTGATCCCTGAGGTACCCCACTTGTGACTTGCATCTCTTCTGACTGCATACCATTTACCACCACTCTCTGTTTTTGCCGTCAACCAGTTTGCCACCAGTTGACCAACTTCTGACCCACCCCAAGCCTACCCAGCTTGTTTATCAATCTTCTATGTGGAACAGTGTCGAAAGCTTTGCTGAAGTCAAGGTAGGTGACATCAACTGCTCCCCCTTGGTCCACCACTCTGGTTACCCAGTCAAAGAAATCTATGAGATTAGTTTGATAGGACTTTCCTTTTGTAAACCCATGCTGTCTTGGATCCTGTGCCCCTATGGATTCCAGGTGTTGCACTATCTTTTCCTTAAGGAGTGCCTCCATAATCTTGCCCACTACTGAGGTAAGATTGACTGGTCTGTAGTTCCCTGCCTCCTCCGTGCTACCACTCTTGTGGAGTGAGATCACATGAGCTGAATCTAAGAATAATAAATGGAAGAGTTAAAAGAGATAAACTGGGCGAAATCACTTTTCCTACAGTATATGGAGGCAGTGTCTTAGACTTGTGTTTAACTGCCATATTTTTCTATGAGCAAATTAAATGGTTCGAGATCTTTGAATGGTGGGAGAGCAATCATTTCCCCTATTGCTTGTTATAGCTCCTTATAAAGAATTAACAATTATAGGTGTACAATTAAGAATACTGAACAACTTCAAGCCCAGATCAGTAAACATATAATGAGAAATAACGTGTCAGTGTATAACTCAAAAAAAGATTAAGTGGCCAACTCGGTGGCGCTGACGGTTGAGGCATTGGATGCCACACCTCGCTCCACACCGACGACTCAGGTTCGGGAACAGACTCCAGTCACTGGGGGTTGGCAGGGGTGGAGAGGGATTGAATATCCAGAGGACTGCTCTTCCTCTCCGGGGGAGGGGGTTTTCAGTGGCTGGTGCGTTGGTGCCCCTAGCAGAGGCTGGGAGGCAATGCACTGATGCTGTGCTTTGGGGAGTGAGTTGGAGCACAGTGCTGGGAGGGAGCACATGAGGATGCATGCATGCTTCCCCCTTGGCATCATTGTATGCCCCCTCACGCAAGCCACCAGTAGAAAGAGGAAAAAATGGCAAACATTCGCGGCAGCTGGATGGCCATCTACGGGACGTCTGACCTTGGGAGTACCACTGCAGATGCTGGATCCAGTCTTGGCGGGGAGTGAGGGGGACTCTCTGCCACCCGGCCATGGGGGGGAAGCCGCAGGAATAATTGGCAGCGGGGGCTCTACATGGGGCTGAAGCAAACCAGATGGTGGCCAGATGAATGGGATGCCAGGATGTGTAGGGCAGATCGGGAGGCACAGGTAAAAAGTACTAACAAAAAAAAAAAAAATTAAGTGGTCAGAAGAAATGGACTTTAAACTGACAGATTTGCTTTATAGTGAGAAAGTGAATAACCTAAGGAACAGAATCTGTGACATTCCATTTAATGGGGAAAATATTTTCTCTCTTTTTGAATTAATAACAGATTATTACACAATGGCAAGAAAAAATGCTGGACTCTAATTGGTCAGTCTAGGAAGGACCCATGATGTTATCCTGGTATAACATCACAGATCTAGTCCCAGAACACACATGACCACATCACACATACATTTTAAAAAGAATTACTGCCCACTGCCCAGTACCTACACTGCCTTGTGTACTTATAAAGCCCCCACACTTCCTTTCAGGGGTGAGATTCAATTGTTCCAGCACTAATAAAGCATTCCACACTTAGCCCCAACAAGTTCATAATCCCAGTTTACAAAAATGAAGTGAAGTGCTGAATATATCATCTGTAACTCTCTGTTGTGGGATTCTACGAGCGTCTTCTCAGTTCAAAACTGCCACGCTCACTCCTAAAACAACGGGCTGCATTTGCATCAAAACAACCCCCCCCCCCATATACTTATATTAAATTTTGTCACTTCAGGTAATTAAAATAAAAAAAGCCACTCTGTATGAGCGTCTTCAGTGTCAGAGAGAAGAGCGTATCTTCAAACAGCCACCACGTGGCTCTCACTAAGCTCACTATTTTAATCACTTTGTCCTTTTGTTTCCATTAAAAGTCACAATGTTAAACAAATATTCTCCTACCACCTTCCTGCATCCTTTGCTCTCATTTTCAAAGAAATATCTTCAAGGCAGCAGGCAAGCTGTCGGAATGAGCGTGATAACAATATCGTGATTCTAGATGACAGCACCAGGATGAAAAGGCGAAGTTAATCTGAACAGAAACGTAAAAAACCCATAAAGCAACAGAAAACCTTCTCCTGCACAAAACAACGAGGGTATAGGGTACATGATGAACAAAGATTAACAGCACTGACAACACCTTCCTATGGGAACTACAGAGGCACATGAAAACACAGCAGCTCCACCTATTGGCTAAAACAAGAAATCTGCCCTATTTTTCTATAAAGTAACCTTACCCATTAGAAATATGACCAAAAAATACTTTCAATGTACTTTTTCAATCTTTTTTTTCCTTTGTTTTACAAATGAGCCATTGTATAATAGCAATAATGCACGACAGGGCGTGTGTGTTGTGCTGGGATAACGTCACTTCTGGGGTGATTAGTCGCACTCGGCCTGTGGCCGTGCCTAATCACCCCAGAGATTATAACACATCACACACCTTCCTGTCGTGCATTATTGCTTAATTTAACTACTATTTTAGCAAGAAGAAATGCATCCAATCAAGCTAATAGAAAATCTAAAAAGGGGGCAGTATGGTATGACAAGAGTTGTGTATCATTGAAGAAAGTATAGAAATTAGGGAGATTAGCCAAAAAGAGTGGATCAATGGAAGCTCAAAGGGGATACATTAACATAAAAAGATAGTACAAGTGACCAATTAAAGCTAAAAAAGGAAAGTCATAGGAAAAAATTATGGGACAATTTTCAGGAAGCCATCTATAACAAAGACACCAAGTTATTTTGGAACATGGTTGCTAATGATCTGGGCAATAACAGAGATATCGAAGATATGGTAATTCCTGCTTTCAAATGAATCTCACAATTTAATGATCTTTTGGAAAGACCCTTTCTAATAAGGATACTGAATTTTCAGTATTGGTACTCAAAATAAATAATGTCTGGGATGACATCTCTCCTGTAGAAGTAAAATACATAATATAGACCCAAAAGAACAACAAAGCCCCTGGGCTTGACAGTCTTCTGTCAGAAATCTTTCATAGTAATGTAGATTGGTGGGCAAACATTTTGGCCAATATTTCACTGAAATTAACACCTCCTATAGAATTATAGAGAAATGGAAAATGGGAATTATCATGCCTTTTTTAAAGAAAGGGGATTGGGACTCTCCTATTTGTTATATACCTATTTCACTTGTATGTGTACCTTTAAAGTTGTATACTAGATTGATTTTAAGAACTCTGGAGAGATGGGTAGTGGAAAAACAACTTCTATTCATCAATCGGGAAGGTTTTAGAAAGGGATTTAGCACAGTGGACCGCAGTTTTGCATTACAGTATCTGATACATAAGTATGTCTTCATCAAAAAAAAGAGACTTGTATATGGCATTTCTGATATAAAATCAGCTTTTGATTATCTCAAAAGAGGCACCTTATGGAAAATCTTGTATGATTAAGGGATTGACCACCAGCTACTGACAATTCTTATTATGTTACATAGGGAAACAAATGCCATGGTTAGAATAAATAATGACAGCACTTTAACAACAAAGATTAAAGTTCAAAATGGAGTAAGACAGGGGTGCCTTTTAGCTCCCTGCTTATTTAATATATACATAGACATAGACATAGTTGTTAAAGAATTATATAAAACTGATACTTTTGGGCCCTCCATATTCGGCCATTTGATTCCAATTTTTTTATTTGCAGATGACGTGGTGGTGATTTCCTCTACTCTCTTGGGACTTAAAAAAAGCCTGTTCAAAATTCATTAACAGTTTTCTAAACTAGGCCTAGATTTAAATTATGGTAAATGGAAAGGACTAGTATTCACTAAGAAGAAAAGAGAATATCAGAAATGGTCAGTAGGAAGCCAATGTATGGAAGAGGCAAATTCCTATAATTATTTAGGTACCCAAATCAACAGACATCTGGATTGGAGGGAACACATTAAAGCAGCCAAATTCCAAGCTGAAGTAACCACAAAGGGCATTTTCCACTTTGCCCACAACTTCGCAGGGCACTCTTTTAGTGCCCTGGGGAAGAGTTTTATGGCAAAAACTAATTCTCAGTTACTATATACAGCAGAGGTTTGGGGCAATCATGATTCTGTTTTACTCTGGAAACAGTCCAGAGCAACTTCCTAAGAAGAGTATTAGGTCTATCAAGACACACCCCCGGAGCTGTGGGGAGAAGGGAAACTGGGTGATCAAGTATTAAATTTGTGATTATGTAAAGAATGTTTAACTGTTGGTCGAAAATTGTTTGTATGGGTAGCTCCTGTCTTCCAAAACTCTGTCTTCTTAAGCTAATAGAGGGAAGGGTGAACAATATTTGGTTTTTAAAACTAAATCAATCGCTTAAACATTTTGGCCTAGCAGGATTAAATTCCCCATATGCTCTATGCCAACCCAAGATATATTGTAACTTTGCCCTTCAGAGGATATCCGGCCATTTTATGCAAGAGGATCTGGTGAAATTAACATCAATTAGCTCCCTATCCCTTTATAATACCTTTAAAATTAGTTGGGGGACAGAAACTTACCTTTTATTATGTGACAGATTTCAACACAGAACAGCATATTACCTTTTCAGAATGAATATAGTAAAATATCTGCAATATGGATTGATAAACACGTCAAGAGCCCCATGCCAGTGTCCCTTTGAAGGGCCCTGTGGTTCAACATATGCTTTTGGAGTGCATAAAATTCAATAGTCTAAGGGAAAAATATATATTACCTATTATTAAGGAGTTTAGACATCCTCCTTGGTATATCAACAGAAATATGTACTGTTAAGGAATTGCTTGTCTATATGCTAGTCTTCTCCAATCAAAAGGTTGGTAGCACAAGATATTAGCATCGGCAATTGGGTGCCTACAATAACAGTGGCCCAATCCCCGGTGCATGTCTGCAGGACTACGGTAGGGTAGGGTGGATGGATGGGGGGGTCCGTGAATATAGCGATGGGATATCACTATACATACGCTGCAGAGAACAGCATGCACAGCAAGGGTGTGAGGAAATGTGAGGGTGGTGCCATGATGAGGTTGCTGACCCCATGGTGTAGTGGGTGGGTTGGCAGCATTGGTGGACAGGGTACTGGGTTTGGGTCAGGTGCTGGTGCCTTTTGTTGTGCCGGCCCAACCTTTTTTTTTAAATGTGTTTCACCCCCTCCGACATGCACCCTCGGGAGTTGAGAATCCTTAAGCGGGGGTGGGGGGTGGGGGGCACAGCCACCCTAACATAAAACATTAAAAAACAAAGTCCCAGGTGCCGTTTTACTGTGCCATAGGGTGTCAGAGTGCCAAAAGAAATTTTTTGCACTCTGACTTTGCAATAATGGCGATCACCTTTAGGCTTTCACCATTATCACACAAACCCAAAACGTTAGTTTTGGAGTTACTTGTTTTGCACATTTGGCACTTTGCGCCGTTAAAGATGGTAACTATTGTACTTATACTATGCTGTTTAAAAGTGACATTTATATGTATAATTACTGTATCTTTGACGAATTTAAATTGTATTCATAACCTTTTAGGTGTTACTTATGAGTGCGATAACTGTTAGTTTTATACATTTTTTGAAATAAAGAAATCCGAATCTGAATCTACTGTAGGTAATGGTAGGAGAAGATACAGGCCTCAGGCCCCCCTGGCTCTCCGTGCTCAGCCAGTGGGGGTGGGGGTGGGGCAACACAATTTATTTTATCCCCTGGAATGGGGAAATAAAACACAACAGACCAGGGGGTTGTGGAACTAATAGGAGAGGGACTTACCCTGTCATTTGTAAAAATTGCAAAATATCAAGTCCTTATGAAACAAAGGCTCCATCATCAGAAAATCTGGCTTTGGCCAGCCAGGCAATACAGCAACAGGGCATCTGCTCAGACTCCAGCAATAAAAAACAATATGGGGTCCATTTTTTTTTAAAATCAGATTATTGATTTGAACATCCCTGGACAAACAAGACCCAAACCATAGTCCTAAGTATTTATAATTCTGTAGAATCTCAATAATTTTATGATTCAAAGTTGCAGAAGTTAAAACACTAGACATTAGTTGTTTCAACCTGCAATCAGTCACAAAAACATTGCCTGTTCTTGCAGCAGTAAGACCAAGCTTATTTTGTAGTAAATACAGCTGAACATCGTTAAATGCTTGTTGGAGAGAAGTCTGGACAACGTCCAGAGTTCGGTACCTGATGTGCAAAACAGTGTCACTGGTGTAGAGGTGTGCCCCAGTACCTGAGAAGCATTTAACCAAATCAGTCAGGTAAAGTAAAAAAAAAAAAAAAACAAGAGCCAGTGGTTAGAGCTTTGTGGTACACCTTCACATACTAGAAGACAAGGAAAAAAATACTCACTACTTCAGAAACCCATCATTAAAGCCCAAAAACAATTTAGAGATTAAAATGTTATGAACAGTGGTGTCAAAAGCTTTAGATAGTTCAGCAAAGATATCCCCAGTGACCATGCCCCTGTCTGCACTGGTAAAGATGCCATTTGTGAAGTTCATGATGTAAAAGTTACTCACCATGGTAACAGTCTTTCTTCTAATGGATTAGAAAGGCAAGGCAGTTTTATTTGTAAAGCACCCTATCCCAAGGGCTAAGGGCGCGTAACATAAAACATCAACTGTAAAGCCATAAAATAATCAATTTCATACATATAAATCTGCAGAGGTATGAATACAAACTAATGTATTATCAAGTGGAAACAAATTCTATTTTTTTGACTCCCAGTGTCAGGGGAGCTCAGTGGCGGTGATACCAACCATCTGGCCTCCATCCCCCTCCAGCTGTCAAGGATCATGTTGCACAGAAGTGGGGAATGTTTCCTTTTTCTGGTTGCTCTATTTTTTCCCCAAACCCCACCCCTGAGGATACTGGCATGAAGGACATAAGTCCAGGCTGTGGATGTGCTAGCGGATGTCTCAGCCAAGTGCCTAGCATGTGCCCCCCCATATATATGTCACGCACCTTGAAAAAAGTTAGCCTTTTTTTTTCAAATAAAGATTATTTTATCCAAAAGTGTAATGTGGCTATTTCTTGTGTCAGATGTGTGTGTGTGTGTGTGTGTGTGTGTGTGGATTGAGTCCCAACCATGGTGGCCTGTGAAATGAGCGAATACAAAACGGTGAGCCTAAAAATCAGTGTGGGCATCTCAAAGAGAATGAAATGGTGACAAATGTTTTATCCCATCCCCGAGGTGCTACGACCTCGGTGTTGGTTATTTAAGTAAGGGGGGTGCATTTGTCACTGTTTCTGCCCTTGCTGACATGCTCTTGTGATTATGGGCTTGCTGTTTTGTATTAGGTCATTTCACATAACACCCCAACCATCATGTCTGGTACGTGGTGGGGATGTGTGATTAACTTTCTATCTGGCATGGCTAACTGCTCAGCCTTTGGGGACTTGCATGAGACAGATTGTTTCTGGGCAGTGTGTGGGTACTTCTACCCCTACTGGATTAGAGGTTCCCACTCCACCAGCTGACTCTTCCTGATTCACCAGTTCACTAAGGGCTAGTTGAACGAGTCAATGCCTGGCCTCATTTGGGCTGACTGAGCTATCTAGAGTGAGTGTCACAACAGTTGATTTTTCTTGTTGTAGTGTCATCAGGACCAGGCAGATTACAGCTGACAGGACAGGAACCAGAGCAGGTCTGTGACACAGTACAGTTTGAATAATGAGGCAATGGGCCGTCGGGCCAGGCAAGTTGACTGCAAGTTGTCAGGTTATTCAAGAGTCAGACACACCTGGTGCTGCCTAGGATCACAGCTCTCACACCAGAGTTTTATCAAACTCTTGGGTCTATACTTTCAGAGAGGTTCTCATCATGGGACTCAGAAACCCAGTTCTTGCCACTGCCAGAGTTGCATGCTATTCAGCACTGACCAATTACTGGTCTTTGTTTGCTTTTTGGGAGCAGAAGTGGTTTGATTGTTGCTGGGTTTCTCTCAGGTGACTGAGAATGTCTGTGCTAACTAGGACTATTCTAAATGTTTTTTTACCTTGGGGACTGACCTGATCTCTGACTGAAGCCAGGACAGTGCAATGTTGATGAGTCCCAAGGCAAACAAAACTCATGTCAGTAGCTGATACTTGCAGTCTTACTTGACAATTTGTAGCAGCCAATAGCAGCTTTATTTAAGTCCTTCTAACAGCCTGTCAATCAGCTGTTCTTAGTAGTGTGTATACTGTTACCAATTTGGGGATTTGGGAGTTATGATAACACAAGTCATAAAGCAGAAGTATCAGTGTAACGAAGCTGTAAAAAAGCTACGCAAATATTAAACTGTATTAGGAGAAATTGTGTCAGCAGTCAGCAGATCAAGGGAAGTTATTATCCTGTTTTACAAAGCATTTGTGTGTCCTCAGTTGGAGTACTGCTCTGTGTGCCACATCTAAGGTGGGACACTGATAGTTAAGAAGGTTGAGCAAACAGCAACTAGCATGATAGAAAGGTGGAGAGTAACACTTAACAGGATTGACTAGAGAATTAAAGTATATTTAGTTTGGAGAGAAGGGTGAGAGGTGACTTAATTACAGTATATAGGTTATCAAAGGACCCAGAGTTGAGACTGAGTTTTGGCCTGGAATTGAAAGGACGTGGATTTATGTATACTGTCAGAACATCAACACCACGACAGTGAAACCCCCACAGCAAACCCCTGACACTGATGGATTTTGCGTCAATGGGGATTTCTCATTGACAAACATTGCATCGACGTGGGGGGGGGGGTTGGCACATAACTCCACTGTCTGTGTGACATGGACTTAGATATTTAAAGTAGGGGGGTGGAACCCCCCCACATGGGGGAAGTGCGGTGGGGAGGGAGTGTTGGCAAGATTGCGTCACTGTAAGGAATGTCATCGGTGTGTTTTCTGTCACTGTGGCTTGGTGGAACCATGGATTTATACTTACAGGGCACAGGCTACAGAGATACATACATAGATGTTGACAGCAGAGCAAGGCTCTTGAGTCATCCAGTCTGCCCACTCTATCTTTTTTTTCAAATATTGTTTATTGAGTTTTTTTAAACATTTACAATACATAACATTGATGATATCAATATAATAAATCATGGGATCATGGCATAATCAAAATATTTCACAAATTAACACAGATACATTATTGGACAACAATTAAAACAATAAACAAGCCATGCAGCAGATACAATTACAATGCTATATTGTTTGATTCTAAAGTATGTCCTGGTGCTTCCTTCCAATAAGTTATGTACTTTGGGCTCGATTTTCAAAGAGCCTTTAGAGCAACACAAGTTGCATCACTCTAGGGCTGTGGTGAACTCTGAGTGTTTTAGGGATCCTGCACCCAATTTCATAAAAGGAGGGGTGGGGGTCCCTGCAGCAAGAAAACAGGAGTCACCACAGTCGCTGGCTAGCACCAAACATTTGGTGCACCTGCAGGAACTGCCACAGGGATCCGACCCCCCCCCCGGCCTGGCGCAACAGTAGAGGGGCCGAGAAGGGTGTGCATGACTGTGCATGGCAGGAGGTGGCTGGGGCAAGAAGGAGCACAGGGGTGCCCTGGGGACATGGGGGAGACAACAGTGGACCAGTGTGGTGATGTAGAACCTCTGGGGCAGGTGTCACGGCTGTGCCCTGGGGCCATTTGCTATTTTGACATGGCCTCAACATATCAGCAAGCCCCATGACAGATGTAGCTCATATAGAACAAGTTAAGAGAAAAACTGGTGTTTTCATGTACAGATATGGGGGTGTTATGCCTTTAATATATTTTAGATGTTATAAAATAGTATGAGTTGTTTTCACAATGTCCACTTGCCTAATAAAATAATATATAGAGAGACAACCCTCTAATGGGTTACTGGTGTTACCACACCTAGTTTTATCGTATCAGTACTTTTTCCCTCTTCTAAATCAAATTGTCCTTTCTTAGAAGATAGGCGTAACCTTAGTTTTTTTATTTTCGCTGTATAACATGCTCTAATAGCTTACTGGATCTTAATGACTGATTCAATACAATTTTCAGTTATATACAGAACTGCTGTTATGATTCAGTATTCTTCAATTGTTCTTTTAGTTTTTTTAGCAACTTTTCCATTGTTGGACTATATAGACTCTGCTCCATTCATTGCTCTTGCAGTACAGGTACAGGTACTTTGTTTTCTATATCTGCTTCCATCAGGGTCTCATCCTCAGGTGAAAATAGAACAGGATTCGAGCACACCTACCCTCAAAGGTGCTCTCCCCAATGTGTATGCCATGGCACAACAAAATATATTTTTCTACGTGCCCCTTCTTGCCCTGGCCCCCTCCTGGCAGGTACCCCCCCAATCACCACGTTTTCACACAGTGGTGCAGGGCCCTTAGACTACCTCCTGGCTGGTTTAAGTGGAGCCCCTTGCTGCATCCACAGCAGGGCTTGCAAAATTGCAGAAAAGGGGATGTTGCGGCCCCACTATAGCGCAAGTCCCCTTGCAACCTGGCGCACCCCGATTTTGGTCACAAGGCTAGTGCAGTGCCACTTTGGCACAACAGCTCTC
The DNA here is from genome assembly GCA_016271365.2 of Neoceratodus forsteri. Taxonomy (NCBI): domain Eukaryota; kingdom Metazoa; phylum Chordata; order Ceratodontiformes; family Ceratodontidae; genus Neoceratodus; species Neoceratodus forsteri. Next base: position 1,618,629,326 of record CM057452.1, read on the forward strand.
CTTTTTGATGCAGATGGCATTCTTTTGACTCACAGTGCTACTCGTGGCAATTATGTTTGACACAGACATCTTGCATCATTTTCTGGGCTTTGAAAATTGAGCCCTTCACATAGCTTTACTGCTTGCTGTGAGCTGGGTGTGTAAGGTGGGGGTGGGGGTGGGGATTGAATTTATCAAAATCAGCAACTAAGGGAGGGGTTCCCCTGGAACTTGTCATGATTGCCAATATTCTGATATCCAGTCTATAAGGCAATATTTTCCAGTTCTTCCTGCAAGAGATGGTTGGCCATGTAGCTCTCAAAAGTAGCCCATGTGGTCTCATATGTTCCCATCTGATCCCTCACCCTAAAAAACTGTTTTCTAAGGCCATAATGAAAAGAGGGTGGTTGTGCCTCCTTTGATTTTTTTAATATGTCCAATTTAGCTGCCGTTATTGCTAAAAACATCACTTTACACTGTAATGCTGGAATCTCTTCTGCTTCCATCACATTCACTAGTAGTATCAGATGAGGGGTAAGGACACTGCCCTAGCAGTAATCTCTAAGAGGACACCCTCAATTATTTGGCAGTAATTTGGTCAGTTAGGACAGCGAATCATCATATGCATCAAATCAGCATTCTCTTGGGTACATCTAGGGCACCTACCATCATACTGATGGCCAAATTTGGCCAGTCTGACCCAAGTATAGCACACATTGTGGGTTGCCATAAACTGAATTAACTTATATTTGACTTAAATAGGAAGGCACCATCTAATACGCAGGCTATCCTGGAGGGTACCTCTAATTTATATTTTTTTTTGCCAGGTATAGACCCCAGAAAGTACTTAAGCTACAAATATCTAAAATAGTATGTGGAGGGAATACCAAATTTCTGTGTAATGTCTGGAAACTACATCAATTGCCCTCATTGTACAAATATCCCAATAGTGAGACCTCTTGTGCATCCTACATCTTGTACCCTGGGTCTGATAGAAATGTGGGTAGCAGCATTGCCCCACAAGGGAGTCAGCACTGTAAACTTTACCTGTTCTTGCTTGAACTTATGCACCTTGTGCCATATTGTTATCCAGTGTTCATAGAAACATAGAAACATAGACTTTGACAGCAGGTAAGGACCGCTTGGCCCACCTAGCCTGCCCATTTCCCTGCCTAGAGGATAAGCTGCAGATCCTATTTAACCAGCCTATTTCTTCCTACCCCCACAAAATTGCCTTATGTCTGTCCCATGCATTCTTGAATTCTCCCGCAGTTTTGGACCCCACAACCTCCTCAGAAAGGCTGTTCCATGCATCCACGACCATGGAACAGCCTTCCTGAGGAGGTTGTGGGGTCTAAAACTGTAGCCTGCCCTAAATTTTGTATGGAGGAGCTCTACAAAGGTCCTTGAACTTGATTGATTGAGTTCATTCTCCTGGAGCTGGATATCCATACTCTGACACTGACCATCGTGCTGCTGCCTCAAATCAGCCAGTTGTGCTGCCCAATAAATAGTTCTTAAAGTGGGGGGGGAGAGGTGCCTGTGCCTCCATATTTTGGTTCCATAGCCAGTTGCTCTAACTTACTTCTAGGGGTTTTATTATGCCAAAGCCGAGTAGTGGCACAAGATTGAAGATTCTTGAAAAAAATTTCTGGGACTAGCAATGGGAGCACCTGGAATAAATATAAAGGTTTAGGAAGGATAAATATTTTTAGGACATTTGAATGGCTCAAAAGAGACAATGGTAAATTCTGACATTTTTTCCACAGCTGTGTGATTTTTTCCAGTATTGGAGGGGAATTTGCTCCATACATATCCCTGACCCAACTTCCAACTCGAACCCCGAGATATTTAAAACCCTCCCTAGTCCAGTGCAAGAAGAACTGCTTCCAAATGGTCTCATGGTCACACCTGCAAAGTGGTAAAACCACTGTTTTGTGCAGATTCACTTTATAGCCCAACACTGCACCAAATGCTTGTATCAAATTAAATAAAACCAGTAAGGATCCTTCTGGGTGTGTCATACAGACCAATAAATCATCAGCATAGAGATACTTTGGCCACTGCTCTCCCCATTTTGATTATCTCTGTGCAGTCCCTGATTCTCTGAGCTAATGATTCTAGGGCCAATTCAAACAGTAAGGGTAATAAGGGGCATCTCTGGTGGGTCCTTCTGCTCAAAGCAAAAAAGTTCTGACATCCAAGTATTAGCCTGTACAGATGCGGTAGGGTTGCAGTAAATCATGTGGACCCATTTTAAGAAGGTATGGGTGAAACCAATGTGTCTCATCGTGCCCCAGAGGTGGTTCCACTCAGGTCTGTCACATGCTTTTTCCACGTCAAGTGAGACACCACTGGGTAGTCATTTGAGATGTGTTCCCCTTGCGCTAGAACCTGCAGTAATGATGTTAGGTTGGAGGGTGCTCACTGGCTCAGGGCAAAACCTGTTTGAGCCTCATGGACCAATTTTGGCAGTATTTTCTCCAGTCTACTGGCTAGTATTTTAGTATAAATTTTAAAGTCCACGTTTAATAAAGATATTGGTCTATATGAGGTAACCACATCCTTTGGTTTGCCCAGTTTTGGCAGCACCATTCTTCTAGCTTGTAAGAATGAATCAGAGTTTCCCAGACTAAAATGCATTTACCAGTGTATCATACAAGGGCATTTTTTTTTATAGCGGTCAATCATAAGCCCATCGGGGCCAGGGACCTTTCTGGTTTTTAATTGCCCCATTGTCCTAGGAATTTCTTGCTTTGTGATAGGCTGTTCCAGTTCCTTCACTTCTTCTTCTGAAAGGGAAATTAAATTAGAATAAAAGGAATCCTGATCTATACTTGGGACATTATCTGGATTGCCATACCCTGCTGTATATAATGTCTGAAAATAGGGCACAAACTTGTCATTTATTGCCTTTGGGCCTGAGTGCATTACCCCGTCCACTGCCCTAATTCCATTTGTATGCTGCTGCACCCCTTCCTGTTTTAACTAGTAGGCTAAAAGCTTACCACATTTATTCCTAAACTCATAGAATATGGCCTTTTGAAACCCCAGGGCTCTCTATATTTGATGAGCATGCACCTTGTTATGTTCTATTTTCAAATTGGAAATCTCTTGATATAACCTTGGATCCCTATTATTTTTAAATTGCTGTTCTCTGTGTTTAATTTGGGACTCAGGTTCTGTGAGCTTAACTTGGCTATCATTATGGCGTGAACTAGAGTATACAATTGCCCTGTCCTTGGTAAAAGCTTTTAATGCCTCCAAAGCCACTCCCACATCCCTCAATGAGTTTTTGTTCACCTCCCAAAACTCTTTGATTTCCCACCTTAATTGTTCCAAAAACTCTTTCTTATGAAGTGGGATGGTATCTAGCCTCCAGATTTTACCATTATTCTGCGGATGCTGCTCCACTCCCCAGACCAGCTTCAAAGGAGCGTGATCCAGGATAAGCATAGGCAAATATTCACATAGCTAGCAAGCAAGCAAAATTTTATTTCTTAAGCACCCATCCCCAGAGGCTCTAGGTGCTGAACAATAACATATTAAATTAAAATCAACAATATAAGATAAACTAGTTAAAACAGATAAGATAAATGACAGGGTACAGATTAATACATTACGTGACTGAGGAATAAAAAATAGTCATACAGGTTAAAGGCTCTCTTGAACAGGTTGGACTTTAGCCCTATCTTAAAGGCTTCCAGTGAGGGGGCCTCCCTTGAGGACCTTGGGAGCAAGTTCCCCAGGGTTGGGCTGCTACTGAAAAAGCATGCTCCCGAAATGATGTCAGCCAAACCCTGAGAACTTCTAGGAGGGCCTCCTCAGAGGAACGGAGAGGACAGGAGGGTTGGTAATGAGACAGTAGGTCTCACAAGTAACTAGGCCCCAGTCCATATAGGGCTTTATAGGTCAGCAAGCCAACCTTGAAGGAAATCCAGCACCTCACCGGCAACCAGTGCAGACTGCTTAGAACCGGTGTTAACAGGCAGGACCTAGAAGGACCGCTAACAGTCTGGCCAGTGCATTCTGCACTAGCTGCAGGCGATGTAGGGTTCCTTCACTTAGCCCCAGGTACAAGCTTGCAGTAGTCAAGCCCAAAGGTCACAAAGGCATGGATTAGTGAGGGCAGGTTGTTGGGTGGGATAAAATACTTAATCCAGGTGATGTTCCTCAGGTGGTAAAACACATTTTGGGCAACGGCTGACACCTGAGCCTCCAGTGTCAATTCGCTGCTGAGGATCATGTCCAGATTTTTCACCTTAGCAGATGCAGCCACCTGAGAAGCACTGAGCATAAGACCAGTTGCCTCCTCAGGCCATCTGGTACCCTGCTGACATCCAGGCTCAGTCACCAATACTTCCGTCTTGTCTAGGCTAAGCCTTAACCAGTTGGGGGACATTCAGTCCTGGACCTCAGCCAGGCAAGAGTTAAATACAGAGACCATACTCTGTAGTTCTGGTGCAAAAGACATATAGAACTGGATGTCATCTGCATAGCAGTGAAAACCTATACTGTATCATCCAATGATATCTCCCAGTGGCAGCAAGTACACCTCAAACAGGAGTGGTGAAAGGATTGAGCACTGCAGAACTCCATAGGACAGGGTCTTTGGGTAGGAGGAGTAAATTCCTATCACCACCCTTTTCATTCTGCCTGTGAGGAAGGACTTAAACCAGCTGATGACAGTGCCGGTGAATCCATAATGTTCTTTAAGGTGATCTATTAACAGCCATTGATCTATGGTGTCAAATGCTGCAGAGAGGTCAAGGAGAACAAGAATAGATTGCTCACCTCTTTCTTTTGCCCTAAGGTGATCATTCTGCAGTAATGATGTTAGGTTGGAGGGTGCTCCCTGGCCCGGGGCAAACCCTGTTTGAGCCTCATGGACCAATTTTGGCAGTATTTTCTCCAGTCTACTGGCTAGTATTTTAGTATAAATTTTAAAGTCCACGTTTAATAAAGATATTGGTCTATATGAGGTAACCATATCCTTTGGTTTGCCTAGTTTTGGCAGCACCATTAGGGCCTTCGAGACCTTGACGAGCACAGCTTCCATACTATGGTTTGCCTAGTTTTGGCAGCACCATTAGGGCCTTCGAGACCTTGACAAGCACAGCTTCCATACTATGCCGAGACATACATCTGGACTGGAGTGACTTATAGATGTCAAAGGCAGTGAGACGAGCCTCGAGTTGAGTGGCCACCACTTTCTTAACCTTCCCCAAAAATGGTAGGATAGAGATGGGTCTGTAGTTAACTAGACAATCCAGCTGCAATGAAGACATTTTCAGAAGAGGTTTCACAAAAAAGTCTGTTTCAATGGCTTTGGGAAAATCTCTCTTGAAAGACAACACCAGTCTATCTTGGAGAACTCTGGATCAAAGGACCCCATACAACCCACAAGGAAATGAGTCAGGCCAGGGTCCTAGTCACAGTATGCTGGTCGAAAATTCAAGACTATTTCACTAACCTCTTCAACCTCCACTGGATCAAACTCACCCCAGACCTAAGGGAAGCCCTTATTAATCTCTGACTTGGCACTGCATGCCTGGGGAGCCCCAGGTGACATACACACTCTGATAGAGCAGACTTTATCAGTGAAGAATAGAGCAAACTCCTAGCATCTAGTGTCTGATAAAGCTCTAACTGACTGAAGACAGGCAGGATGGAGTAGCCTGCCCACAGTCTGGAATGGCTAAGCTGGTCTCTCTTCACTACTGCAGTCTTCCTGGTCAGGGACTCTGCCTTCTTATGGGAGACTGTTGTTTGATACTCCTTATAGTGTGATCTCCAAATCAACCTGTCCTCATCAGTTCGGAATCTCCATCAGTGGTGCTCAAACCTTCAAACTTTAGTCTTCAGTTTCTTGGGCTCCCCATCAAACCATGGGGATCTCAAGTCCGAGGATCTAAGTCATACACGGATTGGTGCTACAGAATTGAGGGCTGCAACGACGGCTGTGATATAGACCATCACTGCCTCCCCTGTTTTTTTCTTGCACACAGTCATCACATTTGATAGGTACAGTACTGTCTAAAATCCTACTGGGGTCAAGCCCCTTAAAGGACAGTAAAAGTCCATCTCCTCAAGGGGAGGATTCTAGGGAGGGGCTCCAAACAAGAACCTCACTGTACAGTGATCTGACCAAACAATCGGATCAATGTCAAGATTGTCAATCTTGAGCCCCAGAGAAAACACCTGGTCCAAGCAATGATCATGCAAATGGGGTTGCATACATAATTACTTGTGACAGGCTCAGTGATTCCATAATCTGGAAGAAGTCCTGACAAAAAAGATGAGAGCCCATCATTGACCCAGATGTTGAAGTCACCAAGAACTAACCATTTGGGTGACCCCAACAGCAGCTCAGCCATGAATTCTACTTCAGGGCTGACCTGGACATAACTGAACTTCACATGTTGGACCTGGTCCCTTCTCCTGCTGAGTCTCTCTTCATCACCATTACCCTAGGAAATGTCAAGAAACTTATTATTGGATGTGTGTACTTACCCCCTGAGCCATGCTTCTGCCAGTCTGCCATCTCTTCTAGCCTCCCTTGCCTGTCTCCCACATCATGACCTAATACTTTGTGGTGACTTTAACATCGATTGGATGCACCCTGATGGAGGAAAATTGCGTGCATCCCTTGATGACTCAGATCTTACCCAACTCCTCCATGGACCTATGCGTATTAACCCCAAATCTGGGAAACACACACTACTCGATTAGATGATCACCAATTGCCCACAGAAGATCAAATCGGCGGGCATACTCCCTGACTGTATAAGTGATCACTATCCCACCTTCTGTGTGTGGAGAAACAACCATTCCAACCCACCTCCTAAAATCTCACTTATTTGGGACATGTCCAGGTTTGACCTAGAGTGCTTTATCTCCTCTCTAAATAACACTGACTGGCAGCCCGTTAGCATGCTCCCTGACGTAAATCAGGCTCTAGACTTTCTAATTGACACCGTATCTCAGATAGTAAACCAACATGCCCCCTTAAAAAATGCAGATCCAAGGGTGTCAAGGCCCCATGGATCACTAAGGAAACCAGGATGCAAATGTCTCTTTGAGACGAAGCCTGGTACACCTACAAAAATAGTGGAACATCCCTGACTGGCAAACCTACAGACAACTCCGTAACAGTTGCAAAAACGCTCTCCAAAAAGCTCGACACCTCCATTTTAAATCACTGCAATTAGAGCACCTCAGTAATCCAAAGGATTTCTGGAGGCACATTAATTCACTAGTAAAATGTAGAACCGTGGTAATCCCTAGTAATATCACTGTCAACGGCTTGACCCTTGATGACTCTGCATCCATTGCTGCTGGCTTTAATCACTTCTTTACCAACCTCCAAAAATACACCTCTCTCTTTCATAACTCTCCCTCCCATATGCCTGCTCCCTCAACTACAACAGGGGAATGTCCTGAGTTCCATCTAAAGTTAGCCACACTCAAAGAGGTGCAACAGCTTCTCTCCAACTTGAAACCCAAAAGCTCTCCAGGACATGACACACTGGAACCAAAATTTCTCAAATTGGGTGCCCCTGCCCTCGCCCGTCCCATTCAAGACCTCTTCAACTGGTCCTTTCTCTCTAATTCCATTCCCAAGGTGGCGGTAGTCATCCCAGTGCATAAGGGGGGCCCAAACTCCATTGCAGACAACTACCGTCCAATTTCAATCCTGTGTCCACTGGCCAAAGTCCAAGAAAGCATAGTCTATAACCACCACCAGGACTACTTTGACCTTCACAACATTCTCTCCCCCTATCAACATGGCTTTAGAAGAAAACATAGTACTCTTACTGCCCTGTTAAAGGTTACATCCGATATATTTCATGCCATGGACAAAGGCCTCACTGCAGGCACCATCTTTGTGGACCTCACCAAGCCATATGACCTAGTGAATCATGATCTCCTTCTCCACCAGCTTCTTCATATCGGTATGGACAACAGCGCCCTCCACTGGGTCAAAAGTTGCCTGACTGGACATTCCCAGATGGTGAAGTGGGATGGCTTTCTGTCCGACCTCCGCCCAGTAACACACGGGGTACCACAAGGTTCCATCCTGGGCCCCATCCTATTCTCACTCTTCATTAATGAACTTCTTCAGCATTGTGGTGGTGCTTCTGTACATCTTTATGTGGATGACGCTATACTTTACCGCTCCTCCCGTCTCACTAACACTATTAACCATGACTTTGCCTCTGACTTTGCTTCCCTAGAAAGCTGGTTCCTCCACAATCATCTTGTCCTTAATGCTAATAAAACCAAGTGTATGCTCTTCTCACTTCATCCATTTCCAAATCTTCACCCCTCACCCCTTCACATCTCTACCCTAAAGGGTGAGACCCTGTAGGTAGTTCACTCATTTAAATATCTGGGATTCACTTTGGATCCCATGCTCTCCTTCAGCTCCCATTCTCAATTATTGCCAAATCTCTTAATCAGAAACTAGGTCTCCTCTACCGTATTTGCCCTCTTCTCACATCTGCCACCTGCCAGAAAATTGACTCCTCCTCCCTTTTACCTCTCCTAACCTACTGTGCTCCCCTGCTCCTCTTTGCCAACTCTACAACCATGTCCCTCCTCTCTCAGGTTTACCATAGGATTGAAAGGTTTGCCCTGGGGGTCAAATCCAGCTTGCACCACTGTGATGTCCTCTCCTCGCTGTGCTGGTTCCCTTACATTGATAAATTAAGGCACTCCTCCTTTAGCCTCATATTCAAGCTCGCCCTTGACTTTACACCTCCTTGGCTTAACAAACTCGTGCGCCTCTGGCATGCACCATGCACCCTTCACTTAGCCTCACTTCCCCTCCTTGTCCTACCGAATCTATGTTTGGCCACCTCCAGGAGATCCTTCTCATTCGCTGCTCTCTCAGATTGGAACTCTCCCCCCCCCTGACAATTTTGTCCTGCTCCTCTCTCACTCTGTTCCAATCCAAGCTATCTGCCTAATTTTTCCCCTCGTCAACCTGTTCTTGCTTCTCCTGAATAGGTCCCTCCTTCTCCCCCCCTTCCTAATGTACCCCTGATGTGCACTTTACTACTTAATGTCGTGATGTAACTATTATCATGTACCAACTGCCTAAATCACTGTTTTATCTCTTATCCTGATGAACCTTGTTTAAGCCTTTAATCATTGCTTTGTCTTTTTTGTTTCCTCTAAATGTCAAATGTTACCTCTCTGTAAATTTGCACTATTAATGTCTAATTTATTACCACTCTGTTAATTTTGCTCTGCTACTCTATGTAATCCATATCCGGGTCGCCCCTGAAAAAGGGACTGCACTGTCTCAGTGGACTCACCCAGTCACCAAAACTCAAATAAATAAATAAATAAATTCTGCGACTTCCCATGGGAACGCATTCTCACAGCCTAGAGGATGATACATAAGAAGGATCCTGCAACGTGCACCTGGACCTTCTCAGATGGCCACACACTCGAACAACATGGAAGGTCCTACCAGGAGCACAGAGAAATTCCAGGCTGGATATAAAACAGTCAGCCACTCCCCAGCCCCTGCAATCACTCCTTGGGCAGTGCACAATAGAGAAGCTATCTGGGACTGACACCTCCAGCAATGGACCGGCATCATCACCCAGCCAGGTCTTTGTAGTGCAACCCAGGTCGACTCAGGAAATCAAGTCCGCCATAATGGTGGTCTTGTTCCTCATTGATCTAGCATTGCAAAGCACAACTTGAGTGGGATTAGTGAAGACTGCTGGCTCATATATTACCTGCCCACTTAAATCAGCAGAACACCTGGGTATGGGAACCAGACAGGGGGAAAAGTCTTTCCAGTTCCCATTTTACCTCAGTGTGCCTTCTGAATCTCTGCACTGAAATGCCAGCCTCCCCACTTGCCCTCTTTGAGCCCTTCCATCAGGACCCATGCTTCCTCGCAATACCTGCTGCTCTGCAGCATCTGTTTATATCTGCTGACAAGGGGTGGCTCTCGAAAGGGTGGAGATCCAGTAGCTGGGCTGAGGAGTAGCTAAGCCTGATGGGGGGTCTGACATCCCAACACATCTTATGCTGGCTATCTAAAAACTCAACTACTATTGTCTATCACTACAGCATAAAACCTACATAAAACCAAAACATAAAATACAAATAAGTAATGTATCAACCCACCCCAGCTCCACACATATCCTAAACCCTAGCACAATCAACCCGCAGCAATCATCCAATAATTCTGTATAATGAAAAGCACTCACTCTTACACTCATACCTAAAACTATCAACCCGCAGCAATCATCCAATTATTCTGCATAATGAAAAGCACTCACTCTTACACTCATACCTAAAACTATCAACCCGCAGCAATCATCCAATAACTCTGTATAATGAAAAGCACTCACTCTTACACTCATACCTAAAACTATCAACCCGCAGCAATCATCCAATAACTCTGTATAACGAAAAGCACTCACTCTTACACTCATACCTAAAACTATCAACCCACAGCAACCATCCAATAATTCTGTATAACGAAAAGCACTCACTCTTACACTCATACCTAAAACTATCAACCCGCAGCAATCATTCAATAATTCTGAATAATGAAAAGCACTCACTCTTACACTCATACCTAAAACTATTAACTCACAGCAAACACAGCATCCCCCCATGAGTAAAACACAACTGAGGAGAACCAAAATGTAGATTAACAAAGATAGAGGTGGCAGTCCTATAGTGATAGTAAGCCCAAGTTGTCAATCAAAAATTAGTCCAAAGATAGAATTCCGGCATCAAAGGAACTGGTGCTGATTAAAACAGTGGCATAGAGTAACAGCCGCAAAGACAGATTCAGTGCCAATATGATATGCAGGATCATCCCTCCATAGATGACTCAGATCAGCTCAAACTCTGCCAGCTGTCTTCCAGGTTCAGTGCAGAATGGTCAGGGCACATTTTAGAATCCTGCAGAGTCTGACAGTCTGTGGCACATTGTAGCACTGTCAGCTGTTGGTCAGAATTACAATAGTTCAAGCTGCTTTCCTGAGTAATAATAAAATCGGAGCTGTCAGGGTGGAAATCCAAAACCAAGAACCTGAGAGAATGCAGGACTATAAAACCTACAGTGAAGACCAACTCCGCTGAGTTAACTTCTCATCTCAGTGAATAAACTGTATTGGGTGGAATACACTGCTAGCTGACGTAAGCTGTGTACAGAACATCAAAATATCGAAATACACTCCAGCCAAATTGGTTAAAAGCACTACAGGACATAACATAACTGTTAACTAAAAACCAAAACTCGAACTCCTCATCTTAATTTGCTAGGAAGTCCCTAACTACACTAGTGACCCACCTGACTACAGTACTAATTATGTTGTTGCAAAAATCTCCAAAGATTTATCTTTTTTCTCTATTTGAATGCTGATTAAAGGTTTGAAAAAATTCAAAACAGGCACCCCAAGCAACTACGTTCTCCTCTGACAAACACCTTCTGTGGAGCACCTTCATTCTGCTCAGCCTGTTGGCCATGTTGCCCCCCCCTCCAATGTAGCTGTTGTCATGAGTCTTGCAATTGGGGTGCACAGTGCACTGTAAAATTTCTGTAGTCGCCAAAAACGCATCAATCCTAGTATGAGATTGGTGCACAGGTGAAAAGTATGAGTAATCTTTCTGACTAGAGTGTTTCATATGCCATATCCTGTAACCCTAGAGTCTTCATTAATTTATTTCAAAATTGTTAACCGGGAAAGGCACACTAAACCAAGGTGTGTGACGTGGGAGAAAGGGGAGCGGGAAAACAAGCAAGTGCAATAGAAAGATGATTACAAAACAAATACAATAGAAAGGTGATTACAAAACAAGCAAATACAATAGAAAGATGATTACAAAATAAATACAATGGAAAGATGATTACAAAACGAATACAATAGAAAGATGAGTACAAAACAAAAACAACAGAAAGATGATTACAAAACAAATACAACAGAAAGATGATTGCAAAACAAATACAATAGAAAGACGAGTACAAAACAAATGCAATAACAAGATGATTACAAAAGAAATGCAATAGAAAGACGAGCACAAAACAAATATAATAGATGATTACAAACAGTAACGATGCAAATAACAACAGTGCAAATTGGCAAAAGTGCAAATTACAAAGTATATGTATCAGGAGCAGGAACATGTTATACAACCTGAAACAAAATCAAGCAACTGGTAGAAAGTCACTGTGCAGAGAACTGCGAGGCATACAACTGTCCCAAGTGAGGGGGCATGAATTGAGGAGGGAAGAGGGAAAGTCAGGGCAGGACGGGAGCTGACAGGTGCAGGGCAGTGGAAGGAGATTAAGCTGGTACTTAAGGGAGGTTGGGGAGTGTGAGAGACAAAATGTGTGAAAGGGAGGAGGTTCCAGAGGGAAGGAAGATGATATGAGAAAACTGACTACCCTCCTGAGTTGCAAGGTTGGGGGAAGAAGAAAGTGCAGGGATCCCTGGAATGAAGGGGGTATGAGGCAGATGAGATGGGAGAGATAAGTGTGAGGGCAGGTCTTCAAACTAGTATTTAGAGATGAAAGATGTAGAGTGATGCAAGTGACAGGAGGGAAGAGGGAGGATGGACAGGGAAGAGAAGAGCGTGCAACAATGAGTAGGAGGGGATGGGCTTGTAGGCTTGTAGCAAAATGAATGTAGGCATTACAAAGGGTGTCCAGTCTGGCAAGGGAAAAGGAGGGATCATGGCAGTAAACCACGTCATTGTAACCAAAGACTAGCAGCACCATTTTGGCAACTAGTTCCTGATGAACATGAGGGGTCAGGAAGTCTTTATTACGGTAAGGGGCTCCAAGTTTGGGGCACAGTTTAGCGTGAATGGCATCAACATGAGTAGAGAAGTCAAGCCTGCTGTCAAGCCATACTCTTAGATGCTTAAAGGATGGATCACTTCAGGATCACTTCAACCATCCAGGGTGGTGAATGAAGGGAGGGTGGGAAGCTTGGACAGTTTCTGGTTGGAGCCAAACGTCATGGAAAGTGCTTTTTTTGTGTTGACCCAAAATTTGTTGGCCTGAAACCAACGCAAAACATTTTGGAAATCTTGCTGGAACGTGACTTCAACAGCCTCAGTTGATGGGCCCAAAGTAAAGAAAGCCATGCCGTCTGCATACATGTGAATATTTGACTTGACACAGTCTGAGGGGAGTCACTGAGAAAAATGGAGAAAAGGATGGAACCCTGTGGGACCCCAGCCTGGATGGAGAGTGGAGGGGCAGGATACCACCGACCTGCACTGACTGCTGACAGCCAGAATGGTAGGAGCGAAACCACCCAACAGCAGAGTCTAATGAGCTGGCAGAACTCAGCTTATTCAGGAGAAGTGGATGGGCCACAGAATTAAATGCTTTGGCTAGACTGATGAAAATGGATGTTGTAATCTTCCCCTGATCCATCCCAGAGAGGATGGAGTCAGTGACACAGAGGAGAGTGAATATAACTGAATGGTGTTTCTGAAAACCAGACTGGAATGGAGAGAATTTGGAGGAGTGAAGGAAATCAGACAGCCATGAGTTGACCAATTTTTCTTGCAACTTTGCAAGAGAGGGAGGATGGAGATGGGATGGTAGTTTCCAAGAGAGGAGGGATCACATCTTTATGAAGGAGAGAACTTTGGCCAATTTCCAAGCCTGAGGGACAGCACTTAGGGTGAATGAATGCTTAAGGAGATGAGTGAAGTGAAAGTGATGGTTGCAGCTAAGAGATGGAGGAGTTAGGGGTCCAGATCATCAGGACTAGATAATAGATTGGATGGATAAAGTGAAAGAAGAGCAAGCAGGGTTTCCTGCACAGATACAGGAGGGAAATGAAACCCCAAAGAGTAGGGAGTTGGATTGGAACATGGAGATGGGGGGGTGAGAAATGAACTGGGAGAGGGTGAAGATTGAAAAGGGGGGAGCAGAGTGGTAAAAAACTCACTAAGATGAGTAGCAACAAAGGAAGGGTGAGAGACTGGTGTGCCATTTACTGTAAGGATAGGATAAGCAGATTGGGCTGGGGGATCGAACAGAGAATGGATCACTTTCCAAGACTTGGCAGGGCAGTTGAGGTTATTTTGGAGGCTGGCTTTGAAGCACAGGGATTTAGCAGTTTGAATTGACTTGGTGCATGAGTTCCCAAGCACTCTGGATGGTTGATGCTGACTTCTCTGACACAGTAAGTCACATAATGGTCAATAAAAGTCTCAGGCAATATACGTGAAGCAATGATGTAGAGTGGGGGTGGGAGGAGAGAATCCAGTCTAGCAGGGTGTGGTTTAAAGAATGTGGATTGAACAGGCTGGGTTCAGTGATGAGTTGTGAGAGATTTAGGGACTCAGTTCTGAAGGAAGTAGGTTTAGAGGCAGGGGAAAACCAATTGAAATTAAAGTCCCCTAGGAGAATTAGTTTACCAGAAATGGAGTGAGTGGTGATGACAGAGAGAGAGAGTCAACAAGAGAGGGGGGAGTGATTTTAGGAGATGCATAATAAACCCCCCAATGAATATGAGCAGAGAGGAGTGGAAGGATACTTTGGTGAGCAGATACTCATGTGAGAAGGGTAAGGCCTCTCTGAGAGTGATGGTACAGGGGAGGCTCTGGCATATATAGAGGGTAACTCCTCCTCCCCCCGCTTACCCTTTTCCTACCTGAACAGCTGGTAGTTAGGAAGGGACAAGCTGGAATCAGGGAATCTGGAGGAGAGATATAATTCAGTAATACAGAGGATATCAGGAGCATTATAGGAAACCCATACCGTGAGACAGTCCAATTTAGTGAGAAGACTCCTAGCATTAAGGCGAAAAACATTAAGACATTTACGAATAGAAGTAAGGGAGGACAGAGAAGAGCCAGGGTTGACTTTCACATTACCTGCAAGAATGAGAAGCAAGGTAAGGAGATGGAGAATATGAAAAAAATTACACCTCTTTGACTGGGGGGGGGGTGAGGGATGGAAATGGGACAGCATTGCTTGGAGAAGGAACTCCAGAACAAGGGAAAACAAAGGCAACAGACCAGGGTGTACAGGGAAGGAGAGGAGGAGAAGGGAAGAGGGGAAAGAAGGAGAGTAAGGAGAAGGGTAGAGGGGGCACAAGAGAAGGACAGGGAGCATAATGTATTGAACAGATACAATAATATTCAACAGGAATTGGACCATTCAAAATAGTAGTGTAACCCCCCCCTACCAATTTGGGGTTTACCGAATGTCTTCCTGGGCTCCTTAATGCCCACTGTCAAGTTGGTGTCCTTGTCTTAAGTAGTTCTGTCTAGTTGTGTGAGAGTGCCCTATTGAGCCTCCGTGCCTGTCACTTTAAGAAATTGGCTAATCTGTGTTTAGTGAGTGGTCTGTGCTGGGTCCAAATGAGTTAGGGCTTGTGACCCACCAGACAGTGCTCTGTTTTGCTCCAATCTGCAATTGCTACTTGCACAAAGGGATCTTATGTAGGAACTGTGTTTATTTACTGTGTATGTGCTGTTATATTAGAGATAGAGAAGTTTGTCTAACCTGCTTTATTTGCAGATCGTCCATTTGGATGGGAGCCACCATGCTAGGTCTGGGACTTCCAGTAATTGGGCCAATTAGACTCCAGGGGCCTAAAATGGATCCTGCCCCAGGGGTCTTGTGGGATGGAAAACTGTAGTTTTTGTAGTTTTACTGTTGGTGCCTAAATTGACCTGGAGGGGGAACCCATACTGTGACTGACAGCTCTTTCAGCCAACCGAACCTTTGGATTTGCCAGGGAAATGCCCAATGTACCAAGAGACAGTGGATCAGTTAGAGTTGGAGGTTGAATTGTGAACAGCTTGAGCTTTCGAGCAGCTGCTCAGAAGGAGCATAGGGGAATCAGTGGGAAGAGGCTTAACTTGCCTCCTGCCACTTTTCTCTTGATTGAGAACTGCCTTTAGCAGAAGTCAGACTTGTCCGATTCCAGCCTGGAACTGCAGCAGAAAGAAGTGTGAGAGCAACTTGCGATTTGGACCTAAGATTTGCTCCTGAAGCAATTGGCCCAGCTTGTGAGCAAGATATTCTCGGATCAGAAGGTTTGCTCAGTAAAGCTGCTGAATTGCAACTGGACTAAATCTGAACTGTTTTCTGAAGTAGATATTGCTTAAAAGGTGCTGAATGTGTTCTGTGGGTTGAGACCTGCTTTCCCACGAAATAACCTATTACACCAACTGGAGGCTTTACGAGCAGAAGATCACAAACTTTGCCAGACTGCTCATGCTGCCTGGGCCCTGCCACTTTGGCCTAGGCTACTGCTCCATCACCAGAGACTGTCACGGTGAGAGACCAGCTCGGAGATCCAGCCCCTGCACAGTAACCACACGCAGGTTACGGTCACCAGGAGGAAAGGCTGTGAAGAGGAGGTGTGCTGTGTCAGCCCCGTTTCCCCATGCTGTTTCTGTCATCACCATGAGGTCTCCATATTGCCTGCCTTGTAGCAGATTCCTGGTAGCTTGAATATAATCAGAGTAGCTCCCTGCAAGGAAAGCTCAAATCATTTGTGGCACCATCTAATTGCCTCAGTTTCTTGGGTTTACACAGGACTGAGCCAACTGGCTCAGATTACAAATAATCAGGGTGTTTGTATGTTAACTGTGTCTTCTTTCCATCAAGGAATCTTCATTCACATATTTGTGAGTGACATGTACAGTGTGCATTGCAAGGCCATTGGTCCACAGTGTGGACCAATGGGCTAACAGTTCATACTGTAACCTGTCATTCGGTGGGTGGCTGGGTGGTATGCGGGTGGGTTGCAGCTGCCGGCCGATGACAGGGGTGCTGGGTGGGCAGGCGGCCTGTGGGGGGAGCACTGGACCACCAGAGTGATATCGTAGGATGGGTCACTAGCGCTCCTGGGCATGGGCGGGTTGGGGGTACCACTGGACTACCAGTGACTGTAAACATCATTTTCACAGTGATCAGAGGGTCGAGATGGGGAGGGAGGTACCACTGGACCACCATAGCAGTTATTTCACATCTCATCATGGTGATCAGAGGTACAGGAGGAAGGGGGGTGCCACTAGACCACCAGGGTACATATGTGTGCTTGTGGATGGTGTTCTGGGTGGACGGGTGGCCACCTATAGCTGGCAGATGCTGTGCTGCACCATGCAGTACAGCAGCCTGCCTGTGGGTGACCAGCATTTGAGCTGTTTTTTTCAGGCTCAACTTTGTGTGCCCCAGTATGCGGTACATCTAAGGGCTGTGCCAGCATATGCGCCGCACGTCCCGGGCTGAATATTGGGATGTGTTGCATATGTATGGGAATGCCCCCTTCAGATGTGCCACATACATTGCAATTGCACCCCAGCGAATCAGTACTTGCGCTGCCCCAGTCCTCCTTTTGAATATTGCCCCAGGGCGCATTACTGGGGTTGCGCCGGTGCAACTCAGTTGCGCCAGGTGCAACCCCTTTGAATATCTGGGCCATGGTGTAAGTAAACAGTCAAAAAAATGAATGCAAAACAAACAATGGGAGTTGCCCCAAAATAGGAGCAACTGCCTTTATTCGGTGACCTGTCCTACGATATCACTCTGGTGGATTTAGGAAGCGACATAGTACCGAGATGGCCCTTGTCTGGGTGCTAAATGATCTCCTAATAGCGAGAGGTTGGAAGACGCATTCCATCTTAGTCCTCCTTGATCTCTCTGCAGCGTTTGATACTGTGGACCATGTGACATTGTTGGAGTGCCTAAGGTTCATCTGTGGCCTGTCTGGTACAGTCCCCAGATGGGTTCAATCTTTTCTCGAGGGTAGGACTCAGAGTGGTGTCGGGAATTTATTCCTCGGCCCCTCTCCCCCTATCCTGCGGCGTTCCACAGGGCTCCATCCTGTCACCTATGTTGTTTGCAGTGTATGTGTTGCTGTTAGGAGAGATTATTAGGCAGTATGGTCTGAGTTTTCACTGCTATGCAGATGATACTCAGCTATACACGTCCTTTGCACCTGGTCAGAATGTGTTCCTCTCGGTATTTAACAACTGTCCGGCCGAGATCCAGGACTGGATGAGTGCAAGTTGGCTGTGGTTGAACCTGTCTAAAGCTGAGGTGCTGGTTGTGGACCCTGATAATCGGGAGGTGGGTTTGTCAGCAGGATCACCCTCAGGATTATGTCTGGAGGGTGTGATGCTGACTACCTTAGACCGGGTGCAGAACCTGGGCGTTGTTATTGACGATGGTCTGACCCTTAAATCACAGGTGTCAGCTGTCGTCAAAACCTCTTTTTACCATCTGAGGAATATTGCCTGGGTGAAACACCTGGTTCCTCATGAAGATCTTCCAACATTGGTCCATGCCTTCGTTACTCCTTGTCTTGACTATTGCAATGCCTTATACCTAGGGTTACAGGAGGTTGATGTCTGCCACCTTCAGCTAGTGCAGAATGCGGCAGTGAGGCTATTGTCTGGTACAGCTAGAACTAGTCATATAACTTCTGTGCTCTGCAGACTGCACTGGCTTCCAGTGCGGTGGAGGATCACCTTCAAGGTCAGTTTGCTGACCTATAAAGCTCTACACGGCCAGGGACCTAATTACTTGCAAGATCTCCTTCATTCTTACTGCCCCTTCCACCCTCTCTGGTCCACTGATGAGGGATTGCTAGAGATACCCAGGGTCCATTTAAAGACATCTGGGGCCCAGTCTTTCAACTTTGTGGCCCTGACCCTGTGGAACTCTCTACCTTGTCAGATACGAGATTGCCTGTTCATCCAGGAGTTTAAAACTGCACTTAAGACATATTCATTTGAAATAGCATATGGCGGTTTTAATTGATAGTATTTAATAGTGAATTTTAAAATATAAGATTTTATTGAAATCTGAAATTATTTATTGTATTGTCTGTTCTATGTACAAGTGCCTTGGCTGTAGAAAGGCACTTTTTTATAAATAAACTATGATTGATGACTGATTGATTGATATTAGTTTCATATTCATTTTTATGACTGTTTACTTACTAGACCAGGTGCAGATGGAGGTGGGGTGTCACCTGAGAGTGAAATAAATGCTAATGGTTGTTTAATGTAGCAGATATACCCAAAATTCATGTTCCATCTGTTGATTGCATGAATGCTGGGGCAAAATGGTAGTTTGCATCAATTTTGTACTGACACCTTGACAAATGTTGTGATTTTCAGCTCCATGTACTTAATGCAGATTCATGGGCCATTACTTCGAGAGTAAGTGAAATATACATTCAAGTGTGGTCTCAATGAATAAGTGAGAGTTAGAGACTTAAAGTGTATACCCATATGTTACCTCAAACGATTAATGTTAAAAGTCATAAGGTTAAATACCAACCACCAACCTTTAATTTCTTGTGAAATCTTAAAATATTCTTATATTTAATCTTATTAGACAGGATTTATTGCACTTTATAATATAATTTTATGTTGCTTAAAATGGTAAGGATTCTGCTTTGAATGCATATGTGGTTTTGAAGTTTTAAAATAATAAAAGAGGATAAATTGATAAAAGGGAGGACACCATTTTTCACTTCATATCTTCTGTGTTTATGTATGTATATGTATGTGTTTATGTTATACACAAACACATATTTATTTTTATTTCAGACTCTTCAAGGATGTTTCTAAATGTTTTTGTCAAGCGGAAACATTGAGAGGAAGATCCTAGGACCCTGCAGTGTGTAGTACATTACTCTGCCCTGACAACAAGAGACTCTGAAGCAACTCCTCTGAGTGACAAAAGTTGCTGCACACTTATAGAGAGCAAAGGTATTTGAACCCAATTAGGTGGTGAAAACTGTCATGATGAACAGTGTGCATCAATTTTAATGCCTAACTATGATCTTGCCAAGCATGGCTACCATAGACAATGCTATCAAAAGTTCACAAAAGCCAAGAGTATCAGAACATCTGAAGAACATGCAGATGCTGGTGAACGTAGCTCACATCATCATTTCAGGGGTGGTGTTCCTTGCACCTCATAATCTAGAGTGTTGTTTCCTGATACATATGGAATCTGTAACGAATATGTAATCAAAGTGAAGGGGAAGAAGCAATATCCAACTGCTATTGTTATAAAAACAGCTGAATCCACAATGAAAAGGGCAGCAGAGCTACATGATGACCAAGATATGCTCACAAAAATTAAGACAGAGGACCTCATTGCAAGGGAGTTTTGTAAACATGACAAATTCTACCTAAATTATACAGTAATTACAAGGGACAGGACCTCAGATGATCAGAATAGAAGTGATGATGAAGATGACAATGAGCAGTTAGATGGAAATGGGTTTGAGCCCATTTGTCATGTAATTGAGGACAATGTGCTTCAAAGACACCAAGCCATTTCAATGAAGGCATTGAATAAAATCTTGGGCGTCAGAATGAAAGATCAACGGTACCGTTATAAACTTAGAAATTAGCTGATAAAGAAATATGGGGATTCACTTTTATTTTTAACAGCTGATCCTTAAAACCACTAGTTGTAATCAGTGCTGAACCATTAACTGGCAGTGCATCAGTCACAGAGATTTTGGGAACGGATGAGAATCAAGTCATCAAGCATGCTGCTTCCTTGTTGCGTGAGCATATCTTAAGATTTACAAAGACAGCACCTTCACTACCATGGCCACCAACAGTGGATGCTGTTCTGAGTTAAGAACGACAGCCCCAGAGACAGATCAATCATTTTTATCGCATGTGCTAAAATCCCCTTAAAGATACGGAGAGTAAACATGTCTCCTAGTTGTCAAAGTCCTACTCAGAAGACTTAATTCACAGTGTCACACGCGGCAAGTTTCTCACTACAAAACGTTCACTTGTTGGAGTTGTGCTGCACAATATGGCTGGACATAAAATGCCCATGAACATCCTGTTTCATTTAGAAAATAGTTACAATTATGACCAAGTGTGTGAAATTGAAACTGGTTTAGCAGAACTTTCTCAACATTTTCAAGAGCAAGGTCTTTTACTGCCACTTCAGCCAAAGTCAGAGTCTTCTGTTGTCAGAACAGTTTTCTGGATGGACAGCTTTGATCAGAATATTGAAACAGTAACTGGACATACTAAGGATGGATAAGGAGCAAGAAGGCAGGCAATGCCCATAAACACTCCTGGTAATCAATAGGTATAGTAAATTCAAGGAACCACCAGACAGTATATAATTATCTAATCATTTTTTTAAATTCTAACTTAGTTTTTCTTACAATTATTTCTATAGGCAACTTGTTCCAAGGGTTGATCACTCTAAGAGTGAAAAAATACTTTATTTTATGATGTTTAAAATTGTTGACCTGTTAACTGTAGGGGACGACCTCTAGTATTATAGGTCAGCTCTTTAAACTGGAGACCTAGTTCATTCATTAGATAAGGATCTTTAATAATACCATATAATAGCACCCCTTAATCTATGGGTTTGTAGAGACATTAGATTTAGAATCTCTAATCTGTTATCATGAGAAATGTCATAAAAACCATAAATATGCTTAGTGAAATTGCGTTGAACCCTTTCTAGCTGTTGGCAGTTAGATTTTTTGTATGGACACCATAGCTGTAAGGCATATTCCAAATGCGGCCTAACTTAGGTCCTAAACAAGGGTATCAGAACTATTTTATCCCTAGATTGGCTATTGTGATGGATTGACCAAATAACTTTGTTAGATTTACTAACAGACTCAGAAATATGCTCAGAGTTATCAGAATCTTCAGAATAATTATGCCCAAATCTTTCTCATCAGTTGTGGGTAGAAGAGGAAAACCATTTAGTATATATGGAATATGTGGATTGTGTCTACCTAGATAAACGATTTTACATTTATTTGAATTGAGCTTCATCCTCCATTTATTAACACATTCTGTGATTTTATCTTGGTCATTTTGGAGAATTGCAGTCTGTTTCAAACAGAAACTGACATTACCTAGTTTCACATCATCTACATATTTTACAGTAAAAGACTGTAAGTTGGAGGTCATGTCAGAAATGAATGCTAGGAACATAATAGGGCCCAAGACAGAGCCCTGGGGCACTCCACTTGTGACATTGCCAAATTCAGACAGTTGGCCATTTAGCATAACACGTTGCATTCTCTGGGATAACCAGTTATTTATCTATAAAATAATGTTTTTATGAATCGCCAATTTTGATTAAGGCCAAATGTGACATGATATAACATGAAACATTGCACAATGCACAATACACATGGCGTTGCATACCAAGAAGAATCTGAAGGCTCCATTCTCCAAGAAGATTCTGTCAAATTTCTCACTCAAAAAGGACAGTTGTACCTAACAAAAATTAATTAGAACATCAACAGGTAAATTTTAAGAAGGAGCCAACCACATTTGACAATATGTCCAAGTCTGCTGTGCCAACATCAGTGATAAATATTGGCAAGGCAAAGCTAATGCTATGGAAACTCAGTTGGGAAGCACACAAGGAGGATCATCTTGTCCCAAGGTTTACTGGATGGCTGACACTAGTTTGCAACAATCATTCAAATTCACCAAAGAAGATGGTTATCACATATCTTCCACCCATCCACAAACCCATCACTGAATATGCCACTGTAGTTGAATACCTCACACAAACACAAGAAATAGCTTAGCAAGTAAATATGCCCTATGTTCACCTGACACTTGATGTTGGAGCAGCAGCAAAGACATATCATGTTGTGTGGAATTTCCCTGATCAGTTCCACGCTATCATAATTCATTTGGGAGATTTCCACCTATTCCTGGTAAACTTTGGCATTATAGGAGTGTTAGCTGGTAGCAGTGGCTTTGAGAACATAGTATTTCAGGCTGGTCTGTGTGCCTCTGGCAGAATAAGGGGAGTTTGCATGGAAAGCATTACAATCGGGCATGGATTGTACATGAGCATTTGCAGATACCTTAGAGTGATTGCTTCAGGTCAGATTTCTAAAGTAATCAACAAAGTTGAATGCCACCCCTGCAGTATTACTTGACTTGATCAGAGCATCACCTCAACCCACAGAAACTGTTTCAGGAAGATGAGATTGTCACTTTCCAGACTAAGTATGAGGCCATCAGGCAGTGGATTAATCACGGTGAGCTGGGGAAAACCTCACAGCTCTGAATGACATATCTGGATATAGTGGATTGGCAGCTTTTGCTCCACATAGCAATAAAAGAAAACAACTTTGATCTTAGACTACTGTGTTGGAAATATTCACTGCTCCTGTTCTTCGCCTTCAACAAGAAAAATGATTCTTGATATGTGGCTTACTATGTGCACACACTTGAAACTCTTGAAACTTCTCATCCAGAGTCCAGGAAATTAATGGAAAAGCAAGGGCTTTCAGTTCAAAGGAGCCATCACAAAGCTTCTAGGAAATCAGTTGATCAAGCTGGTGAGCAGACATACAATAAAGTGCCAAAATTCCAAGTGGAGTCGAACACATTGCTGCCAGTCAAATGGCCTATGATAAATGGGTGCTAAATTGGCCATATCTAGTAAAATTCAGAGAGGCACTTTTGGAGATGACGGGCCTTCACAGTTCAGCCAATAATCTGCAAAAAAGCATGCAGGCCATCTGAAATCATCAGGTCAGAACAACGCCATATTAACTCTTCTCGATCGTGAGTTTATCAACCCATTCAGTGCTACTTCAGATGCTGAAAGATTGCACAATTTGTCCTCAGGAGCACCGGTTGCACCTGATATTGAAGAGAATATCATCAGTGTCATTGAACAAGGTACAGAAATGTATGAACAGTTTGTCAAAGAAAGACTGGAAAGTGGTAAAAAGAAATATTTTGATCCAATTTCAAAAAACCTGGTAAAAACTTTCAATGATGCAAACAAAAAGCTCAAGTAACTACCAAAGCAAAAGTTACAGAACTTAAATTTGAAAAAGATATATTGGGAAAACGTTTGGCCCTTTCAAACAAGCACAACTTTCCTGTAGATATAAACAAGTTATTACATATTGCCAGGGCCCAGTCCCGCTGAGTCTAGCCAATGAAATGGAACTAGATGGACAACACAAAGAGCAAGTTACTTAAGGTGCTAGCAGAATACTGTCCAATGTTAGACACTTCTGAGCTTCCCCCTAGGAAAAGTGTCTCAGAATACATAGTTGATCTAGTGGCAACAGTGCAGGTTATGACAGGAATTCCTGAAACCGTCAGTGATCTGGCAATGACACTCCTGAATAGTCATCCAAGAGGATTTGCAAGAGTGAATGTTGTTGCTGAGACAGAGAGCAGTCAATCAAAGAGGCTGAGAGATTTCAATGAGGATTCAGTGAGAAGCATATTATCAAAGTCCCAATACTGAAGTGTCAAAGAATTTCTTTTATTTCCTTTCTAATGGATCTAACAAAGAGTGCCTGATTGATTTGATCATGCAAGTCTGGGGAGAAAATTGCATGAGTTCGCCAGAGGGCCAAGTGATCTATTTTTTGAAGAGAGACAAATGATACATGATCACCAAAGAAGGGACTGTAGTTATGTATGATCTCTGTTCTGACCAGGAAGAAGCAGACACAAAAATTGACCTTCATGTGCAACATGCCATTATAATACGTTTGGGCTCTGTCATCATCCATTCACCATCTGGGGATACATATATACTAGTAATTTTACTGTCACTTTTTTCACAATGCAAGCAAAGTATATACCTAGACAATGGCCATGGTAACAGTAGGAAAATCTTCGACAATAGCAAATGTGAAATGACCACTGCAACAAGGAAAACCTTAATTAGTTTCTATGCATTCACAGGCAATGACTATGTTTCTGCATTCTTCAAAAGGGGTAAGAAGATTTGTTGGAACATCCTTCAAAAGTACCCCAAGTTCCTGGATGCCTTTCAGAAACTTAGGAGTTATTGGCAAGTGGATAAGGATGTTGTAGCTCTGTTGGAGAACTATGTCTGTAAACCATATGGAAGGAAGCAAGTTACTAGTGTAAATATAGCAAGTCAGCAGATCTTCTGGGAGAAATATAACAAAGACAACAGAATAACTGATCTATCTCTGCTACCATCCTGCCAGGAAACCCTGAAGTTACACATTCTACGAGCCAAGTACATCTGCTGATTGTGGAGGCTTTCTTCTGTTGCAGTTATCAATGTCCAAAATGCAGCTTTGCACAGTTGGACTGATGATCTCAATATAAAGTGGATGGACACACTATTTTCAGACGATATGTCTGTGCTCTATAATGCAAATGATGAGAACTCAGATGAGGACCAAAATGTTTGTGATTACCAAGATGATATTGGTGTATCTGACGATGACGAAGATTTTTTCTAGATGGACAAGACTAAGTTTCACTACTTTACCAACAGTCGTATTTTAAATTTGACATTTTTTTAAATAAAAATGTTTTGTATAAACAAAGGTGTTTTTTTCTTTTAGATAAATATCCTTTTTTTTTTAAAAAAAAACTTTTAAAATTAACCTTTGAGGCAACTTATGGGTATGCATTTTAAAGCTCTAACTCCTGCCTATTCATTGAGATCACATTTGAATGCAGATTAAAATTAGTCTAAGTAATGGCCCAAGAATATACATTAGGTATGCATAGCTGAAAATCACAAAATTTGACAAAGTATAAACTTGCTAAAATTTCATCTATTAATGGTGTCTTCACTTTTATCAATTTATCTTATATTACCATAAAACTTCAAAACCCACATATGCATTTCAAAGCAGAATCCTTAACCTTTTAGGCAACAAAAAATTATATTATAAAGTGCAATAAATCCTGTCTGACAAGATTAATTATAAGAATATTTTGAAATTTCACAAGAAATTAAGGAGTGGTGGTTGGTATTTAACCCTATAATTTTTAACATTAAATTTTTGAGGTAACGTATGGGTATACATTTTAGGGCCCAGATATTCAAAAGGGTTGCGCCATGCGCAACAGGGATGCGCCAGTGCAAGTCCGAACATGCGCCATTGTGCGATATTCAGTGGGAGGCAGCTGTGCCCCCCCAAATCGCAATGCGCAAGAGCGCAATGGTAATGAATGCATGCGCAACTGAAGGGGGAGGAACCATGAATAATTGGTGCAGTGCGATATTCAACAGCATGCACTATGCTCAATAGGGGGGAAAACGGAAGTTGCGTGATGGCAGAAATGATCCAAAAAAAAGGAGCAAGAGAGAGGTGCAAGAACGCCACAGGGAAGCCAGATCTGGGAGCGAGGTGACAGCAACCAGGCAGACAGTGGCAGTGAGCAGGACAGGGCAGGAGCAGGACAGAGCACACCTGGAAAGTACCAGGAACAAGAAAGGAGTGGGGAGCCTGTGCCACTGTGCAGGAGGAAAAGGGAAGTGCCACAGTGGACAGAGGGCACTGTCAGTGGGCAGGACAACCAAATCTGGGAGGTGTTCCTGGTGTAGGGGGAGTAGCAGATAGGGCAGTGGGGGGAATGGGAATACAGCTGCCGGGAGGGGTAACACAAGCCAGGGACATGGCTGGTGCCACCATTCAGATGGAGGCAGTAATGAGGGGTGTGAGAAGGCAGGCACCAGGGGGGCGTGGCCGTAGAAGGGCCCATCAGCGGTATACCCCCAACAGGCAGTACCGAGCCCGCACCAGCTTCGAGCTGTACAGTGACACTGAGACAGTGGGCTGGTACCACCTGAACTGGAAGATCCTGATGCAGCTCTGTGAGCTGTGCAGTGATGAGATGCAAGCACCCACACGATGGAGCTATGCTCTGTCAGTGGAGACAAAGGTGACAGCTGTTATGTGCCTGCTCACCACAGGTACCTTCCAGAGACCAACAGGGGACACAACAGGCATAACCCAGTTGGCTGCATCACGCCTACTCACACAGTTCCTCAGCGCACTGCTGCCACATGCTGCGGAGTACATTCATTTCCCCAGCACACAGGTGGAGTGCACAGCACACATACAAGAGTTCCACAGGGTAGCACGTATGCCTGGCGTGCTCGGGGCCATTGACTGCACCCATGTGGCCATCCACATGCCACCTGGCCCGGAAGGTGCAGCATACATAAATAGGAAGGGCTATGCAAGCATCAACTGCCAGGTGGTGTGCGATGCTAGGGGGCACATAACCAATGTCTGTGCCACACACCCTGGGGGAGCACATTAAGTCTTCTTCTGGCACCAGTCAGCACTGTGCCACAGGTTCAAGAGTGGAGACATCCCCATTGGCCACCTAGTGGGCGAGTATGCAAATCACGCAGACAGACATGGATCTTGGGAGGGGCATAGTCAGCGGTGACATGGGTACTGGCCTAGATGGCCCATGGCAGGGCGATGCTGATCACCAAACTAATGTCCACCCTCTACACACATGTGACAGTGGATACCCACTCCATCCCTGGCTGCCCACACCATACCAGCGCCCCGTGACCCCCTCGCAGCAACGCTACAATGAGGCACATGCCACCACATGCAATGTCATAGAGCGGGTGTTCGGGATGCTGAAGGCACGTTTCCATTGCCTGGACACGTCTGGCAGTGCCCTACAATACAGCCCCTCAAAGGCCTGCAGGCTATTCCTGGCCTGTTGCATCCTGCACAACATGTCTAATGACTGTGGGATAGCTGTACAGGTCAAAGAGGAGAACAGCGATGGGAATGATGAGGATGCTGGTGCAGATGGTGATGGGCAGCCCCCCCCTTGGTTGAAGGGACCCCCGACTGATCCAGATGGTGCAGCTGCACTGGGACACCATCACAGAGGAGCACTTCAACCAACCCAGGTAAGTCATGGGGCCATGCACAACCACCAGTGGCAAGTGCACAACCCACAAACACGCATGGACAAACCCTTGTGGTGCATGTCGTAAAGTGAATTGGCTGAGCATGGAACCGCACATGCTGTCAAGGATGGGCAAGGCCTAGCATGGCACACGGTCATGCACACACACACACACACACACACACACACACACACACACACCACAAGACATGCACAAAGGGTAGGATGCACGCCGACCCCAACCGCAACCCCTAGCCACACACATGTCCACAGACCACCACGCCCAGTGCCTGTCATTGCGTGTCTCAGATACTGGGCACCATTGCACAGTGGCAGACAGCACAACGCGGGCACCATCATGCACACGCCACAGTGGCCAGCAGCTGGGAGGGTGTGCATTCGAAACGTGTGTGTGTGTGTGTGCAGGTCCAGGTACCCCACCCGTGCATTGCACGATGAACAACACACTGCACACAAGGCAGCATCAGACAGTAGCCATGGTGGAAGACAGGTCAGTCACGTGGCACAGTGCCACGGCCACCATGGATGCGTGGATGGCCCCGCTGAGACCCGCCAGCAGTGACAGACTGACCAATGGCCTCATGGGGTGGCACCGATGGTCCCCCAGGGGTTCCGTTATGGGAACATGACCGTTCTCGAGCAGGGGTCTGCAGCACACTGAACATGCTTGCACCAGACATGCTTGGGATGCCCACAGCTGAACCCAGTGTCGACAAGGATGGTGTCGCACAACACCGGGAATGGGGGGTGGACATTGCACTGCGCAGTGTCTGCGATGCATGGGCAAATAACTGTGTGCCCATTGTGGCCATGACAGCTGTGAATACCTGTGTCTGCCTGTCAATGGCAGTGGTCACATCCTCCCGTAGCCAGTCCATCCCTGCCAGGAGCAGACCAGTGTCCCTGCTGTGCCGCTCCTCTGCCTGGCACAGGACCACACTGAGTGCATCCACTGCCATCACAAGCCGCAACTGCTGATCCACTTAATCATGGAGTATGCGGGTGTGATCATCTAAGAGGTCATCCGCCTGATCAGCATGCTGTCCCTCATGGTGTTCGCGGCTGTGATGGGCAGCACCCCTTGAGGTTGGGCGCTGCACACCATGGCTATGCCTGGGCATGTCCACAGGCGGTGCACTGACGCCACCTCCTGACACTGTCCCCCCATCGCCATTGGCTGACTGTTGACACTGCCCCTCTGGCTGCCACTCTCCAGGGCTCAACGGTGCCGCTGCAGTGGCCACAACAGCCCCACTGTCCTGGACACACACCAGTGCTGTCCCACTGGTGCAGACAGGCACAGGCTGGGACTGTGATGACACGCAGGCCTCCATGGCAGCACCACCCACAGCTATGCCTGTGCTGTAACCTGCTATGCGGCCATCCTGTGGCCCACACGTATCACTGTCCATGATGTGAGCTCCATCATCATCAGTGACGGATCTGGCACCAGTTTGAGTCTCAGCATGCTGGCATCCATGGACACTGGCACGCTGGGACACGGGCAGGGCCTCCTCCACACCTGCTCCACCAACATCAGTCCAGACAGCCAGGTGGGCCCACTGTCATCCTGACCCTCGGACACCTGTGGAGGTGGATGGACCCTCCTCTGTGTCCAGAGTATCACCCTCAGCAGACAAGCCCACCACCGCTGACCCATGTAGACACTCAGGAGCTGTAAGGGAACACAATAGCATTAATGTATCTGCCCTACCCTATGGCATCCCCCTCCCACAGTGACAGATCAGGACCTACCATGCAGTGACGGGCTACCACCCATCTGGAAGCCACCACCTGGCACACCCTCAATGGCAGAATGCCACATGCTGCCAGCAACCCGCTCTTCCTGTGGGGTCAGGAGTTGCACAGCCAGCTGTCCCCCACCGGTCGCAGCCCATGCTGCCCTGATGGCAGTCACCTTATCCTTAATCCTCCTCCAGTCCGTGCCTACCTTCTTCTTGCACTCCTGTACGGACCGCTGGTGGCTGCCATGCTGGTTGATGGCACATGCCACCTCTCCCCATGCGGCAGCATGGGCTTGTGGTGTTCCCCGCTGTCTGCTGAACAGCAGTTCCTGGTCAAGGTAGGCCTCAAACAGGGCATCTGTTTCTGCCTTGGTAAAGTTTGGCCTCCTCTTTCTCCCACGTCTCTGTTCCTCCTCCTCCACCTCACGGTCATTCATCATTGATCCTGTGGGACTGACAGGTGTTACCTCTTACAGTGCAGTCCCATGCATCTCCTACACAACACAGTCCACACTCCCAAACAACATGCAACTCACCACAATAGACTGCAATACCAGACTATGGCCTCTGCAGCCCAATGTCGCATTTATATAGCGCAATGCATGCAAATGAGGCGAGGCTCAATTTTAAGTGGATGCTAATGCAGTATCTGCGCCATTGAATCACTGATGAGCTGATTTGCATATGCCGGCTGAATATCGTGCTGTTGCACCTTGCGCAATTGTGTTGATTGTGCTCAGGCAAGGGTGCAGTTCTGTGACATGCACAGTGGACACCGAACGGCGCATGCCCGAGGTGCTGACACTGACGTCTGCTGCACAGCTGACGTGATGTGCATGGGAGGCTGCGCAGGGCACAGCCACCATTGTGCCAGTGGCACTACTGCGCTGTTCACACGTATGGCGCTCTTGCACTGGGGTGCCATAGGCGCCGTGGAGCCACAGCATGGTAGGCCACTACAAGGATCTCACACAGGCAGCCCAATCGCGCTACACGCAGGGAGTACCAATCACGCTGTGGCAGTCCGTGTGCGAGAGACCCTTGACCCTGTGCACGACCTTTGCCCCTAGGTGCCATGCGTCTGCATGGGTGCACCACTATTGCGCTGTTTGGTGACAGCGCAATGGGGAATGACAGCGCTGTACCGTGCAGCATCTGCACGTGGTAGACCGCACTACAGAGGGCCATTTTGACTCTGACCAGCTTCAGCGATGGCAAGATGGAGGGCTGCTGTTTGGAGCCAGGTGGAGCTGGCCAATTTGGTGTCCATAGTGCAGCCCCATGATGAGGCACTTTTTGGAGATGCACCCCTGGACAGAGCCAAGAGTGCTGTATGGGAAGAGGTGGCGGTGGCGCTGGAGGAGGCCACGGGAATGGAGCGCACACCTGAGCAGTGTTGCCACAGATACGGGGACCTACAGCGCAGGGACCCGGACAGGCTTGCCCACCTGCAGGCACGTGCCAGGAGAGGTGCAGTGCCATGACCAGGTAGGTGCCCCATCCATACACTGGTTGCGTGAGTATGGGTATCGCGGTGTGCATGTGTCCACCACACGGGGGGTGGGTCATCCACTGTGGGCAGTGGTGTTGGTGGTGTTGGTGGTGGAGGTGGTGTTGGGGGGGTTGCGGCATGGCTGTGCTGTGCAGGATCGCACACACCCAAGGTTGGGGGGCCTTTGATACTGGATTGTACTGATATTCCCCTCTCCATGTTTGCACCCTAGGCCCTGAAGAGTGGTGATGAGCCCGACAGGACCGACACCGAGGCGTGGTGAGGGGAGCTGGTCCACAGCCACAGGCACCTGGTCACAGCGGAGTCCAGCGCCTGGATCAAGCCAATGATGGTGAGTGCCTTTCTTCCAGGATATCCTGTGCATGCTGTGTTGCAGGGCAGGCAGAGGGCATGGCCACCATCCATTGACACCACTGATGTGCACGCCACACAGTACAGTCAGCACTGTCCAGTGGCACTGCATGTGTGGGTGTGCATCGCTGGTGGTCCATGCGTGCACCGGGTACATGGCTATGCCACTGCCTTCGCACCACATAACCATGTCACTGTACAGCCACAGTGGTGCTGTGCAGGACTTGGGCGGTGGGTGTGTGCAGTGGTCCACATGGCTGTTGGCGCCTGAGTGGCTGTTGGCACCTGGGTGAGCAGGTCTTGTGGACACGGTCACGGTGGGTGGTGGCACACCATCACAGAGGCATGTCCAACGGCTGTATGCCATGCACAGTGGGTGGGCTGCAGGGGGCTGTGCATTCACACCTATTGACTCTGCTCCCTTGTCCTAGGTGGACGGCGGATGCTGCACATCGAGAGGGTGCTGCAGGAGATTCTGCAAGTGGCCAGGTCCTCCCTGTAAATTTTACAGAGGATTGAGCAACTAGGAGTCTGCAGGAGGCGTAGCGGTAGGCACCTTCAGAGTGGGGAGTGGGGCTCTCACTGAACATCATGCACCCCAGGATTTCATCTACCCTCCTGGACCCACCCTCACACCCCTCCTTTCCTCCACAATTTGTTCGCCCTTGCCCCTTACCCACCCCCACCTGGTTTATGGCCCTCACCCCCAACCTTTTGTACATATTTGTAAATAGTTGTTTTCTATCTTTTAATATACATTTGTTTTGTTATGCCTACTGTGGTGGTCTCTGATTTGCAGTGGGCTACAGGTGCTCAGCTGCAGTGGTGTGCATGGCGTC
Organism: Neoceratodus forsteri; assembly: GCA_016271365.2. NCBI lineage: Eukaryota > Metazoa > Chordata > Ceratodontiformes > Ceratodontidae > Neoceratodus > Neoceratodus forsteri. The sequence continues at coordinate 1,618,661,458 of CM057452.1, forward strand.
GGGTGGTGCAGTCATGGGCGGTGTGTGTGTCCATAGGGAAGTGACTATGGTGTGGGGTAGCTATCAGTCACTGTCTGTGGTTTGTGTGTTGTTCCCTGTGCACTGGATGACTGGTGCAGTGGTCCACAGTGCATGCACTGTGTCCATGGTGCACCTGTCAGACCGTCCATGGCCTGTGCAGCTGACACCCTTGCATGTCTGTGACCTGCACTGTCTGCTGGCATGTCAGTGGTGGCTGTCCATGCTGGACAGCCACTGTACCCAGCACAATGCCGGGTTGCCTTCTGTCACTGGTATGGTGCATGTCTGCCTTGGGTGGCACTGTGGCCTCCGCTGTTGTTGTCCCACCTCCATGCTGTTGCTTGTGTCTGTGCAGGGGATGTGCTCCACTGTCAGTCACTTGTTCTCTGGGCACATGCTGGTGGTGTACAGCTTCATGGTGTCTGCGCAGGGTGGCTGACACTCCTGTGCCATGGAGGGGTGCTGGCCATGTGTACACGGTTTCCAAGACCACATGCTGGGGGCTTGGTTGACCCGTTACTGTGTCCCTGTGTTGGTGTGCCCTTGGGTATGGGTGGCTGTTTGTCCATGCACTGTGTTGCATCCTGTGTGGCGCATGCTTCAATGCACCACTGTGGCTGTCTGCGCTGGCTGTTGTGGCCAGTGCTGGGTCGGGGTGTGTCCTTGGGAGGGTGTGCAGGGTGCTGTACCACTGGTGGTGAGGTCCGGGCATGCCCTGTCATGTGTAGGGTACCTCATGTGCCGACACATGGCCAGTCTCTCAGCTGTACCTCGGGGGAGATGTGCGTGGCGGCACTGTGTATGCAGTCGTTGCATCACTGTCTGCTGTGACCTGCATGGTTCTGTGGTGCAACAGGGTTGCATTGTCACAGTGGGGGCGGTGGCATGCATGGGGTGTCCTGCACTGGTGGGTGCTGCTCCTGGGCAAGGTGTCTGGGGATCATGGTGCAGGGTGTGGTCTGCATTGGTGGGATGGTGTGGCACAGGGTGGTCGGACCTCCTTGTGTGCCGGTCACAGCTTGCCAGGGGGTGTGCTGGGGCACCATGCCCCGGCTGTGGGTTTGTTGCTGGTATCCATGGGCCAGTGGTTATTCCAGCTCTCCCCTGGTTGTGCAGTGCATGGGGTGTGGGGGGCAATGTCTGTTCTGCTGTGTGTGCTCCTCTGCCCATCTCTAGCATGGGTGGTGGGCCCCTGCATCCTGTCCCTGTGCATTCCTGGTTGTGCTGTTGCGCTGCTGCCCTGCTCCACTGAGCATCTCTGGTTGTGCTGTTGTGCTTCTGCCCTGCTCCACTGAGCATCCCTAGTTGTGCTATGGCGCAGTTGGTGCAATATTCAGTCGTGTGCCGCAGGTGCATCTTGACCTGCGCGGTGTTTGAATATCATGCGTATTGCGCATGGGCACAGTGGACTTGCGCTTGCTCCTGCTGTTGCGCACTTTTATGGTGCAGTTTGAATATCTGGGCCTAAATGAGGACTGGAGGAGGGCAGATGTGATTCCCCTTCACAAAAGTGGGAGCAAGGCAGAAGCAGGAAACTACAGACCTGTTAGTTTAACCTCAGTGATAGGGAAAATGATGGAATCACTTTTGAAGGAAAGAATTGTCTAGTATCTAGAGGCCAGAGGGGCACAGGACCCTAGGCAGCATGGATTCACAGTGGGAAGGTCATGCCAGACGAATCTGATAGATTTCTTTGACTGGGTGACCAAAGTAGTAGATCAGGAGGGGCTGTGGACATGGCCTACCTAGACTTTAGCAAGGCATTTGACACAGTCCCACACAAAAGATTAATATACAAGTTAGCCAGCCTTGGTGGGTCCCAAGATGACAGCCTGGCAAAGAATTGGCTGGAGACTAGGACACAGAGAGTAATAGTAAATGGAGTCCACGCGAGAAGAAAGGGGGTTACTAGTGGGTGCACCGTGAGGTTCAGTATTAGGACCGGTCCTCTTCAATGTCTTTATAAGCGACTTTGCAGAAGGACTGGAAGGAAAAGTATGTCTCTTTGCAGATGACACAAAGATCTGCAACAGAGTTGATGCACAGGGTGGGGTGGAAAGGATGAGAAGGGACTTGGCAAGGTTAGAGGAATGGTCAAATGTATGGCAGCTTAGATTCAATGCTAAGAAGTGCAAGGTAATGCACCTGGGAAACAAAAACCCAGGGGAAGAGTACACAATGTGGGGTGAGATACTAACAACAACAAAAATGGAAAGGGACCTGGGGGTAGTCATATCAGATGACCTAAAGGTGGGCAAGCAATGTGAGAGGGCAGCAAGGAGGGCTGGGGGGATACTGGGATGCATAGGGAGAGGCATCACCAGTAGAAAACAGGAAGTTATTATCCCTCTGTACAGACAGCTGGTCAGACCCCATCTGGAGTACTGTGTGCAGTTCTGGAGACCCAGTCTCCGCAAAGACATAGACAGGATGGAAGCTGTCCAGAGGAGGGCAACTAAAATGGTGCAGGGCCTGCACCGGAAGACATATGAAGAGAGATGAAAGGAGCTTAATATGTATAGCCTTGAGGAAAGGAGGGAAAGAGGGGACATGATAGAAACGTTCAAGTACCTCAAGGGAATCAACAAAGTCCAAGAGGGTAGCATCTTTCAAAAAAAGAGGTGTGCAAGAACAAGAGGGCACAATTTGAAGATGGGGGGGAGCTCAGAGGTAATTTAAGGAAGTATTTTTTCACAGAGAGGGTTGTGGATGCATGGAACGGCCTTCCGGAGGAGGTTGTGGAGTCAAAATCAGTGGTGGAATTCAAGCATGCATGGGACAGTCATAAGGCAATTCTAGGGGGTGGGGGTAGGAAGAAGTAGGCTGCTGGTTAACTAGGATCTGCAGCTTATCCAGTAGGTAGGAAAATGGGCAGACTGGGTGGGCCAAGCGGTCCTTATCTGCCATCAAATTCTATGTTTCTATGTAAATCTCTAACTCCTGCCTATTCATTGAGACCACACTTGAATGTATATCAATCAGTCAATCAATCAAATCTTTATTTATCCAGGCGAATATCGTTGAGCAGAGCTCATTTGCAAGACGGACCTGGTTAGGTCAAGATCAGTTACATAAAAATATAGTACAATGCAAGGAACAAAACACAATGAAGGAACAGGTTATATAGGCATAAAGGATACCAACACATGGATATGTGCAGATAGGCATGATCCATTTACACAAATCCACATATTTACATATAAATCAGGAAATTGGGGGAATACGAATTTGGGCATGGAGAGAGATTAGGTGGTGACTAATGTATGAAGTATAGGGGATTGTCAGAGGTGGAGGAAATAGGCAGTGAGTGGTCTGGGCAGATGAAGGAGGTGGTACTTCGGAGAGAGAAGAGGGGGAGGGATGCTACTAAGCAGGGAAGGGTGACAAAATAGGTAACTAATGGTCAGGGCAGGTGAATGGTTGGCAGGGCTTACAGAGAGAGAGAGAGAGAGAGAGAGAGAGAGAGAGAGAGAGAGAGAGAGAGAGAGAGAGAGAGAGATGCAAGTAGGCAGGGAGGGAGGGTGGAAATAGGTGATGAATGAGTAAGGAATGTGAAAGGGAGGAACGATAGGGCACTAATTCACTTACTCTTGAAGTAATAGCCTAAGAATCTGCATTAAGTGCGTGGAGCTGAAAATCACAAAATTTGTCAGGGTGTCAGTACAAAATTGATGCAAACTACAATTTTGCCCCAGCATTCATGTGATCAACAGACAGATTATGAATTTGGGGTATATCTGCTACATTAAACAACCATCAACATTTATTTAGCTCTCAGGTGACACCCCACATCCATCTAACTTATATCTACTCACAGCATGGGTCACACAGCATACCCCTGACATTCTAGCAGTTCAAGAAACCTGGTTGTCCCCCCATATCCCAGACAATACCATCGCAATCCAGGGATACACAGTCTTTAGGCCAGACAGACTCAAAAAAGGGGGTGGCTGTGCCACCTATATGAAGAAACCCTCATGGGCCATGCTCTGGTGCTACCACACTCTGATACAGACATCCAGTTCCTAGCAATCAGTCTGCTGCTCAGAGCCCACAACAAAGCCCTGACCATTGCATCATCTACATTCCTCCCAAGTCAGCAGCCAGTGGGCTTAGCTCAACTCTGAGCTGCATCAACAACCTAAAGCACAAAACCGAGGTAATACTACTTGGGGACTTCAACGGTAACTGGTTGTCAACCAATGCCAATAGCCAAATGGATGCCCTGTCAGCAGTTAACCTCACTCAAGTGATACAGTCCCCTACAAGGGTAAACTATAGAACTGGGACCAGTACCCTCCTGGACTGGGTTTCTACCAATCGACCTGACCATATAACACACTCTGAGGTCCTGCCTGACAACATAAGCGGTCACTCCCCGGTACTTTGCCTCTGGACTAACAAACATGTTAAACCACCACCGAAAACCATTTTTATTAGGGTACTCACTCATGGGCATTGTGAACCCCTAAGAAATCTTCTGTGACAACAAGACTAGACAAGTATTGACACAGCAAGCCCTTGAGTTCTTTATCACTAGTTTTAATTCTGCCTGTGATATACATGCCCCCTTCAAAAAATGTAAGGTCAAGGGTTTTATTAACCCCTGGATCACCTCGGATCTCCTACATAACATCAGAATCCGTGACCACCTGTGGTATCGGGCTAGGACCACAGGCAAGCAAGTGGACATACAGGCATACAAATCTGCCAGGAACGACTGCACCAGGGCCATACATCTAGATAAAGCACAATACTATAGAAACATACTCGCCAACACCTGGAAGGATGAAAAGAACTTCTGGAGCAACCTTAAGGAAATCACGGGGAAAGAATCCAAGTCTTCCCCCTCCATGCTGAATCTAGAAGGCACCCTAACCCCGGACCCGACCGAAATTGCCAACACATTCAACATGACTTTTACCGATCTCAGCCATGTCCTGCCACCTAACTTCTTCGATCTACCACCCCCGGGTGCCTCTCCAAAGGGAACTCTTGGCTCGACTTTGGTACACCCACCTTTCTACTTCAAGGCAGTGACAGAAAATGAAGTCAAGAAATACCTTACTAAGGCACTCGGGAAACCAGATAAAGTGGAGACACATTGGACCTGAAGCTCATACACCTTATGTTTGACGTAGTCCTAACTCCCCTTACAAAGATCATCAACAAGTCCCTTATGCTCACCCAGATTCCCAACAACTGGAAACTAGCTCTGGTGACCCCTGTATACAAGAGTGGTGACAGAGCCCTTCATGGAAATTACAGGCTCATCTCCATTCTTCCTCCCCTTTCCAGGGCACTCTAAAGAATTGTAGCTGACCAGCTGATTGAGTACATGGAGAAATATAATCTCCAATGTCCTCACCAGCACGGATTTAGGAAAGGGCACAGCACAACCTCCACCCTATTGGAATTTTTGGGCTACATTCAGCAAGCCATAGACCAGGGTCCACCCATCGGGGCCACCTTCACCGATCTCTCCAAGGAGTTTGACACAGTCAATCATCCTCTATTACCAGAAAGCTTAGCAGATCTGGGTCTATCTTCTAACACCACTGGATGGTTTTGCAGCTATCTCTCTGACCGAACACAGCAAGTAAGAATTGGGGACATCCTGTCTACCAAGTTGCCAGTCCGATCCAGTGTACCTCAAGGATCAATCCTGAGACCATTGCTCTTCAGCATTTTTCTCAACAAGCTCCCTGACTACTGCCCTGTGCAAGCTCTGCTGTATGCAGATGATTCAGTAATCTACACAAAGAACTCTGATTGTGCACAGTTATTAGGGCAACTACAGGATAGTTTCATGAAAGCAGAAGAGTGGTTCCTCAAAAGGAAACTTGTGCTTAACTACAAAAAAAACAAATCAATGCTTTTCCACTCCACTCACAGCAAGTATCAGTCAGTACCACTGACAATCAGTAATTGCTCAGGCACTGCTCTTGAACAGACCCATTCCTTCAAGTAACTTGGTGTCACCCTGGACTCCACCCTGTCTTTCAATAACCACATTGACCTTGACGCCAAATCAGTGAATACCCAGATTGGTCTCCTCTACAGGCATTAACACTGCCTCACTGATCAAGCCCTCAGCCTAGCCATCCAAAGCTCCATAGTTTTGTTAATTGACTATGGGCTAGTGATCTATGGCACAGCTACTGTTACTGCACTAAGGAGACTATCTGTGGCCTTAAATAAGGCCTGCCAACTCCTGGTAGGGGCTGCACCTTGGACACATACCTGTGACCTCTATGAACAGGCAGAATGGCTGCAGCTGGATGCCTGTATCCTCTATCATACCAGTCTCACAGTAAAGAAGGCCTCCACTGGCCTACTGCCCATGGAGTGCAGAATCTCCTTATACCCTCACGTAATATGTCACACCAGAAGCTCAGACAACTCCCCCTTTCGAGTCCCCAGGTGCCGCACTTCACAAGGGCAACAGTCATTTGCCTTTACAGCCCCAAAATGCTTTAATTCCCTGCCTAGGAAAATTACTGACACAGCTACTCTTGGCCTGTTTAAACGCAGCTCTGGAACTACCTTGTTACCAGAGCCTCCTGTGACTGTCTTACCTTACCCTAGGTCCTTTCCCCTTTGACTACCATCTCCCATCCCCATGACCTCACCAACCCTTTGTTTTGTGGCTACCAAGCTACCTGTGCCTGTTATGCCTACCCCTTGGTCATTTCTTCTACTTTTCTCCTGCTCCTCTCTGCCCCTACACACCCTTCCAGCATGTCTCCCTTTTCCCCACCCCCTCATGATCCTCCCCCTTATCCTAATTTCACTCTTCACCTGCCACCCCTGCTCTCCTGCTCACTCCATTTCCCTACTTTCCTCCCAGCTCCCTCCCTGCTCATACCCTTTCCAGTATGCCTCCCGTTCCCCACCCTCCTCTATCCTCCCCTGAACCCTCCTACACAGCCACCTCTATCATCACTCAGTTTTTAGCTCCCCTCTGCTCTCAGCTGTCTCTTAACCCCACCTACCCTCTAATGCTATTCCTTCCACCCTCCCAGCTCTATATCAACCCGCTGGTGGTGTTTCCTTCCTGTCTTCCACTCCTGCCACTGTCGTGAGCCAGTGCATTATACTCTGGTCCCAGACACAGCATCCTGCTTGACAGTGCCTCTGGCCCTGCTTGACAATGCCTCTGGCTACGCTATGGTATAATCTTGTGTAACTCACATGTAAAAAAAAAAAAAAAAAAAATAATGTTATACCTACATGCTTTTGTATATACAATTCTGATTTCACTGTATGAGTTTGCCACTTGTACATTTGCTTAATCCCTACCTTTCTGTACTGTACCCTATCCCCCCAATCTGTTTCTGATGTGAAAACTATATAAAATAGTCTTTGGCTCAAAGGTGTTAATCCAAAACGAATAAATAAATCAATCTATACCTGGTCTATACACCATATGATTCACCTATGCTTGCTATAGTCATTTCTAGGGCTTGTTGCCAGTTTTCATTCAGTTTACTATCATTATTGTTGCCTGTTTTGTTTTTTTTTGCCAAAATATTTGAGTTCCCCATTTGCATTCATTGCTTACCTAGTTTTTCAAAACCCTAGCTGGTTACTACAGCATCAAGTGCTATTTTCTGCCTACTGTAATTTTACCAAGCTTCAGTCATAGACTGAGTTTGTTCTTCACTTTCAGGTTTAGTTTTCATTATTTATTTTCCTTTATGTTGGACACTAACAGCTCTGCCACCTTTGTTAACTGGTAGGGGCGCTGTGACGATCTGTCAAGGTGGATAGCCAATATCAGATTAAAATCCCCTCCCCCAAATAATTTCTCTTGTCATTTGATCCAGCTGGAGCAGCATCTCATTAAAAAGTCCTGATCATCATAACTGGGTGCTATATTGAGCAATAAAACCAGCTTAGTGTACAGTTTCCCTGTACCAAAACCCAGTGACCTCCTGGGTCAGATTTACAAGACGAGGCCTCGAATGGGAGGCACTTGTCAATATGAATGGCAACCCCTCTAACATGGGAGGAAATGAGGCTGTGTAAACCTGGCCCACTCAATCTCTTTTGAGCTTCAAGTGCTCCGAGTCTGTTAAGTGGGTTTCTTGTATATATGCTATGCCTGCCTTCTGGTGGTTTAAGTATGTTAGTACCATTTCTCTTTATGTATTCATGTATTTATGTATGTTTATGTATGTTCACATACGTATTATGATTTATCCATTTTATTTTCCAGGAGAGAAAATGAACTTCAGTAGAGAATGCACAGTAAATAATTCGTAATAATGCCTCTATACTCTTCCATTGATAACTCCCCCTACCCCGCCACCTCCCCCCACACACAGCCTGCCCAGGATACCAAACTAAAATATTATATGTCTGTTTGTAACATAAATAGACAATAACATGGACGTTATTTTTGACAGCGGTTTGATCCTGAAATCACAGGTGTCTGCCGTTGTCAAATCTTCCTTTTACCATCTAAGGAATATTGCCTGGGTGAAACACCTGGTTCCTCCGGCTGACCTTCCTACACTGGTCCACACCTTTATAACCACCCACCTTGATTACCACAATGCCCTCTACCTAGGGCTTCCGGGGGTTGATATCCGTCGCTTGCAGCTAGTGCAGAATGTGGCTGTCAGGCTTTTGACTGGTACATCCAGGACCAGTCATATTATGCCTGTACTGCATGAACTGCACTGGCTGCTGGTACAGTGGTGAATCACTTTCAAGGTCGGTCTACTGACCTACAAAGCCCTACATGAACAGAGACCCCGATATCTGCAAGAGCTCCTTACTCCCTACTACCTCACCCAGTCTCTCTGATCTGCTGAAGAGGGATTGTTAGAGATTCCCAGGATTCTGTAAAAAACATCTGGGGCACATGCTTTTTCTCATGCTGCCCTACCCTGTGGAATTCTGTACCTTGTCAGTTAAGGGAATGCCTGACCATCTCAAGTTTTAAATTGGAGCTCAAAATTTATTTGTTTTATCAGGCTTTTTCTGAAGGCTTTTAAAATTTTATTGATATTATTATCTGTTTATATTGTTTGTTTCTTTTATTGTACAGCACCTTGGTATTTGGAAGGCACTTAAGAAATACATTTTACTTTACTTTACAATATGATGGCAGCTTACAACTACCGTAACAGGCCAGGGAGCATAAATAGATTAACTAAAAAGCAAAAACAAAGCTAACAGAGAGGTTCAAAAACTAACCACCTAACATGCTGTGAGGCATCTACGTTTACTGACACTGTGATATAGAGACTCTGGAGTGGTTCCATGATAAAAGAGGATCCCCTTGGCCAATTCAAACTTATGAAATAGCCTCTTCAGAAAGCTTTGGAGGCCATGAGGTTACATTAGATTTCAGAGATGACATAGGAAAAGAAAGATTTTCCACTACCATACTCTGTATTTGGATCTGGGAGTCCTGGTCTGGAGACAGTGGACTTGCTGCTCAGTCTCGTGGCAAATATTTGTGTACTTGAAGTTTAACAGGCAGTCTACATATCATGCTACCACACATAAGACAGTGAGAGGAGTCAAACTGTCTCACCTGAAATATAAATTCAGGGGACTGAGAATATTCCCCTTGGAACCATGCTTTTGGGTGAAATCTATGAGGGCATATGTCCCCTTCCATAGATAGATCTGAACCATATCACCCACCACATTCCAGAAAATTCCACTCCCAGAATACTGTAGTGCAGTAATAAAGGCCCCCCCATCCATACAGCTAGTAAAAAGATATGTTTTAAGGCAGTTCATTAACTAATTAGTTACCAGTCCAAGACATTTTGCCACTCCCCGAGTCTCCAGGAGGCCTGCAAGAAAGGGCCCCTCACATATGCTGTAGCACAAATCCAGCTTGCTGTTCATCAGTCCATCCAGAAGGGTAGCATATTCCAATTCAAAGCTGTTGGACTGTGGCATGACACAGTATGTCCCCATAGTAAGGTAGTAGCAAGTAGAGTTTATTTTCTCAGAAGAAGCCAGAAGGGGAAGGAAGGAAACATATTCAATTCAGTGCTTTAGAGTAACTGGTAATTGCTATTTTTCTTTTAAACTTAGATTGTGGGCTTTTAGTGACACTATACTTTCATTGTTGTCTTTACTTATAATTGTTTTTGGGCTGTTGAAAATTTAAAACATAGTGGTGGTGTAATTCTGTGCTGTCTTTAATTGCTGCAAATTTTATCTTGGCTTGTCTGACTGCCCTGTAGTTGGGTGAAGGGTATTGTCTGGCCTCTGACCTCAGCTACGTGATAACTGGAGGTGGGGCTTAGTCAGAGTTGAAGCAGCAAGTAGAGCTTATTTTCTCAGAAGAAGCCAGAAGGGGAAGGAAGGAAACATATTCAATTAAGTGCTTTAGAGTAACTGGTAATTGCTATTTTTCTTTTAACTTAGATTGTGGGCTTTTAGTGACACTATACTTTCGTTGTTGTCTTTACTTATAATTGTTTTTGGGCTGTTGAAAATTTAAAACATAGTGGTGGTGTAATTCTGTGCTGTCTTTAATTGCTGCAGATTTTCACTCCCCCTCCCCTTCCCCCAACTCTTAATTATATGCCCTGTTAAATCTGATTGACAGGAGCTAAACACAGGGTATAGTAAAGGGTGTGAAGTAGGAGGGGCATAAGGGGGAAGAAGCCCACCCTCAGCACAAGTGTTTTGATTCATTTATTTATTTATTGGTTTCTTTTTCTTTAAAAAAAAAAAATCTGAGGATCAGTGGCAGGATTTTTAGGACAGTAAATTAATAAAAAGGGAACTAGGAGAGCTTCAGTAGCAGACACGTAGTGGAATTGCAGTATAATGTGGGGAGTGGTGCAATGCAGTGGCTGTGGGGCAGCCATATTGAGGCAGACCTTCTGGACACTGAGGTGCTGCCCTATCTGCATGCATCTCTCTGGACTGTGGGAGGAGGTAGCCAGACTCAGAGTGGAAGTAAACTGGGTCAGGAGTACCATCACCCCTATCCAGGGACCACCCAGTCCAATGCAACTGCCTCAAAGGATGCCGAGAATGAGGAGCACTTGGATGACAGTGGGCTCAGGAAGGGTTAGAGCAGTCAGACAGAGGCACATCCCAGATCCTATTCACTCAAGAACTCATATGCCACACTGGCAAATGAGGACAACCAAATAGAGTACCCAGAGAAGTGGAAGGAAAGGATGTGGAGGTTAGCCAAGGAGGTGACCTCAGCGGGGAAAGCAGTGGACCCCAGAGGAGGAGGAAGCAAATCCTGGTGGGGGACTCCATCATAAGAGGGATCCAGCCAGGAACACAGGAGGGGGAGGACAGGGAGGTGAGGTGCCTACCAGGTGCCATGGCATGGAGGGATGGAAGGAAGATCCTGGGGATCACTGGGAAGGCAAGGCGGAGGGTAAGCTGGATGTCATTATCCACCTAGGTACTAATGACCTGGCAAATGGGGAGCCAAAGGAAGTTCAGGAAGAGTTTAGGAAACTGAGAGGGGTCTCAACAGGTAGCTACTTCTGTCACTTTAGAAGTACTACCTGTGAGAGGCAAGGGAGAGCATAGGAGTGCATGCACCAGAACTTTAACTCATGGTTGAAGAACTGGTGCTGTGAGAAGGGTTTGGATTCATTGGTGACTGGGGACCCACCTGGAGGGATGGAGGTTTGTTCAGCCTCGACGGCCTGCATCCATCCTGGAGGGGAATCAAGCACTCAATGATAAGTTTAAATGCTACATTGACAAGCATTTAAACTAGCAAAGGGTGGCAGGCCAGCAAGGAGGGTACCTACTTGCTCACCCCCACAGCTAGCAGTGGAACCAGTGAACCAGAAGAGTGGCTATCTCAAAGCAGTGTGCAAAAGATGGAGATTAGTGCCCAAGAGGTGGATAAGCAGAAAAGGGCAAAATTCAGCAGAAGGGCAGACAGCAAGGAGAACCAGGATAAATGACAACCAAGGAAGGGGCTGGAGTAGAACAGTGAAACAGTCTGGGAGGTCAAATCATGGAAAGTCATGTGTGCAAATGCCAGGAGCCTTAGCAACAAGATGGAAGATCTGGAGGCTGTCATGGTGCAGTCAGACCTGGACATTGTGGCCATCACTGAAACCTGGTGTAATGATAACCATGACTGGGAGATGGCCATACCTGGCTACAACATATTCAGAAAGAGACAGAGCAGGCAGGAGGGAGGAGGGTGGCACTGTGTATGAAAAATGACATAAGGGCCACAGAGATCCAGGAGGAACAAATGGGGAGAGATACTGTGGGTTAAGCTGGAAAGGAAAATGGGGACAGCCATCCAGACAGGTGTGGTCTATAGACCACCAGCCCAGGAGGAAGAAACAGATAGGAGCTGATGCTAGCCATCCAAAGGATGGCAGACAAGGGTGAGGTAGTACTGGTTGAGGACTTCAATATTCCAGATGTGGACTGGAGCATCCCAGCAGCAGCATCAACTAGAGCAGATTTATCCTGGACTCCCTTCAGGGTGCCTTCCTCAAGCAACTGGTCATGGAACCAACTCAGCAGAAGGCAATACTGGACCTTGTGCTCACAAACAGGGACAGTGTGATGGGGGTAACAGTGGGGGAGCACCTGGGAAACAGTGACCACCAGTCATTGTGTTTTGAAATCACAGAAAGAGCAGAACCAAACCACACAAAAACACGTATCCTGGATTTTAGGGGGGCAGACTTTGGGAAAATGGGGAGATACTTGAAAGAGGCATTAAGGGGAATGGGACAGGAATCAGGGTTGAGGAACAGTGGGCAGTATTTAAAATGGGGATTACAAGAACAACAGAATTATGCATTAAGCAGGTTAGCAAGAGGAAAAGGAAGAGGAGACCATTATGGTTTTCCAAAGAGGTAGCAAAGAAAGTGAAAGCCAAAAAGATTGCATTCAGGCAATACAAAAGACACAGGCAGAAGGGGATAGGGAGAAGTACCAGGAGAAGCAAAGGGAGGCAGGGAGGTCAGTAAGGAAGCCAAAGCTCAGACAGAAGAGCACATTGCAAAATCAGTGGGTAGAGGGACAAAACCTTTTACAGGTACATAAGGAAAAAAAAGACAAAGGAGGGATAGTGAGACAGAAGGGGAGGATGGGGGCGCATGGAGGATGACAACAGTAAAGCTGACATATTGAACAGGTATTTCTGCTCAGTCTTTACTGAGGAAGAGGAGGTAATGGGTCTGAAGGGAGTACAAGGGGTGAGAATGGTGCAGAAATGGACACAAGTCCCTTTACGAGAAAGAGACCTGAAGGAACTGGAAGTAATAAGAGTTGATAAAGCAATGGGGCCAGAGGCGTGCACCCCAGGGTCCTTAAAGAACTAAGAGGTGGTGGCTGAACTCTGGCTATCCTGTTTAGCCAATCACTGGAAACAGGAGGTACCCAAACACTGGAGGACAGCAGATGTAGTCCCCTTATACAAAAAGTGGGAACAAAGAGGAAGCAGGAACTACAGACCAGTCAGCCTCATCTCGTTAGTGGGGAAGATCATGGAAGCACTACTGAAGGAGAGATTGGTGGAACATCTGGTTGTCAATGGACTACAGGACCCAAGGCAGCATGGTTTCACCAGGGAGGCTGCGTCAGACCAACCTCATTGAATTTTGACTGGGTGACTAGGAGGTGGATCAGGGAGGCAGTGGACATGGCCTATCTGGACTTCAGCAAGGCCTTTGACACTGTGCCACATAGAAGACTATTACACAAACTGGGGAATATGGTGTGGGCAGGACAGTAGTGTGGTGGGTAGGTAACTGGCTGGGTGGCAGGACACAGAGGGTGGTGGTAAATGGCTGTCACCCACAGAGGAAGAGTGACCAGTGTATTCCACAGGGATCAGTGCTGGGACGGTACTATTCAATATCTTCATCAGTGACATTGCACAGGACCTAGAAGGCAGAATTTCACTGTTAGCTGATGACACAAGCTCTGTAACAGAGTAGACACACCAGAGGGTGTAGACAGAATGAGAAGCGACCTGCAGAAACTTGAAGAATGGTCAGGAGTTTGCAGTTGAAATTCAATGCAAAGAAGTGCAAGATAATGCATATGGGGCACAAAAACCCTGGCACAATATATCAGTTGGGGGTGAGGATATAGCATGCACCAAGCAGAAAGGGATCTTGGGGTTGTCATCTCTGATGACCTCAAGGTAGGGAAACAGTGTGACAAGGCAGCAGGTAAAGCAAATAGGATGCTGGGATGTATAGGCAGGGCATCACCAGCAGGAAAAGGAGGTCATAATTCTGCTATACAAGACACTAGTGAGGCCCCACCTGGAGTACAGTGTACAGTTCTGGAGACCATACCTACGTAAGGACATAGACAGGGTAGAGAAGGTTCAGAGGAGGGCAACAAAGATGGTGCATGGATTGCATCACAAGTCCTATGAAGACAGGTTGAAGAAACTGAACATGTACTCCCTGGAGGAGAGGAGGGAGAGAGGGGATATGATAGAGACATACAAGTATCTTACAGGGAGGAACAGGGTGCAGGAAAACACTATTTTTAAGCGAAAAAGATGTTCCAGGACTAGAGGGCATGGGATGAAGTTGGAGGGAGGACAATTCAGAGGAAACATGAGAAAGAATTTCTTCACAGAACGGGTGGTGGACAAGTGGTACACCCTGCCAGAGGAAGTGGTGGGGGCTGAAACAATCACGGGATTTAAGAATGCATGGGATAGACATAAAGGAATTCTGGAGGTCAGGGTTAGGGCAACAGACTTCTAGGAAAACAAACTGAACTTACAAGCTCAAATGGGCAGACTGGGTGGGCCATAGGCCCTTATCTGCCGACACTGTCTATGTATCTATGTATCTAAGGTGTTACAGATACCATGTGTAGGATATTCAGTGTCACATAATGTCACATATAGACACATAGCCAACGTCCCCACAACTGCAAAGGGAAGGGTTAGTCCTTCAGAACGTGGCATTGATAATTAATCCAGATTCATTTGTGTAATGCTGAAGGGGGGGGTCCTACAATTTACACCCTATCCAAATAGCCTGCATATCCACATTCGTCCTACAGATTCATCAGCTGGTGACTTTAGTACCCAAGCAACTGAATAATATGTGGGAGTGAGGGCCTATTCCCCAGATATAGAGCAACAATGGAGTGGCATGTGGTGGGAAAATTATATAAAGAGCTAGTCTGTAGTAGCTGCACCTCTAAACAAACAGCTCACTGAAGGGATTCCACAAAGTCCTTTGCTTTTCATGGCTCTGTAAAGAAATGTTGCTTGCC
The DNA here is from genome assembly GCA_016271365.2 of Neoceratodus forsteri. Taxonomy (NCBI): domain Eukaryota; kingdom Metazoa; phylum Chordata; order Ceratodontiformes; family Ceratodontidae; genus Neoceratodus; species Neoceratodus forsteri. The sequence goes on from CM057452.1 coordinate 1,618,676,716, forward strand.
ACTGACTGTTAATCATAAGTTTGCAGTCATCAGCAAGGCAAATGGGATGTTTTCTTATTTCAAAAGCTCCTTCACATCTCAAAATTCACATCACCAATTAAACCATTCTGAATATTTGCAACACGTGTGAATTGAACTTTATGCCCCCTCCTTCTGAGCCTTGCACAAAACCAATTCTTTATCGCTGAATTTGTGAAATTTCCTGAGACAAAAGCATGGGCTCATCATGGGCGCAGGTTGAACATGCAATGTGCAGTGGGCCCAGTTGATCATCATCTTGCTTTTCTATCTAGCTGGAGCTAAGAAGTCCCAGAACAAATTACTGAACAATTGTTCCAGGTTATCACCCTCAAGTCCTTCAGGAAGGCCCACCACTTTAAGATGTTCCCTTCTACCTTGGTTCTCTAGCCTGTCTACCTTCTGCTAAAGGTAACTGAGTGTCCATTCAGACTTAGAGACCTGCATCTCCATCAATGCAAGGCTATCTTGATTTGTGCTCACTCTGTTCTCTAACTGAGATGTTCTTTTATCTAAATCTGATATTTTGACAGTAATTTGGGCAATTTTGGCTTTGATGCTTGTAAGCTTCTCCGTAACAGTTGCAAAGCCCTGCCACATTTCCACTAAAAGTTGATCCTGCTGGAGGGGTAATCCAACAGCCACTTCCTGGCTTTCCATTCCGGCTGGTGTCTCACTTACAGTAGTTTCCCCTGCTTATCGGCCTGGGGCAGCGCTGTTTTTGGCAGCATTCCGATTTGTGACTCACAAAAGATGGTGATATCTTTGGTTAGCACCTTTTGTTTTTCAGCTCTTTTAGAAGCTTTCCCAACCGTGGTGGCCAGTTTGCTGGAGTGTTTGCTGGAAGTTGGTGCAAATTAGGGTTGACTGGTGTGGAGCTCCAGGGCCACACTGCACGTCAAGTGGCGTCCATCTTGGAATCACTGCCCACCCTATCTAACTTTTCTGCCTTACCCTAGTAATAATCCTCCTCTTTGTTACTGTCCATCTTTGCTTAACTAAACCCACATGCCTGTCTCATCCCTGCTTGAAGCTGCTGACTGATTTAGCCTGTACCACTTCCTCTAGCAGCTGACTACCCTCTCCATGAAGGCATGGGGTCATAATCTCACACAACATTATGCCACATGGCAAAATCATGATGCCATGTGGCAGTATACTCGGTATTGCACCATTCACTCACTGGTGCAGCGCTGTACTGGGTAAGCCATAATGTCATATGCTATTAAGCGTGCGACATTATGACCCGGTAACCTCCATAAAGAAGTGCTTACAGGTGACCTTTTAGAATCTCCCTCTGCCAGTTTTAATGAATTCCTTCTCATCCTTATATCTGAACTACTGAGATAGAGAAAGTACTTCAAGGGAAACTGCAGGAAATACTTTTATACACACAGAGTAAAGGAGATGTAGAATAATTTTCCAGATTTTGTGGTATATGCAGAAAGCTTGCATGAGTTCAAGGCTGGCCTGGACAGGAACATGAGGGGTGTAGATTTAAATAGGCACTAGTAATTAAAGGCAGTAGATGGTCTACATGGACACACACATGTGCCCACTTTCATTCTAAGAGGTGCCTCAGTGGAATCTCCATAATTTCATCCATGCAGTACAAACAGCTGTTGCAGATGTTGCTCCATGGAGAATGATCACCAGAAATTACCTGTGCTACTGCATTTGTGGTCTACATCACCTGTATCAGATTTTCTTAAGCATGAGCTAACTAATTATGACAAGGCTGTGCACTACCAGCACGACTTTGCTGCAGTACATCGGAATGCTATATGTTGTACCTTGCAAGAGACACATATTTACAATGAAAGCTGCCTCTAAGGCAGAACTATGACCAAGGCAATCCTGGTTCCAAGGCACATCTGCCTGTGAGGTAGACATTATGGATAGGGCTACCTCCCAGGCACAGCAATAGCCTCCCCAGCTAAAGAGCGGAGCTTCAGTGCTTTGCCAGCTTGGTGGTGTAGTGAAAAGGTCTACAGCCCTTTAAAGAGGAAATCAGAGGCTAGATTTCCAAAACCCCAATTTTGACACAAGGTACCTGTGTCAAACAGAAGTGACACAAGGGGCACCTTGCCTCAAAAATTGTGGAGTTTGTGATCCTGGAAGGCTGGCTGTGGCAAACCAGGACCCCCTGTGCCAGACCGCCTGTGTGCAGGCCTACACCAAGGTTGGGGATGCACCAGGGTGCTAGGGGGCTTGCAGCAGATGCCGGTTGCAGCATCCTCTTAAATGGGATTCTGAAAGCCAGTGGGACCTGCCAGGACTTAAACCACTTAACAGGTGGTGTAATGGACTTTATGGCCCCCCACAGAGAGTGCAGGGTGGGAGCAGGGGCTGGCCTGGTGCCCAGACAAGTGGGCAGCTGTCTGATAACCACAGCAGAGGACCGCAGTCATATGGCTGGGTGCAAACTGCATCAGAAATGGTGCCACTCAGACCCCCAACATGTGCTCCATCTGCCTAGTGCAGCTGTAGCAGGCACACCTGTTGGCAACACTGTGGAGCGTCTGTGTACAGCCACATCCCCCCATCTGCCGCCTGTCCCTTCCTCTGGCACTGTGGCCTGCTTTTGGCTCCCCGGAATTTTTGCTTGTCCCTGTGCTGTGCAGCAGGGTTGGTGGTCCATGCCACTATGCCACACTTTCCGCCAAACTCCCATGCACCAAATGTGTGGCACATGGGAGCATTTGCTGCAACCTGTAGGTGTTTGGTGCTGGGACCCCTCCCATATGAGAACTGGGCACAGGGTCCCAGGTGCACCGAGGACTAGTGCAAACTGCCGTTTTTGTAGCTTGCATCGATCTTTGAGGATCGAGTCTGATGGGTTCAAATTCAGGCAAGATACTGTCCATTTTCTAATCTCATAATTTCACTAGATTGGTGATCCTTGTTGGTGTGAAGTTAGAACAGTAAATACTGTATATAGGAAAAGGAACATAAATGTGAGGCAGAATAAGTGCAACAGTAATGTAATGCCTCAAAGGCATGCCTGTCCTGCAGGCAGGGCTACCTTGGAAGCAGATCTGACTCAGATGCAACTTTTGTTGCAGAAATGTGTCCCTTATTTGTGACTCTATAGGGGAAAGGAAGTATTACTGACCTCACAATGTATATTCATTTAACCCCATTTCTATTCATGTATATATCTTTCTTGTTTATTTTCTGTTTACCAACTCTTTGAAACCAGCTGTTTATACTGTGTCCTAACTGGGTCATTATAGGTACTCAACTGGCACCATCATTGGTTGCAATTAACTCAGCAGCTCCTGGCACTGATACTGTTACTTGACTGGGCTGTTGCTGCTTTAATGACAATTTGACATGCTTACATTGAGGAGTGACTCCATTCCCATGCCTGTACAGGTAGCAGCTCAGACAAGCAAAGGGTAACACATGACAGGGTGTGCAGTTACAGCATAAGGAACTAATGTATGCCTTGGTGGCTGTTAGCTATGAGGCATAGCTGATGTAGTCAAGTGCCACAACCACCCAAAACGTGCAATACCATGCACTTAGGGCATAGGAACTCAGGAGCTGAGTACAGAATTGGGGAAGGTACTGATAGTCATTAACATGAAATGGACCTTGGCATTATCATATTTATCAAAAAATGCAAAACTGCCTTAGCATTATGCTGAAATGTAGCATGTTGTGGGACAGCTTCAAGGATTGCTAAAAGCCACCAAGTTGCACCATTTGGCTTCATTTTCTTTCAAAATTTTCCCATGGGGCATGCTCCTAGATGGCTTACCCATGTTGCAGCAACACCACCTGCACCCCACACTTATTTATATAACAAACTCCGTGTCGCACCCCAGTGGCAAGAAGGGCAAACCGTAGCTCAGTAACATTGCCCGATGTCATAAAAATCAAAGTTTCACAAGAAGCATGCGACATTATTTTGCCGGCAACATCATGGTGGCAATAATCAGTCTGCACTTTAACAAGATACACCTCTAGATCCCCTCTAGAATGGTTTGGATTTTGTGCCCCCCAAAAAATTTGTGTTTGCATGACACCCCCTGTAGAAGACTGTGCCCAGTTCTGGAGTTCTGACCTAACAAGGACAGGGACAGGCTAGAGAAGGCACAGCACAGGGTGACCACGATGATTCAGGGCTAGGAGGGCAGATCCTTTGAGAATTGGCTAAAGGTGCTGAACATGTATTTACTCAAAGTCAGACAAGAGAGGAAGGGGGATATGATAGAGACCTTCAAGTTCCTGAAAGGAATTAACAAGGTGAACTGTAAGGAGCTTTTTACCAGGAACAGAGAAGCTAGGATATGGGGTCATGAGTAGAGGTTAAGGGGGGGGGAGCAGGGGAGTAATTATAGGGCGGGGACGGGGGGCACAAGTCCCCACAAACATTTTAGGTGAGCACATTTGTCACCCCCAACATTCAGGCCGTATGTTGTTGCTGCCTGTTGGTGAGCTGGGAGGGATACAGGAGCCTGCTGTTGTGTGGGCAGGGGGGTTGGATTTTACTGGTGGGTTGGGTCAGGTCCTGGGAGTGAGAGCCCCAAGAGAGAGAGTGCAGCGAGCTATGGCAGCCAGACAGTTAGATGGCAGGGGGGGACCAGTGTTACAAAAGTGGCCTGGCCAGAACCAGGAGGAGAAGAATAAATTGTAGCAGGGAGTGAGAACGTGATGGACCACATCACACCCGGAAGTAGCATAAGTGCATGCCAACGTCAATAGCGAGGAGTTAGGAGGAGCGGGTGTAAGACTGACTGCTCACATTGAGGGAAAAAAACTGTGGTGCTACCATCAATGTGTTTGCCTGCTTGGTGCTGCTTCACTTCCCCTCTCCTCCTGACTGTGACTGTCATGTCCTGTGACTCCTGCTGCCGCTTCTGCCCTCCCATGTTGTCTGTGGAGGAGCTGCTGCTTTGCTTTCCAGCCTGGGAGTTGGGGAGGCTGGGGTTTTATGGCCTGGGATTGAGCGGTTCAGCGCTGTGGGCAATAGTGATTGACTGTGGGGGTCAGACGGTTGGATCAGTCTGGGTGTCAGTCAGTCTGAGCCTGCAGTGGGAGTTTGGAAGGCAGAACAGAGGACAGAGGAATATGGACTGCCGGCGGCTGCTGCAAGCATTGATGAAGCAACAACTACCTGGGAGGTAGGACTGACTGGTGGTGCTGCAGTGCAGTGGGTGGGGGCGAGTAGTGATTGGGGGGCAGCGAACCAGCAACATCATCATGCCACAGGGACATTTACTCACAATGCTGTATGCACAAATTTGCAAAACAAGACACTGGCAAACAAGCAGAGGAGGTGGTGAAAGGGAATTCCAGTTTGCACAGGGCATTTTTAAACTGGCAGGGGCCACACACCATTGGCCATTTGATTTGGCACCAGTCAGGGTCAAGGAGTGCCTGGGAAAAGAAGCCTGCAGCTATCTGTGAGGCATTCTCTTTACTGTTGTGTCTGGAGTGGGTCAATGGCTCTACCAGTAGACTGTGAACGACGCAATCGGCAATCAGCACAAAACTGCTCAACTTGAGCTAACATAGCTCTAATAGTCTACAAAAGGCAAGGGTAGGTGATATTTCTGTTTAATTATGTTTATTGGTGATCTGTTCTGCTTTGCTGTGTTGGTTGTGTCTGTACTGTCTACAGTCAGTGTCTGATTTAAAATGTTGTGCTGGATAGTGTCTCTCCTGTGTGCCACCTGAGCCTGACTGTTACCTGCTTTGGTGGGGCAGGGATCTGCTGGCTGGGGGAGGGGGGGGTTGTATAGTTAGCCTAGCATGCAACTCCAGCGTTTTTCTCTGTATTACCAAAGTTAAAGTAATTTCTATGGGCTTGCACAACTGGATGAGATGTATGCTTGTGTGACTTCTGTGCATTGTGGCTGTTTGCCTCGCTATCCAAGGGATATACCACCCTGTAGGGGTACGATGCAAGGAACCCCACAGGAGGATTCCCCCTCATAGGTGCCACAGGAATAATTCCTTTGGCTAAAGGTAACTTACGAAAAAGCCCAAAAAGAATGCACAAAAGGGCGTTGAGCATCGAAGAGGCGAGAAATCAGAATATATCGAGACCGGAAATTAAGGTGATAGATGTAGATGGAAAGGACAGGAGAAGAATGAGATATGAAGCGGACGATGAATGAAATGAAAGCAGACAAGATACAGAAGGGCAGACTTCTTAAAGAAAGAGGGAACAACCGGGGCCACCATCCGACTCCATCAAACAGCGGAACTAAACTACAGAACCTAAGGAAACTCCAGCCCTATCTAATATTATGACCATTGGCAAGGAGGAGAGGAAATAAAACCCTTTGAGGAGGAAACATCTGGGGATCCAAGGCCTAGGTCGCCTTTCCTCCAGGCTGAAGGATATTTTGATTAGTGACGGCTCAGCTAACTGCAATTTGGAGTCGAGATCGAGTGAAAAGGAAAACATTCCGATTTAGAGGAAGCTCTCACTCTGTCCTTCTAAATGGACAATTGTTGAGGGTTATGAGCAATGTCTCTGCAACTAGATGCTCAAAAGCAAGAGAGGAGAGAGAGATGACTGCTAAGGCACTCAGCTGGCCAATGCGAGCCTACGAAACAGACAGGTGAACCAGAGGTGGTCCTGAAAGAGAATAGCGTAGAGGGTGCCTCCATACTCACTTGAGCAGCCAAAGGGACTCTGATGATGAGAGTTCCACCCCCTCACAGCTGGATGGCATAAATTCTACATCCAGAGGTGTCGCCGAGATGAGGGATGACTGAAGGTCCACCCAGAGTGAAGACATTCTCATTATGGGAGAGGGAGAAGGACCTTGATCTGAGCTTTGCATGCTGTAGATGCAGACTTCGTGGGTGCAGAACAAGACCATCGGCTACAGGTTAGCCCTGAGCCAAGGAGCAATGGACACGGAAGGCATGTCTCTGAATGGAGAGCAGTTTGTTGAGGTAGCATAAGACACAATGAGAAATATGCTCGATTAATTGATATGAATAAGTAGACCCTGAGATCGGACTGAGTAAAGGAGAACCAGACTCATGTCATGAGGGAGCTACCGTGATTGGTAACTATGGGAGTGCATGCCAGCCGGGTCCATTGAGAGCCAAATGAGGAATGGATAGAATTGCTTGAAGGTAGGAGCAAGAGTGGCCAGGTGAAGCTGGCAGCTGATGGTGAGGTAGGTCGTACCAGGAGGACATCGGTATAGGTTTGATTAGAATGAGGGAATAGGGTTGGAGGAGGAGGAGATGAATAGGCAGAACGATATGCTGGAGGGAATATTAGGTGATGTGAATGAGTAGGGTATGGTGGTATAGCAGGATGGCAGGATAGGGAAGCTCCCAAAAGAAATCAGAGGTCAGAGAAAGAGAGGAATGGAGGATGAAGGGAACAGGAGGAGGAGGAGGAGGAGGAGGGAAAGCACCCACCATGGGGGAACACAGTCAGGGATGAAATTAAGAAAGCGCATCATGGTGTAACCAAGAGCAATGAGCAAAAAAGGCCAGGGAGAGCAGGGGCAGGGACAAATGGCAAATCCCAGAGGAAAGTTGCAGAGCTCGCCAGCCAGGCATACAGTCCAGTCGGATAGATAGTCCTATGTTGTGAAACAGGATGGGTGGCAAACAGGTTGGGTTGAGGTTAAGGAAAAGAAGGGTAGGAATACCAGGAAGAAAACAAGGTATAAGGGGAGGTAAGAGGAGACCAGACAAGAACCGACAGTAGAAGATGCAGTCCCCATAGAGAGCAACTGCCCCTTTAAAAGGGATCTGCGAACCAATAAGTGAGATTGGGATCCGAACCACAGGTCAGTAACAGTAGATGTGGTCCAAACATCAAGACAGGCCATCAAAAATGATGTCCTGGAACAGGTACGAGAGGCCTGGAGGTGAGCATCAACCAGGGGAAGAACAGAAATCGAGAGGAGCAAAGTAAATGCTGTCCCCCAGCTCACAGGAACTGCCGAGGAGCTCAACAGCACAGGGCACAGGAAGTTGCTGTGCAAAGAACTAAAGCAGAGGAGCAAGGCATCCTCCGTAGCAGTGGGGATGAGCACAGTGGGCAAAAGGGACAGAGAGAGGAAAGGAAGACAGATTGAGGGAGAAGGAGAAGGAGAAGCGTGGAATGCATGAGGGAAAGCTGGGCAGTGGCAACACTAGCACAAACCCGGAAGAGGGAAGGCGACAGAGACAGGAGCAGCAAATGGTGAGAGACAGAGAGACAGAGAAGGGGGAAATGAAAATACAAAAAAAGTGCAGGGGAAACGGAGTGAGGAGGAGGGATGGGAGAACCAAGGAGCCACAGACAGCCACTGAGCAGCGAGACAGGAGAAGGAGTACAGGCAACAGAAGGGGGGGTGCATAGAGCCGCAGCAGGGAGGTAGAACTTGCAAAGGGACTACTCAGCATACTCAGGATGGGAACCATCGGAGGTATGCAAGTGAGGAAAAATGAACACCAGACTGGAGGAGACATGGAGAGAGCGGGGTCGGGTGGGAGGGAGGGAGAGAGAGTCGAGGCCAGTGGCAGTGAGCAGTAGGATGAACAGCAGGGAAATGGAACGGAGCTGGCAAGAGAACAGGAGAAGAGGTATGAGGAGCAGCACCTCCGGCCACAATGAAGAAAACGAATGAGGACTGGCCCGGCGGATGGCCTTTTAAGGCCTGGTTGGGGGAGTGGTTTGTTGCTTTGCCCATCGAACTCTAGCCAGTCCTCAGCTGTCAATAAAAAAAAAATCAAACCCTTACCCTGCAGGTGGATCTGGGTGAATGGTTCAAAGGAGTCATTATGGAAAGTGGAAGGGGGTAGGAAGAAAGAGCTGTAGATCAAGTTGGGTCTACAGACCATGGTGATAATGTAGGTAGGAAACATGGGTAGACTGGGTAAGTCAAGTGAAGCAGTCCTTATCTGCGATCAAATTTTATGTTTCTGTGTTAAAATGAACTAACAGCTGTGCAAAATAAAAAATAAGCATTTGTCACTGCCAAATGTTTGCCACTTGCTGGTGGGTCCTGCTAGCTTGTACACATTTTTAGTATATATTTAAACAAAATAGACCAAATAAGATGTAATCTGTGATATGTCATTTGCAATTGGGTTCTGATGTCTATTGCATTTCCCAGGATAGTAGAGGTGAGATGCAATATTTTGTTTTTTTATTTTATTTATTTTTATTTAGTGTTTGTTGACCGGGTGAGACACGCTAGCCATAGAGATGACTATTTGCAGGCACAACCTGGGAGGTTACAAAGTAGAGAATATATAATACAGAGAGAGTACAAAAAGTGAGGTAAATAATACAATTTCCCATGATGGCAGAGACAAATAACATAATAGAAAATACAGTCTTGACCTAGTTATGCAATGTAATTCTTAGAAAATGCAGACACATAAAACATTGGAGAATAGCACTGAATGTACAATGTAAGGTAAAAACAAACAGTAGCATGAATAGGAGGGAGGGAACAAAGGGAAGATATCCAGCTAAGCAAAAATACAATGAAAAGTGCACACAGTAATGAACAACAAGGAATGAGTGGCAGTCTGGCGGAGTACGATTTTCAAATAGTAAGGGAAGCAAACAATGGCAGAGACACACAGTGGTTTAGTACCAGGTAAGTACAAGCAAAGAACATGAGCAGAAGGATAAAAGGGAGAGGAACTATTCGTGTAAAATCAAAATCAACAGAAAGGTTAAGGTAGGAGGACATGTCAGAGAAGCACAATTAGAATGGGTTAGGTAGCTTACCACTTAGCCTACTCCCTCCATAAACCTGTAGGTTGCAAAATTTCTCTCCTAACTCTATCCTTTCATCATAAGCTATGGCACTTCCTCCGCCTAGCAATACTTCTATCTGGGGACATTGAACAGAATCCCGGACCTATAACAACGAACCAGTCACTAAATTTTTGTGACCTGGACAGATTCAAAGGGACTACGGATTATGCACATGAATATTAGGAGCCTTCTTCGTAATCTACCGAACCTGAGGCATGGTGGCAGCCAGAACCTTCCCTGACATCCTATGCCTAATAGAAACCTGGTTAAATCCTCTACTACAACCACTTGTGTGCCTTACTTCAACTATAATCTTATCAGGCAAGATAGAACCACACGGCAAGTGAGGTGGGGTTGCTATCTACTACAAACAGCACCTGCTGCTAGGCCAAAATGTTCTTCCTGCCCTATCTCTTTGTGAAGCTATCCATGCTACGCTCCTACTAGGTTCAAAGAAATTGCATTTAATCTGTGCCTATAACCCCCCTGCAGGAGGGTTAAAAGGCCTAGAAGAACTTTTCCAACTCATTGATAGTACCACTGGTCATAACGGAGTCCTAATATTAGGTGACCTAAACCTCAGCTGGGCAAGTAAAGCATCTCAAGCCCTCCATAACCTAGTGCAAAGTCACAATTTTCATCAGCTGATCTCTGACCCTACCAGGATTAGGGCCCTTTCACAGTCTAGCACGCTTATAGACTGGATCCTTACAAACTGCCCTGATAGCATTAGCTGTACAGGTACTTTACCAGATGTAATCAGTGATCACTCCCCGATCTACTGCACGTGGAGCTCATACAAAAAACCATCTCTGCCCCCAAGACTTGTAACTTTTTGCAATCTTGCCAATTTTAACCCTTTTCACTTTATTAATGACCTTTCCATGATTGATTGGTCCTCCATTCATAATGCATCGGATGTCCAGTCCACCCTAGACAGCTTCCTCACAATATTCCGTCGGCTCCAAGACATCCATGCTCCATGGATCACCAGGCGCTTTCGAGGCACTCAGACAAAGTGGCTTACTAAAGATCTAACAACCCAGATTAGGGCCAGAGACAAAGCCTTGAGTCTTTTAGTCCACAAAGTTGGAATCTGACTACTGCTATTACCGTTCATTGAGGAATACCTGCAAAACAACATCCGTCTATCCAAAAGTACCTTTGTAGGAACCTGCTAATAAACGCCTCTGGTGATTCTAAGAAATTCTGGACTACCATAAAACTATCATCGGCTCTAATCAAAGTCCCATACAAATAGTATGTTGCTTAATGGTATACACTGCAATGACCCGTTAACCATAGCCAATACCTTTAATAACCTTTTCTCAGATTTATCCAGCTACCTGTCCACCTTCCAAAATGCTAGCACTGCACTGCCCTCTTGTGACATTAAACTGTACCCTCAAACCCCCTTTCAGGTTCGGATCATTCATAAAAGAAGTTGAAAAGCTACTTCTTACTATCAATGACAACAATAGTCCTGGGTCTGATGGTCTGGAACCAAGGCTGCTGAAAGCATGCCCCTTTTATAGCTTCCTCCCAGTAACCACATTTTTAATATGTCCTTATGCCATGGTATAGTACCAACTATATGGAAAATTACTAAAATCACTCTATTCCAAAGAAAGGAGACCAAAAGGAAATAAAGAACTATCGTCCCATCGCTATACTCTCTATCTTAAGCAAAATTTTGGAAAACTTAGTACGCCACACAAACAATTGAATACCTTCAAAAATATAACCTCCTCTCCAATTCCCAACACGGTTTTCGTAAAAGCCGTAGTACCACCTCTGCCCTGCTAAAGCTGACTAGTGACATTAACTCAGCCATGGACCTAGGCCTCTTGACTGGAGCAGTTTTTATTGACCTAACTAAAGCTTTTGATCTGGTAAACCACTCGCTCCTTCTGTCAAAACTACAGTCCTTGGGTTTCTTCCCAGATACCATAACTTGGTTTGAGAGCTATCTGACCGACAGGCAACAGACCGTGGTCTTTAACTCTGCAACTTGATCCTGCACCTATCCACATTGGAGTGCCACAGGGCTCTATTCTTGGTCCTTTACTCTTCACAATCTTCATTGATGACATCCCTTCAGTCATACCGAATTGTTCATCTCTGCTCTACGCGGATGATCTAGTTATCTATCATAGTGCGAAAACTTCAATCTCCCTACACCATCCCCTTGCATCGGATTTCGCGAGTATCCAAACCTGGCTTACTTATAATAAACTTGTCCTAAATTCTTGCAAATCTTACTCAATGGTGTTTGGCTCCCAGGCCAGACTCAAAACTAATCCTTATCCCCTTATCATCTCCTGTGCGGACAGCTCTCCTCTACCTTCTACCAAATCTTTCAAATATCTTGGTGTCACCCTGGACGAATCCCTTGACCTTGACCTTCATATCTCTACTATTTGTAAGTCAGTAAATGCTAAGCTAGGAAGTGCCTATCATACCAGCTACGCACTTACCCCTCAAGCCAGACTAGCAGTGGCTCAAGGTTTCCTTCTACCGGCTCTAGTATATTGCTCGCCGATCTTTCTATCTGCATCTAAATCTGCCCTTCATAAATGGGACATCACTTACAATAACATTTGTTGCTATGCCGCGGCCTCATCACGTTTCAAGCACCACTGCCACCTTTATCGGGACCTAAAATGGCTCAGCCTGTCCGCCTGTCGTCTTCAGACCTTTGGATCATTAATTGACTCTGTCATCAGAACAGGTCTCCCCTATCCCTTTCTTCTGCACTGGAAACTCAACCTCCTATTCATGAATTATGATGTACTGATAAAGCCCTTCTGCATGTGCCAAGATGTAGAACAAAATGGGCACTAGCGTTTTTCCTACACTGCTCCGAAATACTGGAACTCTTTACCCTCCATCACGTCAAACAAACACCCATGCTATCTTCAAGAAACTACATTAGAACACCTTCACACTCTACATCCCTGCACTTGTTTAAACCACCTTGAACCCTTACTAATGCTTGCTCTATCCTTATCTTCATCCTATCTAACCCTTTTTTTCCTTCCTCTACTTATGATCTTTACCTGCTATGCTGTTTCATCCTCTTTCCTCCTCTCTCTCCTCTCTACCTTTTACGGCACTTACTGCACTGTAACTACTACCTTCCATGTTGTTTTCTTCTTTGATACCAATCCTGTTTTCTCCTTCCGTATTCATGGTATTTTATCCTTCACCATTCAGTATGTCAATGAACTTACTACACTGCTTTTACCCATTTGTACTGTTTCATGTGCTTAGCTGCATGTTTATTGTTCTGTCTGTAAACTGTTTTCTCCCGGGTCGTGCCTGAAAACAGGCATCGTTTGCCTAGTGCACTTACCCGGTCACCAAAAGCAAAATAAATAAATAAATAAGGATAGGGCAGTAGTAAGTGGACTAGATAGAGGGGAACCAGGTAGGATCAAAGCACAAGCAAGGGACAGATCTAGTTAGGAAATTTTGCAGCTCCTTTTTAAATACAGCATGAGTCAGCGAGTGACGGATGGCAAGGTGAAGAGAATTCCAGTGCTTCGAGGCAGCGTGAGAGAAAGCGCAGGTACCCGTTGAGGTTTTACATTAGCGTTGTCCTGCTTGTATAATGTATTTATGTATCCACTTTCAAAGGTATGTTGATAGAAATAATGGTATTTTTCCATAGATAATTTACTTTTTGCTGGGTAACATAGCACTCGCAATCCGAGGTTGGCTGAGAGTGATGTTGTCCCCCCCCCCAACCTTTATGCCAAAATTACCCCTCTGGGGGGGAGGTTTAAAAAGGATGTAAGTAGTGATGTGTGAAGTTGGAAAACTTTGCTTTGAGAATTAATTTGAATCACCTCACTTTGCAAAGTTAATCCATTCCTTATGGCTTAAATTGCAGTAAACTGGATAACTTCCTGAAATGCGAAATTGCCAACTTTGCCAGAAAAGTTTACAATGTGATATGTGATTAAAGGTCACTTGTTGCTGAAACGAGCTGTATGCCAGGAGGAGGCTGTCTTCAGTGCAGTCTTCTGAAGACAGAGTAGGAGAGAAGTCTGTGTATGCGTGTCTGGGGAAAAAAACTTTTAAAATATGTCTCAAAACTGTGCTTTTTGAATCCGAATTGCTCACAAATTGTTCTAGAAGGCCTTGTGCTGCTAGATTTGTGTTTTTTGTTTATTTTTTCACTGATTATTTACTTCAAAGTAACGGTTTCTGGTTTGTCAGCCTGAAGAAGTGGTGTGGGGAAGGGTAGGTGTACTGTAAAGCAAGGTAGCCCAGAAAGATCCAGAGCTTTTTTGTCTAAGCAGGAGATTTGTGTTATATTTTGATTTTCTCACTCTTTCTTGTTCATCATTTTTGATCTGTAGTGAGTAATTTCTCATTTTTATTATTTTTGTGGTTTAGTTTGGTGTGTTTAAGGAAAATATTTTGTCAGTGTCTTTCTGTAGCAGTTTTAGGTATTTTTTAGTTATGTTTTTCTTAAAGTGACGGTATTCTGTCACTTTTTGTTATACTTAATATTAAATTACCCATTACCCCTGTTGTTTTAATCCCTGTCCGTTTAAAAAAAGAAAAAGAAAAAAAAAGGAACTTTTTGGTTGTTTCTAGTAGTAGTTTTTCAGATCACACTGCTGATCCCTGATTCTCTAGGGGGAGGTCTTGTCTGCTGCTGGTAGTAAATAACTTGTGTCACCCTTTTACGCTGGTTGTGTGTGTCGTGTTAATCACTGTGGTGTTTTATTTTTCCAGATCACACTGCTGGAACCTGAGTCCCTGGGGGGAGGTGTTGTCTGCTCCTGGTACTTATTTGTACTGCAGGCTTTATTTACATTTTGTAATTTATCATCGCAAATCAAGTCACAATTAGCATATAAGAATAACTGTGAAGAGACATTCCACTAAAGGGAGAGGTGTCAGAGTGGCAGCGAAGAAGTGTTCAAAATCCGTGAGGCAAAATAGAGCTGCAGTTAAAAAAACTATGTCTGTGACAGAGATCTACATGCTCTGGGGTTGGTAGTACCAGAGGAGTAGTTTGTGGTGGTGGCATCAGTGTACCCAATTTTTTCTCTGCCACATCTGTGGCATCCATGCTGGTGGGGGATGTGGGAGGTGACAAGAGAAACAGCAGTAAACAACCCGGGGGACATGTTTACTGTATAAGTTGCAAGTGGCCACATTAACCTTAACCCTAATATCCCATAGGATAACACTGCAACTTTAATAAGCCATAACTCCACCAGTCTTTGGACTTAAGGGATACTCTATACATCCAAACAAGTGTCTCAATGTATACTACAATAGTAACACATAATACCCCTGGACAAATTCATGGGGTGTACACAACACCTCAAAATCATGTCCCAACTTAACTATGGTGCCAAATCCACAATTTAAGTCAAATAATCATCAAAACTCACTAAATATGCACCTCCTCTTGGACTACAACCATACCAAGTTTCAGACAAAATCGACAAAATTTGACAGAGTTATACCTAAAAAACCCAAAGGTAGTAGTTGATGGAAGTCATTTTGACCCAGCTTCTCTTTTGTCTACTCCAAGGAGAAGTTACAGGTGAAGTTGCAAGACAAATTTCCTATTAAATAGAAAAACTTCCCGAAATGATCCATGGAGGCGAATTTGGCGACTTTGTCTTAACTTTGCCTGTGAATTAAAACTTCACAACACCTCTAGATATGAGGAAGTATTATTTTACAAAAAGAGTGATAGAGCCAGAGAATGGTCTGCCTATAGAGGTGGTGGGTGTCAAAATCATAAACAACTGGAAACACAGCTGGGGTAGAGTCAAGTGTATAGACCTACTCAGCAGGAAGACGGAGGTGGAAACCCAGAGAACAAAAAGGGGTAATAGTGTAAGTGAAGACCCTACAGAGACAGTAGGTTACTTGGTGTGATACGGTAATATGAGCAGCGTGAATAGACTATTGCTTTTTTCCTGCTGCCATCATCTATGTTTCCATGGATCCCTACCCCATGCTGCTGACAATTGTGTTGAAGAGGACCGGCCCCAAGAACAACCCCTGTCACACCTCACTTGTGACCACCCACCCTTGAGTATTCCTAATTTGTTACCACTGTAGACAAAAGAGCTGCTCTGGATTGGTAGTGCACACAGCAAAATACAGTAATCAAAGTGAAATGTGGAGTCAGGCTGTGGAGGCCATTTCCTGTTTCTGTACTTAACGGACTTTGCTACTTTTTGGAGGTGTGTGACATTTAGCACAGCTTTTTTTGTACTCTGATTATCAATTTCTTACCACCTATTGGGTCAGATCACTTAATCAGTTTCCCACACTAGTAATTTTACCCCCAATTCCAAGGTCCTGCGTCTTCTTAACCAACCGCCCCTGTGGGACTGAAGTCAAGGCATAGTTTATTCAGTGCCTGTCTGTTGTTATTTGACTTAGTCATCCAACAGAGAAATCAGTTGGGTTTGTCTGACCAATCCCCTTCCCCTGTGAACCCAGGTTGTCTCTTATCCAACAGTCTATCTACCTCCAGGAACGTTACTATCCTTTTCCGTATTATGGTCTTTAGCAACTCAGGCATGATAGACATTAGACTGACAGATCGGTAGTTTTCCAGATCATCTCTGCTCTCGCCCTTGTGTAGGGGAATTACATTTGCCATCCTCCAGTCATGGGGTACTAAAGTAGAAGATGCTTAATGGGAACACCTCAGTGGACAAAGGTATTTCCCCATAACATGGCTGTTTCATTTATCAGAAGTTTAAGTTTTGGTGCCATTTGGTAAATTGCAGTCTGTGTAACCATAGATTCTTTTACAGTACAGTACAAAACTGTAACACTTTCACATTAAATACACATTAAACAAGTCAATCAATCAATCAATCAATCAAAATCTTTATTTTACCAGGCTAACATCATTGAGCAACGCTCATTTTCAAGATGGACCTGGGCAGAACATAAAGACATAATATACATTTGCTACATGCAATGAGTAAAATAGTATAGGATTTCAGAGACTGAATGATACAATCATCAGGAGTAGACAAGCATACCTCTCAAGTGTCCCTGATTTTCAGGGATGTCCCTGATTTCACCTCAGAATTTTACTCTGTCCCTCCTAAAATCCGTGTTCCCCTGACTAAACAGTGATGGTTGTAAGAATAAAATTATGTCAAACAATACAGTTGCAGACTTCTTATTCTTCAGAAAATGTATTATACACTGAGTCCCTTATTCTGCCAGCTTCCTGAGTAGATAGCACCAATTTTAAAAATGTGTCCCTGATTTAGGGCCTTTGTCCCTGATTTTTTTAAGTCTTGTCCCTGATTTATGAGGCATGAGGTTGAGAGGTATGTAGACAAGATATTTACAGCGTATGAACATTTCATTGGTCAATGCCAGGCTGAATGGTGCAATCAGCAGGAATAGCCATAAGATTTACAGTGCATAAACATTACATTGGTCGGTGCTAGACTAGGTGATTCATTCAACAGGACTAGACATAATAATTACTGTGTATAAGCATTATATTGGTCAATGCTAGACTAGATGAAACATTCAGCGGGGCTAGACATAACGTTTACAGTGTATGGACATCTCAGAGTCAGTGTGCTGGTTTAGATAGCTATGCACTAGCATGTGCATGCAACCCTAAAGCTAACAGAGGAGGGAGGAGGGAAGCTGGTTCAACACTGGATGATGGGATAGTGACTGGTGGAGGTGGGCACTAGGACGTTTTTTTTAGAGAAAGAGCCAGGAAGGAGTACCCAATGGGAGAGGAATATGTGAAGCCTGAAGTGCTTGTTCAGAAGATCAGGTTTACTGAGCAAATAACTGATAAGTAATCGGGGTGAAGGGCAAGTAAGTACTCAGACAACAAAACGCATTTTTTTTACTTCCCTTTATTAAAGTTTTGGCATTACGATCTGTTTATGATCTCTCTGTAGCTCCTCCAGCACATTTCTTAAAGTTACAAGTCCATTATTCTCTGTTTCTCTCCCGCCATCACATTTTTTAATGTTTTACCATTAAAAGATTCTTGCCTTAGCCGGCTTGGTGGTGAAGAGGGCTGAGGCACCTTGAGCACCTTACCTTTCCCCATGCCGGTGACTCTGGTTTGGGAGCAAACTCGGGTTGTTGGAGGTTGGCTGGGGTAAGATAGGACTGAGTGTTTGATGGACTGCTCTCCTCTCCTCTCCTGGGGATGGGAGGTAAACCATCGGTCTTTGGCTGTCACTTGGTGGAGGACAGATGGTAGCACCAGAATTACAAGTGACACAGTAAGGGAGGGTTCGTGGTTCCGTAGCATGTGTGCACCTCCACATGTACACTCTTATGTGCCACCACAGCTGTGGATGTGGGAGAAAATGGAAAAGGTTGGTACTGGTTCCAGGAAGCCCTGTCTGTCCTCATCCTGCACCGATCAGAAGGGATCACCAAACCAGTTTCTGGATGTGAGTCTGTGGGTGCGGGGAAGACGTCCCTCCCTTCCCCTTCTTGGCCCTGCCATGGGGGGGGGTCTGTGGGAAGGTGAATCCTGGGAGGTGGGTGCTGGGCAGGGAAGGCAGGAACACTGCTGAACAGCCTGCCCACATCGACCGTGAGGAGAAAAAGCTCCATGGCAAAAAAAAAGAAAGTCTCTTGTATTCCTTCTTTCTTCCTCCTGCACATTTTATTTGATTTATTTTTTGTGTATTTATCTGATAACTGGGTAAGTACACTGGACAAAGGACCATTTTCAGGCACAATCCAGGCCATTTAGATGGCACATAGCACATATGATTTACAACAGCAACTGAAAGTCGCAACATCAGAAGTGAGTATAATAGTTCAAGTAGAAAGAACAATAGTAGTCAGAGTAGCAGCTGAAACAGCTCGGTAGTGGGAAAGATCATGGAAGCACTACTGAAGGAGAGATTGGTGGAACATCTGGTTGTCAATGGACTACAGGACCCAAGGCAGCATGGTTTCACCAGGGGGAGGTCATGTCAGACCAACCTCATTGAATTTTTGACTGGGTGACTAGGAGGTGGATCAGGGAGGCAGTGGACATGGCCTATCTGGACTTCAGCAAGGCCTTGACACTGTGCCACATAGAAGACTATTACACAAACTGGGGAATATGGGTGTGGGCAGGACAGTAGTGTGGTGGGTAGGTAACTGGCTGGGTGGCAGGACACAGAGGGTGGTGGTAAATGGCTGTCACTCCACAGAGGGAAGAGTAACCAGTGGGGTACCACAGGGATCAGTGCTGGGACCGGTCCTATTCAACATCTTCATCAGTGACATTGCACAGGATCTAGAAGGCAGAATTTTACTGTTCGCTGATGACACAAAGCTCTGTAACAGAGTAGACACACCAGAGGGTGTAGACAGAATGAGAAGGGACCTGCAGAAACTTGAAGAATGGTCAAGGGTTTGGCGTTGAAATTCAATGCAAAGAAGTGCAAGATAATGCATATGGGGCACAAAAACCCTGGCACAATATATCAGTTGGGGGGTGAGGATATAGCATGCACCAAGCAGGAAAGGGATCTTGGGGTTGTCATCTCTGATGACCTCAAGGTAGGAAACAGTGTGACAAGGCATCAGGTAAAGCAAATAGGATGCTGGGATGTAGGCAGGGGCATCACCAGCAGGAAAAGGAGGTCATAATTCCGCTATACAAGACACTAGTGAGGCCCCACCTGGAGTACAGTGTACAGTTCTGGAGACCATACCTACGTAAGGACATAGACAGGGTCGAGAAGGTTCAGAGGAGGGCAACAAAGATGGTGCATGGGTTGCATCACAAGTCCTATGAAGACAGGTTGAAGGAACTGAACACGTACTCCTGGAGGAGAGGAGGAGAGAGGGGGATATGATAGAGACATACAAGTATCTTACAGGAGGAACAGGGTGCAGGAAAACACTATTTTAAGCGAAAAAGATGTTTCAGGACTAGAGGGCATGGGATGAAGTTGGAGGAGGAGCGATTCAGAGGAAACATGAGAAGAATTTCTTCACAAGCCGGGTGGTGGACAAGTGGAACACCCTGCCAGAGGAAGTGGTGGGGGCTGAAACAATCACGGGATTTAAGAATGCATGGGATAGACATAAAGGAATTCTAGAGGGCAGGGGTAAGGGGAAACAGACTTCTAGGAAAACAAACTGAACCTACAAGCTCAAATGGGCAGACTAGGTGGGCCATAGGCCCTTATCTGCTGACACTGTCTATGTATCTATGTATCTATGTAACAGGTAATGCAACAGGAAGCATAACTAAGCCAGCATATGATAGGACCAAGGGTTAACACACAACATGCAAAAGCATTAGGATAAACAGCTACAATGTACTCTAGCTGATAGTGTTTCCATAAAGTGCTATTTAAAGGTATGGGGTGAGACTAGTGTATGCAGCTTATCTGGGATGGCTTTTCAAAGCTTAGGTGCTGCATAAGAAAAGGTTCTTTGACCCATTTATGTAAGCAGCCTGGGACATTCAAACAAGCAATTAGAGTAGGATCTTAACTCACACCTGCTAATTTTAGGGGTTAGCAAACCTGACAGTGGAAATTTTGCCCCTGCCTGTGCTGTTTCAAGGATAAACAAGCCTAAGAGTAGGTCTCTATGTCCCTGAGGAGAGAGCCATGCAAGAGTCTGATACAACTGGCAGTGGTGGGTATGGAAAGGGGCAAGAGTATCAAATCTGCAGACATTGTTATAGGCCATATTAAGGCGACTGGGTAGTTGGGGGTGACATGGATATTGTGGGGGAACAGTATTATAGGATAGGAAGCAGGGTACCCCTCTGCTACAGCTAGCCTAGCTTCTGGGAACATGAGGTGTTTGAGACGATAACACACTCCTAGGCATCGAATGACCTTTTTAACCGCCAACCCTATAGGAGCAGCAAAAGTGAGAGAGGGATCTAGAGTGACACCCAGGTATCTGAAGTCTATTACTTGCTCTAGTAAGGAGCCATCCAGGGACAACATGTCGAAAGTGTTAGACTTGGAACAGAAGGCCCTAGAGAGCCTGTATTTGGACCCAAACAGCATACACTTAGTTTTGTTGGCATTGACTATGAGTCTCTGTCATGTGAACCAGTGGACAGCTGAGGAGAAATCCCTGTTCAGGATGTGAGATAGCTTTTTGGGTAACAATCACTGTCCTCACCAGAGCAGTCTTATTTGTGTCTTGTTCTTCTTTTGTCTGCCTTCTGCACAGTTCTTTGTTTTAAAAGTCTCCTCGTTTTGCACAACCAGCCCTTGCTCTTGTTTAAAACTCACCATCCATGGCAGTACACATCAGTGCACAGGCAGTCAGAGCTGACCAGGTAATGGGAACATGCACCACATTTATTTTTTTACAGCTATTACTTTCTTTCTTGCCAGCTTATGTCCAGAGGGCACCACAGCCCCATTCCCCGACATCCACCACCTGGCACTAACCCGGCCCCAGGGTTTACCCCCCCCGGCAGGACCGGTGGGGTTCCCCAACCTCACTGGGGACTGGATTC
The DNA here is from genome assembly GCA_016271365.2 of Neoceratodus forsteri. NCBI lineage: Eukaryota > Metazoa > Chordata > Ceratodontiformes > Ceratodontidae > Neoceratodus > Neoceratodus forsteri. The sequence goes on from CM057452.1 coordinate 1,618,697,970, forward strand.
AAGGGGCCAGTGCCATGGCTGGCCTGGAGCGGAGCCTGTGAGGCGCCCTCCACCATTCGGATGTGGCAAGTGGTTTTCTGTGTTAATCCCCTAGGAGTCTTGGCATGCAATGACACCTGCAGAGTGGAGCTTGCACGCATCTGCACGGACTCCCTCCAAGCGTCTGCCCTGATTCATCCCCTGTCTTCAGCATGGCTGCCGTGTCCCCCAGCCTCCGCTAGGGGGTAGCTAGGCGCCGACAGCTGGAACCCCTCCTCCCCAGAGAAGGAGAGCAGTCTATTGGATGCTCAATCCTTCTCTACCCCTGCTGACCCTCCCCCCCCGGCAACCCATGCTCATTCCCAAACACGGGCCGCCAGCGCCTCAGCCCTCAGTGCCATTTGGCTGGCCTGTGCACCACATTTTGTATAGCAGAATTTAATCTCCTGTATTCCCATTAGCTGGATGTTCCAAATAAAACGTGCTTATTAACCAGACAAAGGGCCCATCGAAATGCACTGCACAAAATCTGTTTCTGGTGGCAAGTTCCAATTAGGCGATTGCTCCCTTTAAGCAGGTTCCCATTAAGTGACTTGTACTGTATCCCTGTCTTCAATAAGCTACTGAATAGCTGAGCTAGGGGTTCTAGCTAGGATCTGGCCCATCTCCTTTTGCACATGTGGATGCATCCCATCTGGGCCCATGGACTTTGTATTTCCTAGCATTTTAGTTAGGCACTGATGTACTGTAATGTGATAACATTATATACAGTACTTTGCCATCTGGTGGCCAAACAGGATGCTGCACTCTACAGTGTTTATAATGTTCACTGAGTTGACTGTAATAAAGCTAGTTGCTGACATTTATAAAATGGGTAGGGAAATCACTGCATCCTTATTGGTCAGCAGCTGTGAATTGTGAGGCTACAAACACTGATTAAAAAAAGTGCTGGCAATCAAGACCCGGCACACTGACTTATCAATGTCTTTTATAAAAAAATCCAAACATAGAGGTCACCTTTACTCTCCTGAAAAAAGTCAGCTAGGTCCCAAAAAAATGAAACTCTCTCAAAATTAAAAAACAAACAAACAAATGAATTAAATGTTCTTTCCCTTTATAATCCCCTTCCTAGGCTTCCTACACGCATGCATCAATTAAAACAAATGAAATACTACTAATACAGTGGTTTTACTTTCTTGAGCTTCTTTCTAACCCCTGGAATCTCTCACTTATGGTTTTATTCTATGCATCCATCTCCATAGAGACAGATGCCTTGGAGACAGACCCTATTCTAAGAATTTCTTAGAATTTAGAACAGGCATGTGAAAAACTCTGTAACTACCTTGTGCTGCTTAGAAATTGAAGCACTTTTACTTCCATTTCTGTTTGTACCCTTTCACCCTAATTAATTCCTTCCTGTACAGGAAGCTGCAATTTGTCCTTTGGCACAGTTTTTTGAGGTAAGAGAAGTTTTTGCGACTGGGCTTTTACTTATTGGCTATTTGTTGCTGTTTTTTGGGGGATAGTTTTTAATTATGAGCTCTTTAAAGTGGCATAGCATAGATTCCTAGGAGGTTCACTGGCTAGAAAGATTTTATCTTTTGTTTTTAGTTTATGGCAATTGCCAAGAGCGCAATTTAAACTGCCTATGATCAGATCACAACTTTATTTGTTTGTGAATTCTGCATTGTTTTTCCCAAAACTCACAAAATAGAAGAGCAAATAAATTAGGAGTTATTATGGCTTGTCTGCCTCCTTGTCACAAACATATAACAAAAAAGGCTCTCAGGGTTCCCAGTGATGGTGGAAAGCATGCATCAGAAGGTTCTGTTGCCCCGTGTTCAGTAGCAGCATCAAGAAATGTAAAGGGTGAGAAGAAAGAAGATAAAACTGCACAGCCATCTGAAAGGCATGGTAAAGATGGGTCAGATATCAGGGTGCCGGAAAGGGGGAACCCTGAATCAGTTGATAGCAAAAATATAAATAACAGAGCCACTGAGCAGACCCTGGAAATGGCCTGCTAAGAAGAAATTTAAAGAAAAAAATGTATCCTCCACTCCTCCCGAACAGAGAAAGGAACAAGCAGATGATAAAGAAAAAATGCCCTCATTAGAGGACATATAAAAAATGTGGCAATTTTTCCAAGCCATTTGCCCCCACCCCCAGCTCAGGTTGCAGCCTATCTGCTGGTGGAGGAGGAGGTAGAACAGTACTATGTGCAAGAGGAGGAAGATGATCCTATTGAATCAGAGGGTGCACCTGAGCAAAATTTTGGCTCTCCTTCAGGGCATGATGAGGACTGTTCTTCATTTTTCTCTTTTTGTCAGACATGTGCTTGATACTCTAGACATCCACCCTTAGGAAACTGAGGAGGATGAAGAGAATGCGGAATTTATGGACATGATAGGTAGGGCTACCTCAAGGAGGTTGATAATCCCCATACACAAGTCCCACTTAGCCCAGGAATGCATATATGAGTTGAAAGGTTCTGTATTTAACCTTATCCAAAATAACAGCCATGAGCTGAATGAGTTAAGAAGGCCATATCAGATGTCATGTATGCACCTGCTTTAGCTGCAGCCATCATCAAAAAGACTGAGAGAAAGTACCAGGTGGACAGATAGGAGGTAGAATACCTGTATGCCCATCCTGATCACCAAGGTGTAGTCCAGGCTGCTGCTTATGAGAGAGCAAAAGTCACACTCTGTGCACAGCCTCTAGAAAAGGACTCCAACTGTATTGTCTCTCGGGCATGCATCTCCATGGCGAATAATGCATAGCGTGAAACCATAAGTGGGGGATTCCTGGGGTTAGAAAGTTTATAGTACAGCTTCCCTGCTCGTTAGGCAGGCAGCTTATTCAGCATGTATAGCACAGTGCCTTAAAGTGTTGTGGAATGCAATTCTGGCACTTGCTAGATAGTGATCTGGCGCAGGACTTGGTTGCCACTATAAGATCAGCCCTGGACACCACTAAATACCATTTCCGTACTGCTATGGATACTAATGACATGACAGCTAGAGTTCTAGCTCATGCAGTGTCCTTAGGAAGATTCTTCTGGTTAAGGACTACCACCCTTTCCCAGAATACCCAAACCAAAGCCATGGAGTTTTCTTTGAGGTAAATTCACTTTCTGGTGACAAAACAGAGGCATATATGAAAAAAGTGGATGAATATAAGGCCACTTACAAGAGTAACAGTGAAAAGGAAGGTTTCCAATGATCACCGCGTTAGAATAAATGCATGGTCAAAAACTGCACTGGCAACACAGTGTGCGTGGTTTCGGAGTTTGTTTATATATACAGTATTAGCGCAGTTTGCCCATTTTCTGCTGTCCACGCAGCATGGTTTTTGACCGTGCAGTTATACTGGTGCAGTTTTGACCTAGACATGAGATGGAAACACCTTCTACCTCCAATAGGCCCTATGGAAGGAGAGGCAGAGGCAGAGGTAGAGGCTACTTCCCAATAGTTTATACCCCATATGCCCCCTATGAGTCTCAGCAACAAAGGAGATAGATACTACAGAGGCAGGGGCAGAAGGGTTACAAAGCACACTGCTGCTGCAGTACCAGCAACTAAATCCCAGCCAAAGCAAAACCCCAGACAGTTCCACCCAGGTCGCCCATTCATTGCCATTTTGAGGAAAATTGGCTCACTGCCTTCAGGCATGGATAAATATTACCCCAGACAAATGGGTGCTGGAGGTAATGGGCCAAGTCTCTGCAGCAGAAAAAATTCACAAGACTGCAGAAACACAAAACATTTTTCCAGTACACTCTCCCGCAGAAAGAATTCTGCTGTAACCGGAAGTAAAAAAAGTGGGGCAAGGGCCTATACTACGTACTTCCTCACCCACAAGAAAAATGGAAGTGGTGATCCATTTTAGATATCAGGTATCTAAAGCATGTAAAAAAAGAAAAATTCAGGATAGTCACACTGAGAACAATGACACCATCTCCATATTCAGGACACTGGTGGGGGTCACTGGATTTTAAAGATGCCTTTTTTCATATCCCAGTCGGACTATCACACAGGAAATATCTCAGGTTCAAGCTAGGAAACTGCTAATACCAGTTCATAGCTTTTCCCTTTGGCCTCACCTCAACACCAAGGGTATTTATAAAGTGCTTGGCAGTGTTGGCATCACAACTGAGAAGACAAGGTGTGACAGTTTTTCCCTACCTGGATGAGTAGATAGCCTCAGGGAAAACTGAACAGGAGAAAATGTGCTGTCTACAGACTGATGTGCAGCTCAGAGTCTCTTGAATTCCTGATAAACCTGCAGAAGTCCCAGCTAGAACCTATTCAACTACTGGACTTCATAGGAGCAGAGCTAAACAACTTACAGGGGAAAGCTTTCCTCCCACAGTCCAGATTTTCAGCTCTAATAATAGCAGCAGAGTCCTTCACGACAGGTCAGCCAAGACCTGCAGGGGACTTCCTGCAATTAGTAGGACACATGGAATCATCCATAGCTGTTGTTCAAAGGGCCAGGTTCTGAATGAGAGATTTCTAGTACAACTTAATAGAGGACTGGTCTCAAAGATGGGTTCCACTCTCAAACCTACTGCCAGTAACAAAGGCACTGGTAAAATCACTAGAATGGTGGAAGGAGGAAAACAGCCTCAGAGAGGGCATTCCCTTCCTTCAGCAATCACCAAGTATCTTTATTACAAAGACCTCACTCCTGGGGTGGGGCATTAACCTACAGGATTTCAGAGTTAGTGGCACATGGAACCCAAAAGAGTCACTGGAACACATCAGCCTCCTGGAGCTCAGGGCAGTGCGACTAGCAATTAATTTAATTTTCTCCCAGCTATAGGGTCAGTCTATCCAAATCAAAACAAACACCACAAAAATGCATTAAATAAACAAGCAAGTAGGAGCAAGATCCTCGAAACTGTGTATAGAAGCAATGAGGATCTGGGACCTGGCATACACCTCAGAAACAAACATGCATGCGGTGCATGTGTCAGGCAAAGACAATGTCCTGGCAGATTCTTTAAGCGGAATCAGTCAGGGAATTCACAAATGGGCTTTGAACAGACACGTTTTGGCCACAGTGTTCATAAGGTGGGGCACTCCCAAGATAGACCTGTTTGCTTCTTGGGAAAATGGTCAGCTTCCACATTTTTGTTGCAGACCACCAGCCAGAAGAACAGTCCCAGAGGACGCCCTAGTTTGGACTAAACAGCAAAGTTCCTGTACGCCTTCCCACCATTTCTGCTCATCCAGAAAGTCCTCCTAAAATGCAGGAGGGAATCTACAATAATTAACCTAATCGCTCCAGACTGGGCTAGACAAACCTGGCATTCAATTCTGCTGACCCTGTCCTACAAACCTCCATTCAGCTTGCCACCGAGTCACAATCTGCTGACTCTATCTCAGGACAGGATAGCATTTCCAAATCTCAAAACACTATGTCTGTGGGCATGGCTTTTGAGGAGCTGGAATATTCTGGTTTAAGTCTCTCAGAGGAAGTTCTGAAAGTGCTTAGAGTTTCAAGGAAACCAGCAACCAGAAAACATACTCTTCAAAATGGAAGAGATGTTCTTACTGGTGTACCTACAGAAGAATAACCCCAATAGAGGCAGAGTTGCCTACAGTCCTAAAATACTTGGTACACTTAGAGTCATTAGGTCTAAGGTCATCAACAATGAAGGTGCACTTAGCAGCAGTGCCAGCCTATGTAGTAGCAGGCAAGGAAAAGTCACTGGCCTCTCATTCCATTTTCTTTTTTTTATATAGTTGTTTGCTCCCTGTGGCCATCTACTCCTGCCATTGGGCCCCCCATCATACCCAGCCCCTTCTTCCCCTCCTTCAACCGTCATGCCAGTGGGGATCCACAAGGAGCAGAGCCTGAGAATGGAGGGAGCTGTCACATACGCCATGGGGAGACATGATGTTTCTGGTTTTCTCTCCGCCCTTCCAGACCAATGGCCGATGCGGCGAGCGTGCGCTTGTGGAGGCATGTGCACGCTCCCAGAAGTTGAGTGCTCCTTCCACCCTCCCCTATGATACATCAATCCTTGATTCTGCTTTGACACCTAGCCTCCACCAGGTGTCAGCTGACAGCAAGGAACTGTGCCTCCCCAATCCGGGAGATGAGAGCAGCCCAGCAGCTGCTACAGTCGTCTCCCAGCCTTCCCCCCAGCCAACCCCTGGTGGCCTGATCTCGCTCCCGAACTTGGGTTGCCGGTGTTATTATATCTTCACGGTTATCGACCTGAACCATATTGCTCTACTTTCTAATGGGGGAGGTTGTAGCTGATTTGTTTTGCTCGTTAAGGATCTGTCAATTGACTCTGTGTTGAAAACTTTGAATATACGTGTCCAGTTTGGCATTGCATCCACTTGGGCAGATAGGGCCCACATTCACTTTCTTCCACCTGTACAGGATTGCAACAACTGCATTTGCTAGTAAACTTATTTGTATAGAATACATTACATTTCTCAGTTTTCTGACAATGAATGCCCTATTGGAGGACTTACTGTACGTCCCACAAGACTACACATGGTGGCATTCTCCACAGGCAGAACAAGACATTATCCGGGGAGGGGGGGACTGCAATGCCTGCATTGCAATGCAATGCCAGCTGGTGATACTATTAGAACTTGGGACCAGATTACGATTCCCACTACTTCCACACCAGTTGGTTCAGCCCTTGTGTATGCTTCACTTGGCGTCTTGTGACCTTGGTCCTACTGACCTCCACAACAGGCTCCTTTGCCCAGCTCAACCTAAGTGGAACTTGGCTGACCACAACTCTTACCAGGGATATCTGCCCCATCAGTTACCCAGTACACTAACAAACTGCATGACCCTTAGAGATGCACTCCAGGTCCATTGTTTCCTAGGATACTTTGTGTTATCTGAGCATTCCATGGAGGTGAACGCCTATGCTTCACTCTTCTACTGGATGGGGAGTGGATCCACAGGGACACCAGTGACCTCCTTTTAGAGTGGGTCTGTCACCACTACTCTTTTGTGCCTCTCAGATGGGGATCTGCTGGTGTGCCACACTGTTGGGGGGTCTTTCCACCTGCTGCCAGTGGAGGGCCTCTTCCTTCCCCCATGTGGGGTGAGGAAACGTAGGGCTTCCCTTGAGCTTTACTCTCTCCCTTCTGGTGTTATCAAGAAGACCACAAATTCCACTGCTGCTAATTCCTTCTGGTTCATGGTACTAGAACCGGCTAGCCTCCTCCTATATAATCAAAATGGAGTGGGGCAGAGCCATGGAAATCCATGCCCTGACCCACATGGCAAACTAGAAGACACAAGGACACAAACACCCTGACAGTGCATCTCTAGCTGAGACAGAGCAGGAAAGCAGCTCTTAGTGACAGAGTAACCCTTCAAATGCTTTCTAGTAACCTTCCTTGAGCTTTGGAGAAGAGAGAGAGGCCGGTTAGAGGAAAACAAGGGAAGGAATGATTAGGTCGAAGCAAGTAGAAAAGTAGGAAGAATAAGAAAAAGGTAAAGGAAAGGTGAATACTGAACAGATGTTTCTGCTCAGTGTTCACAGCAGAGGACGAGGGACAAATGCTTGACTGTGTCATTAGGATAAAGGGGTGAATGGAAGCAGTCAATGTGAATCCCATTTCAGTGAAAAGAGTATTAAAGGGCTTATGTGCACTTAACGTGGGTAAGTCTGTAGTGCTTGCCAGGGAGGGTGATTGTAGAAACTATAGAGAGACACGCCTTCACACAGCTGCACCATCTACAGTGCTGAACAGCAAGGTGTGGAAGTGATAAGACAGAAGGGTGTGGGTAATATGTGATAGACCCCTGTCCCTGTGCATTATGAGGCATGAGGTGTTTACACCAAGTGCCTTTGGCACCTGGAAGAGCAGTTATTATATAACTGCTCACACCCTGACATGAATTATTGGGTTTGGAAAATAGGTAAACTAAGACATCTCAACAAAACAAAAATAAAAAAGTAAACTTTTTAAATTACAAATAGGTACTTTCTTTTGTTAAAAGTAACTAGCAAAAAGTAGTCCATCCCACCTATCATCTGTCTTTCGACACATTCAATAGCTGGAATGTTTGTTTATCATGAAATACAGGAATTCAGACTTCTGCAGAAGTCTACTGGCAGAACTGTCACCTCTTTTTTTTTTTAAATACCTCTTTATTCAACTTTATTTGAAGAAAACCAGACAAACAAACAAAAAAAAAATTGAACCCAGGCACACAGCCCAAAAACTGACTGTGTAAACTATATACATTTCAACTATATACATGCACGGAGATAGTGTCCCCCCACCAACCCCAACTTTGTGACCAACAACACCCCTGGTAGAGAACAGTATCGTAAGCCACTTACCAGTACGACCTTTCCCCTCAATCCCAGTACAATCCACAGCGGCCTAGCCAATATTCCTTGGTTCCAATTCACAAGGGGTTAAGTCCTCCCCGGGGAGTAATACGCCTTCATGCCCCCTAGAAAGAGAGAGAGCCCCCATTCCCCCCAACTGAATAGCAGCGCCAGAAAAATTATTACTACAGCCGTCCCCAAGACCCTCTCAAACCACCTATCCTCACCACCTAATCCTCAGGCTTCGTTCTTGTCTCCAACAACTCATTCCAGTCCATATTACAGCCAATCCCAGCCCGACAGACAGACCCGTGTCAATCCTGGAGGCCCCTAATGGGAATAAATTACCTCCAACATTGCCCATCTTTTAGCGTATAACCCCTTCCTCCCCTCCAGATATAGGTGCCTCTTGATCCTAGTTAGGGCTCTCATAAGATCTCCCACCCATTGCTTATACCCATAGAGTTGGTCATCCTTCCAGTGTTGGACCACATGAGCTTTAATTACACTTGACATCAGGGATATATGATATTTAGGTATAACTCCAACAATTTGCGTAAAATCCCCTAAGACACATATCTCCGGCTTTATATACTCTGAGTAGTCCAACAATGGGTCCATTCGCCTTTTCATTTCATCCCACAAATGCCGTATTCTACTGCAGTTCCACAACACATGCAATAGATCACCTCTCTCTAATTCACATCTAAAACATAGGTCTGTCTGTCTAAGGCCTCTTTCACACAGTTTCACAGGGGTAAAGTATATATTGGAAACAATAAAAAATTGTAAACTCCTATATTTAGGTATCACTATGTATGTAATGCTCTTCCATACATTGGCCCAGTCAATGTTTCGAGGCGCCAACTTGTTTGTCCCAATATGGCACTACTATAGCAGAGCTCAGCGCAAAGAAGTCCAGCAGTATTCTATAAATTTGTGACAGAGCTCTAGTTTTCAGGTCCAACTCCCTCAACTCATCTCACTTAAACGGACAATCCGCAGGGCCCTCTGCTCTCTTTAATGACCCCTCAAGTACACGAATAAGTTGCAGTCTATGGAAAAATGGCATTCTATCACACTGCACTGGAAGGGCTATACTTTGATCCTGAATGACCTCCTTTAAGCTTAAACCCAAAATCCATTTAACCCATTTCCCTTTGAGTACCTGTTTTCCTATAGTTAAATTAGGATTGCCCCCCCAGCGGTTGATCCTCGGCCCTCACTTGCTCTTTCTTTTGAGCCCCACTTAAAAATGACCACCAAGCTTCCGTCATCTTCAAGATTGGGCTTCCCCCCTTTTGCTTGACATAGGCAGCTATATTAGCATAAAACGGTGCCTCCGGGGACAGACCGGCCTCTCTCAACTTTGAGTCTCTAACTGTAGCCAATCTGGGACATAAACTTCTCCCTCCTTATTCCTCCCCCATTGAGCCATTAAGCCCAGCTGCCCTGCAACATAGTACAAATGAAGGTCCGAAGGTAGCTTAATTCCTTCCAAGCCTGGAGGGAGTCGTAAATCATTATATTTTTTCCTAGGTGGTTTGTGGCCCACAGAAACTCGGTAATTAATCTCTTAATCAGTTGAAACCATTTTTTAGGGATACTGTATGGCGCTAGGTACAATGGGTATAGCAGCCTCAGCAACAGGTTCAACTTAATGAGCTCCAGCCTGGCCAAAAAGTTTAGGGGCAACTTATTCCATCTTATTAAATCTCCCTTGATGGCTGACAGGGTTCCTTCCATATTTACTTCAGCCCATGATTCATAGTTCCTTGTAATCCAAACGCCCAGATATCTCATCTCATCTTATCTGTCATCCACTGGATTTGTAACTGGGCAAAGTCTGCCCTATCTACATGCGGCGTCAGTGGCATAATCTGGGTCTTAGCCAAATTAAGTTTGCAATTAGAGACTTTGGCAAAACTCTCAATTAGTTCCCTCAAATCCAGTCACTGGATCTCTTAAATGTAAGAGTACAATGCTTGCGAAAACTGAAAATTTTAACTCCCTTCCCAATATCTCAACCCCCTTTACCTGTCTGTCCTTACTAATGGCCCTCAGCAAGGGCTCTAAGTAAATATTAAACAATATCGGGGAAAGAGGGCATCCTTGTCAGGTCCCATTTTCCAACCGTATTTCCCACGAAAGGTAACCATTACACAGGACTCTTGCCGTAGGTGAAGCATACAAATTTTTAATGCCCTTCAACAAGCCCTCAGGGAAATCCATCCTCTCCATTGTAGCTAACAGGAAAGAGTGAGAGACCCTATCGAAGGCCTTCTCAGCATCAAGTGATATTAACGCTATCGGCAGTTGAGAGTCCACTGCGTAACTAAGGATATGATGGAGTTTTCTCAAAGCATCATGTGCCCCTCTCTCAGGCATGAACCCCACTTGCTCCTGGCTAATTATAGTGGGCGCTATCCGCCAGATCCTATTAGCCAATATTTTTGTAAGTATCTTAATATCCTGATTCATTAAGGAAATGGGCCTGTAATTAGCAGGCTCATCCCTAAGTTTGCTCAGTTTAGGAATTAGTGTAATGTAGGCCTGGTAAAGGGGGGAGTGAGACATTCCTTCCTGCATTATAGTATTGTAAAATTCTTGAAGTAGGGGCAAAATGGTCTGAATATAGGTCTGGTAAAACCTCGCGGTAAGACCATCTGGTCCTGGCGTCTTACCCCTGGGTAGGGACTTGACTACCTCCACAATCTCTGCCGCTCCTATAGGAGCTACCAGTTCCCTCGCCTGTGTAGGGTCTATCATGGGCAAAGGCATTCCTTCCAGGAATGCCTTAATCTCCTTCTCTCCTACCGTGTTCCCAATTTGGTATAATTCTTTAAAATACAATCCAAAAGTTTCTGCTAACTCCTGAGAGTCTGTAATTAACTTCCCACCATACCGGATAGCCTTCACCATTCTACTCGCCTCCCACTCCCTAACTCTAGCCGCCAGCAGCTGGCCCGGAACATCTCCTGTCAAGAGATATTTAGCTTTGATCTTTTCTAACCAAAAATCTATCTCTTACCATAAGTTACCTGCTCCCATTCCCGCCTTAATCTACTAAGTTCCCCATCAATTTCCTCTGAGGACCCCTCCAAGGGTGTTAAGTAAGTAATAGCCCCTAAAAGGAATTCCTCTTTTGCCCTCCTCTGCTTATTTTTCTGAGCTGCCAATTCTTGGGCCATTCCTGCAAAGAGCACTTTACAAGTCGGCCAGGCCAGTTTCCTGTTTGACAGTGTGGGTAACTGTTGCTGAATAATTTCCAACAAGGCTCCTTCGAGCCTATCTTTGGTCACGGGCTCGGTCAGTAGCGAGTCACTCAATCTCCACCGGAAAGGCCTAGGTGGAGCTACCTTCGGTTCCCAAACTAGTGTAATTGGAGAATGATCTGAGAAAATTCTACCTTCCGTTGTCAATCCCCGAATCCCAATGAGCACCTCCCTGTTCACCAGAAAAAAATCAGTACGAGATTGAGTCTTGTGCACCGCTGAATAAAATGTCATACTATTACCCCCACCAACATGAGTCCTTACTGGATCCGTTAAAGCTGAAGCTTCTAACAACTTGTTCAAGGCTTTTTGGGCCTTAGTTAGAGGGCCTCTCACCGGGGGAATCCTATCCCTATAGTTATCAGCATATATATTCCAATCTCCTGCCAAGATAAGAGCTTCCCCCAAAAAGCCAGCTATGTCCCTCTCTACCGAAGCAAAAAACTCTGCATTAGAAGGCGTTGGACCGTATATAGAAGCCACTGAGGTGGCCCTACCATATAACAAACCAGAAATATAGATCTCCCTACCATCGTCCCTAGTAACCACCTGTTCCACACTATACAGACAAGACTTCCTTATTAAAATCGCCACTCCACCCGACGCCCTCTCCTTACCTACCCCAAAAACTTGTCCCACCCATAGTCGCTTAAGGCTCATCGATTCCTCTGTCAGAAGATACGTTTCTTGTGGAGACACAATATGAGCTCCCAGAAGATCCAAATGTCTCAAAATTACCAGTTTTTTATGTCTACCCCTGAGACCTTTAACATTCCTTGAAACCAATTTGACAATCATCATTAACCGTGTCAAGAATTTATATTGGGACTGTTGACCCTTGAGACCCTGTCTGGACCTGCTTCCTTTATACCTATCCTAAGGGACTCTCTCTCTTTCTCAAACCCCCAACCCTCCCCCCAGACCCCCTTCCCCCGATCCCTGGATCGTCGCCACTAATCTCGGGTCATCGATGAGCTCCTCCCCCAAGCCACCCCCCTGCCCTCCAAAACCTTCTCCTCTCCTGGACCTTTTAAGAAGCAACCCTGAGCCTCTGATTAACCATTACTCTATCAGCCCTAACTTTAAACTATCCCTTCCTTGCATACACCTGTTGCCTCAACTCAGCTCCAGCCCCCTAACCGGTCGGTCGACCGTGGCATTTCAATTTCTCAGGGTACTGTTAACTGTATTAATCTCCTCCCCCAATTGTTGGGAGACCCAATAGGTTAATCTGCATTTTCCATGATAACCACCCTAAATTAAGATTCCCAGCAGCTACAATCCACTGGGCCCCGAACTCACATTTCTCTCACCTAACCCACACCATACAATCCCATATCACCCGTTCTTACCTTACCAAAAATGAAAAAGCACTACAAAATGGAATGACAACCTCATATCCGAGGACAGATATCCCTTACTGGAATTATCATAATTCTGACTCCCATCCCAGATCCCTTTTTAAATGACTCCCATTGCCTACCCCTAGGCGGTCAGAATAATAAAGAGCCACGGTGATCCCCAAGGCCCCCTACCGTACCCTACCTTGGGGACCAACCCCCTATTCCCATTAATCTTCTCTCCAATCTATTACCTCCATCCCCCTCCACCCGTCCATTTTATCCAGCCAATTCCGTAGCCTCCTTTTATGCTCCACTACTGGACCCCTCTTGATTCAGTCCCTACAACGATCTATCTCCTCCCCAATCAATTAAAGGATTAGGCGACATTCATCCCCTCGTAATTGGCTCTCAAGAAGCCCCTACTCGCACATAGCCACTTTCCCATCCCCACGTCAGTATCCCTACCCCTCAAAAACAAGTAGAGCTTTAGATTTAACAAATTAAAATTATATTAACCAACTTAAGTATAGCAAACTTGATAATTCCAAAGTCCCAGTCCTAAAGATTCCCATTATATCTCCTGAGCATCTCAAGCAGCTCAACTCATTGCTCCAAATAAATCCAGTAGCTCCACTCTCAACCCTTCCATTGCTTCCTTCGCCGTGAGGTATCTCTTCTCTCCTGCTTGTAATCGAACCACCAGAGTAGCTGGGTACTGGAGCCGAAATTTAATTCCAGCCAGGTATAGCTTCTTTTTAATGTTCACATATTCTCTCTGTTTACTTCTCATTGAGGGTATTTGATCTTGAAACATCCACAAGGTGGCACCATTCCATTGTATTGATTTCTTTTGCCTTGCTGCAGCCAACACAAACATTTTTTCCTTATAATTGAGAACGCGCATAATGATTATTCGGGGTCTTGCTCCCGGTGGTGGCATCTCTCTCAGAGCCCTGTGTGCTCTCTCTAAGTTCTAGGCCTCTCCATATGGCGTGGGGCCAAACAGCTTAAACAGAATATCTTGGATAAAGAGAACACAGTCCGAGCCTTCTGCCCTCTCGGGGATCCCAGCCAGGATCAGGTTATTCCGTCGACTCCTCGACTCCTGGTCTTCCAACTTCTCCTCCAGTTTTTTAAGTTGCTTCCTGACTGTCACTAACTTCTGTTCCACAGCTGAGACTTTCCTTTCTTGTGATACGATTCGAACCTCCACGTCACCCATCCACTGTGCCAGTGACTGCAGCGCCGGCTTGACAGCTGCGAAATCAACTATGAGACCCTGTAATAGGTGTTTAATTTCCTGGAGGTCTTCACTGCTTGAACTAGCCCCCCCCTTGCACTCCTGCCCCCTCCTCTTGGTCACTGGGAGTGGGGGACTGAGGCTTTGGCCTTTAGGAGGCAGGAGACCTCGCCGCCAAGGGCTCCACTAAATCGGACTCCATTTCCACTTTACACCGTGGCTAGACGTTGCTCGCAGATGTTCCCATGGCACAGGCTACAAACCGACGACCTTCTCTTTTCCGCTGGATCGCCACCAATCAGGTCTACCTAAACCTCGCAAGCCAAAAAGAGGTATTTTAAAGAAAGTTGCCCAGTCCCAAAGAGATTGTAGCTTATTTAATAAGCTTAGGGCCTTGGAGCAGCTCGGAAGACGTCCTCTCGGTTCAGCTCATCACGTGATCCCTAGAACTGTCACCTCTTAAAACACAACAGAAGACCCTCAGTCAAGCCAGGTATTTCTTTGTCTCTGGGCAGGGTAAGCAGCAAAAATCTCAATAGAGACAGGTGCTATGGAGACAGACCCTATTGCAAGAATGTAACTTAGAATTTAGAATATGTGTTTGAAAAACTCTGCAGCCACCTTCCACCCTGGCAGTTGTCAGCTTTGTGTCTATAGCCAGAGTGGAATAGTGGCTTTTGAATCTAGCTAAAAAGCTACCAAACATATATGCAGATTTCAAATTTTGGAAAAAAAACAAAAACACCCCCAAACAAATTAAAGCAAACATATAAATGTAAAAATGTAAATATAAAGAAATAGCACAAGTTACAATTGTAGAGAAAGACTTCAATTGTAATGCTCCTGTATCCGAAGTAAAATTAACTGATTATTATAAAAACCTATTTTCAGGTTCTGGAAGGGGAGGCAGGGTGGTAGAGTGAAACCATAGTGAGGGATACCTGAGAAGAAATATTACTACTTTGAGTAATTTTTTCTTTTAACCCCAGGAATCCCTCATTCCGGGTCATAATGTCGCACGCTTAATAACGTACAGTATTATGCCTAAACCCGGACCTGTGCACTCCCCAAGTTGGACCCCTCAGAGTTGAGAATCTTTATTGGGGGAGGTCCGGGGGCACAGCTCCCCCGTAGCGGGGATGTGGGGGGCAGAGCCCCCCACAGATCCAAGACATGATGCCTCATGTCATTAATCGCGCAGCTTGATAGTGCCATGCGGCATTATGTCTTGCGTCATAATGACCCCGTGCCTGAATCCCTCATTTAGGTTTTCACTCTATGTAGACTATACAACAGTACCTTGGGAGGTTGGGTCCAGACTCTACTTTGGAAAAAGGTTCTGCACTACAGCAGTTTCAAAGTTGATATCCCTGCTGGACTGTATGTCCAGACAATAGTGCTTCATGAAAGTGTACTATTTTCCATTTAGCTGCTTTGTATATGTCTAATAAGGGGATGCCCCTTGAGGATGCCACAGAGGCAGAGGTTCCCTTTGTGGAGTGTGCCCTTAAACCTCTGGGTGGCATTTTTCCTCCTTTTTCATAGCAGAACTGAATGCAAGAGACTAACGAGCAGAGCTAGACCTCTTGGAAGCTGGTTTACCTTTGCCAAACTCACCACAGGTAACAGAAAGCTGAGTGTTTTTGGATCTGACATCTTTTGTCCTGTCCATATAGATGCTCAGAACTCATTTTAGGTCAAGGCTGTGCAATTTTTGTTCACCTGTACTGGAATGTTTCGGGTAAAGCACAGAAAGTGTTACTGGTGGTTCAAGTGAAATTCAGATACCACTTTAAGTAGGAATTTCCTATTTGTTCTAAAGACTACCATTTCCCTGTTGAAGATTATATAAATTGGTTCTGTGTAGAGGGCTTCCAGCTCACTTACCCTCATAGCAGAGGTCATGGCAATCAGGAATATGGTTTTCCATGTGACTTACTTTAGGTCAGCAGTGTCCATAAGCTCAAATGGAGCCTACATGAACCAGACAAAGCAGGAATTGAGATCCTATAGTGGGACTGGGTCCCTTACAGGTCCCTACAGGTGGGTACACGTAACTGAGACCTTTTAAAAAGCCTTTTGAAAATGGATTGAAAGGCAAGCAGGCCCAGTGGTGCTGAGGGTTGAGGTGCTAGGATTGAGAACCCTGAGGCACACCCCACACCTGATTTGCAAAGATGCAGGAGAGGTCAAACTGTAATTGTTTCTCCTGTTGTTGCCTGCAGGGTTGGGGTGAGGTGTTAGGGTTGGAAACCCCAACACCACATTTCCCTACTTTTGTTGGTTTAACCCTAACTAGTGCATTAATGAGCTTTTTTTGCAAAGAATTTACTTACTTTTTGAGATAGTATAATTCTACCCTCATTTGCCTGTGGGAGTGCAGGGCCCTCTGGGCCCTGTGCTTCCCATCCCTCCAAAGATGCATACATATGTTGCTGTGGAACTGCAGGGCCCTCTGAGCCCTGTGCTTGCATTTGTAGCAAAACAGCAACCAAACTGTCAGCAAAGTCTTCTTATTGCTCCACCTCATGAAACTGGTACTGAAAATTTTCAAATACCCACCAAAACATTTTTCTGTGCCACCACAACATCACTCTATGCCACAGATGCAAAAACACAGGTGGGCCAGGATTTGAAAAATGACAGCTGTGAGAGTTCATGAGGTGGTATAAAAATGGCTATATAGAAAATCTGGGATCAAAATATTTAAAATTACCAAAGTTATGGGCAAGCATAGCAAATTTTCAATGCATGTGCATAACTTTGCCATTTTTTAATATTTTGACCCATATTTTCACCATAACCTTCTTATGATCCCTCCTCATGAACATGGGTGGTGAAAATTTTCAAATCCTGCCCAAAACGTGATTTTGCCAGTCAACCACAAAAATCACCTTTTGGGCTGGACTTGCATAATTACACCACCATTGTTCTCGAGGCGGGTCCTAAAAAGGCCATGTTGAAAATTCGGGGTCAAAATAGGCCAAAATGACAAAGTTATGCATCAAAGTAAAATATCTCATTGAAATACATTGCACCACAATTACTTTAGTGTCTCCTATTGCAGTTGGCAGTTTCAACAGCAAGACATGTCTTCAGCTGGAGAATGGATCCTCACCCTGGGACCTGTTCAGGTGAGGGCATGTGAGGTGTGTGGGGGTGTGCAGGGTGGTGGGTGCTCAGTGGGAGTTCGGGGTGGAGGGGTTGGATCAACAAGGGACTGCTTTCTTTTCTACAGGTTTTGAAAAAAAGACATTGAGGTACTGTTTTGCTATTTCAGTCAGTATGACAATCAGAGGGTGGGGGGTGCCACTAGACACAAGGGAAAGAGAAAAAATCATGGGGACAGCAATTGGAGGGTACCACTAGACACCAGGGAAAGACAACACTTAAGGGGGACAGCGGTCGGAGGGGTGGGGTGCCACTAGACATCAGGGAAACAGTAAAACATACAGGGACATTAATCAGAGGGTGGAGGGTGCCAGTAGATACCAGGGAAATATTAAAAATTATGGGGACAGCAATCAGAGGGGTGGGGGTGCCACTAGACACCAGGGAAACAGTACAAAATACCAGGAAGGCAATTGGAGGGGTAGGGGTGCCACTAGGCACCATGGAAACATTGTAAAATACAGGAACAGCAATTGGAGGGTGGGGTACCAGTAGACACAAGGGGAAAAGATGAACTTATGGCTCAGGATCCTGTTTCATATGGCTGAATTCTTTTTGCGTTTGGCCTTACCAAAAAAGTGGAAGCAAATCATGAAAAAGGATGTTCAAATAAAAGAAAAACACACATTTGAGGGTCATTTTTATACAGACTAAATGCAGAATCCACCTAACAGTGTCCCGTTGAATGAGCTATATATGTTGGTGTCTCTGCTCAATGTCATTTTTGTTGGTTTTAACATTATATTTTGGGGGTGATGGTAAACAAGATGGTGGCATATAAAGAAAGATTTTTTTCCTCATGAAAAAGGATTCACCCATACAGAAAAGGATCCTTTTTTCATATGACTAAATTCTTTTTTCGTTCCCATCTATCATGAAAGTCGCTACTGAGCATGCTCAGAACTGAAATTTTTAAAAATTAATAACTTTGGAATGGATTAATATTTTTTCACCAAACTAGCAAAAGGCATATCTGTGGGTCAAGGCCTTTTGCACTCTGGAAATTTCAGACCAAGATTCCTAACCATCTGGGCACTAGTGGTGGACAAAGAAAACAGCAAAAAATCCTGAAAAATCACTTTTTTTTTTACTATCCAGATCTCAGAATCCGCACATCCGATTGCAGCAAAAGTTAGGACATCCAGGGATCTACCCCCACAAGACCATGTATGCAAACTTTCATGCAAATCTGTTGAACGGTTGCGAAGTTATTAACTCATTCTACCCATTGGCGCCTTTAGACGTCACTTACTTTTGCAACCTGTGTTGCCAGTAGCGCCCTGAGATGTCTCCATATGCCATCTGTTGTTTCAGATGGACGTCCTGTGGTGTCATCATATTTTCAGTGAAACTGCAAGCCAGCCAATCAGCAGACACCTATTTGTATCGTGTCTGCCAATAGAGGGTCATCTTACTCACAGTTTAAAAAAAAAAATTGGTCACGATTGAAATTTAACCCCTTAGAAGCCCTGGGAAGTTTTGTGTCTGAGTGGAGCACCGGAAGTGCCAGTCTGACTGGCTGAGCTGCACTTACGAGCTATTTAATTTTAATACAGAACCCAAATTTTAAAAAGTAAAGCACCAGTTTTGTAGAATATTATATTAACAAACCAAATAGTGCCCTGTATAGTTTGGCTGTTGTAATTTTAACAAAACAGAGCTTCTACAGTATCATGCTGGTCCCCATCAAAAACGTGAGACAGGAAGTGAGCTGTAAACCAAAAAGACTCTCCCTTCTGACTGGATTTGCAAAATAAAAAGCTCTCTTTTTCAGAAATGTAAGCAGGTAGTTCATAAAAGAACTAAATTCTAGAGCCTGTTTCTTTGTAGTTTTAATAAATAAAGCCTTTATGACTAAACCAGAGTCCTCTGAAATCTGTGCTGCATGTCAGAAAAACAGAAAACCGGAAGTCCCTTGCTGTGATCCTCTCACATCATTCAGAGTGCACAGGAGCCCAAATCTGCCACTTTCTGCTTATATTTCTAAAAAAAATAACCCTGTATTTGAAAAGAAAGCATCAAAGCAATGTAGCATTTATGCCTGCTTTTTCACACATTCCGGTTTGGAAACTGATTCACCTTCAATACTTTTATCACTAAATGCCACATTGCCTTGATGCTTTCTTTTCAAATACAGGGTTATTTTTTTTAGAAATATAAGCAGAAAGTGGCAGATTTGGGCTCCTGTGCACTCTGAATGATGCGAGAGGATCACGGCAAGGAACTTCTGGTTTTCCGGTTTTTTGACATGCAGCACGCATTTCAAAGGACTCTGGTTTAGTCATAAAGGCTTTATTTATTAAAACTTCACAGAAACAGGCTCTAGAATTTAATTCTTTAATGAACTACTGGCTTACATTTCTGAAAAAGAGAGCTTTTTATTTTGCAAATCCAGTCAGAAGGGAGAGTCTTTTTGGCTTACAGCTCACTTCCTGTCTCACGTTTTTGATGGGGACCAGCATGATACTGTAGAAGCTCCGTTTCATTAAAAATACAGCAGCTGAACTATACAGGGCACTATTTGGTTTGTAAACATTATATTCTACAAAACTGCCACTTTACTTTTTTAAATTTGGGTTCTGTATTACAGTTAAATGGCTCGTAAGTGCAGCTCAACATGTCAAGGAACAGCGTATCTTACTGTGTGCAGTCAAATTCAACATAGTAGCACACATGTCAAACAAATGTAAACATCTTGAAAACTAAAAATGCTACACCCACACAACCAGCAGCAAAGTTGTTCAGGAGAATAAGACCTTTACAATGAGGGTAATCACTAAGCTGAAATCATTATACTTTTTAAATTATGGCCATCTGAGTACCCGAATGTCAGTGTTTTTGTGACAAATCTACCACTTCAAATGGCCATAATTTAAAAAGTATAATGATTTCAGCTTAGTGGTTACCCTCATTGTAAAGGTCTTATTCTACTGTATCACTTTGCTACTGTATGTTTTCCAGTAGCTCATGCAGTTTTCCAGATATTTACACTTGTTTGACATGTGTGCAA
This sequence comes from Neoceratodus forsteri, assembly GCA_016271365.2. Classification (NCBI taxonomy): domain Eukaryota; kingdom Metazoa; phylum Chordata; order Ceratodontiformes; family Ceratodontidae; genus Neoceratodus; species Neoceratodus forsteri. The sequence continues at coordinate 1,618,718,314 of CM057452.1, forward strand.
ATATGCTTAGAATTCTGTGCAGTGCATTAGGAATGTCACAGCAAAACAGCCTGGAGTTCCATCACCAACATTTTAAAGTCAGAATAGAGTAGAATGAGTTAAAGTACAAAATTTGGGGTTTAGGGCAATGCAGGAGAGCCACTCGACCGCTGAATACCCAACCTCTTGGGCACTAGCAACTATATTTGCAATTTTAAAACCCAACAAACCAGCACATCTTTGTGATTCTTACCATCCTATCTTGGTGCTTAATCTAGATTATAAGATCTATCCAAGTATTCTCTCCCACCGTCTAGACACTAAAATGCCTCTTCTGATACACCCTGATCAAGCAGGGTTTATAAAACCAGTCAAACCTCAGATAACATGAAAATAACCCTTTATCTAGTTGAGCATACATCCTTGACTCACACCCCACTGCTGAGTCTCAGTCTTGACATCCAAAAGGCTTTTGATAGGGTGTCTTGGCTTTTTCTTCAGCAGACCTTGGTAAAGTTTGGTTTCCCAGAGGATTTTATTAACAACATTTTGGGCGTCTACTCCAGCCCTGAGGCTCCTGCTCTTCCTGATTCCCCCTCACACGGGGCACATGAGAGGGGTGCCCTCTCTCTCCCTACCTTTTTGCACTTTACGCCAAACCAATAGCACAGTTTTTTAGACAACAAACCGGAATCAGGAGGTATCACATTTAGGATCATGAACATAAGGTTGCACTTTACACAGATGACCTCTTGGTATATATCACTGACCCTGTTGTCTCTCTTCTGGTTTTGGAACAGAGCATGGTGAAGGTGGAGATGTTGACTGGGTATAAAATAAATGCAAACAAAACAGAAACACTGTTTGTTGGAGGGAGTCCTTCTCCAGACCTGCAGAGCAAATACCAATATAAATGGCTATGCCGCTCTATTAAATATTTAGGGATCGATATATCTGCAGACCCAAAACAAGTCTTCCCCCCCTAATTATAATAAACTTTTTTCCCAGACACAGGAGGATTTAAAGTCATGGATACATTTACCGATGTCACTCCTTAATAGAATTCAGTTGGCACAGATGAATCTCCTGCCACATTTATTGTATTTAATGCAGACAGTTCCTCTGTTATTTATGAGAAAGGAGGAGAGAAAGCAGAATAGGGCAATTTCCAATTATCTATGGTGGGGGGGCCTTGGGTATCCCTATGTAAATTACAGGTGCCTAAGGGGGCTTGGTGTTTCCAAGCTGGTCAGGGTATGCCCTAGCATCGCAGCTGGAAACATGTCGGTGTGGCTTGCACCTCAGATGCAAGAACCACAGTGGACTATGATTGAGAGGGTGAGTTCATCTCTCCGTTTAGATCATTCTACTGTGTTCCAGCCCCCGTCCTTGGTACCTATAGCTGAAAAGTTTAATATTTACTAGAAGCTACTTGCAAAGCTGGATTAGCTACCTGAAGCTACCTAGAAACTGGCAAAGGGTGCAATGGGTTGGTATGCCAGCCTGGGATACTTCTTTCTTGCCCGTGAAAATGGATCCGGGGTTTAGGAGATGGGGAAGGTGTGGACTATTTCACATCTATTAATATTATGACCAGGGAATATTCAAGTCTTTCCAGGAATTACAATCTGAATTTTTTCTCTCTCAAAGAGACTTTTTCTGGTACTTACAAATTAGACATTTCCTAGAGACCGCCCTGGGGTTACATGTGGCCTCCCTTAGCGTACCTTCCTTATTGTCTATGTTGGTTCTTGTACAAGGGGAAGTAGTTCCCAGGTATCTAGTCTCCTGCTTTTATAAGGCGGAGATGTCATTCAGGGGCGTAGCCAGAATTTGGTGGTGGTGGGTTTCCAAACATGTCTGGGGGGGGTCCGGGGGCATGCTTCCCTGGAAAATTTTGAAACTTTTGGAGTTAAATGGTGCAGTTTCATGCATTTTCAGTAACTGCTTGCAACCATCCTTCACTGGTTTTCAACTTATTTCAAAAACATTTTTTATCTGGGGGTGGGTCGGCAATCATCTATGGATTCCTGGCCTGCATGTAGCAATATTCTGACATCTGGGAATAATCTTTAACCTTGTTGATGTCCGAGTCCCCTCTTCATATATTTGTAACCTGGCCTTTTTCTTAAATGCAGACTTCTAAAGGGCTGCTTAATACAGCCCATCATTTGCACATGAGGCTTTTACCAGGTCATAATATCTCACCTCTTACATCCATGTACCACAATCATGCAATTAAAAAGCTAATATATTCATCTTCAGTGAGTCATTAAATGCTTTTTTCCCTGCATGGACCATACAGCGACCCACTGGGTTTAAATTGTTCCATTAGTACTCCCTGCTGACTGATAAAAAATTTAGTGTATACAGTATATTGTGTATGTATACTGGTTATATTCTGGTAACAAGGTTAAAGATTATTCCCAGATGTCAGTATAACACTACATGCAAGTCAGGAGTCCATAGATTTCACCCTTCCCCTCAAAAATTTTTTTTTGAGATTAGTTGAAAACCAGTGAAGGATGGGCTAAGAACTGGAAGCAATGAATTACTGACATAGTAGGTCCTTTTATCAGCCATATTTCCTCCTTTTTTCCCTTTACATATGAACATACGAATGTGCCAGCAGAAACAGACCACCGGTCAATCTAAGTCTGCTCGAGTGTGCAGCTAGCACCCCTAGTTTGCAGCTGCCCATCCCCCCTCCCATTTGTCATCCCACTGCCAGCCCCCACCTTCCATACCCTCACTCTCCCCTGTTCCCTGTCCCATGCCCTTTTGAAACTGTTCACAGATTTACATGATACCACCCATTTTGGTAGGGCGTTCCATTTTGCTACCACCCTCTCTGTGAAACACTGTCTCCTCATTTCCTTCCTAAATCTTTCCCCCTCTATTCTTAGCGCATGCCCCCTGGTGACCCTCCCCCTACTTAACTTAAAGACCCCATCTGCCCCATCCTTATTTATTCTCCTCAGATACTTGAATGTCTCTATCATGTCCCCCCTGTCCCTTCTAGCCTCCAGGGTGTACATATTCAGGTCTCTCAGCCTGCTGTCATAGTCTGTCCCTTCCATTCCACATATCAACTTTGTTGCCCTCCTCTGCACCCCCTCCAGTAGCCTGATATCAAGCTCTAGGTATGGCCTCCAAAACTGCACACAATACTCTAAGTGCGGCCTTGCCAGTGACCTGTAGAGGGGCAAGATCACCTCTCTTTGCCTGGATGAAAAAACCCTCGCTATGCACCCCAGCATTTTGTTTGCTTTTGCAGCCGCTCTCCTGCACTGGGCAGTGTTGTCCATGGTCCCTGTTATCATTACTCCTAGGTCCTTCTCCTTCTCAGTGATCCCTAGCTTAACCCCTCCCAGACAGTATTCTCTCCTTGGGTTCTTCACTCCAAAGTACATAACCTTACACTTCTTTGCATTGAACCCCAGCTGTCACCTCTCTGACCACTCCTCTAGCTTGCTTAGGTCCCCCTGCAGCTGCTTCCATCCCTCCTTTCCATTCACCACTGCTCCAATTTTGGTGTCGTCAGCGAACAGACTTATCTTGCTCACCACCCCATGTGCAATGTCTGATATGAAGAGCCTGGACAATACTGGCCCCAACACAGAGCCCTGTGGCATCCCACTTATCACCAGCCTTGGAGTGAAGAGCTACCCTCTCACCACCACACATTGGAACCTCCCACTCAGCCAGCTTGTAATCCAGTTCATCATTTTTGCCCCTCCCCATACACCAGTTAGCTTCCCACCAACCCATCCATGAGGCACAGAATCGAAGGCCTTGCTGAAGTCTAAGTAAAGAACATCCACTGCATGACAGACTTCCCTGAAACAAACCCATGCTGCCTCGCATCCTGGAGGCCATTGTCCTCCAGGTACAACACCGGTCTTTCTTTTAGCATTGTCTCCATGAGTTTGCACACCATGGAGGTGAGACTTACTGGGTGATAATTACCCGGTTCATCCCTTGGTCCACTCTTGTGTATACCCAGTGCCTCATCTCCCTCCCTCCCTGACTGATGGTGGACTGTGTCACAGTATAGCTTGTTATATTAGTTTTAACTGTGAACTGAGACTAGTCACAAACTTGGTACTTATAATCAGCAATAATGTTTTCTTTTTTTTTTTTTCCTTTTTTCCCCAACCCAGTTCTTCATTCCAGGGCTCTCTACCTAGGCTTTTCTGCCCCTCAGACTAAGCGTTGCCTGTGTGCAGTTAAACCGCATGGAATAATGCTGCCATGGCCCATCTCAGACTATGGTGGGGACACAGTGATTCAGGCACTTCAATTCTAGCACTGCAACAAGTCTGGGGACAACTGCAGGTGAGCTTTTCAGTCTGCCCTGGCCATGAGGACCACCAAGATCCTAGCTGCAGGGACGAGTGACACATTAGTTGACAGATGGTCAGATTTCATTTTTAGCAACCACCTAGTCTGTGAAAAAAAGCAGTCGCACTGATCAGACAAGACTACCAGAAGATCTCTCTCACACACTGATGCAGAAAACTGCCTCATGTCATCATGAGTCTGCTCTCTGGTTGCAGACTAGGCCTAGGCGAATTTTGCAGATTTTGCTTCCGCTGAATTTTTGAGAAGTTCCGCAATTTTCGCTGAATTCCACCATATATACACCATCCACGAATTCTGGAATTTTTCTCGGAATTCATTGCCAAACTGTGGAAATAACTGTAGTACTGTGGAAAATATGTGTCGGATCACGGAACTCGCCTGTTAGTGAAAGAATCTGCCGTTCATGCTTAAATCACAGAATAATATATTCCACGAGTTGTTTAATCATGTGATTCAGTTAATTTAATCAGAAAATTAATTAGAGAAGTACTCCTTTTTACTGCCACTCTCTGTCAGCTAAATGCTCTAATTTTTCTGAAGTTAAATCAGACTTCCGATTGAATATTATAGTTAATTCAAAACATTCCGATTTTAAAATTTTCAGTGATAATATTCTGCAGTTTTTCCTGAAATTCTGACATTAATAATTTTATTCTGCAGAACACCCTTCAAAAATTCCGCAGTTACCTGATTGTCTGATTTAGATTCCATTAGGTGGGGTTTTGGTGTCAAAGGTTCATGTTATTACAGCAACCACCTTCCCCCTCTCAGTCAAGTGACTGCTGCTCCTGGCTTTCTGTGCAGTTCTTTAGAGTTTGGTGAAGTGGAAAGTTCTGTTGCTCTATGTGTTTGCATTTTTTGCATTCTATTAGAGGCAAAAAAACTTTGCCTTTCATTTTTTGATGTAAATACTTTTAAATCATTTTGTTGCTGGATCCTCCTTCAGCTATCTGATATATGATTCTGATATCTTGATTAACTTCAATCAATAGTTAAAACAGATACACAGTGCACAGTGTCTGCAGTTTTACTTTCAAACTGCAGTTTAGTATTTTGAAACAAGAAATACTGTGAGAGTGTGTTCTTATTAATCCTAAACAGTATTCTTAGATTGATATACTGATTTGGTTGTGATACTCTTGTCGGTATATGCACTTATTGGTATATTTTTTTTGTCTGCTACTTAAAATCAGATTTTTAAAAAGATGGTAGGAAAGAGGGCAGGTAGTGTGCAAGGCAGACATGGACGTAGCAGTGCAGAGGTTCCTTTGACTTGTAACTCTCCTCCTGAAGCTCTTGCTAAAATTTTTGGTGCTATGGATATGGAATTTGATTCTGGCGCAGGTTCTTCCAGCATCAGCACTGTAGGTCCTGTGGTTGGCAGTACAGTGGGTGCAAGTAGTAGCAAGTTAGGTACAAAATTGTCTCTGATAGCTCAGTCTTCCTCTGGTGGTGTAGTTGGTAAGGGAGGAATCAGTTATCAGTTACTCCCGAGTGTAGGTATTAGTACCAGTACTAGGAGCAACAAAATTAGTAATGCTAATGATAGCAGCAGCAGCAGCCAAGTTAAGTGCAAGGGTGGGTACTGAAATCTGCAGTTGATGTTGTTGTATTAATGATTGATTTGCAGGATGATTCTCGGCATGAAAGCCAGGATTTTATATTATTTGTGATGGGTTCACAGTGTTTAAGTAGCACTTGTGATACTCAGGACGATGCTCGCACAGACAAGGTGGTTAGTACAAATGTTGAGTCTAGTAATAGTAAACTGTAATTGATTGTGGTTCGACTGGTAATAACGCTTTGCTGATGATTAGTGAGGAAAAGGAGGATATGATAAAAGACATTACCGTCAGTGACAGTGATAGTGTGGAGGATATGACAGAAGACATTACTGTCAGGGACAGTGATAGTGTGGAAGATATGACAGAAGACATTACCGTCAGTGACAGTGATAGTGTGGGAGACATGATAGAAGACATTACTGTCAGTGACAATGATAGTGTGGAGGATATGACAGAAGACATTACCGTTAGTGACAGTGATAGTGTGGAGGATATGACAGAAGACATTACTGCCAGTGACAGTGATAATGTGGAGGATATGACAGAAGACATTACTGTCAGTGACAATGATAGTGTGGAGGATATGACAGAAGACATTACAGTTAGTGACAGTGATAGTTTGGAGGATATATCAGAAGACATTACTACCAGTGACAGTGATAGTGTGGAGGATATGACAGAAGACATTACTGTCAGTGACAGTGATAGTGTGGACTAAATGACAGACGACATTACTGTCAGTGGCAGTGATAATGTGGAAAATATGATAGAAGACATTACCGTCAGTGACAGTGATAGTGTGGGGGACATGATAGAAGACATTACCGTTAGTGACAGTGATAGTGTGGAGTATATGATAGAAGACATTACTGTCAGTGACAGTGATAATGTGGAAAATATGATAGAAGACATTACCTTCAGTGACAGTGATAGTGTGGGGGACATGATAGAAGACATTACTGTCAGTGACAGTGATAGTGTGGAAGATATGATAGAAGACATTACCGTCAGTGACAGTGATAGTGTGGAGGATATGATAGAAAACATTACATTACTGTCAGTGACAGTGACAGTGTGGAGGATATGATAGAAGACATTGCCATCAGTGACAGTGATAGTGTGAAGTATATGATGGAAGACATTACCTTCAGTGACAGTGACAGTGTGGAGGATATGATGTAAGATATTTACTGTCGGTGACAGTGATAGTGTGGAGGCTATTGCTGGTGTTCAAGATGACGCTGTTATAGACCTTGATTACCAACCTCCCCATGTCCCTGTTAAGGACTCCTCTACCTGTCCCCAGAATGTAGATCTGTCACAGGCAATGACTGAAAGATCAGTGACTGTCAACTTGCAATCACAAAAAGTATTGGTGTCAGTAGTATGCAGCACAAGCGCCCGCAGCAGCAGGTGAAACATGAGTCATAGCAGCAGGAGCAGCAGCAATACCCAGTCAGCACTAATCCAGAGTGTGGTTCCCCCTTCTAAAAAGCAGTGTAGAGTGAGCAAATCTCTTGTGTGGGACTTTTTTCATTGCAAGACGATGATAGTACAGCCGTTTGCCATCAATATGCAGAGCTAAAGTAAGTCATTGCAAGGCAGGGTCACACTTAAGTATAAGAGGTATGCACTCACATTTGCAAATCAAGCACACAATTTGCTGGCAGCAGCATAAACGCTAGGCCTCAAATGAAGAAAGCGGTGATTCTGTTCCCCTACACAAGTATTTATTGGAGCCATTTCACACTGACAGTGGTGTTACTCCACCCCAACTAACCTCCACTCCCAAGTGGTCTGTAGTTCTAAGTCAGTCATCATCCTCTACCTCATTCTTCTCTGCATTTTCAGACTTCCCTTGCCACAGTATCCTGTCACACCTCCTTCCAGTTCCCCAGTCATCCATACTCAATTGACACTTTCCAAGGAGGTGGTCACTATGAGGCAACTGAATATTAAGGAGGCATTGTCAAGAATACCAAGTACCAACGCAATCATCCAGTTGCAAGTCACTTGAATGCAGCAGTTGCCCAAATGCTTGCAACGGATCTTCTACCTTATTCCTTTGTTGATGAATCTGTTTTTTGGCAGCTCATGAATAAGGCGATACCCAAATATGAACTTCCAAGCCGAACATACTTTTCTATGAAAGGTGTCCCTGAGCTGTACAACCCACTTTGTTGTGCAGTTCCTCATACATTGTCACATTCTGCTGTCAGCACTGTGCATCTGACCACTGATATCTGGACCAGTGATCTGGGATCCACAGACAGCTTCATGTGTGTTGCAGCACATTGGGCACACATCCCTGGTGTGTGTAGTACTTCACCTTTTCCTGTAAGTGACTGCCATTTTAAAACCACATACAGCAGCAGTGGTGGTGTGTATCAGCATGTGACAATAAGCATGCAGGGTATGCATGGCCCGCACACAGCTGAAAGAATTCTGGAACGTTTAAATGAGACAGTTTCTCATTGGCTCAAACCACATGGAACACAAAAAAAATCATACGTCACTACATCGCACCATGTGAACGGCAGAACACGTTAAACATGGAATTGTAGACATCTCACCACTACAGCAGTTGTACTACTTAACAAGAATTCTGTGACTAATTCTGGGGTCTTGCAATGTTTGATCTGTGGATTTCTCTGTTCGGTGTACTTCAATTGCAGAATATATTTCTGTGGAACAGTTACGCTTTTCTGTGGAACTATATTATGCAATTTAAGTACGCCAAATAGAGAAATCCATAGCACATTAAAGGCAAAATTTTGCAAACACTGCATAAATTCCACAGGAGGAATAAAAATTTTGCACAGGCCTACTGCAGACAACTACGTGACCACCCCTGTACAGTCATCTGACCGCAGAATCGTCGATCCATCCAAGGCTCCTTATCTGTATCCAGTGGCAGGGCCAGGCTGATTTCCACACTCATTTGCCGACACCTGCTGTCTCATCTTGCATGCTCTGCAGCACCTTAAAAAATACAGTACATGTACTCAGTGTGGCTGCTCAGGCTGTCGGGGGTGGACCTGGTGTCGCTGCTCAGGAGGCTGTGAGTAAAAGTGGTGGGGGATTAGATTTACAAGGCAAAAAAGTTTGGCATGTGGGGGGAGGTCTGTGCTTCCAGGAACACACCCTCCCGCTATGCCTATGTCGTTTGTTAGATTCCCCTGGGAAAAGGTTCAGGAACCGTGGGAGGTGGATTTGATTATCAAACTTACACAGAACGATTGGTTGTGGATCTGGCATCACCAGCACCATATCATAGGCTCATACTTTTGGTGTGAATTTGGGTGGAAGGTGACAGCCAGATACTTCCATATGCCCCAAATTATGGCTAAGTTCTCTGCTTCCAGAGACTCAACATGCTGGAGGGGATGTGGTGCTAAAGTCTCTGCCCATGTTCATGTTTTCTGGTATTGCCCCTCTCTTTCTCAGTTCTGGGAAGGAGTCTTGCAGTTGTTTACTGAGCTGTTCTATGAGATGAATGGCCTAACCTCCAAGACGGCCATTTTGTTACATTTCCCTCAACACTTTCGGCAAAAACATCATGTGTATCTAGCTTCAGTGCTCCTGTCAGTGGCGAAGAAGGTTATTACTAGTGTAACCCCCCTGCAAAAGACTTCCAGGAGCTTGCTTGAATGCTCCAAGCCTGAATGGTGTTTGGCATTTAAGCCATTTATCAGTGAGTGTTTTTAGAACCTCTGGTACTGTCTCTTTAAGAGCTGTCTGCTTGCAGACATAATTAGTTTGTATGGGGACTGTGTGTTTCTTTGATTGAGTACCACTAAGCTGCTGCCAATTCACTTCATTTTTGCAGTCACTAGGAGTGCAAAGGGAACCTATCTGACAGATGTAACTGTTTGCCAGAAATTATTTAGAGTAATAATGAAATTACAGTATGTCTAACCTGCTTTCTTTGCAGTCAGAACTGTGTCTGCTAGTTCCCCATTCTAGTTTTGAACTGCTGAACTGGACCAATCAGTGTGGGGTAAGCTAGCTCTAAAATGGTGCCTTGGACGAATCAGAACTTGGACTCATAATCTGAGCCAGCCACAAGAGGATTGTATGGGCAGTGACTCTGGGAGATGTAGTTTAGACTTCAGCACCTTTTTGGACCAACAGCAGCAGCCTATTGTGAGTGACAGCCAATCCAGTCAAGAACTGGGAGGAACTCAAAGGAAGTGCCCGGTTTTGTCAGTTGGAGATTCAGTTGAGCTTTGGCAGTGAAGAAGGAAGGAGCCCTGTGCTTTTCAGTGTGCAGTTTTAGTCAAAACGTGTAAGGCCCAGAGTTCGGTCTGCAGCTTGTGTAACAGCTTGTTAGGACTGAATCGTCCTGTGAAAAGAATCAAGGATCTCTGAAGAGTAGAAACCAGGCTCACCCTGTAGAAGACTGGAGGAATTGCTGAAAATTGCACTGGGTCTGTCAGGAACTGAATCTGCTGTGTGTTCTCCGGGTATTGTGCAGTAATTGCGATCGGGATACAGATGCAGCCTGCCTGGTATAGTGCTTTTTTATATGGATGTGTGAAGAGGTTTGTGTACCTCAAGTGAGCCCTGCTGACATTGAAGGACCCTATCTTATTTGGAGGTCGTGAGTACTAATTCAGGGTCGCCTCCCTGTTGAATTGCCACATTAAATCCAAAATGGAATTACTGTACTGCTGACTGTTTAATTCTCCTTTCTGTGTGAAAGGGCCCCACCAGCTGCCACGATTTGGACTAGCCACTAGGGCTTGGGTACCCAGGGACAGTAACTGATAGGGATAGGCCTGTGCACAGAGCCATAGGTAGATTATTAGAGTGATAAGCTAATTAACCTGATTTCCCCCTGTCCTTGTTATATCCCCCTAAATAAATCAGAGCTGCTTGTTTCAGCAAAGTTATACTGCCTGAGGTATTTGTCTATGTTAAAGTACTGTACGTGATTGTTGCACTGTATCTCATTTCACAGGAGGTCCCAGTGCCGGAACCAGACCTGGGGGTAAGTGTATACTGTGAAGGTAATTCTGATATATTGTGTGGGCCACTAGTGGGAAGAAAGGGGGTTGCAGTGTCCCAGAGGGCTGTGACCAAGTTAGTTTAACTATTGCAAACCCTGACCTCTGGGTGGAGGCACCCGCCATTGGATCCAGGCCCTCAACCTGTTAGTGGCAAATCAGGCAGGTAGTAGCCTCTGGGATAGCGCCAACTAGGGGTTACATCTTGAGGCTGACCGCTGGGATTGTGTGTCCTCTAGTGGCCAGATTTACGAACCACTGTTAAGAAAAAATGGGTACCCGACAGAGTGGCTGTGCACCGGCTGGTGGAGGGTGTTCTGGGGAGGAGATCGACCCCCAAAATGCTATGCTTATCCTGGACATCCCCTGGGTATCAACGGACACTGTGCAGGAGTACTTTCCAAGGTGGAAGGTTTACAAAACCCTGTGGTGGTGGGTCGGCATGCTAATCTGCTCACCCACACTTTCCTGGCCCTAGTAGAGTTTAAGAATCCCATAGATAGCTCCAAAGTGCCACAGACCATTACCCCAGAGGAGCCCTCACTGCTTGGAGAGTGATAACTAAGGACAGTAAAGACCTGGGGAATCAGCCCCCACCACTATCTGAAACTTTTGAGGAGAAATTTGCTGAATGGTTGCTGGGAGAGGGAAACTGTGGAGGACTTGAAGAAACTATTCTTGCCACCTGGGGTGTTCCTCCCCAACACCCTCTCCTGCTCCAGTGCCCGTAATGGTGGCTGAACCAAGGCAGACTCCTATTTCTGCACCTGCCATTAGTCACGACTCTTACCGAAGGTTGAGGATCTTCTCTGGCACCTCCCCACCCCCAAGGGAGGATGACTGGGAGACCTGGATAGACTATGTTGCCCCCAAGTGCTAGAATGGCAATGTTCGAAGGCTAAAAGCAAAAGAGGGTTAGTGAGCCTCCGAGGTCCTGCCCTGGCTACCATCCGTGCTAAACGGGCCAGTAACCCTTGAAGCGACTGCACAGGCCTATCTTGAGGCCTTGGAGAATGTGTATGGGAGCCCAGATTCTGATGAGGACCTATGGTGGAGAGTAAGAAATGCACAACAGTACCAAGGGAGTTGTTGTCTGTGTATGTCTCTCGGCTGGAAAAATTGTTGCAAGAATGCCTCAGAAAGGGTAGTTTGCCAGCGATTGAACTGGACCGAACCAGACTGACAGAATCCTTAAGTCTGCCCCCTTTCAGAACTGCTGTTGCTTCAGTTACGCCTGGCAAATCGACTGGAATCCCACCCTCCTATGATGAGTTAATGAGAGAAATTGAGTTGAGAAAAGGCGACCGGGGGTACCTGCACCAACAGCGGTGGCTACGACCCAAGTGACTGAGGGTGACCCATCAAGTGAAGTTCAGAGGCAGAGGTTGACAGTCAATGAGTGCTCTGACAAGGAAAAGATATGCCACAATGGGCGAACTGTTGAGAGAGATCCGGGAATTCAAAAACAGTCCCTTTATGAAGGCCACGCCTGCAGTCACGGGCCCTGACCTATATCCGACTGCATTTTGCTATGGGTGGGGTACCCACCCATGTATCTCCTGCTGATAACAGCTCCAAACTCAATTCCTTGACCATGGAAGTGGAGAAACTGACGAGATGTCTCCAAATGCTTATCATGCCAGACAGAGATGGCACCCAGGTTTCCAGTTAGTAATACACTTCGCCCTGGCTCCCAGTGTGGCGCCTCGGCCAGCTCAAACTCCAGAAAGTATGTTTTGCTATAATTGTGGGAAAGATGGGCACATGAAAAGGGAATGCCAGTCCCCAAAAGACACTGACAAAGTTGCATATAGGCTACAAGGAGAGCTTCGAGAAGAAATCAGTGGTTAAGAGGTGCACGACATGATCCCAGTGAGGGCACCAAAATGCTAATTCATCCTTTGTGGCAAGGTCAGTTGCCCAGGCCCCCACTACCGCTCTCCAGACTGGTCCAGAATAGTGGGTCCCTCCATGGAGACCACTGTAAAGGTGAATGGAGTGTCTACAAGAGCTGTATTAGACAGTGGCTCCTAAGTGACAATTATGTTCCAGGATTGGTATCAGAAGCATTTGTCAGACGCATCTTACAACCATTAGAAGGACTGCATGTATGGGGGTTAAGTGAGAAGGCCTACCCCTATTCCGGTATATCCGAATTTGGCTGTCTTTCCCCACCTCCGTGGCTGGAGTGGCGAACAAGTAGAGACCCTAGCCTTAGTGTGTCCCCCACTGGACTGTATGATGGTGTCCCTTTGTTGATTGGAACAAATGCTCATATGTTCGAAGGCTGGCACAGTTGTGTTATGAAAAACAGGGGTCAAAGACTAGTAGAGCTTTAAGAGTTCTGGCTTTAATTAAGAAGGCCTATGAGGCACAGAGATGCTGAAAAACAGAACCAGAGGAACCGGTCGGAATTGTATGGAAGAAAGGATCCTGAGTCTCTGATCCTGGCCCAAATGCCCAGTGTACCTTACAGGGAGAGGTCCGTATCAGAAAGGATGTTAAGAATAAAATATTAATGTTGGATGCACCAGGCGATGGAAAATTGCCAGAGGGACTGCTGGTCAAGCTTAGTATTTTGCCCGCTAGAGCCCATGCTTATGCCAGAAGGGTAATGGTCCAAGTTCATAATGTGTCTGAAAGAGACCTCGAGTAAACAGAGGTTGCATCCTGGCTAAGTGCATTGTGCAGACACTGCAGTGCTACCCAGCAGCAAGAGTTCAAGGAAGAATGACAGAGTAACGCCTGACTTGTTTGATTTCGCGACTCCGCTGCCAGCTGAATGGAAAGTGAGGATCAGTGAGAAGCTTGCCCAGAGACCAGGTGTTTTCTTTAAAGGAATGGGATGTAGGATGCGCAAGGAGCTGAGCACAATATTCGCTGCATGACGAAAGACCATTTGTGAGAGGTCTCACGCCTGGCACCTGCTGACATAGATGATGTGAGACGGCATCTGCAAGAGATGTTAGCTGCTGGTGTAATACAAGAATCCAGAAGCCCTTATGCTTCCCCATTGTGGTAGTGAGGAAAAGAATGGAACAGTAAGGATGTGTGGATTATCGCACTAAACCAGCGGACTATCCTGATCAGTACACAATGCCCCGCATTCAGGATGCTTTGGACTGCCTAAACGGGAGCAAGTGGTTCTCAGTGCTGGATCTCCGAGGGTACTACCAGATCCCGATGGCCCCAGAGGACCGTGAGAAGACGGCCTTTATCTGTCCGCTTGGCTTCTATGAATTCATGAGGATGCCTCAAGGGATTTCAGGTGCCCCAGCCACTTTTCAACGATTGATGGAGCGTGCAGTGGGGGACATGAACTTACTAGACTGCCTGGTATACCTAGATGATGTTATTGTGTTTGGCAGCTCACTGGAGGAACATGAGAGCAGATTATTTAAGGTATTGGACCGACTGGAGGACTTTGGCCTTAAACTGTCCATTGATAAGTGTCAATTCTTTCAAACATCAGTAAAGTATGTGGGACACATAGTATCCACCGAGGAATAGAGACCACCCAAGTAAAGTTGAGGCCTTGACCACCTGGCCACAGCCCAAAAAATCTAAAAGAACTGCAAAGATTCCTGGATTCTGTGGTTATTATCGTGCGCTCATCAAGGACTATTCAAGAGTGATCCGCCCTTTACTTAACCTTACTCAAGGGTATCCCCCAACCCACAAAAAATACCAAAAGTCAGCGTCCCTCAAGACTGAAAGAGTGTATTTTCATCCGAGTGAAGTATTTGGGGCCCGCTGGACTCCTGATTGTGAGACTGCTTTTCATGAGATCATATATCAACTTACCCATGCTCCAGTGCTGGCCTATGCCGATCCAAGAAAACCTTACGTCCTGCACACTGATGCTAGCTTGCAGGGTTGGGGCTGTTGTACCAAGAGCACGAGAATGGCCTGAGACCAGTGGCCTTTGCCAGTAGAAGCCTGACCCCATCCGAAAAGAACTATCCTGTACATAAGTTAGAGTTCCTAGCTTTGAAGTGGGCTATTGTTGACCAATTCCATGAGTACTTGTATGGGGCTAAAATACTAGTAAAACTGACAAAATCCTTTGACCTATGTGCAGACCTCAGCTAAGTTGGATGCCACTGGCCATAGGTGGCTTTCTGCATTATCTACATATGACTATGCTCTTGAATACAGCAGGTCTGAACCACATAGATGCTGATGCTCTCCGGAGGCCTGTTCCCCAGAATGATTGGGTCCGATTGGCAGAACCTGACATTCGGGCACTCTGCCGGAAGTTTGACAGGGAGGAACAAATGTCCACGGACGCAGTGGACTGCATGGTGGATTGCTTGGGAGCCTCTGAGAATTGCATACCTGCTGCTATTGCCACTTTTCTGCAATAGACATTGGTACACTGCCTCAGCTGGACAATGATAGTATTCAGGGCTCAACTCGCGATCCCATGATCAAAGCAGCTTTAGAAGCCCTCTATGCAGGAAAAGATGTGTCCAAATTACGCCCACTGATTTGAGAACTGCACTGTTATACAAAGAAGGTCCTAAGTTGAAACTGATCAATAAACTGTTATACAGAGAAACAGTAGACAGAGGGGACAAGTAGACAAACAACAACTAGTGCTGCCCACTGCCTTCGAGACTCAGTACTGAGGTCCTTGCACAACCACATGGGGCACCTTGGTATAGACAGAACACTTGACTTGGTGAGATCCAGATTCTATTGGCCTAAGATGGGGCTGATGTGGAGCAACACATTCGAACTTGTAGTCGCTGCTTACAGAGGAAAGCTTTTCCTCAGAGGGCTGCCGCCTTGTTAACATCACCACCAGTGCACCCATAGAGCTGGTCTGTATTGATTTTCTGAGTTTGGAGTCAGATCAAAGAAATATCAGTAATGTGCTGGTGGTCACTGACCATTTCACGAGATATGCCCAAGCTTTCCCACCAAAGACCAGAAAGCATCCACTGTGGCCAAAGTACTTGTAGAAAACTTTTTGTTCACTATGGGGCTCTACAAAGAATCCATTCTGATCAAGGGAGAGACTTTGAGAGTCGCCTGATCAAAGAGATGCTTCTCTGTGGGAGTGCGAAGTCCAGAACCACTCCTTACCACCCCAGGGGACCCACAGCCTGAACGCTTCAACCGTGACTTTGCTAGATATGCTAGGCACCCTGCACCCAAAGGATAAGCCTAGATGGAGCCAACAAATTAGCACCCTGGTACATGCTTATAACTGCACCAAAAGTGATGCCACTGGATTCTTCCCCACGCCTGATGTTTGGAAGAGAAGCTCGACTACCAGTAGATGTGTGTTTTGGGTCTCTCCTGATGGGGTTCAAGCTGACAACTATTTACAGTATGTGCAAAAGTTAAAGGCCCAGCTAACTCATGCGTACCAACTGGCTCAAACCATGGCTGCCAAAAGAAATCTGGCCAACAAAGAAAGGTATGATAAAAGGTGAAAGCACAAGAACTCCAGGAGGAGATTGGGTATTGCTAAGAAATCTGGGACTGCATGGCAAGCACAAGATTGCTGACAGATGGCACCATCTCCCTCACATTGTAGTGGGCAAACTAGATGATCTGCCAGTGTACAAAGTAAGGCCTGAGAATAATTCAAAAGATGTAAAACAATGCATAGAAATCATTTACTGCCCATTGGACAAATCTTAATTGAGTCTGAGCCCTAGAAGATGCCCCTCTGGACCAGTGACTAGAGCTGCTGCTAAGAAAAGATCAAGAAAGTCTGCACCTACAGAAGCAAAGTTAAAGTGTTCCCTCCACAAGTCCCAGTTGAGCATGACTGTCAGTCCATATCGGAAGAAAGTGAGAGTGACTTTGAATACTATCCTTCTTACTAACTGAGTCAATTGTTTGGGCAATCCCTAGTCAATACTGGAGATGAAGCTGGGCCTTCTGGACTGTCTAAGCCTCAGCTTCATCCCTGGAGCCATGCTCTCAGAAAGTGAAGTGCAAAGCATCAGATCAGATGAAATGGAATCATTGTGCATGGTTGAACTGTTTGAGCTTTCAGGGAGGAAAATGATAGATTGGGGCAGACTGGTGATACACCGAACAAGAAGAGTATTTTGAGTGCCCCACAGTCCACTGCCAGTGTCCGAAAGCTCTGTGCAAGCCAAATGTTGTGGACTCAGAAACTGTAACTCCTGGAGCTGAAAGTGCCCCAAGTTCTAGCCTCTACCCCCAGGGAGACTCCTGACAAGTGAGGACAATGCTGAAATGAGGCTCAGAGTGCAGAGACTGTAACAGTTCCCCTAGAAAGACTGGTCGAGCTGTAAAGCCTGTGGTGCACCTCAGTTATGATTCCCTTGGTAGGCCTGTGGACTTGCCTCTCAATGTTGTCCATAAAGGAGTGTATGTGTCCCCAGCTCATTGCCCAAACTGAGCATCAGTGCTAACTCCAAGTTACTTGTGTTGCCTCTCTAATATGGTGCCCTTGCCCCAACCAGCCCCAAGGTAACTGATAGGAAGGGCCCCTCTTCAGGTTTCATGTACAAGAGGTAATAACTTGAGTTATGGTACAATGTGTATGTAATACTGTGTAAAGAGTGACATACTGCAATGTTTCAGAAATGTGTTCTTGGTAAAATGATATATTGACTGATGATTACATGTGTGAGCCTAATGCAAATGTATATGGTTGCAGTTAAAACTTATGGGGTACTTGCTTGACGCTGACGCAGCTTTCCCAGGTCAGAAGGGTGTAACCCCCTGCAAATGGGGGTTCCCAAAGACTTCAGGAGCTTGCTTGAATGCTCCAAGCCTGAATGGTGTTTGGCATTTAAGCCATTTATCAGTGAGTGTTTTAGAACCTCTGGTACTGTCTCTTTAAGAGCTGTCTGCTTGCAGACATAATTAGTTTGTATGGGGACTGTGTGTTTCTTTTGATTGAGTACCACTCAAGCTGCTGCTAATTCACTTCATTTTGCAGTCACTAGAGTGCAAAGGGAACCTATCTGACAGATGTAACTGTTTGCAGAAATTATTTAGAGTAATAATGAAATTACAGTATGTCTAACCTGCTTTCTTTGCAGTCAGAACTGTGTCTGCTAGTTCCCCATTCTAGTTTTGAACTGCTGAACTGGACCAATCAGTGTGGGGTAAGCTAGCTCTAAAATGGTGCCTTGACGAATCAGAACTTGGACTCATAATCTGAGCCAGCCACAAGAGGATTGTATGGGCAGTGACTCTGGGAGATGTAGTTTAGACTTCAGCACCTTTTGGACCAACAGCAGCAGTCTATTGTGAGTGACAGCCAATCCAGTCAAGAACTGGGAGGAACTCAAAGGAAGTGCCCGGTTTTGTCAGTTGGAGATTCAGTTGAGCTTTGCAGTGAAGAAGGAAGGAGCCCTGTGCTTTTCAGTGTGCAGTTTTAGTCAAAAAACGGGTAAGGCCCAGAGTTCCGGTCTGCAGCTTGTGTAACAGCTTGTTAGGACTGAACTGCCCTGTGAAAAGAATCAAAGGATCTCTGAAGAGTAGAAACCAGGCTCACCCTGTAGAAGACTGGAGGAATTGCTGAAAATTGCACTGGGTCTGTCAGGAACTGAATCTGCTGTGTGTTCTCCTGGGTATTGTGCAGTAATTGCGATCGGGATACAGATGCAGCCTGCCTGGTATAGTGCTTTTTATATGGATGTGTGAAGAGGTTTGTGTACCTCAAGTGAGCCCTGCTGACATTGAAGGACCCTATCTTATTTGGAGGTCGTGAGTACTAATTCAGGGTCGCTCCTGTTGAATTGCCACATTAAATCCAAATGGAATTACTGTACTGCTGACTGTTTAATTCTCCTTTCTCTCTGTGTGAAAGGGCCCCTACCAGCTGCCACGATTTGACTAGCCACTAGGGCTTGGGTACCCAGGACAGTAACTGATAGGGATAGGCCTGTGCACAGAGCCATAGGTAGATTATTAGAGTGATAAGCTAATTAACCTGATTTCCCCCTGTCCTTGTTATATCCCCTAAATAAATCAGAGCTGCTTGTTTCAGCAAAGTTATACTGCCTGAGGTATTTGTCTATGTTAAAGTACTGTACTGTGATTGTTGCACTGTATCTCATTTCACAGGAGGTCCCAGTGCCGGAACCAGACCTGGGTGTAAGTGTATACTGTGAAGGTAATTCTGATATATTGTGTGGGCCACTAGTGGGAAGAAAGGGGTTGCAGTGTCCCAGAGGGCTGTGACCAAGTTAGTTTAACTATTGCAAACCCTGACCTCTGGGTGGAGGCACCCGCCATTGGATCCAGGCCCCTCAACCTGTTAGTGGCAAATCAGGCAGGGGTAGTAGCCTCTGGGATAGCGCCAACTAGGGGTTACACTAGAAAGTGGTTAAAGCCAGACCCCCCCCCTCACTGAAACACTGGGAGGATCTGGTTTTTGAGATTTATACTTTGGAAACTATGGCAGCCAAGTTACAAGGGACACTGGATAAAGTCATCAATCGATGGACCATATGGCTCCTAAGTGTGTCAGTCCATAGTGTGGATCTGATCCCTTGAGTTCCATGGATTGGGTTCACATTACTTTCTAAGGATAGTCCTGAGAGTGGATGTGGGGCACTATATGAGAGAGGTGGCCTACCGGGGAGGTTTTTGCCTGAGAGGGAGACAGATAAATGTCTGGCCAACCATCCAACGGTTATTAGTTTAAAGATAAGCTAGAGGGACTGGGAGGAAAAGGAGGGGCCCACACTCTGGGGCCTGTCCCCCCCATCACCCCCCCTGCCCCCCCACCTACCTAGCAGAGCAGCCAGCAGACAGGGGATCCTCATTGTTAATTACTACTGAACTTCCCTCCTTGTTTTAGAGATGTATATGTAAATGGGCCATGATGGAATAATATGTAGCATTATGGTTTTATATTTTACAAGATGCTATATTTTGTGCTCTTATACAAATTATACCTGTTTGCCACTCTATAGCAGCTCCCTTCTGAAAACTTAATAAATATTTAAGTGTTAAAAAAAATTGGGCTTTAACTTTAAACACCATACTCATTCCTAACTGTAGTGGCACCACTATAATAAATATATATATATATATATATAAATATATATATTTTTAATAGAAAGGGAATCTAAGCAATGGAGTAAATGAGCAATCTTGTGAGAGGGAGACATTCAGCTGTGAGGCTGTCAGGTGGAATCGGGAGTATTACTGGTGTGGAAAAACAAGAGAGTGCTAGCAAATGCTTTTCTTTTTTTTCAAGTTAGCTAGAATCTGTTAGGGGAGGCAGAAGTGAGAAATACCACCACGAAAAGTGATCACTGATACTGTAGGAAAGGGTAGGGTGAGTTTCATTTTGAACACGAGCTGACTCTTTTTTAAATTGAAGCAACTGCCCGAGCACAATTTTGCCAATTGAAGCAACTACCTGAGCGCAATTTTACCAAATCTGTTTTTTAACAAACCTTTGAGCACTGGCAGGCAAAGACAAAGGCTGCTGAAGGAACCAGTTGGATGCATGTTACAGACCTAGCAGTCAGAGCCTTAGTGAAGTGTCTGTGTCAGGAGTGCTACCGGCTGGGTCAGAGTTAACACAAGACACAGGACAGTGAGTGCAAGAGCTAGTGTGGGTACATCTCACTGGAGTTAAAGGTACTGCAAAGTTATCATTGGTTGCACTTTGGGAATTCAGTAAGGTATGTGTGTCATAACAGAGAAAATATTAAAATACAGTAAGTGTAATTTAACATAAAAGTGACAGCTGTTTTTTCAATGATTTTTTTTTTAACCAGGAGAGACACACTAAGCTGAAAGCTTGTTTACAGGAGCGACCTGGGAGCACATGGAAGTTGTGATTTGCTCAGGGTCACACAGTATACAAGGGGGGGCTGTGGGATTCAAACCCAGGTCTCCAGGTTTACAACTCAGAGTCTTAAACCACTGCGCTATACTATTAGACAGTGAGGGTTGGGAGAGAGCGTGCAGTCAGCGGTTGACAGCTGGAAGCCTGGCGGCTGGGCAGAGATATGAAAAAAAAATGATGATCAGTATTTGGCTTATTTGTGTGTGTTTATGCTTTGTGACAAGCAGGGAAAATAATAGCATATATATAGCAAACAAGTAAGCATGTGATAGACTCTTGCTTAGTGGAGGAAGAATGGTGGCTATTACTTCCTTCAACATTCCAAGGTACAAGGATTTTTCTGTTGTCCGGTGTCCTGCTTGTCAGCGCTGGTTTTTAACTGTGCATTAGGCACTTTTGATGCACGGTTAATAACCAGTCTTTATACAGGATTTTCCCTTCCTATTTCATAAATTTAGTACACAACGCACTTATTGTGTAAACTTTCTGTTTTTAGAGATCTATTGCCTAATACAATCATAGCTATGATGGATATGACCTCCCTCTACACCAATATCCCACATACTGATGGGATTTCAGCCTGTCTTAAATACCTACAGGAGAAAGAATAGCATGACATCCAAACAAAATTCACTGCCAGACTTATCAAATTTATTCTGAGACACAACAACTTCAGTTTCAACAGCAAACATTATGTTCAAACTATGGAAATAGCAATGGACACCAAGATGGCTGCACAATATGCAAACCTTTTCGTGGGCAATTTGGAAGAGGATTTCCTGAAACAGTGTAAAATCAAACCACTTGCATACTGCCGATATACTGATAATATATTTATAATTTGATAAAGAATTCCATCAGGAACTTAGCATCTTCCACCCATCCATTAAACTTTCCCTGGAGTACTCTGACATCAGCATCAATTTCCTTGACACCACAATTACCATTAAAGATGGAACCTTACAGACCTGTACTGTATCTATAGGAAGCCAACAGACAAACAGAGATACCTACTTAAAAACAGCAATCACCCTAGGCACACTAAAAAATCTGTAATGTACAGTCAAGCACTTCGATACCATCAAATCTGTTAGAGTGAGGTGAACAGAGATAAACAGCTTGTCACATTGAAAAAAACACATTTACTGAACAGGCACACTCCTCTAGAGAGCCATGGAATGTGCCACGCTTATGCCAAGAGATCAGCTACTGCACTATAAAGAAAAGACAACTACCAACCAGACGCCTTTGCTTGTCACATACAACCCTAATCTGGAGCCTGTATGAAAAATTATTAAAGACCTACAACAAATATTCAGTGAGGATGACATCTTGAAATATATTTTCCAGGAACTACCCTTACTGTCTATTTTTTTAACTCGGCTTTATTCAAAATTGCTTATCACAACATACTTTGAGATCAGAACATTAAACCAATCTGTTACATCCAGTTGATGTGTAAGAGGCATCTTTGCAAGACGGTGAGCCCAACATTATACAGTGTACCTGTCTGCACTATGACCTTACACAAGACTATACACAAGCATTTCTGTAAGTCCATATTTCCCCAGGTACTGGAGTAGGGGAGATGTGAAAGTAGAGCACTCTTTCAAAAAGCTAATCACCACTGGTTGTTAGTCCAATTGTTTTTTTGGTATCAGAAATGGATAATAATACATAAAAATTAAATCCCTCCTCACCCTTACTGTCTTTCAAACAACCACCTAACTTATCCATCCTGACTGTCAGGAGCAAACTTATTCCTGACCAAAACAACAGAACACTAGGAGGCACTAAGGTCTGCTATATTCCTAAATGTGAAACATGTGAGCACGTTTCCACTTCAGACTTTAGCAACACCCCCCATATCAAGATACAGGGAGTTATCCAGTGCAAGAAGTGTCCACATACAGGCTATGTAGGGGAAGCCAGGCAACCCCTTCAAACCCAAATTATTTCTCACAGGCATGACATAAAGGTAAAGAAGACTGAAAAAACAGTGGGACAACATTTCTCTCAATCTGATCACTCCATCTCTGACCTCTCTATTCTGGTTCTTAAAGGACACTTCAAAACTGTACAAGAAATGTGGACTCATGAGCTTAAACTTACTTATTTTTTTTTGTAAATATAATATTTATTAAAGTTTTTCGAAGTCAGGTACAACCTCAGCTTTTTGACAGTACAATCAGGAATACTGTGCATGACAATACTTGACAATACTTTATATTGGGTGTTACTTTACAGGGTAAAACAAGACATCATCTCTCAGTCCTTTTTCTTCCCCACCCTTGGTTACAGAGTGGGGGGGGTTGAGTACAACAGTGAATCAATTCCATCAGAACATCAATGACCTGCATCCCCTGTGGCATTAACGTCTTATGGCTGGGTCTCTTCAGGAGGGGGGACAGGGGTGGATTGCTGGGTCTGTAGTCGTGGAGTAACAATCTGACCCATTGTTGTATAACCCTTCCCTTATTCAGTGAACTTTGCATATACTTGGTTAGGTGAAGACGGGCTATTCCTCCATTTGCTCAGGGAAGGAGGGGTGCAACTAAAAGGGGCAGGGTTCCTGGGGCATGTCAACTAGTGGGATTGTTGGAGATACTTTTTTACAGGGAGGGGCCTCAAGGTACAAACTGTGGGTCTTTAAACATCATGTGTAAGAGCCAACCTGTCTACCTAGAGTTACATTGCTCCTTCTGTTTTTATTTATTTATTTATTGAAATATTTCATCAGGAAGGCACACTGAACAACAAGTTGCTTGTCTCTCAGTGCGACGGGGGATGAAGAATTAGACATACAATTTAACATTTAACATATCCAAGAAATTAAACATTCAATTACATTTGTAACAAGATATACAGGTTATAAAATATCATGAATAATCATACAATCGCATTTGTGACAAAACATACAGTTAAATATATCATACCTGTGGAATATGCATTTAATTACAAGTGGCATATCTGAGAAACATAGTACAGAAATTTAATGTAGCCTTGGGGACAACTCCTTGCAGGAATGGATCACAGTTAAGAGGCAGATTATTTAGCAATTATTGAATGAATGAGGTGCAGTGAGGGGACATCAAGGAGGGTAGAGGGTTAGACAGGGAAAACCAGCTGGGGAAAGGAGAGGTTAAAGATGGGGGGAACATTACCGGAGCAAAGTGAGCAAAAAATCAGTCGCGAGGGGCAAGTGACACAGGGCTAGTGCAATCTGGGAGCACCTCAGACAGAACAAAAAGTGCAAGTTATTAGCTCAAGTGAACTAATTCCTTTGTTTAAGTGCAGGTGGGTAGAGAGGGGGGCAGGAAAGAGGTGGGGGTAAGGGATAGGGTAGGGTAGGGAAGGACGAGTCATACCTGGAACTGGCCCCTTCAGAGTGCAGAGATCGCTGCCAGTGGTGGAATCAGGCAAGGACTTCGAATAAGGGACAGAAGTAGGCAAGGACAAGTTGGGTAGAGATAGTAGAGAGGTGGTAAAGGGACAGAGGAGGAGAGGTGGGAGAAACTTGCCTAAGACTAGGCCTCTTCAGGATGCTGAGAACCCTGCCAGAGAGCAGAGTCAGGTGAGGCTGAGTTAGGTAGAAGGGATGGAGAGGAAAGGGGAGGGAAGGAAGAGTCTTTTCCCAGTGCTGGACCCCTCCAGGATGCTGAGAACCCTGTCGGGGGCAGAACTAGGTGAGGATAAGTTGGGAAGAGAGAAAAGAATAGATGAAGGGAAAGGGCTCCATCTGGTAGATTTGGTTAACAATTGCTCTCCATTCAGTTAAGGAGGGATTTGTTATCTTGGCCAGTGTTTTGTTATTGCTTGTTTGGCTGCAAGCAGTAGCAAAGGAAGTAAATACCTAGAATTCCTATCCTGAAGTTCTTGGGGGAGTATGCTGAATAAAAATATTTCTGCTGTTAGTGCTATTAGCCGGCACTAGAGCTTTTCCAGCTCAATTTGCAAGTTTTGGATAAACTGAGAGAGCTTTGTGCAGGACCAAAGAATGTGAGTGCGATGGACACTATCACTGCCGCACCGTCTCCAGCAAGAGAAGTCTTTTGTTATCAGGAAGAGTGCAGTGATTGCTGGAGTGTGGAAGAATCTGATCAAATTGTTCCAGGTGAACTTCTGCCACTGGTAGGAAGTTGTTATTTTCGAAGTTAGCTGGCAAGATAGGTTCCATTGTTCCATGGATAAATGACGGTCTAATTCCTCATTCCGCTTCAAAAGTATTGTGTTAGTGGACTCCTCTAGGGTGTCGAGTAGAGACCAATAAAATAGCGATATTGGGTGGGATATGCTTCCCACCGGTAAGACCACAAGGAAGAAAGACAGGACTGGGTGTTGTATTCCAAGTGGGTGAGAATAGAAGAAGTGTTTTAGTTGTAGGTACTGGAAGAAATCACATTGTCTTAGATTGAATTCCTGTTGGATTTTGGCAAAAGATCTAAGGACAGAGCCATTCATGAGTTGGAAAATATAGCGCAGTGTTAAATGCTCCCATCTACGAAATGCCATGTTAGTTTGGGCTGGGAGAAAATACTCCAGAAGAAGCGCTATTGGCATCAGAAGGCTAAGAAAGGGGGTCAAGTGGGTGGCTTTTCTCATCAATGCCCAGGCTGTAATTTGGTGATGAAACCAAGGATTGAGGATGTAGTTTGGACCCAGAAAGTTCTCTTGATAATATAGCATCTCAATAAAGTCTGTGGTAGGAAGCAGTGATTCCTCTATTTCAATCCAGTGGGTGAGGGGTGTGCCTACATGTCGCTGGTAAATAAAGGAGAGATGGGATACCCAGTAATATAGTTTAAAGTTCAGGAGGGCTTAGCCTCCTTAATTTTTTGGGAGTGTTAAAGTAGAAAATTTAATCCTGGGAAGCTGCCCTGTCCATACAAATTTCAAAATTGCCTTGTTCCAGCTTTTAAAGTGGTTGTTGGTCAATATGAGGGGTATATTTTGGAACAGGTAGAATGCATGGGGTAGTGTAACCATGTGATCTGCCTCAGCCCACTGTGATAAGGAAAGTGATATCAGGTTCCATCTATTGAGATCTTGTTGCATCTGGATCAAGAAGGAGGAGTAGGTGTTTCTGAAGGAATCCAAGGGGTTACGAGCCAGGAAAAAGCTGAGATATTTCATCATATCCATATTCCATTTAAAAGGGAATCGGACCTGAAATTCCTGTGGGGGATGAAAGTGAAAAGTAAGGGCTTCGGTTTTTGCATGGTTTAGTTTATACCCTGAGACTGATCTGAATTGTTCTAGTATCTGGAAAACCACTGGCGAGGACTTCAAGGGGTTGTCTAAGAATAACAGTACATCAATCAATCAATCAATCAAATCTTTATTTATTCAGGCGGACATCATTGAGCAAAGCTCATTTACAAGATGGACCTGATAGGTCAAGGATCAAATTGAAGGTACAATAGCAGACGTATACAGAACACTTATATTTAAACAGATACAGTAATATAAACATATATACAAATGAAGGATAAGGATGATTCAACCTAACAGGACAAGGTAGGATACAATTGAAGTACCCTAGAAGAAACCAGAATGTCCAAGATCCAATAGAGGAGCCAAAGCAAGCACGCACTACATGGTAACAGGTGGTTACAGGCTCCAGGGCAAGCTAACGCAGACAAACAGATGTAATGATTTATGACTGCAAAAATGATGATAAGCAGCCTCTGACAAATGACATGGAGGTGCTGGTGGGAGATTCAGAGAGGGGCTAAGGCTACTAGTAGTAGAAGGTATGGAGGAGTGGTTGGGGTAGAAGTAAGTGCCAGAAATTGGTGTGGAGGTCTTAGTCAGGTGAAGCTAAGCTGTAAAAAGGTATGAAAGGGGGCTGAGATACAAAAAAAAGGGGGCTGCGAGGGAGGGAAAAACTAAGGGGAAGATTTATGGAAGAGCTGTCAATAATAATTGCTGACTGAAAGGGGAGGGTTGTGAATGTGACTGGACTAGGCCTTGTGATAGCAATTGCATTTCTCTGGGAAGAGACTTACGAGAGCTTTTAAAGGATGCTAGAGGTATAAAGTTGGTCAACTTTAGGGTCTTCTGTAGAGAATTCCATACCAATGCTAGAGAGTAGCTGATTGCAGACCTCCCATGCCGGGTGTAGGCTTTGGGTAACTTAAGCGTGATGAAGTTGTTGCTTCTTAGGGCATAGGACCTAGCTGTGGCCAGTGTAAAGCAGTCTAAAATATAGGATGGAAGTTTATTAGACCAAGCTTTGTATATCCATAGTGCAGCATTTCAGTTCCTTCTGAGGTGTAGGGATGTCCAACCAACTGCAGCATAGAGAGAGCAATGATGAGTGTTGAATGGAAGATTTGTAATAAACCGTAGTGCTCTGTGATACAAGGTATCCAATTTGCTTAAGTAGGAAATAGGACAGTGACCATAAAGGAAGTCTGCATAGTCGATAAGTGAGATAAATGAGGCCTGGATTAATCTCAGCCTTGAGTCTCTGGTTAGAAAATGTTTAATTCTGAAGAATAGGCCGAGCCTCTGGCGAAGTTTTTTCAGAAGTTCGTCAATATGATGAGTGTAGTCAAGCCTGCTATCAATCCACACCCCTAAGTATTTGAATTTATCTACATAGTCCAGGCTTTCTCCAAGGATGGTGGATAAATGGGGAAGATTGCTTGGTGAGGAGGCGTTAGTATGGTTATTAGTGGAAAAGAACACAGCTTTTGTCTTCTTTGCATTTAGGAGGATTTTTTTCTCAAGTAATTGGTGTTGCAAGAGGGAGAATTCTGATTGTAAAATTTCACAGGCCACTGCAGGCGATGGGTTACTGACATATAAAACAGTGTCATCTGCAAAGAGGTGAACATTGGCTTTGGTGAGATTAGTGTCAATGTTGTTAATGTAAATGGCAAAAAGGATGGGGCCCAGGAGAGATCCTTGAGGAACTCCTCTTAGAAGTGATTTTAATGAGGATAAGTCACCTTCAGCTTTCACCTGCTGTGTTCTATCAGTGAGGTAACATCTGAACCACTTAAGAGAGGGTGGGTCTAAGCCTATGGAGTGTAGTGAAGAGAGTAGCAGCTCATGATCCACGGTGTCAAATGCTTTGCTTAGATCAAGGAATACAGCACAGACACTGCTCTTTTTGTCAAGCTCAGTTTGCCAGTCATTTGTGACTTTGGCCAGTGCAGAGATGGTGCTGTGCCTGGCCCTAAATCCAGATTGAGCAGGATTTAAGAGGTTGATAACTTCAAGGTAGTCTCTTAATTGGATGCTCACTAATTTCTCTAGCATCTTGGAAAGCACAGGAAGAATGGATATGGGCCTGTACATCATTCATTCATTACATCATTCACATGTAAAGCTACACAGTGGTCAGAACCCTGCAGTTCTGTGCCGTTCAACTGCTGAGATTCTCTTATTGCTTGCACCAGTGGCTCTATATAGATGGTGAATAGTAAGGGCGAGAGTGGGCAGCCCTGTCTCATGCCACAAAGGAGGGGGAAATCTGCTGAATGATGTCCTGCTATCTTGACACAGGCTCAAGGGAAAGAATAGATATTTTTGAGGGTACAAATTAGCGAGAGCAGAAAGCCCATTTTAGCTAAAGTGGCATAAAGAAATGGCCAAGAGACCCTATCAAAGGCCTTTTCTGTGTCGAGATAGAGACTGAGGAGAGCTGAAGGGTGATTTCGAGATTGCATTTCACAGATCAGGTGTTATACACGGTGTATGTCGTCAGTAGTGGATCTCTCACGGATTAAACCAATTTGATCTACATTTAACAAGGTGGGAAGGATCATGTCCATCTGAGAAGTCAATATGGACATAAAATATTTATAATCAGAGCTGAGAACTGATATTAGTCTGTAGGATTCACAATTTTGAGGATTTTTACCCAGCTTTAAAATTACAGATTGCCACACATGACCAGCTTTTTGGGGGTTCCCTCCATCACCTCATTGAATGTTTTCAACAACAGTAGTAGGATCTGCTTCTTAGTTGTCTTATAAAATTCCACCCTGTAGCCATCTGTGCCCAGAGCTTTCATCGACTTTGATTGGGATATGTCTAGTTCTATTTCTCCAACCTGAATTGGGTTCTGCAAGCTTTGTTGTTGTTCCCCATTTAAGGAGGGAAGCGTGATGGAGGCTAAGAATTTATTAATCTCTTAAAACTTATCTTTTTTAACTCTCTCAGTAAGGGACTGAATGTAGATGTTAGTTTCATGATCCATTGCAAAATGTAAACTGACAACTGCCTTTCCCTTCATGGAGATGCATGTACATTTTCTGTGCATATGTTTATATACAGTATCTCATTTGACTGATACATGAACATGGTTTTATTTATATGTTTGATCATACTGTATGTCTGCTGTGTTCTGGCAGATGTGGGTGTTTATAAGTGCTTTTCATTATTTCTCACACACACACACACACACACACACACACACACACACACACACACACACACACACACACACACACGTGGCTCATGATATAAGTATTTAACACTTTATAGGATGTCTGAAGTCACATTCCATGGAGAGAAGCCTACATTTCTAATCTTTTTTTGCCTTTGCACATATCCAATTATGTATTGCCTTATCAACATAACTGTCACACCCATGTGTAAAAGTTTATCAGGTCTACCCAGTGTATTTAAGTTTAAAAACTGCCATGCCAGAAGAAGAGCTCTATGTAGCTTGAAAGCTTGAAAGCTTGATGTAGCTTGAAAGCCTGTGTTTTGTAAGTCTTTTGTTGGCCCAGTAAAAGGTATTATATCAGCCACTCTGTTCTTCATAAATGAAAGATTTTATTTCCCTTCTTTGTACCCACCCCAATTCTCAGTTCCATGTGTGTCTTAACCGTCCTCTCTGTCCTGTTGGCCTCCATCCTGCTGTAAAATGCCACACCGCCCTCCTCTGCTTGGCTTCTTTTGTAGTTTTAAATGCCTTGTCTTAGCTCTTACAGCCTCCCCTACTTCCCTTGTGAACCATAACATTTTTACTCCTCTTTTTCTCACTGATTACCCTCACACAGAGATCTGTGACCTCTGTTATCCCATATTTTTATCAATACCCATTTTGCTTCCACTCCTTTTGTTTCTTTTACCCCTTCTAGTTTCTCCTGCAGCAGCTCCCTCATTCTTCCAAAACCTGCTGTCCCAAAGTCCAGGGGCCTGATTCTCAAATAGCCCTTAGATCGTTGCAAGGTGTGGCAATCTAGGACTGTGGCAAACCTTTGCACACCAGAGACCCTGCACCCAATTCTCAAACAGGTAGGGTCTCAACAGTAAAATCCCGTGGTTTGTGGCAACCTTAGCAGTGCACCAAACAGAGGGTGCACCTCTACAGGGTGCCCCAAGCTGTGGGTGGCCATGTGGCAATATCTCCCAGACATTCCCTGGTGGACAAGCAGGCCCCCCAAAGTCCCCATGAATTATTTATTTACCATATGTCCCTAGTGGTGTAGTGGGCCCCCTCCCCGAGTACCCCCATAGAAACAAATAGTAATCCAAACCCAGTCCCAGGTGGACTAGTGGACCCCTTCCCCGATGTCCCCGTGGGTTAATTAATTATCATAAATCCCCTGTGGTCTAGTGGACCCCCTCCCCAATCCCCTTTGTCCCCATGATGTACTAATGTATAAAACTCCCTGATGATCGAGCGGCACCCCCCTCCAGCCCCAATTCCCTTTATGCCATATTATGAAATGGTCAGTGGTATAGTGGCCCCCCCACCCTGGTTGGCAGTGCTCCCACACCCAGCACCCCCATCCCCAAACTGAGCCAGTGACTGGCGCAGCCCACTGCTCACCACCATGGCCAGCTGCCGACTGAGCTCTAAAGGAGCGTGCACTGTACACAGTATGTGCTCCTTCAGAGCTCAGTAGGCAGCTGGCTATGGTGGTGAGTGGTGGGCTGTCCCAGTTGCCAGCTTGATTTGGGGATGGGGAAGTGGGGTGGGGGACTCTGCCTAACAGGGTGGGGGGGGCCCACTACACCATGACCATTTCATAATATGGAATAACAGGGGATCGAGGCTTTGGGGGGGGGGGTGTGCCGCTAGATCACCAGGGAGTTTTGTACATTAATACATCATGGAGACATCGTGGATCATGGATGGGGTCCAATAGACCAGAGATTTATGATAATTTATTAATCCATCAATGCATTGGGGAGGGTGTCCGCTAGTCCACCAGGGATTTATGATAATTAATTAATCCATGGGGACATCAGGGATGGGGTTCGTTAGTCCACCAGGGAGAGGGTTTAGATTGCCATTTGTTTATATGGAGGTACTCGGGGATCAGGGGCCCTCTAGACCACCAGGGAAGTATAATTTCTTGGGGACATCAGGGATGGGGGACTTCGGCAGATTGCTGCTCCTTGGTCAATTCTCCTGGTGGTGAAATTTCTAAGTACCCTTAAACCAGCTCTGGCTGGTCAAACGGTGCTTAGACATTTGCCCTCTGGGGGAGTTTTGTGAATCACATTGCAGGGGTTTTGGAGGCCTGCATCTGCTGTAAACCCCTGGCATCATTCAGCAGCCCAGTGTGTGTTGCAAGGGCAGCACAAGCCCTGTTTGGTGCAGGCTGCCTGCGGTAGATGCAGGCAGCCTTTGCGAATCACTCCTGGGGCATTGTTTGCTGCAAGAAGCACTTTGTGCCAATCATTGGGATGCACATTCCTTACGCTGCTCCTGGAGCTTTGAGAATCGGGCCCCAGGACTTTAGTATAAGACTGCTTTTTCTCTGCCTCCAGTCTGATGTTGAACCAAATTATCTGATGGTCCCTGGTTTCAAGTGGGTCCTGCATGCTCACCTCTCCCATACTATCCCTATTGGTAAGCACCAAGTCTAGGATTGCTAACTCTCTAGTAGGCTCCTCCACTCACTGTACTTGGAATGCATCCTGAAAGACTTCTATCAGATGCTGTCTTCTTACAATTGCTGCTGTTGGGATCCTTCAACCCACATTCAGCATGTTGAAGTCCCCCAGTAGCAACACCTCCCCAAGCCCTGCTGTCCTTTTAACATCCTCCTGTTCATCCTTTACCTTGTCTCCCTTCTACCACTTCCTATCTGGTTACTACTAGGCTTCTTTTCCATAGCTTTTCCCAGCCGTACTCTATTTCCCCTCCCTCTGTTTTATGTTTCTCCATGTAATACCCTTAGCTGACACTATAAAGCAGTATGAGGAGGCACTGCACTATTGAGATGCCATCCTTTGGATGAGACGTTAAACTGAGGTCCCTTCTTCTCATCTCTGGTCAGTGTCCAGGTGGAAGTTAAAGATCCCAAGGCACTTATCGATGGAGAGTAGGGGAGTTTCCACAGTATCATGACCAACATTCACTCATCAATTAACAAAATAAAACAAAAAAGGGTCCACAGAACCCATCCCCCAAGAAACTGTTACAGCCTAGTGTGCCTTTCCTGGTCAAAAATTACAGGCAAATAAATAGTACATTTGTTCTGTAGCACTGAAGAAAAGTCATTAAGACCCCTCTCAATTGAATACGTAAACCTTTGTATTTCTGATCTGCACCCCCCTGCTAGTTTAAAGGGCCCTCAATGTGCTCTCTAAACCTGCACCCAGCCTCCGGGTGCCCACCTCAGAGGGACGAAGATCATCCAAATTCAATAGCTTTCTGTCCTCCCATTTGGACTCTCCCACTGCCCTTTCCCAGTTCAAACCCTAAGTGTCCTTTGGGGAAGAGGAGCATAACTGCCAGCAACAGAGACCACTGGGACCTGCTTTGGAGCAGGCTTAGTTCTGTCTCGTCATAGCTAACTCTTTACTGAGAGCCACAAACCTTCTGCACACTGGGCAACCCCATCTTCTCCAGAGCAATTCCCTGGAGATGACTGCATCGCAGGTGTTGCAGCCTATCAGAAGCCCCTCTACTACTCTGTACTCCTCCTTCAGTTCCCCAAATCCTGCTTTTCCATTTTCTTTAATACTGTTCATTAAGCCTTGGCTGTTGGTGCCCCTCTCAGTACTTTCAATTTTTCCTAATTTGCTCCCTTGGTCTATGGCCTGTTTATCAGAGTACCCCAAACATGCTTTTTTTAAATTGTTTACAACCCCTGGAGTCCTGACTACTAGTACTACTACTCTTGCTAATCTGTTTCTCTCGCTCATCCCTCCTTACCTATCTCCCCTTTTGTTTTATGTTAATTTGGATTATGTTTTACCTCTGTACCCTACACACGTAATCCCCTGCTTATCTGGCTCTTCCCTATGCTCCCCACTACTTTCTTATGATTGCCCTTGGACACCGGCTTCATTTACATAAGGCCTTGAGCCCCAAGTGTGTTCTTGTTCAACCTTGTGCAGAATCTCCTATGAAACTGCAGCCTACCTGCGGATGCCCTGCAGATGCTGGTGCTGCATTCTTACTCCGTGGCACTCACACTCCATGACATCCATGCGTAGGGACACCTGGACCTGTGGGTGGTATATATAAATCCAAAACCAGCTTTTACTCCGCACATGTGACTTAGTCGCTCTCCAGTTATCAGCTATCTGAGGCCTACCACCAGGCCAGATAATTGTAATCCAGTCACCCAAAATGCAGGGCAAGACACAACTCTTTAATAGTGCCCTTAAATGTGGAGCACTGTGGCTGGTCTCCTTGTACCCTAAAGATGATAATTCAAAGCAGTTTCCCACAACTTACCCTACTTCATTTTCATCTTAAAAATAGCCTCTTATGTAAATTGCTGCCTGTAACTAAAACAGGCAGATTTTGCAAACTGCGTTATATATATATATATATATATATATATATATATATATATATATATAAAGCCAGCCTTCACTCAGTAATATGAATGGGCTCTTTCTCTAATTATCACTCAGCTGAGGCCTCAAGACAAGCAACTTTTTCCAGCCCCACAAATGCAGCACAAGATATATCTCTTTAATATTGTCCTTAAATGTGAGCTACTGTGGCTGGTTTCAATTAACCCTACAGACAATAATTCAAAACACGTGTAGCACGTTCTATGCCTATCTGCCTTCCACAAACAGTGACCACAGATTTGTCACTTTTTGAAATATGTGGCTCAGATGGCACCAGAGTTAAATCACCAACCTCAGTCATTGAGAGCCAGTGTTTTTATTTTGACCACAGTCGTCGTGAGTTTTAGTTCATTCAGTCACAGTCATTGTGAGACAAAAACTGTTTTAAAGTGCAATAAAAAAATTAGGCAGAAGCACTGTTTGTTAGCTACAGTTGTGAGCTGACCAGTTTGAAAACTTTGGGCCACAGTCATTGTGGGTTGAAACAACCATCCGAAAGTGCTGCCAGTTTGGGCAGTGAACCTTTCATAAAAAAGAAGCCAATTCAGGCAGTTGCATTTAGAATAGGGACCCAGCTGATGGGTGGTCCACCTTGACATTTGGTAGCTGGGCAACTTCACAGAATATCTCTGATATGAACACCTAGACGCCCCAACTCCCACCGGAAATAAATAAGTAGCCAATTCAGGCAGAAAGAATATTATTATATTTTAAAGATTTACGATGGTGGTGGTGTGCACCGAATTCTGTGTTTTAACTGCTTTTGCTACATGCCTGCCTGGGTCTGGGAGAATGTAGAAGGGCACCATGAATGGATCCTCCTAATGTAGGATTATGGCTCTGGGATCTGTCATTCTTTTACA
The DNA here is from genome assembly GCA_016271365.2 of Neoceratodus forsteri. Taxonomy (NCBI): domain Eukaryota; kingdom Metazoa; phylum Chordata; order Ceratodontiformes; family Ceratodontidae; genus Neoceratodus; species Neoceratodus forsteri. The sequence goes on from CM057452.1 coordinate 1,618,752,692, forward strand.
TAACACTGTATTGTTTCATATCGAAAATAAGAAATGCATAGGCCCATTTCAGAGATAGAATTTTATTGGATGATTGCAGCACTGCTGACCATGGGAAAAGAACAAATTGTTTCTACAAGATGTAACATGCCAGAGTTATCTATCCTGAGGGAAGGGAAGCAGCAGAATAAGGTCTGTAATGCTTCAGTGGCCAGCACTGATAAGGGGGAAGAAGAGTTGCATCTGTTGTCCTTGGTTACCGAGGGAGATGCATCCCAGCTGCAGACAGCAGAAGACCTTGCACAAGGCTGTACAAGGTTCTGCTGAGATAGCCAAAGGAGTAGATGCCTTAGTTACATAAGGGTCCGTGAGTCTTGTAATGTAGCTGGACATGAAGCTGGGTATAAATATGGGTCTGAGACAGCTAGAGAGATGAGATGCAGATACCATCCCAAGATGACCTCCTGACCTGCTGCTGCTGTCCCAGAGGAAAGGTAACTAGCTATTATCTTGTTCTCTGTAAGTTAACCACTATGTAGTCTTAGTCTATGAGATTATGACATGCTTTTGTACTGCTGTGAGCTAACTGCATAGCAAGGAGACTTGCACCAACCACTTGTGTTCATGTGATTGTTTTACCAAACAGTTTCTGTACACTAACAATAGCATAGAAAGACATTGCTTGAGGGGATCACATGTATTATTTGGTACATAAAGATCAAACTGACTGCATAGCCAAAGTTAAAGTTTCCACTTGGGTCACTGAAGGGAGCGTCATCATGCACAAAGTAATTTACACAGATATGGACGCACAGTAAACTGGCTAGTTTGTCTGGGTAGTCAGACCCGATGGAGAACAAGTTCAGAAGTCCCATCTATTTCACTGTGCTCAAGAAAAATTTTGGACTTTTGTGAAAGAAAGTCACTTTGAATCAACAGGTCGGCCAAGGTCAGAGGGCACTGGCTTCTGCCTGAGAAGCACCAATGTTGCAACATTCTAAAACAAGCATTTGTCAATGCCGAATGTTGTCGCGCTGGCATTGGCAGTGCCAGAGCTAGAGATGCATAATAGGAATGGCAGTGAAATATTGAAGTGACGTCAACTCCACCCCCACCCTGTAGAGAGTGACAGGCATTGGGGTGTGCCTTTGGGTCATCAGCTATAACGCTCATGCTATTTTACCTCACCCTACCCTGTAGACACTGACAAGTGTCGGGGTGTGCTTTGGGTTCTTTGGGTGTTATACTTACCCCATTCCATAAGGAAATACGCTGACGTGGGTGCAGTATAGGACCGTGGGGTGAACTTTGTGGCCGAACAGTGCAAGGCACACCACGATGCCTGTCAGTGGCTGCAGGGTGGGGGTGGGGGGTGGAATGCCGTGAGCATTACATCCGATGACCCCAAGTCACACCTCTGATGCCTGTCAGTCTGTACCGGGTAGGGTGCTACAATTGGAAACCCTAACACTGTAGGTGTGTGGTGGTAGTTTCACTCCACGTTTTCAACATGGGCTGCTTGTCAGGCCACCTCATGAAAAGTGGCACAATCACTTTGTTAGCTGAATGGTGGTTTTGCACAGCGGCTGTGCCATTTGGCGACAGAGGGACCAAAACACATTTTTGGGCAGGATGTGGAGAAAGACAACTGTATTGTTCATGAGGAGGTGTAAAAAAATGGCAACGTTGAAAATCTGGAGTGACAATCTGAAATATTGGTGAAGCAATGAGCATGCATACAAATGCGCAACACACTTCCGTAACCGAATTATTTTTGGAAGTTTGTTAACCACATTTTTAACATAGGCATTTTGGAACCTCCCCTTATGAACAGTGGCGCTGCGATTTTGTTAATCTGTCCCAAAAGTTGATTTCCCACAGCGACCACGCCATTGTGCGCCACAGGTGCGGAAACACATTTTTGGCTGGATGTGAAAAATGATAGCTGCACTGTTCATAAGGAAGTGGGAAAAAATGCCAGTGTTGAAAATCTGGCATGGAAATATTGCAAGTATTGAAGTTACAAGGGTGCGTGAAAACTGCGCAACGCACACTTGCAACGCAGTCATTTTATAGACTTTCGGCACAAATTTTCAACATAGGCATTTTAGAACCTCTGCTTATGAACAGTGTCACCGTCATTTCCTCAAACTGCCCGAAAAGTGATTTCACACAGCGACCGTACTATTCTGCGCCAGACATGCGAAAACACATTTTGGGCAGGATATATAAAATGACAGCTGTACTGTTCATCAGGAGGTATGGAAAAATGGCAAGTTTGAAAATCTGGAGTGAAAATATTACAAATTCATGACGTTACGAGTGTGCGTAGAAACAGCACAATGTAAGCTCGTAAAACAGCCATTTCTGGGAGTTCTGTCACCAAATTTGCAACATAGGCTTTTTGAGAACTCCCCTCATGAACAGTGGCACTGTCATTTCATTACTCGGTCCTGAAAGGTGATTCCATGCAGTGACTGCGAAATCACCTTTCTGGACCGAATAATGCCATGACAGTGCCAGAATTCATGAGGAGGGGTCCCAAAAACCCCATGTTGAAAATTTGGTGCCAAAATTCAAAAATGCCTGAGATATGCATCAAAGTTGAAAAACCACCAAGATGGTCACGCGGACTCCATGAAGTAAGTATGGGGTGGGGGGTGGGGAAGCAGGGTGCGAGTGGTGGGTGCAGGTTGTGGGGGGCAGGAGACCGCGAGGACCATTTCTTTTTCCACAGGTACAAAAAAAACATTGCATGACCGTTTTTCTGTTTACAGGGGCATGTAGCATGCTGGGAGTGGGCTCCTGGCGTTACTAGCGGGGCCTTGTTTTTTGGGGGCCAGCTGTAGCCGATGGGGATTGGGCACCGTGTTGGTACACAACAAAAGGGGGTGGTTACTTTATGCTGACAGGGATTGGGCACCCTGTCGGCACACAAGGAAAGCGTGGGGGGCAAGAGCCGGGGGATTGGGCACCTCCTCGGCATATAACAAATGGGGAGAGTTCTTTATGCTGATGGGAGTGGGCTCTCAATTGGCACATACATTGGGGCAGGTGTGTTTCGACAGGGACTGGGTACCCCAAAGTTGGCAGTTTGATCGGGCAGTGTGCCGCCATGTTTGTGTTTCTGGTTAAGCACGTTGGGAGGTCCACTGTGTGTGACGAGCTTTGCTTGCATTGCAGCAGACCTTTCCTTAGATGTGCTCACCCGGGTGGTGTGGCGCCGGCATGCAGGCTGATTGGGGAATGAGAGACGCACCTACTGATGCGTGCCCTGCATTCGCCCAACAGTGACCGCGCCTCCAAATCTGCACTACTGCAAGATGTTGGCTGCGCAAGCGCTCCAACATAAAAAGACAAAAATTACTCACAGTAGTAATGTTTCTTCTTAGGCATCCATCAGTAATATTCATAAACAGCAATCATTCTACTGGATTGAGTTGCCTTGGAGATAGAACTTGTGCTAATTATGGAATTTAGAACTAGAAAGAAGTTCAAACTCTAAAAAGGAGAAGGGAAATCCTAGCCCCCACCAAAAATCAGGGTAGTTAGTGAGGTAAACACCAAGATAGAGAAGTTGGTAGGGAGAAGGGCAGGGGTAAATGGAGAAAAAGACAAAGGCAGTAATGACAGGGATGGGGCAGAAAGGGGTAAGGCCATCAAACAATGAAGGGAAATGAGTACCAATGCCCGTATTCTAGGTAACAAGCTCCCTGAACTGGTGGCCTTGATGGAAGAGGGATGCCTGGATATTGTGGCAGTTAAAGAAACATGGTACTGTACACAAAGAACCATGAATGGGATGTCAACATACCTGGGTATACAATCTACAGGAGGGACAGGGAGGGTAGAAGAGGAGGAGGAGTAGCTCTCTATGTAAGGGAAGGGATCAAAGCAACTGAAATAAAAGGTAAACAGGGAGGACAGGAGGCACTGTGGGTCACCCTGGAGACTGGAAATGGCACCACAATCTGTATAGGGGTTGTATACAGACTCCTGTCTAAGGGGGAGGAGAAGGACAAGGAAATGATAGAAGGCATCCTTACATACCTCTCAACCTCCTGCCTCATAAATCAGGGACAAGGCTTAAAAAAATCAGGGACAAAGGACCAAAATCAGGGACACTTCTTTAAAATTGGAGATATCCACTCAGGAAGCCAGTAGAATAAAGGGCTTAGTGTAAAATGCATTTTCTAAGGAAGAACAAGTCTGTAACTTTAATATTTGACATTATTTTATGCTTATAACTCCTGCTGTTTGGTCATGAAAACACAATTTTTAGGAGGGACAGAGTAAAATTTTGAGGCAAAATCAGGGACGTCCCTGAAAATCAGGGACAGTTGAGAGGTATGCATCCTTAGGAAGGCAGAGAAAGGGGAGATATTGCTGATGGGGGACCTGAATATGCCAGATGTTATCTGGAGCCCCCTTGCTGCAGCCACATCTAAGAGCAGGGCCATTCTACATGTCCTACAGGGGGCATGCCTCAGAGAGCTAGTTTTGGAACCCACTCATGAGGGAGCAATCTTAGACCTGGTACTCTCAAATGGGAATGGAGAGAGGATCTCAGATCTAGATGTGGGTAGCCATCTGGAACAAGTGACCACCAAACAGCGTGGTTCATGATTAACTCAGCTATAGAGTCAAGCCATACAAAAGCGAAGGTACTGGACTTCAGGAGGCTGATTTTGTCAAAATGGGAGAGTGCCTCAGAAAAGCACTAGCAAACAGGTAAGAAGGAGGGGTGGAGCAACAATGGGGAAACATCAAAACTGCTGTCAAAGAGGCAACAAGCCTTTAAGTGAAGTAAATAAACAAATCAAAATGAAAGAAAAAAAACGCTATGGTTCTCAAAAGAGGTGGTGGGGAAGGTTAGGGAGAAAAAGATAGCATTAAGGAAGTATAAGGAAACATAGAAGGAGCAGGACATAGAACTGTACCAGTTAAAGCAGAAGGAAGTGGGGAAGGCAGTCAGAATAGCAAAGGCCCAAACCAAGGAAAAGATAGCTAACTCGGTTAAGAAGGGGGATAAAACCTTTATAGGTACAATAGGGAGTAAAGAAAGACAAAGGAGGGATAATGAGGCTGAATAAAGAGGAGGGTGGGTGGGCAGAGGGACAGTGAAAAAGCAGGGATACTGAACAAATACTTGCTCAGTATTCACAAAGGAAGAGGAGGGGAGGTACCTAATCCAGTCAATAGAAGCACTCTGGATGGGGGGTCGATATCAGTCCTTTCACAGAAGAAAGGGTTCTGAAAGAACCCAAAACTGAAGGTAGACAAAGCAATGGGGCCTGATGGGATTCACCACAGAATTCTAAAAGAACTAAGAGGAGAACTAGCAATAATTACTGATCATCACTGTTAACAACATGGAGAGGATGGAGGTACCCCGAGACTGGAGGAGGGTGGATGCGATTCCTCTTCACAAAAGTGGGAACAAGACAGAGGCAGGAAACTACAGACCTGTCAGTTTGACCTCAGTGGTAGGGAAAATGATGGAATCACTTCTGAAGGAAAGAACTGTTGAGTACCTAGAGGCCAGTGAGGCACAGGACCCAAGGCAGAGTGGATTCACAGTGGGAAGGTCATGTCAGACGAATCTAATCGATTTCTTTGACTGGCTGACCAAAGTAGTAGACCAGGGAGGGCCTATGGATATGGCCTACCTAGACTTTAGCAAGGCATTTGACACAGTCCCACACAAAAGATTAATAAACAAATTAACCAGCCTGCGAGTGGGTCCCAGGGTGGTAGCCTGGGTAAAACATTGGCTGGACAACAGGACACAGAGGGTAATAGTAAACAGAGTCCACAGTGAAGAAAGGGGGGTTAGTAGTGGGGTACCGCATGGTTCAGTACTGGGTCCAGTTCTTTTTTTTTTAAGCTCCTCCGCTGGCCTCCTGACTCATCTCTCCTTCAGGCCCTGCAAGGGCCCACCTGCCTGGTGACTTCTGACTCTTGCTGCCCCATATTGCAGCCAGCCCCCTCCAGGTATCCCTGAAGTATCCCTTCTTTGGGTGGGTCCCTTACTTCCGTAGGGGAGAAGCCTTGTGGCCATGTGGCACGACCCTGAGGTGCTGCTGCTGAGGCGGCATATGAAGGTCCGAGAGCCCCTAGATCGGGGATTGAGGAGACCATCACCCGATCAGCCAAGGCACCCTGTTTTTCTTGCTTTACTCCCCAGGGGAGTGACGTGCCACTGACGTCAAGGCGCGCGCCAACGTCCATCACTTCCCAGATGTCTTAGGGCTTGACGTTCTTGCTGTGCCTCCAGCCTCCGCCAGGGACCAGCAGACACTGAGCCATGTCCCCACCCTCACTCTCACCGAGAAGATGAGCCATTGCAGAATGCCTCTTCCTTCTCCCCCCAGCCGTCCCTCTGACGACCCAAGTCCGTTCCCAAACCCGGGTTGTCGGCATTACAGATGGAAATCCAACTGCTGTGCCGATGGGCCAGCAAGTCTGGTCCTTTATAATGTCTTTATAAGTGACATTGCAGAGGGACTGGAAGGAAAAGTATGTCTCTTTGCAGACGACACAAAGATCTGCAACAGGGCTGATACACAAGGTGGGGTGGAAAGGATGAGAAGAGACTTGGCAAGGTTGGAGGAATGGTCAAATGTATGGCAGCTTAGATTCAATGCAAAGAAGTGCAAAGTAATGCACCTGGAAAACAAAAACCTAGGGAAGAGTACACAATGGGGGTGAGATACTGACAACAACAAAAATGGAAAGGGACCTGGGGGTAGTTATATCAGATGAACAAAAGGTGGGCAAGCAATGTGAGAAGGCAGTAAGGAGGGCTGAGGGGATACTGGGATGCATAGGGAGAGGCATCACCAGTAGAAAACAGGAAATTGTTATCCCTCTGTACAGACAGTTGGTGAGACCTCATTTGGAGTACTGTGTGCAGTTCTGAGACCCCATCTCTGCAAAGACATAGATAGGGTGGAGGTTGTCCAGAGGAGGGCAACCAAAATGGTGCAGGGTCTGCACCAGAAGACATATGAAGAGAAACTAAAGGAGCTTAATATGTATACTCTCGAGGAAAAGCAGGAGAGGGGGACATGATAGAAACTTTCAAGTACCTCAAGGGAATCAACAAAGTCCAAGAGGGTAGCATCTTTCAGAAAAAGAGATGTGCAAGAACAAGGGGGCACAATTTGAAGATAGAGGAGGGACGGCTCAGAGGTAATGTGAAGAAGCATTTTTTCACGGAGAGGGTTGTGGATGCATGAAACAGTCTTCCTGAGGAGGTGCATTGAGTCAAAAACAGTGGGAAATTCAAGAATGCATGGGACAGACATAAGGCAATTCTTGTGGTGGGTAGGAGGAAGTAGGCAGTTGGTTAGCTAGGATCTGCAGCTTATCCATTAGGTAGGGAAATGGTCAGACTAGGTGGGCCAAGCGGTCCTTATCTGCCATCAGATTCTATGTTTCTATGTTTCTCTGCACTGTGGTCACCCTCCCCCTACCTGCCTAATGTCAGATTTGTTTCTAGAGCTAGGGGGAGCTGTGACCACTAAGACTAGCTAAATAACTACCAACACTTTTTCAAATATTTTGATAATTTTAAAAATAGTAAACAATTAAAGCAGATGCAAACCATGTTGCATACTTTTGATTAGATCACTTATTCAGGATTGTAACACACTGTAATCAGTAAAGCTCAAGCCAATGAAACAGAAATTAATTCTTGTCTGAACCTATTTCCTGGTTCTGTAAGGGGAGGCAGACTAAGGGATTGTAAATATTACTGATGGATCCCTTAAGAAGAAACAAAATTACTACGGTGTGTGATTTTTCCTTCTAACCCCAGGAATCCATTAGCGTACATTCACAAACAGCAGACTCAATAGCAGCTCCTTGGGAAGCTGGATTTAGAAACTGTTTAGGAAAAAAGTTCTGCAAGGCAGCAGTGCCAAAGCCGGCATCTGTGCTGGACTGTATATCCAGGCGTTGATGTCCTGTGAGGGTGTGAACTGTCCTCCAGGTAACTGCTTTACAACTCTCTTGAAAGGGGATGTGCCTTGCTACTGCCACAGAGGCAGAGGTGCCCCTTTTAGAATGTGCCCTCCAATCTCTTAGGAGCAATTTGTCAGCTTTCTCAGAACAGAACTGAATACAGGAGACTATCCCGAATTAGACAGTTGTTCTAGTTGTGGTTTACATTTCCTAACTTCACCATAGGTGACAAAAAGCGGAGTGCTGTTGGACCTGGCATCTTTTGTGTGGTCCAGGTAGTGGCTCAGTGCCCTCTTTACTTCCAGAGTGGAGTTTTTGTTCCCCTGTACTGGACTGCTCAGTAAAAAAACACAGGCAGTGTAACTGACTAGTTCAGGTGGAATTCTGATACCACCTTAGGGAGGAATTTCCTATTGGTCCTGAGAACTACCTCATCCCTATGAAAGCTTATGTAGTTTGAATCTGTGCAGAAGGCTTGGAACTTGCTCAGCCTCCTAGCAGCTACTAGGAATATTATTTTCCAAGTGGCATATTTAAGATCAGCAGTAGTCATAGGCACAAAGGGAACTTCCATCAGCTGGGCAGTGCACACATTTAGGTTCCAGGAAGGGGCAGGATCCTTTACAGGAGGTTACAATTGTTGATGCCTTTAAAGAACTGTTTGAAAATAGTTTGTCAGGCCAGAGACTTTCCTTTGGCAGGTGATGTGTATGCTGACACTGCTGCCAAATGCACATTCATGGCAGAGGGCCTCAGGCCTGGGGACTGCACGCACACAAGGTAATCCAAGACTGTAGGCAGGCCTGCCTGCATAGATATTATCTTTCTGGGAGCACAGCAAAATGAATATCTCTTTCATTCTGACACATATATTTTTTTTGTTGTTGATTTTCTAGCAACCTTTAACACTCATTACTTCCTCTGATAAACTTAGGCTAGAGAACTCTAGCTCTTCAAGAACTTTGCAGTCTGGCATAGGGTTCTGAGGTCTGGAAATGTTATTCTTCCCTGTGACAGGGCCAGCAAATTGTGCCTCAGTGGCAGGTTGATTGGAGGTTTGCCGGACAGGGTCAGGATCATGGAGTACCAGGTCCACCTGGCCCAGTCTAGTGCTATCAGAATCATTGTTGCTGGCTCCCTCCTGAGCTTTATGTGTACTCTCTACAGAAGTGGAACTGGAGTGAAAGCATACAGAAACGTCCCTGTCCAGTCCAGGACAAGTGCATCCTCTGAGACTGTCCCCGGTACTGGTAGCCTGCAACAAAAATGTGGGAACTGAATGTTCTCCCAGGAAGTAAACAGATCTATCTCTGGTGTACCCATTGTCTGACCACTGATGCCAGCACCTGTTGGTTCACAGTCCACTTGTGGCTTCCCTGGTTGATTCTGCTCAGTGAGCCTGCCAGGGCATTGTCTTTTCCCAACAGGTGTACTGCAGACAGCTCTACACTTAGGCAACTGGCTAGGTTCCATATCTTCATGACTTCTGTGTGTAGTGTTTCTTCATGCTTATTTATGTAATACATTGTTGTGATATTGTCTGTTTTGATCTGAACGGACTTGACCCTGGATCTGGGAGGAAAATGCTTGCATTGCTAGGAACACTGCCCTGATCTCCAGGAGACTAATATGTTCCTGAGTCTCCTGTGTGTTTCAGATGCCACTCACAGTAAAATCCTCTAGGTGGGCACCCTACCCTAGGAGGGAGGCTTCTGTTGTAAGGATACTTGTTGGGGATTATGGGGGAAAGGGAATGCTCTCCCTGAAGTCGTCCTCTTCCTTTCACTGCTCTAGTGCCCTTGCCAAAGTTTTTGTAACTGGCACTAGTCTGAACAGAGGATCCTACCTTTGGGACCAGTGGTCCCTTAAGTGGTACTGAATCTGGAACCTGGCCTCTGCTACCACTGCAGTGGAGAAGGCCATGTATTCCGGTAGCTGTAGAAAATCCCTTGCAGTCCTTGGTTGGCCTACTCTGAAGGATCATGCAGTGGAAATCAGGTTTGATACCCTTGCCTGTGGAAGAAACGCCTTCCCCTGCATCAAGTCCAGCTCCGTGCCTATGCAGTCTAGTACTTGAGCTGGCTCTATTTGTGACATCTGTAGGTTTATCAGGAAGCCCAGGTTTTCCAAGGATGCTTTGTACTAGCTTTGTAGAGTGCCCTGCCTCCTGCTGTGTTTCTCCAGAGACAACCAGTCATCCAGGTAGGGAAAAACCTCTCACCTTGCTTTCTTAGGTAGACAGCTACCACAACTAGGCATTTTGTGAAAACTCTTGGTGCTGAGGTAAGGCCGAAGGGAAGGGCTGTGAGCTGGTACTGGCAGTTCCTCAGTCTGAACCAGAGGTACTTTCTGTGGGTAGATCTGACTGGGTTGTGGAAGTAGGCATCTTTCACATCCAGTGACCCCAGCCAGTCTCCCAACTGCAGAGATGGTATCACTGATCCCAGTGAAACAATTATAAATCTTTCCTTTTTTATGTTTTTATATTTCTCTGGTCTAAAATGGGCTGCCACGTCCATTTTTCTTGTGGATAAGGAAATACCTTGAGAAGTGACCCTTGCCCCATTGTGTGGCAGGGACCTTCTCCAATGCTCTTACATGCAGTAGTTTCTTTACCTTCAGCTCCAATAGGATTTTTTTATGTTAGGGCGTGAGGTGGGAGCAGTGTTGGTTTCTGCAGTTTGCGGAATTTTGTGAACTGTAGGGACAAACCTTGGTTCACTGCTTCCAGGACCCACTTCTCTATGGTGATTTTGACCATTTCTGGAAGTAGTGAGCCCACCTCCCCACCCCCCCCCACACAGGCAATGGTTGGGTGACCTGGGCTGAATGGTCAGAGGTCCTGCTTCTACAGTGGCTTATGGGCTGGTGTTGCAGTTGCATGCTTAGTACCACTTCTACTCCTCCCCTATAGTAACCTTTCTGAGGTGGATACTGATAGGGGGCATAGGATCTTTGGTAGTAACCCCTATCTCTGCCTCCCTTTCCATAAGACCTGTAGGAAGCAGAGGCCTTTTGTTCTTATAGGTGGTTTTGCACTCATGCACCTTTTTAATATATTCCTCTGTGTTGTCACCAAACAAGGAATTTCCTCTCAAAGGAGAAATCCATAGCTTTAGTTTGGGTATCCTTGGATAGGAGAGCAGCCCTAAGCCAGGCAAACCTTCTTAAAGACATTGTGTTGGCCAGGACCCTTGAAGCAGTGCCAGAAGTGTCTGCAGCCATGAGGAAGTGGTACTTGGTGGCATCCACTGCTGTTCTAGATATGTCCACCGAGTTCTGTGCCAAATCACTACTTGTTTTCACACTCAGTGCCAGTATGGCGTTCCAAAGTGCCTTCTGGTACTGAGCTGTGTATGCCAGCAAGTTGCTTGCCTGAGAAGCAAGGAAGGTGATGCATACACCTTCTTGGCCATGGCATTCTATTTTCTGGAATCCTTTTCAGGAGACTGGGCAGAGAAAAGCACATTAGCCTTCTCACATGCAGACACCGGAACCACACCTTCACAACTAGGGTGGAAATTCAGGTACTCAACCCCCTGTTTGAGCACCTGATACTTCTCAATTTTCTTGTCAGTGACAGCAGCTGTAGTAGGTGCTGACATGATTTTTGGCAGTAGTTTTCTTCAGGGATCAGTGGATGGGAAGCAGCGTCTTCCTTGTGAGGGCCAGATCCATCATATCCAGGAATTCAGCCTCCTGTTTATCCTCCTCGGCCCCATGGGAAGGGATGTTGAGGTCAGTTACATATTGTCTTTACAGTGGAATAGTGGGATGTGTAATCCTTTATTAATTTAATTATTTAACTCTTTGGAAATAACCTTTCTGCTTGGAGCTCGTTTACAAAGTTTCCACGTCATTAGGCATAAAACAGTACAAATTGCACAATTCACACAAACAAGGATTCAGGTATCTAACAGGATTTCCAGCTAGACAATACAGTAGCTACATAACTAGTTACAAGTGGTTACTTATTTCATGTTCAGGATGTATCAGGAGGCTACCTTGGAAACCAGGCATTGTCACTTGATTTAGGTACTTTTCAAATGTAAGTGCTTTAGGTCAGTAGGGAGGTGAGACAGTTTTTAGGAAGGGGAGAGGGGAATGGTTAGGGTGGTGAGACAGTTAGGGAAGGGAAGCTAAAGGAAGAGTTGGGAGCTTGATATGAGTACCGGGGATGGAACTGGAGATTATTGGTGCTTGGGAAAGTAGAGAGAGGGGCAGAAAGAAACATAAATTAGATAAGTGAGCTAGTCAGAAATACAAGTGAGCTAGTCTAGCTAGTCTAGAGCTAGTGGTGCACAGAACAAAAAAAAAAGCCTCCAAACACTCGAGCAGACTAGATAGAACAGGTGGTCTCCTTCTGCTGGCAACTTCTTATGTTCTTATGTTCTAGTCCACGGCTATTTTATTATAAACAAGCATTTGTCAATGCTGAACGTTCGCTTGCAGGTATTTGCAGTGGTGTTTGGCATATATGGTGCTTTACCCTAATGCCCTGTGCGATTGCTGGTATTTGTACAATAAATTATCAGCATGACCTGTTTGTTACCCCAATTGTGCGCTACATAGGCGGAAACACGTTTTGGGCAGGGTGTGAAAAATGACAGCTGTACTGCTCATAAGGAAGTGTGGTAAAATGCCAATGTTGAAAATCTGGAGTGGAAATATTGAAAATGCGCAAACTTACGAACGTGCGTAGGAACTGCACAACGCACGCCCTTAAAACAGTTATTTGCAGGATTGTTTCGCCAAATTTTCAACATAGCCATTTTAAGATCTCTGCTCATGAACATTGACACTGTGATTTTCTTAATGTGTCCCATACACTGAGTTTGCACACCGACTGTGCCATTGTGCGCTACGATGGGCGGAAACATGTTTTGGGCAAGATGTGAAAAATGACAGCTGTAGTGCTCATAAGGAGGTGTGGTAAAATGGCAATGTTGAAAATATGGAGTGAAAATATTGAAAATCAGCAAACTACGAGCGCATGAGAAACTGCGCCACGACGCCTCGTAAAACAGTCATTTTTAGAATTTTTCACCAAATTTCAACATAGCCATTTTAAGACCTCTGCTCATGATCAGTGTCACTGTGATTTTCTTAATGTGTCCCATACATTGAGTTTGCACACCGACTGCGCCATTGTGTGCTACATGGGCAGAAACACATTTTGGGCAGGATGTGAAAAATGACAGCTATACTGCTCATGAGGAGGTGTGGTAAAATGGCAATGTTGAAAATCTGGAGTGCAAATATTGAAAACTCGCAAACGTACAAGCGTGCGTAGGAACTGCGCAACGCACGCCAGAAACAGTCATTTTAGAATTTTCACCAAATTTTCAACATAGCATTTTAAGACCTGTGTCATGAACAGTGTCACTAGGATTTTCTTAATGTGTACCATATATTGATTTCTCACACCGACTGCACCATTGTGCGCCATATGGGCGGAACACATTTGGGTGAGATGTAAAATGACAGCTGTACAGCTCATAAGAAGGTGTGATAAAATGGCAATGTTGAAAACCTGGAGTGAAAATATTGAAAATTCACAAACTTATGAGCCTGCGTGAGGAACCGCACAAGAACGCGACGCTGAACAGTTTTTTGATTTGCACCAATTAACGGATTCCCTTCATGAATGATGTCACCGTCATGGTGTTATTTGAGGCTGAAGGGTGATTTCAAGCAGTGACTGCGCAGGTTCCTGCTAAATCACTCTTGGGTCCAATAATGCCATGACAGTGACTCATTCATGAGAAGGGGTCCCAAAAACCCCATGTGGAAAATTTGGTGCAAAAATTCCAAAAAATGACTGAGATATGTAATAAAGTTGAAACCCCCCTATCTAGCCCATTATACAGCTTACCGGCATTTCCTCAGTTCACGGTCGCCTTTGAAGAGTGCAAACGTGTTCCCGGGTCCACCGAAGATCGCCGTACAGAGTCCGGAGGTGGGCATGGGGTAGGGGTGTGGGGAGCCTGCGCGCAGTGGGTGCGAGTGCAGGTTGTGGGGCTAGAAGACTTGCTGCGGACCGCTTTATTTTACAGGTAAAAAAAAAAAAAATGACATGGGACGTTTGCCACACTGGGGTGGGCTCCCACCAATGCAGAAGATGTGTTGGGGGCTGAGGAGCCGACGCGGGATTGGGCACCCTGTCGATAGTACATGTTTGCCACGCTGGGGTGGCTCAGCGTGGCACAAAAGCTTTGGGGGTGGTGACAGATGTGGGCGGGGTAGCGCTGACGTGAAGGGGTGGCGCAGTATAGCAGCCGGTGTTTTCCTTTGAAGCAGAGGAACACCGCTGTCATATTGAGCTCCCTGCACCCATTGGTGCAAGATCGCCATGCCTGCTCAAAGGAGCAGGCATTGTGGGAGAGACACCTCCAGCATGCTACTCTTCCCAATACGCCTCATGCGAGCGCGCAAGCAAACGAAAAGGGAGTAAGAGTGTCAGATTATGCTTACCGTGGAGTACTTAAGGGATCAGCGATTGCCTTCCTGAGGGGAAGAGGTGCCTATTGCAAGCCTACATTCACAAGATATTGCATTAACTAGAAATTGCTTCTGATCATGCTTAAAGGTTGGGAAATTCTTGGTGTTGTTTACGTCAACTGGGAGCTCATTTAGCCATACGGGAGCCCTGTATGCAAATGAGCGCTGGCCGAGAGTTGTCCTCCTGAAGGGGACACATAATGTGCCTCTATCTGTGCCCCTTGTGATGTGATGCGAGTGAGTGGTTTAGATTATTTGTTGGATGCATGGGGGTGCTAGGCCAGGTAGGGCTTTTTTGCCTAGTAAGCAAATTTGTAATTTGATCCTGTCCCTAAGGTTAAGTCAGTTAGTTTGATCGTACAGGGTGCATGTATAAGTTTATCTGCCCCAATGACTAGCCTACATGCTTTATTGAGTGCTGTTGCCACCCATTTTAGGGCTGTATCTGAGGATGCACAGTACACAACCAGGCCATAATCAATTATGGATAGGGTTGAGCTGGCTATGCAGAGATGAAGGACAGTGGGCGTAAGGTATTGCCGGTGTCTACATAAGACTCCAAGTTTGATATTGACTGCTTTTACTACCTGTCAAATGTGCTTCGTGAAGATAGGGTGTTGTCTAGCAGGAACCTGAGGTTCTTAAAACAGGCCATTTGTTCCAAGGGGACTGCCTTGTTGTTAGTTATGGTAAGAAGGGGGTTTCTAATCTCATGCTGGTGGCTGGAGATATGCATGGTTTTCGTCTTCTTGTAGTTGAGTAGTAGTTTTTGTTCAAGAAACCAGTCCTCTAGTTTATGAAAGGTAGTCTGGAGATTCTGTTGGAGTTGAGCAAGCTGAGTGTGGCAATTTAAAATGACTGCATCATCAGCATACAGTATGATTCTGCTGGTACAGGCATCAGGAAGTGCATTTAGGAATAAGCTAAAAAGGAGCAGGCCAAGTATGGATCCTTGGGGGACTCCCAGGGAGACCTCTCTAGTGGTGGAGACACCAGCTCTAGTCCTAATGCTTTGTGATCTATGGGAGAGGTAGTCATGGAACATCCTACAGCAGTTGTAGTTGATAGGTCTAGAGCCCGCAGCTGCTGAGTAAGAAGAGAGTGGGCCTTGTGCACAAAGTCAGAGAAGTCGACCAAGGCAGTTGCTGTGCTGTGTCTGTTCCTGAAGTCATGCATCTTTAGAAGACCTGGGAAGAGAGACAAATTTCTGCTTGGAGGGAACCTTTGGTTCCAGAGGTTTTCCCTCCTCCTCTTCATAATATACCTCTTCCTTCTCCATAGGTAATTGGTATGGAATCTGAGCCTGGGGGAGGGGCAGACATATTCATAAAATTTCCGATAGCCAGGAAGGCCTGGAAAAACTGTCATGTCCTTGTCATGTCCTCTGCTGAGGATATTTGTCTTGGGTCCACTGTCTGCTCCTTTCCTTTTTCAGGAGGAGTGGCAGAGACATTTTTCTCTTTTTGTTTTTTCTTTGCAGGCACTGTTTCTGTTACCTGCTCTGATGCTGTCTTACTTTTGTTCTTTCTTTCTTTCTTTATTTTATTTATTTAAAGGTTTTACCAGGAAGGCATACTGAGCAGACTACTGCTTGATTTCAGATGTGCCGGGGGCAGGGATAAGAGGCACAAGTTACATGTTTACATGTTTAGACCAGTTACAATATACACATCCACATTCACATCCACATATTCCCAATCCTGCAGCAGATTGTATAATGCATATGACAGTAGGGTAAAGGTACAGGATAACTTACAGTGTTGAGGCATGTAACAGGGCAAAATAGAAGGAACAGTGCATAGTAAGTGTCCCCCCCATACAAGATGTACCTGGTTCCCTAGTCAGGTGCTTGCAAGCGCACATGAGTAGATAGGGGAGAAGTGTTTATTGAGAAGGGAATTGAGCTGCTGGCCGGGGGCATTCCAGATATACAAGGGGAATGAGTTACAGAGTTTAGGCATGTGGTACACGAAAGCTGACTGGCCTGCCAAGGTTGGCATGAGAGGAGTGGACAGTAGATGCGAGTCATTATTAATCAGTGTATAGCCCTGGAAGGCAGGGGGCCAAGGGGACAGGTGAGATATGGAGGGTGGGACTGTGTCCAGAATTTGGCCTTGAGGCTGGCACAGTGGGAGTGATGCCAGTCCTGCAACGAGGGGAGGTCTAGGCTGCAGTATAGTACATAGTGGTGAGTGTTTGGAGGACAGTCAAGGGCAAAGTGACAGAAGGAGTGGAAGAGTGGGTCCAGCCTGGCTAAGGTGGACTTAGGGGTGGCACTGTAGACTATGTCCCTGTAGTCAAAAATAGGTAGTATCATCTTCTGCACTATTTCATGGCGAGCTGACAAAGGGATGCAGCCACAATTATGGTACAATGCGCCTTGTTTGGGGTGCAACTTTTTGTGGATGGCATCGATATGTGCTGAGAAGTCTAGGTACTGGTCAACACAGAACCCTAGATATCTGCAAGAGGTGCAATTCTCCAGAATAGTCCTGTCTAGGGTGTGGAAAGAGGGAGTGGAGGGTAGCCTTGAAAATCTCTGCCTAGTACCAAAGGTCATTGAGATGGTTTTCTTAGCATTGAGAAAGAGCTGATATGAGTGAAACCAGCACTGAACTGCATTGAAGTCCTGCTGGAATCTAGTCACTACATCTGATGTCATGGAGACAGATGTGTACAGAACTATATCACCCGCATACATGTGAATGGATGTGTGAGGGCAGACTGAGGGTAGGTCATTGAGGAAGATAGAGAACAAAAATAGGCCAAGGACTGAGCCATGCGGAACACCAGAGATAACAGGGAGGGAGGCACAGGTAGCATGTCAATTCTGACAGACTGGGATCTGCCTGTCTGGTAGGACTGGAACCAGCTGGTAGCCACACTTGAGAGCCCTGCAAAAGAGAGCATGGATAGAAGAAGGGAGACAGTGTCAAAGGCTTTAGCCAGATCAACAAAAATGCCCGAGGTAATATGGCCTCTATCCATACCAGTGAGGATGGAATCAGTGAGCCTTAGAAGAGAGGTGGTAGTGGAGTGGTACTTCCTAAAGCCAGACTAGAAAGGTGTGAAAAAAGAAGAGGAATCAAGATAAGAGGAGAACTGTGTGAGTACTAGGCGTCCCTGGATTTTAGCCAAGATAGGAAGTAGGGAAATCGGACAGTAATTTCTGGGGGCAGAAGGGTCTCTGTCTTTGGGGGTGAGGGATGACTGTGGCATGCTTCCACTCATTTGTGATGGTGGCTACAGAGAATGAGAGGTTATAGAGAGATGCCAGAGGGGCAGCAATGACTGGGGCAGAGAAGTATAACAATTTTGAATCCAGACCTATAGGGCATTTGCCATTGGTGAGATTGAGGGTGGGTAGGGCTTAATAGACATCAGCAGGGGAGGTCTGTTGAAAGGTGAAAGTGGAACCAGCTAGGGGTGCTTTGGGGGTGTGGCTTGGTGTAGAGGGGGTTTGGGGATCCGGACTAAAGGAGGCAGAAGAAACGTGATGCACTCCGTAAAGAAGGAAGTGAAGTGAGAGGCCATTTCAAGGGGGTCTGTGATCATGGAGTCGCCTACATTGAGGGCAGGGTTGGGGGGCTGAGAAGGAGGGAGGGGAAAAGAGATATTTAACCACCCTCCAAAATTTAGATGGATGGCTTAAGTTGGTGTGGAGGGCATCGCTGAAGTATTTAGCCTTTGCGCTGCGGATCTGTCTGGTGTAGGCATTACATAGAGCACGATATTTCCACTAGTCCATCTGACAGCCAGAGACTTTGAATGCCTTCCATGCCATGTCCCTGTCTTTCAGGAGTGTCATAATGCCCGCTGTAATCAATGGCAGGTGGGCACCCCTAACCCAGGTATGTTTGAGAGAGGCATGTGCATCCCAGAAAATGGAGAACCAGGCCTTGAAAAATTGCCAGCCTGAGTCGATAGAAGTGTCCCTGGGGATGTAGGACCAATCAGTGTTGGCCAAGCCATATAGGAGAGAAGCAAGGTTTAAGAATGTAAAAGATCTAGTAAATATGGTTCAGGGCGGAACCTTATGTTGATGGATTTTCCTAACTGAGTAGGTCATGTGGTGGTCACTTACGGACCTAAGCGACCAGAACAGGTCTCAGGGTTCCCCCTTTTGGACACCCTGAGTTCTGTGCCATCTTTTCTGTGCTTGTCTGATGGCTGAGCAGCTTTTTCATTCTTTTCTGTCCTATTTGACAGGGACTGCTACTTGTTCTGAGGCAGGACCCTCATCTGAGCCTTTGGTAGCTGAAATGATGGCAGACTAGGAAGTCATAAAGTCTTCTCTTTTTGTAGACCTTTTCTTTTGTGTTTTAGGGTGAAACAGTTTTATAGAGTTTGCAATTTAAAAAGTCATGGTCAGGATCAAGGCACCTCTGGCAAAGCTCATGGCAGTCTGCCCTTGCCAGGAGCTGAAAACACTTTGTGTACTTTTTAAAGCCTGTAGATCCTGTTCTTTTCTTTTTAGGTATGTCATGTCACACACTGAAGACCCTAAGAAAAGGTTTACGGGTTCCCAAAATTGGAGAAGTAATTTAAAAATAAACCCAAAGTATGTAAAAGGGCTTTAAAAGATAACATTGTGTAGCCTCCCCCATGTCTAGGGTATGATGGCAGGATGTCCAAATAGGGAGGAGGTTAACCATGCAGCAGAAAACACATATCTGGATGGCTGCGTTGAATGCCTGGTTCCCACAATGGCACTGCCAAGGTACCCTTTACTTCTCGGGATGCTGTCTGTGGGGGAAAACTGGAAAGTGACACAACATGCTGGCTCAGAAATAAAGTCAATGTCCACACCAATAAATAAAAGAATATAATTTCCATTTAATTTCAGTGGGAGGGGAGCAGAAAAGTACAGTTACGTAAGAATTACTGTAACGGTAGACTTCGAGATAAGCTCTTGCAGCAGGCTACACATTGAAGACTGGTGCCACCTGGGTACAGTCCGCAACTTTTCTCCAGTAGTACTGATGTGGAATGCCCCCACGATGTCGGCCCAATTTCCGACGCCGCCTCCTATATAAGGAGGAGTTCCTCACATGCTCCAGTTCTGAACGCCCTTGCCCATCAATCAAGTAAATGACAGGCAAACTAGGAACTGATTGTCAATGGACAACCCATCAAAGATGAAAAACAACAACCTGAACAAAGGCCTGATCCCTGGGGAGAGAAGGTGGTTGGGAAATATACCTGCTGCAAGAGCTTCTCTTGAAGATCTACTGTTACAGTAAGTTCTTGTATATAAATATATATATATATGAAACTAAAAAATAACCTTAGTGCAAAGGTTATTGACTTATTGCAGAATTTAACCAGAGATAGAAAGTTGCCCCACCTAGTTAAGTATGTCAAGAGACACGAAGATGGGGGACAAATTTCGCTAGGCATCACAAATGAAAAGGATTATAGATATATTCTCTCTAAATCTGAAATCTTGGATAGAGTAGAAATGTATCTACGAGGAGAAAATGAGAAAAAGAGAGAGAAGGATGAATTAGTCATAGAAAATGAATACTGGATAAATATGGTGAAGACAGCAAACTGTTATAAAACATTGCAAGATCTGGAAGATTGACATGACCCAGAGGGTATTGATAATTCAAGAAAAGATATGAAATTCGAGGATTACAACATGCTATCATGGAATGTGGCAGGTTTAAAGAATAAATTAGCTGATCCTTCTTTTATACAATACCTGTTACAATTTACATGTATTTGTCTCCAGGAAAGCTGGTCTAAGAAAGAATTAACATTAAATGGCTATAAAAGTTTTCATAAACAAGCAAGGAGTTCTAATAAATATGGTAGATTATCAGGGGGTCTAAGCACCTGTTGGAAAATATTGAACAATGTGACCCATACTGAAATTGACATAGACTTGGAACACATTTTACCCATAAGAATGGTAGTTAATGCATCAAGCTATATAATTATGAATGTTTATTTCCCACCTAAAGGATCTAAATATTCCGAGGGGAGTGACTTGGAGAAACTATCAGCGGTAGTAGAATGTTGCCAGACATCAGATCCTACCTGCAAGTTTATAATAGTAGGAGACTTTAACGCACGGGTTGGACATAGTCAGGAAATGCCTGGTGACCTAGCTTGGGCATATGCAGCTTTGAACCCAAACCTAATCAGTTTGACTAGGAAAAGTAGAGATCAAAGGCAATGCAGAAGAGGTTTGAGATTGATTCAACAATTGGAAAAAAATGTGGATTTACTTATATGGGAATTAAGGGTTCTTCAATACTGGATTTATGTTGGATCTCATTAGAACTGATCCCAGCCCTGAGGGACTTTAGGGTAAGATTGAAAACAGAGACTGAGCATTGCCCATTAGAAATGAATATAGATTTATGGACATATATAAAAAGTCAGAGAAAAGGGGAATCAGGACTAATGAGGACAAGGAAAGGAATTAAATGGGACTTACTGTCAGATTTCAAATTTATTCATTTATTGAAAGATTTTGGAATTAGAGAGGAATTAACTAATTTAATTCAATGTAAACATACAGTAGATTTCATTACCAAATTTAGTGAAATCGTGAAATTAATATAATCCATTATAATGGGATTCAAGATTATTAAAGTAAAGAAAGGGAGCAAATGGTTTGATAAATAATGTATGAATTATAAAAGATCTTTAAATAATTGTGCAAGAAAGATGCATAAACACCCTACCAATGGCAATAAAATAGAATTGAATAAAAAAAGAAAAAAATGTAAGAGGGTCTTGAATGAAAAAAGAAGAAAATATAGAACTAAATTATGGAGTTAATTTGAAAAAAATAACTTATGAGAATGATAATTAAAAATTCTGGCAGATGGTCCTAAAGGGATGGGATAGAATATCAGAAGAATTTGAGGCTCATATAGATCCATTAACCTGGGAAAGTCATTTCAAAGATCTGTTTTACATACATACATACATTCCCCTAAAGGAAAAGAAGAATGGTCCATTTCAGTATTTAAAATTATCATAGAAGACATCTTTCAAGCCATAGGTGAGGTTAAGAGGCACAAAGCCTCGGGGCCTGATGTGTTCCCAGTGGATATTTTCATGGATAACCCAACTTATTGGGCACCGGTTCTTCGTGGTTTATTTACCTCTGTTATAAATACTGGTATAATACTAGATTCCTGGAGGAGGAATATAATTGTTCCTATTTTCAAGAAAGGAGAACGCAAAGATCCCAGCAATTATAGACCAATTAGTTTATTGGACAATTCTCAAAAGATATTCACAAGAATAATACCTAATAGCATAATGAAATGGACAACTCAGGAGAAAATTTTGGATGAGGCACAGGCTGGCTTTATACCAAGGCATTCCACAGTGGATCAATGTTTTGCCCTTTCTCACCTGATGCATAAATATATAAACATAAAGAAACAGAAGTTATTCTGTGTTTTTATTGATTTAAGGGCTTCCTTTGATTGAATAAGGAGGGTGAAACTTTGGGAGGTCCTACAGGGTTATGGTATGGACCCAGATATCGTAAAAATAATAAAAAAATGATATTCTGACAATTCTACCACAGTTCATTACAATACTGAAGGAGACTGTACTAAAATATTTCCATCAAATATAGGTCTTCTTCAGGGATGAGTACTATCCCCCATTTTGTTCAATCGGTTTCTCAATAAGGCATTGCTAGGGATTGGGAGCTCAGAGCTGCACGTGCCCAGGCTAGAAACTAGGGATTGTCCTTACCTGGCTTATGCCGATGACGTGGTATTGATATCCACAAGTTATTTAGGGATAAGTAGAAGTATAAATAAATTTTATATTGAATGTGAGAATTTAGATCTTGAGAATAATTTTAGCAAAACTAAGTATATAATCTTAAGTAAAAATGTTGTTAAAAAAATAAGATGTAGACTAAGATGCAGGAATGAGGATATTGAATATGTGACAACATTCTGCTACCTTGGTATTGTATTTGCATACAATCTTACAATAACTGGAAAGAACACTTTCATTTAGTAATGATCAGACTACATAGAATTCTTCCTCTGTTTGAAAGATTCAATTATAGATTTGGAGGCCAGTCAGTAAGGGGATTAATGAGACTAATAAATGCTAAAGTGCACTCCCAGATTTTATATGGGGCAGAGATCTGGGGACTTGGGAAAACAGATCAGTTAGAGAAATTAACAAATTCTATAAACAACTGTTGGCTCTCCCAAATAGTGCGGCCTCTTGCTTAGTGAGAGTGGAACTTAGTCAATTATCAAGTAAATGCTGGTCAGAAATCAGAGCAATTAATTATTTGTTCAAAGCATATAACATGCAAGATGAACATTTTCCTAGGATATGTATAGAGGAGACGTTATCATACACATCTAAAGGTTTTACCTTCCCAAGTATTGTCATTTTGGAAAAAATGATAAAACCATACGGTCTGCTGGAATTACTAACTAAAAGTTATGGTATTCAGCAGGCAGACCTAAAAGTAATTATAAAAGCCAGTATAAAAGATATTCATATGCAGAAAGAAATTACGCTGCCAAAAAATTACAAATACAGTGTATGGTTAGCAGACAATACAAGAAACCAACCGGGAATGAAACAATATTTGTATTTAATAAAAAATCCCATCAACAGAAAAGCTTTCACAATACTCAGATTTGGGTTTATTGAGAGTAATATTTTAAGGAAATTATATGGGACAGGTGATACCAAAACATATGTATGTGGGAAGGATGAAGACTTGCCAATGCATCTCCTATTATTGTGCACATTGTAGAAATTTCAAAGACATTTATACATAGGAGAAATATTATTAGACTTAAATATGGAACCAAAGTACCAGTTTAATTATCTTTTAAAAACAAGTAATGTATATCACTTACAGAGAATATCCAGATTTTGCAGGATAATTGAGTATAAAAAAATTACATATTAATAACAAAAAAAGATTAAATTGTTTGAAAATGTACGTAAAATGGTTTAATACTGATATTTATGAGTTGTTATGTTTTCATCTGTAAACTTGACTTTTTAAACAAAGAGGCCAGGATATTCGGAAGGGTTACGCATGGCGCGATATTCAAATGGAGATTGAGCCTGGCACCGTCCGATGTGCAGGCGCATTAGTAATGTATGCATTGCAGGTGTGGGGGCGTGCCCATGCGCCTCCGCGCATTCTGATATTCAGCCGGGATGTGCTGAGCCCATCGCATGTGCAACCCTACGCTGCAACACAGGTAAGCCAAAAAAGGAGCAACAGCTAGCCACCCACAGGTGAACTGCTGTATTGCAGGCGCCTGCAGTGACTGCCACCTGTGGTGGCCACCCAAGCTAAGGCTGCACCTTTGTGGTGGTGCCCCCTCATGCCCGATCATGGGCATATGTAGAAATAGGATAGTCCTATATTCCTGGTGGTCCAGTGGACCACTCACAGTCTGATTGCAGGCATATGTTGTAATCAAATGTGTCCAATATCCCTGGTGGACAGCTCACAGCTCAATTACGGGCGTCAGTAAAGAACTAATGCCACACCAATCCAACCCTGGTGCCTTAGCGGTACCCCCCCACTCACCCACTGAGTCCCACCGCCCTGCTCCCCCCCGGTCAGCGGCGGGCGGCAAGTGGGTGGGGATCCATTCACATATCTGGACAGTGTAGTATGGTATGGGCTGCATGCCCATTGGCTCACGCTGTGGACCAGTGGGCATACAGCCCTACTGTACAGTGTCAGCCGGCGGGCAGCGGGGTGGCAGCGGGAGGACTGCCACCCACCACTGACCCGGGGGAGTGGGGCGGTGGGGCTCAGTGGGTGGGTGGGGAGGGGTTACTGCTAGACCACCAGGGTTGGATTAGTGTGGCATTAGTTCTTTACTGACGCCCGTGATCGGGCTGCGAGTGGTCCACTGAACCACCAAGGATATTGGACACATTTTATTATAACATATGCCTGTGATCGGGCTGCGAGCGGTCCACTGGACCACCAGGGATATAGGACTAAGTTTATTACAACGTATGCCCGTGATCAGGCTGTGAGCGGTCCACTGGACCACCAGGGATATAGGATGTGTTTTAACATTACATGTGCCCACGATCGGGCATTGGGGCACTTTGCCACGATGTGCAAGGGGCGTTGGTCCCCGATAGCTGCAGCCTGGCAAGGTGCCAGGCACAAGTCACTGGGGATCGGCACACCTGCATGCAAACAGGGCTATAATGTCATGCAAATGGCCCCATTTGTGCCTTGTATACATTACGGCTCCATTTGCATGTGCACTTTTGAATATTGCGGTTGCTGCACCTAGTGCAACAGAACTTGCGTTAGCGCATCCCCTGCTCCACTCTAGCCACTTGCGCTGGTGCAGTGCCACTGCACCATGTGCACTGAGGGTGGCCAGGGTGTGATATTCAACTATGCTGTGCTATGGTGCAGCTCCGTTGAATATCACCTTGTCAATGCCAAGTTGCGCAGCACCCAGGCTTGTGCCACAGCCTGGCACAGTCTGAATATCCATGCCAGAATATTTAAAATGCATTATTCCTTTTTAAATTTTTGTAATATGATGTTTTGATGTTGTAAAAACAATTTTAACTTTGTTAACAACAATAAAAAATACTACTACTACTTATGTAACTGTACTATCTTACTTCGAGGAGAAGCTCTTGCAGCAGGTTACACATTGAGGACTGAGTTCCAAGCAGTATAAACTTATAACAACCCCTAGGAGGGGGAGGAAACAGGAAAAGGACAACAAGAGAAGGGGAGATCCCTCAGGAAACCAGGCCTTGCAGAACTGCGAGGCCAAACACTGCTTCTGGAAATGATGTTGAGGCTATAGTGCCTGACGAAGGTATGAACAGAACTCCAGGTAGCGGCAGCACAGATATCTGCTGTCAGTACCCTCTTTAACACTGCAAAGGAGGTAGCAATAGCCCTGGTAGAGTGAGCTTTAATTAGCCCTGTTGTCGACCTATTATGCTTCTCATAACAGTATGAAATGCAGTGAACCAACCAGTGCAAAAGCATCTGTTTGGTGACTGGGTGACCTACGGACCGTTGGGCAAAGGACACAAAGAGCTGATCAGACTTCCTGTCTGCCTTGGTTCTAGCTAGGTAACTTCTAAGAGCCCTGTGTATGTCCAAGGAATGAAGCAGGGTTTCACCCCTGTTGGAGTGCTCCGGATAGTAGACCGGGAGCTGAACTGACTGATTCAGAGTGAGTTCCGAAACCACTTTCTGTAAGAACTTCAGATTGGTGTGGAGATTAACCCTGTCCTTGTGTAAAACAAGGTAGGGTTCTTTACACATGAGTGCTTGCAGCTCTGAAATGCGCCTCAGTGAAGTAAATGCTACCAAAAGAGTTTTCCAGGAAACGGAGCTGCGATTTCATAGCCAGCACAAACGGGGGAAGAGAAAGCTTCTCCAGGATGAACAGGAGATCCGAAGGAGGAACAGGGTCCCTGATGGGAGGTCTGATGTGGAGAATACCACTCAAAAAGGCTTTGGAAACCTCCATCTGAGCCACCGTCTTACCCGACACAGATAAATGGTAAGCGCAGATGGTGGCCAGGTGTACCTTGATGGAGGAATAGCTGAGGCCTTTCTCATAGAGGAAAGCAAGTATTCCAGGACGGTATTAACTGGACAGCCCAATGGATCTACTTACTTGGCTGTGGCCCAAATGCAAAAGCGTTTCCACTTCATTGCGTAAGTGGCCCTGGTGACAGGTTTCCATGACTCAATCAACACCTGAGCAACCTGATCAGACACTCCAAAACAGACCTCAGCTAAGTCCTGAGGAGCCAGGCATGCAGGTGAAGAGAATATAAGTTCAAGTGCAGCAGGGACCCCTTGTCCTGCCAGAGCAGGTGCGAGGAGAGGGGAAAAGGAATTGGCTACTCTGCTGCTAGACACTGTAGTAATGGAAACCAGATTTGATGAGGCCATAGCGGAGCAATCAAGATAATTGTGGAAGGTTCTGACTGAGCCTTAAGGAGAACCTTCTGAAGTAGGGGAATGGGAGGGAAGGCATACAAGAACCTTCCACTCCAACATAGGGACAACGCGTCTTGCCAAAAAGCTCCAAGCTCTGGACCTAGCAAGCAAAAATTGGGCAGTTTTGCGTTGGATTGTGATGCAAAAAGATTTGCCTCCGGTGTCCCCCATAGATGGAAGATGCGATCTGTGACCTCTTGAAGCAACTCTCATTCATGGGCTTGTGATCGTGTCCTGCTGAGCGTGTCGGCTAGCACATTCTGAAGCCCTGGAACATGCACTGCTGTCAAAAACAGATGATGTTCCAGGGCCCAGTCCAAACCCGCATGGCTTCTCTGCAAAGGGGATAGGAATGTGTGCTGCCCTGTTTGCTGATGTAGAACATCACCGAAGTGTTGTCTGTCTGTACCAAGAGATGGCCCGGCACCAAGACTGAGGCCAGGGCTTGGAGTGTGTAAAGCACAGCTCTCATTTCCAGGACATTGATGTGCAGATTCACTTCCAAGGGAGACCAGGAACTCTGGGTGTGATAGTTCCCCAAGTGTGTGCCCCATCCATGGGATGAGGTGTCTGTGGCCAGAGTCTGGGACATTGCCTCGGATTGGAAGGGTATGCCCCCAGTAGATTTTTGGATGACATCCACCAGCGAAGCTCTCAGTGGACTGGCTCTGATATTCTGATCAAGGCATCCAGACTGTCTAAAGTCTGATCCCACTGGACTCTCAGGGACCACTGAATGGTCCTCATGCACAGATGCACCAGAGGGACTGAGACAATGGTGATGGCCATGTGCCCCAACAGCCTGAGAAGAAGCCAAGCCAGCACCTTTATGGCTGACGAGATCTGGGACGTGATGATTCGAATGCGATCCGCTCTGTCGCAGGGAAGGAAAACCTTCCCAAGAGTGGTGTCCAGAAGAGCTCCGATGAACTGGAGAATCTGACTAGGGGACAGATGAGACTTGTCCCTGTTCAAGGTGATTCTGAGACTCTGGAAAAGTGAGATGGAATCCTGTCTCCGACAGGCAAGACCCGGGGGGAGCCAGGAGGAGCCAGTCATCCAAGTAAGGAAACACAAAGTGGCCCTGTCTACGAAGTGCCATGGCCATGACCGCCAGGTACTTGGTGAAGACCCTGGGGGCAGAGGAAAGACTGAAGGGGAGGACTCGGAACTGATGGTCCTCGTCTTCAAACTTGAACCTTCGGAATCTTCGATGGCTTCTGGCGATGGGAATATGCAAGTAAGCGTTCTGCATGTCTGGAGATGCCAGCCAATCTCCTGCTGATATGAGAGGAAGAAGAGTAGGAAGAGAAACCATCCTGAATCTCTTGTAGAAGACCCACTGATTTAGATCGCTGAGGTCCAGAAAGGGTCTGAGGTCTCCCGACTTCTTCAGTACTAGGAAGAAGTGGGAAAAGAACCCTTTCCCTGACTCAGCCAGTGGAATTGGCTCGATGGCCCTTTTGTCCAGAAGGGAGGAGAACTCCCACCGGATCAGAGCTCTGTGCTTCCTTGGGTATCAGGATGGTGGCAGTGGTCTGTCCAGAGGAATGGATTCAAACTCTATGGAGTGCCCTAACTCAACGAGCTCCAGTACCCATTGGTCGGAGGTCATCTGACTCCACGCATCTGCATAGAGTGAAAAGCGGCCTCCAATTGGCTCCACTGGTTGGGGTACCAGAGGAGAAGGGTCACCTGAATAGTCAGGCATTGGGTGGGGGAGGGAAGGCGGTGATAGCTGCTCTGGGTGGTCTAGAGGCAGAGGCCGAATTACCTCTGGCTCTGCCTCTACAACCAAAGCCCTCTCGCTGCACCTGTAAAGTGAGGTTGCTGTGACTGATGTCCCCCACAGCCACGAAAATGAGGCCTTTGTGCCTGGCCCTGCTTCGGGTGGTACTTGGACTATATGGATGGACAGCCTTTCTGGAGACCTGCAGCCTGGTGATGATGTGCTCTGTGTCTTTGCCAAAGAGCACAGAGCCTTTGAAGGGAACATCCAGAAGGTTGGTTTGGATGTCTGGATCGAACCCTGAAACCTGAAGCCATGCATGGAGTTGGAGGCAAATGCCAGTGGCAGCCCCCCTGGAGGAGGTGTCTGCAGATTCATAGGCCGACCGCAAAATGTGGGTGCCCACGTCTGAGCCGGTCTGCAGCAACTTGGCAAGCTCTGTCCACTGGGGACAATTGGGCAGGCCTTGCACAATGTCAAACCCTTGTTCCCAGAGGGCGTTCTGGAATTGGACCATATACATCAAGAAGCTGAGGCTCCTGATGCTGCAGGTGGCAGCAGAGTACACCTTACAGTCCATAGAATCCAGCTGCTTTGGTTTCCTATCAGGCGGCTGGGTGCTCAAATGTTTGGGCCTCTACGAACGATCATGAACCACCAAAGTCACCACTGAGTCCACAGTGGGTGGTTCGGCTAAAAAGGGGTGGTCCGCAGGTGCCCAGTAGAGCCGGTGAGCCTTCTTCGGCACAGCAGAGGAGGAGGAGTGAGGGTGCTTCCAGGTCACATGGGTCACATCTTGAAAGGTGTCAACCATGGGAGGGATGACCACCGGCTTTGGGTCTTTTTGGAGGAGGTATTTAGCTAGCCACAGTTGCTCGGGGTCCAGGGCCTCAGTGTCCCAACCCATGTTGGCCTGGATGTGCCTCATCACCTCCATGAAGCTGGGGTCATCTAGAGGGGATTTAGGCCTCTGTGTCCCCTAGGTCTGGCTCTGAGTAGACAGAGGAGGAAGAATCCAAGTCTACATAGGAGGTCATAGAAGAAGAGTTTGAGGGGCTACGCCTCTTCCCTTTGTGCCTCTTGTCCGGAGGAGAAGAGGGAGAGCAAGAGGAACTGCTGGACTGGTCCCTCTTAGACTTTTTCTTGTGCTTCTTTGGGAGATGCACCTTGTTCCCCCCACCATCTAGCTCCACAGGATCTGGAACCAGCTCCAGAGTGGATGGAGGCACACCCACTGGTAGGTCTTTTTTAACAGTCTTCCACCAATGGGTAAAAAGCTTCTTTACCTGTGAAAGGTGTAATTTCAGTGAATTAGGTGTAGGCTGAGGAGTGCCCAAGCCCATACCGGCACTCACCCCGTCATCCAGGGGGCTGGCGTTGGGTCTGAACCCTTGTCGACTGGAGTTGGCCTAAGGGGGGACGTCGGAGCGGCATCAGCACCACTGTCGTTGGGTTCCGGCGTCCTGCAGACCGGCGACCTTGGGGAAGGGGAGTCCGAACTGATGTTGGGTGTCAGGGACAGAACCGGCATCAGGCAGACCAATGTTGTTTAACTATGACCGGCGGTGGAATAACCTTTGCTGGAACTGGGGCCATGGGAGTAGCGGGTGGACGAGGGTCCGGCATCCGCTTCTCCTTGTGACCCGATGGATGTCGTTCCTTACCATGGGATGGATGACAGTTGGATTTGTGGCTTGAGGTTTTCTCGGCCGAATGCCAGTCAGTAGCCAGAGGCTGTCATCGGTCTGAGGCCTTGTTTTTAGGTGGCAAGGAGGAGACCCTGCCGGCCGAAGACTCTGAGGCCTTGATCAACTCCCAGGAGTCGGCTTTTGAGGAGGAAGTTGAGTGGGAGGAGCCCTTACCTGAGCCCTTGGATTTCTCAGAGGTCTGATAGACCTTTAAAGGCTGGAGAGAAGTAAGAGTGGAACCCACAGATGAAGGCTTTACAGTCATGAGGCGGGAATCATGGCCCGACGACCCGGACTTCGATCCCTAAGACCGATGTTTCGAGTGGGATCTCCCTCTGTCCTGCTCCCGATGCTTGTGGTGCTTGTGGGTGGGTTGAGGGTCGGATTCCCCTGGGGAAGAGGCCGTTCCATGGTGGCAAGTTTTGTTTCTGCAAGAAAGGCCACGAGGGATTTGAGGGATTTCTGGTGCTGGATTCGCATCCACAAATTAAAGGCCTGGCAATGAGGGCAGGCGTCGGTGCGATGGTCAGGCCCCAGGCAGTAGAGACATGCAGAATGTCCGTCTTTCACCGGAATCTGTTGCCCACAAGCGCACTTGTTAGAATGTGAGGACATAGATGTTGAAAATCAAATTCTGAGGAGAAAATCTAATATGGTGGAGAAGAGCAATCGGTACTAGCCGAAATGCTGAACTAACCCTGACCGTGCGGCGGGAAAGAACTGGAGCATGGGAAACTACTCCCTTATATAGGGTGACATCGGGGGTGGAGACGATGTCGTCGGGGGGCATTCCCATGTTGATACTACTATAGAAAAAGTCACCAGAACCTCCGCCAGGTGATGCCAGTCCTCAATGTGTAACCTGCTGCAAGAGCTTCTCCTCGAAGTAAGATAAATTTATACACTCCACGGAGCATGAATCATAGATGGGGGGGGGATTCAATCACTTCCTGGACTAGGTGGTCTCACAGACATTTGGGCTTGCATGGGTTATTTATGACCAAGCTTATCTCCCACATGCATTCTCAGAGCTGAATCAGTCATCCTATCTTGGCAGCAGCATCGTTATGTTGCCGAGTAAGGCCTCTCTCATTCAGACTGCAGCTCTATACTTCAAAACACTCCTCCTGCCATACTTTCTAAAGCTGCGCTCCTTCAAGGACACATTTCTTAGTCATGTATGCTACAGCTCCACTCCTTGTGACCTCTCAAACCAGGCTACAGCTGGCGACTCCAACAGGACACAGGTTCGAGTCTCACCAAACCACTGACAGTCTCACTGTCGCACAGGGGTCTTCCTTCATAATCGCCCATTCCCACACTATCATCTTGAGCTGCAAACTACCGGCATACTCTGCTAGTAAACTCCCCTTTACTCTTCATGGCTCGAACACACCACTGCTGCCATTTGAAATAACGCTGTGTGGTCCATCAACCGGTAACATGGAAGGAGTAGCCATTGCCCCACTTTCCCCATCCCTTAGCTGACTTACGAGCTTCCCTTATGCTGCCAACTAACTGTGACCCACACATGCAGGCCGGGGCAGGCAATCACCCCTACCCTAGCTGCTCTCCACCTCGACCCCTTCTCTCTGTCTCTTCTGGGGCACAGACTTCCTCAAATGGCACCAATCCCCCTGTTAATTAGGGCCCATGCTCACTGAGACCTCCCAACCAGTGGACGGTCCCTGATGCCATTGTAATTAACCCCTTATTTACTAGTAAGCTCCCAAAAGGGTGCTTACACTCTCCCCTCATGTAGATGCTCCCAGCGAGTGCCCGGCACAGCTACCGGCGTGGTCTGCCAGTGGGGGGGTGCTCAGTCCCCCCCCAGCTAGCCTCCACCTGGTACTACTAGCCTTCACCACTGCGACAGTGTAAAAATCTCAATGGATCCCATACTTTTAAACCCACAAAGCCTTAATTCACCCTCCAAATATAACTCTGGTGACCCAACCATCTGCACTACACTGGATGGATTGCCTAAGCTAGCTAACAAGGGCAGCGTCCCAGCCCACTAACTTGCGTTGCCTAAAAAGCTTCAAGATGCTGCTGCCAAGTATGGCCAAACATTCCCCCTTACCACATTATAGCATTAACCAGACCCTAGCATTTAACTAGAAACAATACATTTTAACCAGGGCTAAACATGCAACATTGCTTTGTAACCAGACTGTATTAGAAAACATGCCCAATTCCCCCACTTCCCATGGTTTCTACCCTGCCCCATACTAGCACCGAAGTGCTAAGTCCTCTAGTCTTTTGAAATATCCAGACTGCAGTGGAAGCCTGTCATACAAATAATGACATGCCAACTACTAGTTAACGTCCCACTAGCAATACAGTACTTTAATAATAAGGAAAAAAGGATAAAAAGGGTTTATCTCACCCATTCAATTGCAGTCTGTCCGTGCATTCCTTATGCTAATCCAAATCAACAAAACAAAATGTCCAACATGGAGGGTGGGTACTTGAGTCTTTCACATAGTCCATTGAAGTCTTCCACACAGTTTGTGGGGTGAAAAGCTGTTTATGGACAGGAGAAATAATAATGAGGGTCCAGCTTAGTCACCTCCTCTCCAAAGGAATCCATGCCTATGATGTAGTGTTTCTTTCTCCCTCCTTCCACACCCTTGACCATGGCGCACATCTTGAAGAGGGACAAACCAGCATAAGCATGATGGGCACACATAGTTTGGGCATTTCCGTGGGCCTCCTGGGTTTCTACGGTGGTACTGGTGGTACTCAGGTAGTGCTTCTTGTATACTTTATAGAGCATTCCCTGATAGACCCAGCTCTGGTGGTTCTCCTCTATCATATCCCAGAGCTGCTCTGGCAAGTAGGGATAAACTTGATTTGAATACTTCTGCCTGATCTTTCTTCTGATAATGCTACCCACCAGGGACCAGTGAGGGATGCTCCTAATTTGAGTGAGTGGGGACTGACCATCCTGGAGCCACACTCTGATCCGGTAGCGTCTAACATGGGGATTGGTGGGCTTGTAACAGTCCATTTTTTTGCACTGCTGGTGACACTGGGCTGATAAACTGGGATTGTACCCACCTGAATGACAGGAGATTTATATGGAGTGGGGATATTTCTATCTGAACCTCCTGACTTCGATGTGCTGTCACCCTCCTCCACCTTCTCATTGATGATATCCAGAGGGTTACTAGTGTTTGCTGGAGGGGTGATTGACTCCTTCTCCAGGGTTACTTCTTTAGCTGGTCCCTCCACTCCTGCAAGCTGCAACAGCTGAGCAGCCATATGAACACCATGTCCGTGGCTTCTCCCCATGCCCGATGGTGAGGGCAGCTCTGATAATGGGAACCGTTCCTTAGGACTGGCAGACTCACTCTCCATGCGAGGTGGGCCCTGAGTGGTGGCAGCAACACTGGTGGTGGTGGGGCTGGTCACTAGGCTTCAGGCTTGTCTCTTCCCAGGTTTTAGTACTGGTGGTCTCAGAGCCAAATGGCATAAGTAATCCAGGCCAGCCCCAACTTGGTACAAGTTTGAATCCATTGATGTTTCTGTGGTAACATCTGGAGCATATGGGCAGCTGTATTACCTGGGGGTCCTTATAACAGTAGATGACACATTTGTCCAGCATCATCACCTTCTCCACCTGCTCCCATAGCCACCACTTCAGCTGCTGCAGGGGCCTGGGCCATTTTCACTTTTCGGATGTCTGTGACAAAATGTCCCAAAACTTTGATCGTGACCACCTCTCTCTCTCTAGTGCTCTGTTGCTCCACTCCAGCTCAACTTTGCTCTTTTGCACTCTCTGCCAACAATCAGTACACCTGCCAATCACATCAGGAATCTGAGGGGCATTAGCATACCCTCACATGTTGCCAGCAGGCATGCTCCCCAAGCTCAGCAATCCATTGTCACCAAGAGTTTTCAAGGCGTGAAAATTCAATCAACAGCTCCAGCCACTACAATGTTCAGGCAACTATCTTCCTGTATCAGCACCCAATTCATCATATCCAGGCGGGCAGTGGGCAACCTGGTATTACATCCCAGACGAGCCCCCACATTGTAGCCCACTCTCCCTGGTGTCTAGGGGTATGATGGCAGGATGTCTAAATAGGAAGGGGGTTACCACACAGCAGAATACATGTACAGTACCTGGATGGCTTTGTTGAATGCCTGGTTTGCACAACAGTGGTTCTGGGGTGCCCTTAGCTTCTCAGGGTGCTGGCTCAAACTGGTTAGTGGCATGATATGCTGGCTCAGAAATAAAGTTGCTGCCCACACCAAGAAATAAAACAATATCATTTTCATTTAATTTCGGTGGGATGGAAACAGAAAAAATTAATAAACTCCATGGAGCATGAATCACAAATGGGGGGAGGGGGGAATCAATCACTTCCTGGACCCGGTGGTCATGCAGACGTTTTGGGCTTGCATGGGTTAATTGTGACCAAGCAGATCTCCCACATGCATTCTCAGTGCCGAATCAGGCATCCTATCATGGTGGCAGCATTGCTATAGGGCCGAAAAAGGCCTCTCTCATTCAGACTGCAGCTCTATACTCCAAAACACTCCTGCCATACTTTCTAAAGCTGCACTCCTTCAAGGACACATTTCTTAGTCCTGAATGCTATGGCTCCACTCCTCCTGACATCTTAAACCAGGCTAGAGCTGGCAACTCAAACAGGACACAGGTTCAAGACCAAGCAAACTGCTACTGTCTCACTGTTGCACAAGGGTCCCTCTTCATAATCATCCATTCCCACACTATCATCTGTGGAGCTGCAAACTACTGGCATACTCTGCTGGTAAACTCTCCTTCACTCTTCATGGCCACAACACACCATGTTAAATATTTCAAATGATACCACAGGGCCCATCAACTGGTAACACAGGGAGGAGTGTCAATTGCCCCACTTTTCCTATCCCATAGCTGACTTGTGAGCTTCCCTTGCACCACCAACTGACACTGACCCACACATGCGTCCCGGGGTGGGCAATCACCCCCACCCTAGCTGCTCTCCACCTCGACACCTTCTCTCTCTCTCTCTCTCTCCTGGGGCACCAACGCCATTACTTGGCACCAATCCCCCTCTTAAATAGGGCCTGCACTCACCGAGACCTCCTGACCAGTGGGCACTCCCTGGTGGCACGGTAATTAACCCCTTGTTTCCTAGTAAGTTCCCGAAAAGCAGCTTACAATGGCACTCTTGTTTCTTTTAAAAAGGAACCACTAATATATATATATATATATGTATGTGTATATATATATATATATATATATATTTTTTTTTAACCTCAGAGCTAAGTTTTGTATCAGGAAGGGCTGAAGTAACTGTGAGTTGGAAAGAATGAGGTTTAATGGAACCAAGAGTTAATAATGCAGAAGGCATTAATAGTAATGAAAAGCAGTTATGTCAGAATTTATATTTTCAACCCATAGGCAGTGCTATTTCTAGGGTTAGTACCCCTGCCTGTACTTCTGACCACAGGTTGAGGGCCTGGATTCAATATTATGTTGCCTCCATCCAGAGTAACAACAGTGGGGGTATCTACCTAACCTGGCATAGCCCTCTGGGAAGCTATAACCACCCACAAGCCTGCCTAGTGACCCAATACCTTGTAACAAGAGATAACCCTTTGCAGTAGTTGGCACACAGTCAGCATTAAACATCAATAATATGCACACAACTCTTGCACTTACCACCAGGGACAGATCTTCAGCAACTCCCGTGGAACGCCCTGTAAAGGCAAGGTTAGAAAGGCAAACATGCACTTTCAATACTGTACCACAGCTAAGAATATGCTCAGAAGCCAGTTTAAATGTGAAAACAGCAAATCAGATATATTAAGGGGATGTGAACAAGGATGGGGGCATGAGTATAGAAGAATGATTACTTTACTGATTTGATTCAGGTTACTATGCATGCACTTCAGTCCCAGAATAAACAGTCTGCTAACACTAGGTACCCAGAATGTGAAGCTGGATGGCCAGAAACGGTGCCCAGGGTTGGCCGGCGTTGCAACTGTTGGTAGGGCCCTTAATGGAAAGAAAAGGCAGTGAACATGCACAAACAAGACTTTGATTATTTGTAATCCTGGCCAGTTGACCCAGTCCTTTGTAACCCTGTAACACACTGAAGCAATCAGATGGTACCACAAAATGATCAGAAGAAATGTTGCAGGGAGCTACCCTGAGTTGACTCATGACACCAGATAGTTGGAATTGGCCTGGCGATATGAAGACCTGCTGCTGATCACTGAAGAGCATGGGGAAGCTGGGCCAGCATGACACACCTCTGCTTCATGGCCTTTCCTTCCAGCTGGCTACAACTTGCGATTTCTTGCTGTGCAGGGTTTGGATCCCCAATTTGGTTTCTCACTGAGAAAACAGTCTCTGGTGCAGGAACAGTTGGCTTGGGTCGAGTTTGGCATAGGCCCAAGACTGAATTAATACATCTGACGAAGTTCATTTTATTTGCTGGTGAAGGCCTCCAGCTGGCAAAACAGTCCAGTCACTGGCAGAAAAAGGTCTCAACCCATGATAAACATTCAGCACATTTAACAGAAAAAGCATTAACTTTTCTAATTCTCAGTTCGGTTTCAGGCCGGTTGCTATTGCAATCAATTCACTGAGCAAACCTCTTAATTCAACAAGGCAGTCTCTCACCACAGTTCTTGGGCCAAATACTTCACAGGAGCTTCTTTCTGGTCCAATAACTCTAGCTGCACTCCTCAAAGTCTCGGAGCTTTCTGCCACAGTTTCAAGTTATGTTTTTGGGAAAAAGTCAGAGTACTGCTATAAGGCAGTCCAATGCAGGAGAAACAGTAGCAGGGAGGCAAGTCAGGCCTTTCCCCACTGATTCTCTTTGGTTCCTTCCTTAGAGCAGCCTCTTGAAAACTTGAGCTGCTCACTCTCCAAACTCTAGCTCCAATTGAACCACTGTCTCCTAACAGTTTTTGAACTAGTTTAGTTTTCTAGCATTCTGGTTGGCTAGGGGAGCTGTCATTCACAGTTCTGGTGCTCCCAGTAGTCAGTTTAGGCACCATACTCCAAAACTACAACAACTGCAGTTTTCCTTCCCATGAGGCACTTGAACTAAGGACCACTCAAGGTCCCCTGTGCCCATTGGTCCAAATTCTGGAAGTCCTGGACCAAACATGGTGGCTCCTATTTGGATAAACAAACTGCAAGAAGGCAGGTTAAAGCAAACACTAATTTAAATATAACAGCAAGTTAGAAGTAAATATTTACAGTAATAGCTGAAGCTCCCACTACTTTATTATCAATAGCAAAGTGAAGCAAATTACAGCAGCGTCTGGTTGGTCGCAAGCTTTAAAAAAACACTCGAACCCAGCTCAGACCATTTAGTATACACACACTAGCTAATGACTTACAGGGACAGGCACGGAGGCACATCATGACACTCTCATGCAAAATCAACAGGATCAAACAAATAACCATGGATTTACTACCTATGCAGGACATCTGCATGGCAGCGGGCATAGATGGAGCCCAGGAAGACACTTAAGGTAAGTCCCAAATTGATAAGGGGGTTACACTCTTACCTGCCTAGGAAAACTTGGTGTCTGCGTCAAGTCTATACACCGTAAACAGTTTTAGTAAGTGGAATGCTACTTTTTACTATGTACAGGTTGCAACCATAAATTACTATATATATTACTGTGCAGTTTCATCACTAGTGTTTAAAATAGTATGCATGATTCACTCGTAACCAAGGCCCCTAGAATTCTGCAGCCACAGAATTTTGCGCAGAATTTGCAATCTACCGCAGAACTTCTGCGGTGCCGCAGAATTTACTCTTCTTGGTGATTTTTTATTAATATTTCTGTGTATACATAGAATCTGGTTCCCTTCCCCTCTTTTTATATCCAAAACCCCTTATATTTCAGAATGTGATGTTATCATTGCTATAACATCATACATTAGCTAATGAAATGGCTGCATTCTGCAACAGAAATTGACAGTCACTTATCTACCACAGCTCCACTGCCAGAGGCGGTGGGACAGCATATCATGCATGGTGATATTTGCTCAACCTGCACTACAGCCTAATGCAATTTTCAGTTTTACATTGTTGCATTAGGGCCAACTTAAACAAAACCTTGTCAATAACACAGACCTGTTAAGTCCATATCTCACTTTATACAAACCTGTTTGTGCCTTTAAGGTATAGAGAAGCTACCTGAAATGAATAATTGGTAAAATGAATTTAACTGTCTAAATTTTTAAGAAAAAAAAAGTAATTATGCCCAGAAAAGTGAAATATAATAATGTGTAGACCTGTTGAAAGAATAGACCTGTTAAATAAATAATTGCACTGTACGCATTTTTGCCAGGATTATTGATTACATATTGTCATTGATTGATAGAATCTCCTAAAAGTTATTGAGAAATGTTGTGTGCAGGGACAGCTGTTGGGGCCAGAGGGTAGCATGCTGTGTTCCGTGCCGCAACTCGGGTTCAGAGATTAGCTCTGGGAGCTGGCTGGGCAGCACAAGGATTGGTGGAACACATCACTGCTCGGAGCCTGGGAAGGTATGGTGCAGTGTTCTGTCACATGGTGGACACATTGTGGTGGGCCAGAGAGCTGTATCTCACAATTGGTTCACATGTATGTTGTGGTCTGATGGTGTTACACAGTGTGTCAGGGAAAGCAGGTTGACATGAAAAATGAGTTTTGCAATAACTCCTTTATTCCATTTCCAATGAGATCTGTATGAATGAGGATGCAAGCTCATGGAAATGAAATATATATATATACACACACACACACACACACACAGTATCTCTGTCTCTCACCACACACATACACATATTTGTATGTATGTTACAGATTGCATATAAATATATAAGTGATACACAGCGGAAACTCATGAGTGGTGTAGAAAGCACATACAAATATATAAGTGATAGACAGTGGAAACTCATTAGTGGGATAGATAGCATGCATATAGAAATACCTTATTTATCACATAAGATCCCTCTGCATATGTCATTTATGCAACAGGCTAGGACCTTAAGGGAGAGACATTTGCTTTTTTTAGGCATAAAATTATTTTTAGAAGTCTGTTATTTTTTGAACTAGTGTTACTGTGCTTTCCACCATCCTGATTGCTATAACCACTGCCATGAAAGTGAAGTCAGGATGGCAAGCTGACACTGTGATGTGGTAGTTTGTTAGTGCTGCAGAACTTCCGTAGAAATTACAAACCACTGCCGCAGAAGTTCTGTGGCAAATGTTAGTCTTGCCGCAGAACTTGGTCTCACTGTGCTGCAGAAAAGTAGGGGCCCTGCTCATAACTAATATTTATTCATACACATAGAGACTAATGTATGGGCAACCATACACAACAGGCTGTGTTTCAATCGAGGGGTCGAGATGACAGCATATAAACCTCCACAGTGAAGTTCAAGAGGTCCATGCTGTCATCTCAGCCTACAGAATGGAAACACAGCTGAGTTGTGGTTGCCCATATTATTTTTTTTAGAGATATGGTTTTTCCACCAGAGACAGACTCCTACTGAAGTAAAAACAAAATCTTGCCATTTCTTTGTTGGGTTCTATGATCAAAATCAAATTTACAGACTTTTGAAAGTTAAAGGTACAACTTTGGGCACTGGGTTGCTAGTAAGTAGCTAGTGTGGAAAAATGATAAATTTAAAATTGTATTATCTTTTAACAATGCAGAACAACCATTTGGAATGTGCACAACAACACTTGGAATCGCTGCTGGTTTAGAATATGCACAACAAGGTTTCTGAGCAGGCAGATTTTTATACAGAACAAAGGCTACAATGTACTATAATGGTGGTACTTAAACATTCCACATTTTCATTCTAAACATTCTGGCAGTTGCATATTATCCATAAGCATGCTTTACATATGCATTTCGCATTTCCATTTAACATTCTATTTTTCATTTGTACACCATCTCAGGGAGTTATACACATTGGCTCGAATATTCAAACTGCAGGCTGTGGTAATAATGTTCTCAAATTTGTTGCGGGGGTGTGGCCAGGGCAATATTCAACTGAGTGCGCTATGGGCGTAACTGCTTTGAATATTGCACCTTGGCCCCGGCCAAGTGCGATGCAGACAGTGGAACTGCGCCAGCGCAAGTGGTCAGAGTGGAGCACTGAGATGCAGTGGCGAAGTGCCATTGCGCCATGCACAACACCTACGATATTCAAAGGGTGACATGCAAATGGGGCCATAATTTATGCAAAGGCGCATGGGGGCCATTTGCATCTGATTACAACCCATTGCATGCCATTAGCATGCAAGTGCCATGATCGGTGACTTGCGCTGGCGCCCTGCCAGGCAGCAACCGTCGAGAACCGACCGGCGCCCCAGCCTGGTTGTCCCGTAAGGGACAAAGAACGTTCCTATCCCTGGTGGTCCGTGGACCGGAACAATCGCGAGGCATAACTGTATCCCCCAAGTCCAATATCCCTGGTGGTCCAGTAGACCGCGAGCAGCCTGATTGCAGGCATCAGTATCCCCTCCCGAAGTCCAATATCCTTGGTGGTCCAGTGGACTGCGAGCAGCCCGATCGCGGGCATCAGTATCACCCCCGAAGTCCAATATCCTGGTGGTCCACTGGACCGCATGAGCCCGATCGCGGGTGACATTCCTCACCCCCAGTCCAAAATCCCTGGTGATCTAGTGGATCCCCCACCCCACCCGCCCACTGAACCCCACCACCCGCTCCCCTGTCAGCCCGGCGGGCAGCAGCTAACCATGCCTGCCGCCTCCGACTGACAGCTCGGTATGGCTGCATGCCCATTGCTTCAGAGCATGAGCCAATGGGAGTGCAGCCCATACCGTACTAGTCAGTCCAGATATGTGAATGAATTCACTGATTTGATTCAGGTTATTATGCATGCACTTCAGTCCCAGAAAAAACAGTCTGACAATACTGGGTACCCAGAATGCTATACTGGATGGCCAGAAACGGTGCCCAGTGTTGGCTGGCATTGCAGCTGTTGATGGGGCCCTTGATGGAAAGAAAAGGCAGTTAATATGCACAAACAGGACTCTGATTATTTGTAATCCTAGCCGGTTGGCCCAGTCCTTTGTTACCCTGTAACACACTGAAGCAATCAGATGGTACTACAAAATGATCAGAAGAAATGTTGCAGGGAGATACCCTGAGTTTACTCATGACACCAGATAGTTGGAATTGGCCTGGCGATATGAAGACCTGCTGCTGATCACCAAAGAGCATGGGGAAGCTGGGCCAGCACGACACACCTCCTTTTCATGGCCTTTCCCTCCAGGTGGCTACAACTTGCGATTTCTTGCTGCACAGGGGCTGGATCCCCAATCTGGTCTCTCACAGAGAAAACTGTCTGTGATGCAGGAATAGTTGGCTTGGGCCAAGTTTGGCATAGGCCCAAGATTGGATAAACACTTCTGGCAAAGTTCAGTTTGTTTGCTGGTGAAGGCCTCCAGCTGGCAAAACAGTCCAGTCACTGGCAGAAACAAGCCTCGACCCATGATAAACATTCAGCACATTTAACAGAAACAGCATTAACTTTTCTAACTCTCAATTCAGTTTCAGGCCAATTGCTATTGCAGTCAATTCACTGAACAAACCTCTTAATTCGACAAGGCAGTCTCTCACCATGGTTCTTGGGCCAAATACTTCACACAGGATCTTCTTTCTGGTCCAATAATTTGAGCTGCACTCCTCAAAGTCTTGGCGCTTTCTGCCACAGTTTAAAGTTATGTATGGTTCAGAGCTCAGTGCTTGTGCTACGTACTGTAACTGGATAATGAAGATTTGTGCTTGGATACAGAGGTCAGATAGGTAGGTAGGACATTGCTCGTCAGATATGAAGCATCGAATTGATCAGTGCTTAGGTACTTTGAACATTGTTGTACAGTCAGCAATTATAGTACAAATGAGTTGAATAGTCTTATGCAAGGTGCTTAGATGCTTGAGCTGATAAGTAACGTGTTATGATTTGGTACTGGTTTGGCCTTACTCTGTATCCCACAGTAAAGAATGCTTAGTCCAGTAGTATGAGACCCCTCCTGGTGGGATAAGAGTGCCAGAGAAGGAGGAGGTGTCAGGGGAGGATGGAGGGTGAGTGTGACTCGCTCTAAGCAGAGCAGATGTAGCCTGCATGGTTAAATAGGATGTGGGGGAGGAGCTCTTCACCCACATAACCTCAGGTGATAGCCTGTACATTTATGTGTGGTTCAGAGCTCAGTGCTTGTGCTATGCACTGTAATTGGATAATGAAGGTTTGTGCTTGGATACAGAGGCCAGACAGGTAGGTAGGACATTGCTCGTCAGATATGTAGC
This sequence comes from Neoceratodus forsteri, assembly GCA_016271365.2. Taxonomy (NCBI): domain Eukaryota; kingdom Metazoa; phylum Chordata; order Ceratodontiformes; family Ceratodontidae; genus Neoceratodus; species Neoceratodus forsteri. The sequence continues at coordinate 1,618,794,855 of CM057452.1, forward strand.
AGTTTGAATTGATCAGTGCTTAGGTACTTTGAACATTGTCGTACAGTCAGCAATTATAGTACAAATGAGCTGGATAGTCTTATGCAAGGTGCTTAGATGCTTGAGCTGATGAGTAACGTGTTATGATTTGGTATTGGTTTGGCCTTACTCTGTATCCCACCATAAAGAATGCATAGTCCAGTAGTATGAGACCCCCTCCAAAAAAATAATAATACCAAACGATTATCTCCTCCAACTCCAGAGAGTATGATCAGTAGCACGCAGGAGAGGAAACTCCCACTTTGGGAGAAACCTCTGAGGACCCATGGTTACTGACCCACCAGTCCTTCTGGGCATACTAAGGGAGAATAATCCTAATGAACAATATTAAGCTAATTTGAGTTCCAAAGTTCGAGATTCTGATCCATGAAGTGAAGCTGAATAAATACAGAATATTCTGATTGGTGAATGTAGCAGCATCCTATCAGCAAATCCAAGTCGGAGAATCCATGTCCGGAGCAGAATGGTGGAAGAGTGGAATCCATGATCGATAATGATGGTTCAAAGTGTCGAAGTTACATTGGTGAATGTTTTGGCAGATGAGGGCGGCTTCTGCAAGGAGAACCAGTTAGTCCATGTCCAGTGTAGGAGGAAGGTAGTTTGTATTCCTCTTTGCAAGCTTTGCGACTGAAGGCTTTGGTGACGAAGCATAAGAAAGGGCACATGCTGGGTGATCTGGAGAGAGCGGAGCAGTAGGAATCTCTGATGGAGTGGAAGCAGTTAAGTGAATTAGGTATAGATCTTAGAGCGATATGTAAACATAAGTTGAATGTACCTCCAGATCTCAATGGGGGAAGTAGATTGTAGAATAGGGAATCGGTCTTGATGAACCACTAGGCCCCGTAAGGGCGAAACAGGTAATATGAGCAAGTAGTGTAAATAAGTGGACCTATACATAGGTCAGTTGTAGTAGTAAGTAAAGCTGCATTATGCAGATGTGGTAGCAGAGGAATAGTATGGCATAGGTTATGTTAAGTATCCAGCAAGGGACAGGAAGAAATGGTAAAGCTCAGGAATTGAAGAGCTTCATCTGGTGATCCAAATAGTTGCTTAATGAAGATAACCATGGTCAGAAGGCCAGAATGGTATGAAAACTAGAACTGACTTGGTAAGAATAGTCTGATGAGTCCTAAATAGTCAAGCTTACGAGTCATAAATGGTGATGACTGCAAAGGCTGAAGTCAAATGATGTAGTGTTGTCACAAGGTCCCAGAAGCTGAAGGCAAATCATGGAATTTAAAGTCTTGGATAATCTCAACGAAGTCCTTGTAGGAGTGTAGCAGTAGTAATTCATGTGAGTGAAGCAGCAAGACAGAAGCATCCAAGATAGATGACGAATGGCTAAACAAATCCAGATGTGAGTCCATAGAAAACAGGAGGTCTTAAGCTGGCAGATGCGGCTGCAGGTAGATGTATAGTAGAATATGCAAACCTCCAGGCCCCGAGCTGGGCGTGGCAAGTGTAGAGCAGAAGTAGGTAAACCCCCGGCCCGATGGGCGAGGCAGGTTAACAAGTAGGCAATTATGGTGCAGTAATAGAAGGGTGAGGGACCTCTAGGCCTGTAGAGGTGCAGGTCTGGTGAATTGCGATGCGGCAAAACTCCGGCCCCATGGGGCGAGGTAGCTTGCAGAGCAGTGGTAGATAATGAATGGTAATGTTGAACTGTATGCCATGCAGAAATAGTAGCGAAGTAATAAGGAATAGATTGTAACGGCATTGCAAATGGTAGCATATACTGAGGCAGTTAGAAGCGGAGTAGTAAGGTAGTTTAAGGTGGACGTATGGAAGCCGTATCCTGAATATAGAGGATGGGAAATATTGCAGTGAAGAAGCCTAGGTGGACGAGCTGACAACTCGACTAGAGGTAATAAGTGTCCATAAACCATAGTAGATCAATGACTTAGGCATCAGTAAAACCAAGGAAGGCAGTATGGAATAGAGCTTGGCAGGAGATCATGTGGAGATGGTAGTAGCAACTCAGGAGGAGCTGAGGTAGCATAGCTAGAAGCATCCATGAGAACTGAGGTGAATATCTTGATGTACTCTAGAATAATCCAGTGGAAAGAAGAAGAATTTGGAGGTAGATCCGAATGAATGAAGTAGCTCTGTAGGAAGCATCCATGGGAACAAAGGGAGCTGAGCCCGAGATAGGGAAGTGCCACTAAAACACATGTAGATCAGCCAATAGACCGTAGGAGGGACGGTTCACTGCGTTGGTCAGACGGTGAGTAAACAGAATAGTAGCTAAACCCAGGAAGGCTAGCACATAGCATGATCATGCAAGGTCAGCAGGTAGGGTACGTAAACAGTGGCAGCTAGCCCCACGTAAGCTAGCATGCTCGGCTGGACCACACGTAGGTCAGCCGATTAGTAAGAAGTAATAAAGTAAAATGCAGCAAGCAGCATGGTAAGCATCCAGGGACGTGAAGTACTGTAAATCCTGAGACATAATGGAAAGTAAGTCAATAGTGGAGCACAAATGGGCATCCTAGACAGATGGAGAGATAGAAGCAATGGGAGAACTGCAGCATCCAGAACTGGAGTATTATGACTGAAGGTGAGACATCACTGGCAATGCATAGAATCCGATAAAGGTAGGAGGTGAGGCATGGGTGAAGGCTTCTGGCAGATGGATATCCTGATAAACACCCAGGAGAGGAAAACAATCTGAAGGAGACAGATGGCAGGAGACATGGCTGAGTAAGTCCGCTGAAGGCGATCCAGGATGCAGCAATGATGTTGAGCTCAGGAAGCACAAGGTAGGCAGATCGACATGAAGAATCTGGAGCAAGGAAGTGAACATATTATGATAGCACATGGCTGGGTCCAGAGCAGGAATCCTGAGGCCAAAGGCAATGAATCAGCTAAGCCCATATGAGGTATTGGATGAACGGGGCGGACCACTCGTAGGTCAGTCAAAGGGAGGAGTAGAGAGTGGTGGCTAGGCCCCACGTGGGCTAGCATAACCGCAAATCCCCATGTAGGGTAGCTTTAGGAGAGCAAGATGAGTGCCCAGTAAGGGGAAGCAAAAAGAGGAGCAACAAGTCAATGATTCAATGAAGCTGATCCTGAGAACTGAATCCAGGAATATGTTCGGGTGCAATAGCGTAGAACTTGATCATGCTAACACTTCTAGGTGCAGATGAACAGACATAAGTGGGAGGTAGAAAAGGGAGGTGGAGCTTGCATACTCTCCTATGGTAGTGCTAAGGAAAGAATAGGGTACAATTTCAGATGTTGATTGCAAGGTAGGCAGTAAGATAAGCCAAGTGTTCCAATATGCAGGGTTGTCAGACTTTTGGATTAGCTGGCAGTATGCAGCAGGCAGAACAATGGGACCTATCTCAGGTCATTTGAGCGGATAACACACAATTAGAAAGTACAGAGGGCAGGTACATATGAAATAGTGACCGTCTGAGCATGAGATTGTATTAGGTAGAAACTTAAAGGGTGGAAATGGTACCTTGTGCCTGTTAATGTCACTACGGGAAAGTACAGGCCGACGGCTATATGCCCAGCCATCGGATATGAAGAGTAGTACTGTGCAAAAGTCTTTTGGGAAGGTCTGGTAGTTAAGACTACCGAGGGAAACAGCAGAGCTTGAAGAAAATTACTACACGCGTACCTAATTGAGCTGCTCTCTGTAATTGCCGAACTGGTGTAATTGCTGTTACAATCCCAGCAGATGTGCGCCATTGCTATAGTGACAGCAGCCTTTAGTGGCTGCATAGTTAGGAACCTGTAGACCCAGCATGATGAAAGCTTTGTTTTCGTGGGATAAAGCTTCCGTTGCCTTGCATGCTGAAAATATGGTGATGAACGCTAGAAAGAGCCACATTAGGAAGTTCAATGCGTTCAGTATAGCCACCCAAACAAGAAGCAACACTAGAATGGTGGCGCAGAGAGAACGGACTGAGTGGGCTGATGTGAGGGAGCCCCAGTGCGGAGGCAGGCACAAGGTAACAGTTCAGTAGAACAGGAGAGCTCTCTCAGGAGCAGCAAGCTGAGGTACTAAAGAATACAGGATGGCGGTCGTAGGTGGCTGAAGGAGGGAAAATGAGTGAACAATGACACGAACTGCAGTGTTGCAGCCGGAAGTGAGGCAAATCCCCCTCAAAAGGTAGAAAACAAATGGGAGGGGAGGGCAGGGAAAAGAAAACAAATGAGAGGGAACAGGGCAGGTGGGGGAGGAAGGAGGCAGGAGCCAGCCCCAGTGTGCAGCATGGAGCGAGCGCAGTGAGTGCGACTCGCTCTAAGCTGAGCAGATGTAGCATGTACGGTTAAATAGGATGTGGGGAAGGAGATCCTCCCCAATTAACCTCAGGTGATAGCCTGTACATTTATGTTTTTCAGAAAAAGTCCGAGTATCCAATGCAGGAGAAACAGTAGCAGAGAGGCAAGTCAGGCCTTTCACCACTGATTCTCCTCGGCTCTTTCATTAGAGCAGCCTCTCGAAAGCTCGAGCTGCTCACTCTCCAAAATCTCACTCCAACTGAACCACTGTCTCCGAACAGTTTTTGAACTAGTCCAGTTTTCTAGTGTTCCTGTTGGCTAGGGGAGCTGTCAGTCATAGCTCTGGTACTCCCATTAGTTAGTTTAGGTGCCAACCTCCAAAACTACAACAACTACAGTTTTCCTTCCCATGGGGCACTTGAACTAAGGACCCCTCAAGGTCCCCTGTGTCTCATTGGTCTTAATCTTGGAAGTACCAAACCAAACATGGTGGTTCCCATTTGGATAAACAAACTGCAAGAAGGCAGGTTAAAACAAACACTCTAATTTAAATATACCAGCAAGTTAGATGTAAATATTTACAGTAATAGCTAAAGCGCTCTCTGTTTTACTATCAACAGCAGAGTGGAGCAAATTAAAGCAACGTCTCGCCGGTCACAAGCTTTGAAACACTCGGACCTAGCTCAGAGCATTTAGTATACACTCACTGGCTAATGACTTAAAGGGACAGGTGCGGAGGCACATCATGGCACTCTCATGCAAAATGAACTGGATTTCACAAATAACCATGGATTTACTACCTAAGCAGAATGTCTGTCTGGCAGTGGGCATAGATGGAGCCAAGGAAGACACTTATGGTAAGCCCCAAATTGGTGGTGGTGGTGGTGGGGGGGGGGTTACATATTTCTTAAAAGTAATACTTGTTTCCCAAAAGCAGGAGCCACACTATCTAGCATCCTTCTCTGGTTCCTGGGACCTGATCGGGAACTGGAGAAACCACTAAAAATTACAACTAAATAAAATAAAGTAATACATTTTGCTAGACCATTCAGGGGAGGCCAGAAGAGTGGATCGGTATTTTGGGATGACTGCTCTCTTTAGTGGATAAATAACTCTGATGTTAGGCAGTGATGGAGAGACTGACCACAATGCAGAGTCTGAACATTCTAATTCTAAATTCCATAATTAGCATGACTTCTATCTCCAGGACAACTCAATCCAGTGAACTGATTGCTGCTTATAAATTTATATACTGATGGAGTTTTGGGTTTAGAAATTAAAAGTTCACTTGTTGTGCCTTCTTCTGTACAAAAGAGGAAGAAATAAATTTGCTACTCCACCTGGGAGTGGCTTGTGGCCTTTCATTCCGGGTGGCTACTGCTTGCCTGGTGCACCCAATAAATGACAGTGTCGAAGAAGGTTGCCTTGAAATACCCCTGGTTAAACACAGCTGAAAAAGCACTTACTGATATCTCAAAGGAGATTGCAGAAGTGAGTTGCTCCTCTCTCCTCTCTCACAGAGACTGTGCTCAGTAATGGACTTCATTGATTACCTAGTTTAAAACTAATAGTTTTATATTTTGAAAACAAAACAATAAAAAAATACTTTTTGGACTATGGCATGTGTATGTTTTTTTCTTCTGTTTTCATACAGTTGGAGATGGGCCTCACCACTGTGTCCCTGGAAGGAGCAGAAGAAATGGAGGAACAGGCAGGAGGAAGAGAGGCTGAAGACACTGCAAAAGGGAAGACTACTGCAGGGCATTTGGATATGTTCTGGCCCTTAGGCACTTAATAGCTAGTTTTAAGTGTACTAGTAGTTTAAGAATGATGAAAGTAGTGTAGTTCAGGGAATTTGGTATACATGTGTGTAGTTAGTGTGTGCCTTGCTTCTTCTACAGTTTATACTTATTGTACATAGGCCTGCATGGTACACTTGTAAGGCCTCTTGAGTGTTCCAACCTGTGCTCATCACAGGTAGGGGGCAATTTAGTGCAACTTCCCTTGTCAGGGCACCAGGAGGCCAGTACCACCCAAGAAAAGAGATAACACCTGTTTCAGGAGATCCTTGAGGGGACACAATGATTTGTTGTCAGGGGAGAGTTTAACCAACCTCTCTCATTTGCCAGCTCAAGGCAAGTTACCAGAGAGCACATGAGGGCTAAGTCAGACCTTGAGACAGTTCTCTGGGGGAAAATTGCCTGAAGATAAGATGCATGAATGTTCATGCAGTGAGTAGATTGACTTAGTTAAGAGCAGGAAACTGGAGCATGAATATGCATGAATCTGCCATTCCCTTGAAAACCTATATAAGGTGAAGGCATCAGGGCAATGAGAGCTGGAGCTAGAGCCTGGGAGCCTAGTGTGGAGAGGGAGAGGAACAGTGCAGCTTCTCTGGCTGTGACTGGGCTGAGAGGGCCTGTGCTCCCAGGAATGATGGCATGGTCACAAGGATTGGGTGGCACTGGTTCACTCATGCCTGGTCTCAAGGGAAGGATACCACCAGGAGGAGCAGGAGGGTTGGAGACCCAGGGAACCTGTCTCAAGAAGAGTAGAGGCCATCAGCACCTGCAGGACACATTGGGATAATGGTGAGCCACACCTCAAGGGAGGTCACCAGAACTCTTGCGGGTTCACTCCCACTGGCAGTAGAAGGAAATGGGAGATGTCAGTTGGTGTTTGGAACAAACTGTACAGTCACCTTGCTAAATAAAATGCTCTTTATGTATGAAAAGTCCTAGGCATTTCAAGTAAAAGCTGCTGGCAAGCAGCTGAATGAATGGGAGTCAGGTGGGAGGGGGTTTGGCAAGTGTTGGAGTTCGTAAGTTACTAGGAATGGGGACAGACATGGAAGTTTGTTTTTTGGCCACTTGGGTATCAGTGGAGTGTCAAAAGGAGAAGAAGCCAGAAGGGGAAGGAAGGAAACATATTCAATTCAGTGCTTTAGAGTAACTGGTAATTGCTATTTTTGTTTTAAACTTAGATTGTGGGCTTTTAGTGACACTATACTTTCTTTGTTGTCTTTACTTATAATTGTTTTTGGGCTGTTGACAATTTAAAACATAGTGGTGGTGTAATTCTGTGCTGTCTTTAATTGCTGCAAATTTTATCTTGGCTTGTCTGACTGCCCTGTGGTTGGGTGAAGGGTGTTAATTGTCTGGCCTCTGACCTCAGCTACGTGATAACTGGAGGTGGGGCTTAGTCAGAGTTAAAGTAGCAAGCAGAGTTTTAATTTCTCAGAAGAAGCCAGAAGGGGAAGGAAGGAAACATATTCAATTCAATGCTTTAGAGTAACTGGTAATTTCTATTTTTGTTTTAAACTTAAATTGTGGGCCTTTAGTGACACTATACTTTCTTTGTTGTCTTTACTTATAATTGTTTTTGGGCTGTTGAAAATTTAAAACATAGTGGTGGTGTAATTCTGTGCTGTCTTTAATTGCTGCAGATTTTATCTTGGCTTGTCTGACTGCCCTGTAGTTGGGTGAAGGGTGTTAATTGTCTGGCCTCTGACCTCAGCTAAGTGATAACTGGAGGTGGGCTTAGTCAGAGTTAAAGTAGCAAGCAGAGTTTTAATTTCTCAGAAGAAGCCAGAAGGGGAAGGAAGGAACATATTCAATTCAGTGCTTTAGAGTAACTGGTAATTGCTATTTTGTTTTAAACTTAGATTGTGGGCTTTTAGTGACACTATACTTTCTTTGTTGTCTTTACTTATAATTGTTTTGGGCTGTTGAAAATTTAAAACATAGTGGTGGTGTAATTCTGTGCTGTCTTTAATTGCTGCAGATTTTATCTTGGCTTGTCTGACTGCCCTGTAGTTGGGTGAAGGGTGTTAATTGTCTGGCCTCTGACCTCAGCTAAGTGATAACTGGAGGTGGGGCTTAGTCAGAGTTAAAGTAGCAAGCAGAGTTTTAATTTCTCAGAAGAAGCCAGAAGGGGGAAGGAAGGAAACATATTCAATTCAGTGCTTTAGAGTAACTGGTTATTGCTATTTTTGTTTTAAACTTAGATTGTGGGCTTTTAGTGACACTATACTTTCTTGGTTTTCTTTACTTATAATTGTTTTTGGGCTGTTGACAATTTAAAACATAGTGGTGGTGTAATTCTGTGCTGTCTTTAATTGCTGCAAATTTTATATTGGCTTGTCTGACTGCCCTGTGGTTGGGTGAAGGATGTTAATTGTCTGGCCTCTGACCTCAGCTACGTGATAACTGGAGGTGGGGCTTAGTCAGAGTTAAAGTAGCAAGCAGAGTTTTAATTTCTCAGAAGAAGCCAGAAGGGGAAGGAAGGAAACATATTCAATTCAGTGCTTTAGAGTAACTGGTAATTGCTATTTTTGTTTTAAACTTAGATTGTGGGCTTTTAGTGACACTATACTTTCTTTGTTGTCTTTACTTATAATTGTTTTTGGCTGTTGACAATTTAAAACATAGTGGTGGTGTAATTCTGTGCTGTCTTTAATTGCTGCAGATGTTATCTTGGCTTGTCTGACTGCCCTGTAGTTGGGTGAAGGGTGTTAATTGTTTGGCCTCTGACCTCAGCTACGTGATAACTGGAGGTGGGGCTTAGTCAGAGTTAAAGTAGCAAGCAGAGTTTTAATTTCTCAGAAGAAGTCAGAAGGGGAAGGAAGGAAACATATTCAATTCAGTGCTTTAGAGTAACTGGTAATTGCTATTTTTGTTTTAAACTTAGATTGTGGGCTTTTAGTGACACTATACTTTCTTTGTTGTCTTTACTTATAATTGTTTTTGGGCTGTTGAAAATTTAAAACATAGTGGTGTAATTATGTGCTGTCTTTAATTGCTGCAAATTTTATCTTGGCTTGTCTGACTGCCCTGTAGTTGGGTGAAGGGTGTTAATTGTCTGGCCTCTGACCTCAGCTACGTGATAACTGGAGGTAGGGCTTAGTCAGAGTTAAAGTAGCAAGCAGAGTTTTAATTTCTCAGAAGAAGCCAGAAGGGGAAGGAAGGAAACATATTCAATTCAGTGCTTTAGAGTAACTGGTAATTGCTATTTTGTTTTAAACTTAGATTGTGGGCTTTTAGTGACACTATACTTTCTTTGTTGTCTTTACTTATAATTGTTTTTGGGCTGTTGAAAATTTAAAACATAGTGGTGGTGTAATTCTGTGCTGCCTTTAATTGCTGCAAATGTTATCTTGGCTTGTCTGACTGCCCTGTAGTTGGGTGAAGGGTGTTAATTGTCTGGCCTCTGACCTCAGCTACGTGATAACTGGAGGTGGGGCTTAGTCAGAGTTAAAGTAGCAAGCAGAGTTTTAATTTCTCAGAAGAAGCCAGAAGGGGAAGGAAGGAAACATATTCAATTCAGTGCTTTAGAGTAACTGGTAATTTCTATTTTTGTTTTAAACTTAAATTGTGGGCCTTTAGTGACACTATACTTTCTTTGTTGTCTTTACTTATAATTGTTTTTGGGCTGTTGAAAATTTAAAACATAGTGGTGTAATTCTGTGCTGTCTTTAATTGCTGCAAATTTTATCTTGGCTTGTCTGACTGCCCTGTAGTTGGGTGAAGGGTGTTAATTGTCTGGCCTCTGATCTCAGCTACGTGATAACTGGAGGTGGGGCTTAGTCAGAGTTAAAGTAGCAAGCAGAGTTTTAATTTCTCAGAAGAAGCCAGAAGGGGAAGGAAGGAAACATATTCAATTCAGTGCTTTAGAGTAACTGGTAATTTCTATTTTTGTTTTAAACTTAGATTGTGGGCTTTTAGTGACACTATACTTTCTTTGTTGTCTTTACTTATAATTGTTTTTGGGCTGTTGAAAATTTAAAACATAGTGGTGTAATTCTGTGCTGTCTTTAATTGCTGCAAATTTTATCTTGGCTTGTCTGACTGCCCTGTAGTTGGGTGAAGGGTGTTAATTGTCTGGCCTCTGACCTCAGCTACGTGATAACTGGAGGTGGGGCTTAGTCAGAGTTAAAGTAGCAAGCAGAGTTTTAATTTCTCAGAAGAAGCCAGAAGGGAAGGAAACATATTCAATTCAGTGCTTTAGAGTAACTGGTAATTGCTATTTTGCTTTTAAACTTAGATTGTGGGCTTTTAGTGACACTATACTTTCTTTGTTGTCTTTACTTATAATTGTTTTTGGGCTGTTGAAAATTTAAAACATAGTGGTGTAATTCTGTGCTGTCTTTAATTGCTGCAAATTTTATCTTGGCTTGTCTGACTGCCCTGTAGTTGGGTGAAGGGTGTTAATTGTCTGGCCTCTGACCTCAGCTACGTGATAACTGGAGGTGGGGCTTAGTCAGAGTTAATGTAGCAAGCAGAGTTTTAATTTCTCAGAAGAAGCCAGAAGGGGAAGGAAGGAAACATATTCAATTCAGTGCTTTAGAGTAACTGGTAATTGCTATTTTTGTTTTAAACTTAGATTGTGGGCTTTTAGTGACACTATACTTTCTTGATTTTCTTTACTTATAATTGTTTTTGGGCTGTTGAAAATTTAAAACATAGTGGTGGTGTAATTCTGTGCTGTCTTTAATTGCTGCAAATTTTGCCCCCTCCCTTCCCCAACTCTTAATTATATGCCCTGTTAAATCTGATTGACAGGAGCTAAACACAGGGTTTAGTAAGGGGTGTGAAGTAGGAGGGGCATAAGGGAGAAGCCCACCCTCAGCACGACAAGTGTTTTGACTCATTTGTTTATTCATTGGTTTCTTTTTCTTTAAAAAAAAAAATTATCCGAGGATCAGTGGCAGGATTTTTAGTACAGCAAATTAATAAAAAGGGAACTAGGAGAGCTTCAGTAGCAGACAAGTAGTGGAATTGCAGTATAATGTGGGGAGGCATGCAATGCAGTGGCTGTGGGGCAGCCATAGTCAGGCAGACCTTCGGGACACTGAGTTGCTGCCCTATCTGCATGCATCTCTCTGGACTGCGGGATGAGGTAGCCAGACTCAGAGCAGAAGTAAACTGGGTCAGGAGTACCATCACCCCTATCCAGGGACCACCCAGTCCAATGCCACTGCCTCAAAGGATGCCGAGAACGAGGAGCACTTGGATGACAGTGGGCTCAGGGAGGGTTAGAGCAGTTAGGCAGAGGCACATCTCAGATCCTATTCCACTCAAGAACTCATATGCCACACTGGCAAATGAGGACAACCAAATAGAGTACCCAGAGAAGTGGAAGGAAAGGATGTGGAGGTTAGCCAAGGAGGTGACCTCAGCGGGAAAGCAGTGGACCCCAGAGGAGGAGGAAGTGAATCTGGTGGGGACTCCATCATAAGAGGATCCAGCTAGGAACACAGGAGGGGAGGACAGGGAGGTGAGGTGCCTACCAGGTGCCATGGCATGGAGGGATGGAAGGAAGATCCTGGGGATCACTGGGAAGGCAAGGCGGAGGGTGAGCTGGATGTCATTATCCACCTAGGTACTAATGACCTGGCAAATGGGAGCCAAAGGAAGTTCAGGAAGAGTTTAGGAAACTGGGAGGGTCTCAAGCAAGTAGCTACTTCTGTCACTTTCTCAAGTACTACCTGTGAGAGGCAGAGAGCATAGAGTGCATGCACAGGAACTTTAACTCATGGTTGAAGAACTGGTGCTGTGAGGAAGGGTTTGATTCATTGGTGGCTGGGGACCCACCTGGAGGGATGGAGGTTTGTTCAAGCCTGACGGCATGCATCCATCCTGGAGGGGAATCCAAGCACTCAATGATAAGTTTAAATGCTACATTGACAAGCATTTAAACTAGCAAAGGGGGGTGACAGGCCAGCAAGGAGGGTACCTACTTGCTCACCCCCCACAACTAGCAGTGGAACCATTGAACCAGAGGAGTGGCTATCTCTGCAAAGCAGTGTGCAAAAGATGGAGATTAGTGCCCAAGAGGTGGATGAGCAGAAAAGGGGCAAAATTCAGCAGAAGGGCAGACAGCAAGGAGAACCAGGGATAAATGACAACCAAGAAAGGAGCTGGAGTAGAACAGTGAAACAGTCTAGGGAGGTCAAATCATGGAAAGCCATGTGTGCAAATGCCAGGAGCCTTAGCAACAAGATGGACGATCTGGAGGCTGTCATGGTACAGTCAGACCTGGACATTGTGGCCATCACTGAAACCTGGTGTAATGATAACCACGACTGGGAGATGACCATACCTGGCTACAACATATTCAGAAGAGACAGAGCAGGCAGGAAGGGAGAGGAGGAGTGGCACTGTATGTGAAAAATGACATAAGGGCCACAGAGATCCAGGAGGAACAAAATGGGGAGAGATACTGTGGGTTAAGCTGGAAAGGAAAATGAGGACAGCCATCCACACAGGTGTGGCTCATAGACCACCAGCCCAGGAGGAAGAAACAGATAGGAGCTGATGCTAGCCATCCAAAGGATGGCAGACAAGGGTGAGGTAGTACTGGTTGGAGACTTCCATATTCCAGACGTGGACTGGAGCATCCCCAGCAGCATCAACTAGGAGCAGATTTATCCTGGACTCTTCAGGGTGCCTTCCTCAAGCAACTGGTCATGGAACCAACTCGGCAGAAGGCAATACTGGACCTTGTGCTCACAAACAGGGACAGTGTGATGGGGGTACAGTGGGGAGCACCTGGGAAACAGTGACCACCAGTCATTGTGGTTTGAAATCACAGAAAGAGCAGAACCAAACCACACAAAACACGTATTCTGGATTTTAGGGGCAGACTTTGGGAAAATGGGAGATACTTGAAAGAGGCATTAAGGGAATGGGACAGGAATCAGGGTTGAGGAACAGTGGGCAGTATTTAAAATGGGATTACAAGAACAACAGAATTATGCATTAAGCAGGTTAGCAAGAGGAAAGGAAGAGGAGACCATTATGGTTTTCCAAAGAGGTAGCAAAGAAAGTGAAAGCCAAAAGATTGCATTCAGGCAATACAAAAGACACAGGCAGAAGGGGATAGGGAGAAGTACCAGGAGAAGCAAAGGGAGGCAGGGAGGTCAGTAAGGAAGCCAAAGCTCAGACAGAAGAACACATTGCAAAATCAGTGGGTAGAGGACAAAACCTTTTACAGGTACATAAGTGAAAATGAAAGACAAAGGGAGGATTGTGAGACTGAAGGGGAGGATGGGGCATGTGGAGGATGACAACAGTAAAGCTGACATTTGAACAGGTATTTCTGCTCAGTCTTTACTGAGGAAGAGGAGGTAATGGGTCTGAAGGAGTACAAGGGTGAGAATGGTGCAGAAATGGACACAAGTCCCTTTACATGAGAAAGGGTCCTGAAAGAACTGGAAGTAATAAGAGTTGATAAAGCAATGGGGCCAGATGGGGTGCACTGCAGGGTCCTTAAAGAACTAAGAGAGGTGGTGGCTGAACCTCTGGCTATCCTGTTTAGCCGATCACTGGAAACAGGGGAGGTACCCAAAGACTGGAGGACAGCAGATGTAGTCCCTTATACAAAAGTGGGAACAAAGAGGAAGCAGGGAACTACAGACCAGTCAGCCTCACCTCGGTAGTGGGGAAGATCATGGAAGCACTACTGAAGGAGAGATTGGTGGAACATCTGGTTGTCAATGGACTACAGGACCCAAGGCAGCATGGTTTCACCAGGGGGAGGTCATGTCAGACCAACCTCATTGAATTTTTTGACTGGGTGACTAGGGAGGTGGATCAGGGAGGCAGTGGACATGGCCTATCTGGACTTCAGCAAGGCCTTTGACACTGTAGCACATAGAAGACTATTACACAAACTGGGGAATATGGGTGTGGGCAGGACAGTAGTGTGGTGGGTAGGTAACTGGCTGGGTGGCAGGACACAGAGGGTGGTGGTAAATGGCTGTCACTCCACAGAGGGAAGAGTGACCAGTGGGGTACCACAGGGATCAGTGCTGGGACCGTCCTATTCAACATCTTCGTCAGTGACATTGCAAGTAGACCTAGAAGGCAGAATTTCACTGTTCGCTGATGACACAAAGCTCTGTAACAGAGTAGACACACCAGAGGGTGTAGACAGAATGAGAAGTGACCTGCAGAAACTTGAAGAATGGTCAGGGGTTTGGCAGTTGAAATTCAATGCAAAGAAGTGCATGATAATGCATATGGGGACAAAATCCTGGCACAATATATCAGTTGGGGGTGAGGATATAGCATGCACCAAGCAGGAAAGGGATCTTGAAGTGTTATCTCTGATGACCTCAAGGTAGGGAAACAGTGTGACAAGGCAGCAGGTAAAGCAAATAGGATGCTGGGATGTATAGGCAGGGGCATCACCAGCAAGAAAAGATGTCATAATTCCAGCTGCACAAGACACTAGTGAGGCCCCACCTGGAGTACAGTGTACAGTTCTGGAGACCATACCTACGAAGAACATAGACAGGGTAGAGAAGGTTCAGAGGAGGCAACAAAGATGGTGCATGGATTGCATCACAAGTCATATGAAGACAGGTTGAAGGAACTGAACATGTACTCCTGGAGGAGAGGAGGGAGAGGGATATGATAGAGACATACAAGTATCTTACAGGGAGGAACAGGGTGCAGGAAAACACTATTTTTAAGCGAAAAAGATGTTCCAGGACAAGAGGGCTTAGGAAGAAGTTGGAGGAGGACGATTCAGAGGAAACATGAGAAAGAATTTCTTCACAGAACGGGTGTTGGACAAGTGGAACACCCTGCCAGAAGAAGTGGTGGGGGCTGAAACAATCACGGGATTTAAGAATGCATGGGATAGACATAAAGGAATTCTGGAGGTCAGGGGTAAGGGCTAACAGACTTCTAGGAAAACAAACTGAACTTACAAGCTCAAATGGGCAGACTGGGTGGGCCATAGGCCCTTATCTGCCGACACTGTCTATGTATCTATGTATCTATGTAGGAGACACACATGGCCAGACCAACCACGCTTTATGCACTTAGTGGTGATATCATATGCTGATACGGTTTTAGCTTTATTGTCCTTCTGGGCATATTGAGACATGTGTTAGCCTGACTTGACCCCCAGGGTAGTGCTCACCTTGCCTTAGGAGCATGCCACTGCATAAATGGTCTTGGGAGAGCCAGGGCTCAAGGAACCCCAAAAGGGAGGGCAGGAAATCCCTTGGGCTGAAAGAAATCTATTGCGTTATATGAAACGTAACTGTGCCCCTTTAGTTCAGGGGCTGGTCCTGGAAATTATTAAGGACATAGGGTGGGCAACAGGCCTCGTATTTGTGCTGGGTACCATAAGACCAGTGTTTAGAAACAGAAGTTGTAATGTATTCCAGACTAGAGGTGAGGGACTATGTAGAGGTTCAGGAGAGTTTTGAAAGAACAATTGTGGCCCATGAAATATCACAATGTAGTGTATGCAGGTACCATCATAATGGTATCACCATGGATTCTGGCCAGGGAATGCCCAAAGAGCTGTGTGCCATCTAGCAATGCTTCATCCCAGCTCCAGTATGGACATTAAAATTTGTGTGTGGTCTCATGTTATTGGTGCCCCAGATTATGGTTTAAGGTGTCCCTGGTCCCAAATGCCCCTGACCCGTGCTGGCAAGGTGACTGATGCTGGTGCAGAACTGGTATTCATGGTGTAAGATGGGGGCTTTCCTGGATGAGATGCCATCATATATCGCTAGACACAGGACTTTAACCTGGCCCTTCCTGTACACTTATTATTTCAGTTTCTTAACATCCTCTCATTTCAGTGGCATAAAAAATGGCCATATCTACATTATAAATGCTGTATTGGGTGCATAGCATTTAATCATCCTCACCCCCATCCCATTCAATAGAAAGGTGAGGTGTGACATCAGAAACAGATCTTTTGAAGCTGTTTTATTCTGAAGAAGTTGCACCTGCTTTCCTGTTTTGCCCTTTAAGGAGGGCATTTCTTCAGTAGGCATTATTTCCTCATTTCACTTTCAGGCTGAGGGACCCCAAGATGAATTTCTTTATGCTTTCTTCTACCAGCAATTTTGTTTGACTGATGTTCGGAAAGCCTTTATGTGTCTTTGCCATCAGAGCTCTCTGAGCTGTCCCATCTGGGGGCTCTGGTCTCTTCACTTGATAAAACTTTGCAGCTTTTTTCCTTGGGTGCCAGTTACAGTACTGCTGTTCTTTACTTGGTGATTGTTCTGCGGCATCTCTAAGCCTCCCTGGGTGCCAGCGACCACTGTGGAGAAGAAGTGGCTAAAGCCAACAGGATGCTGGGGTGTATTGTGAGTGGAATCTCCTCCAGGAGTAGGAAGGTGATCCTGCCCCTGTACAGATCACTGGTCAGGCCACACCTGGAGTACTGCGTGCTGTACTGGTGCCCATACCTGAAAAAGGATGTCAGATTACTGGAAGGGGTACTATGCAGAGCAACAAAAATAATCCAAGGATTGGAAGTCAAACCCTACGAGGGAAGGCTGCATAAGTTAATAAGTACTGCCTGGAGGAGAGGAGAGACTGGGGGGGATATGATTAAGACCTTTAAGTACCTGACGGGGATAAACAGAACAGGTACAGAAGGAATATTTAAGTTGAGGAAGGGGATAGACATGAGAGGGCATGGTTTCAGATTGGAGGGGGAAGATATAAGAAGGAGATGAGACATTTCTTTCTCAGAAAGGGTTGTGGCTAAGTGGAACACTCTGCCTGAGGAGGTGGTGTGTCCTGTAAGACGGTGGGCAGTTTTAAAAGGGGATGGGACAGGCTGGGGGTTGGAGGTACATGTGAGGGGGGAGGAAGGGGGGCAGCTGCAATGTAGGGGTCCTAGCTGCACTTTTGAGCAGACTTGATAGACCATGGGGCCTGTTTCTGCTGGCAACTTTGTATGTTTGTATGTTTGTAAGTGCCCACTAAAGGTGTATTTTCCACTTAAAGGGGGTACTTTCTTCATTTTTAATAACACTGCCTGCTTTAGTTATAGCTTTGCAACATTTGCTGTCTCCTTAGGTGCCACAGACTGCTGCTCTGTACTCAATGAATGCTCTACAACATTTTATTTCACATTGTCTGTTTATCATGCCCCCTTCCACCAGCCTGCCTCCTTTGCCACTTCTCTAGCCAAACCCACTGTCTCTGGGAATTACCCTGGCTCCACTTTCACCCCTGTGGCTTACCTCCCACATCTTGACTCTTTTATCAGGGTCCTTGGAGGGTCTCGGACCCTCAAGGTAACTCAAGCCAGTGTCAGTGGAGTGATGCCACAGTCAGTGGAACAAGGCCTACAAGCTCAGGTAGGAGTCCTCCTGCCTGGCTAGGGTCTTTTCATTTGTTGCTCCCAGCCCGAGACACGGGCATGCTAGGTAGGTCAAGGGGCATGTGCACGCTAAGCGTGCACATTGCTCTGGCCTACATCTTCCCTCCTAGATGACATCAGCTACACTTCCACCCGTGGTCACTCAGGTGGCAGTCAAGAAGAGAGGACAGCACCCCTTCCTCCTCCTCTGAGGAGGACAGCATCCATGGGAACACATGATCCTTCTCCCCTCACTAGCCCCGACAACCTAGGATCGTTCCCAAAAACCAGGTCACCAGCATCATGAATGGTAGCGCTACTTCTGTGCTGATGGGCTGGCCTTCTCGACATCATTTTTAATCTCCTTGAGTGCCAGAGACTGCTGCAGAGAAGAAGCTCCACCTGAAGCACACTTTATACCTTCAGTGTCACCTTTCTCCATTTTTCTGCTTTGAAGAGGAACTTTCCAGAAATTGCCGCCAAAAAATACTTTTAGCAGATCTTTATTGTTTTGTTTTAGAGCAAAAAACTTTGCAGTGTTCATTTTTTGAAACACTGATTAGGGTAATTTCAAAGCACTGGTTATGCAGACTAACCAACTCTTACAGGATATACATTTTTAAAATTCTCTAGGCTCTGTTTTCTTTTAAAAACCTCCCCATCATGCCAATTTGATAGGAGGTAAAATTAAATTTGTTTAAAGTGTTATACAGTACCTAAAGTTAAAAGTACAATCATTTTAAAATAATTGCCAGTTTAAGTTAAAAAATTATATTTATTTTAGTTTGATTTGAAATTGAAATTCCCAAACCGGAAATCCATGAAACCATAGTTCTCCCAGTTTTGTGGAATGGAGAACAAACAATAAAAATCCAGAAAAGTAAACTAAAAGATGCAGAGTATCAAAAGACACTTCATATAATTACAAAATAATAAAACAGCTGTCAAATGCTAAAACAACATAGCCACTGAGACTGGAACAGGATTCCAGAGCATCTGATCTCTTCAACAGAAAATTAAATTTGCTGTTGGAAGGTCGGGGGAGCAGAATCACAGAACAGAATTTGAATTTTAACTTTTTAAAGTTCTGTCTTTGGGGCAACAGTTCAGGGCTAAGCTGATGCAGTTTGTGTGACATCACAAATACACTCTCATTTCAAGAAGGACAACAGTCCTTTTGGCTGTTGGAGCGGAATTAGGAACCATCATCTGTGGTAGGGCCCTGTGTGAAACAAACCATCCTGTGAGTCTAAACTGGAGCTGGAACAGATCCTGGAACATCCTTGGCCTTGAATCCACAGCTATGATGCTTTTCATCTGCCTCAAGATCCATGTGTCCACATTATTGGGCGATTGGATCTGGTGCTTAACTGTTGGCTCTGAAAAGCCTATTTTCCATGGTCTTGGAACTGGATAATAGGGAGTTAGCCAAAGACATATTAAGAAGTCCTGGATGAATGGTTGGACTTGTTCAATCTGGCAGTCAAGGACTTCTTACTGTATGCATCCCTTTGCAGGTTGGACAATCTTTGCTCAGTTAGTGTTCTGGACCTCAACAGTCCAGACGTTGTCCATTCTGTGCGTATCAACCCCAGGAATAAGCCTTTTTCAGACCTTGCAGGGCTTGAAACTACTTCAGTGGTTCCCTTTACAAGATGACATGGTGCTGAGAAAGTTAGTCAAGCATTCAGTAAAAGAGTTAATTTATTTTAGTTCAATTATAAAATTGTTATTTTTGTCTTATTGTTGAGAACTGTTGAGTAACAGGTGCTAAATTTGAAAGCCTTTTTGATTCTCCCTACTTGATTGTCTAAGGCGAGATTTGTGACAGGATTAACAGCTCTGCAAATCATTTTCTGGTCTCATACACTTTAAACACAAACTGTGACAGTCAGCCTTGTAAACTTTAGCACATAGACCACATAATTTTAAAAACATGGTAGGTCTGAGTGTTGCTAAAGTTTCTAAGACATAAAGTAAAACAGATATTCTAATGGCATGGTAGCACAACCATAGTTAGGGTTGAGTAGGATGTTTAATGTTAAACCCCTAACTTTGGACTATAATAGCTTTACCCCTTCAATGGATTTGCATGAAAGTTTGCATGCACAAGTTTTGTTCCGTTCGGATGTGTGGATTCTGAGATTCGCGTAGTGAAAAAAATCAGGGCTGTATCATTGCTTAGCGCCTGGATGGTTTGGAATTTTGTTCTGAAATTTTTAGAGTAGAAATGGCTTGCCCCAGAATGGTGCCTTTCATTAATTTGTTGAAAAATATTACTCCATTCCAAAGTTATAAGGATTTGCGATTTTGGCTCTGAACATGTTCAGTACAGTCTTTTGGACAGCTGTTTCATGCAAAACAAGAATCTGGTCATACAAAACAGGATTCTGTTTCATATGTGTGTGTGGGGGGGGATAATACTGTTTTATGAGAAAAAAATTATTGCTGTGCATGGTGGCCATCTTGTTTCTGTTTTAAAAAATTAAACATTTTTTGAATATTCATAAAAATCATATCCTGCAGAGACACCAACATATGTATCTCACTAAGCAGGACATCATTAGCTGAATTCTGCAGCTAGTTTTTGGAAAAAGGACCTAGAAATGTCTTTTTCAGACATTTTAAAACTCTTTAGTGAGATTATTTTTCTTGTTTCATATGGCTCATGAAACAGGAATAGGGCGATACCAAACAAAGAATTTGGACTTAAAGGGAAACTGTTTAAATTAGTTGGCTCCCATTCCCAAAACGCTTACCCTCTGGTTTACTTTGTACACTAAAAGTGGCATTTTTCTCACGCTGCAACTGAGTTTATTTTAATTGTGAAAAATCTGCAACCCGGAAGTATGGTGGATGCTGGGGGGCTCCATTAACTGAAATGGTATGGCGCCACACTGCTTGCTTCAATACAAATGTACTGAAGCAAGTGGAGCGGCACCGCACCATTACAGTTAATGGCCCCCCCCCCATCTGCCATACTTCCAGGTTGCGGACTTTTCCCAATTAAAATAAACTCAGTTGCGGAGTGAGAAAAATGCTGCTTTTAGTGTGCAAAGCTAAATTGGAGGGTAGGCCTTTTGGGGTTGGAAGCCCCCTAATTTAGACAGTTTCCCTTTAAATTTACTTCACAATCTTGTTTTGTTTGAATGAATCCTGTTTTGTGAGAATGACACAACCTCATGAAACATGATTCATTCATACAAAACAAGAATTTGGCCTTAGTTTTTTTTTTCACATTTTTGTTTTGCATGAACCAGTCTTGCTTCATGTGAATGACACAACCTCATGAAACAGGATTGGGTCATATGAAACAAGAATTAGGACCTAATTTTGTTTTCCAAATTTCAACTTTAACAAGCTGTAACTGTGTCAATATTTGCAGTTAAGGGACAATCTATATATCAAAGAAAGGTCTCAATGAGTGCTACAACACTAACACATTAATACCCTCCAAAACAATGCAGGAGCCATATAAAAAAACATAAAAATTTAAATTCCCATAGGATAATATTGCAACTTTAACAACCCATAACTCCATCAATAATTGGAGTTAAGGGATGCTCTGTTTATCTAAAAAAGGTCTCAATGGATACTACAACACAAACACATAATACCCCACCCCCGAAAATTCAGGTGTCATATAAAAACATAAAAATAAAAAAATGGAAATTCCCATAGGATAACATTGCAACTTTAACAGCCCATAACTCCATCAATAACTGGAGTTAAGGGACATTCATGGGGTGTGTACTGCACCTCAAAATTACCTCCAAAGTTCACTATGGTGCCAAATCCACAATGAAAGTGCAATCATCATCAAAAGTGTACCAAAGGTGTATCTTGTCTTGGACTGCATCCATAGCAAATTTCAGGGAAATTGACAAAAATATACCGACTTATGGGTCAAAAAAATGAAAGACACATTTTTGCCCATACACAGTAACCTGCTGGTAATTTAAGAGCCAGAGTACTGCACAAAACTAATATTAGTTTTTAAAAGCAGTCAACCATTACCTTTTATATCTGAGGTACTTTTTATTTTCACTTTGGTTGTTTAGAAGACTGTTTATCTGATGTTAGTAGGTGTGATGTGAGGAACACCACTCTGCCTGGCTCTGCTCTGTTCCCCCATTACATCATCAGCATTGTGATCTCACTGACTGTGATATCACTGCTGCCCATGAACAGCCACTCAGTAGTTGCCTGGTTAGTCACCTGTGATGTCACAATGTTGATGAGATAGTGGGGGAAATAGAGACAGATATGTCAGCTGCCAGGCTGAGAGCTATTCCACACTTGCAGCACAATATTATCACACAGAAAACTTTCTAATGAGCAAAGGAAAAATAAACAAGCATTTGTCAATGCCGAATGTTTGCTTGCTGGCATTAGCAGTGGAAATGCAGGAGTTAGACATATGCAGTATAGGAATGACATTGAAGTATTGAACTGACGCCAACTCCACCCTCACTCTGCAGAGCTGGACAGGCATTGGGGTGTGCCTTTGGGTCATTGTCCATCATGGTCACAATATTTCACCTCACTCTATCCTTTAGACACTGGCAAGTGTCGAGATGTGCCTTGGGGTGTTTGGGCTTTTCATTCACCTCATTCCATAAGGAAATATGCTGAAATGAGTGCAGTATAGGAGAATGGGGTGAACTCTGGGGCAAAGGGTCCAAGGAGCACCTCGATGCCTGTCACTGGCTGCAGGATAGGGGTGGTATGGCATGAGCATTACTGTCGACAATCTCAAGTCACACCCCTGATGCCTGCCAGTCCCTACAGGGTAGGGCGTTATTGTCGAAAAACCTAATGCCCTGGGCATTTCTTGGTATTTTTACTCCACGTTTTCCAATTGTGACCCCACTGCATGAATGGTGACACTATCAGTTCATTAGGTGAAAGGTGATTTTGCACAGCGACTGCACCATTTGGCACCACAGGTGCGAAAACACATTTCGAACAGGATGTGAAAAGTGACAGGTGTACTTTTCATGAGGAGGTGTAAAAAATGGCATTGTTGAAAATCTGGAGTGAAAGTATACAATAACTGGTGAAGTCACAAGCATGCGTAGAAACTGCACAACATACACCCCTGTAATGTAATTAGTTTGGTGATTTTTTACAGCAGATTTTCAACATAGGCATTTTGGGACCTCCGCTCATGAACAGTGTCACTGTAATTTTCGTAATCTGTCCTGAACACTAATTTTCCACAGTGACCGCTAGTCTGCGCCGGAAGTGGGAAAACACATTTTGGTCACGGTGTGAAAAATGACAGCTGTACTGTTCATAAGGAGGTGTGGAAAAATGTCAATGTTGAAAATCTGCACTGCAAATATTACAAATTCGTGAACTTATGAGGGTGCGTGGAAATTGCTCAATGCACGCTTGTAACAGAGTCATTTTATGGACTTTTGTCACCAAATTTTCAACATAGCCATTTTAACACCTCTGCTCATGAACAGTGTCACTATGATTTTCTTAATGAGTTCGGAACATTGATTTTGCACACTGACCGCGCCAATGTGTGCTACATGTGCGAAAACACATTTTGGGTGAGATATGAAAAATGACAGCTGTACTGTTCATATGGAGGTGTGGTAAAATGGCAATGTTGAAAATATGGAGTGAAAATATAAAAAATTCTCAAAGTTACGAGCGTGCATAGGAACTGCACAACACACGCTGTTAAAACAGTCATTTTGGAGAATTTTTTCACCAAATTTTCAACATGGGGTTTTAGTCACCATGACACAGATCATTTTGTTACTTGGCCCGAAGGTGATTCCACGCAGTGACCACTAAATCACCTTTGGGACCGAGTAACAAAATGACAGTGACTGAGTTCATGAGGTAGGGCTCCAAGAACACCATGTTGAAAATTTGGGGAAAAAATTCATCAAAATGGTAGCGATATGCACCAAAGTTGAAAAAAACCCCCATATTTATGCCATTATACAGCTTACTGGCATTTCTTCAGTTTGCAGTTGGCTTTGAAGAATGCAGACGTGTTCCCAGTTCACCAAAGATCATTGCGCTTGGGCTCCAGAGGTAAGTATGGGGTGGGGTGCGGGAGATGGGTGCGAGAGGGTGGGAGAGGGTTGGGAGGGGCAAGACAGTCAATGTGGGACAGTTTTTTGTTTTCAGGTGTTTTTTTTCCATTTTAGAAGACGACGTGGGACTTTTGCCATGCTGGGGTGGGCTCCCAGTGTGGCAGCTGGAAGTTTTTTTGGGGGGAAGTGGAGCTGATGGGGGATTGGGCTCCCCCATCAGCCATACAGATGTCTGCCATGCTGGGGTGGGCTCCCAGCATGGCAACTGGAAGTCTTTTATTTGGGGTTGTACAGTAGAGCTGATGGGGGATTGGGCACCCCCGTTGCCATATGGACTTTTGCCATGCTGGGGTGGGCTCCCAGCGTGGCACCTGGAAGTCTGTTTGGGGGGCAGTGGAACCAACGGGGGATTGGGCACCCCAGTCAGCCATATGGTGTGTGGGAGAGGGAGCGCATAAGCATGTTGGGGTGGGCTCCCAGCGTGCTACTTGGGTGTTTGGGGAGGGGGGAACTAGAAATTAAGGGAGCTGTCTATGATAGCTGTGTTCAGATGCAATGCTGTGTGAAGGCACTTTGCATACTGCCAATGGCAGTATGCAAATTGCCTACGTTACCAAAGCTGATTGTAGTGGTCTTTTGCTTTCTTTTTTTTTTGTATATCTTTTTATTATTTTCTCTTATATCAACAGACATACAATACATGGACAGACTGTCATACATGTATGTTGCTTTTAATGCTTACAACAAACACATAGATAGATGCACTTTCATACAATTATTCCTACATCCAATAATCCTGCTCCAGACAATTGATTCCAAAAAACTCATTTAGAATATTGAAAGGAAGAACAAGACTAACCAGTATCTAAATTAATTATCGAATCTATATACTGCAGATGCCAGCACACATCACCCTTGGGTGCATCCACCCTCAGGTGCGCCGGGGGGGGGGTGGACACCCATCCAGTCAGTCCTCATCTACCTAGACCAGTCCCTCACATAGGGTGGTCATCTCTTGCATTTCAAGTGTAGAAAGAAATGGCACCCATTCCCCGTAAAATACCTCTGATCTATTCGCCAGAATCAATGATAGCCGTTCCAATGCCAAATTTTGCAATATTAACTGGCGCCACTGCTGGATGGTAGGTACGGCATTATTAACCCATGTATTCTGAATGCAATGTCTAGCCATCACCATAAGAATCCTAATCCAACGTGGCATTGCCTCCCAATCCTCCACCTCATCCGCATTTAGGCCAAATAGCCCTTTGATGGGGTCCAACTGGATGGGGGTCCCTGCCATCAGCTCCACTTCTTTAAATACCCTTCCCCAAAAGGATTTCAAAACAGAACAGCCCCAAAAACAATGCATGTACATCCCCACCTCTCTTTTGCACCTCCCACACAGCGGAGAAACACTCGAATAGGCTCTGTGCACCACTGCTGGAGGATAATATAACCTGTGCAGAAACTTAAAATATGCTTCTTTAAACCTGTTACAACTCAACAGGCCCATATGTCCCAACAATAACTTTTGCCAATTCTCTGCAGAGATTTCCTTCCCCAGATCTCTACTCCACTGCTGTTTTACCTTCTGAGTGTAATCCAGCCATCCCTGTTACCCAATCTTTGCGGCTTTCCCAATAAATCCTTTGGAGTCCCTCTGTGCTCCCAATATTACTAGTTCTACCGAGTCCCACCCCTGTCCCTCCGGCTTCTCTCTCTCCATTTTACCTATGAACGTTTTCACTTGGAGGTATCGAAACACCTGCTGCCCCTGCAAACTCAGTTTCTTTTTAATGTCCTCTAATGGAAGCAACATCACCCTTCCAATCATACTACCCACACACTTTATCCCCCTCTTCTCCCACTCCCTAAATCCTCTATCCTCCGACCCCGGTAAAAAAAACGGATTCCTCGCCACTGGCATCAGTATAGTTTCCCCTTTAACTATCCCTCTCGCTTTCTTTAACATCTCCCAAGCGTCCAAGGTCATTCCCACCAATGGATTCTGGCCCCCATGGCTCCTATATGCCGGTGGTCCCTTACTGTGCAGGTAGGCCGACAACCGCCCCATACACCCCTCCTGCTCCAATGTCACCCAACTTGCTACCTCTGGCCTGAATACCCAATCCGCTATATACCTCTGCTGGATGGACAAATAGTAATTTAGCAGATCAGGGAAATTAAGACCTCCCTTAGCTACTTCCGCCTTAAGTCTTTGGAGCCACATTCTTGGTCTTTTCCTTCTCCACATAAACGGAGCAAATACCTTTTCCAATTTATCAATGTCCCTCCGTGTGATTCACATAGGTAGCATCTGCATAGGGTACATTATTCTAGGTAGAACATTCATTTTTAATACTTTTATCCGCCCCAACCATGATATTGGCAACAGCATCCACCTTCTGAGATCTGATTCTATTGTTTTAATCAAAGGAGCATAGTTCAGGTCATACAGAGAACCTATTGTTCTTCCCACATTGATACCAAGGTACTTAATACTTGCAGATTTACATTGTATACCCCATCGTTCATCATCTATTTCCTGTTTGGGGAAGCACAGCATTTCCGATTTGTTCAGATTTATTTTATAGCCAGAGAACTCCGAAAAGCCCTCTACCAATTGCAAAAATGACGTCATGGAAACCTCCGGTTCCCTCAGAAACACCAACATATCGTCTGCATATAATATGACCTTGTGTTCAGTGTTGTCCGGCCCCCTCACCCCCAAACCCCCCTACACTGCCTATTCGCTGCCGCCAGTGGTTCCAATGCTAAGGCAAATAGTAGCGGTGAAAGCAGGCAGCCCTGCCTGGTTCCCCTTTCCAGTTTAAAGGGAGTCGTAGGGGTTCCATTAACTATAACACTGGCCCGTGGGGAACGGTACATTGCTCTGACCCACCGTATGTATGGGTCACCCAGACCAAACCGGTCCAAAACCTCAAAGAGGTACTACGACTCTACCCTGTCAAAAGCCTTTTCAGCATCCATTGATATGACATATGTTTTCCCCACATCCTGACCCGACTTCCAAACCACATTGAGTAATCTACGTACATTATGATATGAAAACCTTCCCTTAATAAACCCGGTCTGGTCTGGGTGAACCAACGATGGCAGGTATTCCTTCAACCTCAGAGCCAACTCTTTGGCCAGAATCTTGAGGTCACAATTCAGTAGGGCAATTGGCCTATATGAGGCCCAATCCAAGGGATCCCTACCCCCCTTTGGGATCAGGCATATCATGGCATCGTAACATGTTTCTGGGAGAAACGGTACCTCCTGCCCCTCTTCCACCTTGAAAACCTCACTTAGCGTCTCTGCCTTCGGACTCACTAGTGTCTTATAAAACTCTATTGGACATCCATCCAGCCCACTCGCTTTCCCCACCTGTAGCTTTCCAATCGCTTTTAATATTTCTCCCTTTGTCAAGGGTTGGCCCAAACATTTTCTTTGCTTCTCTGTGAGGCTAGGTAGGTTAATCTTATCCAAAAAACCCTGCATTCTCTGTTTCTCCCCAACCCCCTCCACCCTATACAGGTGAGCATAAAATTCCTGGAAACGCTCTCTCATCTGTTTCTCCCCTTGCTGCACCCTGCCCTCCTTATCCTTAATCCCTGTTAACCTAATAGGGCACTTCCCCCCTTCATTAATCTTACAAGCAGTGGGCCTGGTTTATTGGCCCATTCAAACACCTGTCTCTTACAATAGAACCAAGAGGTTCGAGCCTCCCCCCTTACCAGTGAGTTTAATGCCTCTCTTGTGACCATCAACAGATGCTCCACTTGCCCTCTCTCTCCTCCAGCAACTCGCTTTTCCAGCTCCTTTAACTGCCTTTCCAGTCTTTGCCTTTTGTCCTGCCTCTGCTTCTTAATTCTGGCCATA
Organism: Neoceratodus forsteri; assembly: GCA_016271365.2. NCBI lineage: Eukaryota > Metazoa > Chordata > Ceratodontiformes > Ceratodontidae > Neoceratodus > Neoceratodus forsteri. The sequence goes on from CM057452.1 coordinate 1,618,822,205, forward strand.
TACACTTTTATAGAACCTCTAATGAAGGCTTTTCCTGCATCCCAATAGACTGCCCTGCCCACCTCTGTGCCCCCATTAGTCTCCTTGTATAATTCCCACTGTGTTTTCAGGTATTCCCGAAAATCCTTATGTTGGAGCATATATGTAGGGAACTTCCACTGCGGCCTTGTATCTCTCTCTCCCCTTGCATTTGAAATCTACCCACCACCATAGCATGGTCCGATATGTGAATGGGGCTATGCGAGACATCTAGAACCTTTCCATGCCAAGCCCTAGGTATCAGGATATAATCTATCCTTGTCCACGTTCTATGTGGGTTGGAATAAAACGTATATTCTCGAGCCCCCGGATATGCCATTCGCCAGCTATCTACTAGGTCCAATTCTGACATCCCAACCCTCCATTGAACCACTGCCTCCGGTGCTCGCCCCTTACCCTCTGAATGATCCAACACGGGATCTAAAGTACTATTGAAGTCTCCTCCTAAAGTTAGACTTGGGAATTGCTCTCTAGTAATCAGATCCAATAATCCCAGGAAGAACTGCAGGTCATACTGGGCCGGGGCATACACATTCCCCAATGTAATTAACTCACTATAAAGCTTCCCTATCCGAAATATGTATCTACCCTCCCTACTGTCCTTTACAATTCTATGGACCTCTAGTGGCAGATTCTTATTCACGAGGATGGCAACCCCTCTCATACGGGATGAGTAAGAGGACGCAAAGCATCTACCCACCCAACCCCATACCAGCTTTGCATGATCCACATCCGTCAAATGTGTTTCCTGCAATAACGCAATTTGCGCCCCCTTTTTTCACAGCACAGCCAACAGCATGGTTAGTTTAATTGGGTTTGCAATCCCCTTCATGTTCCAGGAGACTACCACCATTTCCTGCTTATTAGTCATCTAATTATGTCATATGTTCCCCACGTCCATCCATTTACTTCCCCCATGTACTCTCTCCAATCCCCCACTCCCCTTGTCCCATCATTGCCTTCCCATCCACAGACACCTATTAACCTTCATTTTGTATGAAGTGCATCCGTCAACAAACAGTGTAAAAAACAGTTAAACAGTTCAACTATATACACAGTAACAAGAACAGTATTCCCTCTGTAAGGACTTTCCTGATACCTTCTTTTCCCTACCCTTTGCCCCCCCATCCCCATCTTTAATTTCCTTTCAGCATACCCTGTTCCATACCAGGTTCCCCCCCCTCTCTTTGACACTAATTGCAAAATCCGCATAAGTGTCCACCACAAACCCCAAACATAGACACATGCCCCCCGCCCTGTCCACGAGCAACTCCCATCTTATCGACCTATTTCATACAGTCGCAGCATTGTGAAGTTATGTTATCATACAATGGAGAGCGGCAGAAAAATATGAAGGAGGTCGAACAACAGCAAACTGGCAAGCAGGCATCGCCCCACCTTCAAAATCCTTTTCCTCCCAGCATTCACCAAACAACTCCCCGAGACCACCAGGAAGACCCCCCCCCATTCATGTTCATTCCATGAGCATCGTAGCTTATCCCCCTCTCCTTCTGCCCATTTCCATCTACTTACAATACCACACAAACAGAGTGGGGTTTTCAGTCTCTTCAAAATCCCTTTCCTCCCAGCATTCACCAGCAACTTCCCCGAGGCCCTCGGGAAGGCCCACCCCATTCATTTTCATTCCATATTCATCGTGGTTTACCCCTCTCCCCTTCTGCCCATTCCCAGCTATTTGCAATACCACACAGATAGAGTGGCGCTTTCAGTCTCTTCAGTGCAGTTTAACTGCATCCCTAGCGTGGATGCGAATATTTCAGTGGTACAGATATGACATATTCTCTCCTGCACCATCAGACCTCCCCCTTATCCCCCCCGAGCCCTCACAGTACTTGCCATCATGTCCCCAGAGTTCTGAGTAGCCATTTTTCATGTTCCTCTCGATGCAGCTTTCCCTTCGAGGCCTGGTCACGTTCGCATCTGCTACCATTTCTCCTTCCTCGCCTTCTGCCAGAAGCAGCATCCCGGCTCACTTGTTCGCTGTTCCAATCGCCACCTCTCCTACATTACTAAAAAAAGAGAAAAAAATGGAGAAAAAGTAAAAAAAAGTTTCACCTGCCCCCCCCCAACACATCTTTATGTCTCTGGGAGCTTCGGTAACATCATCATGATTTCCCTGAGCTGTCCAGCGCTGTATATCGCTCTCATAATCCCATGTATCTCACTAGCCCAAGTTTCACTTATTCATTTTCTTCTGCAGCTCTGCGACAAATTGATCAGCCTTACACTGTTCCCAAAAGGAATAAGTCGCTCCCTAGCACTTTATTTTCAGTACCGCTAGGTACACCATAAAGTTCTCAATTTTAAGATTCCGTAACTGGGTCATCAGTCCATTAAAGGCCTTCCTTCTCTGTAACAGCCTCATTGAGTAATCCTGGGAAATATACAGGCGCGTGCCCTGGTACTCCAACGTTCCTGCTTCTCGATATGCTCGGAGGGTCGCCTCTCTATCTTGATATGAATGGAAGTGAATAATAACTTGTCGTGGGGGCATCCCCGAGGCCTGGGCATCACAGCGTGATGCCCCCTTTCCAGCTTGAATTTCCCGTTTTTTGTCTGCAGCCCCAGCTACTCTGGCAAAGTCTATGCATAAAAACTCAGCACATCACCCTTTTCCGCTCCTTCCGGCAATCCTCTGAGCCATAAATTTGGCCTTCTGTAATAATTCTCCTGATAGTCCATTGCATCCTTCAATTCCTCCAACTCCTTTTGCAGGCGAACTACTTGGCTCGGCACTTCCCCTGTATCATCCTCCAGTCGTGATATTCTCTCCTCAGCCTCTGCAATCCTGTTCATATGGGCCGCTTGCTGCTCTAATATTTCTTGCAGTTTAAGATCTATCTTGCCCTCAAGCTTGAGTAATCTGGATTCTAAGGCCGCTATCACTTGGCCCATCACCTCTCGGCCCAGGGCTCCAATTTCAGCTGCCGACAATGAGATTACCCCCATGCTTTCGCCTGTAGCAGAGGCCGCAGGGGTCACCGCTTTCTTGCCAGTCTTTCCAGCCTGCCTCTGGGTTTTCCCACCTCCTGCCATGAAATATTCCTCCATTCTTCCCTCCAACACATGCTGCACCAGTAAATTTTCCTGTAACAGGTCGATTTTTTAATTAATTTTACTTTTGATTGCCCGTCGAGACAGAGCGGCACGAAGGCACGTCTATTCTCTCAGCCGCTCATTAGCGCCACCCCCTGGTCTTTTGCTTTCAACTGTACGCCACTGCATATGAACTGCTGTCATAGACAGCTTGGACATTTATTGGTGTGGTGAGGCAGCACCTGCAAGAAGGAGCAGGGCATTGGTAGCTGAGTGGCACACCTATGAAAATTCGTATGGTGGCACTATGTTTCTTGCACATGCATGCAAGCAAACATAAAAATTACTTCAGAAATAAAAAGTTACAGATGATTACTTCTTAAAATTGCATAATTTTCCTATCTGCTTGTTTTAGTGCCACTAGCTCTTTAAGAGAGACGCTTAATATAATTTTTCTTTGAAGTGAGCCCCCCTCAAAACAATTACAACCAAACCATTAAATTGTTTTTCTGGAGGCACGGAAGCACAGAGCGAGATGGATTTGTGTGTCCTTCAAGGAATGGAAGTGCAGGGCCCTTAGCCAGATGGATGTGTTCATGCAAGTCCCAAACAGACCTGTGTGAATGAGGATTCAATTCTACTATCATAAAACATAAGGAAATTCTTTGCAAAAATCTGCATTAATGTACCAGACAAGGTTTAGAATAAGGCAACAAAAGTAGGGAAATGTGGAGTTAGGATTTCCAACACTAACTCCCCACCACTCCCCACAAAGCAGCAAAAGGAAAAAAAAAACATTGCGGTTTGTACTGTCCTGACTCTTGGTGAATCAGGGGTTTGATCTTCTTTGGGGTTCTCAGCCCTAACACTCACCCAATTCTATAACCAAATAAGGTGAGATGTAATCTGTTTTCTTCAGGCAGAGCTTACAGGTTGTTGGCAATGTGGGGAGACACAGCTCTGTATGTTTGAAGACTATAGCACAATGGGGTGAGCATTAGGGTTGAGAACCTCAAGGAAAACCTCACCCCTGATTGGCCAAGAGTTAGGGCAGTGAAAACTATATTTTTTTTCCTTTTGCTGCTTGGTGGTGGGGGTGGGGAGTTAAGGTTGGAAACCCTAGCACCAAATTTCTCCACTTTTGTTGCTTTAATCTGCACCCTAACTGGTACATTAACGTAATTTTTTTTTCAAAGAATATGCTACGGAAATTTTTGTTTTGCGCTTTAGAACTGAAAAATCCAAACCACAGAAAATACCTTAGCTCCCTCTTTAAACAGGAACTGAAAGTGACCAAGCTGTTCCCAGGATGTGGAACCAATAAAATACTCACAAGCACCTACATTTTGATCAGTGCCTGAACTGGTACAAAAGGTTTGCACAAATGGTCACTTATCAATTATTTTTTTCTCTCACAACCGAACAAGATTGCAGAGTGAATTCTAGGGCATAAAGTCTTTACAGCAGCTTGAAATGATATGGCAGTTAGGACTCAGAATGTACGTGATCAGTGCTTCAATTGGTTCAAAACTCGAATGTTCCAGGGCAGAGAACACACGCATGCACTCTGCTTAAAGTGGTACACAGAGGAAAGCAATAACGTTAGAACCTACAAGTGTGGGGCTATGGATGAATCCAGGTTGCTAAAATTGAAAAGCCTATTGATGTGGTCTAAGTTAATAACTGGTTTAACTGCAACCCAATTTCAGCAGTGCTAGATCTCTATTATACAGTACTAACATGGGTATGAGGACATGTTCATTTATTATGGTGAAAACTTGCAGACTTACCTCAACCACAATGGCAGCGTTAGTTTAGAGTTCACCTTTTTAAAACTGATAATATATAACATAAAATGGGGAGAGCAGTGTGCACACCTATTACACCTCCCTTGCTTCGTAATGACAACATCACAAACCGTGTCAGAGAAGCTGAAATGAACTGTGAAATTATCACAAACTTTGTGGAGTGTAAAAAAACCTTGCTACACATGGTCCCCATACATTAGTCTATATGCAATTCAATGTTGCATATATAATATTCTATATAGTGTTTACTTACTGGAACAGGAACTCTAGTCTGCATCAAGAAATATTTACAAGAGACAACAATTGTATGTCAGCAGACTTGGTAAGGAAATAGCCTGACTTTATAAGTTTTTCTTCCTGATTTGTAGCCCTGGATATGCCAGGCTTCTAGTTTATGAAATGGCAAAGGTAATACTGTGTATTGTGTCTAAAGGGTTCCAATTATGATTTTACTTACCTTCTGTTTTCAGATTGGTCCCTCCACACTCAGCTTCTCCAATGAATCTTGCAATAATCTGACCATTCTGATACACAAAAATAGTTGGCAAATGCTTGTCAGGGTAGTTTTGGATACATGTGTTTGCAATGGCTTTTAGGAACTTGGTTTCTGGAAATTTCCTGGCTAAGAGGCTGAGATGATGATTGAGAAGTGAGCACATCTGTAGCCTAAAACAAAACAAAAGAAAGCAAAAATAACATGTTCAAACATTTTTTTCAAGTAATTATTTTTTTACATTTTCTTAATTCTAAGTAAAACATATTTTTCAAGGGTGCTGTTGACAAGAAATTGATACTATGGGTGATATTCATACTCCATATGGTGTGTCTTAAATAAATATCTTTGAAGACACAAGAGGTATAAGGAGGTGAAAGGAACAAGAGAGGCTGACTGTATAAAAAATTTAAAATAAGACCTTATGATCAAGGTTGGGCTAATGACTGTTTTGCCAGCATTAGAAAATGATGTTTTTTCCTGGTCAAAAATTTTAAATAAATAAATTATGAGCAATGGTTCCTACCTACTCCCTACCTAAACTCCAGATCCTATTCGATCAGCCGCTCACTCTCTCTTTCTTTTCACTAGGGTTGCCTTCTGTCTGTCCCATGCATTCTTGAACTCACCAATTGCTTTAGCCTCTATGACCTCTGCTGGGAGATTGTTCCAGGCATCCACCACCCTTTCTGTGAAAAAATACTTCCTCACATTACCCCCTGCATCTCTTCCCCCCTCCCGCCTCATATTGTGACCCCTTGTTCTTCCACATCTCTTTTTTTGAAAGATGCTGCCCTCCAGGACCTTGTTGATTCCCCTGAGGTACTTGAATGTCTCTGTCATATCCTTCCTGTCCCTCCTTTCCTCCAGGGTTTACTACTGAGGTCTTTCAGTCATTCATCATGTGTTTTCTGGTGCATTCCTTTCACTATTTTTGTTGCCCTTCTCTGGACTGCCTCCATTCTGTCAATGTCCTTCCGGAGATGAGGTCTTCAGAACTGAATACAGTATTTCAGATGTGACACTGGTTAAATGCTCAGTTTTGGTTTTGAAAGTATAATTTAAAAAATTCTAAGAAAAGGAGCTTCTGTTATGAAATTTAAAGTAATGGCAGTATTTGAACATTTATTTAACTAAACTAATTATGTGTAATCATTTAATATCAAGATTGTAGTATGTTAATGGGGTATTTATAGCAGCTGCATTTCTATAAATTATTACAACTTGAAATGAATGGTAACTGAATCATGTACAAAAATAGGTGCTATTTGCATAGTAGATAATTTAATTTATTTGGACTGGGAGATACGTTTGAATGAGAAGTTTTAGAATGCTAATTATTCCCTATATATTTAAAATGTATGTTTAAACATTGATTGAAGGGAATGTTGTTGTCATATTAAGAGCTAAGGGAGCACTCAGGCTTGTTACCTAGAAAATAATGGTTTTAAGTACATTGCACGTGCACTTTGGGTATAAATAGACACAAAGGGACATAGAAGCGCACCCCCTAAGGAAGCCATACAGGTGAAGTGCAGGGGCTTTTAGAGGCTGGAGCACAGGACTGTGGTAGGTTGTTGTTTTATATGGTTGTAGACAATACATATTTTTTTCTATGAAGCATTGCTGTTGAAAGTTGTAATACTGCAATAGCAAATATAGCACTTTATTGCAATTGTCATGTAAGTGGAAAATAAATATTTCCCTTTTTTGCATGTTTAAAGTGCTTTTGAGTTTTCTTACTACAACCTAACCACCCAATTATTTGTTCACCATATTTCTGGTCTAGTAGTATTCCAGATGTGGCCTGACCAATCGTCTGTACAGTGGCATCACCACCTTCTCTTTTCTACTGGTGATGCTCCTCCCTAAGCACCCCAGCATCCCTCCAGCCCTCCCCACTGCCTTTGAACATTGCTTGGCCACCTTCAGGTCATTCTTTATGTTTACCTCCAGGTCCCTTTCCAGTTTTGTTGTTGTTAGTATTGCCCCGCCCCCATTTTGTATTCCTCTCCAGGATTCCTCTGGCCCAAGTGCCTGACTTTGCACTTTTTTGTATCAAATTTAAGCTGCCACACTCTTGAACACTCCTCCAATTTGCCTAGTTCTCTTCTCATTTTTTCCACCCCATCTGGAGTGTCTACCCTATTGCAGATCTTGGTGTCATTTGCAAAGAGGCTTCCCTTCCCTTCCAGCCCCTCCGCAATGACACTAATGAAGACATTGAAGAGAACTAGCCCCAGAACAGAGCCCTGTGGCACCCAGCTTGTCACCCTCTCTTCTGGGATTGAACTCCATTTACCACCCCCCTCTGTGTCCTGTTCCTCAGCCAATTTGGGATTTAGTGTACCACCTTGGGACCTACTCCAAGATTGCACAACTTGTATACTAGCCTCCTGTGTGGGACTGTGTCAAATGTCTTGCTAAACTCTAGGTAGGCCATGTGCACCACCCTTCCCTGATCACCACCCTGGTTACCTAGTCAAAGAAATCTATCAGATTTGTTTGGCAAGATCTCCCTGCTGTGAATCCATGTTGCCTCAGGTCTTGTGCCCCACTAGCCTCCAGGTATGCCACAATCCTTTCCTATAACATGGATTCCAACATTTTTCCCACTGAGGTCAAGCTGATCATCCTGTACATTCCAGCCTCCACCTTGCTCCCATTTTTGTGTAGTGGTCCACATTCACCCTCCTCCAGTCCTTTGGTAGCACTCCCTCCTCTTGTGGTTTGTTAAGTAGGGCAGTCAGTGGTGCCCCTAGTACCCCCCTGAGTTCTTTCAGTATTCTGGGATGCATCCCATCTGGTCCCATTGCCTTGACCACTTTTAGTTTCAAGAGTTCCTATAGGACTCTCTCCTCCATGAATGGACTGGTGTTTAGCTACCCTGTATGTGTTCCTACCCCTCAGTTTTGGTCCCTCCCCTTCCTCTTCCTTTGTAGATACTGAGCAAAAGTATTCGTTTAGAATTTCTGCTTTTCCAGGTCCCTCTCTGCATGCTCCCCATCCCCCCCCTTCATTTGACCTCACAATCCCTCCCTCCATTGGCCTTTTTCCTTTCCCTAATATACTTAAAGAAGGTTTTATCACCTTCTTTTACTGATTTTGCTAACCTTTCTTCAGTTTGTGTCTTTGCACACCTGACTGTCTTCCCACCTCCTTCTGCTTTTCCTGGTACATTTCCCTGTCTCCTTCCCTCTGTGTTTCCTTGTGCTTTCTGAACGCCTGTTTTTTTGCCTAACCTTCCCTGCCACTTCTTTTGAAAACCATAATTTTATTTTCTTTCTTTTTGGTTTGCTTACTAGATTTACACAAAGACCTGTTGTCTCTGTTATGGCTCCTTTAAGTTTCTCCCACTGTTCCTCCCCTCCCCCTTCCCCCTTTGCCAGGATTCTCCGGAGGTGTTCCTCCATTTTTGCAGACTCTGCCCTCTTGAAGTCCATGACCTTTACTTTTGAGTGGCTTGATTCTACTACTGTCTTCACCTTAAACCACACTGTATGGTGATTGCTGGTCCCCAGATGTCTGCCCACTTATAGATCCATTGTTCTGTCACCATTTGTGAGAACCAGGTCTAGTATTGCTCCCTCCCGTGTGGGCTCCTTCACCAACTGTCTGAGGCATGTCCCTTCCAGGGCATCCAAGATGTCTCTGCTCCTGGTAGTGGCTGTTGCATATGTGTTCCAGTTAATATCTGGCATGTTTCAGTCCTCCGCAAGTAACACCTCCCCTTTCTCTGACATTTCGTGTATGGTTTCCACTAATACATTGCATTCAACTGATGTATTTCCAGAAAGTTTTTGCAGGGTATTTGTTCTTTCAGCATAGACATACATGGTATGAATGGATGATCTGAAGTCATGTTCTCATATGCTAATACAGTTTTTAAGGACAACAAAATTTCAACAACCATAAAATGGAGACTCCCAGTGTAGTCTCAGGGGACTACCATGAACAGTGAAGCAAACTAAAGCAATCACACATATCCCTAACCACTACAGGAAAAGAGTTGTCTGTTGATGCGGAAACAAATAACATTTACATGATATGAGGGTGTAGTTTTCCTTTAAGGTAATGTAGCTTTTGTTCACATGTGCTAGAGTGATTAGGGAAAAGTACAGGTAGGAATACAAACTGATTCAAGTGAAACTCTGACACCACTTTAGGGAAGAATCTTCTGTGTGTCCTAAGCACCACTTTGTCCTTTTGTGTGGTAATGTGGTTAGACTCTGTACTCAGAGCTTGCAATTCACTGACCCTGGTCTCTGACCCTCCTTGCAGAAGTCATTGATATGAAAAACACTGTTTTCCATGTAATGTTCTTGAGACCTACTGAAGACATTGACTTGTTCAGTTTTTATTTGACATTATTGTTGGATTCCTGTTGTTAGAAAGAGACACTACTAGCTGTGTCAGACAACTGTATAGAGTTATAGGATTAGTAGTTTCAGATGAATTCATTCAATGAACTAGATAAACTGAATATTTATATTGCCTTTAGTGTATCTTGATTTTGATTGTTTGCAGGTTATGTATGTTGTATGTAATTGTACTTGGTGCAATATTTTTTTAATTTTGTTCTACTCCTATTCTTTAAATCAATAACATTTAATTAATAAAAAAATGTTCATATCCCATAGCGGGTCTGGTTCGTTCACTAGAAAGTGTAGGTGAACCAGACCTTTACAAATTTTTTAAACACTGATTGTGATGCCAGAGGTTTTTTTCTTTATTTGCTGAAATTTTGGCTGGTACATCTACCAGGTGTACCTTCAAGGTGGAAGGCCTAAGGCTAGGGTTGCCTCCTTTGGATGAGATGAAAACTGAATACTAAACCACCACCCCAAACTCCACCCCTTTAATGACTTATGAGGGCATTGTTTGGACTCTGATTCGCTTGATTTATTCAGAATTGCTGCCGATATTGCATTGTGTACAACTTCTTTAAATTACATCATGATTATTATTTTTGGTTTGTTTGATTTAGATTTAAATATTTTAAATTTCAGTGTGTGTTAACATTTGGGGGGGTTAGAGATGGGGTTCAGGGGACATTCCATCCTGTGTACACAGCTTAGCTGACACATGGAGTGACTACAAGGACGCATCTGACAACTGGCTATTTTGGAACAGGTGGCCTTTTCTGGTAAAACTCTTTCAATAAATAAATAAACTACACCAGCAATGGTGGACGAGCTGTAATTACAAATATCAGCTGCCATTTTAAGATGTGCTACTGTCCCTCCCATTGCTCCTACTCTAAAGCTATTTGTAATGTCAGAGAAGTTTTTAAAAGTGGTAGGAACTATTCTATGCTGTTAAATACCCTATTTTATTTCCATATCAATCATATATACCAGATAGCATGATATGTGATATGTAGCGTGGAGGCAGTATAGCGCAGTGGTTTAAGGCTCTGAGCTGCAATTCTAGAGACCAGGGTTTGAATCCCACAGCCCAGACTTGCATACTGTGTGACCCTGCACAAATCATTTCACTGCCTTGTGCTCCCAGCTTGCACCTGTAAACAAGCTTCAGCTTAGTGTGTCTCTTCTGGTAAAACAAAATAATAATGTTTGATAAATTACCTAAATTTGCAGTGCCATCAAATTTAGATTGTGTTCCTTTCTCCTCACCAGCTACTGCTCTCTCTCTATTCCTTTTCTCATTTCTGTGGCTTAGCATGACATTAGCCACACTATTCTGTGCTGTTCATCTGAGATGCCTGGAGTGGTCTTCCTGGAATATCCAGGTAGTATGAAAACTGACAGCAATAACTACTGAGGAGAGAGGTGTAGTACTGCTAGAAATTAAATAAAATATTAGCTTATTAATTTAACAACAAATAGAATAACAAATATTAAAATATAGGACAGACCCTAAAAGAAAAAATGGTGAGCATTTAAAGGTATAAAGGTATTCCTTATCACAGCAGTCAAATACCATACTCACAATGCAGCCTAGAAAGGATTAGGTTGATTTGCTGCTAATGGTCTTAATAGCCCTACTTTACACCTCTCAGATTTACTGGTATACAAACAATGGTTTACATGACATCAGAATTTGTTTGTAATATGAACATGCAAGTAAAATGGTGAAGGATTTAACATAATCTGTTTTACAAGTATGTGAGCATTCAAAATGACTGAAAAAGTACTACATCTAAATAAAACTGGATTAGCAGGTAAAGTTTCTGAAACACATTGTACAGTCCACACTGGACAAGAGGCTACCCTAATGTGGTGCCTGTCTGAATGTCTAAGGGTTTCAGAAAAATTAAGGTGTTAATTAAGGTGGTATTGTTTACCCTTCCCATGAATAATCTTCCAATTTGCTGGTGTGAAGTTAGAGGTGACAACTGGGCAGACAGAAACACATTTGGCTCTTTAAGTGCCCTGCACTTGAAGGCACTTCCTGATTTGCATGCACTGCAAGCAAGCAAGCACACTGAAATGTCAGACACTTGCTTACAGTCAGATGAGAAGAAAATGAAACAGTTAGTGGGGAATCTCACAGGTGCTGCTTGACCCACCATAAAAACCGAATTTGCAATGGTGAAAACAGGAGGACCGAATCTGGACCTAGAAAACTGAATCATTCGGTCAAAAACAGAGTAGGTGGTAACCTTACCTAAGGCTGAGAGAATGTAAGTGTACTACTATGTATAGTCAAGAACCACAGACAAGCCTACATGTAAAGGAGAGACGTTGTTATTGTAGTAAACACATGGATGTAGAATCTTTTCCACTTTGAGAAATAAGTTTTCCTACTGGACGGTTTTGTGGCTGCTTTTAGAATTTCTAGTATTGTATCTGAGAGGTTCATTCCAGAGTACTCCAGCTCCTCAATAACCAAACCTTAAAGGAGAACTGTGTTGAATCCACAAGTCACATTTCCCAGTAGAAGCTGTTTTAAATACTGGCTCAAATTCTGTTAATGTGCTAGCTATACAGGCTTTTTAGTTACCCCAGTGGTTGTCTCAGATTGACACGCTGCTGGTAAGGACCATTTTAAAACTCTGTGATATAGTTTATATCTTTTCTCTGCTCTATTATTATTGGTACAATCCATGAGTGTTCTAATACAGAACTATCTGGCTGAGGGGAATGTAAACTACAGTTCCACCAAGCTGTTTCAGCAGAAATTATGTTGAAAGCCTTTACAGTGATGGTACTTTGTCGACCACAATAGTGTTTTTGTTTGGGGGGCTCTGCCCCCCGCACCCCCAAATTAAATATAATCAACTCTGAGTCAAAGTTGTTCCGGGAAGGGGGTACAAGACCTGAAGAGACAATGCCGGGGTCCTGCACGGCCATTACAGCATACTAACATAGAAACATAGAAACATAGACTTTGATGGCAGATAAGGACCGCTAGGCCAATCTAGTCTGCCCATTTCCCTACCTACAGGATAGGCCACAGATCCTAGTTAACCAACAGCCTATTTCTTCCTACCCCCCACAAGAATTGCCTTATGTCTGTCCATGCATTCTTGAATTCCTCCCACAGTTTTAGACCCTACAACCTCCTCAGGAAGCCTGTTCCATGCATCCACTACCCTCTCTGTGAAATAATACTTCCTCACATTGCCCCTGAACTGCCCTCCTTCTATCTTTAAATTGTGTCCCCTTGTTCTTGCAAGTCTCTTTTTCTGAAAGATGCTACCCTCTTGGACTTTGTTGATTCCACTGAGGTACTTAAAAGTTTCTATCATGTCCCCCCTCTCCCTTCTTTCCTCAAGGGTATACATATTAAGCTCCTTTAGTATCTCCTCATATGGCTTCTCTTGCAGACCCTGCACCATTTTAGTTGCCCTCCTCTGGACTGCCTCTATCCTGTCTATGTCCTTGCGGAGATGGGGTCTCCAGAACTGGACACAGTACTCCAGATGGGGTCTCACCAACTGTCTGTACAGAAGGATAACAACTTCCTGTTTTCTGCTGATGATGCCTCTCCCTATACATCCCAGTATACCCCCAGCCCTCCCTACTGCCTTCTCACATTGCTTGCTAACCTTAAGGTCATCTGATATGATTACCTCCAGGTCCTTTCCTTTTTGTTGTTGTTACTACCTCCCACCCATTGTGTATTCTTCCCTGGGTTCTTGTTTCCCAGGTGCATTATTTGCACTTCTTTGCATTGAATCCTAGCTGCCATACTTGACCATTCCTCCAACCTTGCCAAGTCCTTTTCATCCTTTCCACGCCTCCTTGTGTATCAACCCTGTTGCAGATCTTTGTGTCATCTGCAAAAAGGCATACTTTTCCTTCCAGTCCCTCTGCAATGTCACTGATGAAGACATTAAAAAGGACTGGACCTAATACTGAACCCTGCGGTACCCCACTAGTAACCCCCTTTCTTCAGCGTGGACTCCATTTACAATTACCTTCTGTGTCCTGTTGTCCAGCCAATGTTTTACCCAGGCTATCACCCTGGGTCCCACTCCCAGGCTGGTTAATTTGACTATTAATCTTTTGTGTGGGACTGTGTCAAATGCCTTGCTAAAGTCTAGGTAGGCCATGTCCACAGCCCCTCCCTGGTCTACTACTTTGGTCACCCAGTCAAAGAAATCTATTAGATTCGTCTGACATGACCTTCCCGCTGTGAATCCATGCTGCCTTGGGTCCTGTGCTCCACTGGCCTCTAGGTACTCGACTATTCTTTCCTTCAGAAGTGACTCCATCACTTTCCCTACCACAGAGGTCAAACTGACAGGTCTGTAGTTTCCTGCCTCTGTCTTGGACCCACTTTTGTGAAGGGGAATCACATCCTCCTTCCTCCAATCCTCGGGTACCACACCATCCTCCCATGATTTATTAAAAAGAGTAGCCAGTGGTTTCACTAGTTCCTCCCTTAATTCTTTTAGAATTCTAGGGTGAATTCCATCAGGACCCATTGCTTTGTCCACCTTCAGTTTTAGGAGTTCTTGCAGAACCCTTTCTTCTGTGAAAGGACTGGGATCGACCCCCTATCAAAGTGCTTCTGTTAATTGGATTAGGCACTTCCTCCTCCTCTTTTGATATACTGAGCAGAAATATTCGTTCAGTATTCCTGCTTTCACTGTCCCCCTCTGCCCACCCACCGTTCATTCTATTCAGCCTCACTATCCCTCCCTTTGTCTTTCTACGCTTGCTGATGTACCAATAAAAGGTTTTATCCCCCTTCTTAACTGAGTTGGCTATCTTTTCCTCAGTTTGAACCTTTGCTATTCTGACTTCCCTCCCTGCTTCCTTCTGCCTTAACTGGTACAGCTCTCTGTCCTGCTCCTTCTGTGTTTCCTTATACTTCCGGAATGCTATCTTTTTCTTCCTGACTTTCACAGCCACCTCTTTTGAGAACCACAGTGGCTTTTTTTTTCATTTGATTTGTTTATTTGCTTCACACAAAGGCTTGTTGCCTCTGTGATGGCAGTTTTGATAATTCCCCATTGTTGCTCACACCTCCTTCTAGCCTGTTTGCTAGTGCTTTTCTGAGGCACTCTCCATCTTGCCAAAGTCAGCCCTCCTAAAGTCCAGTACCCTCACTTTGTATGGCTTGACTCTGTAGCTGGTTAACATGAACCACACTGTTTGATGGTCACTTGTCCCCAGATGGCAACCCACTTCTAGATCTGAGATCCTCTCACTGCCCCCATTTGAGAGTATGAGGTCTAAGATTGCTCCCTCACGAGTGGGTTCCAAAACTAGCTGTCTAATGCCTGCCACCTGTAGGGCATCAAGAATGGCCCTACTCTTGGATGTGGCTGCAGCAAATGTGCTCCAGTTAACATCTGGCATATTCAGGTCTCCCATCAACAGTATCTCCCCTTTCTCTGCCATTCTAAGAATGCCTTCTATCATATCCTTGTCCATTCCTTCCCCTGACATGAGGGTCTGTACACAACCCCTGTGCGGATTGTGTGCCCTTTCCAGTCTCCAAGGTGACCCACAGTGCCTCCTCTCTCCCTGTTTACTCTTTTTGTTCAGTTGCTTTTATCCCTTCCTTTACATAGAGAGCTACTCCTCCCTCTTCTCCCTGCCTGTCTTTCCTGTAGGTTTTGTACCCTGGTATGTTAACATCCAGTCATGGTTCTCTGTGTGTGCCATGTTTCTGTGACTGCTACGATATCCAGGCATCCCCTTCCATTAAGGCCATCAGCTCAGGGAGCTTGTTGCCCAGACTATGGGCATTGGTACTCATTACCCTCCATTTCCTGATGGCCTTACTCCCTTTTGCCCCATCCCTGTCCTTCTTGCCTTTGTCACTTTCTCCATTTACCCCTGCCCTTCTCCCTATCGACACCTCTATGTTGGTGTTTGCCGCACTTACTACCATGTTTATTTGGGGGGGCTAGGATTTTCCTGCTCCTTTCCAGTGCCTCCCCCCTTGGCTAGTTTAAAAGCTTGCCAATGAAGCATTTAAACCTATCACCTAGGATCCTGGTTCCCCTCCCGGACAGATGCAGCCCATCATGCCAGTATAGGCTTGCATCACTCCAGGTGGACCCCCAGTCCCCAATGAAGCCAAACCCTGAGCTCCACACCAGTTTTTCAACCACTGATTGAATCCCATGGTGCAGAACACCCTAGCCTCTCCTATGCCATAGATGGGTAGCACCTCCGAGAAGGTTACCGTGTGCTACTTGACTAAGGCCCTCCCAATTCACAAACTCTTCCTGCACTTCTCTAATCCCTTTCTTAGCCAGGTCATTTGTCCCTAGGTGGACAATGACATCCAGCTACCTCCCTGTGCAGCAGCTCTGGCAATCCTGAGGATTAGCTCCCTGCCCCTCAAGCCATGGCTCCAGGCAGGCACCTCCCTCTCCCTTCCTTCCCCAGTTCTACCTTCCTAACAATGGGTCCCCACCAGGAGTTGTTTCTTCCCTGCAGGGTCCCCTGCCACCCTCCTGTGGGTCTCCTTTGTGGAGGTTCCCAGCATCCTCCTTGGTCTCCACTGTGGGTGCCTCCATAGAGGAACCACACTTTGCCAGAATGGCATAGGAATTGTGGAGAGGTACAATGGGAGGATGCACCTCTGTTCCACCACCCTCACCCTCCCTGAGCCCACTGTGGTCCAACCACTCCTCTTTCTTGGCAACCTCTGAGGCAACGGCAGTGGCACTGGTGGTCCCTGGATGGAAGAGGAGGTCCCACAAATCCTGGCCAACTCAGCCTAGAGATGAGCAACCTCCTCCCTCAGCCCAGAGAGGTGCCTGCAGATGGGACAACACCGCATCCTCCAGAACATCTCCCGGAAGACTGCTGCTCCACAGCCACTGCACTGCACCACTCCAATCATGTCTTATTTCTGGCCCCTTAACTGTTTACAATCCTTACTCTTTCTCTGTTTTTTTCTCTCTCCTTACTTTCTGCCTGTGTGCCCTTTAAGCTCCTGATTGTCCTGTTCTGAGACAAGAATATCCTATATTTCGCAGTAGACCACTTACTTGCTCAGAGGCAGACCTCCAGCAGCTAGAGGGGGCGAGAGCTACTCTTGCCCTTCTAGGATGGTGGGTCCTTGGTGGTTCTGTGATCACTCACTTCCTGCCCCTAAACAGGAAGTTCCTGTTGTCAGTCAAATCCTGTGCCTATAAAAATAGAACTAGCTTTGGGTGGGGGAGTGGAGGGGAGTGAAGGAGGGCAATATAGTCCCAGTAGAGAAGTTCAGTCACACAGCAGTCCTTTCTCCTGGTGCCTTCTGCCAAGCTATTAGCTGAAACTTTCTAAGGCAGCCTTTAAATGTAGCTTCCTTCTAGCTAAGCCACTCCCTCTACTTACCAGACCTTTCTACAAGTAATTTAAACCTTACAGCAGTTAAGTCTTTTCAGTCACCTGAGATTTACACCTAGATAACTCTGCAGATACCCATTCAGTTCAGTTAACCCAAACACACACTTTTTTTTGTATGTTAGTTTTTTTTACCCTAAATTAAAGGTCAAATACAAAAGTTCTTCTACTTTAGTCCCAGCAGAGAAGTTCAGTAACACAGCAGTCCTTTCTTCTGGTGCCTTCTGTCAAGCTCTACTTGGATACTATACTGTTGGATTTGTCACTGTAATGGTCGTCGTGGTAAAATAGTCTCTGTTCTAATGGTATACGGTAACTACTCATACAGTTCTGAGGTGGTATTGTAACACTGAACTGTAAATCAGAAATGTCTGGTGTGGTTTCTAAAAGGCCTGTGTAAATGGAACAACAACAACATTTATACCAGTGCTTAACAAACACCTATCAATGCCAAATGTTTGGTTTACTGTATTTGCTATGTAGTTGTTGGGCACAGATAGCAGTGCTGAACACCTCAGGAAAGCTGCAGGTCTCTTATGGAGTTCTTTCTGACAGGGGAGGTTTGTCTGATAGAGTTAGTGACTACTGTCAGTAGTTGTTATTAATTTTCAGTCCCCTCCTTGGGGTTGGCCCTGAAGCACCAGCAGCAGCACAATAAAGGCAGCCTTCTGCCTCTACCGACCACCACACCCACTGATTCTCCTGAGACTCCTGACCCAAACAATTCTGTGTAGCCACCAACCTCATGAAGTAGTGTGCACACACAGAATTCTGGGTTGGAACAGGACTGGGAAATTAGGAGAACAAGCCAGCTGGTCTGGTCATGGTAGGTCTGGGCAGTCCAGTTTGAAACTGCTCAGCAAAAGGCAATAGCTTTCCCTTACTGGCAATGCTGGCAGAAGGTTCAGGGAGCAACTTGGGGTGAGCCAGGTGGGTTGCATAAGTCCAGGAAAAAGACCCAGACCATTAGCAGGCTCTCACCTCATCTTAGCCCTATCTGTGAGCCCAAAACCAAGAAGGAGGTTGAGTAGAGTGGCCTACTGGCTACAGAAGCTGGCAGCACCAACCAACCCAGCCCAGCACTGCCAAAACAAAAAAAAAGGGACAAGAGAGCAAAACTTTCACTTGGCTTCCAAATAAACATGCAAAATCTGGCCTGTCAGCATGACTTCGTGTTTTCAAAAAATGGAAAGGAGGAAGCTCTCTCTCACTGCTCTTTCCATTTATTACTTTAAAAACTACAGTACTTTTCTCCGCCTGGGACCTCTGCTTTCTTCTTAACCCTCTACCACTGTCAACACTTGGCCAGAACGCTCATTCACTTCATATGGTACATCACAAAAAAGTTTAAAAATAAAATCGTGCTCAATTAAATTACTATCCTGAACCTTGACCGCATCAACAACAAATGTCAGCCATGGTCAGACTGCCTGCACTGTTGCTCGCTAACAGGCTCCACCATGTTATTCAAAAAAATTTACAGTAGCCATTGAAAATCAACCAATAGAAATGCACATCAGTGCATCAAAGATGTCAAGACATCAGAGCATCCTAAGCAACCCCTACCAACCACTACTTTAGGTGTAACAACACAGAGCTATAGCATACCTTCATAACTGTGGTGTTTTTTTAAGATTTTGAACCCACATTTTTCAACATAGACTTTTTATGGCCCCAATTATTTTTCAAATCCCGCCAGAAAGGTAATTTCATGGAGTGACTCTAAAATCACATTTTTGGCCAGATTTGAAAAATGACACCTGTCATGCTCATGAGTTGGTGTGCAAAAATGGCTATGTTTAAAATCTGGGGTAAAAATATTGTAAATTACTAAAGTTATGAGTGAACATTGAAAATGTCAATGTACCTTCATAACTTTTTTTTTAAGGTTCTGACACCAAATTTTCAACATAGTCTTTTTATGACTTCACTTCATTTCATGAATCTGATGGGTAACATTTTTCAAATTCTACCCAAAATGTGATTTTTTGTAGGGCAACTGCAAAATCACCATTTGGGCCAGATTTGAAAAATGCTACCTACTTTGTTCATGAGGTGGGGTTCAAAAAAGGTCCTGTTGAAAATCTGGTGAACAAATATTTTAAAAAAATGACAAAGTTATGGGCAGAAAGGGATAGAAAACAAATGGCATAGAAGGGCAGAATGGGGTTATTGGGTTGTACTGAGCAGAGGGATGGAGTAGTGGAACAAAGAAAAGCAGCAGGGCAGGGCAGAATGGGGTTGGCAGGTGGTACTGAGTGGAGGGATGGAGCAGGTAGGTACAAACAAAATGGCAGGGTAGGGCAGAATGGTGCAGGATCATCTGATAATGAAGCTCAGTTGACTGCTGGGCAGTGTAATGTAAATGAAAGGAACCAGCCACTGTGTGATAGAAGTTTCAACTACACACAGTTTCCGTGCATCAACCAGCAGAATAGCATCATCATCAGCCTCACAGATCACTGGCCTGACACTGTTAATCCCCCTGCAACCTGAGCTGAATTGGATGAGAAAGTAACATGCCTCTGAAAGCCACTACCCATGACAATATGTTTGCAATGCATGTGCACTCAAACATAAAAATAGCTTCTACATGGTAAAATAGTTTATATATTTGGTGCAGTTCTCCTTTTAGGCACAGTGTTCTGAGATCTGGACATTTCACGCTGTCCTGCAACAGGGTCAAGAGACTGCATCTCAGAGCAGTGAGATGGGGGTTCTAAAGGATAAGGACAGCAGTAGAGTACCAGACTTGTCTAGCCCAATCTGGTACTGTCAGAATCATTGTATATCAGAGGAAATGCGGGGAAGCATTGAGAAACTTCTCCTCCCAGCTGTGAGACAAGGCCTCCTCTGGCACAGTCCCCTTGGAAGGTGGTTTGCAAAAAAATGTTGGTAGTTTCCTGTTCACTCAGAAGGTGAAAAGGTCTATCTGTGGAACACTCTATCTTCTGAAATCTGTGTTCAACACTTGCTGGCCAAAAGACAACTCATGATCTCCCTGGCTCATTCTGCTCAGGTAGTCTGCCAGGACATTGCCTTTGCCTAGTAGGTGAACTGCAGTTATCTTGACATCTAGAGCATATGCCGGGTTCCATATCCGCACTGCATCTGTGCAGAGTTTTGTGGATCTGGTACCTCCCTGCATGTTTCTGTAATACATTGTTGTTGTATTATCTGTCCTGATCTAGACTGTTTGACCTTGCAACAGAGAAGAGAAGACCTGCACTGAGAGGAGTACTTCTCCAAACTCTAACAGGTTTATGTGTTCCATGCATTCCTCTGCACTCCAGACCCCATTTACTGCTTTGTATTCCAGGTGCTCTCCTCATCCCAGGAAGGAGGGATCTGTAGTGAGTACCTAACTTGCTGACAGCTGCTGGAATGGAGTATTTTC
Organism: Neoceratodus forsteri; assembly: GCA_016271365.2. NCBI lineage: Eukaryota > Metazoa > Chordata > Ceratodontiformes > Ceratodontidae > Neoceratodus > Neoceratodus forsteri. The sequence goes on from CM057452.1 coordinate 1,618,842,764, forward strand.
TCTGAGGGTGTCTCCTTCTTTCCACCACTCTAGGGTCTGAAGGGGATTCTTTGAGACTGGAACTGCATGGCCCAGAGGCTCTGTTTTCTGGTGCCAGTACCTTATCAAATGATACTGCACATCCTTCATCTGCAGGTGGACCCAGGACACTACAGCTGTTGCTGATGCATTCCCTGGCAGTCTTTTTGAGTCCTACTAGGAATGAATCTGCACATTAAATAAGTTTTCCTCCCTGCTCTGAGGTAGGAAGGCTTTTCCCTGCAGTGTGTTCAATTCTGCACCTATGAGCTCCAGTATTTGACTGGGAACTAGGTGTAGCTTTGGTAGTTTTAGGAGGAATCCCAACTTTTCCAGGGTATTTCTTACTACGGCCATGAAGCCAACTGCATTCTACTTTATTTTTCCTGAGACTAGCCAGATGACCAGGTAAGGAAAAAACACCACACCTTTCCTTTGCAGGTGTGCTGCCACCACAGCTAGGCAATTTTTGTACAGCATATGAGCTAAGGTCACCCCAAAGAGCAGGGATGTGGATTGGTACTGACAATTTCCCAGCCTGAATCTTAAATACTTTCTGTGAGAAAGTCATACTGGAATATTGAAGTATGTATCCTTCAGGTGCAGGGACCCTAGTCACTCTCCTTTTGGCTGGGATGGGATCACACAGCTCTGTGTCACCATCTTGAACCTTTCTTTTCTGCTGGGAATGTTCAGGAAGCTTAGGTCCAGAGTAGGTCACAATTCCCCATTTATTTTTTTTGGGGGTAGGAAGTATCTGGAAAAGAGACATCTTCCCCACTGAGAGGCAGGGACCTGTTCCACAGCTTTGAGTTTCAGCAGCTTTTTTACTTTCTGTTCCAGAAGAACTTTCTCTTCTGGTCTGTATGCTGGGAAACTTCTTGGGTTTTCAGATTTGGATGTTTTACAGACTGGGGAGACAGACCCTGACCCACTACCTCCAGTTCTCAGTTGCCTGTGGTAATGCTTTATCACTTCTTGAAGCAGTGGGCCAGGTGCTCTCCCACTGGCAATGAATCTATGGTGACCTGGACAGAATTGTCAGGGGTTCTTTTTCTCCTATGGCTTGGGGGGCTAGAGTTTCCCTTTGTTTGGCACCTCTTCTGCCTCTGCCCCTGGCTGTACCTCTTTGCACTGCGTACTCATAGTGTTAGTAGGACCTTTAGTAACAGGCCCTACCCTTACCTTCCCTAAGTCCTGTAAGATGTGGAAGCCTTTTCTTTCTGGGTCAGGCCTTTGTAAGTGGACTTTTGTTCATCCACTTTCCTCATATACTGTACATTTCTGTTTTGTTAATAAAAAGTGAATGATCTTCAGAGAGGAAGTCAATTATCTTGGCCTGGGTGTTCTGATTCCAGAAGGTGGCTCTTAACCAGGTGAACAGTCTAAAGACTACATTGTGCTAGGACTGCGGAAGTAGTATCACTGGCATCCACTGCCATATGAAACTGTTACTTAGTGCCCCCAAGTGCTGCTTTGGCTGTTGCTGACAAAACCTTACCCTCAGCACCTTCTGCTTTTTCACTTAGGACCACGACTGTATCCAACAGCACCTTCTGATGCTGGACTGCTTATGTCATATAGGCTGTCTGTCTCAGCTCCAAGTTTGCAGTAGTGTAAACTTTCCTTGCCATGAATTCCAGCTTCTGGAGTCTTTTTCATGGGGCTGTGCACATATTGGCACCTTAAAACTTTCACAGGGAGCAGCTCATATCACTTCCTCATTGTCAGGGTGGGCATAAAGGTACTTGACTCCTGCCTATCCACTTGGAACCTTTGTCTGTATTTTTATTTATGCCGGAAGAGGAATTTGGGGCTGCCAAAATTCTATCTGTGGCTTTATGGATGGGTACTGATGCCCTGCTTGTGGAAGTCAGCCCAAGCATACTCTTAAAATGACAACTACTGCTGTTTCAGCTTTGCTGTGCTCCAGAACTTTTCAACTGCACCTGGCTGTTGTAGACTGGCTGCCGGTATCCACTGTGACTTGGTAAGAGGGGGCTACTGGGCAGTAGAGGCAGGGCAGGTGCTACATTGGGGGAGAGACTCTGTAGATAAAAGCATAGCCATGCTAGCAGCTGCCTGTGGAGTGGCTGCACATGTGAGTGGCTCATGCGGGAGTGGCATGAGTCACTGGTGTGAGTCAATGGCAGGAGGCTGCTACCAAAATTTTGTGGCAATTAATAATACAGACGGTGCAAGTATTATAACCATGACTAATAAGAGTGTGCTAATATTGGGGCTTGTGTTGCTGTGGGAGGGGGGACAGTATTATTACAGTGCATGTTAAAGAAACAGAGTTTGAAGTCCAACGGTGTCTTAGAAAGGTCACTGAAGTAATAAATATTTTGATCAAACTACACTTAGAAAATTTTAATTATGTAGATGTGGGTGATGTTTTAAGGTAACTAAAAACATTGTCATTGATGCTTTCATCTCTGATTTCTTCAAGGATGGTCAGCTGGAAAACTGGGGTAAGTAGACATACACAGTTGGGGCCCTTGTCCCATGCTGCCAACAAACTGTACTTGTGTCTTCTATTGGTTCTAGCGGGGGACATTGAGCTTTATCCAGGTCCTCCACTATCACCATCAAGAAATTCTTCTGGCTGGGTATGGGGAATAAAGGGCAACAAGGGCCTCAAAGTAGCCCATTTCAATACACAAAGTCTACCAGCACATTTCACAGAGTCTGAAGCCTGAATTCAGACAGAGGGCTTAAATATAATTGGCTTAAGTGAGACCTGGCTAAAACCTCATGTCCTGATGAACACATACTAATATAAGGACACAAGATGTTTAAACACGACAGGCAAGAGAAAAAGAAAGGGTGGGAGGGTTCTATTTTATATAAAGCATAATTACTTGACACAGGAAACAGAAAAAGGAACTTTTAATAACTACGTTGATTATTTAACAGTTAACTTGATGTTTGGAATGCATGGAGGTAAACACTTTTTTTTTAACCTGCTTCTACCATCCACCTAAATGCATGGATAATGAGCTAACTTAGTATCACAACACAATAATAGGAGGGAACACATAATGGTAGGGGACCAAAACCTAGATTGGAAAACAAATTCTGAAAAAATAAGGCATGAAGACAGAGTCACCTCCTTTGGAATTTATCAGTTCGGAAATTGTCCTACTAATTTTAATTACACGACAGGGAATCACAGTATCTTAGACTGGCTGGTCACCAATTGACCAGATAATATACTGCAATGGGAAACCTTAACAGATTCAATTTCTGATCATTGTACCTTACTCTGCTTAAATAAATTAAAAAAAGACAAAGTTCCCCTGATATTAATAGAGAGGAAAAGTGTTGCAAAGTTGGAAAAAATGGTTTTAAACCAGACCTAGTAAGAATCAACATGAAACAATTGAACAATTCACACACCTGGAGATAGCAGCTGTATGGTTATCTGAAAAATTACTTACAATCGGATCTACAATCGTTTGTCGACAAAAATTTTGTCGACTGAAGGTACAGCGAAACCTTTATGTCGACCTCATTTGTGGTCGGCATAAAGATAATCACTGCCTACTATGTTTTTTTCAGGGGGCTTTGCTCCTGAACCCCCAAGCAGGAGGCCATGCCCCCCACACCCCCTCTTAATATAATAAACTCCAAGTCGGAGCTGATTAGGGGAGGGGGTTCAAGACCCCCAGATAACAGTGCCGGGGTCCAGCGCTGACACTACAGCAACCTGGTGCTATTGTCGCTGTAGTGACAGTCAATGTTGACATGTCACTGTTGGGGTGGTATACCCTTACAATCTATGGGGCTAACACCCCAAATACTAAACAAAGAGTCAAGTGAACTTATTCATCCTGGCTTAAAAAAGACTTGCGACAACAAATGAAATTAAGAGATGAGGCAAGGAAATTATATATAAAAACTAAGAATTTGAAATATTTGATAGAGTACAAACAAAAACAAAATAAACTAAAGAAAAATAATGCAGGCTAAATCAAAGTACTTTCATCAACAACAGTTAAAAAACTTAAAAAACCCAAAGTTGTTCTGATCTTCATTTCAAAATATCTGAAGTCCCAAGGAATGATCCGAAATAAATGTTTTGCTTAATTGGGACATAGTTATGACAGGTGAGAAGGAAACTGCCGACTATGTCAATGAGTTTTTAATCAATCAATCAATCAATCAAATCTTTATTTTAACAGGTGAAATATCATTGAGAAAAAAATTCATTTACAAGATGGACCTGGGTCACGGCACACAATAAAAAAAACATCAAAATACACGAGAATTTAAGGCAAATTCTTACAACAGAACATGAGCTGATACAGAGTAAAAGCATCAAATACATGAGGATTTAAGGCAAATTCTTACAACAGAACATGAGTTGATACAGGGTAACAAGTGTGTACACGGTATACAAGCAGAGGGAGAAACAATGAGAGCAGATAAGTACAATAAATACAAGATATATGTACAGCAGTAAGAAGTAACATGCATTGATATATACAATATGTACAAAAAATATATATGCATTGCCAAGCAGGATGCATTAGGCAGGAACGTAGAAAGTCGTCAGTAGGCAAAGGAAGAAGGTAAAGAACAGGAAGGTAGGAGATGAAGATGCTTACTAGGACCTGAGTACCTTGAGCAGCCTGGCAGCTCTCCACACCCTCATGCCCTCTTAACCCTTATAAAGCTGACAGGGAGAGGGGGACAGTGAGATGCGTGGAGGAGCCAGAGGTTCAATGCCAGAAGCAGTTGCAGTGCTCCAGGAAGGTTCGTTGAATGAGTTTCTTAAAAGCAGCTATTGATATGGGAGAAGCGAGCTGTAGTATATTTTGAGCAGTGTTCCAGAGGACCGGCAAGGCATGGCTAATTGCCGCGCGACCAAAGTGTGTCTTTACTTTGGGGGTATATAGAGTGATTTGAGATTGGCTTCTCAACAGGTAGTTGCCAGGATTGCAGATAGGTAGGCAGTCCATGATATATTGGGGCAGCTTGTTGGAGATGGTGCTGAAGATCCAGAGTATAGAGTTCTTGTGTCGTCTGAGGCTAAGTGAGCCCCAACCTGAGGTTTTGTAAAGGGTACAGTGGGGTGTAGAGTAGGGTGCATTAGTGATGACCTTAAGAGCCCAGTGGTACAGAGTCAAGCAAAGTGTGACTTGGTGGGGCTGAACCCAAAATGGTGGAGTAGGAGGAGTTTGCCATAAGAGCGAAGATCATGGCCTGCATTTTTTTTAGCATTTAACAGGAGTTTTGAGTAAAGGAGATTGTTCTGTAGATGGTTAAATTCAGATTGGAGGTCACTGCATGCGAGTTCCAGAGTAGGTCTGGTTACATACAACACAGTGTCATCTGCAAAGAGGAGTATGTCAGCGGACTTGATACTAGCGTCTAGCTCATTAATGTAAATGGTGAACAAGAGAGGACCCAAGATGGACCCTTGTGGTACTCCTCTGGGAAGAGTTTTGAGGGCAGAGAAATCCCCCCAGCCTTAATCTGCTGGTGTCAATCAGATAGGTAGTTGGAGAACCACTCTAGGGCCATGCCACGGACACCAATCTTCCTTAGCGCAACCAGAAGCAGGGAGTGGTCTACCATGTCTTATGCTTTGCTGAGGTCAAGGAACAGAGCGCACATGTAATTTCTGTCATCCAAAGCTCTCAACCAGTCATTTGTGACCTCAGCAAGTGCTGAGGTGGTACTATGATGAGGGCGAAAGCCAGACTGGGCAGGATTTAGTAGGTCTGAATTGTTGATTACTGTCTAAGCTGGGTATTGACAGCTTTTTCTAGCAGCTTAGAGAGGGTGGGGAGTAAGGAGATGGGGTGGTAATTATTAAGATCACTAGCTCTGCCAGATTTAAGTAGCAGGGTGACATGGGCAATTTTCCAGATGGCGGGGAGTCAGCCTTGTGTACGACACATATTGAAGAGAGATAAATCAAACAGGAATCAATGTTAAGAGTAACCAGAAGACCCCACCTAATGAATTATTAGTTCAGGAATTACAAGGAGCTAGGACTGGGGGAGTAAGGTTTCAATTTACCCCCATCCTTGAAGAAGAAGTGCTGAGCCTATTAGAGATGTTAGATGAAAGGAATGGTTGTGGACCAGAATAGCTTCACTCTAAAATACTGAAATTGGCAGCAGCTGAAATTTCTGAACCTTTGACATACTTGTTTAATTTAACCATTAGTATGGTGATTGTGCCTTCAATTTGGAAGGAATCTATAGCAGTACCGCTTTTTAAATCTGGGGACAGGACAAATGTTGTAAACTACAGGCCCATTTCGCTACTGCCAATATAAGGAAAATTACTGGAAAATGTGTGTTTAAGCAGTTAGTATCTTATTTTGATACAAATCGGTTACTGGCTGAGCAACAGCATGGATTCAAATGGGGTTACAGTACAGCGACGGCTCTGGTCGGGTTGATGAGCACTGTACTCTATGCCTGTGATAAGGGATTACTGACGGGTGCAGTATTCATCGACCTGACCAGGGTCTTTGATGTATTAGACCACAAAATACTTCTACAGAAACTGGATTTCTATGGAATTACAGGAATTAGCTTAGAATGGTTCAAGAGTTATCTTGGCACTTGGGTGCAAAAGGTGAGGATAGGTAACTCTCTATCAGAACTAATGAGAGTAAGGTCAGGGGTTCCCCAGGGATCAGTACTGGGACCTTTTCTATTGTCTGTCTTTGTGAATGACTTAATTACCCAGTGAGTTTGCAGGGACAGAATGTATGTTATATGCAGGTGACATGGTCGTCGTCTGCTCGGGCCCCTCAGTTAATGCAATATAGAAGCATTACAGAATGACTACATAAAACTGACAAAGGAGCTGATCCAGAATAAGCTGAAACTGAATGAGAAAAAGACAAACGTGATGTTATTTGGAACACAAAAGAGGCTGGCCGGCGGAGAAGACTTGTCCATCAAGGGAAGTAACAGAGAAGAAATTTCCGGAGTGTTGTCATTCAAGTACTTAGGTGTCCATCTGGACTCTACTTTTAGCCTTCTTGGTATTTGGAGAAAAATGGAAAGAAAATAAATCAAAAGTTGGGTTTCTTACATAGAAATATTAATGCCTTAACTGATGAGGCGCGAATGGTAATAGCCAAACAAATATTGCTACTAACTTTAGATTATGGAACAATTTTGTTTATGAAACAGGGAAGCTTATTTATTTCTAAATACCAACTAATTTTGAATAATATCTGCCAATTTGGACCAAGGGCTCCCAGAAGGACCCACCATTGTCTCCTGTATGACAGGATGAATATCTTACCTCCTCAACAGAGAACAGAGTATAATGCTGCTGCTTTTGCATTCATAGTTTACCAAAGTTCATTGCCACAATGCCTTTCTAAGAAATTCATCCAGTATACAGGTTTATACACAACAAGGAAAAAAACGGACACTCTTCTATCCAAATCTATCCAAACTAGCCATACGCCAACACTCTTTCACTTGGTTTGCTACTACACTGTTAAACAGCCTATCAGTATTAATCATGACTGCAAATAATGTAATGCACTTTAAAAATCTGTTGAAAGCTCACTATCCTAAAACCAATCTTTGTTCCTGTAATGTTCATTGATATCTGCAATACTTTTCTACTATATGTAATGTATTGTCTTGTCTTTATTGTCAGGTGTGACTGAAAAAGGGCTGTGCCCAGTCACCGCTTGGTTAAAAAAAATAAAAATAAATAAATAAACTCATCCTCCTGTTTATCCTTCTAGGACTCATTAGAGAGGATATTGAGGGTATCTATCTTCTGCCTTACAAAGTAGTGTAACCCTCCCCCCCTCCTTGGGAAGTGACTTACATGGACCACTGCTGCTGCCATCCTGAGGTCCACAGAACTTCTAATAGTGCTGCTGCCTCCCACTCGACCACATGTGTGGCAGCGGGAGAGAGAGACAGCATGACAGCAAGGATGTCCTTGGCACTTTCTGCACCCTTTCAAGCAGTGGCTGTGGCTGCATTCTTCAGTCCTAGTCCCCAGATTCTGGAACAGGGGATCAAGAACACCAGTACCACTGCTTCCCTTTGGTGCTGTCTATGCCACATGACTGGACTGTGGCCACCATCTTCTGAGCAGAATTGCATACAGTCTGGGGCTCCTCCTCAGTGCTTCCTGCTCCCACATATCCCAAGCCATGACTTGTTTCCTGCCTCACTTGTGATCTCCCTGACCAACAGGATAACAGCCATAAAGACTGCAACCAACACCAAGGGGACAGCACACTATAGGGGGGGAGGCTAATCAATATTAAAATAAAAACTTTGGAGCACAAGGCTCCTTCAGAGTATGGATGTGGCCATCATTGTGCCCCTTGACTCCAGCAGCCAGACAGTCAGAGGGCTAGGAAGCCCTAGAGACAGAAGCAGGGGATTGGGGGGAGGATGATACAATCGGACTATTCCATGTAGACTGGTGGTTTATAAGGGCCAATCAGAGGGCAGGACAGGGCAGAAGGACTGACAGTCATTTCTGTCTGTTCCACAAGACACAGAATGTAGGGAAAGGAGTTTCTGGTCTCTTGAGGAGCTTGGGGTCATCTGAGAGAGACTCAGGTGTTCAGACCTACTGCTGGTGAGATCAAATGAGAGGCCTAGCCAGGCCAACAATCTTGTTAGCCCTCACCAGGGTTCATTCAGAAAATTCTCTGTAAGCCTTCTCCTGGGATTACTCATTTCAGAGATTGTTTCAGATGAGCCATTATGGGAAGACATTGCTGAGAGTGTGAACCCGTGTGCCATTGCCATATACTGAAGCTGCTGAGCTGTACCAAGTGGAGGTAGAGACCTGCATCCTACCAAAGTTGCTCTGGAGCCAGGTAAAGAGCCTGCTAGCTCTTATCTAGTGGGGTGTATTGGGGAACAGGGAGCTATGGGGTGCGTGCGTGAGTACATGGGTACTCTGGATCCAGCGGGAAGTAGGGCTGTGGGGGCCATTCCTGCGGTCTGGGTTCCTTGGAAACCAGAAAGCCACTGTGTAGTGCTCCTACATCCTGAAAGTTGAGCGAGAAGGGCTGTATCCTGAGAGGTGCGAGCCAGAACGACTGTGATGCTGCTGAACATCTGAGGGAATGAGAAGTGCTTCATTCCTAGGCCACTGGGCCCTTTTCCTGACTGCTGCTCACCCTGTTGCTGTGTGTTGTCCCCTGCCTTAAATAAATTGCTGCATCTGTCGTTACATGCCTGCTGGCCTTGCTAGCCTTGCTAGCTGGGGTCTTTGTACTTTTCCAACTTTGGATTACAAGTTTTGTTTCGAGCATTTTTTTTTTTAACTTTATTTTTATTATTTTCAGTTATTGACAGAATAAGAATGCCATGTCACAGACAATCCAGTGTAGAATTATGCAAAGCACTGAGAGAACTAAGCTCTCTTAACCATAGTAGTGATGCATCTTGGACATTTTGATACCTTATCTGGAGGGTATTAGCTTAAAAGTTTCCCTTAATAGTCCATACTAACATTGCTATGAACTAAGCCCATGAGCAGTATGACTAGTACGTATTACTATAGTCCATAATGAGAGTCCAGCTTTAGCATGCCCTACTCAGGGCTAATGGATGGCATCATACAATTACCTCAGTAAGTTAACAAACAACAAAAAATGTCAATTATGGCAGCACAATGCAAAACAGATCAACCATGTACTGGTAAGTAAGTTAAAATTATCAACTATCCGGCAAGAAACTAATATATACCATAACTAAAATATTAATTAGAACTCAATTTTCTGAAGCAGAGCTTTGGGTTAGCCTTTAAGTTAGTGTTTCCCCCATTTTTTCCCCCCCTTCAGCCTGTGTCTGCTTGGCTAAAATAATGTACGAGGAAGAAAATCTCATAACCATGACTCCCTGCTGGAGTCAATTATTATTGAGTGATGTAAAATAAGAGAAAATACAGAGCTATACTTAGCTCACAAAAAGATCAAGTGTCTCCTGCATCTTCCCAATCGGTGTTCTTCTCTCATCGAACGGCTTAACTGAAAGTGCGAGGCCCATTTCCAAACCTCTGTCAGGTCTGCAAATATCCAAACTTTGCCCTCGTGGATGATCCGAAGTTTGGCAGGGTAGATCATCATATAGGGAATAGAGGCAGCTCAGAGCTTTTGTCTAACACCCTCAGATTTCTTACAACTTATTCTGGTCGCATAGCTGATGTCGGGAAAAATGAAAATATTTCTATCATCTTGCATGAGGGGTCCCGACTGTCTGGCCATCCGAAGTACTTTATCTCATGTCCCCACACCATCCGTAATCACTAGAAGAGTACGGGGGACAGCCGATTGCTCTCTGTAACCCCAAGGGGTGATACGATAGGCTTTCTGAAGGCTGAACTGGTTTTTCTGGCCTTCAGGTAACAATTTTCATTGAGCCGTCCTGCAAGAATAAGATGGGATGATCCCCTTCAATGCCTTCTGGTAAGCTCAGTATACGTAGGTGGGAGATCTGGTGTGGTTCTCTAGGGTTTCAAGCCGGACCCTAAAGTGTGCATTCTCCCTAACAATAATCAAGATGGCCATCACAGCCGAGTTGGCTTGATTTTTAGCTTCATCTACAGCCATTTTTAAGTGATCCACCATCATTTCCACGGCAGTCACCCGAGTGCCAAAAGAGTCTATTTTGGTATTGAGAAATGTCACTGAACAAATTAGCCTTTGCATTTTCAAGCCCAGGGAGTTCAATATTTCCTCCAAGTCTGGTGTAGTTGCAGCCTGTACACTCATCTCAACCCTCGATGGCTGAGTTGTGGTACTCACTTTACCTCCCAATCCTCCACCATGATCTTTCTAAGGACTACCCATTATGGTAACTCTATGCTCCCCTTTTCAAAAAGGAGTAGCATTCGTATCTAGTTCTCCTCCAACTATGTGATTTTAAACTGTTTTTATATAGCTGACATGGAGCTATTTGATTCTGATGCCACTCAGCTCAGGCTCCACAGCGCCCCCTCCATTTCAAGCATTTTCTATTTGGATTTCAAGTTCTTTAAATTGAGCTAGCACACAATGGCCTGTCGGAGAGTTAAATTGCAAGCTTGCTAATTTTCATCAAGTGCACCACCAAAAGAACCAGGGCAACATAGCTATCAGACCTGCACTGGGATTGTAGTGTTAATTCCTGGCTATCCAGTCATTGGTTGTTGTGTCATATATGAAACTGTAGTTTTACAACTGATTTATCGCACCTTCTGTAGTATAATTCTTCTTTTTTGTGTCCCTTGATTGGGCAGGTGCTTTATAGACTGCGTGGAATCTGGGAAGGTGGTACAGACCCACAGTACAGTGTCTCCCAGGGGTCATTGCTATAGGGTGTGAGTGTTAAAGGTGACTTTCCACTGTCATACCCCTCCTTTTCTTCCAGCATCCAGTCATGTGTTCTTAAACAAAAGCACTGTTAATTTGTTGAATTTTACCCTACTGTGTGCACCCAGTTTATACAACGTGATTGTAGTGTTCATTGGTGATGGTAATGATAGTCTTATTAGTCTCAAGGGGGTGGTCCAGTCCAGTGTAGGGAGGTGAATAGGTAATGCATTCCTAGAGGTGGTACTGCACATGACATCTGGCCCACTTATTCTCTCTGTGTGGAGGCACTGTGTTATTTATTATTTGTTCTGGGATGAACGCCTCTACCACAGGAGAAAGAATGAACTCAACCCCCTCAACCAGATGTGCTCTGTACAGTCATCAGACAGGGGTGTGAACCCGGACATGGCGTCTCGGGGTCACACACTGGAAGCATCAGTAGGATCTCCTGTTAAACATCTGGACACACCTGGAAGCTTTTCAGAAACCTTTTGATATTTTGGCTACAATCACTACTAGGTCTTTAAACTTCAGCAGGCCCCAGTAGAGGAGCACTGTGGTGCCCTGGTAACAAATCACTTACTAACAACTATTGCTAAAGCTACTGCTTGTGTCAAAACCAATGCTTCAAATACTAAAGCCAAAGTGTCAAGGAACTGGGATGAGACTGTGGGCCATACTGCATATGTGGAAGATCTAGTGGATGGATGGCCCACCCGAGTACAAGTGGACAGTGGCTCCCAAGTCACAATAGTGTTCAAAGGTTATTATGATAAGTATCTGTATCACAAAAAATTGGAGCCTTTGAAAGGCTTGGATGTGTGGAGTCTCAGTGAAGCTTTATATCCCCATCTGAGCCTGATTCGTATCTGGATCTCCTTCCTATTGAACACTGCAGGAACTCCCACGGCTGTGGAGACATATGCCCTGTAGTACCCACAGACAAATATGTACAATATGTCTTGATTATTGTAGGAACCAATGCCCATATATTCTACCAGCTGGGTCAGTTGTGCAAAGAGTTTGATGCTCCAACAAGGGGAAATCTACACTGGCCCTCAATGAACTTCCTAGACAAGCTTACACTTATAAAGTCACTGTCCTACTTGAGGATGAATCTTTGGGAACTGTTTGGCTCTAAGACTGATCTGAAGTGGTGTTACCCCCCTAAAGCAGAGTGTGCCATCAAGGGAATAGTGCTCCTCAAGGTGATCCTGCCACAATCAGCTGCTAATGTTGTACCAGAGGAAGCCAGTTTGCTAGAGGGGCTCATAGTCAAACCTAATGTAGCCCAAGCACTATGCACCAAAGGGCTACTACCCCTGCCTGTTAACCTCAAACAGGTTAAGGGGCCTGGGTCCTGCTTTGGTGGCTATTGGGAGTTCTTTCCCAAAGTTATGAATAATAACGTGGGGCCTCCACCTAGAGTAAGTTGTAAGTGGGTCTGATGACTGTTTGGTACAGCCCCCTGGGATACTGCACTTACCCAACTCCCCAACCAGCCACTCTGCACACTGTCTTCCCAACAACCTTTTCCCACCAAATACCAAAAATCTACTAGAAAGCAAAATGCAAAGTAATTCTCTGGACACAGCAATTTCAACAATCAACTCACAGTTTTATTAGGGGTAGGGCTAGGAAAAGGATACCTGGAGGAAGGATAGGTGTGGAATAAGAGAAAGGTTAGTAGCAAAAATGGCAAACAATAACATAAGGGCCCGTGGGCCAGTCCACTCCCTGGCTTCCCACCCCCACTGGTACCAGTGTTACACCCTGAGAAGTCTCTGGGGTACCCACCAGTTGCAGGCCTGGACATTGCTGTAGGTTGGCTGGCTGTTGGAGCCCTGAAAACATGAGAAAATGTTTGAATTAAACTCGCACTCCCCTGTGTCAGTTCCAGGAACGAGGTCCTGGGTACTCATTGTTTGAAGGACTTAAAAGCATCTGGAGATGTGATTATCAGGTGTCCTGGAGTGTGGAGCTCCAATTAATTAGTGCAGCAAAGGGCAAAAAGTAGGATGTTTGTTTCCTTGACAGGTGGAATCTTGCTTGAAGGTCTTGCAGCTTGTCCCCTTGATTAAAGATCTGACCGCCTATCATCTTTAGTCACTTCTGGCCCATTGCAGAGTTCAATGGCAGGTCCTCAACAACACCAAAAGGCCCAGACCCGGGAGTGGCTCCATAGCCTGGCTCCCCACAAGGGTCGGAGGTGCCCTAGCACCCCAGCAAGTGCCGGTGACCTCCTGAAACAGTGGGTCCCACTTGGAAGGGGTTAGCTAGTTCTCTCCCTGGCTCTGGGTGAGGACTCCCAAACAATAAGAGCCCCCTGGCAGTCCCTGCACTGAATCTGCGAGTCACTGGTAGCTAGGCAGTTCTTCCAAATAAACAGCAGTGCCAGTTTGCCACGGGTGCTAGCCTTCTAACACAAGCTTCAGTTTGCACTCAGACTACAGCAATCAGCAGGGAGTTCGAAATTAGACAAGTCCCTGCTCTCCTTCAGTGCTTTCCAACTCTGAATGTCCATAACAGTTCCATTTCAGCTCCAGATGGGACAAAGTTCTCATCCACTTTGTTCAGTCCACACAGAAATCACCAAACCTGGCTAGCACCAGAGATGCTTTTCCTCTTCACAGCTATCATTACAGTCCCAATCCTTAGAGCAGTTTCTCTGCAGCAGCTGGTTAACTTCCCAACAGACAGCACAGCTCTAACAGCTCAGTTCCATGCACAGTGCAGGGTCTCTGCAACAGCTATTTTTTCCAATTAAGACAGCACAGTTCACAATACCTGGAGAGTTTCAAAATCAGTCCAGTCTCTCACTCTCTTTCATATTAAAACTCACTTTCTGCAGAGACAATCTCCAACCGAGACCTGAGCAAGGTCTCTGACAATCCAGTTCCACTCACACAGAATTCTCCTGACTCAAGAAGAGCCCAGGAACAGACAGACTCAATCCCAGAAAGTCCTTGGGTTATCACTCAAGAATCTAGTCTCCTGACTGGCTATTCAAGCCTATCAGTCATCAATAACTATAGAGATCAATATTTCCTGATTTCTCATTGGAACATGAATTAGGCACCTGAATTAATGAAACTCCCTCTTCCAGAAACCCCCTGGTCCTCTTTCAGGTGCCTATACAATTGATTGGTTGCTGCAGTGGGGTCAAAGCATCAACAAAATGTCAGCCCCATTCAGTCTCATGCAGTCCCAGGGAAGTTCAAACTTCTAAGTGTCCTTGAAGCCAAAATATTGAAGTTCTGCACTAGCTTTCCCCAGTGTATGACAGGGACTCCTATCCCTTATTGAGCGACTATGTAACTATTTACAAACACCCCCTGTGCATTCTGTCACTGCTCTGTTTCTGTCTAGCCACCTGGAGCAGCGATCGTAACCCATTCATATTAATGCGGGGCTCCTTAATATTCATGAGTCCCGCTTGGTGCCCGATTAAACTTTTAAATTTTTTAAAGTTCCGAAGCTTCCCCCTAGCCTCACCAAAGTCACCGGCCCCCATAAAACAGAAAAGGGCATCGGGACCAGTGGCATACTCCTTGGTTCAATCGCAGTGGCAGTCAGAAATTCCAAATACCTCCCACCGTATATGCAGGCGTCAGCAAATCCAGCACAACTCTGGCGCCACACGAGCAGAGAAAACCAAGCCCAACAGGGCTGGAGATCAGGCCAATCTGGGAAAACCTGGGGCGAATAAGGTAAGCCCCTGGGAGGGGGGGGTTAAACTCCCCCCTTGAATGCTTGGCTTCCACGCCAAGCCGAAGGAGAAATTCTATGAAAAATATTAACAATATATAGTGAAACATCAACACAAAATAACATTTCTCACTAGACACCTAATTCCTAACTATTATACAATAACCATTAAACAGGAAACACTATTTACAGTTCGGTCAATTTTGACCCATGACCAAAGCAGTGGTCACCTGTAGCGATGGCACCCATATGTTTAGTATGTCAACCTGCAGGATTCTTGTGCCAATGAGTACATTCTCCCTGTATTTAGCTTGCCTTGTGTACTCGTTCTCACCTCCCTCTCCTTTTCCTGATCTTTTTCCTTTCAGTCCTAGGGGGCTTAGCATTAGCAGGGCACATGACTACCTTCTGCAGGGACCTAGGAGTAATGTATACCACTTTATGAACCACAAATAAGGGTAAATTGGATGGAACTCCCAGCGTATCATAAGCTAACTTCAGTATGGGTCTAACCATCCTGCCCGACTTTTTGGGGTTTCTTGAATCTCAGAGTTAGCAACTTCCTCCTGTTTGGGGGCAAGTTCCCTGTCATCCCCACTTTGACCAGTACCCTCAGCATCTATTGGGGGCAGGGTGTTCTAGCTCTTCTTCCTCCTCCCCTTCCTTTTCCTCAGGGCTACCCTGTGGCCATTCAGAGGACACAGACAGACTAGTATTCAAGTCTGAGGTGGACCCTCTAAAAGGCATATCTGCAGGGGAGCTGCTCTGATGCTACTCAAAGGGCTCAGCCAAACTAGTGTTCAAGTCTGGAGGTGTAGTGGGAGCAGCCTCCCCATTGCCACCCTGTCCCCTAGGTACAACTGTGTCCACTACCATCAGGACTGGTCCCTGAAATAATCTGGCTAACTCTGGGGTAGGATAGAAGCTCTGAGGAGTACTATTGCCTTCCTCCTCATTTTCATCATCTGTACTCTCTCCCTCCAAGATCCCCTCACCCTGGGCAGGCCCAGCTTCCATGGCATCACTACTCCCGTGTCTCTGTTTCCTGTGTGCAGCAGCTCGAGTGGTGGGGGGTGAAGGAGGATCTTCCATGGTGCTCTCAGTGTCCATTCAGTCACCAATGGGCAGCAGATGATTTTGATGTATGACATTGTGCCCTTGAGTCTGTCCCTCAGGCCAAGTCTTATACATCGGAAGGCCTTCCAACCTTTTCAATACAACTTACGGGGTGCTTACCCATCTATTGGCAATTTTGTGCTTTCTTCGTATGCCCAGATCTTGTAGCAACACTCTATCACCTGCCTCCAGATCCTGAACTCACACCCTTTTGTCATAACAGTCTTTATTGGCTTGGTTCCTCTTGGTGGTTATTTTGGAAGCAAGGCGATAAGCATTGTCCAGTTGCTGTTTTAACTTCCTCACATACTGGAAATAGTCTCCTGCCCCAAGACCATCGGTGGACACTCTGAAGCATAGATCCATGGGGAAATGGGCTTCCCTCCCGAAGATGAGCTGGTAGGGAGAGAACCCCATAGCATCATTTTGGGTGCAGTTGTAGGCATGGACCAGGGTGCTCACCCACTGACTACAAGTGCATTTGTCTCGGGGATCCAAGCTTCCCAGCATGTCTAACAAACTCTGGTTAAATCTCTCAGGTTGGGGGTCACCTTAGGGATGATACAGGTTAGTCCAAGACTTTCTGATGCCCCACAATGACAAGAGTTCCTTGATAAGATGGCTCTCAAAGTCGCGTACCTGGTCCAAGTGGATCCTTTGGGGGGGGTTTCATAGTGCACAAAAAATGTGTCCACTAGTATTTTGACCACTGTGTAAGCTTTCTGATCTTTGGTGGGGAAAGCTTGGGCATATCTTATAAAGCGGTCAGTGACTACAAATATGTTCGAGATGTTACAGGAATCTGGCTCTAGCATGAGGAAGTCAATACACACCAGTTCCATGGGGCCACTTGTTCAGATGTTTACTAATTGGGACGCCTTTTGGGGAAGTACTTTTCATTGTGTGCATCTTCTGCAGCTTTTACCATAGTTTTCCACATCTGTTCCCATCTTTGGCCAGTAAAACCTGCTCTTGACCAATTCCAGGGTGTGCTCAGCACTCAGATGGCCCATATCATCGTGCAATGCCTTTAAAATGTTTTTTATATACCGCTCTGGTAACACCAATTGCTCACGGGATGCCCCCTGTTGGTCTTGCATCTCCTGATAGAGCAGTCCCTTCTTTAAACATAGCTTGGGCCATTCTTGTAACAGAAGCTTAGCAGGGGGATAAATGGTGTCCAATTGAGTCTGGTCCCATTGTGTTGAAGCATTTAATGTCTTGTATAATTCCTTGTTTTGTTTGTTCTCCGTCTCATACTTTCCCAATATGTATTGTTTATCTGATGTGGAACCTATGAAATTAACTTGTTCTCAAAGGTGTTATCTGAAATTTCAATAAATAAATAAACAAAATATCTCAGTTGTGATAGGACTGGCTCTTTGTTCTCTTTTCAAGCCCTGGGTGGTCAATTGTGGGAGTGATCTCACATCCAGGGCTGCCAGATGGCAGTAGGCAACTGGGAGACAATTTTCTGAGGCCCCCAAGCATTCCACCAGGCAATGGGTTTCCTCACCAGAGAAGGATTTTTTGCCATTGTGCTTTTTACGCAGAGCCCTCACTGCTTGTTCTGATATCCTCATCCAATTAGAGTGCTCCACGGTGTAAACTGGAGGGGCAGGACATGGTGTCGGTATCCACGTGATTCAGACAGGGACGATACACCACACAGTAGTCATATGTGGACAAAATTGACAGCCACCTGTGACCAACTGTATCCAATTTAGTGGTGGTATGCATGTAAAGTAAGGGGATTGTTATCTGTCTTCACTGTGATCATGGCCCCATACAAGTAGTCATGGAAATGATCCACAATAGTCCACTTTAGTGCCAAAAACTCCAGTTTGTGTACTGGTATCTCCACTTCGATGGATTCAGACTTCAGCTTGAGAAAGCTACTGGGCACAAGCCCTCCAGGTATTCTTGATACAACACTGCTCCCAGCCTGCTGAAACTGGTGTTGGTGTGAAGAACATAGGGTTTTGGCGGATCTGCATACAAAAGCACCGGGGCATGTGTCAGACAGTAGATGATATCTTCAAAAGCCTGGTCACACTCTTCATTCCACTGGGAGGCAAACGGTTCTGATGGTTGGAAGTGACTGGCTTGATTAACTTTGGTCCCAGGTGAGGTGGTGTAGTGCTAGGGTTTATTTTACTGGATTCTTGGCTCGACTTCCATGTCCATGTACCGAGAATGACCTTTCAGCCTCACTCGGACCATTGGAAGATGATGGCATCCTAACCAAGAGTTCAGTTAGATTAGGATCAAGTCTAACAGGCATGCTGATGCACGTGGCTGGGTGTACAGTTGGGTTATTGTGATCCTGTAACCAGCCTGCCTCAATTATGTGTTGATCCATTTGGCTGATTAATATTGCATTATCCTAGCCCTTTGTAGTTATTTTTAATGTTTTTGCATGACTTTTATAGCAATAGTCATAATCAAGTTTACCCCTGCATTGTAAGTCAACAGCTTTGTAAGCAGTAAAGTTTAATTGAGAAGAAATAAAAGGAGATGTCATACTGTCTTAATAATTCTTTACTTGATACTTTTATACAAAATTAACATTATTCTGATCAGCAGTGCAAGCAAACAATTAATTTTTTGACAGGAGAAGAAGCCTCTCCTATTTTTTTTTTTTTGTTAATATCATCTTTATTACCATTCTTACATACAGTCGATTGTGAGCAAAGTAATAAGAGTAGAAGATTAATTAAAAGATTCTTACAGAAGTCCATCTGGTCTTAGTACACAGGGATACATAGAAACATAGAAACATAGACTTTGACGGCAGATAAGGACCGCTTGGCCCATCTAGTCTGCCCATTTCTCTACCTACAGGATAGGCCGCAGATCCTAGTTAACCAACAGCCTATTTCTTCCTAACCCCCACAAGAATTTCCTTATGTCTGTCCCATGCATTCTTGAATTCTCCCACAGTTTTAGACCCCACAATTCCTCAGGAAGGCTGTTCCATGCATCCACTACCCTCTCTGTGAAATAATACTTCTCACATTGCCCTAGAACCACCCCCTCTTTCTTTAAATTTTGTCCTCTTGTTCTTGCAGTCTCTTTTCTGAAAGATGTTACCCTCTTGGACTTTGTTGATTCCACTGAGGTATTAAAGTTTCTATCATGTCCCCTCCTTCTTTCCTCAAGGGTATACATATTAAGCTCCTTTAGTCTCTCCTCATACAGCTTCTCTTGCAGACCCTGCATCATTTTAGTTGCCCTCCTCTGGACTGCCTCTATCCTGTCTATGTCCTTGCGGAGATGGGGTCTCCAGAACTGGACACAGTACTCCAGATGGGGTCTCACCAACTGTCTGTACAGAGGGATAACAACTTCCTGTTTTCTGCTGCTGATGCCTCTCCCTATGCATCCCAGTATACCCACAGCCCTCCCTACTGCCTTCTCACATTGCTTGCTAACCTTAAGGTCATCTGATATGATACTTTTCCTTCCAGTCCCTCTGCAATGTCACTTATGAAGACATTAAAAAGGACTGGACCCAATACTGAACCCTGTGGTACCCCACTAATAACCCCTCTTTCTTCAGAGTGGACTCCATTTACAATTACCTTCTGTGTCCTGTTGTCCAGCCAATGTTTTACCCAGGCTACCACCCTGGGACCCACTCCCAGGCTGGTTAATTTGACTATTAATCTTTTGTGTGGGACTGTGTCAAATGTCTTGCTAAAGTCTAGGTAGGCCATGTTCACAGCTCCTCCCCGGTCTACTACTTCTTTGGTCACTCAGTCAAAGAAATCTATTAGATTCGTCTGACATGACCTTCCCGCTGTGAACCCATGCTGCCTTGGGTCCTGTGCCCCACTGGCCTCTAGGTACTCAACTATTCTATCCTTCTGAAGTGACTCCATCACGTTCCCTACCACAGAAGTCAGACTGACAGGTTCAGAAGTTTCCTGCAGCTGTCTTGGTCCCACTTTTATGAAGGGGAATCACATCCACCTTCCTCCAGTCCTCGGTACCACACCATCCTCCCATGATTTATTAAAAGAGTAGCCAGTGGTTTCACTAGTTCCCCTTAATTCTTTTAGAATTCTGGGGTGAATTCCATCAGGCCCCATTGCTTTGTCCACCTTCAGTTTTAGGAGTTCTTGCAGAACCTTTTCTGTGAAAGGACTGGGATCGACTCCCCTATCAAGAGTGCTTCTGTTAATTGGATTAGGCACTTTCCCCTCCTCTTTTGTGAATACTGAGCAGAAATATTCGTTCAGTATCCCTGCTTTTTCACTGTCTCCCTCTGCCCACCCACCGTTCATTCTATTCAGCCTCACTATCCCTCCCTTTGTCTTTCTACGCTTGCTGATGTACCTATAACAGGTTTTATCCCCCTTCTTAACCGAGTTGGCTATTTTTTCCTCAGTTATTCAATTATTTGTAAAAGCTTAATAACAGGGAGGTTAGAGTTCATTGTCCTTAGAAGGCCAGGGTCATTCAAAAGCCAGATTCGGATTACCTTCCTTTCCCTAATTAATGCTCCGACAGTTCCTGGGTGTCAGACAGATCATTAGGAAATTCAAATACACAAAATGAACAACTAGTGTGCTTTAGCTACTTTAGGGATATCAAATCTAGCATACCCAGACTAGAGTTGCTGTGGGAGACCCCCTGGAATTCGTACACAGCAACCCCTCTCGGGGGGGGGGGGAATCGCCCTATGGTACAAAAGTTGTATCTTTCAGCATATAGTACAAAAGCCATCTGTTCCATCTGGAGCCAAATCTTTCCTCCCTGCTATTCAGACTATGTGTTATCTTCTCCATTTGGTAAGTTTGTTTTAAAATGGTCCACCAATCCTGCAGCGTTGGGACCTTGGGAGAAAGCCATACCTTAGTGATGGCTTTCTTACCTGCAGTAAGCAGAATGGCTAGGAGGTAGCAGGTATCCGGGTCTCTGAGGCCACCGGGGAACAGTAACAAAATAAATGTCTGTGGAGTTAATTGGATGGGCCTGTCTAGTAGTTCTTGAAGTTCCAACTGTAATGAACGAATAAATGGTTCCAGCCTGGGGCAGCTGAACATTACATGTGTGAGGTGGGCCTTTCTTTCACCACAGCTACATCAGCAGGAGGCTGAATGACTAGGTGAATAGTGGCTTGTGACCTCTGGGGTCTTGAAATAATGAACCAGGAATTTCCATGCAAATTCCCTCCATTGATGTGAACTAGAAGTGCTTGCCACCTGTCAGCATGCCTGTTCCCATTGCTTGTCCTCTATGTGTGTGCCCAGCTCCTGTTGCCATCTCCCACAAATATCTGCAAGACTTGCCATGGGGTTTGACATTAAAGCCTGATATAGGGCAGATATCAAATGACTTTGGTTTGGGGTAGCAATTAAAGACTGCAGCTTAGTGATCAGTGAAGGCAGCTGCTTTGGGTTTCGTACCTCAGTTGGCAATGATTCGTAGTAGTGTCTTAATTGTAAGTATCTATAGTGGTGTGTGCTTGGCAGGCTGAATTTTATCTGTATCTCCTGAAATGACCACAGAACCCCTCCAGTGGTAATCTGAGACAGGTAATTCAACCCATATCTGCTCCACTGCTGGAAGGCATGGTCCATTTTACCGGGATGAAAATCTGGGAGATCAGCCATTGGACATATTAATGGTATAAAGGGGGAAATTAAAAATTGCCTATTAACTTGTTTCCAAATTGTCACTCTATGTTGTAACTCTGAGGTTAGGTTTAGGTTTGAGTCGGGGATTATATGACCGTGGAAGAGTATGGTATAATAGTCTTGAGTCAGGAATGATTGCCTGTTCCATCTCTGCCCAGTGTGCATCCTTTGCGGATAGCTGCCTTGCCACTATATGCGTCAAGTGTGCAGCTTGATAGTACCGATAGAGGTCTGGGAGGGCAAGCCCACCCATTGCCCTCGGTCTGTTAAGGAGTTTAAGTCTGACTCTCGGCCTGTGGCCTGCCCAAATAAAGTGCGAAATAGCCTTTTCCCAGTCCAGAAATACAGAACGTGGCAGACTAATAGGGATATTGTTAAAGAGATACAGGGCCCTGGGCAAAGTTACCATTCGGTATCATACCGCTGTTGCGGTTAATTTTTCCAGGTTTAGCAAAACTTATTGCAACTAACAACTTATTGCCTTTAAACTGGCAACTTAAATACAGTATCAGATAACAAACAGCAGCAACCATGTGTTCCAAAAATATATATAGAAAGTAAGTTAGAGCCAACAGGGCTCTAACTAGTTCAGCAAACACTTAACAAGCAACAGAAAAGGAAATGAATATACAAGTAAGTACTTCCAATTTCTGAGAGCTCTCCAAGCTCCCTGCCATGAGGAATCCTCACTGGAGGGTATGCCTCTGAACAGAGGTACCCCAAGGCACCTATAGTGCCTGAGATAGGTAAAGGGAAAAGGGTTTTGGTTAGTCACACTCCCGCCCATAAGCCACTTGTAAAAGTGTGTGGCGTCAGGGGGAGAAATTACAAGAGTTAGCAAACAGTGCAACTTTTAACCGTAGCTCCAAGCAGGTCCCCGGGAGCAACGTTAGGGGCTCATTGTCATTGTTTCCCTAGGGTGTGCAAGGATCACTAGCGGTTAGATTGTAGTGCTTTTTAGTGGAAAACCTGGGACATGGGCCATTCAGTGCTCAAGGGATGGGGGGACAGCCATATATTAACATCATGAGTTTGGACACAGAACAGGGGAGAGAGGAACCCCCCCCAGCTAAGGGGGAGGAGGGGGAGGAATAGGACTGTGCAGATGTCTTAGCCAGCTGAATTACCTGGGGCAGTGGACAAAATGCCCATGTCACAGTGCCATCTGAGGCGCTGGTGTCTGTCAATGCCACAGGCAACTGCGAGTCCCCGGGCAAACACCCCCCCCCGTACCACCATCTCCCAAGGGTTGAGTCGTGTGCGCTACATGATTGTGGCATATCAAACTCATAATGGGTAGCTAACCTCAGGACTCCCCCTTTGTGCAGTGCTAAATCATCAGCCTTGCCATTGACACACTGTCTGCTATACAGTACGACCCGGAGGAATGCTGGCTCCGTTTAGAGGAGTTTTACCATCCCAGACCCCTCGGTGATATTATTAAGCATCCAGCCAGCCACTAGCAATTTGACAGTGTACAGTTGGAGAGGGCCAGACCAATCAAAGATTTCTTACCCTGTCCTGCACCGCATATCATTCCGCAGGGTCCGATAATCGCTTTACCTAAATAGAGAGAGAGACAGTACAGAGGGGAGAAAATGTTTTAGTTCAACTGGACAAAGTAAGTAGTTGTCATATAGGCTGAAACAAGACATGTACCAGAAGCATAGTAATTAGTAAGCAAAAACTTATCTGGAAAGATTAGTAGATAGGAACTGGCACAAAAAGAAATTCGGTGGTAGCAGTTAGAGTGTCCAGAGTGTTTGGGCAGCAGCCTTTCTGTCCTTCAAGTAATGAAGTTCCACATTATGGCCTTGTGATCCCATCGCTCCTAAAACCTCCAGAGAAAGCAATGGATCCCAGACATTCCTCGGTACAGTCAGCAAGGCGATCAGGTATTCGATTGGGACTGCTCTCGCAGTGAATCGACTATTTTGCGGATTGCTTCTGCACCCGGACGCTTCCTAAACTCTCGTTGCCTGGATTGCCAGGCCTGCTGTGATAGTTTTGCTGCTAATGTACCTCTTGGGGGGTGCTCAGCCGATTTCTGAACCTCGATTCCATGTTTCTGAAGGCCTTCAATCGCCTCCTCAGCCGAGCTGTAAGTGAGCTGACCCTCTGAATGGAAGACCGTTAGTTTGGCTGGATAAGGGGTCCGGAAATGTAGGCCCACTTTTTTCAATGATTTTAGTATTGGTATGTATGCCTTGCGTCTTGCCATCACTTCAGGGGCAAAATCGTTCTCAAAGTATAACCTTTGGCCCTTATAATTAACTTGCCCTTGTTTCCATGCAGTGTGTAATACTAGTTCCTTTTCTTGGAACCGGAGGAAAGCATTACAAGCATAGTATCCGGCCTGGCATCTGGGGGGCTTGGGTCCAAGTGCAGTGGGCCACTCGAATTCAAGTGTAGCTTCCTTTTGGGAGATCCAGCATCTGCTGAAACAAATGGCGAACAAATTTGTGAGTATCAGTGCCCTCTTCTCCTTCTGGGATTCCCGATATCCTGACATTATTACGCTGACTTCGGCTCTCTGCATCTTCAGCCCGTTCTTGTAGTGTCTGTATGCTTTGATTTAGCTGCACAATTGCCCATTCAGATCTATCTACCCTGCTGTCAACCTCAGTAGCATGCTGCTCTAGCGACCAGTCCTGTTAGTACTCTGCCTCGAGGTGGATGAGGCCTGCGATCCCTCGCTTCCAGAATCGGAGAATCCGCTTTCATCAGGTGTTGCAGGTTTTTTTTTAACGCCTTTCTCCCCACGCTTTGACATTGCTGTACCTCCAAGTGTGTCTCTTATTTTGTTTGTTACTGTTTCTCGATGTAAAATGGAGGATTTTGCTGGCTTTAGTGGGAGCCTCCTAATTCAAGCTGGCTTCGGGAGTATGACGTCACCAGAAGTCCATCCTCTCCTACTTTTAGACGCAATCTTACAAAAAATATAGAAATAAGCCAAGCAACATCCTTCTGTGCTCCTAATGTCAGGGATAAAGGCAAATCTTACCACACCATTGTATAAACTGATGTCTCAAGCGAGATCCTGGAGAAAGGGTTCCTCTCTACTGGCTGATCCTTAAAGTCATGCCAGACTTTAATGCAAAATTTCTCCTGCTTTCTCTTAACTTGGTATGGTGCAGAACCAGTTTAAATAGTCGATTCAAAAAGTGGTTACAGAATTTAGTTTGAATCTGTCAAAAGTATCTGCCCAAAGGCCAGCCTGGTGGCACAGAGGGTTGAGTCGCTGGGCACCTTACCTCGCACTATGCCGGTGGCCCGGGTTCGGGAACAACCTCGGGTCGTCGGGTGCCAGCATGGGGGGAGGAGGGCAGAGCAAGACTGAGCATGCTGTTGGGCAGTTCTCCTCTCCTGAGGGTGGTGAGGGTGGGTTGGCACCCCCCCATAATTCTGCACCCACTGGGTGGCGGTCTGGTGGGTAGCATAGGCGGAGAGGGGACAGCAAAGTAACAGGAGGTGGAAGGGGCTGAGCTGGCACCACAGGGTGTGAAGCATGCCTCCCCATGCTCATATGGCCATGTTCCAGGGCCTCGGGGGGGGGAGGGGTCATTGGAGAAAATCTAAAAAATGCATATGTGTCCCCATCACCAGTTGGCGGGAGGAGGCGACGGGGACCAAACAGCTATATATATAAAAAAAAAATAATTATCTGTCAGGAGTGTCTGTCAAAAGCATTTGTCAGAAGCAAATATTTATTATCTGCCAGGGGTGTTTGTCAAAAGTCAAAAGCAGATATATTATCTGTCAGGCAATTAAAATTAAAAATATTTTTAAGTGCGAAAAGCATTTCCAATAACAGGTGATTTTTTTAGTACGTTACAACTTTTAAAGGTGGTCATGACATTTTTAGTATCAGCAAGCATTTAATTCTATTGGTAGCAACTAAAGCCTAGTAGCACCTGGCAGTTGCTGAAGATCAATTAGGTCTTCCAAATTTTGGCTAGGATGTAGTTTTGTGGTCAGACTAATTGCTTTGTTTATCATTTCTTAAGGGAATTCAGAGTAGGCTGTTGAGTTGTAAAATAAGAATTCAAAAGGGAAAATAAAAATGTTTTAAGGCAAAAAATCTTTCTAGAGCTTCATTCATAACTATTAATATCTAAAGCACTCAAATGTGAAACAAAATATTGAAGCACTAATCATGATTGCAAAAAATGTTTTAAAGGAAAACATCTCTTGAAGTTTAAATCTGGGCTGTTAATTATTTAAGGCACTTAGTAGCTGTCTTATTTAACCCACTATCTAAATTAAGCCTAAGGTTTTATTGCAATGCAGTGTACAGTACAAAAATAAAACAAGAAGGAATGTTTTAAGCATGTAAAACAATATCATCTTATTCTTCACTATTTTGCCCAGACAGGGTGATTAGCAAATCTTCCAATGACTGATCTAACTGTTGTGTGTCCAATGAAGGCCAATCAGCCAATATATGATCCAGTTGCTGGTAAAGGTTCTGATCATCTTGCAATAACTTTGAGAAGCTCGTAATACTGTTGTAAGAATCAATAATGGGTCCCATTTGGGACTGGGATGCATTGCAGACACTGCAGTGGTTTTCTTGCTTTTGTTCGTGGGTGGATACCCCTGTAGCAGATTCGATAGGGGCCAAACTACCCTTGTGTAGTTCTTCAAAAATCTTCGCTAATATCTGCAGAAACTGAGCAAACACTGGCACTTTTTCAAAGTCCGGTGCTTAGGCCAGGTGGTGAGGGTTTCAGTCTTACTGGGATCGGTCTGGATGCCCTTCACAGAAACTATATGCCCAACATATTTAACTGAGACCTGAAAGAATTGGTATTTATCGATTGACAGCTTAAGCCCAAACTCTTTCAGGTGATCCAATTGTAACCAAGGTGTGGGTTTTAGGGTTTGTTGTTATTAAGCGCCTGGTGCCTCCATTTTGTAACCCACCACCTGGCTAGCCTGGGTTCGGGGAGAAAACATTTGTTTGGCATCAGGGCTAGGTCTGCACCTCTGGACAGGGGTACCCAAATAATTCTGGACACAGTAAGCAAGAACTGAAAATGTCCAAACCAGGAGTGGGATTCTAAAGTAGGGCTTTTATTCACTTACACACAGGAATACAAAGCAAGATGGGCCCCCACAGGGCTACACTCACTGGTTATACAGTTCTATAGAGTTCAGAACACATCTTCTTCATCATCACAACAACCCTCAGGTTTTTAACACACTGGGCTCTCATGCCCGAACTGGCATTCTCTCTCGCTCTCGGATTCCCTGGCATGGCACTCGGCCAGCACTAGTACACATTTCCATATGGCATGGACATTTCTGTTGGTGGCTCCCTCAAACACCCATGAGTGCTTCCTAGCTCTAAAGGGAAAAAACACCATCCTTAATCCCACGTTTGGGTGCTTTCTGCAGACACTGGCCAAGTGTCTGGGAGAAAGCTATAAGTGCCCAACGTGAATCCGTAGAGGTAAATCTGGTTACTCCAAATGGGGGGTCTCCCACCTCTTGTTCCCAAATCCATACCCGGCCATTCATTTGGAGTCAACACATTTCATTTGAACTCTCTGTTTGTAGAATGCAATCTTGAAATGTATATCACATTTAACATTCTGATTTCTAGGTAACTGGTGTCCTGACTTGCAGCATTCTCTAAGTGGCTATGTCCATCCCTGTAGACCCCCACTGGTTAGATACATTTCAAGCCATACACATAACTTAAAGTATTGTACTTGGCTGTCCTTTCCTGACCCCACAATAGCAGATACTTTACACAACTGTCTCAGTGAAAACATAGGCTCTCTGGCAGAGCAGATTCATCATGGTTCGCAGGTGCCCCAGGGCTTCTCTCACAGGAAAAAAACACTTCTGGTACCTCAGCACAAATCTTCTCTTCAGGCAGCTTTTCTTCTTCCAGCAGGGCCAGGGGGTTGTCCCTGAAAAACTGGTCTCGTTCCTCCCATCCCTCTCAGGGATGGGACACCGGGACAAACTGGGGAATGGTCTCAACCACTTCTATTTGTTCTCTTCTGTTTCCTTCTCTAGGGTGAGAACACACATCCTCTTCCTGTGGTAGCTCTATTTCAGAGCTATGCTCTGAGGGGCTGCCAACTGCAGCGTACCTCCTCCTTCCACTGAGTCTCCCACTAGACTACTACTGACTGCCTTTGAAACCCCCAACATTCTAATCTAACTCCCAGCTGCAACATTCCACTGTGGCTTGTGCTGCTGCGAGAATTCTATATGAAGTCATCCCTCCAGCTCAGCTGAGACTGAAGACTGAGTGAGACAGTGTGAAACCCATTTAACTGGTGTCTCACAAGCTACCTTTCCCTACCTGCCACTAGCTCTAAGTGGGATTCTAGTAACCTCGGGTAACAGGGGGCGTTACACCCACCCTTAGCCAGGAAAATGACTGCCCACAGTCATTACTTACCTGGCCCAAGCCATCTTACCCTATGTGTTGACTACAGGGAGGTAGCGCTACCTTCTCCCCTACCATGTGCCAGGCACAGGCAGGCAACACTAAGGGCCCAGAGACCATCGGCTGATGCATCAGCCTCTACTCTAGGATCTTTCTATGGTTACCTAGTCACCCTGGTAGAATTGCCCAGAGCATAGCCCTAATAGATCAGTACTGTGGCCCCTACTTCAGGTCAGGATCACAGCCCATCTATCCCCCCAAGCCCTCTAGGGAAAACCTATCTGACCATAACCCAAATTACCCAAAAACAGGGGAACCTTCCCCCAACCCTGGACACCTGCAACCAAACACACAAGGAGCTAATACTATACCCTAGGTATTACTCCCACACTCCACCACAACCATACCTGTAGAAGGAAAAGTTAAACACAGTAACAACACCACTGCACTTTAAACACTACTACTTTAAAGCACATGAAGGACTCTGATGAGTCCCTTTTCCTCTTCTTGCCTTCTCTTCTTGTCTTCTTCATGAACACCTGCAAGAGAAAAGACAAAACAACCCCTAATCTGCAAACACAGTACTATCTAACCCCTACCATCTAAACACTGGAGAAACCCAAAAATATTTTTTAGAAAAGTAGAAAAACAGTATAAACAGCAAAAAAACAATGACATTGTTTACAATACACATTTTTGGGGGGTGGAGTGCCTTAAAAGTCCCATCTAGTGACAACAGTGCCCAAAGGCAAGTCCAAGAAAAAGCCTCTCCTGGGCCAGAGCCCTGTGAAGCACAGCTCTGGTAGGATTGTAATCCCGAAGGGGAGAGTCTTTGAGGACAGTTCAAACAGTCTGAAGTCTGCTAGGTGTTGGTTGTGTACTGCAATGTCATTAAAATAGAAAAGTCTGGACTTACCAGTCCCTTGAAGAATGAAATCAATATGACACCTGGATTTCCAGCTGAAGACTCTTCCTGGTAGCATTCTTCTGATACAGCTGGGTGGACATTTTCCAGAAAATGACAGGATGGCACATCTGGAAACTGCTGGGATGATGTCATCTAGGAAATGGAACCTTGGAACAGGACAGGAAAACAGCTGGTCTGAAGTCATCCAAAATCCCAAGCGATGAATCAGGATACAACTGGGCTGGTGTCCTCTCTGGATATGAAGTCATCTGGAAGGCCAGTCGATGGAATCTGGAAAGCCAGTACACTGCAAGGCTGAAAAATCTGGGGCACCTGGTTCCTGGAATGCCAGACAGGCAGAACAGCATAGGTATGGCAATGGCTGGATGGCAGCACTGGCTACCACTGCTCTGCTCTCCACTTGCTAGGCATGGGCACATTCACAGGAAGTTGCCTACATTGCAGGAAGTAACACAATGGGTCAGGTGCAAGAATTATTACCCCATCTGGGTGCTCATAATTCACATTAAAGAAGGTTTCATGTCCCCCTCCATCCATGATCCGAACAGTGTCTATAAACAGTGTTCTGCCCACTTTCCATTGTCTGAATTTCTCTTGTAACACTCAGTCTCGGACATACCGACTTGCATCTTATGGCCTCTTCCCCATCCAGGATTTCCTGTTTCTTTCAATCTCCTCCCAGACTCTCCAAGGAAAGGTAGGAAAGGATATCCCATAGATCTCATTCGCCTTCCTATGAACCAGTTTTTCCTCTTTATTATACTTGGCCAACTTGAGACCTCTGGCCTAGCTTGGGGGTGGCCAGTCCTGGTTCTGCCAGCTACGCATACTTAATGCAACGTAAAATGGATCTTTGACTCCTCTTTGAGGGGACAGGGCTGTGGAGTCACCAATCTCTTCTTCCATTTGCTCCTCCGAGGCAAGAGCCCAAGGCTGTGGATCTGCACCTTCTTCATAAGGCCTCATAGGTTTCCCCTCATCCTCTTCCTTGCTGAGGATCTGAGCCTAGGAGTGAGCAGTTGTCCTCACTCCTGAGACTATCCACTCCTCGCTGAGTGTGGAGGTCGGCGCCTCCCATTCAAGGGTCTCCCTCATCTCATCTTCTCCTATGAGACTTGGGCTAGGCCCCTCTCTCCAAGGATCTGCTGATGCTCCCTCCGCACTGTCTCTCTGTGACCCAGACTTGGATACATCAGTACTTTGTTCTTCCTGTAGATCTGCACCCTCTTGCTTCGTGCCACACTCTACTGAGCCTCCTCCAACAGGCCCTACCTGGTGCTGTGTGCTGCCAACTGCAGGTTCTTGAATTTTTGTCCATGTGGGAGCCAAACAAATCTTCAGTGCTTTGGTTAGGCCATGTCTCTTTAGGCACCCAGAACAGTGAGGAACCATGAAGACGTCCCTTCCAGCCTGTAAGCACATTATGCACACTCTTACTGTATATCCACGAATCACCACATGAGGAGGCAAATGTCCCCCGTAGTAACATCTCTCAATATCTTTCAATCTGTTAACTTCTTCTACTATCATAACCCAGGCATGATCCGGGTAGCAGGCTGATCCCGAAGCCATGACTGCAGAGAAAAACAAAAGCTCACTGTTATCTCAAGTTCTGCTCTGTTGAAAAACCTTTTATAAAATGGCTCCGCTGCTGCTGTGTTTACTTTACTACGCCACCCTGTATTGGCGGCAGCAGCAGTCCTGCGCATCAACATTCTGTTTCTGACTCAAGCCACTACACATCCTATTTACACACTCTACTGATGAAGTTCACTCAAACTGTTTAAACTGCACTGTCTGTTCTCTTAGCACATTTATATGATTTTTTCTGGACTTTCTACTTGCTGTAACTCACTGTTCTTGCTTAAAAGTCCCAATAGACACAGTATTTCATTGCACAGGATTGCCTGTATTTTCACTGCATCTTTCATACAACCCACAGTCTTTCACATGGCTTTGAAAATTATACTGTTGCCGAACCAACAATTATGACACAGTCCTTCTTTGCAAAATGATCACACTGCTACACATAAATTCAGCTGGCCTTAGTTGAAATCACACACAGTTTGAGTTGCTTTTAGGTTGGTACTCACTTAATCAGTAGCTGGTTATTGCGATGGAAAAATTTCAGCCTACAGCCAGTCTTGGAGGCCTCTGGAATGAAGTGGGCTGGCAGTCCTGCCGATTGTCCCTCTGAACATCTCGCTGTCTTCTTAGATGAATCGAAATGTGGGTTGAGCCTGATTTTAAATGGAAAAGTCTGATTTTACTACTTTTATAACATTTTCAGTCACCGCGATGCTCCTCCTGGCAAGCCAGTTCACACACTACTCTCTCTCTCTCCCTCTCAAACACTGTGTAGTCACTCTAGAGCTGGCTTGGGGGCGGGACTGATTGCAGTCTCACCAATCACTCAACGCCATGCAAATGAGCCTCTTTCTTCTCGTGCTCTTCTCCTCCATGGTGATTGTCGAGGAGGCAAAATTTAAACTACAAACCATACTTTTGTTTTTCAGCTGTAGCTTCTCGGTGGAAGCACCATTTTGACCATTTTTCATGGCATTTCACTCAGCGACTCTCTCTGTCCATACAACAAGCACTTCCAATGTCTAGGGCACAAATCTCTCTGTTTCCCACAATTTTCCACACTTTTCTTGTCACACATTACTTTAAAAAGCTGGCAAACATTATAACTTTGATGCAGGACAAGGGTATACACTCTCTGGCTTTACTGCTCCTCAGTAAACTGGTGGCACAATTATAGCAGCACATGAACAGCAGCACACAGCGGAACATTTGGGTGGCAATGCTTCCACTTTTCGGGCTACCTACTGCCAGACAGCCAAAACGCTAACCCTAATCTGAGCAAATCTTTCTTGTTCTCTCCTAAGATTCCAAACCCAAATCCCAGCGGTGCCTCCAATTTGTAACCAAGGTGTGGGTTTTAGGTTTTGTTGTTATTAAGTGCCCAGTGCCTCCATTTTCTAACCCACTACCTGGCTAGCCTGGGTTTGGGGAGAAAACATTCACTTGGCATCAGGGCTAGGTTTTCACTTCTGGACAGGGGCACCCAAGTAATTCCAGACACAGGAAGCAAGAACTGAAAATGTCCAAACCAGGAGTGGGATTCTAAAGTGGGGCTTTTATTCACTTACACACAGGAATACAAAGCAAGATGGGCCCCAACGGGGCTACACTGACTGGTTATGCAGTTCTATAGAGGTCAGAACACATCTTCTCCATCATCACAACAACCCTCAGGTTTTGAACACACTGGGCTCTCATGCCCGAACTGGTTTCTCTCTCTCTCAGATTCCCTGGTATGGCACTTGGCCAGCACTAGTATACATTTCCATATGGCATGGGCATTTCTGTTGGTGGCTCCCTCAACCACCCATGAGTGCTTCCTAGCTCTAAAGGGAAAAAACACATCCTTAATCCCATGTCTGGGTACTTTCTGCAGACACTGGCCAAGTGCCTGGGAGAAAGCTATAAGTGCCCAAAGTGAATCTGTAGAGGTAAATCTGGTTACTCCAGATGAGGGGTCTCCCACCCCTTGTTCCCAAATCCATACCCGGCCATTCATTTGGAGTCAACATCTTTCCTTTGAACTCTCTGTTTGTAGAATGCTATCTTGAAATGTTTATCACATTTAACATTCTGATTTCTAGGTAACTGGTGTCCTGACTTTCAGCGTTCTCTAAGTGGCTATGTCCATCCCTGTAGACCCCCCACTGGTTAGATGCATTTCAAGCCATACACATAACTTAAAGTATTGTACTTGGCTGTCCTTTCCTGACCCCACAGTAGTAGATACTTTACACAACTGTCTCAGTGAAAACATAGGCTCTCTGGCAGAGCAGACTCACTATGGTTCGCAGGTGCCCCAGGGCTTCTCTCACAGGAAAAACACACTTCTGGTACCTCAGCATAAATCTTCTCTTCAGGCAGCTTTTCTTCTTTCAGCAGGGCCAGGGGGTTGCCCCTGAAAAGCTGGTCTTGTTCCCCCCATCCCTCTCAGGGATGGGGCACTGGAATAAACTGGGGAATGGTCTCAGCCACTTCTATTTGTTCTCTTCTGTGTCCTTCTCTAGGGAGAGAACACACATCCTCTTCCTATGGTAGCTCTAGTACAGAGCTAGGCTCTGAGGGGCTACCAACTGCAGCGCACCTCCTCCTTCCACTGAGTCTCACACTAGACTACTACTGACTGCCTCTGAAAGCCCCAGTGTTCTAACCTAACTCCCAGCTGCAACATTCCACTGTGACTTATGCTGCTGCGAGAATTCTATATGATGTCATCCTTCCAGCTCAGCTGAGACTGAGGACAGAGTGAGACAGTGTGAAACCCATTTAACTGGTGTCTCACAAGCTGCCTTTCCCTGCTTGCCACTAGATCTAAGTAGGATTCTAGTAACCCCGGGTAACAAGGGGGTTACACCATACCTTGAGCAACTGGGCTTCATATTCTTCCAGGGTCTTCCCAAACACAATAATATTATCTAGGTAGACCAAATACTCCAGTAAGTTCATATCTCCCATGACCTTCTCCATTAGACTCTGAAAGGTAACTGGGGTGCCTGAAATCTCATGTGGCATCTGGAGAAACTCGTAAAATCCGAGGGGGCAAATGAAAGCCATCTTCTCCCGGTCCTGGGAGGCCATCGGGATCTGATAATAGCCACTCCACAGATCCAGGGCCAAGAACCACTGGCTGCCATTTAAACAATCCAGAGCATCCTGTATTCTGGGCATTGTATATTGATCTGGCACAGTCCATTTATTTAATGTGCGATAGTCCACACACATTTGTATGGCCCCATTTTTCTTTCTCACTACAACAATAGGGGACGCATAGGGGCTTCTTGATTTTTGAATAATCCCGGCAGCATCATCTCCTGAAGGTGCCATCGGATGCTATCGATGTCAGCCGGGGCAAGCCACCTAGGTGTTTCCTGAAAGGGCCTCTCATCAGTAAGACATCTGTGATGCTGATCTCCACTCACACACCCCACACCCCATTCATGCAGAGAAAATACTTTTGTTTGGGTGCAAGCTTCTCTCGCACTCTCTCTTTCCCATCCTTTAGGATAGAGGAGTCACTCAAGTCAAATAATCCATGATCAAGCCCCACGGGGGTGTTCCCTTTCACTGCAGTGCATTGCACTGCCATATCAGTGAAGTAGACTCTTGCCAAAGTCTGACCTTTCCTCACCACCACTTCCCAGTCTGTAACATTCTTCACTTGTACAACAACTCTTCAAACATAAGCATACGCTCTGGGTGGCAGAACACTGGGCTTCACTAACAGTCCCACGGGTAGCCCATACTCATCCAGGGTGTCCAACATCAACAACTGATTCGTCACATCTTTCTTCAGTCTCACTACTCCAGCAACATTACATTCTGCGTTGGGTGGTAGCACAATTTCATCCCCATCTTGTCTCCACACTATTTCCACTGGG
Source organism: Neoceratodus forsteri (assembly GCA_016271365.2). NCBI lineage: Eukaryota > Metazoa > Chordata > Ceratodontiformes > Ceratodontidae > Neoceratodus > Neoceratodus forsteri. The sequence goes on from CM057452.1 coordinate 1,618,877,376, forward strand.
TTGTCAGGCTCCTCAGTGGGGGGAGGGGATTTCCCTTTTCTGTAGGCCTCTCTGACCAGTGGGAGGAGTAGACGCTCTTTGCCCTCCCTTTCAGCCTCTTGGGCTTAACACAGTTGCGCCAAATGTCTGAACATATGTGCATTCGTGCCCACTAGCACAGGCACTCCATCGTATATCCCAGACTCAGGGCAGATCAAAGCCAGGGTTTCTACAGCTTCCCCTACACCAGCCACTTTAACTGGAAAGGCCATCTACACCTTGATATAACCAAGGTAAGGAAATAACATTTCACTGTCCCCACACGTGTAGTCCCTCAAGCGATTACAATTCGACATCTGGCAAGTGCTGGTCATACCATGATTTAAAAATAATGGTAACTTGTGAACCGCTATCAAGTATAGCCCATGTGGAGATTCCATTGATGTTGATGGTGGTATCAGTCGATGGTCTAACTAGCTCGCGCATGTCAACTGAAGCTGATGTGGTGGTTCTAGCTGTTGAGGCTCTTACATGAGCCATGGAGCTGGACCTATCGGGGGCCCCGGTGCACTTGTTTACCAGGCCCCTAGGTAGTTTCCCTAGTTCTGACTCAAATTCTTGGGCAGCCTATCTCTGGCTGGGGTACAGTTCAGTGGCATCCTACACCCCTTCCTTACATGACCCTTGCCCCCACACCAGTGACATATGATGGGCTGCCAAGGCTGTGGCCCACCTGGCACTGCAGGGAGGGTTCCTGACACTCCCACAGGGGCACTTAAGGCTATGGGGCTCCATTCCACAGCCCATTCACTGCCCTGGACCATAACCGACATTCTCACCCTCTCTAATTCAGTGACTCTGTAGGTTAACTCATCCATTTGAGCCTTGAACCCAACATTGTGAGTGGGCACCTGCTTAGTGAGCCTGGTGCCAAACATCATTGAGCCTACACTAGGGACCATTCCATTCAACCCTTGAGGCTCAGTTGACCCCTGATTCATTGTCAGTTTAGCCGAGGTAACTACATCCCTACACTCCTTCAGTAGGGTCTTCAATTCTTGTATCTCACCAGAGGGCACCTCTCTTTCTACCTAGGTAGTGGTTGCTGAGGCCCTCTGTATTCCCCATTGAGCTTGCTCCTCCTCTGCTTCCCTGACTTCTCAAATTAATGCCCAGTAAGGAGGGGGGTAACTCTTTATGTCAGCTCGGTGGAGTTGTAACACTACCAGAGTGGAATGGTAGGCAGCTTTCACCATGTGCTCTGGCCTCACCCTGTTCAGATCCTGAGCTGCCACTCCCCCCTTTCCTAAATACCCTTTGTAATGCTCTCTCCACCCGAATTAGGAAATCAGATAAAAGTTACCACTCCTACTGACGAGTGGTCTAAATTTCCACATGAGGTCCACGCAGGACTCTGGGCTACCAAAAACACTCTGCAAAGCTGTCAGGTACACCTGGACTAGAGCATCGGAATCTGTGGATCGCAAGGAGCGGATGACCTCTAAGGCAGGACCATGGAGGCTCTCTACTAAATGCTTCCACTTCTCAATCTCAGAGCACCGCCAATCCTGAACTAAAGGGGTGGCACAATCCATCTAGGCCTCCAGATTGTCTTCGTTATTTGGGGTGGGCTTGACACCTGACAACATTCTCAGTTTACGGTACAACTTGAAAACCACTGGCATATGGCCAGGCTTAGGTTGCTCAGTCTTGGGATGCCTTGGAGTATGCCCAGATCCCGGCCCCCTTCCCCTGGGAGATTATGCTAAAAGAGGTCACAATAGGCAGAACCTCAGGCAGCCTCTCTGCCACCAAAGCCTCAGGTATCCAAGCAGCTTCTATCACATTGGAGCATTCCATTAACACAGTCAATGTACCTTTGTCAGAATCAAGCATTTGCCCTTGCACTTTCACTTTACCCAGTCTTGATATGATGGATGGATACTTCTCTATGTCTCCCTCATCCATCTCTTGGGGTACCCCAGCAAGAAGAAGGACTTCTGGGGGTCCATCTTCTTGCCCCCACTTCATTTCACCAACCTCACTTTGTCTCCTTCCTTGGGCCTAGACTTGGGCTGTGGTGGAATGGACTTGGGTCTCGGGGACCCCATAGGGGTCTCCCCATTCTGGTTCTCCATTGCAGGCATGACTGGTGAATAGGAGATCCCAGTGGTACCTTCAAAGATGTAACCCATGTGCTGTGTGCCAATGGGCTACTACACCTGCCTGTTGACCCATGGACAGGTTAAGGGTCCTGGGTCCTGCTATGGTGGCAATTGGGTGTTCTTTCCCAAAGTTATGAATAATAGTGCAATGCCTCCACCCAGAGTAAGTTGCAAGTGGGTCTGGTGACTGTTTGGTACAGTCCCCTGGAATACTACACCTACCCACCTCCCTGACCTGCCACCCTGCACACTGGACTCCCAACAGTCTTTTCCCACCAAATACCATAAACCTACTAGAAAGCAAAATGCAATGACATTCTCTGGACACAGCAATTTCAACAACCATCTCAAAGCTTTATTAGCAGTAGGGCTAGGAAAAGGATACCTGGAGGAGAGATAGCTGTGGCATAAGAGAAAGGTTAGTAGCAAAAAATGGCAAACAATAACATAAGGGCCCGTGGGCCAGTCCATCTCCACTGGTACCAGTGTTACACCCTCACTTCTGGGGTACCCAACAGTTGCAGGCCAGGACATTGCCATAGGTTGGCTGGCTTTTGGGGCCCTGAACACTTGAAAAAATGTTTGAATTAAACTCACACTCCCCTAACGTCATGGGTACTCATGGTTTGAAGGACTTAAAAGCATCTTGAGATGTGATTATCAGGTGTTCTGGAGTGTGGAGCTCTGCTCAATTAGTGCAGCAAAGGGCAGGAAGTGGGATGTTTTGGTTTTCTTGACATGTGGAATCTTGCTTGAAGGTCTTGCAGCTTGTCCCCTTGATTGAAAATCTGGCCGCTTGTCACCTTTAGCCACTTCTGGCCCATTACAGAGTTCAATGGCAGATCCTCACCAGCCCCAGAAGGCCCAGACCAGGGAGCGGCTCCACAGCCTGGCTTCCCACAAGGGTCGTAGATGCCCTAGCACCCCAGCAAGCACCGGTGACCTCCTGAGACAGTGGGTCCCACTTGGAAGGGGTTAATTTCCTTCCTGGCTCTGGGTGAGGACCCCCAAGCAGTAGGAGCCCCCGGCAGTCCCTGCACTGAATCTGTGAGTCACTGGTAGGTAGGCAGTTCTTCCAAAATAACCAGTGCCAGTTTGCCATGGGTGCTAGCCTTTGAAAACAAACTTCAGTTTGCACTCAGACTATAGCAATCAGCAGGGAGTTCGAAATTAGACAAGTCCCTGCTCTCCTTCAATGCTTTCCAGCTCTGCTTCAGCTGGGACATAGCTCTCAGCCACTTCATTCAGTCCACACAGAGAAATCACCGAACCTGGCTAGCACCCTGTTCCAGAGATGCTTTGCCTCTTCACAGCTATCATTACAGTCCCAATCCTTAGAGCAGTTTCTCCGCAGCAGCTGGTTAACTTCCCAACAGACAGCACAGCTCTAACAGCTCAGTTCCATACACAGTGCAGGGTCTCTGCAACAGCTATTTTCTCCAATTAAGACAGCACAGTTCACAATACCTAGAGAGTTTCATAGTAGTGTAGCAAATTCCCAGAGGGCCTGGGTGCAAGGCGATGTTACAGGGCCCGTCCCCAGTTTTGAATAAACATCAAAATTATGATTTGGGCACCTCGAACCTCATGGGCCCGGGTGCCACTGCACACCCTGCACCCTTGTAGCTACGCCCAAGTTTCAAAATCAGTCCAGTCTCTCACTTTCCGCAGAGACAGTCTCCAACTGAGACCTAAGTAAAGCCTCTGACAGTCCAGATCCACTCACACAGAATCCTCCTGACTCGAGAAGAGCCCGGTAACAGACAGACTCAATCCCAGAAAGTCCTTGGGTTTTCACTCAAGAATCCAGCCTCCTGATTGGCTGTTCAAGCCTATCAATCATCAATAACTATAGAGATCAATATTTCCTAATTTCTTATTGGAGCATGAGTTAGGTGCCTGGATTAATGAAACTCCTTCTCCCAGAATCCCTCTGGTCCTCTTTCAGGTGCCTAATCAATTGTTTGGTTGCTGTAGTGTAGTCAAAGCATCAACAAAATGTCAGGCCCCATACAGTCTCATGCAGTCCCAGGGGAGTTCAAACTTCTAAGTGTCCTTGCAGCCAAAATATTGAAATTCTGCACTAGGTTTTCCCAGTTTATGACAGGGACTCCTGTCCCTTATTGAGCGACTATATAACTATTTACAAACACCCCTGTGCCTTCCATCACTGCTCCGATTCTCTCTGGCCCCCGGAGCAGCAATTGTAATACATTCATATTAATGAGGGGCTCATTAATATTCATGAACCCTGCCTGGTACCCAATTAAACTTTTTCATTTTGTAAAGTTCTGAGGCTTCCCCCCAGCCTCACCAAGGTTACTGGCCCCCATAAAACAGAAAAGGGCATCAGGACCAGCGGCACACTCCTTGGTTCAACTGCAATAGCAGTCGGAAATTCCAAACACCTCCCAGCACATACAGTATGCAGGCATTGAAATATCCAGCACAACACCAGCACCTGCAAGCAGAGAAAACCAAGCCCAACAGGACTGGAGATCGGTCCAAATGTGGGGTTTACATTAGCATACTGCCAGCTAAAGCTCATGCATATGTCTGGCAAGTAACAGTTCATGTGATAAATGTAACAGGCTGACTGGTGACCATCCGAAAGGGATGGACCATCGCCAAGGTCTATTGTTCTGATCTGGAAGTGCATCCACAAAAGAGAGAGAACGCTGCTCCAGGTCAATTAGATCCTTCATTGCTCGAGTCTGAAGAACCTCTTTGCCCATAGAGTGGCAGAACAAAATTCAAAAGAGGTTAGCACAGTGAACAGAAGTTTTTTCCCTGAAGGAATGTGACATTGGGTGTGCCAAGGGTGTACAATCCAGCATGAACATGGATGAGAGGCCTTTTTGGGAAAGATTGAAATGACTGCCACTTGCTGATATAGATGATGTTCAGAATCACTTGCAGGAGATACTAGCTGCAGGCATTATTCAGGAATCTAGGAGCCCCTATGCAGCACCAATTGTAGTTGTCGGACAGAAGATTGTGGCTGTCAGAATGTGTGCAGACTACTGGACTGTAAACAAAAGAACTGTACCTAGCCAATATACTGTGCCATGAGTTTGGGATGCCCTAGATTGCTGAATGGAAGTCAATGGTTCAGTGTGATGGATTTGAAATCCAGCTACTATCAAATCCCCCTGGATGAAAAAGATCAAGAAAAGAATGTGCTTATCTGCCCCCTGGGTTCTATGAGTTCCTCTGAATGCCACAAGGGATCTCAGGGGCACCAGCCACCTTCCAACGGCTGATGGAGAGAGCAGTGGGTGACACGAACCTGTTGGAATGCCTTGAGTAGTTGGATTACATTGCTGTACTTGGGAAAACCCTGGAAGAACATGAAGTCTGGTTGTTGAAAGTGCTTGGCAGACTTGAAGAGTATGGTCTCAAGCTGTCTGTTGACTAGTGCCAGTTCTTCAGGACTTCAATCAAGTATGTAGGTCACATTGTGTCCCAAGATGGCATCCATACCAATCCTGACTATGTCCAGGCATTCGCAACCATGCCAAAAGCCACCTGGCTGAAAGAACTACAATGTTTCTTGGGATTCTTTCACTATTACTACAGGTTCATTAATGACTACACCAACTTCATCAAGCCCTGCAGGACCTGACGCAAGGGTATTCTCCTGCTGACCAGAAAAACAAGCGCGTGTCACAGTCCACTCCTGAAAAAAGTTTACTACAGAGTGCATGAACCATTTGGCCCCAGATGGACCTGAGCCTGTAATGGAGCATTTGAAGAGATAGTCAGACATTTGACCAGCGCCTCCATGTTGGCCTATGGTAAGGGCATAAGGGCAGCAGTTTGAATGGTGGCATGAGCCAATAGATGTTCCATCATTTGCATAAGTTCCATTTCTCTCCAAGGCAGTTCAACACAGGAGGCTGACTGCTAGAGTTAATCATACTGAAGAATTCCTGGGATTAGAAGCCATATGTGTTGCACATGGATGCCAGTGTTAGTGGATTGGGAGCAGTGTTGTATCAAGGACACTCATGAGGATTCCAGCCAATAGCTTATGGCAGTTGCAGCTTGTTGCCATCTGAGAGAAATTATCTGGTTCACAAGCTGGAGTTTTTAGCACTCAAATGGGCAATTGTAGACCAGTTCCATGAGTACCTGTATAGGACTCACATCACAGTCTGCATTAACAACCCCCTTACCTATGTGCAAATGACAGTAAAATTGGACACTGCAGTCCATTGCTGGTTGTCAGCCCTCTCAACATATGATTACTGTGTGGGGTATCACCCCATGATGCTGACGTGCTATCCAGAAGACCCCACCCAGTGGTGTCAAGGGCAGAATGGGTCCAAATCCCAGAGACTGCCATTAAAGCTTTGTGCAAAAGATATGACCCAGACAAACTGACAACATCGTGAACCACCTCACCTAGTGGACAGCTTGGGTGTTTTTCCGACTGCATACTTGTGGCCTATTGCAATATTGCATCCCTCAGTAAACCCACTTTGCCACAAACGAGTCCATGAGACTGGAGGAAAGAACAAATGGAGGACCCTGCGATCCAAGATATTGTTAAAGCTCTCCAATGAGGTGGTCACCTAGAATTTGTCAAAGTGAATCATCCTGACACCTCCCTGCTACTGAGAGAGTGGAGCAAATTGAAAGTGCATGAAGGAGTGATTTACAGAGAGCCAGAGAGCAATTATGTGCCAAGCTTTAAACAGTTGTTACTGCCTGTCAATTTCAGAAAACTGGTTCTCAAAGCCCTGCATAATGAGTTGGGACACTGAGGCATTGACAGAATGTTGGACTAAGTTAGGAAAAGGTTCTGTTGGCCCAGGATGAGCATGGAGGTGGAGAACTATTGCAAACAGTGAATGAGATGGACCCAGTGGAAAATGCTGCCCACCCAAGTGACTCCACTGGTGAACATTGCCATAAGTGCTCCTATGGAATTGGTTTACATTGACTTTTTGAGCTTGGAACCAGACAAAAAGAACATTGCCAACATCCTGGTGGTGACACACCACTATTCCCTGTATGTGCAAGCATTTCCCCGTAAAAGGAAAACAGGACACAATTGTAGCAAAGATATTGGTTGAAAAGTATTTTTTTCCTTATGAACTGCCAAACAGAATTAATTCTGACCATGGTTTGGATTTTGAAAGTCAGCTGATCAAAGAGTTGTTGACTCTCAGGGGAATTTGGAAATCATGAACCACTCCTTATCACCCTCAAGGTGATCCACAACCAGACAGATTCAAAAAACCTTATGAAATATGTTGGGCATGTTGGAGCCTTGCAAAAAATCAAACTGGAGTAAAGAAGTGAGCATGCTTGTCCTTGAATACAATTGCACCTGCATTGATGCCTCAGGGCAATCCTCATATGCGCTCACGTTCAGAAGGGAGGCTAGGCTCCCAGTGGACATTGCATTTGGAGTGTCATCTAATGGAGACAATTTAGAGACTTACACCAAATATGTTCAAACACTAAAACAGCAATTGGGTGATAACTACAGGTTAGCTGCAGAGTTGCCTACCAGGAGAGTCTTGGCAACAAAAAAACAGATATCACAAACTTGTCAGAGCTCACAAGTTACTTCCTGGAGACAGAGTCTTGGTTTGGAACTTAGGGTTACCCAGAAAGCATAAAATCGCAGATAGGTGGGGCAACATCTACTATGTGGTCACAGAAAAACCTGTGGACTTGCCAGTGTATAGAGTTTTCCCAGAGGGGGATCACCAGAGAAGTAATACTTTGCACTGCAACCATTTACTCCCCATTGGACAGTTGGATGTACCAGACCAGGACACAACCCAGTACTCCCCCAGAGAATGGAACTCAAAGGTTCTCACAGACACCAAAGCAAAAGTAGAAGTCTGTTCCCAACCTCAATAACTGTCCATTCGGGCCTCCAGAAAGGCCTTCACCTGAACCAGCACCTTGTGCAACAGATTTAATGAAGAAGATATCCTTGTTTGGTAACTGATTCTTGTGTGAACCTTTTATCAGGTTCTGGAAGAGGAGGTATGGATTAGGCATTGTTAAGCATAATGAGAGATCCCTTTGGAAAAAAACAACATTACTACAGTAATCCAGAAAAAAAACAAGATGATTTGATACCTTTTATTGAACTAACATAGATGTTACAAAAGAAAATAAGTGCTTGAGCTTTCGGATTACATAGAATCCTTCATCAGAAAAGTAACAGCTGGTTTGAAAAAATCCACTTTGTTAAAGTCCAGATCATACATAAAAAAACAGATAAAAAGTTGTTAATAATCCCATTGGCCTAAACAACTTTTAACAAGCATTTCTCAATGACGAATGTTGCTTGCTGGCATTAGCAGTGGAAGTTCAGGAGTTAGACAGATGCAGTATAGGAATAGCAGTGAAGTACTGAACTGATGCCAGCTCCTCCCCCACCCTGCAGAGATGGACAGGCATTGGAGTATGCTTTTGGGTTGTCGCGCATAACGCTCATGCCATTTCACCTCACCCTATTCTGCAGACACCGACAAGTGTTGAGGTGTGCCTTGAGGTCTTTGGCTTTACAGTCACCCCATTCGATAGGGACATATGCTGAAATGGGTGCAGTATAGGAGAATGGAGTGAACTCTGAGGTCAAAGAGTCCAAGGAACACCTCGATGCCTGTCACTGGCTGCAGGATGGGGGTGGAATGGCATGAGCATTACAGCCAGCAATCCAAAGGCACACGCCTGACGCCTGTCAGTCTATACAGGGTGGGATGTTATGGTTAGAAACTGCAATTCCCCTGGCATTTGATGGTATTTGCACTACAAATTTTCAGCGTGGCCTTTTTGTGACCCCTACCTCATGAAAGCATTTGGTACCTCTGCTCATGAACATTGGCACTGTGATTTTGTTAATCTGACTCGAATGTTGATTTGCTACAGTGACCGTGCCATTCTGTGCCAGATGTGCGAAAACACAGTTCGGGCAGGATGTGAAAAATGACAGCTGTACTGTTCATAAAGAGTTGTGAAAAAATGGCAATGTTGAAAATCTGGAGTGAAAATATTAAAAAGTCTCTAAGTTACGAGCATGCGTGGAAACTGCACAACATATGCTCATAATACAGTCATTTTGTGAAATGTTCTCACCAGATTTTTAACATAGGCCTTTTGGGACCTCTACTCATGAATAGTGTCATTGTGATTTTGTTAATCTTCCCTGAATGCTGATTTCCCACAGCAACCATGCTATTGTACGCCACATGTGCAAAACCACATTTTGGGCAGGATGTGAAAAATGACAGCTGTACTGTTCATAAGGAGGTGTGAAAAAATGACAATGCTGAAAATCCGGAGTGAATATATTAAAAATTCTCAGAGTTACGAGCATGAATAGAAACTGTGCAATGCACGCTCATAACAAATGTTTTCACCAAATTTGCAACATAGGCTTTTTGGGAGCCCACCTCATGAACAATAACATTGCTGTTTTGTTACTCGGTCCCAAAAGGTGATTCCGTGCAGTGACAGCAAAATCATCTTTTGGGACCGAATAATGACTTGACAGTGACTGAATTCATGATGTGGGGTCCCAAGAACCCCATGTTGAAAATTTGGTACCAAAATTAGCAAAACCGGGTGAGATATCCACCTAAGTTGAAAAAAAAACATTTATGCCATTGTATAGCTTACTGGCATTTCTTCAGTTTGCTGTCAGCATTGAAGAATGCAGATGTGTTCCTGGTCCACTGAAGATCATTGTGCTGGGCTCTGGAGGTAAGTATTAGGGTGGGGTGGGGATGCAGGGTGCTCAGAGGGTGGGTGCAGGCTGAGGGAGTAGACTTGATGGCGAGGGACCGTTTCCTTTGTTTCAGGTAACAAAAATTAAAAAAAAATCACCGTGGACTGTTTTCTGTTTTTTACAGGTTTTGGCCACACTGGAGTGGTCTCCCAGTGAAGCACATTTGGTTGAAGGGGGTCATGTTAGCCACACTGGGATGGGCTCCCTGTGTGACACACGACTGGGGTGGGGTGGCACCAGGAAAATGCTGATGCGATGGGAGGGGTTTAACATGCTGACAGGGGGATTGGGTGCCCCCTGTCAGCAGACCACAGCAGTAAATTGGGCACATATGCTGACAGGAGGATTGGGCACCCCCAAAGTCAGCTTCCTAGGGACTGTGAGTGGCGGGCAGTGAGCCGCCACCTGCCATGTTTATTGAAATGTTACACCAGGCAAGGCACACCCTGCAATGACGGGTCGCTCCCTCATTGCAGTGGCAAATGTGCTTCAAGTTGGTGGCACACTTGCTGAAATAATGTCAGCAGCAGTGTGCCACAGCATTGGGGAAACATGACCATGCCTCAGAATGCAGTGGTGGCCCTGGCCACCACTGTTCTGCACCTCCAAAACCCTACTTCTCTCCTAGGTTGTCAAGTAATGTTTTTGCACATGCACACAAGCAAACATAAAAATAAACCTAGCTATTCTGGTGGTGGGGGGACACTGGCTGTGAGGCTGAGCCTGTACTAGTGGGAACAACTGAGAGGACTAAATAAAAAGAAAACACATACTGGAAAAATCACTTTTGAGTGTAATAAAAAAAAAGGGAAATGTGCACCAGACAGGGTGAGAAGGAGGAGTCTGAAATGGGGAAAGGTATGGCACAAATATCACTGCACAGTCTGACTGGTAAAAGACCAGTTGCTGGAACTTCATCCATTAGTAGTAGTGATTCTTCCACAATGCTGTCCAAACAGACAGGAAAGGCCAAAACCACCTTAATTAAAACTAAAGGAGTAGTCGGAAACACAAGGAGTGGCAAGCCAAGATATGGTACTTATGTGTACAGCAGTATCAGTACATATATAAATGAAACAGAAGAGGAGGAGAAGAAATTTAGCTCTGATGAGAGTAATGATTATGAATTAGAGGTTGTAGACAAGGAGTGAGAAAAGTGGAAATGAATGGAAAGCCAGAATGAGGTAGAGGTGGCAGTTGCACAGACGCAGGATGAATGTGATGATTTGGACTTGGATGAGATGGGCAGTTTGGGCACGAATAGTGTGGTGCAGGTGCAGGAGAAACCAGATGAGGGGGCAGTGCATTCAGATTTAGGTTCTGTTACTGGCCTGGAGGAGCTGTTGGATGATGATAATGGTGAAACAGAGAAAGACCACGATGAGCAGCTTCCCAGTGTTGAGAAAGAACAACATAGTGGAAGTGACAAAGGAGAACAGTATAGTATGCCTGCTACTAAAACAAAAAAGGTGACATCTTACGTGTGGTCTTACTTTTCTCTGGCTGCCAATAATGAGTTATGAGCAGCTTGCTCTGTACGTAAAAAGACCATCAGCAGCGGGAGCCAAGACGGTGCTTTGGGTACCTCAGCATTAAAAAGACATTTTGAGAGATGTCACCCATTATGTCTCAGGCGTGATTTTTTTGGTCAGAGAGAAAGAAGACAACATGCATGCATGCAGAGTTAAGTCAGACTACACCTGCACCTGTTATATCAAGTGATAGCAGCAGCAGCCCTGATGCTTCAGTTGTACTGTCAACTCTTTCTCAGTCTTCTTCTAGAATAAGTACCACAGACAGTCCCCTTTTGCCCTTACCTTCATCCAACACTCCTAATGTTGGCCATCTGAAAACTTCAACAGCTAGAAGAGAGCTCATGATTTCAGAAACAATTGAATGTAAAAATAAGTACCAGCATACTCATCCTGAGGTAATTGCTATACCAAAACTAATTTCAGAGATGATAGCACTGGACTTACAACCTTACAGAATTGTGGAGCATGTAGAATTCAAAAGGCTTTTGAATCACCTGTCACCACATTACAATATTCCATCCAGGAGATATTTCTCAACTGTTGCAATACTGCAGATGTATGATTTAGTAAGTGCTAAACTGAAAAATGCTTTAAAAGATGCAGTTGCTGGGCTTGTCCATCTGACTACTGACATATGGACAAGCTGTCAGCCAGAAACCATTTATGTCACTGATTGCACATAGAGTATTGTTTATGCCCTGTAGTGACACTGACAATTCCCCTCTGAAACTAGCTTCCCTTCGCATCCAGTATGTTCCACAGGATCACACAGCTTCTAACATCCTGGATGAGCTCAATGGAGAAATACAGTACTGGCTTACATCACAAGAGCTTTCTGTAGGTTTTATTATGTCTCACAATGGTACAAACATAAAGAAAGCTTTGTCTGATGGGGGATTTTTGTCCACATTTGATGTTTTACACACTGCCTAAATTTGAGCGTGCATACATTTATGGAAGAGGATAGAGATATAAAGGCTTTCACATATGTGGCAAAAAGAATATGCACACATTTCAGCCACTCCTGCAAGGCACGCCAACGTCTTCAGGCCATTCAAGAAGAGCATGGACTGCCTCCTAATACACTCATCCAGGACATTGCAATGAGGTGGAACTCTACCTTTTACGTGTTCCAACGATTGTTGGAGCAAAAAAAAAAAGGCTTTAAGACAGTATACACTATAGAACAGCATGGGGGATGCTGATGTGTACATTAATCCTCAGCAGTGGCCTGCTTTAGAATTTCTCATCAAGATACTGCAACCCTTTGAGGAAATTACTAGGGAAGTGAGTTCCAACAGTACTACATTCAGCCAAATAATCCCAATGATCAAGATTCTTAGATTTCAGCTGAATGCTATCAGGGATGAGTTGAATGGTACAAGAAGCCAGTTTCAGACAAAAGAGTTTAATGCAACTGAAAGGGACTTGCCACCCAGAAGAAAAAAGGCGTAATACATAGAATGATTAAAAAAGTCAGAGATGATGAGAAACTTGGTGAAATGCTAGTGGCAGAACATTATATTATTGCAACAGTACTAGACCCACGGTACAAGATGAAACACCCCTTATGTATGACCCAAATGTGTTCCAAAACTGCAGAGAGAAAATCATTCAAGAAGTAGATTTGCTTTTGAAAAAAAAACATGACAACAGATGCAGCCATCTCATCCATGCCTCCTGCATCTTCACAGCTCTCTCTTCTTAGGCTACAAAACAGTCAGCTGCTGCCATTCGTTCTACACCCAGAAGTCATCTTTGGGGTCACTTGGATACCATCATCTTTGAAAAATCAGCCCTTCCTTCTCCATATGTCACTGCTTCTGCCCAGGCTATGCTCGACTGCTATTTAGCAGAAAAAGGTATTGAATGGAATGGAGTTCCCATTAAATACGGCTTTACCATGCTGAATCAACAACAGTGTTTTTGAAATTTGGCATGACGAGATCCCCAATGTTGACAGGTGAAATTTCGCCTGTCAGACATTGAGTGTTTTCTTTCGGAGGACTGTGCTCCCCGAACCTCCTTCTATAGATTATCAACTCCGAGTCGGAGTTGGTTTGGGGGGGTGAAAGACAGCGAAAGGGTAAAATTTCACCCCTTGAGTTCCTCACAATGACAATCTCGAAACCTATCGAGAATGTTGCTGTGAGGGATTTCACCATCTGAGTTTTGCTGTTCAGTCGGCATACAATTAAATACTGGCAAAGCAAGGATCCTGTATGTCCTGCACTTGTGCAGGTAGCCTTGAAGTATATGGTCTCTCCCCCAACCAGTGTTACTTTCAGAGTGACTCCTTAGGTGTGCAGGAAATGTGGTAACAGATACACGATCTAGGCTACTACTAGAAAATGTTGAGAAGTCAACATTCTTAAAAGTAAACCTTCCATTGACTAGTTACAGTTATGACCCAGAGGCAGCAAATACATTGCACAGTCACCTCAAAGATGACTGCTTGGAAGAGTAGAAAGATCACTGTTTTTTCAGAAAAATAAATCAGTACTCAGGTAAGCCCATATGTGGCCTACACAATTTTTGTACCTGATGGCACAATGTTTTCAGCATGTCCTAACAGACTTTGCTAATTTTTTGATTGTCTGAACCTGATGGCACATTTTTTGCACCAAGTTCTAATGGACTTGTATTATTTTTGGATTACCTGAACCTGATGGCACACTTTTCACAGCATGTTCTAATGGACCTGTATCATTTTTTGATTACCTGAACCTGATGGCACACTTTTCACAGCATGTTCTAATGGACCTGTATCATTTTTGGATTAGCTGAACCTGATGGCAAATTTTTCACAGCATATTCTAATGGACTTGTATCATTTTTGGAGCACCAGAAGTTGAACCTGATGGCACATTTTTGCAGCATGTCCTAATGGACTTGTCTAATTTTTGGATTGCTGAACCTGATGGCACACTTTTCACAGCATGTTCTAATGGACTTCTCTAATTTTTGGACTGCCTGAATTTGGGACTGATGTTTTCAGCATGTCCTTCCTCCTACCAGACTTTGCTAATTTTTGGATTGCCTGAACCTGATGGCACACTTTTTGTAGCATGTTCTCATGGACTTGTGTAATTTTTGGACTGCCTGAACCTGATGCCACACTTCTCACAGCATGTTCTAAATTACTTCTCTAATTTGTGGACTGCCTGAAGTTGGGACTGATGCTTTCAGCATGTCCTCCTCACATACTTTGTTAATTTTTGGATTGCTGAACCTGTTGGCACCCTTTTCACAGCATGTCCTAATGGACTTCCCTAAATTTGGACTACCTGAAATTGGGACTGATGTTTTCAGCATGTCCTCCTCACAGACTTTGCTAATTCTTGGATTGCCTGAAGCTGGGACTTATGGCACAATGTTTTCAGCATGTCCTCATCACAAACTTTGCTAATTTTTGGATTGCCTGAACCTGATGGCACACTTTTTGTAGCATGTCCTAATGGACTTCTGTAATTTTTGGACTGCCTGAACTTGAGCCTGATGGAACAATATTTTCAGTATGTCCTAATTTTTGGATTGCCTGATTGGTTCACTTTTTCAGCATGTACTAATGGACTTGTCTAATTTTTGAATTGGTGGATTTCCTGAATGTAGCTCTGGCAAAGACCTACATTCAGGCAATCCAAAAACTCAAAAAGGCCAAGCCTGTACTGAGTAGGCAGAGACTCTCTGCCTACTCAGTACAGGCTCAACTTCACAGCCACCTCTCTCTTCCACCACAGTAGCTAGGTTTCTTGACTCCTATGGACATGCAGTTATTTTTTTTTGGTAGAGGTTCCCAAAATGTGTCATCAATTTGAGTGGGTGGGTGGAGGGGACCCCATGCCATAGAAAATAACTGCATGACTCTTAGTGGAGCAGAGAAGGAACTAGTACAACAATAATAAACTGCGGTCTGGTAGGAGGAAGTAGGCTGTTGGTTAACTAGGATCTGCAGCGTATCCAATAGGTAGGGAAATGGGCAGACTGGGTGGGCCAAACGGTTCTTATCTGCCATCAAATTCTATGTTTCTGTGTTTCTATGATATGTCCACTGAATAGTGTATACTACTAAATAGGAATGGGATTCATCATCTGAGGTCAGTCAGGTCAGTTTACAGTTGCAGCACTAGTACTGACCCTGAGACAGGAAACAGACAGAGGTCAGCTGCATGACTGCCATTGTATTCAATTGATCAGCACATCAGTGCTATAAACTCACAGTTTTCATATCCTGAAATGCTAATTACAATTCTATGTGTGTGTCACAGAGTTCAGTGTCATTTTATGCAATTATATAGCAGATTTGCAGTTTTCGTCACATTTTACAAAAGGTTCTGATTTGAATCAGAACTTATCGGGAACCAATACTGCCATATTATGAAATGAGGCATAAGGTTTTGTGGCAAATAGTGTTATAAAAATGTTTTTTAAACTGATTTTAGGTTTCTGATGGTATGGAGAGATTAGAGTTGTTTGTAATAGAAACTGAATATTGGGAAAAAGTAAGCAGCAGTGAGGTAAATTATTACATTATGATGAAAATGAATTAATAATCAGAGCTGTGAAAGTATGTACTACAAAATGGAGTAACTGATATGCATGTTTTCTGTTTAACAGAACAAAGTAAAAAACCCCATGAACAAGCTCCAGATAAGGAGCAAAAAGTAGGGGCAAAGAAATAAAAACCTACTGACTGACTGGAAACATCTGGACAATATTTCATAAGGGGCTCCACTATTGAGATAAATGAAGGACACTTAATAGGACTTTGGCCTGGATCCTGATCCTGATAATAAGGGTCAGGATGTTTTTGGGTCCACCCATCCCTAATACAGAACCTATTTAGGGAAAAGGTTATGCAAGACAGCAGTGCCAAATATGGTATCTCTCCTGGATTGCTTATCCAGACAGTCATGCTTTGTAAAAGTGTGTACTGTTTTCCAGGTAGCTGCTTTACAGATTTCCTGTAGGGGAATACCTCTTGCTGCTGCCACCGAGGCAGAGGTGCCCCTTGTTGAATGAGCCCTAAGGCCTTCAGATGGCAACTTGCCAGCTTTGTTGTAGCAGAATTGTTTGCAGGAAACTATCCAATGAGAAATGGTTCTCGTGGATGCTGGTTTCCCTTTCCCCTTTTCACTGTAGGGGACAAACAACTGAGTGTTAGTGGACCTTACATACTTTGTATGGTCCAAGTAATAGCTCAGAGCTCTGTTAAAATCCAGACTGCGGAGCATCTGCTCTCCTGAGCTGGATTTTGCTGTAAAGAATACTGAGGGTGGGATATTCAAAGGGGTTGCGCATGGCGCAACAGTGTTGTGCCATGCGCAACCCACTGATGCACCCCAGCGCGATATTCAAAAGGGGAATTTGCTCCGCTCAAATCCCGATGCGCCAGGGTGCACCAGTAATGTATGCGGCGTAAGTGCAGGGGACTTGTCCATGCATATGTGGCACATCCCGATATTCAGCCCAGGATGTGCGGCGCATATGCAGGCACACACCTGCCCTGTGCTGGACAGGGGGCGCAAAGATGTTCCCGAAAAATACAGCAGCAAGGAATGGCCACCCACAGGCTGGCTGCTGTATTGCTGGACACAACACGGCAGCTGCCAGCTGTGGGTGTCCACCCGAGCTCTGGCGGCACCCTCCAGTGGCGTAACATGCCCAATGCCCGATTGTGGGCTGTAATATGTGTTCAACTCCCTGGTGGTCCAGTGGACCTAACACCTTGCCTGATTGCGGGCTGTAAAATAGTTTCAACTTCCTGGTGGTCCAGTGGACCTAATGCCATGCCGATGTGGGCCGTAAATAGTTTATCTCTGGTGGTCCAGTGACCCAACTCCATGCCGATCGCGGGCTGTAATTGCTCATCTCCTGGTGGTCCAGTGGTACTCTGTGTTTCTCTTCAACTCACCTGATATGGCGACCTGCCTTACCTCAGTGTCAGCAGCGGCAGCACCCCACCCGCAAGCTGCCCGGTTACCTACTGATCGATGTTATTGCCAGCATGGTTGCATGCCTATTGGTCTATTGCAGTGTACATCGGCATGCAGATCAGACTGTACTACATAATTCGATATATGAATGGAACCATTCACATATTGGGACTGTGTAGTACAGTATGGTCTGCACACCCATTGGCCCATGCTGTGGACCAATGAGTGTACAATCATACTGTACGCTGTCAGTCGGCAGGCGGCCAGGTGGCTGGGTTACTTGTGGGTGGGGTGCTGCCACCTGCTGCTGACCAGGGGGGGAGCGGGGTGGCGGGTATGAGTGGGCGGATTGGGAGGGGGGGTGTGGGTACCACTGGACCACCAGGGAGTTAGACTTAGTTTACAGCCCACGATCGGGCATGGAGTTAGGTCTACTGGACCACCAGGGAGTTGGAATTAATTTACAGCCCACGATCGGGCATGGAGTTAGGTCCACTGGACCATCAGGAAGTTCAAATTAATTTACAGCCTGCAATCGGGCATGGAGTTAGGTCCACTGGACCACCAGGGAGTTCGAATTAATTTACAGCCCACGATCGGGCAATGGGGCACATTGATGGTGAGGGGCAGGGGGTGTTGGTCCCCGACGGCTGCAGCCTGGCAGGGCACAAGGCACAAGGCGCAGGGGATCAGTGCACCTGCATGCAACTGGGGCCATAATGACATGCAGATGGCCCCATTTGTGCCTTGTATGCATTATGGCCCCATTTACATGTCCACTGCTGAATATCATGGTTGCTGCACCTAGCGCAACGGCACTTGCGCAAGCACATCCCCCTGCTCATCTCTGGCTACTTGCGCTGTCGCAGTGCCACTGCACCATGCACAATGTGGGTGGCCACGGTGCTATATTCAGTGGTGCGGAGCCATGGCGCAGCATCGTTGAATATCGCCCAGGCACCACCCTGGCGCATCCCAGTTGAGCTGCACCCGGCTTGCGCCCCTGCCTGGTGCAGTTCTGAATATCCCACCCTGAAAGTATAACAGACTGATTCAGGTGGAATTCAGACACCACTTTGGGGAGGAATTTTCTTTTAGTTCTAAGAACTACCTTGTCCCTGTGAAGTATGATGTAGCTGGGATCTGTGCAGAGGGCTTGCAGCTCACTCACCCTTCTGGCAGATATCACTGCCACCAGGAAAACTGCTTTCCATGTGATGTAATTGAAAGCAACAGTTGCCATAGGCTCAAAAGGAGCCTCCATCAGCTGGCAATGCACAGATTCAGGTCCCATGAAGGGTCAGGATCCCTGATTGGAGGGTACTGGTGATTAAGACCTTTAAAGAACCTTTTGAAAATGGGTTGTGAGGCCACTGACCTGTCCTTACCAGCTGAAGAATAAGCTGACATTGCTGCCAAATAAACCTTCAGGACTGAGGGCCTGGGGCCCAAGGACTGGAGATGGACTAGGTAGGTCAGGATTGTAACCAGACCTGTTCACCTGTTCACAATGGGTTGAGCTGTCTAGGGGAACACTTTGAGGTACAGCTTTTCCTTGTTGCTGATTTCCTGGAAACCTTAAGCACTTCTACAACCTTCTCAGAGAAATTTATTCTACAGAACTCTAGCTTTTCAAGAATCATGCTCTGAGATGTAACGTTCTCAGATCTGGGAATGTTATCTTGCCCTGAGACAAAGTCAGCAGGTTGTATCTCAGGGGCAAATTCATAGGATGTCTGTTGGAGAGGGACAAGAGAATGGAGTACCAGATCTGCCTGGCCCAGTCTGCAGCTATAAGAATCATTGTTGCTGACTCACTTCTCAGTTCGAGCAGTACTTTCAACAAAAGTGGGAAAGGTAGGAAGGCATATAGAAATTTCCCTGACAAGTTGAGTACTACAGCATCCTTTGGGACTGTAGCAATTGATGGGGGTCTGCAACAAAACAATAGGAGCTGGCTGTTCTCCCAGGATGCAAACATGTCTATTTTTGGTACACACCATTGTCTGAGCACTGTTGCCAGCACCTGCTGTTTTAGGGTCCATTTGTGAATTCCCTGGCTGATTCTGCTGAGGGAATCTGTCAGAATATTCTCTTTCCCTGACAAGTGTACTGCTGAAAGCGGAACCTCCAGGGCATATGCTAGGTTCCAGATCTTCAGTGATTCTGTGCATAGCTTTGAAGACCTTCTTGTTTATGTAATATATTGTTGTGGTATTGTCTGTCCAAACCTAGACAGACTACCTCGGATCTGGGAGGAAAAGGACTGTATTGCCAGATACACTGCCCTGAGCTCCAGGATATTTATATGCTCCTGAGTCTCCTGCATACTCCAAATACCACTTACAGCAAGATCCTCCAAGTGAGCACTCCAGCCTAGGAGAGAGGCATCTATTGTGAGTATGGCCGTTGGTAATTGCTGAAGGAAGGGAATGTCCTCTCTGAAGCTGCATTCTTTCTTCTACCATTCCAGTGCCTTTAAGAAAGACTGTGACACGCACTCACTTTCACAGTGGATATCACTTTTGAGACCAATGGTCCCCTAGGTGATATTGGACATCTCTCATTTGGAATGTGGCACATAATACCACAGCAGTGGATGATGCCACATGCCCAGTAAATGTGGGAAATCACTTGCAGGTCTGGGCTGACCTGCCTTAAAGATTGATTGTTTGCTACCCTTGCTGGAGGAAGGAACACCTTCCCTTCCAGGTATTCTGCTCTGCACCTACAAAGTCCAGAACCTGAACTGGTTCTGTTTGTGACTTTTGAACATTTATAGGGCAGCCTAGCTTCTTTAAGGTTTCTTGTGTCAATAAGAGGGAGCACTTTACCTCCTGGCATGTTTTTCCTGAAACTAGCCAGTCATCTAGATAGGGAAAAACCATCACTTGTTGCCTCCTCAGATGTGTTGCCACTACAGCTAGGCACTTTGTGAACACTCTTGGTGCTGAAGATAGGTAAAAGGGAAGGCTGTGAATTGGTATTGGCCATTCCCTATCCTGATCTGAGGCACTTTCTGTGGCTGGATCTGACTGGTATGTGGAAGTATGTATCGTTCAGATCCAGTGACCCTAGCCAGTCTACTTATTGCAGAGATGGGATCACTGAGCCCTGTGTTGCCATCTTGAATATTTCTTTCTTTCTTTGTTCAGATATTTCAGATCTAAAATGGGTCACCTCTCCCTATTTTTCTTGTGGGCTAGGAAGCATCTTGAGTAAAATCCCTTTCCCCACTGTTACGGGGGTACTTTTTCCACTGCATTTGCTTGCAGCAGTTTTTTTACCTCCATTTCCAACATGATTCTTTCTGTTGGGGTGCAAGGACGGAATCATTTGTGGTTCTGCATTGTTGGAAATTTTCTGAACTACAGGGACAAACCGTAACTCAATATTTCCAGGAATGATATTTTTGTCCATTCCTGAAAACAGTGAGTCAGGCTTCCTCCAGCTGCCTATGGATAGGTGACCTCTACAGACTTGTCAGGGGTTTAGCTTAAGTTTTAGGGGTTGGTTGTGCAGCTGCACGCCTGGTGCCCCTTCTACCCCATCTCTAAAGTAACTCCTCTGAGGAGGGTAGCCATTGAAGATGTAAGCACGGGGAAAGTATCCCCTACCTCAAGCTTCCCTTCCATAAGGCCTGTATAAAGGGGATACCTTTTTCTTCTCAGTGTTACTCTTTCAGGCGGTTTTGTATTCATCCACCTTTTTCATGTAAGCCTCTGTCTTGTCAACAAACAGTGAATTTCCCTCACAGGGATAATCCATTGCCTTTGTGTGGATGTCTTGGGATAGATTAGTAGTGTAACCCCCTTACAAATGGGGGTTCCTAAAAGCCTCCTAGGAGCTTGCCTAAGTGTTCCCCTGCCTGCTGGTGTTTGGCGTTTAAGCTGTTTGAATGGCACTGTGAGTGCCTGTAGAGCCTCCACATACCATCTCTTTAAGAGCTGTCTGCTTGCAGACATAAATAATACTTATGAGGGGGAACTGGTGTTTCCCTGCTTGAATCCCACCGGAGCTGCTTGTGTAAGCACTCCATTTTGCAGTCGCTGACAGCGCAAAGGGAGTCCATCCGAAAGATGTAACTGTTTGCCTGTAATCATTTAAAGCATTAGTGAAATTGCAGTTTGTCTAACCTGCCTTTATTGCAGCTGTAACTCTGTGTATTGTGCCCCTCCATTTTGAACTTGAACTGCTGTGCTGGGCCAGTTGGGTTTAAGGGAGCCCTAAAATGGAGACTGCTTGGACCAACCAGGACTTGGACTCTCACCTGGAGCCTGCCTAAAGGGGAATATATGGTTAGTGCTTCTGGGAATTGTAGTTTGGACCTTGGTGGCTTTTTCACCAACAGAGGGACTCTTGCAGTGATTGACAACCGGATGCACCAACCAAACCTGTTGAAGTCTAAGGGAAATGCCCTGTACTGTTGCTGGAGATCCAGATGCAAGTTGACTGTGAGAAGAGAAGGAGCTCTGTTCTGCTGCGGCGTGCAGTTAGTGTGGGAAGCACATGAAAGGTTCTGAAGTTGGCCTGTAGCCATTAGCGAGTGCCCAATCGGACTGAATCCGAGTTGTGGAAAGAAAAGGAAGAAGTGTGCAGATCCAGGCTTGCCAGTAGAAGACTGAAGATTTGCAGAAGTGCGATTGGCCTGTTGGGGACTCTGTTGCTGCGTGTGTTCTCGGGTTTTGCAGTATTTGTGATCGGGATCGAGAAGCAGCTGCCTGGTATAGTAAATTCCTTTACATATAAATGTGCCTAGTGTTTGTAGGGGGTTGCAATACCTTTTCCGCTTGTTCTGTGAGTTGTGAGCTGAAGTTGGAAGCTGGACTCAAAGCTAATTGGACTGCATCCGTCTGCTTTCCAAACCAGTTAGGCCCTGTCACAGGGGTCTCATCTCCATGCCCTGCTCATCCTGGCCATCCAGAGCTACCTCCTCAATTCAGCTCGGTTTGGGGTTTGTGAGTACACATAGGGGTATTTCCCCTCATCTTCATTTAATCAAAGTGTGTCAACTGATTAGTGTGTGTGTGTTTCTGTTTGTGGACTGAGCCATCCGGCTCCGGATTACAATTTGTGCATGTATTTTTCTCATACAGGGCCCCATCCAGCTGCACCAGCTGGCCAACCCTGGGCAATGGACCTGGCTAGCCCCCCCCATCCTGGGTACCCCAGGGGTGACATTTTGGACCCTATATATATGTGTGCACAGTACTGTGATTTGAACTTTGCCAAAACTAATCAACCTGATTGCCCCCTCCTGTGTTACTGTTCCCTAAATAAATCATATTTGTTATTATACTATATACTGTCTGTGGTGTTGGTACTTATGGAAACAGTATTGCATTTTGCTGTGTATGTTGTTTAACCTTATTATACAGGGGGTCCTCAAAGATGTGCTGCAGAATCAGTCCCGAGGGTAAGTGGTGTCTATATGTGTGAAAAGTGTTCATATGTGGGGTATTGGGAAGGTAACTCCCGTGTATTGTGTCTGCCACTAGTGGGAACAAAGGGGGGGTCACAGTGTCCCAGAGGGCTGTACCTGAGCTAGTTTAACCACTACTAACCCTGACCTCTGGGTGGAGGCACCCGTCATAGAACCTAGGCCCCTTAATCTGTCACTAGCCCGACAGGCAGGGGTAGTAGCCCTTGGGATAGCGCCACCTAGGGGTTACATCTTGGAGGCTACCGCTGGGATTAACATCCCCTTGTGGCCACATTTATGAATTACTGTTGAAAATAAATGGATACCTCGACAGAAGTGGCTGTACACCACTTGGTGGGGTGGTGTACTGGGCAGGAGATCGACCCCCAAAATGCTATACTTATCTTGGATATCCCGCTGGGTACCAGTACGGACACTGTAGAGGGAGTACTTTCCAAGGTGGAAGGTTTACAAAACCCTGTGGTGGTGGGTCGACATGCTAATCTGCTCACCCACATTTTCATGGCCCTAGTAGAGTATAAGGACCCCTTAGATAGCTCCAAAGTGCCACAGACTATTACCCCAGAGGGAGCCCTCGCTGCCTGGAGAGTGATAACTAAGGACAGTAAAGACTCAGGGGGGAATGAGCCCCCCCATTATCTGAAACTTTTGAGGAGAAATTTGCTAAGTTGTTGCTGGAGGAAGGGAAAACTGTGGAGGACTTAAAGAAGTTATTTCTGCCACCTGGGGGTGTTCCTCCCCCAACAACCCCTCCCGTTCCAGCACCCATTATTGCCCCTCTTTCTGTGGCTGAACCAGTTCAGGCTCCTATATCGGCACCTGCCATTAGTCATGACTCTTATAGAAGGCTGAGGATCTTCTCTGGCACCCTCCCCACCCCCCAGGGGGAGGATGATTGGGACACCTGGATAGATTGTGTTGCCCCCCCGATACCTGAATGGCAGTGTGCAGAGGCTGAGAAATGAAAAAGAATCATAGAAAGTTTGAGGGGTCCTGCCCTAGAGGCCATTAAATTTTTGAGGTCCACAAATCCTGATGCATCTGCCCAGAAGTACCTATCTGCACTTGAAGGCAATTTTGGGAGCATTGAGTCAGGGGAGAGACTGATGTGGAAATTTCAAGGTACAAAACAGTGGCCAGGGGAAGGTTTTTCTGCATATGTTACTCGTCTGGAAACAGCTCTGCAGAAGGCTTACCGAAAAGGTGGGGTAGCCGCCAGTGACTTAAACTGTGTAAGGTTGGAGCGCCTACTACAACTTGCAAAGCATTCTAAATTGCAGCTCCTTCAATTAAGGCTCCCAGAGAGAAGGGGTAACCCACCGGACTATTGTGACTTGATAAAAGAACTTCGGGAGGTTGAAGATAAGGAGGGGGATTTTAATTCTGGGGTGAGCGCAGCCCAAGTGATCACAGCATCGGAAGGTCCTTCTGAAGTGGGGACCAATGAGGGTGTGCCACCATGGGGTGAACTGCTGAGGGAGTTCAGGAAAATAAAAAACAGTCTCTTTATGAAGGCCGCTCCTGCAAGTACAGGCCCCGACCCTCATCCGACTGCATCTGCTATGGGGGTGGGGGTACCCACTCAGGCATCTCCTGCTGACAACAGCTCAAAACTCAAAGTCTTGACCATGGAAGTGAGGAAATTGATGAGATGTCTCCAAATGCTTATCACGCCGCAGACAGAGATGGCACCAAGGTTTCCAGTTAGTAGTACCCCTGTCCTGGCTCCCAGTGTGACGCCTCGGCCAACTCAAACTCCAGAAAGTATATTTTGCTATAATTTTAGGAATGATGGGCACATAAAGAGAGAATGCCGGTCCCCAAAAGACACAGACAAAGTTGCATATAGGCTACAAGGAGAGCTTCAGAGAACAAATCAGTGGTTAAGAGATGCACGAAATGATCCCCATGAGGATCCCAAAAATGCTAACTCATGTCCCTTTGTGGCAAGGTCAGTTACCCAGGCCCCCGCTACTGCCTCTCCAGACTGGTCCAGAATAGTGGGTCCCTCCATGGAGACCACTGTAAAGGTGAATGGAGTGTCTACAAGAGCTGTATTAGACAGTGGCTCCCAAGTGCCAATTATTTTCCAAGACTGGTATCAGAAGCATTTGTCTGATGTACCCTTATAATCCTTGGAGGGGCTGAATGTCTGGGGGTTAAGTAAGAAGGCCTACCCCTACTCTGGATATATCCGAATTTGGCTGTCTTTTCCCACCTCCGTGGCTGGAGTGGCTGAGCAAGTAGAGACCCTGGCCTTAGTGTGTCCCCCTATCGGACTGTATGATGGGGTTCCTCTACTAATTGGGACGAATGTGCATATGTTTGGATGGTTGGCGCAGTTGTGTTATGAGAAACAGGGGTCACAGACTGGTAGAGTTTTAAGAATTCCAGCCTTGATCAAGAAGGCCTATGAGGCACAGAGAGATGCTGAAAGAGTGGCACCAGATGAATTGGTTGGAATTGTCTGGAAGAAGGATCCTGAGTCCCTTATTCTGGTGCCAAATGCCCAGTGTACCTTACAGGGGGAGGTCCATACCAGGAAGGATGTCAAGAACAAAATACTTATGCTAGATGCCCCAGGCAATGGAAAATTGCCAGAAGGGCTACTGGCCAAGCCTAGTATTTTGCCTGCCAGAGCCCATGCTTATGCCAGAAGGGTAATGGTTCAAGTTCATAATGTGTCTGATAGAGAGATTCAGGTAAATAAAGGTTGCACTCTGGCTAATGTACATTGTGCAGATACTGCAGTGCTACCCAGTAACAAGAGTTCGGGGAAGAGTGACAGAGTGAAGCCCGACTTGTTCGATTTCGGTGTCTCCCCTTTGGCAGCTGACTGGAAGGTGAGGATCAGTGAGAATCTTGCCCACAGAGACCTGGTGTTTTCCTTAAAGGAATGGGATGTAGGATGTGTACAAGGAGGTTTTAAAGGAATGGGGTGTAGGATGTGTGCAAGGAGCTGAGCACCATATCCGGCTGCATGATGAAAGGCCATTTCGTGAGAGATCTCGACGCCTGGCCCCTGCTGACATAGATGATGTAAGACGGCATCTGAAAGAGATGCTTGCTGCTAGTGTATTACAAGAATCCAGAAGCCCACATGCTTCCCCTATCGTGGTAGTGAGGAAAAAGAATGGGACAGTAAGGATGTGCATGGATTATCGTACCTTGAACCGGTGGACTATCCCTGATCAGTATACCATGCCCCACATTCAGGATGCTCTAGACTGCCTGAACGGTAGCAAGTGGTTCTCTGTGCTGGATCTTTGCAGTCGGTACTACCAGATCCCGATGGCCCCAGAAGACCGTGAGAAGACAGCCTTTATCTGCCCGCTTGGTTTCTATGCGTTCATGAGGATGCCTCAAGGGATTTCAGGTGCCCCAGCCACTTTTTAATGACTGATGGAGTGTGCAGTGGGGGACATGAACCTATTAGAGTGCCTAGTGTACTTGGATGATGTTACTCTGTTTGGCAGCTCGCTGCAGGAACATGAGAGTAGATTGTTCAAGGTGTTGGATCGACTGGAAGACTTTGGCCTGAAACTGTCCATCGATAAATGTCAATTCTTCCAAACATCTGTAAAGTATGTGGGACACATAGTCTCCACTGAGGGAATAGAGACGGACCTGAGTAAAGTTGAGGCCCTGACCACCTGGCCACAGCCCCACAATCTAAAAGAACTGCAAAGATTCCTGGGATTCTGTGGCTACTATCGCCGTTTC
Organism: Neoceratodus forsteri; assembly: GCA_016271365.2. NCBI lineage: Eukaryota > Metazoa > Chordata > Ceratodontiformes > Ceratodontidae > Neoceratodus > Neoceratodus forsteri. Next base: position 1,618,903,916 of record CM057452.1, read on the forward strand.
ATCAAGGACTATTCAAGAGTGATCTGTCCTTTACTTAATCTTACTCAAGGTTACCCTCCTACCCACAAAAAATACAAAAGGTCAACTTCCCCTGAGTCTGAGAGGGTGTATTTCCATCCTAATGACGTTTTTGGGGCACGATGGACACCTGATTGTGAAGCTGCTTTTCATGAGATTATATATCAACTTACCCACACTTCTGTCCTGGCCTATGCAGATCCAGCAAAACCCTATGTCCTACACACTGATGCTAGCTTGCAAGGTTTGGGGGCTGTGTTGTAACAGGAGCAAGAGAATGGCCTGAGACCAGTGGTTTTTGCCAGCAGAAGCCTGACCCCTTCCTAAAAGAACTATCCTGTACATAAGTTAGAGTTCCTAGCTTTGAAGTGGGCCATTGCGGACCAATTCCACGAGTACTTGTATGGGGCTAAGATACTAGTAAAAACTGACAATAATCCCCTGACCTATTGCAGCTGAGACTCTGTGTGTGTTGCCCCTCCATTTTGGACTTGAACTGCTGTGCTGGGCCAACTGGGTTTAGGGGAGCCCTAAAATGGAGACTGCTTGGACTAACCAGGACTTGGACTCTCACCTGGAGCCTGCCTAAAGGGGAATATGTGGTTAGTGCTTCTGGGAATTGTAGTTTGGACCCTTGGCACCTTTTTGCACCAACAGAGGGAGCTCTGCAGTGATTGACAGCCAGATGCACCAACCGAACCTGTTAGAGTCTAAGGGGAAATGCCCTGAACTTTTGCTGGAGATCCAGGTGTGAGTTGACTGTGAGAAGAGAAGGAGCTCTGTTCTGCTGTGGTATGCAGTTAGCGCGGGAAGCATGTGTAAGGTCCTGAAGTCGGCCTGTAGCCATTACGAGTGCTCAATCGGACTGAATCTGAGTTGTGAAAAGAAAAGGAAGAAGTGTGCAGGTCCAGGCTTGCCCGTAGAAGATTGAAGATTTGCAGAAGTGCGATCGGCCTGTCGGGGACTCTGTTGCTGTGTGTGTTCTCGGGTTTTGCAGTATTTGCGATCAGGATCGAGAAGCAGCTGCCTGGTATAGCAAATTCCTTTACATATAAATGTACCCAGTGTTTGTAGGGGGATCGTGATACCTTTTCCTCTTGTTCTGTGAGTTGTGAGCTGAAGTTGGAAGCTGGACTCAAAGCTAATTAGATTACATCCGTCTGCTTTCCAAACCAGTTAGGCCCTGTCACAGGGGTCTCATCTCCATGCCCTGCTCATCCTGGCCATCCAGAGCTACCTCCTCAATTCAGCTCAGTTTAGGGTTTGTGAGTACAAATAGGGGTATTTCCCCTCATCTTCATTTAATCAAAGTGTGTCAACTGATTGGTGTGTGTGTTTCTGTTTGTGGACTGAGCCATTTGGCTCCGGATTTCAATTTGTTTACGCATGTATTTTTCTCATACAGGGCCCCATCCAGCTGCACCAGCTGGCCAACCCTGAGCAATGGACCTGGCTAACCCCCCCTCCATCCTGGATACCCAGAGAGTGACATTTTGGGCCCTATATATATGTGCACAGTACTTGATTTGAAGTTTGCCAAAACTAATCAACCTGATTGCCCCCTCCCGTGTTACTGTTCCCTAAATAAATCAGATTTGTTGTTATTATACTATATACTGTCTGTGGTGTTGGCACTTATGGAAACAGTATTGCATTTTGCTGTGTATAAGCAGGAGGCTGGTAAGGACAGAGGTCTGGGGTTATATTCTGTTTTAACTGAAATATTTGAATAGTTTTGTATGTGAAATTAGTTCTATGTGTTAAACATTACTACTTTGAGCTAGAACTGTTACTTGGGCTGTGATATTGTAACTTTTGAGGCTTGGGAACACTTGTTTGGCAGTGATAATTAGAGTGAAATTTAAATGTGATGTTTGCCTGGTGTTAGGGGGAGAGAATTAACTGCAATCACCTTGTCTTTCATTGTTCACTTGGGAACATAAGCAGGAGGCTGGTAAGGACAGAGGTCTGGGGTTATATTCTGTTTTAACTGAAATATTTGAATAGTTTTGTATGTTAAATTAGTTCTATGTGTTAAAAATTACTACTTTGAGCTAGAACTGTTACTTGGGCTGTGATATTGTAACTTTTGAGGCTTGGGAACACTTGTTTGGCAGTGATAATTAGAGTAAAATTTAAATATGATGTTTGCCTGGTGTTGGTAAGAGCCCTCCCACCACCCTGTTTTGTAGGCTTTCTTAAATACTGAAAAGCCACTGGGGGTTGGGATTGAAGGGCTGTGTATTTCTGTTTGGGACTGAAATTTGAAGCAACAGGAACTAGTGGGCCTGTGACATCATATGGTACCTGATGTCTGCATGCAAACACTGTTAGTTGGACTGGACACACACTGGACTGTATGTGTTTGTGAGACTTGGGAACTTTATTGGTGGGGTTGAAATTGGGTTTGTAAATAACTGCAGTCAGTATAGAGAGAAACTGTATTCCGGGGGAAGGGACTGAGAAAAGGGAGTGTGCCATTATAAACAGAGGGGGACAAACAGGGTGGCCATTTTCCACCATGGCAGGCATCTTCGGAAGGGTTATAGGCTGCACAAGCTGTGGGATGGCAATAATTCTCAATTAGGCCTGGAGAGAGGGAGGCTGCCCACTCTGTAGACAGCTGTCTTGTATCAGGAGTGAAGTATATTGGTTAAGGAGTAAGCTGGGGGAGTTGGGGGTGTCCAAGGATAAGGGGTGTGGATATGGGCAGCAGAAGGGTGGGGCTGAGAGGAGGCTGGGGCAACGCTCTGAAATTACAGGATGTTATATTACAGCAAGCAGGAGGGGGGATATTAGGGACAGAGGACCCTTGGAAAGGGATGTTGATGCTGAGGGGAAAGCGTATGGGGTGAACATTCCGAATATAAAGAGAGTGGAGGGGGAAGAGTCAGGAGGGGCTGTTGTGGGGAAGCCTAGTAGAGCAGACATTGAGAAGGGAGGGGCTGTTGTGGGGAAGCCTAAACAGCAGACTGTGGGAAGGAGCTCCTAAGGAGAACAGAGCAAGAGGGGAAGAAGAGGGGCAGTTTAGAGGTGCAGTCAGGGAAAACTCGGGTTACTTGATGGAGGCTGACATAGAGTGTCACAATAAATTTGAGCTACTAAGCAACCTAGAGGGGGAGGAAGGGGTTGGTGGAAATGAGGAAACTGATACAGATGCCGGGGGGAGGGAGTCGGATACCCATAGGGCATCACAGACCGGCAAGGGAAAGGATAGAAATAGTCCCAGAGGGAGAAGGGGAAACATAAATGTTAACCAGATGTGGGAGATGCAACATACTGCAGACATGAAGGAGAAGAGCATGACTGGAGAGAAACTGGGAGACAAGGAGGTGGGAGAGGAGCCCCCCTTCAGCAGGGGGGTCAGTACCAAGGATGGGGCCCTAGCTAAAGGGGATCCATGGAGAGCCTCTGGAGGCAGGGGTACTATTACAAGGGGGGAGGATGGTGGTGTGGGGGAAGGAGAAACCATCAGGGCCAGGATAAATGGTTTGGATAAGAGAGGGTTAAAGGGGACACCTATTCAGAGGGGGTCTGAGTTAAGTGGGCAAAATAACGAGGGAGGCAGAAAGGGGAGGGTGACAAGGGGGTCTCTAATAAGGCAGGAAGACTCCCATGGAATTGAGATCACGAATAAAGGGGGGATGGGGGGCTGAGAGGGCATAGTGGAGGTAACCATAAGGATGATGGCGGTGTTAAGGTTCTGTTATTGGGAGACTTAATGATTAGGGGTATCCAGTGGGAGGGACAGGGGGGTGGATGCCATAGCCAGGTGAAGGTAGTGAGTATCTCTGGGCTGACAGTGCACAGAGCAAAGTTCATGGTGTATGAACTGGTTAGGGATTGTGGAGGGAAACCGGATTTCCTGGTGCATTTGGGAACTAATGATCTAGAGGGGAAATAGCGTTTTGGAAATCCAAGCAAGGTTCCAAGAACTTGCCAGAGTCTGTCGGGATAATGGATGCAACATTTCATTTTCGGAGATATTGCCAGTACCAAAGGCCTCAGTGGAGAAAAAAATGAAGCTCACAGAGGTTAATGTCTGGCTCGGGAAGTGGGGTGAAGAGAGTGGGTTGGGGGTGTTAGGGAACTGGAAAGGAGTTTGGGAGGATAAGGGACTGTATGCCAAGGACAGGCTTCATCTTGCCCCATTAGGGAAGGAAGTCCTTAAACAAGGGATGGCTGACTACATTCAAGAAAGGTGGGGTTTAAACTTGTGAGGGGGGAAGGGATAAGGGAGGGGCTGACCAGAAGCCCTCTCCTCAGATGAGGAGTAGCCTTCAAACCCAATGGGGAGAGGGGAAACAGACTGGGGGTGGAGGTTTCAGGAGAAGCAGAGGGGATGGAGTATGGAACCTGGGTGGGGTTCGACTAAGGGATCAGGGATAAGGGTGGGGGTTGGTGTTAGTAAATGCCAGGAGCTTGGGAAACAAGTTGCCAGAGTTCCAGGCCATGCTGTTCGAAGGGGGGGTGGATGTGGCGGCAGTCACGGAGACGTGGGCCAACAAAAACCATGACTGGGACCTAAATGTGCAGGGGTACACTATGCTTAGGAAGGATAGAAAGGAGGGCAGAGGGAGTGGAGTGGCTATGTTCATTAGAGATGACATAGAAATTGCTAGGGTAGAAGAAGCAGAGGGAAACGTGGAGGCCTTATGGGTCACCTTACGATCCCCAGCAGGAGATAAGGTCAAGCTGGGTGTAGTATATAGGCCCCCCGGGATGAGCGATGTTCTAGAGGATGGTTTGCTGGACAACATCATTGCCCAGGGTGGACCAAAAGGGGAAGGAGTGGTGTTGATGGGGACCCTTAATATGCCAGGTACAAACTGGGGAACCATGTCCTCTAAGTTGGCCAAGGAGCAGAGGCTGCTGGACGGCTTCCAGGATGTGTTCTTAACACAGCATGTGATGGAGCCCACAAGGAGGGGCATGTCCTGGACATGGTTCTGGTAGATAGGATCTGGTAAGGGACCTGTAGAGAACCCCTGACTGGGAGCGACCACAATACTGTCTGGTTTCAAATAAGCATGGGGGAGGGAGAGATCTAGGACAGTGGCAGTGGACTTCAGGGGCAGACTTTGTGGGCATGGGAAATATTCTCAAGGATCACTTGAAGGATTACATCAATGACAAGTGTGGAAAGGAGATGGGAGGTCATAAAGCAGGGACTTCATGAGGCAGTCAGGATCTGCGCTAAGTTGAAACGTAAGGGAGCAAGGTCACATAAACCATGCTGGTGGTCCAGTGAGGTACAGGTAGCGGTCAGAGAAAAGAAGGTGCCCTATAAAAAATATAAAACAACAAGAGGGGATAGGGATAAGGAAATGTACCATCTTGCATCTAGAGAAGTCACCCTGATGGTGAGGGAGTGAGGGGAGCAAAGTCCAGTAAAGAGCAGCGGCTGGCACAGGGAATACATGGAGGGGAAAAGGGGTTCTTCCGGTACATTGGGGAGCGGAGAAAAACTAAGGGCCATCTCAGCAGATTGAGATCAGAAGGAGGGTGGGTGGAAGAGGCGAGACCAGGCAGAGGTATTTAACAAGTACTTTGCCTCTGTGTTCACTAGGGAGGGGGATGGGATATCTACAAAGCAAGGCATTATGGGGATAGAAGCAGCAGTGAGTGGGATCATGGGAGCAACAGAAATGGAGCAAGAGGGAGGGAGGGAGAGGTACCCCAGGGGTGTCACATCTGGATAAGGATAAAAAGGCCAGTAAGGTGGAGGGGACGGATGATGCTATCTCTGCCAAAAGGGTGTGGTTAGCCCTCAAGGCCCTAAAGAAAGACAAATCTCCTGGGCCGGATGGCATTCATCCGAGAGTACTAGGGGAATTGGCGGACATACTGGCTGCACCCCTGGCGGAGCTCTTCAACAGGACACTTGAGACAGGGAGGGTGCCACCAAAGAGGTTGGCGAGGAGGCATATGTGGTGCCAATCCATAAAGGAAGTCGAGGAAGTACCAGATAACTATAGACCCATCAGTTTGACCTCGGTGGTGGGAAAATTAATGGAGCGTATACTAAAGAAACGATTGGGGGTGTACTTGGAGAAGGTGGGAGGTCTGGATAGTTGGCAACATGGGTTTGTGCCAGGTAGATCATGTCAAACCAATCTTGTGGAGTTCTACGAATGGGTAACATCAGAACTGGACAGGGGAAAGCCTGTGGATGTATTATTCTTGGACTTCAGCAAGGCTTTGACTCTGTCCCCCACAATGGTCTGGTGGAGAAACTGATGGGGTTAGGAGTAGGCCCTTTGATGGTCAGATGGATTGAAAACTGGCTAGCTGGATGCACCTAGAGAGTAGTGGTCTGTGGGAGCTCTCAACCCTAGAGAGGTTGGTAGTGGGGGTACCGCAGGGGCTCGATCCTGGGTCCATCCTGTTTAATGCATACGATGAGACATCAGGGAGGGTATAGGGTGTGAAATGAGTCTCTTCTGATGACTCCAAGATGGGAGCAGTAGTTGAGGGAGAAGAGGGAGGTTGGCCCTGCAAGGGACCTGGACACCCTGGAAAGCTGGGCTCACACATGGAAATTAAATTTCAATATCACCAAGTGCAAGGTGTTGCATCTTGGGTGGGAAAACCCTAAACACAGGTACACCCTGGGAGGGGAGGTGCTGGAGGCCTCAATAGGGGAAAAAGACCTAGGGGTCATGGTGGATGCATGTATGAATAACTCTGAGCAGTGCAGAAGAGCGGCTAGTAAGGCAAACAGGATGTTGGGATGCATCGTAAAGGGGATCACCTCTAGGAGCAAGGAAGTGATTCTGCCGCTGTACAATGGACTGGTTAGACCACACCTTGAGTACTGTGTGCAGTACTGGAGACCACACTTGAAGAGGGACATACAGCTCCTGGAGAGGGTACAGAGGAGGGCAACTAAGATGATCACGAGGGCTAGGAGTTTGACGTATGAGGACAGACTTGAGGAGCTCTGCCTGTTTTCATTGGAGGAGAGAGGAGAGACAGGGGGACATGATTGAGGTCTTCAAATTACCTCAAGGGAATAAATAGGGTAAACATGGAGGATCTTTAGACTAAAGCAGGGAGGTATCACCAGAGGGCATGGTTTGAAGTTGGAAGGTGGAAAGGTGAGGGGGGGAAAGAGGAGGAGGTTTTTCACTGAGAGGGTGGTGGACCCTTGGAATGCAGTGCCTGGCGAGCTGGTTCAGAGATCCACAGTGGAGGGCTTCAAGAGAGGGTGGGACAGACACAGAAAGTAGATGTATCAGATGATGGCCTGTCCCAGGGGGGTGGGGATGGATGATAGGGGTTTCTGGAACACAAGGGAGGGGAGGGCCTCGGCACCCAACTAGAGATCTGAGGTTCGAGCAGACTCGATAGACCATAAGGCCTAATCTGCTGGCAAATAGTATGTTAGTATGTTGTTTAACCTTATTTTACAGGGGCTCCTCAGAGACATGTTGCAGAATCAGTCTTGAGGGTAAGTGGTATATATATATTGTGAAAAGTGTTCATATGTGGAGTATTGGAAAGGTAACTCCCATGTAGTGTGTGGGCCACTAGTGGGAACAATGGGGGGCCACAGTGTCCCAGAGGGCTGTACCCAAGCTAATTTAACCACTACTAACCCTGACCTCTGGGTGGAGGCACCCGTCATAGAACCTAGGCCCCTTAACCTGTCACTAGCCCGACAGGCAGGGGTAGTAGCCCTTGGGATAGCGCCACCTAGGGGTTACAGTAGTTCTAAGCCAGGAAAATCTTCTTAGGGACACTGCATGTGCCATGACCATGGATGCAGTGTTGTTTGTATCCACTCCCATATGGACCTAGTACTTTGTGGCATCTATGCCTGACTTTGCTGTGTCAGTCATATCCTGTGCCAATTCACCAGTAGCCTTCTTGCTCAGCACCAGTATGGAGTTCCAAATGCTTTTCTGGTACTGTACTGTGTAGGCCAAGTAGGCTGCCCAGCAGGGAAGCTGAAGTATAAGCTTTTTTGCCCATGCTATCTGGTTTCCTGAAATCTTTCTCAGGAGGCTGGGAGGAAACAGCCTTGTCACAGGTGGCAGTGTGGTCTGGACAACACCCTCATGATCAGGGTGAGAATACAGGTATTCAGCTTCCTATTTATCCACCTGATACTTTTTCTCCATTTTCTTACCTATGCCACCGGCTGAGGTGCATGCTGACATGATTTTACAGCTGGTTTTCTTAAGGGATTTATGGATGGGCAGCAGCGACCTCTTTGTGGGAGTGAAGTCCATCATATCCATAAACTCCACCTCATCTTCTTCTTCCTCAGTTTCCTGTGAGGTGATACTGAGGGTGTTTAACATGTGCCTCACAAATGTGTAATGAGAGGTATAGTCATCTGAGGGTCTAGGAAGGGGAGCCAAATTCTTGTTCTGGAGAACCATCTGGCTCTAAGAGTTCTCCTTCCTTCTCCTACTCCTTAAAGTACATTTCAACCTCCTCTTCCACAGATATGGGGAAGGGAAACTGGAGTGTGGGGAGACACAAAAGGCATATTTATGAAATTCCCCACAGCCTGGAAAAAAAATACTCACTTTAGTAATTTGTTTCTTCTAAGGTATTCTTCTATATTCATAACTCTCTGCAGTTAGCCTCCTAAACAGAGCTGCCTGGAGAAAATGGAATTATATGCAAATGATGGAGCTATCATTGGCTCGTGACACATATCCAAACTGCTGCCCTTATCTGCTGCAATGTGTCGTCAATGTATCAGATTTCTAAGGAGCTTACAAGGCAACCTATACTAAGACTTATCTAAATATACTTATCTAATGTAACACAGCTTAAACTGTTGATGACAGCATGAAACATCCTTATCATTATTAAAATCCTAAACACCCCCTGCCCAAATGTCAAAATCACCTGGAAAAAGAAGGGAAAAAAAATATTTCCCACTAGGGTTAGAAAACATATATGCCAGTGTTTGGGATGTTCAATTAGAAAACTCGGTCAGGAGTGCAGAGGCTCTGGTTCTGGAAGGGGAGGCAGGAAGGGAGAGTTATGAATATAGAAGAATACCTTGCAAGAAACAAGATTACTAAGGTGAGTAATTTCTTCTTCTAACCCCAGGTATTTTATATTCCTAACTTTCTGCAGACTTCAAAGCAGTGCATCTGGAGGTGGGCAGAGAACCTACTTAGGAAAGAGGATCTGCAGGACTGCTGTGCCAAATCTGGCATCACTTCTGGACTGTACGTCCAAACTGTAGTGTTTAGTAAACGTGTGTACTGTCCTCCAGGCAGCTGTTTTACAGATTTCCACTAAAGGAATATCTCTGGACGCTGCTATAGTAGCAGCTTTACCCCATGTTGAATGAGCCCTCAGGCCTGCTGGGGGTTCCTTACCCACTTTTGAGTAGCAAAACTGAATGCACTGGACTATCCAGTGGGAGACTGACCTCTTAGAAACTGAGGTGCCTTTACCCACATCCCCATAAGTGAGAAACAGCTGTTGCTTGTCATGTCTATGATCCCTGGTGTGGGTCATATAGTAACTTAATGCTCGTCTGACATCTAGACTATGGAGTCTGCATTCACCTGAACTAGTATGTTCGGTGAAGAAAACTGGAAGTGTAATGGATTGGTTTAAGTGGAAATCAGAAACCACCTTGGGAAGAAATCTCCTATTTGTTCTCAGCACCACCTTGTCATTATGGAAGCAAAGATAGTCCTTCTCAACACATAAGGCTTGTAGTTCACTTATTCTCCTAGCGGAAGTAACTGCAGCCTTGAGCCTGAGAGACCAGAGATTGGGATACAAGATTTTTCCCTGGTGGGAGGTCAACAAGTTGTGCCTCCTGGGTAAGTGTATTGGTTTGAATACTGACATGGAAAGTAATAGAGAGTACCAAGGCTGCCTGGTCCAGTCTGGTGCTATTAGAATCATTGATGCAGGTTGTGACCTGAGTTTGATCAGGACTCTGAAGATGAGAGGGCAGGGAGGAAAAACAAACAGACTTTTTCCTGACCAGTTCAGAGCCACAGCATCCAGTGGGATTGTGCCCTTGGTTGGTGGTCTGCAACAAAAGAAGGGCAGAAGGTGGTTTTCTTGGGATGCGAAGAGATCCACCTCTGGTATGCCCCATCTTCTGAACACTGAGTCCAGCACCTGCTTGTTGATGGACCACTTGTGATGTGCCTGGTTGATTCTGCTCAGGGCATCTGCCAGGGTATTGTCCTTTCCTGGTATGTGAGTGGCCTATAATGAGGCCTTTAGTGAGTAAATCAGACTCCAGACTTTCATAGCCTCTGTGCATAGAGAGTCTGACTTTGTTCTCCCTTGCTTGTTTATATAGTACATTGTTGTGGTGTTGTCTGTCCTGATTTGCATCACTTTCCCTTGTACTAGATGGGTGAATGCTTTCAGGGCCAGAAACACTGCCCTTAGCTCCAGCAAATTTATATGCAGGAATGACTCTGTGATGGATCAGGTTCCATGAGTGGTGTGATACCCTAAGTGAGCACCTCATCCTAACAGAGAGGCATCAATTGTGAGGATAACTGATGGTGTTTTCCTTTGGAATAGGGTTGTCAGAACCTGCTGAATTTCTGGATTCTAGTTCTAGTCTAGAACTTTTGAAAACGTTCTAGGGTTCTAACCTTTTTTAGAACTTTTTAGAACTCGAACCCTATTTTTTAATTGTGCTGCCAGTAATGAAGATAGTAATGAAATACATGTAAAGGAAAAACTGTTTAATATAAGGGGGAGAGAAATGATCATGTGTGACATTGATAGGAATACAGCTAGGTTTATCTATGGTTTCTTCTGTTTGCTAAAGCCAGCAACTTAATACGTAACAGGCCCACCCACCCACCCATATGTTAAAAGTTTTCCTACTGCAGCTGCATCATAGTTCCTTAGTGAAAGAAAGAGGCACATTAGCCATTTATGTACTCGTTATATATACTCATTGCCATGAATTATTAGAAAAATAACTGATGTTATCTAATTTCATCTATTTGCTGCTTTGTGTTTTAAATGAGTAAATCGAAAGTTGCTATGTTTAAAAGAAAGCTTTTCTAACAAAGTCAAGCCAAGGTACTGCAGCCGCAGCACATGGAACTGTTGCAAAACATATTATGTCATAATGTAGTCAGTCAAGACATTTGAATAAAAAAATATGTCAGTCATTGTTGCTGGCAAAAAATGCATGCAATTTTCTAAGATAATGCATACATATACCAACATTCTTGTTGGCAAATTGAAGTAATACATACAACTTTTAAGATGATGCATTTTTCCAGCTGATACGTCAATAAAATCTGTATTTCAGTCACATAAATAAAAAAAGTGGTTTCCTCACCACATACTAACTTAAGGAACATTTAATGTAGCTGCAGTAGTTGGTATGTGATGTTTAAGGGACAGTGTCAACCCCATTATGTATCAAATTATCACTACTTGTAAAGCAAAAACGCTTTATGATAGGTCACATTCTGTGAAAACTGCTGATGCAGATTTTCTTTTATTTCTGATTCCTTTATTCTTTTTTTTAAAGGGGACAGGACACTTGTGCTAGGTGGCAGCAGTTTGCAATGTATTTAATAATAAAAAAAATTATATATATATATATACAGTATATTATATCTATAGTAGGTTCCACAGTGGGCAATCGGTGTAGCCCTCCCATACCATCGGTCTGTTGTCATCTTTTTCCTCACCATCCCCAGCTGATCACGAATCTGTAAACGAAAGGACTAAAACAACACCCACTTTTCACCCCAGCACCCATTCCACTTTTCTTCCACCACCCTCATCTATGCAGTAGCACCCATACCACCCTTACACCCATGTGTTAAAACCAACCCACAACCCTCACCCCCGTCAAGCACGTATTCCACCCTCCTCCCTCACCCAAATGTTTAAACTACCCCCACACTTAGTCATGAGCTACCATTCATGTCACCCTTCTCCGCTCTCACCCATGTTAAAACCCACTCCCAACCATCACCCATGTACTAACAACTATGCCATGTTTCTCCCTCCTGCATCCATGTTAAAACCAACCCCCAACCCTCACCCATGCACTAGCATCCATGCCATCCTTCTCCCTCTTGCATCCATGTTAAACCAACCTCCAGCCCTTTCCCACCCTCCAGCACCCATTCAACCCTCCTCCCCCTCTCAAATGCTAAAACTACCACATGCTTACTCAGGAAAAATGAAACTCTTGCCTCCAAATGAGCCATACTTAACTGTTCCTTAATAAACAACTCTTATGTGAAAAACTGTCTTTTCAATTGCTTTCTTTTTATGGACAACATTTTGTACAGTCCTCTTCATGGAACCAGTAATTTGAGAGTTGTTGCTATTATGCCATGGTCTGTGTACAACAGAATGTTAAACACATGCTATTGTGGTATGAGACCTATGCTTACAGAATATGTGCTCAACTATGACGTAGGTAAAACTCCAGATGACTCTGTTTCCCGGAAGAGACTTGTAACATGATGCTGCCCACAGAAACATAACAATACAAAATACAGTTTTCCCATAATGTTTTAATCAGTAAGATAAGTTACATATGGATCATTTTGGTTTATGGCTAACATTTCTGTAATTGAAAAAATAATAAACAGCTACCAATTAGAACTCATTATTTTGTCCTCTTTAAATTGAAAAATAGACTGCCCCCGGTCCCAGCCCATATTGATGCACCACAAAGTCACAGAAGGTAAATCCAAAAATATATGTTTGCACTTTAACTATAAATAATATGATACAGAAATGATTGACATGACAGTGTCCCCTTTATGCCAAATTTGGGCCTGTTCCCACTGATGTTAAAATTGCCCTGTATATAAAACGTGTTGACTTTAGACCCTAGCTACAAAGCAGTTTGCCATGAAATGGTGAAAGTTTTGTGGGGTATATAGTCCAAGGTAGTAGACTGAGAAAGGAGAGAGACAACCAAAGTCATCACAGTCTGTAAAAGTTTCCTTTTTGGTGCAGAGAGACTCTGTCCCATACAATATTTACCAGCCACCACCATCTGAGTTGTCATCACCATCAACATCCACAACATCAATCACTTCAGGATCAGTTTGTATACTCTTGTAGGGATACGAAAATCTTGACTTATTAACTTTAATAAAAGTTAACGTGTGTACATTTTCTGGCAGCAACCTATTTCTGGTGTCTGTCACAATATTGCCAGCTGTACTAAACATGCATTCTGAAGAGACACTTGTTGCCAGACAACCAAGATATTTACAGGCTTCATCATACAGTTCTGTCCAAATTGACTTTTTTGATCTCCAGTATTCAAAAGGACATGCATCAATAGGAAGAGGCAGTTCTTGCAGGTAACTGTCTACCATGCTGGGCAGAGACAGCTCAGAAGAGGAATCAGCATAAGCTGGTATGGCAGCAATTTGGGAAAGGTTTTGCCACAGATTTAGCTTGCTACTAAAGGTTGAAGAAGTGGCAGTTGTGGAACAACTACTGTTAATGTTTGGTGACTTTTCTGGTTCTGTATCCCTTTGTGAAGATGAACCTGCATGTTGTGGTGATGACAACCTGAGGGTACTGTGCGTGTCTGTGTTTGACTCCTGTGAGTGCTGCAGCTCATCTAGCAACAGACATTTGTACTGCTCTATATCACCCATTTTTGGAAGATGTATAGCCTTGAATCTGGGATCTAAGAGAGTTGCAAGGATGTAGTGTTTTGATTTCGTCATTGCAACTAATTTGTCATTGGTTTTGAAGCGCTCACTCATTCTCTTTACGAGATTCCCATGATACAGGCAACATGTTGTCTGAGCTTCAGATCTGTCTTTTTCTATTTGTAGATTTAGAACACTAAGATATGTGAAATCAGCATTATGAGTGGGATAACCTGACTCACAGATGCGCCTTCAGAAGACATGTTCCTTGTGGCTGTCTCAAAAGGAGCTAGGATGCAGCACATTGTCGTCATTAATTTCCACTGCAGCACAGATAGCATAATGCCATCTCCAATAATGTAACTGGAGCAATACTCATGAACAGCTTGCTTTTGCTCCAAGAGGTGCTGCAGCATATAAAGCGTTGAGTTCCAATAGTGGAAACATTTTGAATCAGCTTTTGCTGGGGCAGCTTGTGTTTTTTTTTGCAGTTCAGACAATGTCCGTATAGCCTTGGTTGAATGTAAAAAGTGAGTCACAATTTTTTTGCAAACAGCAATCATACCATCCACTTGTATTTCATTGCTGAGAAATCCTGTGACAATTAAATGTAAGCAATGTGCAAAGCAAGAAGCATGCATAAATCCTCCATCCTGTACTGCTTTCAAGATGTTGGCTCCATTGTCACTTACTATGAAGCCACATTTTAGACCGTGAGAATAAACCCATTTATCAAGGAGGTCATTTAGTTCCTGCAAAATGTTTGCAACTGTATGACTTTGCCCAAACTTCTTTATATGCAGCAGCGCCATCTTCTGGAGTGTCTTTGTTTTTGAAGAACCACAAGAAAATGTGACCCAATGAGTGGTAAGGGACATGTAATCTATGTTTTGAGTGCTGGTCCACATATCTGTTGTGACATGAATAACCCTACCCTCTTCAGTTTTAAGTGCAAGCATCACTGTCACTTTTAAAGCCTGATAAATGTTTGGTATTTCAACATAGGAAAAGTACCTTTGATGAGGAACATTGTAACTAGGCTCTGCTAGTTTCAAGAGCTCCCTAAAATCCTCATGATCTACCAAAGAGTATGGGAGAAGGGCTCCAGCTAACAGTTCACCAATTCTGTGATTAAGATGAAGGGTCTTTGGTTGATTTTTAGTAAAGGCATTCTTCCTTTCAAATGCCTGAGACAGTGTTAGCTGTTTATAATATATCCCTGCTGGTTTATTATACACCGTGCTTCGATGGGCAGATGGATGCTGGGATGGTGGACTAGGACTTATACATTCAGTGCCATCACTGGATGTGCAACTGGTACTAATGGTGCTGGCACTGGTGGTAACAGTAATCCTAGGGCTGGCAGTGGTTCTGTCCACATCAAGTTCAGACAATTCAGTATCCATTTCAGATTCCTGACCCTTCTCACGTGCGGTCTGGAAGATGGAGGACATGGGTTTTGGATGATCAAGCAAACCTGAATACTTTTTCAGATGGCATTTAAGAGTGGTAGTGCCAAGGCATGACACAACTTTACCACGGCTTACACTCTGTTTACACAGGGAACAAATTGCTCTGCATGGATCAGTTTTATTGACAGAGAAATAATTCCACACCTCAGATGTGACAGATTTTGTTCGAGTGCTAGGAAGATAGCTAAAGACTGTTTGCATCTTTTCACCTGCCCTAACAGAACCCAGGACATGCTCCTTGGTGCTAGAAGAGTGGGCAGAAGATTATGATGGATTTTCATTGTTGGCCGACACAGAAGTGGTGGATTCAATGGATATGTCCTTTTCATTGCCAACAGTGCTGGATGTATTTGCAAGTGCACTACTTGATTCATTGTCAACAGACTTGCTCATTTCACTTTGTTGAGGAAATAATGATACGTCGCAAGACACAACAGTGTCGGACTGAGACAAAGAGCTACTGTCTGAGTCAGAGAGGGACTCACTGTCACTTGCATTATTACTGCTAGTCACAGGGATTTTAACAGCATGAACGGCATACCTTATGGTGCCTCTCCGTATGACTCCAGCAGCTGC
Source organism: Neoceratodus forsteri (assembly GCA_016271365.2). NCBI lineage: Eukaryota > Metazoa > Chordata > Ceratodontiformes > Ceratodontidae > Neoceratodus > Neoceratodus forsteri. The sequence continues at coordinate 1,618,919,592 of CM057452.1, forward strand.
ACAGGTTTTCTTAAAAGGTCCCCCTTTACCACTCTTCACTGTTGCTCTTTTGCTGTTTGTTGAATTTTTATCATGTGAAACATTTTGGTTATTTCTGCTAGCACCAGGATTACCACTACCACCAACATCTGCTCCAACACCATCATCAGATGCTTCATCTATGTTGGTGTCAGCCATAACAGTACCAGTATACTGCAGTGAACACACCCACACAATTCCTGTGTAAGAAAGCAATGTGATCTGTGATCACTGGCTACAACTCCAAAATTTTATTTTGGCTATGTGACACTGTGATGCAGTGGACTGAAAGTAATTGAAGAATATGATGGTTTGCAACGAAAAGGATCCCAGGTTCAAGGCTTACAGAATGATTCAGCTGCTGGGCATAGGCATACACATAGTAGTCAAGGAGCGCACAGCAGCAGGGTGATGGACTGACCACAAGAGATGGAGTTACACGCACAAATTGAAGAAAGAGATTTTTCTGTCTCTCCTCCAGCAGGGAAATATATTTTTAGGCTTCTGTCATGTATTTAAGGATAATGCCACCACACAACTGGCCACTGGGCTTCACACGGTAACACACACTGGGTAAGGTACAGTGCAGTCAAGGGGCACACAGCAGCAGGGTGATGGGCTGACCACAAGAGACAGAGTTACATACACTAACCGAAGAAAGAGATTTTTCTGTCTCTCCTCCCAACAAGGAAATATATTTTTAGGCTTCTGTCATGTATTTAAGGATAATGCCACCACACAACTGGCCACTGGGCTTCACACGGTAACACACACTGGGAAAGGTACAGTGCAGTCAAGGGGCACACAGCAGCAGGGTGATGGGCTGACCACAAGAGATGGAGTTACATGCACAACCCAAGGAAAGAGATTTTTCTGTCTCTCCTCCCAACAGGGAAATATATTTTTAGGCTTCTGTCATGTTTTTAAGGATAATGCCACCACACAACTGGCCACTGGGCTTCACACAGTAACACACACTGGGAAAGGTACAGTGCAATCAAGGGGTGCACAGCAGCAGGGTGATGGGCTGACCACAAGAGACAGAGTTATACACACAAACCGAAGAAAGAGATGCCACCACAAAACTGGCCACTGGGCTTCACATGGTAACACACACTGGGTAATAGCCAGGAAAGTGCAGTCAAATGGCACAGACAGCAGCAGGGTGACTTGTTGGCCACTTCACAGAAGATGTAATGGAGATTTTTATAGGGAGAAAGTTTACTGAAGCGCCCCCCCCCCGCCAGCACAGTCCTGGCTGAGAGAACCGTGTCTTCCTTCCAGACAATTTTTGGGTGGGACTGGGACCAAATTATTTTTTCCTTTTTGTGGGCTTAGAACATCAAGTTTCACACAATCAGTAAAGTGTTTTCATTTAACCTCTTTTTCCCCCAAATAAAACACCCCTCCCCCAGCCAGGGAGCTCTCCCAAGAGTGCCAGGGCCCACGAGTCACAATTGTGATTTGCAAAGAAAATGTGTTTAATTCAGCAAGCAACTTGAGGTATGTGTGATTGAGCACTAGCACACAGGCAGTCTCCAGGCAGCAGTCTGCAAGTTAACTAATTCCCGACCCGACCCTGAGTCCTCCCGACAGTACTCCCAACCATTGAGCTCCTTTCTCGGTTCTCGCCCTAGTTTCTTTCCTCAGTTCCCAATCCTGAGATTTCAGACTCCCCCCTTCCTTTTCCCCACCTGCCCATTAACTTTTTTTTTAAATTTTCAGGCACATACACACTCGTACAGGACCAGGTTTAATAACAAAAACAGTAGCTCGTGTCATCACACGCACAACTGAATGGAGCACACAGACGCTGCAGCTCCTCCTTCTCCACTACAAGACTGAATGGCAATGGAGCCACAGCTGAGCAGATGACTTCAGCAGGATCCCTCGACTCATGAGACTGACTTGAGTTGCACTACCACCACCACCTGACTGCATAGCAGATGGTCAGGTGGTTGGTACAGTTACACTAGCATGACAAACCGACAACAGCTGCCCCCCCAACAATAACACTGATGGGGGGAAGCGAACTGAGCTGCATTATTCAGCTGGTGCCAAAATCGGGAACAATGGGAATGGGAGGGACACAAAGCAAAAGCACACAGAAGTGAGAAGATCCATGGATGATTCAAACCCTTTTGTGAACCCTGCAGTGTTCGAGTTCTAAATTAGAACTCGAACACTAGGGTTCGAATCTTTCTCGAACTAGTTCTGACAATACTACTTTGGAAGGTACCCCCTCTCTGAGGTTGTCTGCTTCCTTCCACCATTGTAGTGCTTGAAGCAGGGTTTTTGTTACTGGAACCGGTTTTGTCAGTTTGTCTTTTCTTTTGCACCAGTGAGCTCTGAGATGAAACTGTATGTCTGTCATTTAGAACCTGGCTCCCAGGACTGTGCCTGTTGCTGCAGCCATATGTCTCAGGATTTGCAGAAACTGTCTTGCTGGTCATGGCCCATTCAGCTTGAATGAGGCCGTTAACTGCAGAATGCTTTGTACCTTGTCCTGAGGGAGGAAAGCTCTTCCCTGTACTGTGTTCAGTTCTGCTCCTATGAAATGCAGGACTTGTACTGGAGTGAAAATGGATTTCTCCTGATTTACCAGGAATCCTAGAGACTGTAACAGGTTTAATGTTACCTTCAGATCACCATGTACCAGCTGTGGTGAATTTCCTACCACTAGCCAGTCACTGATATAAGGGAAGACTGCTATACCTAACCTTCTTAGGTATGTTACTACCACTGCCAAACACTTTGTAAACACCCTGGGTGCTGAAGTGAGACTGAAAGGCAGAGCTGAGAATTGGTAGTGTCCTGATGGAAGTCTGAACCAGAGGTATTTGCCTTGAGATTCTCTGATTGGGATGTGAAAGTAAGCATCTTTTAGGTCCAGAGATGCCAGTCAATTTCCCTGCTGGATTACTGGCAAAATCATTGCCAACGTGACCATTTTGAACTTTGATTTTATTAGATGCCTGTTCAGAAGTCTGAGGTCTAGAATAGGCCACCACTACTCATTTTTTATTTTGGTGAGGAAGTATCTTGAATAGAAGCCTCTTCCTTTCTGATGAATTGGGACACATTCCGCTGCTCTTAGCTGGAGTAAAATTTGAACCTCCTTCTCCAGGAGTTTTTTCTCTATGAGGGAAGCTGGTTTGAATGCCTTTGTTCTCAAGGGAGGAAAAGACTTGAAACTCAGGGACAAACCCTGACTTACTACTTCCAGGACCCACTTGTCTGTGGCGATGGACTGCCAAGCCTGGAAATAGTAAGCTAGTCTGCCCTCTACTGGTAGAGGGGTGGCAGCCTTGATCATTAAGTCAGGGGTTATGTTTTGCCTGGGGCTGAGCTTGGGTAGTTTGGGAGCCTCTCCAAGAGCCCCTTCTACCTCTAGCCTGAAATACCCAGTCTGTTGTGGGTATTGTTGATACTGAGGGACAGCCTGTGCCTGATAAAAAGGCCTACTATAAGCTGTCCTTCCTCTGCCCCTCCTTCCATATGACCTATAGGAGGAAGAAGGCCTTTCTTTTGAGGAATTACTCTTACAAGTGGTTTTATATTCATCCACCTTCTTCATGTATACTTCAGTCTGTTGACCAAATAAAGAGTGATCCTCCACAGGAAAATCCATGGCTTTAGCCTGGGTATCCTGTGCTAAATTAGTAGCCTTGAGCCATGCCAGCCTTCTAAGGGCTATGGTAAGAGCCATCCATCTGGCAGCATTACCGTTGGCATCTACTTCCATTTGAAACTGGTACTTTGCTGCTTCGAGTCCGAACCTGGCTGTTTTAGCCAAATCATCAGACAGAGGTGAAGGGGCCTTCTCTGCCATGGCCAATACGGACTGCCACAGTGATTTTTGGTACTGTGCTGAGTAAGCTTGGTAGTTAGCCTGTCTTACTGCCAGTGAAGCAGTCAAATAACCTTTCTTTGATATGCTGTCTATTTTTCGAGAGTCCTTCTTAGGTGGGTGAGATGATAAAGGAACCCTTGCCTTCTCACAGGCTGCTTGCTGGACTATCTCCTGATGATCAGGGTGAGAGAAAAGGAATTCAGTCCCTTGTCTGTCCAGTTGTAACTTTTTGTCCACCTTCTTATCCAGAGGTGGAACAGAATTTGAAGTCTGCAGGATTTTAAACAACTCTTTCTTAAAGAACTTGTTTATTGGGAGAATAATTTTCTTTTGGGTGTTAACCCCATCATCTCCATATAGTCAGCCTCTTCTTCATCCTTTATGACCTCTGTGGTAGCCAGGTCAAGGGCATCCACTATTGTGCTTACAAAGGAAAAATTAGAGGAAAAATCCTCTGGTGTGTGGGGAGAGCCAAACTCCTACTCAGGTGAGATCTCTGGTTAAATAGGTGTAACCCCTTGGTGGCGCTATCCCAAGGGCTACTACCCCTGCCTGCTTAACTACTAACAGGTTGAGGGGCCTAGGTCCAAGGGCGGGTGCCTCCACCCAGAGGTCAGGGTTTGCAGTAGTTAAACTAACTTGGTCACAGCCCTCTGGGACACTGTAACCCCCCTTTCTTCCCACTAGTGGCCCACACAATGCATTAGGAATATCTTCACAATGTACACTTACCCCCAGGACTGGCTGTGTCGACTGGACTCTGGGAACCCCCTGTAAAACAAGATGATACAGTGCAAAAACCACAGTACAATACCTTAACATAAACAATACCTCAATCAGTGTAACTTTGCTGAAAACCAACAGATCAGATATTTAAGGAGCTGTAACAAGGAAGGGGAAATCAGGTTAATTAGGTTAAACACTTTAATAATCACAGTACTGTGTGCATATTCAGAGTCCCAAATTGTCACTTTCACTGGGTACCCAGGATGGGGGGGGGCTAGACAGGATCAATGCAGCTGGTTGGGGCCCTGTGATGGAAAAAACACTTGCACAATACCCAATTGTAATCTGGAGCTAGAGGGCTCAGTTCGTGAAGAAATGAAAAAAGCAACAATTAGATGACAAACTTGCAATTCGATAAACAGATGGGAGGAAGCTACCCTGCTTTGTACTCACAAACTCAATGTTGGGAACTGGATAGAAGGCAGATTGTCCTGGATTGCCAGGAGGAGCAGACCATGTGGACAAGGTCCTTGTGACTGGACCCCACTGCAGTTTAGAGCAAATGGATGTAGTCTGGATTAAACTGGGGTTTACTTCCAGCTTCATGCACTCAATTCTCTGTACAAGGGATTTGAAACGCGATTCCCCACAAGCACTACAGACATTTATACGTAAAAGGAAAGTACTATACCAGGCAGGCTGCTTCTCGATCCCGACTGCAATTACTGCACAATACCCGGGAGAACACACAGCAGATTCAGTTCCTGACAGGCCGAGCGCCATTCAGCAATTTCTCCAGTCTTCTACAGGGTGAGCCTAGTTTCTGCTCTTCAGATCTCCTTGATTCTCTTCACAGGTCGGATTCAGTCTGAACAGGTACTTGCACAGGCTGCAGACTGAAACTCAGGACCTTACACACGCTCACCGTGCTAAAACTACACACAGCAAAAGCACATAGCTCCTTTTCTCTTCACTGTCTCACCTCATGTGATCTTTCCAGTAGACAGAGCCGGGCATTTCCTTTGAGTTCCTCCCAGTTCAGTTGGCTGGTTTGGCTGTCACTCACAATCAGACTCCCCCTGTTGGTGCAAAAAAGGTGTCAAAGTCCCAACTACAATTCCCAGAAGCATCGGCCATACAGTACATAGGTGGCTGGCTCCACAATGAGAGTCCAAGTTCTGATTTGCCAGCAGCAGGCTCCATTTCAAAGGTCCCCCCACACTGATTGGTCTAGTTCAGCAGTTCAAAACCAGAATGGAGGGCTAGGCAAACACAGTTCTGACTGCAAAGAAAAGCAGGTTAGACAAACTGTATTTTCGTTATTACTCTAAATGATTTCTGGCAAACAGTTACATCTTTGGAAAGTGCTCACTCTGCCCACTTAGCGACGGCAGAAACGGAGCGATTTGGCAGCAGCTCGAGTGGGACTCAAGCAGGGAAACACATAGTCCCCCCATAGAAACTAATTATGTCTGCAAGCAGACAGCTCTTAAAGAGACAGTACCAGAGGCTCTAAAAGCACTCACAGATAAACAGCTTAAACGCCAAACACCATTCAGGCTTGGAGCATTCAAGCAAGCTCCTGGAAGACTTTTTGGGAACCCCCATTTGTAGGGGGCTACACCCTTCCCGGCCTGGGAAAGCTTGGCATCCACATCAAGCAAATACCCCCATAAGTTTCAATACAACCATATATATTTTCATCAGTATCACATTAGGCTTATACATGTAATCATCAGTCAATATATTACTTTACCGGGAACACATTTATGAAACTTTGTAGTACATCACTCTTTACACAGTATTACACACACATTGTACCATAACTCAGGTTATTACCTCTTGTACATGAAACCTGAAGAGAGGGGGCCCTTCCCTATCAGCTACCTTGGGGCTGGATGGGGCAGGGGCACCATACCTAGAGGGCAACACAAGTAACTTTGAGTTAGCACTTATGTTCAATTTGGGCAATGAGCTCGGGGACACATACACTCCTTTATGGACAACATTGAGAGGCAAGTCCACAGGCCTTCCAGGGGAATCATAACTGAGGTGCACCACAGGCTTTACAGCTCGACCAGTCTTTCTAGGGGGAACTGTTACAGTCTCTGCACTTTGAGCCTCATTTTCAGCATTGTCCTCACTTGTCAGGGGAGTCTCCATGGGGGTAGAGAGGCTAGAACTTGGGGCACTTTCAGCTCCAGGAGTTACAGTCTCTGAGCCCACAACACTTGGCTCACATGGAGAGCTTTCTGACACTGACAGTGAATTGTTGGGGCACTCAACACACTCTTCTTGTTCTGGTATGTCACCAGTCTGTTCCAGTCCATCATTTTCGTTCTCTGAAAGCTCAAACAGTTCAACCATACACAATGATTCCTTATCTTCTGACTTAATGCTTTGCACTTCACTTTCTGGGAGCATTGGCTCCAGGGACAAAGCTGGGGGCTTAGACAGTCCAGAAGGCCCAGCTTCATCTCCAGGATTGACTAGGGGATTGCCCCGAAACAACTGACTCAGTTCGTAAGAAGGGTAGTATTCAAAACCACACTCACTTTCCTCTGACATGGACTGACAGTCATATTCAACTTGGACTTGTGGAGGGGAACACTTTAACTCAGCTTCTGTAGGTACAGAATTTCTTGATTTTTTCTTAGCAGCAGCTCTAGTCACTGGTCCAGAGGGGGCATTTTCTGGGGGCTCAGACTCAATCAAGATTTGTCCAATGGGCAGTAAATGATTTCTATGCATTGTTTTAACATCTTTTGAATTATTCTTAGGCCTTACTTTGTACACAGGCAGATCATCTAGTTTGCCCACCGCAATTTGAGGGAGATGGTGCCATCTGTCAGCAATCTTGTGTTTGCCATGCAGTCCCAGATTTCTTAGCAATACCCGATCTCCCTCCTGGAGTTCCTGTGCTTTCACCTTTTTATCATACCTTTCTTTGTTGGCCAGATTTCTTTTGGCAGCCATGGTTTGAGCCAGTTGGTACGCATGATTTAGCTGGGCCTTTTAACTTTTGCACATACTGTAAATAGTTGTCAGCTCGAACCCCATCAGGAGAGATCCCAAAGCACACATCTACCGGCAGTCGAGCTTCTCTTCCAAACATCAGGCGGTAGGGGAGAACCAGTGGCATCACTTTTGGTGCAGTTGTAGGCATGTACCAGGGTGCTAATTTGTTGGCTCCATCTAGGCTTGTCCTTTGGGTGGAGGGTGCCTAGCATATCTAGCAAGGTGCGGTTGAAATGTTCAGGCTGTGGGTCCCCTGGGGTGGTAGGGTGGTTCTGGACTTCGACTCTCACAGAGAAAGCATCTCTTTGATCAGATGACTTTCAAAGTCTCTCCCTTGATCAGAATGGATTCTTTGTGGAGCCCCATAGTGAACAAAAAAGTTTTCTACAAGTACTTTTGCCACAGTGGATGCCTTCTGATCCTTGGTGGGGAAAGCTTGGGCATATCTCGTAAAATGGTCAGTGACCACCAGCACATTACTAATATTTCTTTGATCTGACTCGAAACTCAGAAAATCAATACAGACCAACTCCATGGGTGCACAGGTGGTGATGTTAACAAGGGGGGGGGCAGCCCTCTGGGGCAAAGCTTTCCTCTGTAAGCAGCGACTACAAGTTTGAATGTGTTGCTCCACATCAGCCCCCATCTTAGGCCAGTAGGATCTGGATCTCACCAAGTCAAGTGTTCTGTCTATACCAAGGTGCCCCATGTGGTTGTGTTAGGGCCTCAACACTGAGTCTCGAAAAGCAGTGGGCAGCACTAGTTGTCATTTGTCTACTTGTCCCCTTCTGTCTACTGTTTCTCTGTATAACAGTCTATTGATCAGTTTCAACTTAGAACCTTCTTTGTATAACAATGCAGTTCTCAAATCGGTGGAACGTAATTTGGACACATCTTTCCCCGCATAGAGGGCTTCTAAAGCTGATTTGATCATGGGATCTCGGGAATGAGCCCACCAAATACTGTCATTGTCCAGCTGAGGCAGTGCACCAATGTCTATTGCAGAAAAGTGGCAATAAGCAGCAGGTATGCGATTCTCAGAAGGTCCCAAACAATCCACCATACAGTCCACTGCGTCCGTGGACATTTGTTCCTCCCTGTCAAACTTCTGGCAGAGTGCTCGAATATCAGGTTCTCACAGTCTGACCCAGTCATTCTGGGGAACAGACCTCCGGGACAGAGCATCAGCATCTATGTGGTTCAGGCCTGCTCTGTATTCAACAGCATAGTCATATGTAGATAATGCAGAAAGTCACCTATGGCTAGTGGCATCCAACTTAGCTGAAGTCTGCACATAGGTCAAAGGATTATTGTCAGTTTTTACTAGTATCTTAGCCCCATACAAGTACTCGTGGAATTGATCAACAATGGCCCACTACAAGGCTAGAAACTCTAACTTGTGTACAGGATAGTTCTTTTCAGAAGGGGTCAGGCTTTTGCTGGCAAAGGCCACTGGTCTCAGGCCATTCTCACGCTCCTGATACAACACAGCCCCCAACCCTTGCAAGCTAGCATCAGTGTGCAGGACATAAGGTTTTGCTGGATCAGCATAGGCCAACACGGGAGCGTAGGTAAGTTGATATATGATCTCATGAAAAGCAGTCTCGCAATCAGGAGTCCAGCGGGCCCCAAATACTTCACTTGGTCAAAAATACACTCTTTCAGTCTCGAGGGTTGCTGACTTTTTGTATTTTTTGTGGGTTGGGGGATACCCTTGAGTCAGGGTAAGTAAAGGGCGGATCACTCTTGAATAGTCCTTGATGAAATGCCGATAATAACCACAGAATCCCAGGAATCTTTGCAGTTCTTTTAGATTTTTGGGCTGTGGCCAGGTGGTCAAGGCCTCAACTTTGCTTGGGTCGGTCTCTATTCCCTCGGTGGATACTATGTGTCCCACATACTTTACTGATGTTTGAAAGAATTGACACTTATCAGTGGACAGTTTAAGGCCAAAGTCTTCCAGTCAGTCCAATACCTTGAATAATCTGCTCTCATGTTCCTCCAGTGAGCTGCCAAACACAATAACATCATCTAGGTATACCAGGCACTCTGGTAAGTTCATGTCCCCCACTGCATGCTCCATCAATCATTGAAAAGTGGCTGGGGCACCTGAAATCCCTTGAGACATCCTCATGAATTCATAGAAGCCAAGCGGACAGATAAAGGCTGTCTTCTCACAGTCCTCTGGGGCCATCGGATCTGGTAGTACCCATCGCGGAGATCCAGCACAGAGAACCACTTGCTCCCATTTAGGCAGTCCAAAGCATCCTGAATGCAGGGCATTGTGTACTGATCAGGGATAATCCGCCGGTTTAAAGTGCGATAATCCACGCACATCCTCACTGTCCCATTCTTTTTTCTCACTACCACAATTGGAAAGCATAGGGGCTTCTAGATTCTTGTATTACACCAGCAGCTAGCATCTCTTGCAGATGCCATCTCACATCATCTATATCAGCAGGTGCCAGACATCGAGACCTCTCACGAAATGGCCTTTCATCATGCAGCCGGATATGGTGCTCAGCTCCTTGCATGCATCCTACGTCCCATTCCTTTAAAGAAAACACCTGGTCTCTCTGGGCAAGCTTCTCACTGATCCTCACTTTCCATTCAGCTGGCAATGGGGAGTCACTGAAAACAAACAAGTCAGGTGTTACTCTGTCATTCTTCCCCGAACTCTTGCTGCTGGGTAGCACTGCAGTGTCTGCACAATGCACATTAGCCAGGGTGCAACCTCTATTTACTCGAATCTCTCTGTCAGACACATTATGAACTTGAACCATTACCCTTCTGGCATAAGCATGGGCTCTAGCAGGCAAAATACTAGGCTTGACCAGCAGTCCCTCTGGCAATTTTCCATCGCCTGGTGCATCCAACGTTAATATTTTATTCTTGATATCCTTTCTGATACGGACCTCTCCCTGTAAGGTACACTGGGCATTTGGTGCCAGGATCAGACACTCAGGATCCTTCTTCCAGACAATTCCACCGGTTCCTCTGGTTCTACTTTTTCAGCATCTCTCTGTGCCTCATAGGCCTTCTTGATCAAGGCTGGAATTCTTAAAGCTCTACTGGTCCTTGACCCCTGTTTTTCATAACACAACTGTGCCAGCCATCCAAACATATGTGCATTAGTCCCAGTTAGTAAAGGAACCCCATCATACAGTCCAGTAGTGGGACACACTAAGGCCAAGGTCTCTATTTGCTCTGCCACCCCAGCCACGGAGGTGGGAAAAGACAGCCACATTCGGATATATCCAGAGTAGGGGTAGACCTTCTCACTTAATCCCCAGACATGCATTCCCTCCAACGGTTGTAAGGGTACATCAGATAAGTGCTTCTGATACCAGTCTTGGAACATAATTGTCACTTGGGAGCCACTGTCTAGTACAGCTCTTGTAGGCACTCCATTCACCTTTACAGTGGTCTCCATGGAGGGACCCACCATTCGGGACCAGTTTGGAGAGGCGGCAGCAGGGGCCTGGGCAACTGACCTTGCCACAAAGGGACATAGGTTAGCATTTTAAGGATCCTCACTGTGATCATTTTGTGTACCTCTCAACCACTGATTTGTCCTCCGAAGCTCTCCTTGTAGCCTATATACAACTTTGTCTGTGTCTTTAGGGGACCTGCATTCTCTCTTCATGTGCCCATCATTCCCACAATTATAGCAAAACATACTTTCTGGAGTTTGAGCTAGCTGAGGCGCCACACTGGGAGCCAGGATGGGGGTACCACTAACTGGACACCTTGGTGCCATCTCTGTCTGTGGTGTGATAAGCATTTGGAGGCATCTCGTCAATTTTCCCACTTCCATGGTCAAGACATCGAGTTTTGAGCTGTTGTCAGCAGGAGATGCCTGGGTGGGTACCCCCACCCCCATATCAGATGCAGTCGGATATAGGTCAGGGCCTGTACTTGCAGGCACGGCCTTCATAAAGGGACTGTTTTTGAATTCCCTGATCTCTCTCAGCAGTTCATCCCATGGTGGCACACCCTCATTGGTCCCCACTTCACAAGGACCTTCCAATGCTGTCACTTGGGCTGCGCTCACCCCAAAATTAGAATCCCCCTCCTCATCTTCAACCCCCCAAAGTTCTTTTATTAAGTCACAATAGTCCAGTGGATTACCCCTTCTGTCTGGGAGCCTTAATTGAAGAAGCTGCAATTTAGAATGCTTTGCATGCTGTAGTAGGTGCTCCAACCTCACACGGTTTAAGTCACTGGCAGCTACCCCACCTTTTCGGTAAGCCTTCTGCAGAGCTCTCTCCAGCCAAGTAACATATGCAGAGAAGAGAGACTTTCCCCAGGCCACTGTTTTGTACCTTGAAATTTCCACATCAAGCTCTCTCCTGACTCAATGTTTCCAAAATTGCCTTCAAGCACAGATAGGTACTTCTGGGCAGATACATCAGGATTTGTGGACCTCAAAAATTTAATGGCCTCTAGGGCAGGACCCCTCAGACTTTCTATGATTCTTTTTCGCTTCTCAGCCTCCACAGACCTGCCATTTAGGTATCAGGGGGGCAACACAATCTATCCAGGTGTCCCAATCATCCTTCCTCTGGGGGGTGGGGAGGGTGCCAGAGAAGATCCTCAACCTTCGGTAAGAGTTGTGACTAATGGCAGGTGCAGAAATAGGAGCCTGCATTGGTTCAGCCACCATAACTGGTACTGGAGTGGGAGAGGGTGTTGGGGAGGAACACCCGCAGGTGGCAAAAATAGTTTCTTTAAGTCCTCCACAGCTTTCCCTTCCCCCAGCAACCATTTAGCAAATTTCTCCTCAAAAGTTTCAGATGGGGGGGGCTCATTCCACCCCGGGTCTTTACTGTCCTTAGTTATCACTCTCCAGGCAGTGAGGGCTCCCTCTGGGGTAATAGTCTGTGGCACTTTGGAGCTATCTATAGGATCCTTAAACTCTACTAGGGCCAGGAAAGTGTGGGTGAGCAGATTAGCATGTTGACCCACCACCACAGGGTTTTGTAAACCCTCCAGCTTGGAAAGTACTCCCTGTACAGTGTCTGTATTGATACCCAGGGGGATGTCCAGGATAAGCATAGCATTTTGGGGGTCAATCTCCTCCCCAGTGCACCACTCCACTAACTGGTGCACAGCCACTTCTGTCGGGGTACCCATTTATTTTCTTTATTTTTTACAGTGGTTCGTAAATGTGGCCGTTAGAGGACACACAATCCCAGCGGTGAGCCTCCAAGATGTAACCCCTTGGTGGTGCTATCCCAAGGGCTACTACCCCTGCTTGCTTAACTACTAACAGGTTGAGGGGCCTATGTCCAATGGCGGGTGCTGCCACCCAGAGGTCAGGGTGCAGTAGTTAAACTAACTTGGTCACAGCCCTCTGGGACACTGTAATCCCCCTTTCTTCCCACTAGTGGCCCACACAATGCATTAGGAATATCTTCACAATGTACACTTACCCCCAGGACTGGCTCTGTTGACTGGACTCTGGGGACCCCCTATAAAACAAGATGATACAATGCAAAAACCACAGTACAATACTTTAACATAAACAAATACCTCAGTCAGTGTAACTTTGCTGAAAACCAACAGATCTGATTTTTAGTTAAGGAGCTGTAACAAGGAAGGGGGAAATCAGGTAAATTAGGTTAAACACATTAATAATCACAGTACTGCGTGCTTATTCAGAGTCCCAAATTGTCACTTTTACTGGGTACCCAGGATGGGGAGGGGGGCTAGCCAGGATCGGTGCAGCTGGTTGGGGCCCTGTGATGGAAAAAACACTTGCACAATACCCAATTGTAATCCGGAGCTGGAGGGCTCAGTTCGTGAAGAAATGAAAAAAGCAACAATTAGATGACACACTTGCAATTCGATAAACAGATGGCAGGGAGCTACCCTGCTTTGTACTTACAAACTCAATGCTGGGAACTGGATGGAAGGCAGATTGTCCTGGATTGCCAGGAGGAGCAGACCATGTGGACAAGGGCCTTGTGACTGGACCCCACTGCAGTTTAGAGCAAATGGATGTAGTCTGGATTAAACTGGGGTTTACTTCCAGCTTCATGCACTCAATTCTCTGTACAGGGAATTTGAAAAGCGATTCCCCACAAGCACTACACACATTTATATGTAAAAGAAAAGTACTTTACCAGGCAGGCTGCTTCTCGATCCCGACTGCAATTACTGCGCAATACCCGGGAGAACACACAGCAGATTCAGTTCCTGACAGACCGAGCACGATTCAACAATTTCTCCAGTCTTCTACAGGGTGAGCCTAGTTTCTGCTCTTCAGATCTCCTTGATTCTCTTCACAGGTCAGATTCAATCCAAACAGGCGCTTGCACAGGCTGCAGACTGAAACTCAGGGCCTTACATGCCCTTACTGTGCTAAAACTATACATAGCAGAAGCACATAGCTCCTTTTCTCTTCACTGTCTCACCTCATGTGATCTTTCCAGTAGACAGAGCCGGGCATTTCCTTTGAGTTCCTCCCAGTTCAGTTGGCTGGTTTGGCTGTCACTCACAATCAGACTCCCCCTGTTGGTGCAAAAAGGTGCCAAAGTCCCAACTACAATTCCCAGAGGCATTGGCCATACAGTACATAGGTGGCTGGCTCCACAATGAGAGTCCAAGTTCTGATTTGCCAGCAGCAGGCTCCATGTCAAAGGTCCTCCCACACTGATTGGTCTAGTTCAGCAGTTCAAAACCAGAATGGAGGGCTAGGCAAACACTGTTCTGACTGCAAAGAAAAGCAGGTTAGACAAACTTTATTTTCATTATTACTCTAAATGACTTCTGGCAAACAGTTACATCTTTGAAAAGTGCTTACTCTGCCCACTTAGCGACGGCAGAAACGGAGCAATTTGGCAGCAGCTCGAGTGGGACTCAAGCAGGGAAACACACAGTCCCCCCATAGAAACTAATTATGTCTGCAAGCAGACAGCTCTTAAAGAGACAGTACCAGAGGCTCTAAAAGCACTCACAGATAAACGGCTTAAACGCCAAACACCATTCAGGCTTGGAGCATTCAAGCAAGCTCCTGGAAAACTTTTTGGGAACCTCCATTTGCAGGGGGGTTACACCGGCTCACCTTCATCAATTTCAGGTAAATCATATTCTTCAAACTCCATCTCTTGAGGTGGGTTTGGTTCAGAGGAAGGAGCAACTGGGATTTGAACTGGTGGAGAGAGGGTTGGAGTAGGTATACAACTCTACAGAGTCTGTATGTCCTTCATGGCATGGGCAATCTCCTCTGATGATGGCAAGCTGTGAGGCACAGATGAAACCTCTTTTGGTTTATCAGCCAGGGGTTCAACATGCTTTGTTTTCTTAGTTTTTTTTGGTGGGAACCAGAGAGTCAGCCAGATCACCCATCCTTTTTACAGTAGTTGTTTCACCCCTTGTCAGGGGTGTTTAAAGAAGAGACATTGGTTTCACCCGCAGACTTGGAGGGTGTGGGCTGGTCAGAACCCATAATACCCTTCTCTAATCTTTTTTGTAGTCTTTCCAGTCTCTTTTCTACTGTTTTCTGTGGGAATGATTTGTAGATATCACAATTTGTTGAAAAATGATAATTCCCCAGGCAGACTACACATAAATCATGCTTGTCTGCTTTTGCAAAAATGTCCCCACACTTCAGGCAGTTTTTAAACCCTGGGGGTCCAGTCTTTCTTAGGTTTTTCTGCCATTGTCAACCAGTGAAGAAAAACAAGAACCGCAATAAAGATTTCACTCCTTTTTTTTTTTTGCAGTTGGTTCAGGAAAGGTTCCGATAATGAATTGAAGGCTTAAGAATCTGAACCAGGTCATCAGTTCACAGAAACCAGGTTAGTGGTTTCAAATACAAAATTTACTTCAAATTAAATAACTAAAATAGTTAAACTAAATAGCAGAATTTAGTAAAATAAAGCTTCCGCACCGGTTACTAAACCCCGGTTCCTCGACAGTTATACCGAACCGTGATAAACTGAGAAATTAAACTAAAACAACACTAAATAATAGTAATAAAGCTAATGTTTAAGGTAAAACCGAGAAAATAAAGGTGGCAGTAAGAATAATAGTGTAAAAGTATAAGAACTACTTATATTCAGTGAAGAACCACAAGTAACGACTGATATGGGAAGTCTCCTGGGCATCTTGACTTGTCCTGGTGGAGAAAGAAATCTGATTAGTAGTACTAAAATATATACAAAATAAAAAAAATAAAGTGATTCCTTAAGAGTGGGAACTGCACTGAAAACGGCTTTCTTCAGTTCTTGGAAACTGATGGCGAACGAGATAAACATCGTAAATAAAACACACAGTTATCGATAATGAACAAAACAAGTAAGATACTATGAAATTTAGAATAATAAACCATAAACCAGTTAGAAGTTGAAGAGAAGACTTCAGGGCAACTGCTTTCTTCAGCTGGAGAAAAAAAAAATCTGATGTTAGAGTGCAAGGGTGAGCGTGACCACACGACAGAGTTTGAATTTCATTGTAAGTTTCATAATTAGCATAAAATTCTTAAAGCTCTGGGACGGTCCATCCTGGGGAATTATGCAGTTGTTAAGCATAAATGAGGGATTCCTGGGGTTTGAAGCCATAATAATTTCTAATTTATTTGGCCTTTTATTTAAGGTTTTGGGCAACACATAATGCAGGACTCAGTACATAAAGTTGCGGTCTGATACCTGCAATTTACACCAAGTTCTTGTCAGTTTGCCTTTGCCAAGAGGCAGAAAATGAGTTCAATTTTTTTCTTAGCCTGTGGATTCCCTAGGTCTCTCTGCAATGCCAATTTAGAGAGATTGTAGTAGGAAACTGAAAGCGATTCCCCAAATCAGCAAAAAATAGTAGAAAAGTAAGATCCCAGTAATAAAAATGTTTCTAATCTCCTAAAAACTGCCAAAGGTCAAATTGCAGCATCTTGTACGGGAAATGAATAATGAATAAAATAACAAACAGAAATGGAAAGTGAAACTGCTTCCGTTACTGCATAGCAGGACTTAAAAACACAGGATCCCTTACTAAATTGAGGCAAGTAAGTGATAAATTTAGCAAAAAACAGTTAAGTGATAAATTTAGCAAAAACAGATAAAAATTAGAAAAAGGTAGTCAAAAGATGATCTCCCGATTTCCAGGAAGCAAAATGGGAGCTGGATGGATCAGTGTTTAAAATTAAAATACCTTAACTAATGCAGAGTATAATAGAATATATTTATAGACTTTTAAAAACTAACTGAACATTTATTTAAAATGACCAAGTAACTGGAGATCCAGTTGTACTGGAGCTTGACTCAAGGTGACCGTTCTCTCCAGGCAGAGAAACAAATAAGACCGGAAGGTGGCTGAAGAGTTTTTCAAACCTCTATCCTGAATTCCTAATTCTGCTAATTAGAATAGGGTTCTGTCTCTGGGGTATCTGTTTCGTAGGAGATGATGCTTAGAGTGTATCCACTGAGTGAGGGATTCCTGGGGTTAGAATATGTGAATAGGGGAAGGTTGGGGGGGGGATTAAATCAAAAAGCATTTTTCTGTGGTGAGCCAACCATGGACTATGCAAATGAGACTGTATTATCTGCTAACAACCAGATTTGCCCATCTGCTAGTTATTATTTGTCTGACAGTGGGATATTGAGAAGTAAATCAAGCTTGAGCCTACCAAGTAATGCTACTGTCTCCATTTTTGAGAAAAATGTATGAAAGAAACTTGCAGAAACTTTTTGAAAGCGATCACAAACCAAGGTACTTCTGTTGTTTCATGTAAGAACTGGCAGTATACATCTTTTCAACAAAACAAGTCCTTGGTAATCAAAAAGGCCAATAAGCGTGGGGCTATCGTCCTGAT
Source organism: Neoceratodus forsteri (assembly GCA_016271365.2). Lineage (NCBI taxonomy): Eukaryota > Metazoa > Chordata > Ceratodontiformes > Ceratodontidae > Neoceratodus > Neoceratodus forsteri. Next base: position 1,618,937,018 of record CM057452.1, read on the forward strand.
GGGCACTGAGAAGTATGACTTGGAAGTGAAGAGACAGTTGGCAAATCAAGCTTTTTGTAAATTACTTTCTAGTGATCCAACTGTGGAATTTAAGAGAAAGATTGACTGTTTATTGCACAAATCACTAATACAGAATTTGATTTAACAGGAGGCTTGAATTTCTGTCAGTGGTGCTCCCTATTCAAGCTACCCTCTATTGCCTCTTGAAGATGCACAAAAACCTGAGCGACCCACCAGGCCAACCCATCGTTGCCAACACTAGGTCCTTCACAGAGCCTTTGGCTCAATTCATTGATACACATATCAAAAATGTGACTTGTTCTACACCTATGTACAGTATATCAAAGATACTAGTGACATTTTATGCACACTCAGAAATGTGTGTGTCATGGAGGACTAGCTATTAGTCACTTTTGACATGCACTGTCTTTACGTAAATATCCAAGCTAGATGATCATTAATGCTCTTGGTGATGTATTTTATTTATTTACACCCCGGTTCTTTGACTGTAGCTTCATCAGGGTGTACCCTGATGAAGACTACGGTCGAAGTGCTGGGCTGCATTGTAGTTACTAGAGCACGCTACCTGTTCTAGTGTATGGGTTTGTTGTTCTGGTCACAATAAAGACATTGAGCTGAAGCTCTTCTCTTGGTGTATCCTGTTCCATATACACTGCTCTCCTCTTCTAGAGTGCCTGGCTTCTTTTGGTTCTTATAGCTTTAAGACCTCTGTATAAAATTAGGACACCTTGAGATGACGTCTGCCTTGGTAAAGTACTCAAATTAGGCACAAAACATTGGTGGTTTGGGGAACCTTGCTGTTGTAGCAGTATGTGGTGTATTTTATAAAAGTTTCTGTTAATCTGCACCAAAACTGGTTACTAGTGATCTTTACCATACCAGGTAGCCATGCTTTCTGCAAAGCTCTAGAACAAAGAATTGCTGTATACTTGTTTAAGCACAGCACTATCGGCCAACCATGTGCTGCATCATCAGGCTTGCACTGTTGTCATGGCTGGGGTACCTAGCGAAGCACCAGGAGCTCCCTGTTAATATCTAAGGGTTTTATACTGGTACCAGTGGGGAGAGAGTAGTGGTCACCAGTACAGTTGGGCAAAAATGAAAGTACTGTCCATTTGGGTTTGGGGGCAGGCTACTGTATTTTGGGCTGAGCCAGGAAGGGCACAGAAGCACAGCCCCGGGTAACGGTATTTGACTTTGCCTAGAAGGGCAAGTGAAAAGCAGCCTTGCTACTGCAGGCTGAAACTGGAAGGGCACAGAAAAACAGTTGAAACTGTACATAATACTTAATCACCTAACCCCTTTTTTCTTAGGCCTTGCAGTGACCCTTATTCATTTTGTTGTAATCAAGGTCTGAACACTTATTGATTTCGTTTATAGGTTGTATGATTTGTGAGGATTGTCACTGCGCTGAGTTGTTTCATGGGTAGGTTAATCCTATGGGAAGGTGGTGAGGTATGGCAAACCAAGTGGTAGCATATACTTACACCAAGCCCACTCAAACCTTTCTCTGGGAGGAGTCACCACACTATTTCCTTCTCACTTGGATACGACCCCCCAAAATTAGAGTATAATAGACCCAGGTCCCTAATTCTTGTTGAGCCCAAAAAGCAGGGGTGGCTACCACAATATCAGTGGTGACCTGGAGGTATCAGATACACTGCACTGAGCTCCAGTAGGTTGATGTATTCCTTTCTCTTTGCTGGACCCCAAAACCCTCTCATTGTTTTGTCTGAGATTTGCTCCCAAACCTAAGAAGGAGGCATCTGTGATAAAGCACTAATGTGTGCAGGGCTGGCTGAGAATGACTTCCTTGCAGTACTTGTTGTCACCACTGGAGGGTGCATACAAGCCTCTCCTGCATTGTGATCAGGGCAGTTTGGGTTTTCCTGAGCTGAGATCGGTACTCTTAGGTGCCACTGTACATTTATCTATGACAATTACACCTCCCTGTCATCAAGCAGGGCCAGGCCACTAAGAACAATATAAATCTTAAATATTCATTTTATTGCAAGCAGCTCGAGAATTAAAACACCTTATGTGTACGACCCAAATCCTCTCATTTGAGGTCATCTTGGTTTGATGGCGAGCTCAAGGCAATGAAGATTAAGGATTGGAAGAATGGACTGCTGCTGGTGGAGGTCTGGGTGGGAGGAGGACAAACTGGCCCTGCGTACCCACTGTCGTGAGTACCAGGGGGCAATCAACCATAAAAAGGCAGAGTTTCCTGTCTAGGATGAAGTACTGACCGGCAATGCTTTTTCATACTGTTGACAGGCTACTGCATCCTACCTGTCTACAGTCAAAAGAGTTTTTTTTCTACCACCTTATGTGAGGGGTTCACTCGGTTCTGCGCTGATAGGGTGTCCTCCATCCAGCAGAGTATTCTCCCAATGGGCCACGTCATGACCCACAGTGATAATCTTGGACATGATGGAAGCACTCCACCTCTTTGGTAGAGTTTAGATCAGTGGAGGAGGCCATGGTCATTCAGGTTGCTTCTCAGCTAAAGCACACGTACTGTGAACTGGACCCTGTTCTGACATGTTTTTTATGGGATGTGTCGGTTCAGTTGGCCCAGTGTTCGCCATGATTGTTCAGTGTTCGTTAGCCGAGGGGGTCTTTCCAGATTCCTCGAAAGAGGCACTGGTGACACCCCTTCTGAAGAAATCTTCGCTCGACCCAGATGTTCTGGCGAACTATCATCCCATCTCCAACCTTCCCTTTTTGGGTAAAGTTGTACAGAAGAGCGTGGCGCTGCAGCTTGAAGAGCATCTCATGACCTTTGCCATCTATGAGCCCTTCCAGTCTGGGTTTTGAGCAAGGCATAGCACAGAAACAGTGTTAGTTCAGGTGCACAATGACCTTCTTAGGGTGAGAGGTAGAGAAGACATGTCTATTCTGATTCTTCTAGATCTGTCCTCGGCCTTCGACACTGTAGACCACAATGTGGTGTTCAGTTGTCTCAGAGTGTACTGTGAACTCTCTGGCATTGTCATCTGCTGGTTTGAGTCCTACCTCACAGGCAGGAAGCAACAGGTAGTGATGGAGACTTTTTCTTCCTCCCCAGTGCCCTTGCCATGTGGTGTACCCCAGGGTTTGATCCTGTCACTGTTGCTGTTTGCAGTGTATATGCTGCCCCCAGTGGAGCTCATTGGGAAGTACAATGTGGGTTTTCACTTCTGTGCAGATGATACCCAGTTGTACTTATCCTTTGCCTCTGGAACATCTGATGCTGTGGAAGTGCTAAATAATTGCCTGTCCGGAATTAATGACTGGATGTCTTCTAGCTGGTTGTGACTCAATCCCAATAAGACAGAGGTCTTAGTAGTGGAACCAGGCTGTCAGTGTGAGAGAGGAGTGCCTCTGGTTTGGCAACAAGTCTTTTTCTTAGGACTACACCATTAAATGGCCTCCTCTAGGGTACAAGATCTTGGCGTGTTCCTGGATGACAGATTGACATTTGAGCCTCAGATGTCATCCGTGGTTCGTAGTGGTTTTTAACATCTCAGGAACATTGCCAAGATTACATCCCTAGTTCTGCCGATGACCTCCCTACTTTGGTTCATGCCTTCATCACGTCCAGGATTGATTACTTCAATGCTCTGTACTTCAGGGACTCTGGAGGTACCCTCTGCAGACTGTAGCTAGTGTAGAATGTGGCTGCCAGGATGTTGACGGACCTTCCCAGGTCTTGTCGCATTACTCCGGTGCTGCATGAACTGCACTGGCAGCTGATCAGGTGGAGGGTTATCTTCAAGGTGGGATTACTCACCTTTAAGGCTCTACATGGACTTGGCACCAGTTATCTGTCCAACCAACTGCCTCAAAGGATGCCGAGAACGAGGAGCACTTGGATGACAGTGGGCTCAAGGAGGGTTAGAGCGGTCAGGCAGAGGCACATCCCAGATCCTATTCCACTCAAGAACTCATACGCCACACTGACAAATGAGGACAACCAAATAGAGGTACCCAGAGAAGTGGAAGGAAAAGATGTGGAGGTTAGCCAAGGAGGTGACCTCAGCAGGGAAAGCAGTGGACCCCAGAGGAGGAGGAAGTGAATCCTGGTGGGGGACTCCATCATAAGAGGGATCCAGCTAGGAACACAGGAGGGGGAGGACAGGGAGGTGAGGTGCCTACCAGGTGCCACGGCATGGAGGGATGGAAGGAAGATCCTGGGGATCACTGGGAAGGCAAGACGGAGGATGAGCTGGATGTCATTATCCACCTAGGTACTAATGACCTAGCAAATGGGGAGCCAAAGGAAGTTCAGGAAGAGTTTAGGAAACTGGGGAGGGGTCTCATGCAAGTAGCTACTTCTGTCACTTTCTCAGAAGTACTACCTGTGAGAGGCAAGGGAGAGCATAGGAGTGCATGCACCAGGAACTTTAACTCATGGTTGAAGAACTGGTGCTGTGAGGAAGGGTTTGGATTCATTGGTGACTGGGGACCCACCTGGAGGGATGGAGGTTTGTTCAAGCCTGATGGCCTGCATCCATCCTGGAGGGAATCAACACTCAATGATAAGTTTAAATGCTACATTGACAAGCATTTAAACTAGCAAGGAGTGGCAGGCCAGCAAGGAGGGTACCTACTTGCTCACCCCCACAGCTAGCAGTGGAACCAGTGAACCAGAGGAGTGGCTATTCTGCAAAGCAGTGTGCAAAGATGGAGATTATTGCCCAAGACATGGATAAGCAGAAAGGGGCAAAATTCAGCAGAAGGGCAGACAGCAAGGAGAACCAGGGATAAATGACAACCAAGGAAGGGGCTGGAGTAGAACAGTGAAACAGTCTAGGGAGGTCAAATCATGGAAAGCCATGTGCAAATGTCAGGAGCTTTAGCAACAAGATGGAAGATATGGAGGCTGTCATGGTGCAGTCAGACCTGGACATTGTGGCCATCACTGAAACCTGGTGTAATGATAACCACGACTGGGAGATGGCCATACCTGGCTACAACATATTCAGAAGAGACAGAGCAGGCAGGAAGAGAGGAGGAATGGCACTGTATGTGAAAAATGACATAAGGGCCACAGAGATCCAGGAGGAACAAAATGGGGGAGAGATACTGTGGGTTAAGCTGGAAAGGAAAATGGGGACAGCCATCCGCACAGGTGTGGTCTATAGACCACCAGCCCAGGAGGAAGAAACAGATAGGGAGTTGATGCTAGCCATCCAAAGGATGGCAGACAAGGGTGAGGTAGTACTGGTTGAGACTTCAATATTCCAGACGTGGACTGGAGCATCCCAGCAGCAGCATCAACTAGGAGCAGATTTATCCTGGACTTCCTTCAGGGTGCCTCCTCAAGCAACTGGTCATGGAACCAACTCGGCAGAAGGCAATACTGGACCTTGTGCTCACAAACAGGGACAGTGTGATAGGGGTAACAGTGGGGGAGCACCTGGGAAACAGTGACCACCAGTCATTGTGGTTTGAAATCACAGAAAGAGCAGAACCAAACCACACAAAAACACGTATCCTGGATTTTAGGGGGCAGACTTTGGGAAAATGGGGAGATACTTGAAAGAGGCATTAAGGGGAATAGGACAGGAATCAGGGGTTGAGGAACAGTGGGCAGTATTTAAAATGGGGATTACAAGAACAACAGAATTATGTATTAAGCAGGTTAGCAAGAGGAAAAGGAAGAGGAGACCATTATGGTTTTCCAAAGAGGTAGCAAAGAAAGTGAAAGCCAAAAAGATTGCATTCAGGCAATACAAAAAGACACAGGCAGCAGGGGACAGGGAGAAGTACCAGGAGAAGCAAAGGGAGGCAGGGAGGTCAGTAAGGGAAGCCAAAGCTCAGACAGAAGAGCACATTGTAAAATCAGTGGGTAGAGGGGACAAAACCTTTTACAGGTACATAAGTGAAAAAAGAAAGACAAAGGGAGGGATAGTGAGACTGAAGGGGGAGGATGGGAGCCGCTTGGAGGATGACAACAGTAAAGCTGACATATTTAACAGGTATTTCTGCTCAGTCTTTACTGAGGAAGAGGAGGTAATGGGTCTAAAGGGAGTACAAGGGTGAGAATGGTGCAGAATGGACACAAGTCCTTTTACGAGAAAAGGTCCTGAAGGAACTGGAAGTAATAAGAGTTGATAAAGCAATGGGGCCAGATGGGGTGCACCACAGGGTCCTTAAAGAACTAAGAGAGGTGGTGGCTGAACCTCTGGCTATCCTGTTTAGCTGATCACTGGAAACAGGGGAGGTACCCAAAGACTGGAGGACAGCAGACGTAGTCCCCTTATACAAAAGTGGGAACAAAGAGGAAGCAGGGAACTACAGACCAGTCAGCCTCACCTCGGTAGTGGGGAAGATCATGGAAGCACTACTGAAGGAGAGATTGGTGGAACATCTGGTTGTCAATGGACTACAGGACCCAAGGCAGCATGGTTTCACCAGGGGGAGGTCATGTCAGACCAACCTTGTTGAATTTTTTGACTGGGTGACTAGGGAGGTGGATCAGGGAGGCAGTGGACATGGCCTATCTGGACTTCAGCAAGGCCTTGACACTGTGCCACATAGAAGACTATATACAAACTGGGGAATATGGGTGTGGGCAGGACAGTAGTGTGGTGGGTAGGTAACTGGCTGGGTGGCAGGACACAGAGGGTGGTGGTAAATGGCTGTCACTCCACAGAGGGAAGAGTGACCAGTGGGGTACCACAGGGATCAGTGCTGGGACCGGTCCTATTCAACATCTTCATCAGTGACATCGTGCAGGACCTAGAAGGCAGAATTTCACTGTTCGCTGATGACACGAAGCTCTGTAACAGAGTAGACACACCAGTGGGTGTAGACAGAATGAGGAGCGACCTGCAGAAACTTGAAGAATGGTCAGGAGTTTGGCAGTTGAAATTCAATGCAAAGAAGTGCAAGATAATGCATATGGGGCACAAAAACCCTGGCACAATATATCAGTTGGGGGGGTGAGGATATAGCATGCACCAAGCAGGAAAGGGATCTTGGGGTTATCATCTCTGATGACCTCAAGGTAGGAAACAGTGTGACAAGGCAGCAGGTAAAGCAAATAGGATGCTGGGATGTATAGGCAGGGGCATCACCAGCAGGAAAAGGGAGGTCATAATTCCGCTATACAAGACACTAGTGAGGCCCCACCTGGAGTACAGTGTACAGTTCTGAGACCATACCTATGTAAGGACATAGACAGGGTAGAGAAGGTTCAGAAGAGGGCAACAAAGATGGTGCATGGATTGCATCACAAGTCCTATGAAGACAGGTTGAAGGAACTGAACATGTACTCCTGGAGGAGAGGAGGGAGAGGATATTATAGAGACATACAAGTATCTTACAGGGAGGAACAGGGTGCAGGAAACACTATTTTAAGCGAAAAGATGTTCCAGGACTAGAGGGCATGGGATGAAGTTGGAGGAGGACGATTCAGAGGAAACATGAGAAAGAATTTCTTCACAGAACGGGTGGTGGACAAGTGGAACACCCTGCCAGAGGAAGTGGTGGGGGCTGAAACAATCAAGGATTTAAGAATGCATGGGATAGACATAAAGGAATTCTGGAGGTCAGGGGTAAGGGGCAACAGACTTCTAGGAAAACAAACTGAACTTACAAGCTCAAATGGGCAGACTGGGTGGGCCACAGGCCCCTATCTGCCGACACTGTCTATGTATCTATGTAACCACCTAACGCTGGCCACTCCGGTCCGCTCCCTCCGCTCCTTGGCTAGGGGCCTCCTGACAATTCCATGGATGAGACTGAAAACATCTGGTGACAGAGCATTTAATATCACCACTCCCGTCCTTTGTAAAATTTTTTTTCACCATATGTCAGGGAGGCCCCTCCTGTCGAGGTCTCTAAGAGCCGTCTCAAGGCCCACCTCTTTTCATGGGCCTTCCTGGATGTTGAGAATTGATTCTGTAATTTATTTTATTCTAATAATTGATTTTAGTTTGGCTTTCTTGTTTTTGTTGGGTTAATTAAGCATTTAGTTTTAGTATTATGATTTTATATGTATTCATATGTGGTTTTGCTAATTATATTTCTGTATCGTTTTAGCATGTTTCAATTGTAAGGCACCTAGATCCTCCGGAAATGGGCACCATAGAAATAAAATTTGCCTTGCCTTGCCTTGCCAAGCATCTAAGTTGAGATAGGTCAATTATTATTGCATAGCAATTATATTGCACATTACTCTTTGGTCCTACTCCATCAGCATGCAGCCATATTCAGATTCATTGCATTACTTACTTGTATTTTAACTTTCTTGGCATGGTAAAAAGCCTTAGTTTAATAGTTCCATCTGGAATTCAAATGTGAAGACTCCCACTTAAATGTGCTCTCAAAAAATTCAATATGTATAAGTATATTATTAGCATGAGTATAGCTCCAGAATTTACCTTATCTTTAGTGATCACTCACTGTCCATTAGGTCAACATATCTTGGAGAGCCAGTGTATTTCCAGTTGAATATGCAGACTTACAAACCCAGACAAATGATCCATATAAAGGTCGAGGGCTTATGTGATATCGGCAAACGCCTAAAAGCGTTTACCATTATCACTCAGTCAGAGTCCTGAAAACATTTTCGCACTTGAAAACCCCGCGCCAGGACAACAGTGCCAGGACACTATTTTACTGCTTTCTGCTTCACATCCCCATCACAGGGGCTTCACCCCCTCAGATCCCCTACTTTGTTGTTTGGGCTGGCAGAATAAAATTGCACCAGCTCCTGGACCTGAACCTGGTACCTCTCCCACCACATCCACTTGCCAACCCTTGATGCCATGACACAGCTTGGCCATCCACCGCAGCGCCACCCCTACAGCCTCCCACCCCTCCCAGCCTACGCCACCGTGCTCTCCCCACCCCCGCGTGCATAGCGACATCCTGTCACTCAATTCACTCACAGCCTCATCCAGCTGCCCTACCTCCATTATCACCATCGCCATGAGGGATTGCGCTGGGAAAGAGTCGCCGTAACAGACGGTGCCCTTCCTCATGCACCCACCTCATGGGTTACCAAAGATCAATACACCTCTCTCAAAATCACAGGTACTTCAGCAATGCTGTGGACATATAGTTTACAGTGACCAAAGCATTTTGCCACACACATATACATTTTTAAAGGGCAACAAATACTCTCCTCTTCAGTCCACCTCTCTTGCACAGTGATTAAGATAATTAAGAAAATCCTGATCTGAGATCAGTACTCTTTCAGTTACCACTGTGCATTTCACATATGCAGCCTTGCCCATGGTACCACAGGGGTTGTGACTGACAGGAGGCTTAGCACTCTTGGAAAATTTTGTGCAGACATTTGTGTCACAGTTTGGAAAGAGACTGCACACTGCACCAGTGTCTGGATCTTCTCTTAAGGGAGATAGGCCCTTGCTTGCACTCTGTGCTCGTATGAAGTACAAGTTTTGTCTGAGTTTCAGATTGGATTTCTCTAAATTCAGGATGAAACCCAACTTTGTCATCAGGGGCATAGTTTGTTTCCTTGATGATAGGGCCTGTTCCATGGTTAGAAGCACTATAATATTTTTTGGTACTAGGAACTGGAACCCTTAGGCTGTTTAGGGCTAAACACGACTCCACCATAGTCATTGTGATCAGAGTGTAAAATGCAGTTCAGGCTATGGTTCCCAAAACACAGTGCAGGAACCAAGAACAACATGTGTTTAACAAATTATAACTTTATACTTATAAAACAATAACTATAAAGTTTAAACATGGGAGCAATGGCCTGGGGTCATCCCTCTCTTCAGTAGAAACTGGGTTGGAACACTAGGAGGCTCGAGAACAGCACAGTGCATACAGCATCCTTTGTAAAACAATCAAGCATTAGCAGGGAGAATGCACATGCTTGGCTGAGCAGTTCTAATGTTGCGTGAAAGGTTGATCTTTCACAAAACAAACGTATGTGAAAATGGAGGGGGACAGAGTAAAGCGACAGCAACCAACCTGGAAATTGGAAAACAATTACTTGTTCAATCCACAAGATGGCACTTTGTGCAAAGAAATTGCAGAATGTGTAAACCTGTTTGTTGAAAAAAATTTTTTTTTTAGTGTAATCCAGCTATCAGAGACAGGGATTACTAGTTAACCACCTGTATTATGTTTTGCGCTAAAAGGTTTGCACTTCAGGGGTTAAAGTTTAGCCCATGTTTTCAGAATGCCAAGAATGTGTTTCCTAGTGTTTGCAATGTTTTCTGTCTATGATGGAATACTCTCTTTGCACTACACATTTGTACTCATTGTCAAGAAACCTTTCCCAGGTGTTATTCCAGCCCACTAGGAACTATAAAGGGGATCCCAGTCCTGCCAAAAGCAGTTCTGGTGAAGGTACACTCAAAGTTTCAGCATGAGAGCCCTCAGGGTTCTGAGCACTTCAAGTGCACTTCTCCTGCTGCAGTCAGATGGAGGGGACCGATGGGCTCAGGATAGTGCCAGGGTCCTGGGTCTGGAGTGGTACTGGCTCCTTCCTGTGTGGAACTCTGGAAGCTTAGTTCCCTCCCAGTGTCCAATGTTGGAGACAAAGGGGACCTGCTGGTGGATGTCTCTCAAGGAGGGCTATCTGATGGTTTTTGCAGTTTTCATCCCATCACACCTGCAAGAAGTGAAATGAGAACCTGTTCATGGTGGAGACTTCATGGAAGATTCAGACCTGCTGGTTGACACAGAGTATCTGTACCCAAGGGTAAAGGGAAGAATGTGGCGAGCCATGGTAAGCCTCTGTAGCTTTGACTGCAAGGCACTGGACACTGATTCCCCAGGGGGGCAATGGGCTAGGTGCAGTGGCTGGCATTTGTTTACCTCAAATCCGCTGTGTCCAGTTAGCCACTCTATTCTTCTAGAAGGGTATACCCCTCCTGTTTTAGCCTCTGCCAAGGCACCAAGTAAAAAATGTGCCTAACAAGGCTGGGTACACACTGGGTCCCGCTTTCACACTTGCGACTCTGCAGGGATAGACCCTACTGGTACCCCATCAAGTGAGCACTACCAGAATAGCACCGCACTATATAGTGCTAGTCTGGTAAGCACTCACACGGACAGTGAGAGGGGGATTTACAGCACTTGCTGTAAGTGCTTCCCTGGTCACTGTCTGTGGTGCTGGACAGAGACAAGGGCACCAGGATCCAGGTAGCTGGCCAAGCTGCTCCCATGGCATGGAGGGCTGGTGCACAGAGCAACTTAGTCAGTGGCATTGGAGACCAGGGTTCTAATCCTGGTCTCCAGACATTTTATACACATTGGGACTTTTTTTTTTTCACAAGAGGTCATGGAAATGGTATTCCATGGCCCCAGAAATTTAACTTGCTCCATGATCTGCTCCCCCCCCAGAGTAGGGATCCTTTAGTCTGGGGGTGTGCGGGGGGGCAGGGCAGAGTCCCCGGAAAAGAAAAATTGCCATTGTTTTTGCCACATGTGCCATGCTGGTGCTATTCTTGTAGGCACTCTTTGGACCCAGTGCCAACCCTATGTACAAGGTGGTCCTGCATAATTTCATAAGTTACATGTTATATTAAAATTTGGTATTTGAACATTGCATATACATAATGGGTGGGGTATTCAGACTGTGCCAGGCTGTGCGCAAGCCTGGGCGCAGCGCAACTGAGATGTGCCAGGGCGGTGACAGGGTGATATTCAACGGTGCTGCACCATGGCTCAGCACCGTTGAATATCGCTCTGTGGCCACCCACATTGTTCATGGCACAGTGGCACTGCACCGGTGCAAGTGGCCAGAGAGGGGCAGGAGGATGCGCTAGCACAAGTACCGTTGCGCTAGGTGCATCAACTGTGATATTTAAAGGTGCACATGCAAATGGGGCCATAATGCATGCAAGGTGCAAATTGGGCCATTTGCATGTCATTTTGGCTCCATTTGCATGCAGGTGCGCCCATTCCCGGCGACTTGCACCTGGCGCCCTGCCAGGCTGCAGCCATCAGGGACCTACACCCCCTGCACAAGCAGCAAAGTGCCCCACTGCCTGATTGCAGGCAAATGTATAACAATAAAATGTCCCATATCCCTGGTGGTCCAGTGGACCGTTTCCAGCCCTATCGCGGGCATATGTATGAAAATAAAACGTCCTATATGCCTGGTGGTCCAGTGGACCGCTGGCAGCCTGATCACATGCATATGTGTGAGCAATAAGACACAATGGGGTGTGCATTAGACAGTTCTAATGCATGGCTAGGGGGATGTAGTGAGGCACGAGGCCACAGGCCGAGTGTGTCCAGTCCCTTAGCCATGCATTAGAACTGTCTGATGCACATCCCTGGAGTGGCTTATTGCACTTATAAAATGGGCCTGTGTATTCTAAATGGGGGTTCTAGTTTTAGCTGTGCATTAGATGCATCTAATGCACAACTAACAAGCAATCAGATTGCTTGAAATCCTTTGCCCATTTTATAAATAATAATAAAACGTCCTATATCCCTGGTGGTCCAGTGGACCGCTGGCAGCCCGATCGTGAGCATATGCATAATAATAATACAATGTCTTATATCCCTGGAGGTCCAGTGGACCGCTCGCAGCTCGATTGCAGGCAGAAGTCTAAAGAAAGATTAAACTCATCCCTGCTGGTTCAGCGGTACTCCCCTCCACCCTCCACTGGGCCCGCTACCCGCTCCCCAGTCAGTGGTGGATGGCAGCTCCCACCTGCAAGCCACCCAGCCGCCGCCTACTGACTGCATACAGTACAGCTGTACACCCATTGATCTACAGCGTGCCAATGGGCATGCAGATCGTATTGTACCACATTGTCCAGATATGTGAATGGATTCATTCATTACTTGAACTGTGTAGGCACGGTACGGTTCATATCGCCCACTGCCCACGCCAGGACCAATGGGCAACAGCTGTACCTGTACGAGTCAGTGGGGGGCGGCCGGGCAGCTTATGGGTGGGAGCTGCTGACCGGGCGGAGCGGGGTGGGGGGCTCAGTGGGAGGGTGGGGGGACCACTGACCACCAGGGATGGGATTTAATCTTCCTTAGACTCTGCCTGTGATCGGCTGTGAGTGGTCCACTGGACCACCAGGGATATAGGATATTTTATTATTATACATATGCCCACGATCAGGCTGCCAGCAGTCCACTGGACCACCAGGGATATAGGACATTTTATCATTATGCATATACCCACGATCAGGCTGCCAGCGGTCCACTGGACCACCAGGGATATGGGACTGTTTATTTCCTACTTCTGCCCGCGATTGGGCATGGGGGCGCTACCCGACGGAGGGTGCTGCCAGAGCTCGGGTGGCCACCCACAGCTGGCAGCTGACGTGTTGCGCCCTGCAATACGGCAGCTCACCTGTGGGTGGCCAGCTGTTGCTCCTTTAATTTCTTTGGAACAACTGTATGTGGCACATGTAGGGGTTGTGCCTGCATGGGCTCCGTACATCCCGGGCTGAATATCGGGGATGTGTGGGGAAGTGTCATGGGCATGCCCCCCACTCTTGCGCTACGCCGTACTGATGCACCCTGGAGTATCAGGATTTGCAACGACTTCCTCTTTTGAATATCGCGATGGGGCGGAACCCTTCTGAATATCCCACCCAAAATGTACAAGTGGGTAGATACTAAACATAAGAAACTAATTACTTTAGTACATCAAATATACATAACCTTCTCCATTCGCTCAGGATATGTTAAATATATATGCTGCTGAGTGTCTGAACCTGTGGCTGGCTTGTTGGGGATGATTACAGAAATACTGATTTAAAATATCATATATTACTGCTGCTGTTGATGATGACTAATGGGCCCTAGGTGGAGTATCAATTGGGGCTTGGATTGATTATCCTGTCATTATTAACCAAATATGTGTGCATAATTAATGTTGGAGTTTTGCAAGCAATGCTTGCCTGAAGTGTCATGCCCTGTGTCCTGTGTTATCACTAAAAAAGGATACAGAGTTAAACTGCAACTCCAACTGACCTGTGGCCTTCCCTGGGTCTTGGGAATGGACTGGGGTCCAGAGAAACCACAGAGAAGTCAGAAAAATATATATCAATCTTCTAAATAAACACTAATGCAGAGTATTGAACAAATAACTGATTAAACAATAATAAATAAAAACAGGGAAAAACCCATCTGGAGACTGGAGCTGACTTTGGGGTGTCTGCTGTCTTCAGTGGAGAAACAAATCTGACATTAGGGCTAGAGTGGGAATATCATCACAGTGCAGAGTCTGAATCTTCGTACCAAGTTCCATAATTAGCACAAGATATTATCTCAGGGCATCACCCTATGCCAGGAAGATGATGCTTGTTGCAAAGCATCAGTGAGGGACTGCTGGTATCAGAAGAAACAACATTATAAAGCTGAGTAATTTTTGCTTCAGACAACAGGAATGCAGCAATGATGCCTTACAAGTGCAGACTCACTGGCAGCATCTTGGGTAGATGGGTCTACAACCTATTCAGGAAAAGGATTCTGCATGGCAGCAGTTCCAAAACTGGTGCCCCTCCTGGACTGTATGCCCAGGTAATATTGTGAAAGTGTGCACTGCTTTCCAGGTAGCTGCTTTACAAATATCTAAAAGGGGGATGCCCCTTGCAGCTGTCACAGAGGTACAGATGTCCTTTGTGGAATAAGCCTGGAGGCCTTTGGGAGGTGTTTTACTAACTTTTTCATAACAGAACTGCATGAGGGAGACTATCCAACAAGAGCTAGTTCTCTTAGCTGCTGGTGTATATCTTTGCTAGCCTATCCACAGGTAACAAAAAGCTGTGTAGTCTGGGACCTGACATCTCTTATCCGCTCCATGTAGTGACCTAGTGTCCTTTTTACATTCAGAGAGTGCAATTTCTGCTCACCTGTACTGGAATATTCAGGGCAGAGCACAGGAAGGTTAAGTAACTGGCTCAACTGAAATTCTGACACCACCTTAGGTAGAAACTTCCTATTGATCTGAAGGATGACCTTATCCATTTGAAGATTATATAGTTTTGCTCTGTACAGAGAGCTTGAAGTTTACTTATCCTTCTTGCAGATGTTATAGCTAATCAGGGCGCAGAACAGGGTATAGACAATGACTGATCAGCAAATCACAATAAATACATAATTCAAACAAAAATAATTTTTAAAAATAGCCTATGACAGCAGCTGGGTAAAGCAAAACTACGGGAGATACAAAATCCAAAAGGGTTCCCTAAATAGATGTGCCTTCAGGCTTTGCTTAAAAGCCTCCAACGGAGAACATTTGCCTCCAAGACCATGGAAGCAAATTCCACAGGGCTGTCCCAGCTACCTCAAATACATGATCACCTGATGTTTTAAGCCAGGCCCTGGGAATTGCTAGGAGGCCCTCCTCAAAGGAGCGGAGGGAGCACTGAGAGAGGTGAGGAGTTTGGAGGTTACTCAAGTAGCCAGGACCCAGACTATACAGGGATTTGTAGATGAGAAAACCCACATTGGAGGGGATTCTCCACTTCACCAGGCACCAGTGCAGATTACTCAGGACTGGGGTCACATGACAGGACCTTGGAAGGGCCATCGGCAACCTAGCCACTGCATTCTGCACTAGCTTCAGGTTATTCAGGACCCCTTCACTAACCCTGATGTAAACAGCATTGCAGTAGTCAAATCTGGATGTTACAAAAGCATGCACCAGTGAGGGTAGGTCATCCAGTGGGATTAAGACTTTGATCTGGGTGATATTCTTCCAGTGGTAAAAACCTCTCCAGACAACAGATGACACATAAACCTCAAGTGTCAATCTGTCTTCAAGGTTAATGTCCAGATTTTTCACCCTAGCTACTTAGTAGCATCCAACTCTTGCCCAATTAGTCTATGGACATACAAACATATGAAATGTGCCAGCAGATAAAGGCCTAGAGGTCTATCAAGTCTGCTCGAATGTGCAGCTAGCACCCCTTATTCTGCAGCTGCCCCTCCCTTCCACCCTTCTCCTTCATTGACCCTCCCACTTGCCCTGTCCCATCTCCTTTTGAAGCAGTCCACTGTTTTACTGGATACCACTTCTGCAGGTAACGCATTCCACCCAGCCACCACCCTCTCTGTAAAAAACTGTCTCCTCATCTCCCTCCGGAACCTTTCTCCCTCCAGTCTCATATCATAGCCCCTGGTGTCCTTCACCTCCCTTACTTTGAACTGCCCCTCTGTACCTGTCTTGTTTATTCCTTTCATGTACTTAAAGGTATCAATCATGTCCCCCCATCCCTCCTCTCCTCCAGCGAGTACATGTTCAACTCCCTCAGCCTCCTCTTGTATGATAAGTCCCCCAGTCCCTTGATCATCTTTGTCACCCTGCGCTGCACCCCCCCAGTAACTTAATGTCCCTCTTCAGATATGGGCACCAGTACTGCACGCAGTACTCCAGGTGCGGTCTAACTAATGACCTATACAGTGACAGAATCACCTCCTCCCTCCTCGAGGATATACCCCTTGCAATACAACCCAGCAGTTTGTTGGCCTTTGCAGCTGCCTTCCTACATTGTGCTGAGTTGTTTATTGACCCTGTAATGAGAACCCCCAGATCCTTCTCCTCCTCTGTCTGGGCCAGCTGCACTCCCCCCAACTGGTAACTCCTCCCTCGGGTTCTTCATCCCAAAATGCAGCACCTTGCACTTTTTGGCATTAAACCCTAGTTGCAGGTGTCTGACCAGGTTTCAAGCTTTGCCAGATCATCCTGCAACCCCTGCCATCCCCCTAGGTCATCCACCACTGCTCCTACCTTGGTATCATCAGCAAACAGACTGATCTTCCTCTTGATGTCCAATGATATGCCTGCAATGAATACCCCAAACAACACTGGTCCCAACACTGAGCACTGTGGAACACCGCTCGTCACTGACCTTGGGTGTGAGAGCTCCCAACCCACCACCACCCTCTGTTGCCTTCCCTGAAGCCAGTTCCTTATCCATCTCACCAGCTTTGCACCCACCCCGTGCCTTCTAACTTACTTCCCAGCCTTCCATGCGGCACCAAGTCGAATGCCTTACTGAAGTCCAGATACAGGACATTCACTGCATGGCCCCTGTCCAGTTGCTTAATTACCCAGTAATAGAACTCCACCAGGTTGGTTTGGCAGGATCTTCCACATATGAAGCCATACTATCTACTGTCCTGTAGTCCTTTGGCCTCCAGGAGGGCCACCAGCCTCTCCTTCAGGATAGTCTCCATTAGTTTACCCATGATTGATGTGAGGCTCACTGGTCTGTAGTTTCCCGGTTCATCCTTGAGGCTACTCTTGTGGAGGGGCAAAACGTGAGCCATCCTCCTGTCCTGAGGTACACACCCCAAATGTAGTGAGGCATTAAATAGGTCTGCCAAAGGCCCTACAAGGACCTCTGCCAGCTCCTTCAGTACCCTGGGGTGGATGCCATCTGGGCCTGGTGCCTTGTCCACCCTCAGTGCCTTCAAACCCTCCCGAACTCTGCCCTCCATGATTTCCCCATCTGTCACCCCCTCCCCACCTGTTTCTGCCATTCCCCCCCTTGGGTGTCACCCCCCCTCTTCTCTTTAGTAAATACTGAGCAGAAGTAATCATTTAGTGCCTCTGCCTTATCACCTGCTTCCACCCAACCCCCCTCCTTCCTAATCCTTACTATGTGGTCCTTATAGCTCCCTTTTCTCCCTGATGTACCCTAAAGTCCTTCTCCCCCTTCTTAATGCCTTGTGCCAGCCTGAGTTCCGTAGATTCCTTGGCTCCCATTACTGCCCTTGTCACCTCCTTCGATTCTGTCAAGTACTCCTCCCTGTCCTCCTCCTCCCTGTTTTTTTGTACCTCCTTACCTTTTCCATGACCTCCTTGCTCAGCTAGCTTGGTTTCTTAGCCCTAGCCTTCTTGCTCTGGGCCTTGCAGCAGGTTTTGGTTGCCTCCACTATCCCCAGCTTTATGAGCTCCCACCTCTAGTTAGTGTCCATACTAGATTGAATTCTGGCCAGGTACCCTTTTACCACTTCCCCCATCCTCCCAAAGTCGGCCCTCCTGAAGTCCAGCACTCCTGTGCCGGATTCCACTCCTTCCTTGCCCATATCCAACGTGAACCATACTGAGTGGTGGTCACTCCCTGACAGCGATTCCTCCACTGTAAATTCTCTCACAAAGTTCCCATTTGCCAGCACAAGGTCAAGGGTATTCTCTAACCTGGTTGGTTCACTGACCATTTGCAGCAGGAAGCTATCCTGGAAGGCATCCAGCAATACCTGCTCCCTTCTGTTTCTGGTTGTTGGGGTACTCCAGTCCACTCCTGGCATGTTAATGTCCCCCACAATCACCACACTACCCTTCTCACAGGTCTTCCTGATCTGTCCCGCTAGTTCCCTGTCTAACTCCTCCGTCTGAGATGGCAGCCTGTACACCACTCCCATTCTGAGAATCCTATTCTTGGAATCCTGGATTTGCATCCAAAGTGACTCCGTCTTTTCCTCCTCCCCTTCCTCCATACACACTTCAGTCCTTCCTTCACATATAGTGCCACACCCTCCTTTCCCAATCACTCTGTCCCTAGAAATAACTTGACCCTGGTACAGACAGGTCCCAGTCATTGTATTGGGTGGCCCATGTTTCTGTGATGGCTGCAATGTCCACCTCTCCCTCTGCCATGAGCACCTGTAACTCTGCAGTTTTCCTTCCAAGGCTCCTAGCATTAAGGGGTAACCACTTTCCACCCCCCCCTCCCATCCTGCCCTCCTTTACTAGCATCACCAATAGTACTTGCCATTTGTCCTTTGTCACTGTTATGGGGGTTAAGCTCATATGGTTTCCCAACCTACGGTCTCTGCATGTCTCTTGCCCAACTGCCACCCCCCGCTCCTAGTTTAAATTCCCAGCTTCCTCTATGTACTCCTCCATCCTCTGTTTCAACACTTTCTATTCTTCCTCCCTCAAGTGTAGTCTGTCCTTGGCATAGAGTCTACTGTCCTCCCGGGTCCCCCCCCCCCCAGCAGCCCATACCCTTTAGCACAACACCAGGTTCTTAGCCATCCATTAAATTCCTCTATTCTCAGCTTTGTTGTGCTTGCCTTGGGCACTGGAAGTATCTCCGAAAAAGTTATTGATCTTCCTGCCCCTCACATAATTGTTCTAGTTCCTCAAACCTTCTCTGGACTATATCTACTGTCTTGTCAGCCAGATTGTTCATCCCAAGATGTATAATTAAATGAAGCTTGTCCCTACCCCTTCTAGCATATTTCAGAACAGACTGTCCCACCCTTTCCGCTGTCGTTCCTGGCATGGCTTCCACCCAAATGCGGCTATGCCTCTCCCCCTTACTATACCACCTGACTCCTCTTAGTTGAAAACTGGAAGATTTTACCAGATGACTCCAGCAGAAGGGAAGCTTGTCAGCACGGCAGTACACTGTAACAGCCTTGTAGGACTGTTCCACCAAGAATACTAGTGAAATATAGTTAGTTTTAGCATATACTAAAAAATAGGTTAGTGAGGACCTGGATTCTAGTCTTGGGCTAGGTAGGAGCTGCCAGATAGGTAAAGGGTGGCCGTTGTAGTAAAATAAAAAGCAGAATCAGTGACTAAAATAGATAATTAAATAAATAATAAGCATGTTAAATAGTATAGCTATCAGTTTCAGCATGAACACATTATTAATCGATGTAGGAGGATGCAGCGGGGGTATGGGAAAGACTACCTAGCCCAGGCTTCCTTAACCACATGCAGTTTTATGCTAATTTTTTAATGACTGGCAATTGTTTACATAAAGTGATAGTAATTTTATAAAGGAAAATGATAGTTTTAATCACTGGTGGCCCGATTGCCCTGGCTACCGTAACATTGCCCTGGTGGTCCAGTGGTTTGATTTGGTCTGCCTGGGTTGTCTTAC
This sequence comes from Neoceratodus forsteri, assembly GCA_016271365.2. Lineage (NCBI taxonomy): Eukaryota > Metazoa > Chordata > Ceratodontiformes > Ceratodontidae > Neoceratodus > Neoceratodus forsteri. The sequence goes on from CM057452.1 coordinate 1,618,956,838, forward strand.
AGTAATTTAAAGGGAGGGCTTTAAGCCTGAGGTTTGATGGGCAGAGCAACAATGTCATTCCCCCATCAGGCTTAAAAGGTCACGCATCCTGGGGCCCATCCAGGATTCGTTTTTCGCTGCAGCCGGAGGCGCCGCTACTCCTGCCTCTCTCATGTTGCTTTGGCCTGTTTTTTCCTTTTCTCATCTCTGGCGGCACCTCTGGCTGCTGGCTCCACTCCATTTTCCTTCTAGTCTTGCTGCTCGCTCCCTCCTGCTTCTGCTGGAGTGCTGCCCCCCCTTTCAGCCCAGGTGTTCGTTTTCAGCCTCAGTGTGGTTGGTCCCTTGTGTACCTCCCTCTTGTTCTCCTTCAGTGTTCCCTGTTCTCCCTCTTTTGTACCTCATGTTGCCCCCAGTGACCTGTGTTTTATGGGTCCATCCTAAAAATTGTCTGTGGAACCCGCTCACCGGAGAGTCCTTCCTGAATCCGCTGCATCTCAAGCCTGCCATCCATGTCTGCTGCTGAAGCTACGAGTGGTGCTCGTTCCCAGCCTGGCCAGTCCCCCTGTGCAGCCACAGAATGCCCTGACCCTGTGTGACCCTTTTTTTAGCACCCTGCAGGACCTGGAATGGCTGAGAAGGTGCAGCGTTGGGAGCCTTCTGTGCTTTGTTTAGTACCGCTGGGTAAGTTCATCGAACCACAACAATAAAAAAATAAAATAAATAAATAACAAAATAGGGGTGCTCATGTCAGACCTAGGGAGTCGACCACGTGGGGCCCAGGGGAACAGCCAGTAATTTCTGAGGAGCTGCCAGGGGTGTCGGGCATCATTTTGGCCACCAGGAGGCAGGATGACTGTTTCTCTTGGGGGCAATCCTCCATCTTTCAGATGGAGATCCAAATATTTGTTTCTTGTCTCGGGACACCAGGGGCAGACCGTTATACATGTTTGCATCACTGGCCCAGGGACTAGATGCCCTCTGGTCCAATATTTCTTTTTATTTACATTGTCTACTGCTCAGTGTCTGGGCTGTGTGTGTTTCGCACTCTGTACTTCTCGGATCATTCATGCATACTCCGTTCTACCAATGGTTCTCGTCTGCATATCTGTTTTATCTGCTTCTAATCTCAGACATGTGGCTGGCATATGCTCTGTGCTAATATGTATTTCCCACTTTTTGTGCCCATTGGAGTTTGCCCCTCTGGAGCTCCTGGATATTGTTTTCTTATATGGTATGCAACTATATCTTATGCTTTTCCATTCATTTTGCAGCATTATGGACTCTAGGCTAGTTTACCCTGCCACTACATCCCCTTCCTTCATTCCTCCCTCTGGTGGGTGCTCTCCCTCCTTTGTCCCATGCTCCGTTGATGCCATCAGCTCCACATACTCAATCCTGTGGTTCACCATGACTCCTGCAATTCTCATTCAGTACTGGCCATTCAGAATTTGCTCCAGTCTAGGAATACGGGCTATGTTTCTTTTGCATACGCTTGTGCCTCCTCATCAAGCTCTCCCTACTGCAGTTTTCATCCCGTATTGGCTGGGTCCTATGCAACCCCTTTGACCTCCCTCCCTCCCATCCTGTCCTGGCCCTCAAAGCTTCCCTCCAACCGTGGCTTCCCTCCTTCACCGTGCCTTGTCCATCTCATACCTCACTTTCCTGTTCTGGCCTTAACAGCTTCCATCCATCATCATCTTCTTGGCCCTCATCGTCCTTCATCCTTTCATTCTTTGCTTTCACTGTGCCCAGCCTCCATAGCTTTGGCCCATCATTGTACCTCCTCCATTTCCTAAAATTTTACCTGCCCCATAGCCCTCTCAGGTCCACGATACCTCGCCTCAACCTGCTCATATCTTTCAGTCGCTCACTCAGTATGCTTCGGCTGCCTCCATCTGGCCTGCATTCGATATTTCTTTTGGGCATCCCTATCATTCATCATATGCCACCTCCTCAACCTGTGGCCCTCCTGCAGCATGTAACAGGTTCATGACTCTGGTCATCATTCACCACTTCTTATCTCATCCCAGCCATCAAAGATTCAAATGCCTTCTTGGCCTTGAAGTCTGCCTTCTTTTGAGGAGCCTACTTACTCCTATTACCTTCATACAAGTTCATTTTCTAGTTCATTCCTGTCTCCTCTTCTCACATTCTGTACTGGTCCTCAAGGATTCACTCCAATTGAGGCCTGCAATTGATATTTATTTTGGGGCGTACCTATCATGACTCCTATGCCACCTCATCAACCAGTGGCCATCCTGCCACATGTATCGAGTTCATTACTCCAGTCATCATTCACTCATCCTTGCCTCAAGGTTTATCTATTTACATTGCTTACTCAAGCTTTCCTATCATTGAATACCAAGTTACCTCATCGACCACAACATCAGAGTCTAATCATTCACATCGCATAATCATGCCTTATTGGCCTCAGTATCTACTTACTCGTCTTCACTCACCCAACCCCCACATGGGTCTCCTCCTTCCCCTTGACTACTTGAGCATACCCATATTGGGTCAATGCTACCTCATGTTCCTTCTTTGATCTGTGCTTTCTTTTGGGGGTTTTACCTATCCTGCCATCATCTTCCCTACTCATATCCTTCTTTAGCATCATACGTCCTTAAATCAAAACATCTGGATACCCCTTGCTCCTCTGACTTCTACATGAATCTACTCCTTCCCATCAAATACTCGAGCATACCCTTCTTGGGTCCCTGCTGCCTCATGTTCCTCTGTCATCATCCTCCCTACTTATATCCCTTGTTAATGAACCATTCTCTTGATCGACATACATCCTCAAATCAAACGTCGCCAGCTTGGAGGGAAGGTGACCTAGGCAATGGATCCCCAGAGGTTTCCTCCTTAAAGGGTTTTTTTCCTCTCCTCCATGCCAATGGTTATAATATTAGTTAGTTAGTGCTTTCTTCAGGTTAGTTAGTTAGGTTCCACTGTTGGATGGAGGCGAATGGTGGCCCCGGCTTTCTCCTCTCTCCTTAGGAAGTCAGCCCTTATCATCTTTTCAGAATTTATTCATCATCCTTGCCTCTTCGACACGCAACATCTTTGGGTCTTCTTTTTGGGCTTCTTCCTAACCCACCTTTAGCTGACGCAGTCATTCCCGTGGCACCTGTAGGGGAACCCTCCTCTGGGGTTCCTTGCATTGTACCCCTACAGGGTGGTATATCCCATGGATAGAGAGGTGTAAAGCCACAAAGTAAATCAAGTTACACAAACATCTCATATCTCATCCGGTTGCATGAGCACATTGAATGGGAGGGCTTTAAGCCTGAGGTTCAATGGACAGAGCAACAACGTCACTCCCCCATTGGGCTTAAAAGGTCACGCATTCTGGAGCCCATCCAGGATTAATTTGTTGTTGCCCACCATCCACCCCTCCTCCTCCTCTAGTGGCTCGTCTCTCTTACCCATGGGCTTCTTCCTAACCTACCTCTACAGGGTGGTATATCTCATGGATAGAGAGGCGCAAAGCCATAAAGTAAATCAAGTTACACAAGCATCTCATATGTCATCCGGTTGCGTAAGCACATCTAATGTATTTTTATATATATGAATTGTTTCTGTGGTAAAAATAAAAGAAAGCTGCTCCATACCTCTCAACCTCTTGCCTCATGAATCAGGGACAAGGCTTAAAAAAAATCAGGGACAAAGACCCCAAATCAGGGACATATCTTAACCAATACTATTCACTCACAAAGCTGATAGAATAAAGGCATTTGTGTTAAGATGCATTTTCTGAAGAACAACAAGTCTGTAACTTGAATGTTTGACATTATTTTGTGTTATTAATCCCCACTGTTCTGTCACAAAAACATAAATTTTATGAGGGACAGAGGAAAATTTTGAGGCCAAATCATGGACATCCCTGAAAATCAGGGACAGTTGAGAGGTATGAGCTGCTCTGTTGTAAATATAAAAATGCAGAGTGGCAGCTGCATGTGCCGTGTGCGCCTAAGAGAGGAGTGGGGAGTGTGAGTAGCAGATAGTCGGCTCCACAGCAGAGCACAGCGCACTCAGTAAGGGAATCCCCAGGTTTGCTTCAGGGCAGCCACTCCTCTACTGTGACTCCAGTTGCACGTCAGACTTTGGCCTTCTGTTTAGTGTACTGCCTTGTGATAGTGTGAGAGGGAGATGCAGCAAAGGCGCTCCTCTCGCATGCAGGATCAACCAGATAGTATTTTCCCTTCTTAGATGTGCAGGCGGGTGGTGAGTGCCTGCAGTCTCCAGGGGAAAAGTGTATGTGCTGGAGGGCTAGTGGGTGGTGTGTGTGCCTGCAGTCTCCAGGGAGAGTATATTCAGGTGGTGTGCCCTGCTGGGAAAAGAGAAGAAAAAAGTATCTAATCAAACTGAAATTCCTGTTTATTAGTTCATAAATTTATGCAAAGGTGTGTTGTGCCATTTGTGGCTGTACAAGCTATTTTCTTCACATTTTCAGTAGAAATTACCTTCTTTTTTCACCAATCCAAGTGTCAGTGTTCTTGAATATACAGCCAGTGTCTAAAATTCATGCAGGTATCCAGGTAAGTCCAGTGCAACATTTCCTACCCTTGATAGGTCTTAGCTACACCAGTTGGGGAGGTTAAAGTACTGTACTCAGGTAGTACCCAACTGGAGAAGTGTTGTCAGAGGAAAGGGACAAAGAATCCTATGGTGTCACCCACTACTGTGTGGAATGGTCCCAGCTGTGACCACATGGTAATGCAGTGGGGGTGTCCCCTCGTCATCATAGCACCTTTGAGACAGGTTTTTCACACAGCAGTACCAGTCTGCCTTTCGGCTGTCAGAGTTTATACGCCAACCTATTCTGTGACTGGGTCCCTGTGACATTTGAATATTTAAACTACTTTTCTCACCTAGCAATCAATTCTGAAAAAAGGCTATTTTGCTGTTCCAAAGTGACTGTGTCTCTGTGTTACACATTTTGAACTGAAATGATATTTTTTATATATTTATTTAAAATTGACTGTGCAGTACAACTAGAGTCCACAGTTTATATACAGTTATCTGACTCAAGTGCTGCTCCCCCCTCCAGTTGTAACATTTAGGTTAATCCTGCATGGAGAAACTGGTGCACCAAGCTGCTATTTGAGCTCCTTTAACGCAGCAGCGCAATGAAATTCAGCAAAACATTTGACCCTACCTTTTTGTCACTATAAAAGATTCCAGACATCTTCTAGTTTTATTTGGTGGTAAAATGTTCTAGTTCTGTCAAAATGTGAGTGTTTTGTAAATGTTTTTAGTTTTTTTCTCAAGTAAAAAACATGTCCACCATACTTGGCTTAGCGATAGTATTGTATACCTGGCAGGGAATAGGATCGAGAAATAAAGAAAAACTCACAGCGTACAGCACAGGAGATACCTAGAAAAGTACATTTGATAGGCATGCTAATATTTTTATTAACTGTAGCTGAAACTAGCTTTTTGGAAAAACATTTTTCATTGCACTGCTGCTTTAAGCGATTTTGGTTGTGAGGGAGCTGAAGTTACCTATTTCTTCTGTAAGAAACAACATTACTATAGTAAGTATGTTTTTCTTCTGGGCTGTGTGCGTGGAAACTTCTTGATGTTTTCAGTTGTGGAATTTAACTGAAGAACTAAACTCTGACCCACCACTTCCAGGACCCACTTGTCTGTGGTAATGCTTTGCTACTCCTGGAAGTTGTGGGCAAGGCACCCTCCCACTGGCAAAGAGTCTATGGCAACCTGGACAGAATAGTGTCTCTTGTGGCTTGAGGCTTGAGCTTGCCTTTGTTTGACAACTCTCCTGCTTCTACCCCAGGCAGTGCCTCTTTACATTGGGTACTCATAATGTGAGTAGGGTCTTTTTTTAAATAATATTTATTTATTCATTTAATAAATTTCTTCTTTCAGAAAAATGCATGAAAATGCGCAAATGACATTTCACTGCTTATTCACTTATGAGCACTAACAAATGGCACATACGAAAGCGTATCCAACAAGATATCTCATTACCGTTCTCTCCACGGCACAACAGAATTATTGGCACTCAGTCTCTCAATGAGAAGGTAGATACAGTGCAACTTACCACTTCTGAAAAATTAGATGACACGAACAAAAAGATAATAAAACGTATTTACATATGTGTGAAACTGCAGTTCCAAAACAGTATATGACGGAATTATCAAGCACCAGTTAAGACTTATAGATTTAGATGAGAGAGTGCTAACATCAAAAGAGTAAAAAATCAAAACAAAAAAATAACGACATTAATGAAATTATGTAATAGGGTCGATAAAAATCTACTTGATTCCTGCGCCGGCTTGGTGGTGCTGAGGGGTTGAGGCACTGGATGTTACACCTTGTGCTACACTGGCAATCTGGGTTTGGGAATGAGCCTGGGTTGTCGAGGGTCATGGGGTGGGAGGCTGGGGGATGGACTGAGCTGCCATATGGCAACTCTCCCCAGCCATGACCACTGCAAGGATGCCCCCAGGCGAAGGCCTGGAGGTAGTGCAGATGGGAGTGACTAGACTAGGCTGGGTGCCATAGGTCGCTGCATGCACATGCCTCCACACACGTGTGAGCAACCATGGCAAGAAGAGGGGAAGAAAAATGGAAAATGGAGCTGCCAGGCTCCATGATGGCAAGGCTGCACCCATACTGGCTCTCCCAGAGTCTAGATGTTGGCTTCCGGGGGAGGGGGGGAAATTCGACGCTCCCCTCTCTCTGCCTTGCCATGGGGGGGGTAACTCATGGGGGATCTTCTGGGAGGAGCTGGTATGGGGAAGCTGGAGCTGGAGAGTGAGCCCCTCTGAGGGAGGGGCCAGAGCTGCCTGCCAGACCCGCGAGGAGAGATGAAAACCTAAATAAATAAAAAAAAGAAATCTACTCGATTCCTAAAAAAAAAATTATATAATTTATCTGACATGCAGACTATTATCTGGAACTTTACTTGTACAGTAAGTTACATAAAATAAGTAACAGAGAAAATCACCTTTCAGGCTAACAGTAGTCTATTCTCGATCATGTTCGTACTATTTTGTCATTAACATTTTAGCAATCTGTTTTAAATCAAAGCACAGTTTAAATAAGAGAAAGAAAATAAAGTATATAACTGTTAATATTGCCTAATACTGCATTAAACAAAGCACAAACCATATCCTTCATCCTCTTTTTTATACAACGAAACCTTGAATTTCTTGATGTGTGCTCTCAAACAAATATTATGGTACTCATTTAGTTAGTTAGCTAGTAGTTTATCGACTGACACATAGGTCATTACAAATACAAAATGTAAAATCTTTACAAAATACAAGCAATAAACCACGGCAGTGTGTGGGTTATGCTGGGATTTACCCATGCCTGCTGTGGTTTGGTCAAGAGCCCAGCTCAGCAGTCATGGAAATGGAGGGAGACGTTGCAAGTGTGCAGCAAGCAGCAGTTATTGACTGTTGATAGTACAACTTAAAGTGATTTTTTTTAAACCTAAGTCAGTTACTGAGGGAAACAGTCAACAACTTTACCACTGTTTGCATGGGGACAGAGAGAAACATATAGCGGGGCTGTACTGTACTGCAAGCATCAGGTGAGCAGGGTGCCAGTGCCAAGCTGGCAACTGAAAAATATGTGAGGTACTAAAAAAATGGAAAAAAAAAAACTGGTTGTGTCACAGAAAGCTGACTGAGGGTTTCTTTTGGGAAAGTTAAGGACTTGTTTGAATCTCCAGCTCTACCGCTTTTGCATTGCAGTTAAGAGGGAAATTACATATATATTTTTTTATTTATTTATTGAAATTTCGGATAACACCTTTGAGAACAAACTCATTTCATAGGTTCCACATCAGACGAACAATACATATTGGGAAAGTATGAGATGGAGAACAAACAAAACAAGGAATTATACAAGACATTACAAGAGTGTTCCAGTACATGTGGCATTGTACAATGTATGCCATGGTGCATATTTGAATAAAACCTGGAATTCAAAGGGTCATATTAGAGGGGGTGGGGTCTTATGAAATTACCATTTACAGGAAAATGAGAACAGACTCAGCCTAATATCTAATAATTAACAAGGCAAGGGATGGCATCGGCCCAGGGGCCTCATCAGAAGTCAGAAGGTATGGGACAAAGCATTTTAAAGGGAACAAGAGAGCTTAGGAGATATAACGGGGGGAGGGGGATGGGGGAAGCCATAGAGGGGTGAGGGGAAAGAGTGGAAGGGATCAAGAGGAAATGTGAAGGAGAATGATTAGCAACTTAGAACAGTTATTTACATGCTGAGAGCAGTTATGCATAAGGTCAGAATAACCTAAGGTTAGAATAAGTGCTGGTCACAAGAAGGAAGGTTATTGGAAGCAGTCACAACTGGCATCAGCAACTAGCCATTGCTTAAGTTTAACCTTAAAGGAGCCCAAGGTGGATACTGAAGTGATGTCATGGTGCATCGAGTTCATCCATAGCGGGACACGGTAGGCAAAGGACCTTTGTCCCAGAGAAGTGCGACAGTGGGGTATATTAAAAATCTGGCTAGTAGAGCTTCTGGTGCAATGATGGTTGATAGTGGGGGTAATAAGCTTTTGCACTCCTGGGGGCATTTTGCCCCTACCGGGTCATAATGTTGCATGCTTAATGGAGTACAGCACTATGGTAAACCCGGACTTGTGCACTCCCCGAGTTGGACCCCCTCAGGTTGAGAATCTTTAGTAGAGAGGGGTTTGGGGGACAGCCCCCATAACAGGGGAGGTGTGGGGTGAGCTCCCACAGAACAAAGACATATGTCTCATGGCATAAAGGCAGCACAATTGTGTTATCGGTATTATGTCTTACAATGAACGTACTCCCCATGCCCATTTTGCCTAAGCTTATTTTTTTGGCCAGTAAACATGTTTGGTACATGAGTCTACCTTTGAATTGGAGCCAGTTAGTCTGAGCATACATGTCACAGGTATGGGACAGATGGGCTGAGCCAGTAAGGAGCCAGCATGCTTTGTTAAGTGCAACTATGATGTAGCAAAGAGTTGTTTCAGTAGCTGATCCATGGATTGGTAAGCCGTAATCAATAAGCGAGACAAGAGAGCTTTGAATGGCCAGGTTAAGAGCCTCTGGAGTCAAACATTGCTTATGCCTATAAAGTAGCCCAATGCGGGTGTTAACAGCCTTAGCAATGTTGTCAATGTGATAGGCATAGGTCATCGTACTGTCAGTAGTAATCCCCAGATATTTAAAGAGCTGAACTAGCTCCGGGGGAGAGCCCTCTTCATTGGTGATAGAAAGAGGATAAGTTCTGTGTCTATTTTGGGAGCTGGAGAACAGCATAGTTTTAGTCTTGTTGTAATTCATAACTAACTTGTGCTTATAGAGCCATCTTTCTACGACTACGAAATTACTGTGTAGCCTAGATTCAAGAACTTTAGGGTCTGGGTCACAGGTAAACAGGACAGCATCGTCTGCATATAAAATGATGTGACCCTGACAGGAGTAAGGAGGGTTGTTGAGGAAAATGCTAAATAAAAGAGGGCCCAAGATGGACCCTTGAGGAACTCCAGATAGGACAGGTCTGCTATCCGAGAGGGTGTAACCAATCTTCACCTGCTGTATACTGTTGCACAGGTAACTTTCAAACCAGTCTATGCTGTCATGAGCTAGGCCAATGGTGGTAAGCTGTTCCACCAGGAGGGCATAATTTACTGTGTCAAAAGCTGTGGTTAAATCAACGAAAGCGGCACTGACCAGGTGTCCTTGATCTAAGGAGTGGTGAATAAAGCCTGTGAACTCCAGAAGGGTGGTAGTGGTAGTATGACCATTTCTGAACCCGTGTTGTTGCGGGCATTGTAGTTGATATTTTTCTAAGTATTCAACCATTTGGTCAGCCACTATATGCTCAAGAGCTTTCGAGAGTGGGGGCAGGATAGAGATAGACCTGTAGTTCCCAGTAATTGTGTGATCCCCAGACTTATGAATTGGTGTCACAGTGGCAGATTTCCATTTCTGAGGGAATTGAGAGTAACTAACTGACATGTTAATAATATGCGTTAGAGGTGACAGAATTTCGTCCAGTGTAAGGGCTACAAACTTAAGAACCAGGGTGTCACCACTAAATCTTGATTTCCCTAATACCTTGAGTAGGTAATTCCTGGCTTCATGGGCTGAGAGGGTTTTAAAGTAGAAAGGAGGATGAGCAGGGTGCTGAGTCTCTTTCCCAGAGTAGTCACTTGTGAGGGGTTCAGAGAAGTAGCTAGGTGGCAGGACACCACTCAGGTCCATGAAGGCATTATTAAAAGTGTTAGCAATAAGTTTGGGGTCGGGTGAGGGTACACCATCAATGTTGAGCATGGTAGGAGCAGATCTGAGCTCTCTCCCAGTGACCTCTTTAAGGTTAGTCCAAAATATTCTGCCATCATTCCAGGTTTGAGAGAGCACTTCCTTATAATATTGCTTTTTAGCTGTATGAATAGCCCTCGTGCAGTTGTTTCTAGCCACTTTGTACCTCTGGATGTCAGCCTGGTTACACAGGGACCTAGACATGTGCCATAGATGGTACCTGGCATTCATAAGTTCAAGGAGGTCCAGAGAAAACCGGGGATTATAGCAGCCTTTGATTTTATGCTTTTTATGGGGGGGGGCGTGCCTATCACATATAGCGCTGAACTGAAGAATGAATTGGTTGAAGGCAATGTCAACATTGTTAGTAGTGTAAATCATTGACCAGTCCTGATTACGCAGGTCAGCTTTTAGTGATTCAAGATGCCCACTGATGAGTACCCTGGTGGTAATTATTCTAGCGGGTGGTTTAGAGAATTTGTTCGCCCAATGAAACAAGACTGGGGAGTGGTCACTGAAGGCATCTGGGAGTATGGTTGTGTCCGATATATGATCAGGGTGGTTAGAGAGCACCCAGTCCAGTAAGGTACCTTTCCCAGTTTTATAGTTGATTCTAGTGGGGGACTTGACTAGCTGGGTGAGGTGAATTGCTGAAACTGCATCTTTGAAAGGGCTTGTGTCAGGAGAGAATCAATTGATATTGAAATCTCCTAACATGATCATTTCCGAATTAAGCCAAAACACTCCAGGAGTGAATCAAAGCAGGAGGCCGTTTGTCTGGGAGGAATATAGATTGAAAACACAGTAAGGGTTTTATTGTGTACACTTAGAAGCATCTTTATAGCAAGGGCTTGCATATGGTCATCAGTTTTGGGCAGAGTTAGGACGAGACCTTGAAGGTTGTTTCGGAGGTAGATCGCACAACTGCCCCCATGCTTGGAGAGATGATTCTGTCTAAAGACTGTGTAGCCTGAGATGGAAATTGAAGCATCTGCTACTTTTGGAGAAAGCCATGTTTCTACGACTGAGAGGATGTCTGGGTTATGTTGTAAAATCCATGCATTCAGTATGTCCATTTTGGGGCGGAGGCTGCATATATTCAGTGAGGCAATTTTAAGTAACCCTGTAGATGACTGTGGGTATGCCGTAAGTTGTGGAGGGCTTGGGTTGGGGTGAATATTGCCAGAAAGCAGCAGCAACAGTAAGGCCAGTCTACAACAGATATTCCTTTAACTGCTTGTTGCTGAGTTTGTGAAGCTTCCTCTGAGTTGAGCATGCTTTGCAGTTGGCTTGTAAGTTGAAGATCCCAGGGAGGAGTGCCAAAGGGGGTAGCCAGCTAGGGCGATGAGATGGCAACCCCCCAGTCACCAGGGGAATGCAGGTTCCATGGCACAGTAAGAGAGTCACAGCACTGGGATAAGGTGATAGTACTATAAACATATAAATGATTACTATCCAATGTTGGCGAGGTAGATGTTAGAAACTTATCACAGGCAAGGTCAGATGGGGTCAATAGAAAGAAATATAATGCCTCTAGGAAACAGAGCTGTGATAAGAGACATTATGATACCAAGGAGTGCAGCAGTAAGGGCACATGCAAGGTCCCAAGCACAGTGCAAGGTTAATTATACTGGTGTTTGGTTTTTTGGTGTGTTTTTTTTTTTTCAGAGTACAACATGCTAAAAGTGAGAAACAAGGGAGGTGATAATGGTGATTAGAGCAGGAAAAAGGCAGAGGTAAGTTGGACAAGTGGGTTGGGGGATTAATAGGAAAAATAAGATGTCTCTAGTGGCAGATCAGTATAAACTGCAAATGGGAAAATGGGCACTTCCAAAAAAAAACCTCTCAAAACTTAAATCAACTCTAAGAAATCTTTACATCAGACTAAACATTACTTAAAGTGAGAAATCAAAACATTTCAAGCAGATATCAGTCCTAGCATTAATTTCTTGGCAGCAGTTCCTAGGGGACTTCTGGATGGCTGCACATAGTGTGAGGAACACTGGCAAACAGGAACACGTGAGATTCCTCCAGGGGTAGTTGCCAAAATTCAGAGTTCCAACCCATACCTTGCTTGCATACCTCTCAACTGTCCCTGATTTTCAGGGATGTCCCTGATTTTTGCCTTAAAATTTTACTCTGTCCCTCCTAAAAATTGTGTTTCTGTGACCAAACAGTGGGGGTTCTAAGCACAAAATAATGTCAAACATTAACGTTACAGACTTGTTCTTCCTTAGAAAATGCATTTTACACTAAGCCCCTTATTCTACCAGCTTCCTGAGTGGATACCACCAATTTTGAAGATGTGTCCCTAATTTTGGTCCTTTGTCCCTGATTTTTTTAAGGCTTGCCCCTGATTTATGAGGCAGGAGGTTGAGAGGTATGTTTGCTTGGAGGGTAAGCTTTGGGCAGCTTCTCCTTAGGCAGGTTATCAAATTGCAGAATGCAGTTTGCTTGAGAGGAAACAGCCCAAAAGGGCACAGTAGTCCCCTTGCTTGGAGGGTGAGCTTCGAGCAGCTTCACCTTAGACAGGTTATCAAACTGCAGAATGTAGTTTGCTTGAAAGGAAACAGCCCGAAAGAGCACAGTAGTCCCCTGGGGATAGACTTTCATGTTTTGACTTTTGGGGGTCGGATTGATTTTTTCACAGATGTGTCTGACTGGGTCTTTATCTGTGGGTTATGCTGTGATTTACTCATGGATAAAAGACTCAGTCAGCCAATCAGGTTTCTGGATTTCAAAGTGCAATTGTATAATTACCAATAGGGTCCGTTCTAAGTTTATGAAAAACAGATATCATTTGATGCATTGACGTTTGAACAAAGAACAGAAAGCATCATATCTATTAGTATATTATAACATAGTGAAGCATGAACTGAGATTGACCTGCACAGTATACCTAGAGTGCAAATTTAATGATATAAAAATTTCAGTCCACATGAACAATCTTTCTTAAGGTTCTACTGCAAGAAGAAATACAAAAGTCAGCCATTATTTTTCATCTTACTTGCTGTTTTTTTCAAGGCATGTTTATTATCCTTCGAGCCAATAGCATTTTCAATCAGTGCTGGGGTTCAGATTTGCCTTCATCAGGGGACTTAGTAACTTCTGAGTTATTTGTAAGGACACAGGTGAAGTCCAGATCCAGACTATTGGAGACCACCTCTTCCGTATCAAGTGAATCCGTGTGCCGCCTTTGTTGCTTGTTGCTGACATACAAGATTTCAGTTGTTCCTCACTGTGGAACATCCGAACCAGTTAATTTAAGGTAACGTTAACCTTGCATGGCTACAGAACTGACATCCAGCCTCCAGGACTGGCAATTTCCTACAGAAATAGCATGAATTGTCAGTGCCTTTGTTGTGTAGCAGCAGCAGCAGGAGCAACATCATTAGGGTAGATGGCTATTTTTGCTTCAGTAAACTGGTAAACTCATTTTTATCCGGCATATTTTATAATCCACAGTCTAAAAGAAAAAATACTCACCATAGTAATGTTCTTTCAAAGGGATTCTTCATTATGCTTAACGACTGCAGTCATTTCCTTGGGATGAGCTACCCCAGAGCTTAGGATTTTCAAAACTCTGCTACGTGGTCACCCTTACATTCTAACAGCAGATTTATTTATAAAGCTAGGATGAGCAGTGACTAGTAAACTAGAAAAATGGCTACAAAAAATTATATCAAAAACAATTTAAAAAGTTTTCAAAAACATTTTATACATAGCAGAACAATCTTTAAGATGCAATGAAATTTTTAAAAGCTTAGATCACTGAGTATCAATGGTAAGGCACTGTAACACGTAATGCTTAAGCAAACAGAAATAACTGATTCTTTTGTGAACCTTTTCCAGGTTCTGGAAGGGGAGGTAGGGATTATGATTGTTAAGAATAGTGAGGGATCCCTTTGGAAGAAACAACATTGCTGCAGCGAGTAATTGTTTTCTTCAAACCCCAAGAATCCCTTATTTATGCTTAACAACTGCAGACTCCATATCAGTACCTTGGGAGACTAGTTACAGAACATAGAAACAGAAATTGTTGGTAGATAAGGACTGCTAGGCCCATCCAGTCTGCCCGTAGGTCCTATACATTGTATGTGGCCACTGATCCTATGTGATCAATGGCTTGTCATCACTTCCTCCCCTCTCAGGCTTCCCCTGTGCCTGTCTCAAGCATGCTTAAACTCTTCCACTGTGCTTGCCCCCACTACCTCCTGTGGCAGACTATTCCATGTGTTGACTACCCTTTCGACTACCCTATTTAGGGAAAAGGTTCTGCAACACAGCAGTGCCAAACCTGGCATCCCTTCTCGACTGTATGTTCAGACAGTAGTGCTTTGTGAAAGTACAATATTAACAGTTTTCCACGTAGTTGCTTTACAGATTTCCTGCAGGGAGACACCCTTCGAAGCTGCCACAGAGGCAGAGGTTCCTCTTGTGCAGTGGACCTATAAGGCCTCCAGGCAGCAGCTTGGCCATAACAGAACTGTATGCAGGAAACTATCCAATGAGAAATGGTTTTCTCGGATGCTGGTTTACCTTTCCCCACTTCACCACAGGTAACGAATAACTGAGTATTAGTGAATCTTACACCCTTTGTGTAGTCCAAGTAGTAGCTCAGAACTCTTCTAACGTCCACTGTGGAGCTTTTGTTCTGGGTTGGATTTTGCTGCAAAGAACACTGAAAGTGTAATAGACTGATTACGATGAAATCCAGACACCACTTTAGGGAGGAATTTTCTGTTAGTTCTCAAGACTACCTTGTCCCTGTGAAATATGATATAATTAGGATCTGTGCAGAGGGTTTGCAGCTCTCTCACCCTCCTGGCAGATGTCAGTGCCACCAGGAAAACTGCTTTCCAGGTGACATACTTCAGAGCAGCCATTGCCATAAGCTCTAAAGGAGCCTCCATTAGCTGGGTAGTACACAGATTGAGGTCTCGTAGAGGGACAGGATCCCTTACTGGAGGATACAGGTGATTAAGGCCTTTAAAGAATCTTTTGAAAATGGTTGGCGAGGCCGCTGACCTGTCCTTGCCGGCTGAGGTGTAGGCTGACATTGCTGCCAGATGAACCATGAGAGTTGAGGCCTGAGTCCCAGAGACTGTAAGTGGACTAGGTAGTCCAGGATTGAAGCTAAACTCACCTGCAATGGACTGAGATGTCTAGATGAACCTCAAATAGGAAATCTTTTCCACTTTGAGGCATAGGTTTTTCTTATTGCTGCTTTCCAGGAAACTTTGCTCAAACAAAATCAAACACCTACACAAGAATCAGTAGAGATTATAAAAATGCATATCAGCTCACCATTTATCTCAATTTCAAAACAGTGCTATTCCAGCTTCAGACTGTCCTCATAGAGCCAAGCAGGTATGCCATGACGGGAGAGGACTAGTGATGTCATGGCTGTGATGGCTAACATTTTACCCAGGCACTGCCAAGCTTCATCAGACCTTCACAGTTGAAGGCCTGGGACCCAGATGCTGTAGGTGGACTAGTTAGTCTAGGATTGAAGCCAGACTCACCCACAAATGACTGAGCTGTCCAGAGGAACACCAAATAGAAAATATTTTCCACTTTGAGGTGTAGTTTTTCCTTGTTGCTGGTTTCCAGGAAATCTTATGCACTTCCATAATCTTTTCAGAAAGATTTAGTCTGGAGAACTTTAGCTCTTCAAGTACCATGCCCTAAGATGCAGAGTTCTCGAATCTGGGATGTTATCCCACCCTGCGACAGTGTCAGCAGATTGCATCTCAGGGGATGGTTGATAGGATGTGTGATGTAGAGGGACAGGAGCAGGGAGCACCAAATCTGCCTGGCCTGATCTGGAGCTATGAGAATCATTGTTGCTGGCTCCCTTCTCAGTTTTAGCTGTGGTCTCAGAAAACATGGAAAAGGTGGGAAGGCATAAAGAAACTTCCCTGACTAGTTGAGGACTAGAGCATCTTTTGGGGCTGTACCCACTGATGGGGGTCTTCAACAAAAGAATGGGAGCTGGGCTGGAAATCGCCCCTGGATTGTGGAGTGTACCTTGCAAGCTGCACGGAACTTAAAGGGTCTGGCTCTACCAAGTAAACAGATGCTTTTTTTCTCTCTGAGTGAACACTCAAGTAGACATGCCAAACAAATGTAAATATCTTCAAAACCATACAAGTTACACATAGACAACCAGTGTCAAAATTGTTCACAACAAAAAGACCTTTATAATGAGGGTAGTCACCAAGCCAAACTCTGTATAGTTTTTAAAATATAGCCATCTCTGCTGTTGTATTGTAACGCAGTGCTTGTTGCTGAATCTATGGGCTCAGCTATATCACTGTCACATGAGACAGGGTGCATTGTAGGTACAAGAAAAGCAATAAACTTCTCTGAGATGGAGATCCCCAGGGGTAGTAAAACTACCATACAGCTAGCAGGCTAATTTAGGAAAAACTCCTGATAGCAGACAGAGGGAAGGACATACTAGGACTTCACACACAAATAATAACACTCTGCAAAACATATGTTTTTACAAATTCTAGGTGTAGTACTCCTTTAATGAGAGAGAGAGAGAGAGAGAGAGAGAGGACCTGAAAAGAGACAGCAGCTGTGTCAGACAGGATAGTATGCACAACAAAGGTCAGAAATAATATCAGTACAATATTTCTGACATTTGTATGTACATGACAGCAGTCAACCTGCCATTATTTGCTAAGGGCTATTTTTCCAGGTGGCAGGATACAGCCTGCATTTTCATTTGTTTTTAAGCAGTTTCTCTGAAAATTTTTGATCTTTTTTAAAACACCCCATGTTATAAGTGTAATAACCCACTCAGCCTCACAACGCACCCGGGTGTGCGTTAATCTCCAATAACCGCATGCCATGTCATGGGTTATTGCTTACATATCCCAGTATAGATAAGTACATGAGCTAGCACCTGCTTCCTTAAAGCCTACAAGGATCTACAACAGTGAAGCTAACAAAACAGTAATTCAGGGAAATGCCCAGCACTGGATAACTCCAATTCCTGGCACAACGCAGGTTAAGAGAAATGCATATGCAGGTAGAATATTCATACATAGAAACACGTCCCACCTACTTACTAATGTCACTCAAATTCCCCAGTCACACTTGTCCAATCACTGAGGCAAATTGATGTCAAGCTTATTAATAGGGGGTTGAGAGGGAGAGCCAAAAAAAACCTCTGGTATCTAGCCATTCAGGCTGGTGGCACCTTGTGTATATCTGCAACCACAGAAAAGTGTCTAGTTTGTTGAGCTTTCTTTTTGGTTTTTTAAACTCTTCATTTATTATCATTTTTCATTTTTCTAAAAATTATGATGCAGACATACTACAATTACAAGCGCATAAGAACAAACGGGAAAGAAAAACAGACAAACAAGTAAAAAAATGGTTATACTTTTCTGTCATTAGGTACATTTCCGCTGACTTAAAAGAAACTCGTTTATGAGGGTACTAAACTAAATTAATTTAGATACTTCAAATGCATAATAATGTTTATGAAAAAAAACATTATATTATGGGTGTTGATATGGGGTGCATGGGGGGATGGCTATGCTATTGCCCTAGCTAGGTGCATTGATTAACATATATCAAGTATAGTAATTCCTTTTCTTCCCTTACAGTCACTCAAGGTATGAAATCACTTCTATATTTCATTACGTACAGAACCCATCTCCTCCACCTCAGTTCAAATCTGTATTTCTCTTGTCACACCCAGGATGTCAGTCTTTCCATTTGATAGACCTCTATCATGAGGTTCTGTCAGTCCCGTATGGTACGGGGTACCACAGAAAGCCAACGTTGGGTCAAGGTCTTCTTAGCTGTTAGGAGACAAACACTCAACAACTCCCGAGAGGCATGGTCGTTAAGCTCTTGGGGAAATTGGGAGAAAATAAAAAATTCAGCCATGAGCTGAACTGGTCAAGAGAATATCTCTACAACTTTCTGTAGTAGAACCTCAAAAAAGGGTTTCAACACTGAGCAGCTCCAAAAAATGTGACCATGGGTTGTGGAAGACACCCCACATCCCCTCCAGCATGTAGCTCCCCTATCTGGAAGATACGTCACCTGGATGGCTAGTATGTTTCCTACCATGATAATTCCTCGAACACTAAAAGCTGTGTGAACAAGCAACCTTTCTTGGTAAATCAATCAATCAATCAACTTTATTTATAAAAAGCACCTATCAAAAACCAAGGCACTTGTACAAAGTTCATTAAAATAAATCAAAACAATTTATTAAAACCATAATAAATAAGTTAAAACCAATGGCTGCAACATTAAATATCATCATATGCCAGACTAAAAAGAAATGTATTCAATGCTGTTTTAAAACTTACTTAAGGTAAAAAGAGTAGAAAAAATGTATAAACAGCAAATATAAAACACAGCAAGTCTCATTTCTGGCATGCCCCCACCACCACCAATATACCATATATCTGCTTGTCCAGGATCTCACCACATAAAATCTGTGGATTACCACTATATGGGGTACCGATATTGGAGGAATTTCCCAACCTCTAAGCCTTGTCATGCTCTACACTGTGGACTGGTGTGTCTTTTCCTACTGCTTCTATTTGGTGCCAAGGGTGCCACAGTTCTACAAATGTGTCTGTTTCCCATCTTTTTTCCTCTCTCAATTTATCCTCCTGTTGCCGTGGCCCTACCTCTGGAGGGAGCCCACAGTCCTGTCCCCCGATGTCTACCAGCTGGCACTGACCTATACCCCAGGGCTCCCCCCCAGGCAGGGCCAGTGGAGCTCCCCAATCCCTGCTGAGGACTGGATCCAGAGTGGCCAGCACCATGGCTAGTCAGGGGCAGGACCTGCGAGGCATCTCCATCATCCACCATAGCAACCATTTCTCCTCCTGTTTTCTTCTCTCCGAGAGGGAGCGTGCAATGACTCTAGTGGCAGCGAGGCATCTCCATCATCCGCCGTAGCAACCATTTCTCCTCCTGTTTTCTGCTCTCCGAGAGGGAGCGTGCAATGACTCCAGTGGCAGCGAGGCGTCTCCATCATCTGCCGTAGCAACCATTTCTCCTCCTGTTTTCTGCTCTCTGAGAGGGAGTGCAATGACTCCAGTGGCAGAGAGGCATCTCCATCATCCGCCGTAGTAACCATTTCTCCTCCTGTTTTCTGCTCTCCGAGAGGGAGCGTGCAATGACTCCAGTGGCAGCGAGGCATCTCCATCATCCGCCGTAGCAACCTTTTCTCCTCCTGTTTTCTGCTCTCCAAGAGGGAGCGTGCAATGACTCCAGTGGCAGCGAGGTGTCTCCATCATCCGCCGTAGCAACCATTTCTCCTCCCGTTTTCTGCTCTCCGAGAGGGAGCGTGAAATGACTCCAGTGGCAGTGAGGCGTCTCCATCATCTGCCGTAGCAACCATTTCTCCTCCTGTTTTCTGCTCTCCAAGAGGGAGCGTGCAATGACTCCAGTGGCAGCAGCAGCGAGCATGCTGCTGTGCATACTCCTCCAGGCATCTGCCCCATCTCTTCCCACATAAATAGCATCAGCATGCTGCCCCCAGCCTCCACTAGTGGGCAGGCATTCACCAACCAGTGGCACCCCTCCTCCCCGGAGAAGGAGAGTAGTCCCTGGGATGCTCGATCCTTCTCCTCCCCTGCTGACCCCCGGTGGCCCATGCTGATTCCCGAACACAGGTCACCAGTGTGGCACAAGGTGTGGCATCCAGTGCCTCAACCCTCAGTGCCACCAGGCCGTCCATCTGTTTCCAGGTTTAATGCAATAGTAATCCGTTCCATCCTTTCTATGTCTGCCACTGTGGTACACCATTGAGCTAATGTGAGAGGTTAGGGGAATAGCCAATTATAAGTTACGCATTTCACTGCAGCCACCTGCAATATCTGCCCCAGTTTCCTGATAGTGTTATTTCAAGACAGCAAAGCTGCGAATCCCAACACTAGCTCATTAAAAGAGAAAAGGAAATTCTTCCCAATGATCCTTAATATTGCGTGATATATTGAAGTCCAAAAGGTGATGAGACTGGGACAAGCACCAAAAATATGATAACGTATTCCACGAGCTCCCCCACATTGTCTCCAGCACTGATCTGTTTAACTGGAATTGAAATGTTTAGTAACTTTAGGTGTTTGGAAGAATCTGACTAATATTTTCCAGTTAAATTCTCTCCAGGAAGGAGAGGCTCTAACCTTCCATTCCCTTTGGATGCGTTTAGTTCACTGGGCCAGATTTATCGGGGCGCTGCTTTCTTGTTCCCAACTAGATCTTATGTTGTCTGTGGGAGGGTCTTTTGAATAAGAGAGCAGATGATAAAGTTCTGACACATATTGAAATTTCTCTTTGAGGGTGACAGCATCATAAAAAAGCGATTTTAGTTTAATGCGTTCCCTGCGTAGCTTGGGTAGTATCTCAGGAGACATTATAAAATGCCTGAGCTGTAAATAATGAAAAGGTCTTCTCTATGGAAGGAGTAGGATCTCTTAAGCCTAATGAAGGGAATATATCCATTACTGTCTATTCAATGTACAAAGGTAGTAAGCCTATTGTTTTCCTAATTAGGCATATCCAGAATCCATTTGAGGGGCAAGAAAGAGTGTTCATGTTGTATGAGCGATAAGGGTCCAATAGTGTTTGTAAGTCTGTTAAGTTGCATTAAAATGCAGAGTGAGTGTTTTTCTAAGGGTTGTGCACCTGTGGCCAAATGTGAGGTGGGATCGCACTTATTGGAAGCTCCCATAAAACACAACCAGGAAGCATATCTGTCTCAATCTGATACCACCCAGACTCTACCTGCCGTTTTGCCCATGTACACAAGTAGGCCCTCTGGGCTGCTAAGTAATATTTATGAAAGTTTAGAAAATAGGTAAAAGTAATTCAGCCTTCTGATTGGCTGAGGCACTTCTCTAGCTGGGCATCTATCAGACAACAGATGCCCGGCCATTAAAAGTACCAGCCCAGCCAACCCCCATTACCAGACTCATACTGCCCAGCCTGATCTGTAATTGGGCAAACCCTCGCATTTCTTTTTTAAACGTCTGCCATTTTTTTCTCTTGCTTAGCGAGAGACGCTGACACACAATGCCATGGATTAAAACCATATCCTAGACTGTAATCAGTGCCTGTCTTCCTCATTGTCAGCATATTTAAAAAAAAAAAAAACTTCCATTTTAATTACTCCCGACATCATGTTCTACAACTCAGCTCCACTGCTCAGCCGTCTTTAGTCCGCAGTGCCAAATGTAAATTCATATCGGATGCCGGCCCCTGCCAGACAACAGCCATCTCTCACACACCCTGTACAAGCAGATCATCACTGTGCCTGCAATCTCTACTTCCTTCTTACCACTGATGCAATCACATTCCTTCTCCATCATGACTCTCTCAGTATGCAGGTAATGAAAATTTACTAAACGGAGCAGGAGGAGTGAGGGCTGCATCTAAAGAACAAATGCCGTAGTTCATTTAAAAAATGCCATGGTTACAACGACACTCCCTCCCTCTGCAACATACCTCTCGCTGTTCCCATAGTCTTTCACACTGCTTTCCCTGAAAGTAGCAAAAACAACATAGGACTTAGTTTTCTTTCAAATATATTACTTTCTAATATGGCAGAGCAGCAACTTGATTGCGTTCCATCTGAAGTGACCGTGGGGTTTGTAAACTGGCACTGGAGACATACTTACATTTGAAATTCTGCTCCTAACACAATACATAGCCCAGCAATTGTGCCCGCTGCCACCAGATTGGCTTCACTGTGTGTTCAGTTACCTAGGCATCGCTTCATTTAAAAGAAAATTAAGCAGATACCTTTCTCTGTAGTGCTATTAAAGAGTACAAAAAAAAAAAGGACTCGCGATTGTAGGATCAGCCGATGGCCAAGCACTCAGTCTATTAATAGGCATGCAGGCAGGTGGCTTGGACCACACTTTCTCCTCCTGACTGCAACTGAAATGACAAAAAAGCATCAATAATAAAACAAAAGAAAAGTGGAGACGGGTGTGTGTGTGTGTTTGTGTGTGGTGGGGGGGCAGTGAAGTAACAGCCTACTGTGTAGGTGGCAACTGCAGAGTCTCTACTAGGACTAAAGGCCTAATTGTAAAGTAGGCAGAGGAACTATTTTATTACAAATCTTATTTTAAATACATTTTTTAACAACATTTTTTTATTAAACTTCTTTTCTTTTAGAGTGCCCATTTTCTAAGCACAATAATACCCTCCAGGGTGGGCGGTGTTGTGCTATACCAGACCTTTATAGTCATAGCAAAGCTGTCAAGAATTCATTTTGAATGCAGAATAGAGTAGAATTAAGCAGTAAGGCATGGCAGGGTGTGTGTTACATAAGCAGTAAGACACAAGGGTGTGTGTGTGTGTATGAAACATATTTTAATAATGGTCCTCATTTTTTATCCATTGATAACTGTGGTTTTATTCTGGGTTACAACCTCCTGGTTGATATTTTTGGTTACAGCATGGGAGGTTGTAATCACTGTCTGCCACTCAAAGAACAGCTAGGCAGCTCATTGGCTGCAACTCCATCTGGGCAGGCCGATCATCTCCGAAAAACATGGCGGCTCGGTAACCGAGTTTCAAGAAACTGGACTTGAACTTCTTCTTTCCATCTCACTTCAACTCAGGTATTTTTTTACCTACTTTTCAATATTTATCTGGTTGATCCTGCCTTCAAACTAAAAAAAAAAACATATCTGGTTGATCCTGCCATGGCTACCTGTTGAGTGGAGCTCTGTGCCGCCACTGGCATCCCTCATGAACTGCGAGCAACTGGGGAGTGAGTGAAAGAGTGTATGTGTGTGTGTGTGTGTCTCACAGGTGATGTGTGTGCTTGTGCGTGTGTGTAAATCTAAAAAAAAATTAGGACCAATAATTAAATAAAATAATACATGGGTGAGTGTGTGTAAAACCAGAACTTTACACATGCACCCTTGGTGTGGGATGCTTTTATAAACCCCTCGGCTTCACCTTCTGGGTTTATGTAGCATCCCACACCTCGGGTTTGTATAAAATTCTGGTTACACACACCCACCCATTATATTCTGTATTTACCGCATGCCCAGGGGCGTGGTGATGCAGGAGGCTGCAGGTCGAGTGCCTTTCAGCCCCTGTAAGTGTGGTAAAATATGTTTCATACACACCCTGGAGTGGCTTATTACGCTTACAAAATGGGCTCCTTTTTGTTAACTTTTACAGTTGGGAAAAGCATGTTTATGTGTAGAAACAATAGATTTACTTGTGTGCATTTGTGATAAAATAGTCCTTCCGCCCACTGCAAATGATGTCATTGTATTACTGCTGGGCAAAGTTTGTCCCTTGCCGGCATCAAGATTCAAGATATAGAAAGTTTAACATGGAATGTTTCCCATGGAATACATGGATTCAAAATTCTACTCTGTTTCACTGGCAGAATGTTTCTCTCCTAACATACAGTACACACACACACACAACAAAGGCCTCTGTTACAGCCAGAGACTCGGTTATCTCAGTGTCAGAACAAGCAGAAGTGCTTTCCCCAACGAGCAGGTAAAGACAGAAAGGGGATTTTTCTTTGTCAGTGAAGAAACTACAACTCTGGGGTGTGTATGAAATATATTTTACCACACTTCCAGGGGCTGAAAGGCACGAGGCCGCCATGCCCATGCGCGTGCGGTAAAATATACTTACATACACCTCATGCCTTATTGCTTATATAACACACATTCTGCCATGCCTTACTGCTTAATTCTACAATATTCTGCATTCAGAATGAACTCCTGCCAGCTTTGCTATGACATTCTAAGACACTGTGCAGAATTCTATGCACATTTGTGCACATTCCAAACAAATCTAAATATCTTGAAAATTTTATAAGTTACATAAAAACACCCAAGAGCAAAGTTGTTCATGACAAAAAGACCTTTGCAATGAGGGTAGTCACTAAGCTGAACTCCGTATAGTTTTTAAAATATAGCCATCTAATTAACCAAATTTCCATGTTTTATTTTACAAAATTTCCCACTGGATGGCAAATATTTTTAAAAACTATAGAGGATGATTCAATCCGATATTGTCTTTGTCCTGAACAACTTTTGCTTTGTTGTTTTGTGTAGCTTGTATAGTTTTTAAGATATGTAGGTCTGTTTGGCATGTGTGCAGATGTGCTTACAAACAGCAGATGCTTTTTTCTCTCTGAGTAAACACTCAAATAGACATGCCAAACAAATGTAAATATCTTGAAAACCATACACATTACACATACACAACCAGCGTCAAAATTGTTCACAACAAAAAAATATTTACAATGAGGGTAGTCACCAAGCTGAACTCTGTATACTTTTTAAAATATAGCCACCTCTGCTGTTGTTTTGTAAAGCAATGCTTGTTGCTGAATCTGTGGGCTCGGCTACTTCACTGTCACAAGAGACAGGATGCATTATAGGTACAAGAAAAGCAGTAGAGGGGGTCATAAAACTGTCATAAAGCTAGCAGGCTAATTTAGGAAAAACTCCTGATAGCAGACAGAGGGAAGGACGCACTAGGACTTCACACACAAATCAAAACACTCTGTACAACATGTTTTTACAAATTCTGGGTGTACTACTCCTTTAACGAATGGCAGGAACTGCAGATTTACAACTGCTGCATGACATGTGAACAGACAGAGAGAAAGACACACAAATATCTGACAGCTGCTGTGCAGAAAGAGACAAAGGGGGGGAGAGAGAGAGAGAGAGAGACAGAAACACATGATACTGTCTCTGGAGGAATTGAGGAGGTAGTGGCTGTCAACTTTCACTCGCCACTGCAATGGGTGTCAAAGTACTTTGGGGCTCCTGTGCTACTCATGAGTTGAAGAGGTCTGATGCAACGGGCCACGGTCTGGAGTGGGACTGTGCCACTTTACACACTGTCCATGTGTCTGTGCTCTCCTGTCTCTCCACTGTGTCTCCTTGCTGCTGGACAGCTTTGAGCAGCAGTGTCCTCTGACACAGCACAGAACGGGGAGCGGTCATGGGGGGGGTGTTGAACTGAGGACAGTGTTGCTCACTGCAACACTGCTACAGGAGTGGTGAAAAAATGAAAGCGCACCACACAGCAGTGGAAAGAGAGGACTGCTGCATGAGCTTCAACAGGCTAGCTGTCTCTGTCACATCTCTGTCTCAGCCAGGGTGACTCAGGATCAGTGGGGAGAAACTTATAAAATATGATGGCAAATATGATCACAAACACTGTCAGTGCCATAGGGATGGCAGAGGGGAGGGGGACCTGTTTGGCTGCATAGAGTTCAGCGGAGTGGGTGGGTGGGTTTCCTAGATAATATCATAGTGTCTTGATGCATGCAAATTGACTTTTGCCAGCTCCAACACTCACTGTTATGCAGACCGCTGCAATCACTATCTGTGTGGGTGAATTGAGTTCTGCCACGTGGGTGGGTCGGTTGGAACGCTCAGATCACAGTACACAAAGAAACTGACTGAGCTGTTTATCAGCAACTATTGAGTTTCTCACTCCTGCATTCAATGCATTTACATGTACACTTTTCAATGCAGCTTCAGTACAATGTAGAGCTCTCGCTTACTACCATTTTAATGGTGGCGAAAAAAAAAAATGAACATGTACTGCTACACAGTCAACAACACGAATTATGCCACCTGGACTTCTCACTGTGACTGTTCATTAACAGTCATTAATGAATGGTCATGGGGTACAATTCCACCAATTGTATCAGTGTATTTCTTGCCCCATGTTATAAGTGTTAATATTCCACCGCTAGCTTAGGGACAAGACTAGAGCTATCTAATACCCCTGTACTTCTTTACTTCTGCACTTGTTTAACTGGTCATATAGGGACTGTTACTTGTGTATTGGCCTCCACTATAAGGTGGTAGTTACAGTTACCCAAATAGGGGTCACTCCTGCTCAGGGATAAGTCTATTTCTAACTAGCTGTTGCTGCTGCATGACAGTCACTAACTATTGTTACTAGGATCATACTACTATAATTGTTGCAATTGACCTCTGTACAGGATATAATTGGACTAATTATGCAGGATATAGTTGAGCTACCCTGATGTTAGTCAAATGCTCTGTTGACCATCTATATTAGATTTAGACTGCTACTCCTTGACTACCTGTTCACAGAAGGGATTTCTTATCAGATATAGGGATCACTTATTTCTCTGGTCTTACTGAAAATAAAATCCTGTGGTGTTGCTACATGGCTCACATATATTATGATCCTGCTTCTTGTGGATCAGGTACCACTCATGCCAGATGTGCCCGGTCCTATGGATGGATCCTGCCACCTTCCCCATTACTGTTTTACTCCCCTGGGTGGAATCTCCAATGACCTCTTCCTTCTAACATCCTATGGACTAATTTGGAAGGGTAATGGCTACAACATGTTGTAAAGCTCCTCGACCAACAGGAGGAAGAGCTGCACATCATAAATATCCAAACTCTTAAGGTACCTGGTAAAGCTGAAATTAGCCTTATGCGGGGACATGGAATTGAACCCAGGTCTCCTCCCCCAAGGGCCTCAAGCTGGTTCATATGAGCGTAATTAGCCTGAGGTTTCAAATGCAAGATCTAGAGGGATGGGCTGCCACCTAAAAACCTGACTTGATTGCAATAACTGAATCCTGGCTCAAGCCCCAGGTGCTCTCACATGAAGTAGACTTGCTGGGTTTTAATGCCTTTTGAAAGGAAAAGATTAAAAAAAAAGGGGGGCGGTGTCCTTATATACATCAAGACTAATCTCAGTGCCTTCATTGTGGATATCCCCTCTCTGAACCACATGCACTGTGGGTGAAAATCTGTTTGTCAAAATACTACTTGGCAAGACCAAGCCACTCTATATGGGATGCATTTACATGCCTCCTCAACTTGCAGCCTGTTCTTTAGAGTCCCTTACCCAGGTATTGGCCAATGGTGACACTTGGAGATTTCAATCAAAACTGGGCATCTGACTCAGTTTCTGGGTTGCAGGCCCCTCTTCTAGATGCAAATCTAACCCAAGTGATCACTGAGCCTACTAGGAACAACACCAAAACTGGGAACCATACACTACTAGACTGGGCGTTAGTTATAAACCCCACTAGAATTCATACAGCTGGAATCTTTTCTGATTCACTCAGTGATCATTCGTCTATATTCTGCATCTGGAGAAACAAGCTACACATTCTACCTCCAAGAACCTCTTCAACGAGAGACTGCTCCAACTTTATACCTGAGTCTTTCATGTCTGATCTTTCAAAAATTAATTGGCACCCCATTCTAGATCTTCCTAGCTTAGATGAGGCTCTTGAATACTTTACAAATATCTTCATGTCCACGGCCAACCTGCATGCCCCCCACAGGATGCCCAGAGTGAAGAACAAGAGTCATATAAAACAAGGAACTCAAAAAACTAATGATCCTTAGAGATAAAGCTTGGGGAATCTTTAAGAAAATTAACCTATAAACTGACTGGGAAAAGTATAGGGAACTAAGAAACAAATGTAAAAAAGGGACCAAGACAGCCAAAAGTCTCTACTTGAAAGGTCTTCAAGATACTTGTCTACGTGATCCTAAAGGATTCTGGAGACACATAAACTCCTTATTAAAGGGCAACTCCTGCTCCCCGGATGGAACAATCATGTCCAATGGTTAGGTAATTGATGACCCCACAGTAGTAGTCAATATTTTCAACAGCTTCTTCATGAATTTGGACAAATATAGGCCCAAATCTTCCTGTTCCTCTCTCTCTCTCTCTCTTCAGTGCTCTGATGAAAAAGAAATCCACCGCCTTCAATTTCACCTTCAAATAGTCAGAAAACATGAGTTTCTGGCCCTTCTGAAGTGTCTGTAATCAGACTTTTTTCCCCCTAGGGTTTGACCGACTTGAACCCAAGCTGCTCTAAATAGCAACCCCAGCAACTGCCCTTCTAGTTACTCTGCTAATAAATAGGTCCCTTAGGGAAGTGTCTATCTCCCTCAAGTGGAAGGTGGCAGTAGTGATTCCTATACACAAGGGTGGACCTAGAGACACTGTGGAAAACTACAGACCTATATCAATCCTCTGTCCATGATCAAAGATGCTGGAGAGGCTGGTATTTAATCAGCTCTAGGACTATCTTGAACAGTACCACCTTCTTTCGGACATCCAGCATGGCTTCAGGAAATGCCACTGCACAGGCACAGCATTTGTCAAGTTCACAAGTGACACCCTGAGTGCCTTGGATAATAGAGTTAATGACTGGGGCCATCTTCATTGACCTGACCAAGACATCTGATCTGGTCAACCATGGGCGACTCCTCGGTAAGCTAGCGCTATTAGGTCTTGACAAGCACTCACCGTTCTGGTTCTTCAACTATCTAACTGACAGATCACAAAAGGTAAAATGGAAAGGGGCACACTCCAGCTGCCTTGATGTCACTGATGGAGTTCCCCAGGGTTCCATACTAGGTCCACCATTACTCTCACTATTTATTAATGACATCAGCTAGAACTGTGATAATGGGAAACTACTTCTGTATGCGGATAATACTATGCTTTTTTGCAATGATGTAGACCCCAGTTCAATAGCTACCGGGCTCTCTGCCAGTTTAAAAGCATTAGAAAAATGGTTTGACGCCAATATGCTAGTGATGAATGATAGAAAAACAAAAGCAATTCTATTTGGACCCAAATGTCTCAATGCAAATAGGCAAAATTTACTTCCCCTTTCCTCCATGATGGGGTCTTTCATCGAAGTGGTAGAATAGGTAAAATATCTTGGTGTTTACCTTGATCAAGACCTGTCATTCAAACCATGTGTTGATCACATTACCAAGACTATTCATCAAAAACTTGGCCTTCTATATAGATTGGGAAACTCTTTGACTGCAGACACAAAGACTGCCATAGCGAAGAGTACCTTGCTTCCCACACTGGTCTATGGTGTCCCAGTACTGTGCAATTCCTCAAAGGCACAGAAGCCTGCAGACTGAGTGTCCTATACAATAAGATTAGCCACTTTGCATCTGGGTCGCCACCAAGGAGGCACCCCTGTGAAGTTTTCTCCAAGTTAAACTGGCCATTGCTGGAAAAAAGACTCACTTACCCTCTCCTTTGCATCATCTTTAAACTCACTAAGTTCTATACCCCCTAACCTAATAGATCTACTAACCCTGAAGTCTATCAGGCATTCTCTTCATTCTACAAACTCCAATCTATTTGAGATCCCCGGGGTACGGAACAACCTTGGAAAAATATCCTTCACATATTCTGCCCCAGAAAACCTAACTAATGCCATCTTAATAGAAGGGTTCAAGTCTGGGCTTAAAGTTTAACTACTGGATCATTGTCAGTACAGCTGCTATCGCTGATACTACCTTATACCTCGGTGTCCCCTTACCCCATCGACTTGAAGTGTGGTCTAAGATTGTCTGAGAACCAATGTACTTACTTAGCACTGATCATGTTCTTCTGTATTCGTCTACCTGTGAAATTATTTGTAACTATTGTCCTATCTGTGAAACTGTCTAATACTTCTATGAACCTATATGCAAATTATGCAATCATCAGTGACTTGTAATGTATTTATCCGACTGTAGAGGCCTGAAATTACTTTATGTAACTAATTCTGGGTCACCACTGAAAAAGGGACCTTTGGTCTCAGTGGGCTTACCCGATTACCAAAATGCCATAAATAAATAAATAAATAAGGTTTTATTGGTATCAGCTACAGTATATGTACACACCTTCTAGTGGCTGGTGTTCTGTGAACAGCTATATATGTTGTATCATTTCCTGCTATCAATACCTTCATTTGAGTTAAAAAAAAAAAGACTGGGAGCTGGTTGTTTTCCCAGGATGCAAGCAGGTCTATTTCTTGTGTACCCCACCTTCTGAACACTGTCACCAGCACATGCTAGTTCAGGATCCATTTGTGATTTCCCTGTCTGATTCTACTCAGGGAATCTGCCAGCACTTTGTCCTTCCCTGGCAGGTGTACTGCTGAGAGATGGACAGCCAAGGAGTATGCTAGATCTTTATTGCTTCTGTACCCAGTTTTGAAGATGTTGTTCCTCCTCTGTCTTTATGTAATACATACAGTAGTTGTAGTGTTTCTGTCGTTATCTGGATGGAATTACCTCTGATGTGAAAGGAAAAGGCCTGCATTGCCAGGTACTCCTGCCCTGAGCTCCAGGAGGTTCATCTGTCCGTGAGTCCTCTGTATTGTACTCCACATACCATTCACAGTGATGTCCTCCAGGTGGGTGCCCCAGCCCAGGGGGGAGACATCTTTAGTGAGCATGACTATAGGTGATTGCTGAAGGAAGGGACCAGTAGTTCCCATCTTCTCTTTGGGTCTGTCTTTTTTTCTCATTTTATAAGTCAGTTTAAGTGGTTTCCTGAAGGTGGAAACAGTGCCGCAAAATGACATTCTCTGATGTTTTGGTTTTTTCTTGGCAGGCACTGTCTCCAGTGTCTGCTCTAAGGTGCTTTTATTTTCTCTGGACTCAGGGTCCCCCTTTAAGACATCCAGATATCTGAACCACCTTTTGCAGTCTTATCATTCTTTTCTGTCCCCTCTCACAGGGACTGCTGCTTACTTGGAGGGGCTTGACCCTCATCTGAGCCTTTAGGTGATGAAGAGGCCAACTGAGAAGCCATAAGTTCTTCTAAATTTCTAGTCCATTTCTTTTGTGTTTTCGGGCAAAACTTAATACAGAGTTCACAACTGAGAAAATCGTGTTCTGGACCTGGGTAGTTTAAACACAACTCATGGCAGTCTGCCTTTGTAAGGAGTTGAAAACATACTTTATAATTTTTAAAGCTCGTAGGTCTCGACTTCCCTTTGGGTCTGTTAGACAAGCCAAACACTGACACCATGGGAAGGTGTAGTGGTTCCCAAAAGAAAAAAGTTTTAAACTACTAAAAACACAATAGTGTTGAAAAAGGATTTAAAATAGAAGAAATGCTGTGTGGTTCCTTTTAAAAACAAACTGCTATCAAAAATCTCATAAATAACTTTTTGTTAGGCAAAAATTAGTCAAATATTGCCTCAGTTCTCCAAAACAAGGTACTAAGAATAATATAAAGAAAAACTGCAAAGCAGTTCTAAATTAGATAATTTAAAATGTATAAAATGAAGTGGTTCCCTTAAAGAGGGAACCATACAGAACACGTCCTGCTATGGTTCCTATGAACTGATGTGGAACTAGAGAAAAGTAATAATTTACACAGAGATCAGCACAAAACAACCCTAGCAAATGCAGAGTATCAACAAAATAACTAACAAAGTAAAATGCTAATAAATATTTAAAACAATAAACTGGAAACTAGCCAGAAGTGAAGAGAAGACTTCGGAGCAACTGTTTTCTTCAGGTGGAGTTTGAATTCTAGTCTAAGATCCGTAATTAGCATAACATTCTAAAAGCTCCAGGGCGGCTCATTACAGTGGAATGACTGTAGTTGTTAAGCATAAGTGAGAGATTCCTGGGGTTTGAACATCGTATTTATGAAAGCACATGCTGAAGTGCTGAGTTGCTTTATAAGAATAGAATTGCTTGTTTTACACATTGGGCAGGGTTTTAAAGATAATTAGATTGCTGCAAGACCTGGTGCACTGATGATATGGTTCATGGGGCTTGCGGTGATCTAACGGGATTTTCCATCCGGTGTGGCAACTGACGCAAGTTATACCAACTTTTTTTAGTCTAACTTGCAGCAATTCTGGAGGCCGTTATTACAGAGCATGTGCCAGATATTTGACACAAGCTGCCATAATCCATGGAAACTGTTGAAACTGCACCAGAGATTGTAAAATCTGGCACAATTGTGGTGAAGGGTTTGGCGCACCACTAAGTGCCAAGGTGCAGGGCTGGAAACAAGCCCTGCCCCACGGTGGAAAATCTATCCCCTTAACTTTTGGAAGCACAGCTTCCTAACAGAAATTTTTATAACAATGATTAAAATCAGTTTGTCTTACTTCTATATACAGAGATTTGTAGAAATCCTGAACAATTTTATTAATTTTGGAGATCTCTTTAATTTGTTGCATAGTACTTGGATCTGAACCAAATACACTTATGGCTTTACAGTAAAACAATAAATAATAGACTTAGCTGTCAAAATGGCTGGAGTACTGTCCTAGGCAGCCACTCTCTTCAGCAGGAAGTGAAGATGTATTAGGAGACTGCTGGGAGCTTAGGGCCACACAGAGGAGAGAGTATTTAAAAAAAAAAAAAGATTTGATGTTCTGGAACACCATTACTCACACAAAGATGTGCTCACAATTGTACTGGCTGTTCTAATTATTGTTGTAAAAATAATTGCACTTCCTCTTGTGTGTGTAAAGGCACTCTGTGGAAATACCTCGTGCCTAACAACAAACTTGAGCCATGCAAATATTACCCTGTAATCACACACCCTGGTGGGTCTTATTGCTTGCATAACAGAGAGAACAAGCTTCCTACAGTATCTCATTGATCTTTTGATGAAATAACAAGAATTGTCATCTAACTTGTATGGTTGGGCTCATGTCTGGATAAATATCTTTAAAGGAGATCACCCCTTTCATTGTAGCCATCTTTATTATGCATTTCCTGTCCGATTCCAATGCAGAGGTTGCCACCACTGAAGGAGGCTTTTGTTAGTTGGAAGACACAGACTGAAATATTTTTTTTCTTATGGTGAGAACATACGCTTTAACTGGAGGAGGCAAAGTTTCAGATGAATAGTTATGTTTTTCCAGTTGAAAGTTTTTAATCACCTCCCACATGGATTTATCAGCTGTTTCTAGTGATGGGAGCACTGCAGATTCATTTTCCTAAGATTATTCTCAAGATTTTCAGTTTTTTGTGTTTTGGACAAAATTGTTTCTAAGCACTGATGACAGCAAAGCAGACGAGGATGCACTTTAGTCGGTTACGTTCACTATGTTGAGTTTGTAGCTTTTACATGTTTTAGCTGCAGAGGCAGTCCAGTTTTGTCTAAAACTTCTGAATTGTGCAAGGGTGCCTTATACAATTTGTTAACAGCTTCAAAAGAGTTTATTGGGTGGAGATTAAACTTTGTAGTTGGGAGATTCCTCCTGGTGACCAGACCATGCTTTGGGGATGGGGCTAATGGTTTCTGCTTTGGCAGAAGTTACTGTACACCCGGGTTGCCCAACTCTGTAACACACAGGATTCTATTATGTAGTCCTGTTTTTTCATATTAGTCAGGGTCATAGCCAGCCTTAAGGATAGGCGAACTAGATGGCCGCCTAGGTGCCGTTCAGTAGGGGGCGCCGTCACTGTCAAACAAAGTTACATTTTTTAATTATTATTTTTTTTTTTGCAAGTGACCTGGATGGAACGAAAATTAAAGAGAAGCTGACACCTTCAGGAGAACTCTAACAAAACATAATATTTAGACACAGTTTAG
The DNA here is from genome assembly GCA_016271365.2 of Neoceratodus forsteri. Lineage (NCBI taxonomy): Eukaryota > Metazoa > Chordata > Ceratodontiformes > Ceratodontidae > Neoceratodus > Neoceratodus forsteri. The sequence continues at coordinate 1,618,990,491 of CM057452.1, forward strand.
CTTGTTTTTCACATTAGGTTTGTATTTCATCTCCCCATTATTTATTACTGAGGTCACGTGCAGAAAAATTGGGTCTTTGCTCCTGAAGACTTTATCTATTCCTGTTGCTTTCTCCCTACCGGAGGTCATAATGCACTCCTTGTGACATCACAATTACTCTCATGGCAACTGATTGTGATATCACAATGGAGGATTATGACTTGAAGCAGGGAGCCAGCTATAGAGGCAGATGGACTCTAAAGGAACTTTAAGTGATAAAGATCACATATTCATGCAAATTTCCACAGTAATAAATAACATGGAGGAGAAATTTAAGGGATATAAATGGAATGCAAGTAGAATTGTACCTAATTATCATGTTTTTTAAAGTTTTCCTTGTGGTGTCAGTAGCTCTTTAACATGGCCAGATTTGGTGTCATTTGGGGGGAGGGGGTGAAGACCCTTCCATCAGATTTGTGGCTGCATGCCTGCCTGCCTGCCTGACCCACCCATAAAAGAGCCACTCCCATTTCTATTAGATCTCTGCTGCTGTCTGTTTTATGTTTAGTGCGAGAGCAGCTGGAGTGCATGCACTGAGTGGTGTGTACTGGGAATGGTTGGCGTTTGGTATAATCAGTTCTGGTGATGCGTGCAGACAGCCATGAGGCAGTAAGGAATTGAGTGGCTGTGATAGTGAGTGGTGAGGGAGAGCTGAGTTTGGTTTTAAATTTGCAAAAGAAATGTGACAAACCCAAAAGAAGACTGGAGGTTAGTGTGTAGGGCAGGGGGAACTACTGGAGAGGAGAGTGCAGGGGCGCTGTGTTGCTGAAGGCACCAGAGCTGGCTCGCTGTGACACGGGAGGGATGGAAGCCAGCATCAACCAGGACTTGCTAAGTCCAGATAGAAACATAGAAACATAGAAGTTGATGGCAGATAAGGACTGCAAGTCCCATCTAGTCTGCCCATTTCCCTACCTACAGATAGGATCAGGGAGAGGACAATGTCCGAAGTGTTAGCATGAAGGGTGACGGGATGTATTGGACCATCATGGAGTTGCAGTCAAGGAGAAGTTTCTCATACCCGTCGGTGCGGGGCTGTGCAGTGAGTGGCCTGGTAGTCAGTTGGAAAAGTCAATAGAGACCCCTCGAGAGCGGGGACTGGAATAGTGGGAGTAAAGTAGAAGTACCCACGACCAGTCTTGAATACGGCCTGTAGGTCAGTGACTGCAGAGAGAGGGAGCAGCAGCCACCCAGCTGGGGGGGGGGGGGCTAGGCCTAGGCAGCAGGAACAGCCCGGATTTGGCTGCATGGAGGAGACTGGCAGTCCACCCGCCCGCCCCCCTGGCTTCCCAGAGGGGGAGATTTTAATCCCAGACTCAGGCCAGAGGAAAAAAACAACTGCCTATTGTTAGAGTAGGGGGTCCCGCAGGGTCCACTGAGTGTATCTGGTCCTGGACTGGTGGCAGTCATGTTGTTTTCTGAGGGGCAGTCAGACCAGCAGAGCAGCAATTTGGCAAGAGGAGGACCATTATGTCTAACAAGGTCAGTGGCAGACTGAGTGATGATTCTGAAGTGATGCAGTCAGTCAGCTGAGCTAAAACAAAACATTGCAATTTTCTGACATTTTGCTTCTTGTTCCTGAACTTTCTAGACTGTGGACCCTCAGCCCCAGTTCTGACTTGCCCCGGTTCCCCCATGGTGGAAACGCTGTGCAGTACAAGATGATTATGTAGTACTTTGTAGTGTAAAATAAATTAAAGCCGCCCGTGCCGTGTGGCAAGGCCCAGTTGTGAGGTGCTGTATCAGTCCCTGCCTGGTAGAAAGAGGGAAGGAGAAACAAAAGTTATTTTTCCTCATGTGGTCGCTGTCAGAAAGTTTATTATCTGCAGAAAACTTGGCCTAAAACAAAATGCTAACTCTTGCAGCCAAGTTGCAGTTGCATTTCAGTAAACAGAAATGGGCACTAACTAGCCTGCTGAATCTAGTTGGGATTAAAGAATGTAGTGTTTTGTGACTGAATTGTTAGAGGAAAAATATGTGTTGCTGAGGTACAGGTTTTCCACTGTTTGGGTCTCTGACATTTTTTCATAACCATATATACTGATTGTGAAGTAATTCCCTCCTCCCACCCACTTTAGTGTATAAGTGAAAGATAATGGAACTTTGTTTTGTCTTCAACGTAAGTCTTAAAATGCACCAAAAAGCAACTAAAACCCCAGAGCTTCTGGGGGCTTACCAGCCCCCTGACTCCTGGCTTTTTACAAACATTTTTCGCACACTATGGTTGGGATATTCAGACTATGCCAGGCATGGGCACAAGCCTGGGTGCAGCGCAACTGGGATGCACCAGGGCATGGTCTGGGCGATATTCAACGGTGCTGCGCCATGGCTCAGCACTGTTGAATATGGCACTGGGGCTGCCTGTACTGCGCATGGTGCAGTGGCAAGTGAGGAGCAGGGGGATGCGCCAGAGCAAGTGCGGGTGCGCTAGGTGCATCAACCGTGATATTCAGCGCTGGGCATGCAAATAAGACGCTTATGCATGCAAGGTGCAAATTGGGCCATTTGCATGTCATTATGGCCCCATTTGCATGCAGGTGCACCGATCCCTGGCGACTTGCACCTGGCATCCTGCTAGACTGCAGACATCAGGGACTGACGCACCTTGGCCCTTGGTGGGCAAAGCGCTCTAACGCCTGATCGCAGGCTATAGGTAACTTTAAAGTCCTGGTGGTTCAGTGGCACCTACCTCATTGCCCGATCATGGGCTTTAGTTATAAGCACTTTCCCTGGTGGTCCAGTGGACCTGCTCCCCTGCCCGATTGTGGGCATCGGTTAACAATACATTCCCTGGTGGTCCAGTGGACCCTAGCCCATCGCCCGATTGTGGGTGTATAATAAATAAAACCCTGGTAGTCCAGTGGACCCGATCCCCAGCCCGATTGCGGGCTTTAGTTGTAAATATAATCCCTGGTGGGCTAGTGGTACTCCCTCCCCACCCGCCCACTCAGACCCACCACCCTGCTCCCCCAGTCAGCGGTGGGTGGCATCCCAACTCACTTTAAAACCGTCTGGCCACCCACCGACTGACAGTGTACGAATGCGGCTGTATGCCCTTTGGTCCCCTCGCAGTCCCAAAATATGAATGAACCATTCATATTTCGACTGTGTAGTGCAGTACGGTTGCATGCCCATTGGCCCACACATGGGGCCAACGGGCGTGACAGCCATACTGTACGCCTGTCAGCTGGGCGGACGGCCAGGAGGCTTGTGGGTGGGGAGCTGTTGCCTGCCGCTGACCGGGTGGTGGGTATAGGTCTGAGGGGCGGTGAGGTACTACTGGCCCAATTATAGGATTATATTTACAATTAAAGCCCACGATCTGGACCACCAAGGTAATATCTTATTCATTTGCCCGCGATCAGGCTGGGGATCAGGTCCACTGGACCACCAGGGTAATATCTTATTCATTTGCCCGTGATCAGGCTGCGGATTGGGTCCACTGGACCACCAGGGACTGTACTTATTACTAAAGCCCGCAATTGGGCAATGTGGTAGGGTCCACTGGACCACCAGGGATATATCTGGACACCTATGCCCATGATCAGGTGAGAGAGGGAGCACGACACCCAGACTGTGTCCCAGGAGGTCGGGTGGCCAACCACAGCATGCGGCTGCCGGGTTGCGCACGGCAATATGGCAGCCCACCTGTGGGTGTTCCCCGGCTTGCTCCTGCTTTTTACGGGCGGATCTTTGCACCCCACTGTGTGGCACAAGATGGGTTTGTGCCTGCATATGCGCCGCACATCCCGGGCTGAATTTCGGGTTGTGCCACATATTCATGGGCACACCCCCTGCACTTGTGCTGCATACATTACTGGTGCGCCCCTGCACATCGGGATTTGCAGAGCACAACATCCCCCTTTGAATATCGCACCTGGGTGCATCAGTGGGTTATGCATCCCATCCTATATGTGCAATATACCTTTACCACTCACTAAAAGAACCTCCCCCCGGAAAAATCCAGGTAACAGGCAAGTTTGCCTAGGGGCGCCACATACCCTAAGGCCAGTCCTGGCCAGGGTTTACCAAATCTGAAGACAAGAATCTCATTTCCTTCCTTTTTTTCTACCTTTCTTTTTATGGCTGCAGAGCAGAGCCCTGCAGACATTTTGCTAGGAGAGAGAAAAGGGACTCTGGAAGCATGTCACTGGATAACTCTGCTCTGTTCTTACACAGTGCTGCAGTCAGTGTCCACAGTGCTGTCATCAATGCTGTTGAGTTGGTTCTCCACCACTTCTCCACTCCGTGGGTGCACAAAACCCCCCCCCGTGGGGGTACAATTTTTTTTGTACCTATCACTTCTGCAGTGTCGGGTAAAAGAAAGAGCCCGCCATGCCCAAGATGGTAGTACTGTAGGTAATTAGTTGGTGGTTGCAGCACCGCCTTGTAGAAAAAAAAAGTGAGATTGGCTGAATTGGTGCCTGGAGCAGGTATTGGGAAACTCTCTTGATGCCACCTTCACTTGCAGATGCCTGTGAGTGAAATGAACCCGAATGTGAAAGTGAAAGTTCTTTCATTGGTAAGGTACTCTTCGTGCTCTTCTTGGTGACTTAGGAAGACAAGGAGCTATTTTCTTAAATCTCAAATTAATTTTATCTCAGTACTCAGTGTGCATTTCTTTCATTCTGGTAGCTTGTCGAAGTGCTATGCAACTGTAGGATCTGCAACTGGAATGCAACCGGGATGCGGTGATGATGGTCATCCAACCCCAATTAAAGGGTACCTTATAGGTGGGGACAGTTGTGTGACAGCATCTTAGCAGTTAACAAGGTACAATAACATTTACTTGGTTTCCTTAATTGTGCAGTGACAAAAATAGAAATGTATGGATTCTGCTTAAAATACAGTCGAGCACTAGTGCCACTAGTGCACAAAAGCATGGTGAGAAGGGCGGATGGATAGTGTTTTCTTTTTTTGTTTACTGTATCCAATTGAATTAGTCAGCACAGTGGCAAAAATGGAGGAGGGCTGGGGTTGGGTGGATCCTTCTGTAGGACTTGTTGATTTTGCTTCAGTGCTGGGAATAATATGATGAGTGCATTACATATCGTATAATTTCCAGCCTCACAAATCAGGGACAAGGCTTTAAAAAGCTGTGCTGGAGAGGGTTCTGATAGGCTCTGTAGTGGTGGGTGTTCATTTATTGAAAATGTCAGAGAATACCTTTGAGCACAAGAGCTCTTTTACAAGGGTTCCAGTTCAAAAACAGAAATTACAAGGCAACATAACATATATAATAAGTGGGTTCCAGTGGGATGAAGTCAAACAAGTATAAATAGGCTAGATCAAGTGCACACAATTTTACAATCAGGCAGGTAAACAGAACCAGTGTAAAACAAATATAGCAATAGTACATGGCCACAGAGCCAGAGCCTGACACAGTTCGAAGTATATGTGTGTATGTGTCTAGGCACCACTACAGACCACAGAGAGGCAGGACTTTGTAACCATTCTGTGAACATTTTAATATATGCTTACCTATCCTACTATTTATTGAATTGTGTCTATACTGCACATGTTTGAGCCTGTTTCTGTTGTTCTCGCGACCTTTTATGACATTGTCTCAGGACCTAATTTTGTGAAACAATTGTCCTTGTGTATCATGCTTAGTAGTATGCTGTCTTTAAACTGTGTATTGTATACACCTGTGTTCCCCCAGGATGCATCTGAAATCGAGCAGTAGCCTGTTCAGTATGCATTCCTGGTTAAACGCCTAAATAAATAAATATACCAGGAAGGACTTTAGTTAGGATGATTAGCAGTTACAGTTGCATTGGACTGTTGGGGTTTGCCCATAGTGCTCTCTCAAATTTACGTAATCAAGGTTTCAGCCAGGTCATTTAACCAGCCAATGGCCCTAATAGTGAATGAATGCTTGCCCAACTGAATACAGTGAAAAGGCAGTTCAAGAGCATTCCGAGCCATGCTCTTGGTGTTGTAGAGACTGACAACAGGACTGAAGCTGTGAGTTAGGGCTCGGGGGGGGGCAGTAGAGCCCAGTAGAGCCTTCTTGGCTAGCAGACATGTTTGGAACTTGATTCTCCTAGGAAGGGATAGAGGGTGCAGCTATAGGTGTGCTTGTCAGCCCCAACCACAAAGTGACACGCCTCAGCGATCAGCAGTATGTTATATTTTGTCCCCCATTAAAATGAATGGTACGAGAGGGGAAGTGACCCAGTAAAATGTTTGGAGCCTGTTGTGAAAACATTTGAAAGCAGATTACTGCTGAGTAATTTGTTCAGAGAACGGCAACAAAAATGGTGTAGATGCTGCACCAGAAGTCATATGAGGAGAGCCCAGAGGACCTCAGTATGTATACCCTGGAGGAGAGGAGAGAGAGGAGGGATACGATAGAGACTTTCAAATACCTCAAGGGTATAAATAAGATGCAAGAGGGTAGCATCTTTTAGAAAAGAGGATGTTCAAGAACAAGGGGCCATGATATAAGGATAGAGGTGGGTAGGCTCAAGGGTAATGTGAGGAAGTATTTTTTCACAGAAAGGGTGGTAGATGCATGAAACAGCCTCCCTGCAAAGGTGGTGGTGGCAAAAATGGTAGGGGAATTCAAAAATGGATGGGGCTGACATAAGGGAACACTAATGACAGGAAAGAGAGGGTAGGTCACAGATCAATTAGGATCTGTGGTATATGAAGACTAGGTGGGCCAAGCGATCCTTATCTGCCATCAAATTCTGTGTTTCTCTGTTTCTATGTTACTGATCAGGGACAATGACCAAAATTAGGATATATTTGAAAAAAATAATAATATCAACTTGAGAAGCTGTGTACATTCAATATGCTGCATGGTATTATAGCACTAGACTATAACACCAATGGATAACATTATTTAAGTATCTGATCCATACTCTTCCATGACAAAAATGCCAACTTTTGCAGGGACAGTGGCAAATCCTGGAGCAAAATCAGGGATGTCACTGAAAATCAGGGACAGTTCAGAAGTAGGCATGGTACCCTATAGAATGTTGCAGTTTTTATTAATTTTGCCTGGTGCAGTTTTATGCAGTGAATGTATAGGGGCTGAGAACATGTATGGATATGTTTTTGTTTCCCTTTTTCATTTTTACAGCTGCATAGGTAGAGACATGCTGATGTACTATGATAGGCAGGAGAGATAAGGGACTGTGGAAGCACGTGACTGGATACCTCTCCTCTGTCTATCCACAGTGGTGAGGTCAGTGCTGTTGTATTGTTTCTTCATCGCCTTTTCTCTCAATGGGCCCACTAGCCCCCCACTCCATGAGAGCACTATGTTCTGTCTGCCCATCACTTCTGCTTAACTTCCACAGTTGTGGCCAAAAAAGAAGAGCCTGAGATGCCCAAGATGGCCACTGTGAGCTCATCGCAGCATATGCAGTCAGCAGTAATTGCACATGCAAACTGTGGTCATGGTGACCATCTTAGGCACGGTAGGTTCTTTCTCAAGCATGCACAATTATCAGTCACTGTGCATGCATGAGTACTGCGCAAGTATGGCATTAGCTGTGGTGGGAGATCCGAGTACTGTTTCACTCTGGCTCACTGCTCTTAAGCAGCCGTGTTGGCTCTGACCAGAGTTTGTTTCAACAGTGTTAGCCCAGGCTGTGCTGGGGTAACCACCTCACTGATTTTTAAGGTAATAAAATCTCAGAAAAAAGATGTTTTAAATGAGTTTGTTCAAAGGCATACAGAGCACCAAACAAATGAGTATCCTCACTGCTGGCCATCTTTCCCCCACAGTTTAGTTTATAGTTCTTCTGTGATACAAGATCTTGTTTTCATTTCAGCATTGTTTTCAACTATTTTCTCAGCTTGATGGACTGAAGCACTAAAAAGTCAAGTGAGTTTCTAAAAGTCAAACAGTGAGTATCTGGCAGGGCATTGCAAATGTGTAATTGGGTGCAATTAAAAGTCCTAAACCATTAATTCACTGTAATTAAACATCAGAAACCTTTTTGCTGATTTCATCAAAAGTCATAAGCTTTTAATCTGATCAAACTTTTAGGGTGGTTTAATTGAGGAAACCATATTTTTGTTTTAAATTTTTTGGCAGTAATAGGTTTGTAAGTGTGCAGTTTTCTTTTAGGGAAAATATCTAATTATGTATTATGGTACAGTACACTACAAAACATGTCCCTTCTTCACTGTGTATTCGCACATTACTGTTTTACTTGTTGAACAATGAATATTACCCTGGTCTGTAGAGATGAAATACAACCCAGATCTCCATTCCAGCATCAGTTACTTCCTTCACATACTGGTCACCTGAGATTTCAGTCAGTTGTCCAAACTTTTGTCTTTGTTGCAATGATTTCCACTCTCTCAAACGTTGTTGTCTGTCATCACCAAAAAAAAAAAAAAAGAAGAAAAAATGTTTATTATCTCTCATATCATGGGGATTACACCTATTGTTTCAATATTATAATTTTTTATGTTCAAATTGCAATAATTGAAGTATAATGCTATCCAAGTTGCATAGACTACAATAATGTTCCATCTTGCTGTGCTAACAGTTTTTGATGGATGTAACTAGGCCTGTTTGAATGTTGCAGTCTTGTGTGTGACACATGTAGTGGTCACTAGGGGTCTTCAGGGTCTACCTCTCCCAGCTCTCTGAGGAGGTCAACCTAGGTTCTTGGTGTTGTGCTACACTAGATATTCAATATTTTTTAATAATGTGGTTGCTTCATCTGGGGTTGCAATAGGGGACACCTGATGGCTGACACAGAAAAGTTACTCTCTGTGTCAAGATCTTTTCTTCTGGTTGATTAAAAAGGCCAGTCAAACCTGTACAACATCCAATGATGTGGGATGCTTTGGAACAGTGTTTTTCATAGGATGCTCTGTGTACTGTGTAAGTCTTGAGCCTCCCAGCATTCCAACCTCAGATCTTTGAACTGAGGAGACAAAGAGGAATTAAGGCTTAATTTAAGACATATTCCAATAATAGTTATTTGAAAACTTGTTTACATTTGACATTCTAAAACACACAAATGATTCTGAAGAACCTAATTGCCCCATCCTAAACAAGCATTGGTCAGCATCCAAATATATTTTCTTGATGCTGTCAGACCCATTGTCCTGCCCCACATTATAAGGGACATCTGTTATTTCACCCCCTCCCAATTGTGCTGTCTCACATGATAAGGGTGTTACTGCCCCCACTGACATTACACCAGAACCTCAGGGTAGAAATTCATCAATTCTATAATGCTAACTCAAAATTATACTTTGCACAGCTGTAGACACCCCGAATAGGCACTAATTCCAGGACTAGTTCCCATGGCTTTCTGAATTTAACTTGATAACAAGCAAAGTAGACAACATTTAAGAAAAAACACATATGGTGCATTAAAGGAATACACAACACGTTGCCAACAGAATAGAAAAAGAAATTAAACTGAGGCACAACTCAAGTAAAGCTCATTATCCTCAAGCACAAACTCCATGTTCAACTGCTTCATTTTCCCCTACTGCTCACAATTAGTTGCTGTAATCAGGTGAAATCAGATGAATGGCCAGCCCAAGAAGATGTACTGGCATAGGCACTGGCCAAGTAATCTGCCCCCTCCCCCCACAACCGCTATTCCAGTCTGTACGCACTGATTTAAGGTTGGACTCTGGTGGTACCACAGCAGTAAGAAATCCAATGAATACAAGTTAAAAAGACTGTCACATCATGCACACAAAAATGTATGCATTAAAAGGCCACTGTCAACCCCTTTAGGGATCAATGTGTCTCTGGTTAAACAAGCACTTGTCAATGCTGTATGTTGTCTCGCTGGCATTGGCATTGGTAGTGCTGGAGTTAGAGATGTATAATAGGAATGGCAGTGAAGTACTGAAGTGGCACCAACCCCACCCCCACCCTGTAGAGACTGAAAGGTATTGGGGAGTGCCTTTGGGTCATCAGCTATACGCTCATGCCATTGTACCTCACCCTACCCTGTAGACACTGACAAGTGCCATGGTGTGCTTTGGGGTCTTTGGGCATTATACTTACCCCATTCCATAAGGAAATACACTGAGGTGGGTGCAGTATAGGAGAATGGGGTGAACTTTGTGGCCGAACAGTGCAAGGCACAGCACGATGCCTGTCACTGGCTGCAGGATGGGGGTGGAATGGCGTGAGCATTACAGCCGATGATCCCAAGTCACACCCCTGACACCTGTCAGTCTCTATAGGATGGAGTGCTACAGTTGGAAACCCTAACACTGTAGGCGTGTGCTGGTATTTTCACTCCAAATTTTAAACATGGACTTTTTGTGAGCCCACCTCATGAAAAGTGGCACAATCAGTTTGTTAGCTGAAAGGTGGTTTTGCACAGCAGCTATGCCATTTGACGACACAGGGCTGAAAACACATTTTGGGCAGGATGTGGAAAATTACAATTGTATTGTTCGTGAGGAGGCGTAAAAAAACGTCAACGTTGAAAATCTGGAGTGAAAATATGAAAAATTGGTGAAGTCATGAGCATGCATAGAAACTGCACAACACACGTCCGTAACCCAATTCTTTTTGGGAGTTTGTTAGCCACATTTTTAACATAATCATTTTGGGACCTCCCCTCCTGAACAGTGGTGCTGTGATTTTGTTAATCTGTCCCAAAAGTTGATGTCCCACAGCGACCACGCCATTGTGCACCACAGGTGCGGAAACACATTTTGGGCAGGATGTGAAAAATGACAGCTGTACTGTTCATAAGGAAGTGTGAAAAACTGCCAGTGTTGAAAATCTGGCATGGAAATATTGCAAATTTGCGAAGTTACAAGGGTGCATGGAAACTGCGCAACACACGCTTGTAACACGGTCATTTTATGGACTTTTGGCACCAAATTTTCAACATAGGCATTTTAGGGCCTCTGCTCATGAACAGTGTCACCATCATTTCCTCAAACTGTCCCAAAAACTGATTTCGCACAGCGACCGCATTATTCTGTGCCAGATGTGCAAAAACACATTTTGGCCAGGATATGTAAAATGAGAGCTATACTGTTCATCAGGAGGTGTGGAAAAATGCCAATTTTGAAAATCTGGAGTGAAAATATTACTAATTCACGAAGTTATGAGCGTGCGCCGAGCCTGCATAGCATGCGCTCGTAGAAACAACCATTTTTGATTTTTTCACCAAATTTGCAACTTAGGCTTTTTGAGAGCCCCCTCATGAACAGTGGCACTGTCATTTCATTACTCGGTCCCGAAAGGTGATTCCACGCGGTGACCACGAAATCACCTTTCGGGACTGAATAACGCCATGTCAGTGATGGAATTCATGAGGAGGGGTCCCAATAACCCCATGTAGTAAATATGGTGTAAAAATTCCCAAAAATGCCCAAGATATGCACCAAAGTTGAAAAAACACTATTTATGCCATTATACTGCTTACCGGCATTTCTTCAGATCGCGGTCGACTTTGAAGAGTGCAGACGTGTTCCTGGTCCACCGAAGATCATTGCGCCAGACTCCAGATGTAAGTATGGGGTGAGGGAGGTGTGGGGAGGCAGGATGCGCAGAGGGTGGGTGCGGATCGTGGGAGGGGTCAGGGAGACCGCGAGGGACTGTTTTCTTTTTTTACAGGTTACAAAGAAAAAAAAAACATTGCAGGACGGTTTTTATTTTTCAGAGGATTTGGCACACTGGGGTGGGCTCCCAGCATGCCACCTAAGTGTTTTCTGGGGGGGATGCTGTAGCTGAGGGGGATTGGGCATCCCCCCATGGCACACAACAAATGGGTGTGTGTGTGTGTGCATTATACTGATGGGGTGTGGGCTCCCTCGTCAGCACATACATTGGGGTCGGGCATGCCGACAAGGGGATTGGACACCCCCAAAGTCAACATTATGGCAGGCAGTGTGCTGCTATGTAGAACAATTTTTCTTACCAGGAAAAGCACGTCAGGAGGTCCGCTGTGTATGACGAGCTTTGCTCGCATTGCAGTGGACCTTTCCTTAGATGTGCTCACCACATTATGTATGCATGATGTGGCACCAGCAGGCAGGCTTATTGGGGAATGAGGGACACACCTACTGATGTGTGTCCGCAATCGCCCAACAGTGACTGCCCCTCCAAATCTGCTACTACTGCAATATGTTGGCTGCACAATTGTGAGCCAACATAAACATTTTTTAAAGTGTTCACATTCTGTAGAATTTATTGATGCAGTTTGTCAGTTTGACTCTGCCTACCGTAATGGTGTTAGCACATAAAACTATGTTTGTTTACAGTCCTTGATTAACTCCCACTGCATCTTTCCTGGACTTGGGTACACTCTCAACAGTCTAGACACTCAAGATGCAGTGGGACGAGACTATAGCACTGTGAGTGACTGCACTGTTTGAGGATGTTCTCAATGCTCAGGAAGCATGCAATAAAAGTAGAGCTAGGATTTAAAACAAAACAAGGTTGGATCTAATTACGCAATCATCATACATTTCAGTTCTACCAAGAAAAGAAGCAGAAAAAACAACCAGCAACATCAATGAAATTTAGAAAAGATAAGCCATCATAAAATCTGGGTTTTCAAAGAGAATATGGTGCAAAAAGGGTGGACAGTGTCCCTTTAACTAAACTTACTTGCTAGCAATTATTAATGGACATAACTTTCTTTTCTGTGAACCACTTTCAGTCATACATAACTCTTTGTTTCAAATTATATCATCTTTATTAATTTGAGAAATACACAAAACATAAAACACATTAACAAATGGGGGGGTGGACAAGCAAACTGAGATACCATCCAAAATATATCAAGCCCCCCCAAAAAACCTAAATAATACAAACTAATGTGCACTGACCAAATCCCACCCTCAATTAACCCATCAATTGTGTATAATTTGACATATATTAATAACAACAGTAATATAAAAAGATTCCCCCCTCATCCCCCTTCCCCCCACAGAGACCTTATATCCAAAAATAAAGTACAGGTAAGGACCTGAATATGTTACCTAACTAAAGAATAAAGTAATCAATATGAAAGAGTAAGTTATAACAGGGAAGTCCCATTATAATATATATAAGATGAATACCATTTCACCAAAAGGAGGTATATATATATATATATATATGTGTGTGTGTGTAATAGATAACCCACTCTTAGGTGTGCGGTCGTGCTCTGATATATGCATGCTTTGGTTTGCGTCAACCACCAAAGGCGTACGTATATTAGAGCGTGACTGCATATCCTACAGTAGGTTATCTATCTTATAAAATGGTAAAAAAAATTTTTTAGGGGGGTTAAAAATGCAGGCGTGAGGTCGCGCTCTGATATACGCATGGCCATCTGATGGTGTTTGTCCAATACTGTTGTCATAGATGAGCTTTTATGTATCACCCATTTTATAAATATATATACAGTATATAATAAGGTGCTAGTCCAAATTAACTTCCAAAACTGCATAATGCAATCTTCCCCATTTGGTAGTAAAGCACCCCAAATTATTCTTCATACTGGCTACCATTCTCTCTAATCATAAATTCACCAGAATTTAATTCCTCCATTCAATGAACAAAAGAACTTGATGGTCAGTCCAATGTTTTAAAATGATATTCTTGACCGATAATGCAATTAAGTAAATATGATGTCTCGCTTCTGTATTAGTTATAATACCAAGATCACCTATAATACATATACTGGGTACAAAATAAGAGCTTAAGTCAAGAGGTCTTTCTATTTTATTTTTAATTTCCAGCCATAAAGTAGCAGCCAATGAACATTCCCATAAGATGTGCATCAGAGTACCCACTTTCATCCCATATCTAAAACAAGCCAGAGAGGATATTAATCCAAATGTATACACCTTTAGCGGTGTATAATACATATCATGTAAAATTTTGATTTGTTTTAATTTCAACTTATCACTGGAAATATACTTATATAAATCAGTCCACACTTTTAACGAATCAACATTCACACAATCGGAAGAATTATACCAGAATTTGGAGACTAATGGGACCAATGTTGATTTCCAGATTAAAATATATCGGTAAATATGGGAGATTGCATGAGGCTTCTTAGTTTTAACCAAAATATCCTGTAATAATCTACCATCATCTATAGTCCAAGGTAAGGGTCCAAAATAAGAAAGTAAAACATGTTTTAAAATAAATAATTTATAATAATATTCTTTACCAAGATGAAGTTTATGTCTAATCTGTTCTAATGACATAAAACTACCTTCTTATAGCAACATTTTCACTGTGATGTCTTTTAAAGCAGGTAGCTCAGAATTAAGTAACAGTTTCTTAATCAGCTTTAAATTTCAGTTATTAATCAAAATATCTTTTGATATAAAAAGACAAACATAGTTGCAAAACTGATCATGTATTTTGAAGGAAACCCCAACAACAGCATTTTTCAAAGCTTTAGGTAATGCTTTATATCTCATGTACAGAACTGAATGCTGTCAATGCTGTAACATATTAAATTTGGCTAGCGATTCACATTCAATATCCATCCATACAGGTTGATAAGAAGATGAGCTGTCATTGAAGGAATACCATTTAAAATATTTATTAATATGGCTAGCCCAATAATATACGGCAACATTTGGCATTTTAAAACCACCTTGCTTCTTATTCAAAGTAAACCTATCATATGCAATTCTAGGTGGTTTATTAAGCCAGATAAAACTGCCAATAATAGAATGCAATTTTTTAAACCACGATAAGGATAGATGGATATTAAGCATATTTAGAGGATAGAAAATTCTAAGAAAGATATTCATTTTAATAATATTGATTCTACACATACTCAATAGTGGTACTTTTTCCCATCTATCCAGATCATGCTAAATTGTAGATATCAGCTTAGGCAAGTTTAATGATTTCACAAAATCTTGATATTGTGAAAGCCATAAGCCCAAATATTTCAAATGGTTAGGGGACCAGAATAATCCAAATTTTGTAATTCCGACCTTAGATACATGTACATTCAAAGGCATAACTACTGTTTTGGTGATATTGACCTTAAAATTAGCTAATTTACTAAAATGTTCTATGGTATTCAGGATAGCCAGAATTGAAGTTTCTGGGTAAGCCACATGTAGCAAAATATCATCAGCATACACCAATAAAGACAAAATATGAGAATTAATATTAATCCCTCTAATGTTTGAATTTCATTTTAGATTATAGATTAGTGGTTCCAAATAGAAATGAAAAAGGACAGGAAGTCACACATAACTCTCAAAAAATAAACAGCCTTACTAAATCCAAAATGATATAAAATGCAATAGTGCATCAGAGTTGGTACTATGCTCACGTATCTTTTTTAAAACTTCTTTCCAAAGTAAAAATAATCAGCAAACAAACTGTTTCTGTAGTCTTTTCACAGTTCACACACTAAAAAACACCTTTCACCTTGAAGTGAATGAAGTAGACAGTGACAGTATGAGAAGAAAAAATCACTCACCTGCAGTAATGTTGTTTCTTCCAAAGGGATCCCTCACTATGTTTAACAACTGCATCAGCCCCCTGGATTGAGCTTGCCCCAGAGCTTCAAGAATTTAATGCAAATTAAGGAACATTAGAATGAAATTCAAAACTCTGTTGTATGGTCATGCTCACCTCTGCCTTGTAACGGCAGATTTATTTCTTAAGCTGAAGTGAGCAGTGACCACTAAAGCTAGCTAAATGACAAATAAGAAGTACCTATAAGGGGCAAATGTTTTGGAAAAAACTTACAATATGGCAGAAAATATTTAAACTGTAAAAACCATGGAAAATCAGTTATAAAACAATGCAAAACTGATTCTTGTGAGAACCTTTTTCCAGATTCTGGAAGGGGATGTAGGGATGGGATTGTTAAACCTTGGGAGGGATCCCTTTGGAAGAAACAACATTACTACAGTTGAGTAATTATTTCTTCAAGCCCCAGGAATCCCTCACTACTTGTTTAACAACTGCAGACTTTAATTGTAGTAGTACCTTGGGAGGCTGGATACAGAACTATTTAGAAAAAAGGTTCTGCAAGACTTCTTTGGGACTGAATGCCTAGCAGTAGTGCTTTGAGAAGGTGTGTACTGTCTTTCAGGTAGCTGCTTTACAGATCTTCTGAATGGAAACACCTCTGGATGCTGCCACAGAGGCCAAAGTGCCTCTCATAGAATGGGCTCTTAGCCCCTCTGGAGGGAGCTTGCCAGCTTTGCCTTAACAGAACTGAATACAGGCCACTATCCAGTGAGAAATGGTTCTCCTGGATGCCTTTTTTACCTTGACCTACCTCTCCGCAGATGACAAATAACTGAGAATTTGTGGACTCGACATCCTTTGTGTGGTTCAAGTGTAAGCCCCCCCCAATTGGGGCTTACCTCATTGGGGCTATGGCCCTGTGGCATCCTCTGTCAGTCGCCCAGAATGGGATTCGGGCCATGGCACCCTGTGTGGTCCCTGTGGCTGCCGTCTTTTTGTGTCTTAGTCCCATAGAAGAAGGGGGATGAGCTCTGATTTTGTTCCTCCACCTCCAGGGGAGTTTGGAGGATGTCTGGAGGTCCAGAGAAGCCTGAATCTGGACCGCTTGGCATGTTAACAGTAATGGCTGTGCTGCACCATTTGTGCATGCATTGCCAAAGAAATTAAAGGAGCTGTGGCTGCGGTAATGTGTTTGGCCATGTGGACACTATTTAATATTATCCCCAGCTCCAGGGCAGGTAGCGGAGCTGGGGATCAACTGGAATACACCTCCGGGCATAAATGGGGTGGTCCTCTGCCTGCAGAAGGGCTGTTATTACAATGATAGGGGCTATTTTATATTGGGGCATATGTAAATAAACATAGCGGCCCCCATGGGACTCTTGAAGCAGGGAGCCACTGGAAAATGTCAGAGAGCACCAGAGAAAGCCTGGGAAATATGCAGCCAATGGGGTGGGAGCTGGGGGAAAACTATAAAAGACAGAAAGCCCACCTGAAAGAGATTCCCCAGAGACCCAGGTAGCAGAGACTGTGCTGGGCATCTCAGTCCTAAAGCCTGTGTGATGCTCAATGGCCTTTTTGGCCCCAGAGCTGGAGAGGGAGACAGAGTGTCTGATAAAGCTAGTGCGAGCAGGAGGAAGAGCTGAACTTCTGACTGAGTTCCCAAGCAAGATTTGTACCTGCTACTGTGAGTGTTCGACTTGTGTTCAGCAGCCTGCATCATAGAGGTTTTACAGCCTGAAAATAAGGAGATTTTGCATCAGAGAGTGAAGACATTTTGCAGCTCAGAGTAACATAGAAACATAGAAATTGTTGGCAGATAAGGACCGCTGGGCCCATCCAGTCTGCCCATAGGCCCTATACATTGTATGTGGCCTCTGACCCTATGTGATCAATGGCTTTTCATCACTCCCTCCCCTCTCAAGCTTCCATTATGCCTGTCCCAGGCATGCTTAAACCTCTCCACTGTGCTTGCCCCCACTACCTTCTGTGGCAGACTGTTCCAAATGCCGACTACCCTTTCTGTGTAGAAAAACTTCCTCACATTACCTCATAATCTGCCCCTTCCAATTTCATATTGTGCCCACTTATTCTAGTAATTTTTCTACATTGGAAAAGGTCCCCCACCTGCACCTTGTTTATGCCCTTGAGGTACAGTACTTGAAAGTTTCAATCATGTCCCCCTGCTGTCTTCTCTCCTCCAGTGAGTACATATTGAGGTCCCTTAGTCTCTCCTCCTTTGTTTTGTGATGCAAGCTCTGCACCATCTTTGTTGCCCTTCTCTGGATAGTCTCCATCTTATCTATGTCCTTGCACAGGTGTGGCCTCCAGAACTGCAGACAGTACTCCAGGTGAGACCTTACCAATGTTTTATACAATGGCATCACCACCTCCCGCCTCCTGCTAGTGATACCCCCGCCTATGCACCCCAGCATGCCACTGGCCCTCCCTGTCGCCTTTGTGCACTGCTTTGATACCTTAAGGTCATCAGAGATGATAACCCCTAGTTCCCTTTCCTCTTTGGTGACAGTCAGCTACTCCCCCCAACCTGTAGGTCTCCCCAGGGTTCCCTCTACCCAGGTGCACTATTTTGCACTTCTTTGCATTGAACCTCAGTTGCCACATCTCCAACCATCTTTCAAGCTTCTCTAGGTCCTTCTTCATTTTCTGCACCCCTTCTGGAGTATCTACCCTGTTGCAGATGTTGGTGTCATCTGCAAACAGGCAGACTTTTCCTTCTAGCCCCTCTGCAATGTCATTAATGAAGACATCGAACCGGACTGGTCCTAGTACTGATCCCTGTGGTACCCCACTGGTCACCACCCCTCTCCCCAGATTGTACCCCATTTACCACAACCCTCTGTCTCCTGTCTGTTAACCAGTTCCTAACCCAGTTCACCACCTTGTCTCCCATGCCCAGACTACCCATCTTGTTAATCAGCCTTCTATGTGGGATGGTGTTGACGTCTTTGCTGAAATCTAGGTAGGCGACATCTACCGCCCCTCCCTGATTTATTTCCCTAGTCACCATTAAAGTAAAGAAATCTTACAGCAGAGTGAAAGGAGAGTTGCAGCTGTGAACAGAGAGACTGTGCCACTGTGTTCCCCTTGGAGGGACAAGAGTTTAGAGACTACTTAATTGCTTCTTGCCAGAGATGTTGTGTGTGCTGGGCTAGAGACTTGAGCCAGAGCCCAGTTGCAAGTTTGCTTCCAGAAGCTGCATGCCAAGTAGAAAAGTCTAGGGGACACATAGCCTGCCTTAGTTCCCCAGACTAACAAGGAGATCACCGGAGAAGAAGATGTTGAGGAGTCTGTCAGGTGAACACCACAAACAAAGGCCTCAGAAGTGAAGATTTGAAAGGCCTGACTGGTGTAAGACCAGCTGCTGTTCATCTGCAACCTGCTATCGTGATGCACCACCAACTCCTGATACCTGAACGATACCATTTGAAACTGAACCAAACCTGTTGAAACCCCTGCTTCAAAACTGTAAGTACCTCTGGGCTGCGGCTCAGAGGACTTCTTATCTTAGCTAACTAGTCAGAAAAAGGGGGTTAAGTTCTAGGCTGGACTGTGCCAAGTTTCAAGCTCAGCCCAGGCCATGAAGTCAATAGTGGCTGTGTTTAAAAGTTATTTGGGCCCCGACAAAATTATTCTGTTCACGTTAAAGACTGTTACCCTCCCAGCATCCTAGCATTCTGGAGTAAACCCTGCATTCATCTGGTAGGCCACCAGCACCCCGGTGTGGTGCTCACTGCAACAGACTGACTAGTTATAGCGACTGCTTGGGGGAAGGCCAGGTGCACCCACAGGTGGGAGGTGTGGGAGACAGTAAGGAGCACAGTCTATAGTTGCCATTATTGTTGTTGCACTATTTTATCCCCTGTTCACCCCTTCTCTATAATAAAGCAGGAAGATGGCTCATGGTACAATTTAGTATTTCTGGTTATTGTAAGTTGTGCGCATTTGCTGGGTGGAAAAGGCACTGTGGGGGTAGTTGCTGTATTTTCCTGGGGGGATAACCTGGAATCTGTCCCAGGTGGAGGCACCATGACATTTCTTCTCCTGTCCACTAGTGAACCCAGGCCAGCCCCCTCAGAGGTATGCACAGGTGAGACCCGAGAGCCTTGGAAACAGCCAAGGGGAGTCAAGGGGCTATTTTACAAGTCAAGTTAAGTCATTCTTTATTTACAACATGCTTTTCAAATATCAAAGCACGTAACAACTTAAAAACATAAATAATCAGATAAAACATATACAAATTTTAAAAAGGCAGCATATCAGGTCTCGCTAAACAGTGTCCCCAAAAGCTAAACTAAATAAGTATATCTTTAAAGAAAGTACCCCAGAGAGCTCTTTTAACATCCAGACTGTGGAGTTTCTACTCCCCTGGAGTGGAGTGCTCTGTAAAAAAACACAGGAAGAGTAATCGATTGGTTGAGATGAAATTCAGACACCACCTTGGGGAGGAATTTTCAATTATTCCCCAGTTCTACCTTGTCCCTGTGGAATATGATATAGTTGAGATCTGTGCAATGGGCTTGGAATTCACTTACACTCCTAGCCTAAGTAGGTGCCACCAGGAAAACTGTTTTCCAGGTGACATATTTCAGAGCAGCAGTTGCCATAGGCTCAAATGGAGCCTCCATCAGCTGCACAGTACAGAAATTCAGGTCCTATGGAGGGACTTGATCCCTAAAAGGAGGGCTCAGGTGAACTAGATCTTTAAAGAACCTCTAAAAAATAGCCTGTGAGGCTAGAGAGCTATCCTTGCCGACTGAAACATAGGCTGACAGTGCTGCCAAATGCATCTTCAGGGTTGAAGGCCAGAGGCCCAGGGACTGCAGGTGAATAAAAAAGTTGAATACAGTGGGCAAGCTCACCTGAAGGGGGCTGAGCTTCTGGATGAACACCACAGGGAAATTGTTTCCACTTGGAAGTGTAGGTTTTCCTAGTTGCTGACTTCCTGGAAACCTTGAGCATATGTAAGACCTCTTCTGAGAGGTTTAGCCAAGAGAGCTCTAGCTCTTCAAGTGCCATGCTTTGAGGCACAGGTTTCTTGGTTCCAAGAATGTTTTCCTGCCCTGAGCCAGAGTCAGCAGATTGTGACTGTGTGGTAGGAGGATCGGAAATCTGGAGGAGAGGGACAAGAGCAGGGAGTGCCACGTCTGCCTGGCCAAGTCTGGGGCAATCAGAACCATCGTTGCCGTCTCTCTTCTGAGTGTCAGCAGCACTCTCAGTAGGAGTGGGAAAGGAGGGAATGCATAAAGGAATTTCCCTATCCATAAAAGGACTAATGCATCCTCTGGGACTGTTCCCATGGAGGGAGGCCTGCAGCAGAAGTTGGGGAGCTGGTAGTCTTCCCAGGATGCGAACAAGTCCACCTTTCTGAACACTGCGGAGAGCACCTGCTTTTTCAGTGCCCATTCATGATTTCCTTGACTGATTCTACTTAGAAAGTCTGCCAGGATGTTATGCTTGCCTGACAGACAGCAGACAACCCTACTTGCAGAGAATAAGCCAGACTCCAGATCTTCATTGGTTCTCTGCACAGTTTGGAAGATCTTGTCCCCCTCCACCCGTTTGTTGATGTAGTACATAGTGATAGTATTGCTTGTCCTTATCCGGACTGACTGGCCCCTGATGTGAGAGGAAAAGGCTTTCATTGCTAAGTACACTGCTCTGAGTTACAGCAGGTTTATATGCTCCTGAGACTCCAGTGCGGTTCATGTCCCGCTTACTGTGAGATCCTTTAGATGGCCTCCCTACCCCAGATAATAATAATAATAATAATCTTTATTTCTCCAGTGCAATTCAAAATATTAAAGCCCTTTGCAAAACAGACAAAGTTAAAATAGATAATAAATAATTAAAATAGGCAGTAATACAAAAAACATCCCAATGAATTCCTTAATTACAGAAGGCAAGGTTAAATAGGTGTGTTTTCAGTGTAGCTTTAAAGCTCTCCATTGTCAGGCACTCCTGTACACGACAAAGTAGAGTGTTCCACAGGGTAGAGACTACATATGCAAATGATCGAGCACCAGATGACTTCATCTGAATCTTGAGAACCTCCAGCAATCCCTCATCAGTGGAGCGGAGTGGGCAAGAGGGGCAATAAGGGCGCAGAAGCTCTTGTAGGTAGCGCAGTCCCAGTCCATGTAGGGCTTTATAGGTCAGCAAACTGACCTTTAAGGTGATCCTCCACCGAACTGGCAGCCGGTGCAGCTCATACATCACAGGTGTAATATGGCTAGATCGAGAAAGCCCAGTCAGTAACCTGGCTGCCGCATTCTGCATGAGCTGCAGCTGGCAGATGTCAACCCCCGGGAGCCCTAGGTATAGGGAGTTGCAGTTATCCAGGTGGGAGATCACAAAGGCATGGACCAGTGTCAACAAGTCATTGGGTGGAACCAGGTGTTTAATCTGAGTGATATTCCTCAGATGGTAAAATGAGGTCTTGACAACAGATAACACCTGAGCCTTCAGGGTCAGCCCTTCATCAAGAATAATGCCCAGACTCCACATCCGCTCATCGGTCCTCAGCTGGCAGTTGCCTAGTACAAGACCAGTTGACTGACCTGCCAAAGATCCCTCCGCTCAATAACGCGGATCCACAACCAACACCTCAGTCTTGTCTGAGTTCAACTTCAACCAGCTGGCACTCATCCAACCCTGGATCTCAGATAGGCAGTTGTTAAACACCGAGACCGCAGTATCCTGCTCGGGCATGAAGGACATGTACAGCTGAGTATCATCTGTGTAACAATGAAATCTCAACTAGTACTACCTTACAATGTCCCCCAGTGGCAACATGTACACCACAAATAACATGGGAGACAACACAGAGCCCTGCAGAACCTCACATGGCAGGGAGAAAGGATCAGAGGAATAAATTCCCGAGACCACTCTCTGGAACCTGCCAGTGAGGAAAGATTGAAACCACCTAAGAACTGTGCCCAACAGTCCAAAGATAAACCGAAGGCGCTCCAGCAGTATCCTACAAAAAACACAGCAGGTGAACGCAAATCAGTCTTTGTAAAGGTGCTACAGCCAGGAACAGTCACTGAACATAGAGAAGTAATAAAGCTGTGCACACACCATTGAATTGAGAAAATAGAAGGTATTTTATTTTATAGCAAACTGCAAAAACATGGCAGATATCTGGGCTAACACCCTACATATCAACCCTATCACATGGGTCTTCCTCAGGGGGTGGAATTAACCATCCAACAGGCTGTTTAAATACTCCCCATGATTATTACTCAATCAATCATTATACCACAATTAAAAAAACAGTACTGTTAGATAGAAAAAACTGCAGACGAGTAAAATATAAACAAAAGAAGGAAAATACCTTATTGGATTAAACTTTTCAGTATGGACGCATGTTTTATTTCATTATACATGTCAAATGATGTTTTTTACAGTAAAAGCCCTTGTGTCTAAAGAACTAATATATCATAAATCCCTTACCATCATATATTCAATTCTATTATTTTATGCCTAAAAAGTTTAAATACCACACAAAGCATAGAAGGTCAGACAAAGTGCAAAAGGTCATTTTCTAAACAGGGCTAAATTTACACCATTCACAATGGTATAGCCCTAAGGGCAGTAATCATTGTCATTTATTTATTGCATTCTCCCTGTCAGAAAGTACAGGAGGTCACCTAGGTTGCAAAAGGTCAAACCATGAATAAAGCTAAAATCATAGCCCTAAGGCCATAGTATAGCTAAAATCAATTTGTTCATTTGTTTATAATCATATAAGAAACACAGAACGTCAACTGGATTGCAAAAGGTCAACTCAGAAATAAGGGCTATAATCAATTTGGTCATTTAGACCCAGTGGTGTATATGCTTCTAAGACCACTATCCATTTGGTTTCACATCTATTTAATATGTTGATCCTACCTCCTCCTCTGATTTGGGGGATATGATCAATAGCCTGAAATTTCACTCCCCTAGGATTACTATTATGCTTTTCAAAAAAGTGTGCTCCCAATGCATTCTCACAGTTAGAATTTATAATTGCCCTTATATGTTCCTGAATTTGTTTCTTCAGTGGTGGAGTGGTCCTTCCGATATAAAGTAATTTGCATTCACACCAAACTGCATATACGGTAAATGGACTTCTACAGTCCAAATATTTCTTTAAAGCATATTTCTGACCTGTTCTTGGATGAATAAAATTCTCCCCTGTGGCCACATATTCACAGACATTGCAGGACCTACATCTGAAAAAGACATTCTGTACTGATATAGGCTTTTTTTATAGCCTCTGGATTAATAAAATGACTAGAAGTCACAAAGTCACACAGATGTGGGCCCCTTCGGTATGATGTCATAGGTACTTCACCAAGATTTAAACTTGTTCTTTCATCTGCTTGTAACAGACCACCTATTTCTTATTTTTTGAATCTCATTTGATCTTGAATTAAAGTTAGCAACAAAAATAAGCCTGTTACTTATTGTCTGTGTTGATTTTTTTCCATTAACAGGCTCTTTCTCTCTAGACCCCTGACTTTTCTCAGGGCATCATAGACTATCTGAACACTGTACCTCCCTCTCTTTGAAGTGTTGTGTTAATAATACTGCTTCCCTTTCGAAATCATTATCTAATGTACAATTACGAAGCAGCCAAAGGAATTGGCCAAAGGGAATACTCTGGACTAATGACCTTGGGTGACAGCTTTCTGATCAAAGTACAGTGTTTCCTGATATTGGTTTTCTGTAAATAGTACTGATTACTCAAATCTCTGCAACACATAGGTTCACATCCAAATATTCGACCTTCACTGAATCAATTCTATAAGTGCATTTAATGTTCAGGTCATTTTCATTTAGCCAGCTAAGGAATTCCTCTGCCATGCTCGAACCCCCACCCCAGACACAAATGATATCATCAATAAAGCAATACCATTTAATTATGTGTCTGAGGTAGGGGTTCGAGCCAGTCAGCACAATATGTTTCTCCCACCATGCCAGAAACAAATTGGCACAGGATGGTGCTAGCGAGGTGCCCATCACTGTACCCTGTATCTGATGATAATAATACCTTTCATCAAACATAAAAAATTGTGTTCCAAAACAAAAATCAACAATTGCAAAATGAATGATTTAAGGGCACCTTCTAAATCCATATCCAATAACAGGAACTCCTCACTTGCTTTTACTCCATCCTTATGCCTGATGCTCGTATGTAATGATGTGATATCAATGGCTAGCCAGCAATAGTTGTCCTGCCAGTTAAGTCCTACTATTTTATTTAACAAGTCTGTAGTGTCGCTGATATACAGTAAGTCTGGGTCTTTGGGACTATGTTTCAGAAAGTGATCCACAAATTTAGATGGACCCTCACTGAGAGACCCAATGCCAGAGACAATGGGTCTCCCAGGGGGGTCCAAAGGGCTTTTATGAATTTTGGGGCGAGTATACAGTGTTGAACATATGGGAAAATCACATTTCAAAAAGGACATCTCATCACTATCTATCCATCCCTTCCAGTAGGCATTATCCACTGGATCATATAATATGTTTTTATAGGGAGCTGTATGGTTAAATGTTAACATTTTGTAACAGGAAGTGGCAGAGAGCTGTCTTTTTATTTCAGCTACATACTTGCAGGTGTCCTGAACCGCTATTGAACCTCCTTTATCTGATTGTTTGATTGTAATGGTTTTATTATTTTTCAACTCAGAAACAGCATTCCATTCCTCAGATGAAAGGTTGTTGTATTTATGTGGTTCAGGGGACTGCAGCAACTGTTGAACATCTTTTTTTTACTACAGTTTCAAACACTTTTACAACATGATTTCTTGGTCCCCTTACACAGAATTTACTTTTGGTTTTAAAGCCAGTGTTAGCCCTTTGATCATTTACCTCATTAAGCTCAAGTTGTCAATTAGGATATCGATGTCTTCATGATATCCAGTCTCACTTTGTGCTGCATCCCCCTTCCCCCATCAGGTTCACAAAGCACTACAGACTCATTACCAACACAGTATTCAGTATTCAAATTAACATCTACATTCTGAGCAATCACAGAATCCCCCTGAATCAGACTCTCATTTATTTCCAAGTTCGTGAGTCCCAAAGATCATATACCAAAGTGTAGCCGAAGGTCCATTTTTCTTAAAAGTTTAAATAAATCCACTTCCAAATCAAAAACATTTATACCACTCGTAAGCACAAATGAAAGACCTTTCGACAGTACCTTGGTTTGGGGCTCAGTCAGTGAATAACTGGAAATGTTTATAATTTGGTGTACCTCATTTAATGTTGCATTCTGCTCATGCTCTGGAGTTCTCTCTTGTATCCATCTGTTCTTTTTGCTCCTCTGCGTTTTCCTGTGCCTCTTCCTCAGTTTTTGACTAATATTGGTGGTCCTGGTGTCTGTGTGTTCTCTGTCTCTATATTGGTTTGCACATCTCTCTCTGAAAAAAACACTTATTTTTATTATTCTCCCCTTTGCCTCGCTGTGACCAGCCATGATTGCGTCCATGGTGTCAAATGCCATGGAGAGATCAAGGAGGATGGAATGACACCTCTGATCTCTTGCTATAAGGAGGTCATTGAGAACCTGAACAAGAGCAGTCTCAGTAATATGCCTTTTCCTAAATCCCGATTGGAAGGAATCGTAGATGTCATGGATGGCAAGATGGTCCTCCAGCTGCAGCGTGACCACTTTCTCAATAGCCATCCCCGTGAAGGGTAGGTTAGAGAACGGCCTGTGGTTCACAAGAGAGTCCAAGCAGAATCACTGTTGCCTCCTTCAGGGAGTCCGGAAACACCCCAGTCTCTAATGAACGCTGGACAATCTCAGCTAGGACCAGGATGATGACCTGATATTGGCAACCTTATCTGTAAAGAAGCAAGCAAACTTGTTACATTTGTCCTGTGACAAAGCTCTCCGTAACTGCAGTCAGTAACTGCAGACAGGCTGGATTGCACATTCTGTCCACAGTTCTGAAGAGCTGAGCAGGTTGCTTCCATGCAGCCTTAATCTCACCAGATAGGAACTCTGCCTTCTTATGTGAGATCGCGGATTGATAGTCTTCAAAATGTACCTTCAATCTAAGTTTGTCGGCATCCAGGCCAGATTTCTACCAGCGATGCTCCAGCCTATGCCCAACCCTCCTCATCTCCCTCAGAGTCCCATCAAACCATGGGGTGCAGGGGAGAGTGGAGTGGGGGCCAACACGGACTGGAGCAATGGAATCCAGAGTCCTAATAGCCGAAAAAACGGTGACAGATGGGAGGCATCTGTGGCAAATACTACTGCGGGTGACTGCTGAAGGAAGGGAACTCTTCAGCAAAGGTTTTCCTCCTCCTTCCACCATTCCAGTGCCCTTAACTTGCACTTTTATATGGGCAATAGCTTTGACAGAGAGCCCCACCTTTGGGACCAGTGGGCCTCTAAGTGATACTGGACATCTCTCATCTGAAATCTGGCCCCTGGCTCTACTGCTGTGGAAGAGGCCATGTGTCTTAGTAACTGCAGGAAGTCCCTGTCAGGTCTTGTCTGTTGTATTTTAAAGGACCTTGCCAGTTCTATCAGATTGGCCACCCTCTCCCGAGGGAGGAATGCCTTTCCCTGTGCAGTATCTAGTTCTGCTCCTGTAAAGTCCAAGACCTGTATTGGGTCTAGTTGTGACTTTTGGAGGTTTATTAGGAAACCCAACACCTCTAGGATATGTTGGGTGAGACAGAGTGAGAAAGGCATTGGCATCATGGTAGGACTGTCCTGAAATCAACCAATTGTTTAGGTTGAGGAAAACCACTACCATTTGCCTCCTCAAAGGTGCTGCCACTACAGCTAGGCACTTTGTGAAAACTCTGGGAGTCGAAGAAAGGCCAAAGAGAAGGCCTGTGAACTGGTAGTAACCGTTCCCCACTCTGAATCCTAGGTATTTTCTTTGAGAGGGTCTTACTGTAATGTGGAAGTAGGTATATTTCACATCCAGCGACCCCAGCCAGTGACCTTGTTGCAAGGATGGAATCACTGTTCCCAGTATTACCATCTTGAACTTTTCCTTCTTTAAATGTTTTTCCAGCTATCTGAGATCTAAAATGGGTCACCAGTCTCCATTTTATTTGTGGTCAGGAAATATTTGGAGTGTAACCCCCTCCCAATTTGTAGAGTGGCAAGGGGGGCTGTTTCCACTGCATTTGCTAGTAGCAGCTTTTTACCTCCAACTCCAGAAGACAATTTTCTGCTGGGGGCATGAGGAGGAAAGGCTCTGAGTCTCCAGTTTTGGAAACCTCTTGAACTGCAGAGAAAGATCCTAACTCATTATTTCTAGAATGCACTTGTTTGTGGTAATATTTTCCCAAGCCTATAAATAGTGGGTTCACCTTTCTCCCACTGGCAATTGTTGGATGACCTGTGTACACATGCCGAGGGTTTTGTTTTGCTTGGGCTTTGGGAGTTGGAGTGGCACTTCCACGTTTGGGACCCCTTCTGCCCCATCTCTGAAAATGCCCCTCTGGGAGGCATAGTCAGAGGTCACATAATCACAGGGTAGTAACCCCTGCCCCTACCTCCCCTTCTGTAATATCTTTGGGGAGTGCTGGCCTTATCCCTCTCAGTGTTGCTTTTGTAAGTGGTTTTGTATTCATTCACCTTTTTCATGTAAGTCTCTGTCTTGTCAACAAACAAGGAATTTTCTTCACATAGAAAATCCATAGCTTTTGTCTGAGTTTCGTGGGAAAGGTTTGCAGTTCTGAACCAAGCAAACATTTTGAGGGACACTGCATGTGCCATGGCCCTGGAAGCAGTGTCATTGTTATCCACGGCGATATGAATTTGGTTCTTGGTGGCATCCATGGCAGTTTTCACTGTCTGCCAGATCCTGAGCCAACTCTCCAAGTGTTTTCTTGCTCATGGCCACTACAGAACTCCAAAGCGCCTTTTGGTACTGAACAAAGTAGGCCATATAAGCTACATATCTGACCAGCAAAGAGGCTGATGTGTAAACTTTCTTGCCATGCTAACCAGTTTTCTAGAATCTCTCTCTGGAGGCCAAGAGGAATGGGGCAACTTAGCCTTGTCACAGGCAGCAGTCTGAACCACTCCTTCATGGTCAGCATGGTTGTATAAGTACTCAGCACCCTTTTTGTCCACCTGGTGCTTTTTCTCTACTTCTTTGTCATTGCCAGCAGCTGAAGTGGGGTTGACAAGTCTTTGAAGGTGGTCTTCTATAGAGACTTGTGAATAGGCAAAAGCAATCTTTTTGTTGGAGCTAAGAACATCACATCTAAAAATTCAACCTCATCCTCTGCCTTCTCCTGAGGTGACATATTGAAGGTATTTGCCATCTGCCTCACAAAAGTAAAGTGAGAAGTATAGTCCTCTGAAGACCAAGGAGGGGAACCAAAATCCTGCTCATGCGAGCCATCAGGTTCTTTAAGATTCCCTTCCTCCTCCTCCTCATGATAATATATTTTTTCCTCCTTCCCCCCAGGCATTTTATTTATTTATTTGTTTATTGAAATGTTTCACCAGGAAGACACACTGAACAACAAGTTGCTCATCTCCTGGTGCGACCGGGGGGGAGGGGGATACAATTGGAAGTCGACTTCACATACAGTTTGCATTTAATATGAGTGAGAAAATACATTTATCATAACTGAGAAAATAGATGTACAGTTACACACAGTTTGCTTTTAACATGAGTGAGAATATACATTTAGCATGACTAAGAAAATAGACATACAGTTACATTTATAGTATGACATACAATTAAATTTAACAAGCCTGTGGAATAAACATACCTCTGGATCATAGAATAAATGTTAATGCAGCCGTGGGCCAATTCCTTGCAGAATTAGGGTCACAATCAAGAGACATAGGGTTTGCAATTTATAGGCAGTGGAGGGAGAAAAAAATTCAAGCGGGACAAGGGGTGCACGGTAAGGCAGCTGGGGGAGTTGAGGCTTAAAGAAGGGGTGAGCAATTGAAAGTGCAAGTGAGTAACAACAATTGTAGAGGGCATGTTAACATAGGGCTAGTGCAAGTTGGAACAACAAAAGAGAAGAAAAGTGCATGTTCCTTAGCTCTGGTGAACTAATTACATTTAAGTGCAGCAGGGTAGAGAGGAGGGGCATGGGGGGGAGGGATTGGTTAGTGAAGGACGAAACACTCCAAGAGCTGGACCCTCCAGTAAGCAGAGAGCCCTGCCAGTGGCTGATGGAGGTGGTGACTTTGAACATGTGGGAAGGAGGGTGAAAGGGCAGAGGAAAAGGCAGGGAAAACTTATATAGGTAGGTGGGTGCAGTATGGATGAGGGGTAAGATTAATGGAGAAGGAAGGAAGGTATCATTACTGGCATAAGGGCCTGGGGAGGAGGGCTGGCATGGTCACACAGGCACCCATAACTTGAAAAGCCTGGAAATATTGCCACACTTTAGTCATATCTTCAAATGAGGGAAAGTTACCTTTGCTCACCGGCGTCTCCTTCGTCTTTTCAGCAGGAGGGACAGTGACATGCCTTTCTTTTTGTGTATTCTTAGCAGACACCATCTCCAATGTCTGCCAGCTGTCCACTGGTGTTTCCTTTGCACTTTCAACAGGAAGGGCAGTGACATGCTTTTCTTTGTTTTTTCTTAGCAGGCTTCCAATGCCTGCTTAGCAGCTCTTTTAACTTTTGTGGCATCAGGGATCCCCCTTTCAGATGCTCTGGTATCTGTGCCATCTTTTGCAGATTTGGTCTGCTTGCTTTGAGGAACTGGACCCTCACCTGAGTCTTGTTGTGATGGGGAGTCATAATGCGAGGCCATAATTTCCTTAAGTTATAAGCCCTCTTGAAATAGTTTGGACAAAACTCGAAACAAGGGTCCCGATTTTCAAAACCCATTGGAACACTGTAAGTTACTTGCGGCTGGGAGTGAGATGCAAGTGGTGACTTGCGTCAAACACCAGGGAGTTTGCAATTTAAGAACATCATTGGCTGCAACTCCCAGATGCAAGCCCCTTGCAGCAGTTCCCCCCTGCCATAACTTTGTGTCCCCGGACGATCTCTTCAATGGGACTTGTGGCACAGATTGAGAGCAATGTGCCGTAAAAAGGGTTGGCTGTTGCAAACTGCGCCACACCTTGTAAACTTGGACAGCACTGCATCCAAGGTGTTGGGTGCATCTGTAACCCCGTTACGTCAGATGCATGGCCTGCAGCACGCCCTATGTCCCCCTTTGAAAATAGGGCCCAAGGACACAACTGCTAAAACATGGCCTAATACACAAATAGTGGTGATCTATCTTCACCAGAGAATAAAACCAAAAAATACATGTATTTCTTTTTAAACTGCAGGTCCACTAAAACTAAGAATGGTTCTGAGAAAAAAAAAAACAGAAGTGGTTCAGTTCCAATAATCAAAGGAATCAAACAAGATTTCAATTGTAATTAAAAGTAACAAAAGTTTAAACACACAGGCTCCAAATGATATTGTCCTGGTTCCCGAACCAAAACAGAACTGGGACTAGGAGTATTGCATCGCAAGGAAGGATCTTGCAAAAAAACTCTGTTGTTGTTTTTGTCAATTTAAAAGCAGATCCCTAAAGGGAAACTACATCCTATCAGGCTGTCTTTGGTTCCCTGGAGCCAAAAAAGGAACCAAAGACAAACACACACACTTCCTCCAGTTAAAAAACAAAACCCTAACTAACACAGAGTTTATTTCTTCATTAACTAACAAAAGCCAACACAAACCATATAAAATTAAAAGAAATATCATGCCTTTGAAGTGGAGGAACTTTGGGGTGATGCTACTTCTCAGGTGGAGCAATAAATCTGCCGTTACAGGCAGAGGTGTAGTTTTGAATTTCATTCTAACATTTCTTAGTTTGCATAAAATTCTTAAAGTTCTGGGATAAACGCAATCCAGGGGGTTGATACAGTTGTAAAAAAACTAGTGAGGGATTCCTGGGGTTTGAAATTAAGTTTTATAAACACAACTGTTAGTCTTTAGCTCAGCAGAACTGTTCCACTGCCTATTATGTCACATAAAATCATGCTGCAACTGCCTCAATCAAGTATCAAGAACCCCATTGAGCACTGTGGTCAGCAGGGCAGGTCACAATACACAACTGGAGGTGGCAGGGGCGGGCAAGTGCAGAGCAGGACCAGGAAGGATCACCAGGACCCGTGATTGGATGTCTACGTGGTCAGAGCTGGGAACATTGGATGTGTATTTAAGAGTGCTTCCTTGGTAATTGACTATACCTTTGAGAAAGCACGTAGTGCGAGACGCATCAGGTGACGTCCTACGTGTCACATCACGTACCAGGAAGTACTGTGAGGGAGCAGGGAAGCGTTGGGTTTTATTTGGCCTCTTTTGGATTTTTATTCACCTTTTCCAGATCTAAATAAAGGATTATTTGTACCCTCTGCAGTCTGGTGAGTCCTTACTCTTTAGTTGCTTTTGATTTATTGGATTTACAGCAAAGTTCCGTGTGCGTGGGCAGAGGTGCTGGTCCCTTCACTCTGTTGTTCCTAACATTGGAGACAGGCAACTAAGCAACAAGGTAGCTCTGCTTTAGTGGATTGCCTTTCACCAAGACACACACACGTTCATTAATGATGACAAGGATGAGGAGAAGGAGAGGATCAAACACAGATACAGAAGGTGGGATGGAGAGGATGCAAAGGGACTTGGCAAGGTTGGAAGAATGGTCAAATATATGGCAGCTTAGATTCAATGCAAAGAAGTGCAAAGTAATGCACCTGGGAAACTAAAATCCAGGGGAAGAGTACACAATAGGTGGTGAGATAATAACAACAACAGAAATGGAAAGGGACCTGGGGTAGTCATATCAGATGACCTTAAGGTGGGCAAGGAATGGTTGAAGGCAGTAAGGAGGGCTGGTGGGATACTGGGATGCATAGGGAGAGGCATCACCAGTAGAAAACAGGAAGCTGTTATCTCTCTGTACAGACAGTTGGTAAGACCCCAACTGGAGTTCTGCATCCAGTTCTGGAGATCCCATCTCTGCAAGGACATAGACAGGATGGAGGCTGTCCAGAGGAAAGCAACTAAAATGGTGCACGGTCTGCACCAGAAGACATACGAAGAGAGGTTAAAGAAGCTTAATATGTATACACTCGAGGAGAGGAGGGAGAGGGAGGACATGATTTATTTATTTTGTTTATTTAAATGTTTTACCAGAAGGGCATGCTGAGCAGACTACCGCTCGATTCCAGAAGCGTCTTGGCAGGGGATGGGAGCATACATACAAATTCAAAGTACAGCCATAGAAACTTTCAAGTACATCAAGGGGAAACAACAAGAGTCCAAGATGGTAGCATCTTTCAGAAAAAGAGATGTACAAGAACAAGGGGGCACAATTTGAAGATAGAGGGGGAGACGGCTCAAAGGTAATGTGAGGAAGTATTTTTTCACGGAAAGGGTTGTGGATATGTGGAACAATCTTCCTGAGGAGGTAGTGGACTCAAAAACAGTGGGGGAATTCAAGAATGCATAGGACAGACATAAGGCAATTCTAGTGGGGGGTAGGAGGAAGTAGGCTGTTGGTTAACTAGGATCTGCAGCCTATGCATTAGGTAGAGAAATGGGCAGACTAGGTGGGCCAAGTGGTCCTTATCTGCCATCAAATTCTACGTTTCTATTCTATAGCAAGTCCAGAGGAAGCAGGAGGACTAAGGCCAACATAATGGACCTATGGCAAAATCAAATGCTTGCTTGCTTTTCTCTTCTTTGACTCTGAGTGAGTCCATCCACCATGATTGTTATTGTGGTCATGGTGACACCTCTCCTTACACCACAGCACCATCCTGGGCAGGGCTGGCCCTCATCAACTGAGCTGCCAACTCAACTCACCCTTTGGGTAAAAAATAAATAAATAACTAAATAAAATCCCAACTCAGCAACACCCATGATCATTACCTTGAGATGAAACCGAATATTCTTACTGCCACCACTATTATAATTTGCCTTATCTGGCTGCTAGCTGGGCTATACAGGGGGTCAGTCAGTGTTATGTCAGTGGCTTGACAAAGTTGTGGTCCCAGTGGGAAGAAGCTGCCTGAGCCAGCCTGAGTGCCTAATAATTATTTCAAATCCCTCACAACAGGATTCTGGCTGCCGGCCACACACTGTACCACCAGGCAGCCAAATCCTACCACTCGCTTATCCTTACCACCATTAAACAAATCTGTTTTTTTTCCTGCAATAATGCTGCAGTCTACTTTGATTATTTTGAGAGGAGCAGAGAATCAAGTTAGTACAGTAATGAGACTCTAGTTGTTACCTAAGCTTTAGAGCTACATTAATATGGTGAATACCATACTGATACTCTACAGTACTGTGACCTTACTAGTAGACCACATGTTGGTGGTTGGTTGTTGACTGCAGCAAGCAGAAAGCAGCAATTATATTGACAAAATAATAAACACAACCAATCCCCACTGGCTTACGCTTTAAATTGTCAATTCTTACCCATTGACTTGGCTGGAATGGAGTGGTGGGTACAGGAGAAGTCTGTCAGTATCATGTCAGGGGCATTGAGTGCAGGGATAATTTTATTAGGCCAGGCCCCAAATGGATAATAGATTTGGTTGAACACACAACAACATGGAGTGACATTGGCAATTTGGCAGCAACTTCTGGTGGAGTGGGTCTGGAGCCTGCGGTGTGCGTAAGTGTGACATGACAGGAAACTGCATGGGTGGATATGTTCATCTCAAAGTAGTCAGCCCCCATGGAGAATCACTGGGTGAATGCATGCCATCACTAAGGTCACCACAAGACTACCAAGATGGTGTGGGCAGGCACAGAACCGACCGGCACTTGCATGAGGCGGAGGAATGGGGTAGGTGGCTGACCAGAGAGAACAGTACATTGCCTCCCTCTTGACTGGCTTGAGCAGACCAGCAGAAAGAAAAGTATAAAACATAGACAAATGTTCAGAAAGCATGATGTAACAAATACAGAAACTGTCAGGAAGCAAGATGTTACCTTGCCCCCTCCCACATCGGGACCTTACTTTTGGCCTCTTACTCTGTGCTGCAGCCTCCCTGAGGAACCTTTTATGCAGCTGGATGCTGCCCATCTTCCTGCTCACCTGGCCATCCACAAACTTTGCAGCCATAGAGCACTCACAGCAGTAGAGCAACAGTGGCAGAAAAGCTGCTTCCCTGGCCCCCTCCTGGACTGGAAAGTCAGGCCAGGGAGCAGAGCAAAAACAGTTTCCTGGCATCTCAAGTGCCACTGGAACAACTGTAGGAGAGCTGCTTGGACTCCATGTGCCCCAGCCCCCACAGACATTGTACCAGTGGGGCAGGGGGCACTGGGGGGGAAGCAGCCATTCTTTGGTGCCAATTGCACCATGACCAGTGCAGCTCAGCACAACTTAGATGTCACACTTCCCAGCCCCTATGAACATTGTGTAACCCCCCTACAAATGGGGGTTCCCAAAAAGTCTTCCTTGAGCTTGCCTAAATGCTCACTGCCAGGCTGGTGTCCTGCATTTTAGCAGTTTAAATGTGATTACCAGAGCTTGTATAGCCTCTGTGTACTGTCTCTTTAAGAGCTGCCTAATTGCAACTTAAGTAATCTGAGAGGGGGCTATGTTGAAAAATGTAACTATTTACTGAAAATCATTTAGAGTGATAATGATAATGTAGTTTGTCCAACCTGCTTTCTTTGTAGCAAGGACTGTTTTGTTTGTCTCCACTATCTTGGTCCTGGACTGCAAATTGGACCAAATAGTACTGGTGGGACCTAAAATGTAGCAGGACTACAGGAGCTGTCTGAATTCAAAATATGTAGGAACTTTAGTCTGGAGCTTTTTTGCACCTTTTTTGCAACTGAAGGGGGAGCTCTTGCTTTGACTGACAGTCAGATCAGTCAAGCAAATCTTTTGGATCTTGGGGAAGTCCCGGGCTGCTTGCAGTTTTCAGTAGAACTAAGCTGGAAGCTGAGCAAGAAGGAGCTGAAGTGTTTCTGAGCAGCTATCCTGAGTGGATTCACATGGGAGAACTCTGAAAAGGCTACGTTTTTGACCTGCATGCCGGTGTGCTACTCCTGAGAGGGAGAGAAGAGAATTATTTTGGAGTAAATCCAAGTTTGTATGACTAAAGTAAGCTACTGAAGTGGACCAGACTCAACCTGAAGAAGACCGAATATTTTTGCTGAATGTGATTGGCCTGTCAGGAGTTCCAGCTACCCCTAAGCTCCCGGTGTGTGCAGAGACTTTGCGATTGTGCCGGGAGGCGCTGCCTAGTACAGTAGAATTCCCGTACATGTAAATGTGCTATGAGCTGCTAGTGGGTTGTGAGTTAGTTCCCACTGTGTGAACTGTGTTTTGCTTGCTGGAAGCTGTATCTAGCCCAAAACGGACTGCTTCCGAACTTGTCTCCATGCGGTCTGGGCTTTGCCAGACTGGCCCATCCAGACTACCCACTGCACAGAGAAGCCATTGACGAGAGACCTGCCTGGGGATCAGCCTCCTGCTCCACGCTTGAACAGAAACGATGCCTCTACGACTTGTGTGAGCCCTGCTTCTCCTGGCATTCCAGATCAACCACCTGCAGTCTCGATTTTTGTCCAGCCTGTGTCCAGTCTTGGGTATTGTGAGTAAACACCAGGGTAGCTCCCTACAACAACAGCTTAATCTGAGTGTGTCATCTGATTGTCTTGTTGTTTCGTTTCCTTTACAAACTGAGCCCTCTGGCTCTGGATTACAAATATTGTGTATTGTGCATGTTGTGTTTTCCATCACAGGGCCCCAACCAGCTGCAACCCTGGGCAACTGTCCTGGATAGCCCATCTCTTCTCTACCTGGATACGCAGAGGTGGACTGTGTGGGGAGACTCAAAGCGCATGCATAACTGCTTGATTGATATAACCTTTAAGCTAGTTAACCTGATTTTGCCCCTCCCTTGTTCAAGTCCCTGAAAAAATCAGATCTAACTTTTTCTGCATGTAATCTGACTGTGGTTCCAGTTTGTGCTCAAAGTACTGTACTGTTGCTATTTGCTGTGCTTAACCTTGTTTTACAGGGGGTCCCCAGGGTCGAGCCAGAGGAACCAGCCCAGGTGGTAAGTGCAAACAGTGTGGGTACTTGTGGTGTACCAGGGGTATTGTGAAAGTGATTATTGTACAGTGTTCAGGCCACTAAGAGGGGAAAGAGGGGGGTTACAGTGTCCCGGAGGGCTGTGCCCAGGTTAGCTTGACCACTATGAACCCTGACCTCTGGGTGGAGGCACCCGTTTCAGAACTCGGGCCCCTTAACCTGCTACTAGCCAAGCAGGCAGGGGTAGTAGCCCTTGGGATAGCGCCACCTAAGGGTTACATCTTGGAGGCTCACCGCTAGGATTTTGTGCCTTCTAGTGGCCGAAACTAAGAATTATTGTCAAACATAAATGGCTACCCCAACAGAAGTGGCTGTACACCATTTGGTGGGGTGGTGTAGTGGGTAGGAGATTGACCCCCAAAATGCTATACTTATCCTGGATATTCTCCTGGGTACCAATAAGGACACTGTAGAGGGGAGTACTTTCCAAGGCTGAATGTTTACAAAACCCTGTGGTGGTGGGTCGACAGGCTAATCTGCTCGCACAAAGTTTCACGGCGTTAGTAGAGTGTAAGGACCCAGCAGACAGTTCCAAAGTGCCACAGACTATCACCCCCGAAGGAGCCCTCGCTGCCTGGAGAGTGATAACTAAAGACAGTAAAGACCCCGGGGAGAATGAGCCCCCTCCCACTATCTGAGACTTTTGAGGAGAAATTTGCTAAGTTGTTGCTGGAGGAAGGGAAAACTGTGGACAACTCAAAGAAACTATTCCTGACACCTGGGAGTGTTCCTCCCCCGACATCCCCTCCCGCTCCAGCACCTGTTATTGCTCCTCCTTCTGTGCCCATGCCAATGCTGGCTCCTATGTCTGTACCTGCCATTAGTCATGACTCTTACCGAAGGTTGAGAATCTTCTCCGGCACCCTCCCCACCCCCCAAGGGGGGATGATTGGGAGACCTGGTTAGATTGTGTTGTCCCTTTGGTACCTGAATGGCAGTGTGCAGAGGCTGAGAAACGAAAAAGGATCATAGAAAGTTTGAGTGGTCCCACCCTAGAGGCCATTAAATTTCTGAGGTCCACAAATCCTGATGCATCTGCCCAGAAGTACATATCTGCACTTGAAGGCAATTTTGGGAGCACTGAGTCAGGGGAGAACTTGATGTGGAAATTTTGAGGTACAAAACTATGGCCAGAGGAAAGTTTGTCTGCATATGTTACTCATCAGGAAAGAGCACTGCAAAAGGCTTACCGAAAAGGTGGAGTAGCCACCAGTAACTTAAACCGTGTGAGGTTGGGGCACATACTGCAACATGCAAAACATTCTAAATTGCAGCTTCTTCAATTAAGGCTCCCAGATAGAAGCGGTAACCCACCGGACTATTGTGACTTGATAAAAGAACTCAGGAGGTTGAAGATGAAGAGGGGATTGTAATTCTAGGGTGAGTGCAGCCTACGTGATCATGGCATCAGAAGGCCCTTCCGAAGTGGGGACCAATGAGGGTGTGCCGCCATGGGATGAACTGCTGCGGGAGTTCAGGGAAACAAAAAACAGCCTCTTTATGAAGACTGCTCCTGCAAGTACAGGCACCGACCCTTATCCAACTGCATCTGCTATGGGGTTGGGGGTGTCCACCCAGGCATCTCCTGCTGACAGCAGCTCGAAACTCGATGCCTTGACTATGGAAGTAAGAGAATTGATGAGATGTCTCTAAATGTTCACCACACAGCAGACAGAGATGGCACCAAGGTTTTCAGTTGGTAGTACCACTGCCCCAGCTCCCAGTATGATGCCTCGGCCACCCCAAATCCCAGAAAACATATTTTGCCATAATTGTGGTAAGGATGGGCACATGAAGAGAGAATGCTGGTCCACAAAATACCTAGATAAAGTTGTATATAGGCTTCAAGGAGAGCTTTGGAGAACGAATT
This sequence comes from Neoceratodus forsteri, assembly GCA_016271365.2. Classification (NCBI taxonomy): domain Eukaryota; kingdom Metazoa; phylum Chordata; order Ceratodontiformes; family Ceratodontidae; genus Neoceratodus; species Neoceratodus forsteri. The sequence goes on from CM057452.1 coordinate 1,619,028,908, forward strand.
AGCGGTCAAGGAGTACCCAAAATGATCGCAGTGAGGGTTCAAGAAGTAGTAACTCAAATCCCTATGTGGCTAAATCATCTCTCCAGGCCCTTGCTGCTGTCCCTCAGACTGGTCCAAAATAGTGGGCCCTTCAATGGAGACTACGGTGGCTGTGAATGGTATTCCTACTCGGGCTGTGCTGGACAGTGGGTCTCAAGTGACCATTGTATTTAAGGACTGGTATGACAAACACTTATCTGCTGTGCCCTTACAATCCCTGGAAGGCCTACATGTGTGGGGGCTGAGCGACAAGTCTTATCCCTACCTAGGATATGTCCACCTCTGGTTGTCATTTCCTGCAGCTGTAACTGGTGTAGAGGAGCAAGTCGAGACACTGGCCTTAGTGTGTCCCCCTACTGGACTGTATGATGGGGTTCCCCTGTTAATTGGGACCAACGCCCATATGTTTGGGAGACTGGCACAACTCTGTCATGAGAAACAAGGGTGACGGACTGGGAGGGCCCTAAGAATTCCCGATCTGATCAAGAGGGCTTATGATTTGCAACAGAACCCCAAGGGAGTGGACCAGGATGAACCGGTAGGGGTCGTGTGGAAGAAGGATCCCAATTCAGTGGTACTGGACCCTAACGCCCAGTGTACGGTTCAAGGGGAGGTCCGCCTCCGCAAAGATGTCAAGAACAAAATACTGATGTTGGACGTGCCAGGCGATGGAAAATTGCCGGAAGGATTATTAGTTAAGCCCAGCATCTTGCCAGCTCATGCTCATGCCTATGCACAATGAGTGATGGTCCAGATTCATAATGTGTCAGATCGGGAGATCCGGGTGAACAGAGGATGCACCTTAGCTATGGTACACTGTGCAGACACTGCAATGTTACCCAGCAACAAGCACCCTGGCAAGACAGATAGAGTGACTCCCGACTTGTTTGATTTTGGTGACTTCCCATTGCCAGCTGAATGGAAGACTAGAATTAGCCAGAAACTTGCCCAGAGAGATCAAGTGTTTTCATTGAAGGAATGGGACATGGGATGTGTCCAGGGTGTGGAGCATCACATACGCCTGCATGATGAACAGCCATTTCAAGAGCGGTCTCGACACTTAGCTCCTGCAGACATAGACGATGTGAGAAGACACTTGCAGGAAATGCTCGCGGCTGGTGTGATACAAGAATCCTGGAGCCCATATGCTTCTCTCATTGTGGTTGTGCATAAGAAGAACAGATTTGTGAGAATGAGTGTTGATTATCGAACTCTGAATTGGCGGACCATCCCCCCGATCAATACACCATGCCCCGTGTACAAGATGCTCTGGATTGTTTGAATGGGAGCAAATGGTTCTCGGTGTTGGATCTTCGCAGTGGATATTACCAGATTCTGATGGCTCCAGAAGACCATGAGAAGACAGCCTTCATCTGTCCTTTGGGATTCTATGAATTTCTGAGAATGCCACAGGGGATATCGGGTGCCCCCCAGCCACCTTCCAGCGACTGATGGAATGAGCGGTGGGAGACATGAATTTGCTGGAATGCCTGGTGTACTTGGACGATGTCATTGTGTTTGGGAGCTCCCTAGAGGAATATGAGAGTCGACTGTTCAAAGTACTAGATCGACTGGAAGATTTCAGCCTCAAGCTGTCCATCGACAAGTCCCAGTTTTTCCAAACCTCTGTGAAGTATGTGGGGCACATAGTGTCTAAAGAGGAGATAGAGACTGATCCTAGTAAAGTTGAAGCCTTGACTACTTGGCCCCAGCCCCACAATTTGAAAGAACTACAACTTTTCCTGGGATTCTGTGGCTACTACCGCCGGTTCATAAATGACTATTCCAAAGTGATTCGGCCTCTCTTGAATCTTACCCAGGGTTACCCTCCTACCAATCGGAAATACAAAAAAGGGTCCATCAAAGAACCAGACGAAGTATATTTCCGCCCAGGTGAACTTTTTGGGTCCTGTTGGACGCTTGCCTGACTGTGAAGCAGCTTTCCACGAAGTCACATACCAGCTCACCCATGCCCCCATCCTCGCTTAGGCTGATCCCACCAAACCCTATGTGCTGCATACTGACGCCAGTCTGCATGGTCTAGGAGCTGTACTGTATCAAGACCATGAGGATGGTTTGAGACCAGTGGCATTCACCAGTAGGAGCTTGACCCTGTCAGAGTGAAACTACCTTGTGCACAAGTTGGAGTTCCTTGCGTTAAAATGGGCCATTGTTGACCAGTTTCATGATTACCTCTATGGGGCAAAAGTATTGGTGAGGACTGACAATAATCTGTTGACCTATGTACAGACTTCAGCTAAGTTAGACACCACAGGGCACCGGTCGCTTTCTGCATTGTTAACATATGATTATGCTGTTGAATACAGACCAGGCCTGAATCATATTGATGCTGACGCCCTATCCCGGAGGCCCATTTCCAAGAGCGACTGGGCCAGACTGTCTGAACCTGACATCCGAGCATTGTGCCAAAAATTTGATAGAAATGAACAAATGTCTACGGACACAGTGGACTGCTTAGCAGATTGCTTGGGCCCCTCTGACACCTGCATACCGGCTGTGTATTGCCACTTTTCTGCTCTAGATATTTGTGCACTACCTCAGTTTGACAATGACAGCATTCAACGGGCTCAGTCCCGAGATCCTATGATTCAGCCAGCACTTGATGCCCTTTGTGCAGGAAAAGATGTGTCCAAGTTGCATTCCTCTGATCTGAGAACCACTTTATTGTTTAAAGAAGGCCCCAGGTTGAAGCTGCTTAATCAGTTGTTGTATAGAGAGACTGTAGATCGGGGTGGCCAACTAGACAAGCAACAATTGGTCCTGCCCACAGCCTTCAAAGATTTGGTACTGAGGTCCCTCCACAATCATATGGGCCACCTCGGTATTGACTGGACCCTTGACCTAGTATGATCTCGATTCTACTGGCCCTAGATGGGGGCCAATGTTGAGCAACATGTAAGGACTTGTAGTCACTGCCTGCAGAGAAAAGCCATGCCTCAGAAGGCTGCCCCCTTATCAACATTACTACCAGCACCCCAATGAAACTAGTCTGCATAGACTTATTGAGTTTAGAGCCTGATCAGCAAAACATTGGCAATGTGTTAGTGGTTACAGACCATTTCATATGGTATGCACAAGCTTTTCCCACCAAAGATCAAAAAGCATCTACCATGGCCAAGGTGCTAATGGAAAATTTCTTCATCCACTATGGTGCCCCCCAGTGAATTCACTCTGATCAGGGCCGGGACTTTGAGAGTCGGCTAATCAAAGAAATGCTCTCTCTATGGGGGGTGCAAAAGTCAAGAACCACCCCTTATCACCCGTAGGGGGATCCTCAACCTGAACACTTTAACCGCACCCTACTAGACATGCTAGGCACCCTCCACCCAAAAGATAAGCATAAATGGAGCCAGCAGATTAGCACCTTGGTACATGCATACAATTGCACAAAGAATGATGCTACCGCATTCTCTCCCTACCGCCTCATGTTCGGGAGAGAGGCCCGGCTGCCTGTTGATGTCTGTTTCGGGGTTTCTCCCGATGGGGTCTGAGCTGAAGATTACCTGCAATATGTACAAAAACTTAAAGCTCAATTGAACCATGCCTATCAACTGGCCCAGACAAAGGCCGCCAAAATAAATCTAGCCAACAAAGAGAGACATGACAGAAAAGTAAAGGCTCAAGAGTTTAGGCCTGGAGACCGTGTGTTGTTACGAAATTTAGGATTGCATGGTAAACACAAAATTGCTGATCGATGGCACCATCTTCCCCATGTCATAGTTGGAAAGCTGGATGATTTGCCTGTGTACAAAGTGCGCCCAGAGAATAACTCCAAAGCTATCAAGACCATGTACCGTAACCACGTGCTACCTATTGGTCAAGTTATAATTGAGGCTGAACCCACTGAGATTGATTCCCTTGGACCAGTGACTCGTGCTGCTGCAAGAAAGACACACAGTCAGCCTGCCCCCGTGGTTGCTGATTTAAGACTTTCCCCGCAGCAGGCCCAGAATGATAGAGACTGCCAGTCTAACTCGGATGACAGTGACTGTGATAATGCCTATTACCCCTCCTATGAACTGAGTCAGTTGTTTCGTGGAAATCCTATGTTGAATTATGGGGATGAAGCTCTGCCTTCTGGACTGCCTAATGCCCTGGCATGATCCTTGGAGCCAATGCACCTTGAAGGTATAGTGCAAAGTATCACGTCTGAGGATGCTGAGTCTTTGTGTATCGTGGAACTGTATGATTTGCCTGAAGGAGAGGCTGATGGTATGAGTCTTTCTGGTGACATGCCAGAACTTGAGGAACACTATGAGAGTGCTGTGCCAGAGTATCTTCAAAATGAGCCAAGTGTTGTAGAAACAGAGACTACAGAGCAAGGGGCTGACAGTGCTCCCAGCTTGGACATTCCTCTTCATGCAGAGGCACCCCTCATAAGTGATGAAAGCTCCAAGACCACTGCTGAAAGTATAGAGACTGCAGTTGTTCACCCCAGAAAGACTGGCTGAGCTGTCAAGCAAGTGGTGCGCTTCAGTTACAATTCCCCCGGGAGGCCAGTGGATTTGCCTCTCAATGTAGTCCAAAATGGTGTTTATGTCTCTCAGAGCTCAGTGCCCAAATTGAGCTTGACGGCCCATTCCAGGTTAATTATTTTGCCCTCTCACCATGGTGCCCCTGCCCCATCCAGCCCCAAGTTAGCTGATAGGGAAGGACCCCCTCTTGCATTGTTTAGAGTACAAGAAGCTATTACATGATTCTGTATAGTAATGTTCAATTTACCTGTGTGAAATATGCATAATGTATTGTCAGAACGGAAATGATATAGTAGAGTATGTTGAAATGTACAGTAAAGTGACAAGTTATGCCAAGTGATGAATCAGATAGTACTTGTAGAGCATGCTAATGGTATAAATGTCTTGTATATGTTGCATTTTCAATGTTATGAAGGTACAGACTTGATGCGGACGCCAAGTTTGCCAGGCAGGAAGGGTGTAACCCCCCGTACAAATGGGGGTTCCCAAAAAGTCTTCCTTGAGCTTGCCTAAATGCTCACTACCAGGCTGGTGTCCTGCATTTTAGCAGTTTAAATGTGATTTCCAGAGCATGTATAGCCTCTGTGTACTGTCTCTTTAAGAGCTGCCTAATTGCAGCTTAAGTAATCTGAGGGGGGCTCTGTTGAAAGATGTAACTATTTACTGAAAATCATTTAGAGTGATAATGATAATGTAGTTTGTCTAACCTGCTTTCTTTGTAGCAAGGACTGTTTTGTTTGTCTCCACTATCTTGGTCCTGGACTGCAAATTGGACCAAATAGTACTGGTGGGACCTAAAATGTAGCAGGACTACAGGAGCTGTCTGAATTCAAAATATGTAGGAACTTTAGTTTGGAGCTTTTTTGCACCTTTTTTGCAACTGAAGGGGGAGCTCTTGCTTTGACTGACAGCCAAATCAGCCAAGCAAATCTTTTGGATCTTGGGGAAGTCCCGGGCTGCTTGCAGTTTTTAGTAGAACTAAGCTGGAAGCTGAGCAAGAAGGAGCTGAAGTGTTTCTGAGCAACTATCCTGAGTGGATTCGCATGGGAGAACTCTGAAAAGGCTACGTTTTTGGCCTGCATGCCGGTGTGCTGCTCCTGAGAGGGAGAGAAGAGAATTATGTTGGACTAAATCCAAGTTTGTGTGACTAAAGTAAGCTACTGAAGTGGGCCAGGCTCAGCCTGAAGAAGACTGAATATTTTTGCTGAATGCGATTGGCCTGTCAGGAGTTCCAGCTACCCCTAGGCTCCCGGTGTGTGCAGAGACTTTGCGATTGTGCCCGGGGAGCGCTTTGCCTGGTACAGTAGAATTCCCGTACATGTAAATGTGCTATGAGCTGCTAGTGGGTTGTGAGTTAGTTCACCTCTGAGTGAACTGTGTTCTGCTTGCTGAAAGCTGTATCCAGCCCAAAATGGACTGCTTCCGAACTTGTCTCCATGCGGCCTGGGCTTTGCCAGACTGGCCCAGCCAGACTACCCACTGCACAGAGAAGCCATCGACGAGAGACCTGCCTAAGGATCAGCCTCCTGCTCCACGCTTCAACAGAAATGACGCCTCTGTGACTTGTGTGGGCCCTGCTTCTCATGGCATTCCAGATCAACCACCTGCAGTCTCGATTTTTGTCCAGCCTGTGTCCAGTCTTGGGTATCGTGAGTAAATACCAGGGTAGCTACCTACAACAACAGCTTAATCTGAGTGTGTCATCTGATCGTCTTGTTGTTTCATTTCCTTTAAGAACTGAGCCCTCTGGCTCTGGATTACAAATATTGTGTATTGTACATGTTGTGTTTTCCATCACAGGGCCCCAACCAGCTGCAACCCCGGGCAACTGTCCTGGCTAGCCCATCTCTTCTCTGCCTGGGTACCCAGAGGTGGACTGTGTGGGGGGGGGACTCAAAGCGCATGCATAACTTCTTGATTGATATAACCTTTAAGCTAATTAACCTGATTTTGCCTTCCCTTGTTCAAGTCCCCTGAATAAATCAGATCTAACTTTTTCTGCATGTAATCTGACTGTGGTTCCAGTTTGTGCTCAAAGTACTGTACTGTTGCTATTTGCTGTGCTTAACCTTGTTTAACAGGGGTCCCCAGGGTCGAGCCAGAGGAACCAGCCCTGGTGGTAAGTGCAAACAGTGTGGGTACTTGTGTGGTGTACCAGGGGTATTGTGAAAGTGATTATTGTACAGTGTTCAGGCCACTAGAGGGGAAAGAGGGGGGTTACAGTGTCCCGGAGGGCTGTGCCCAGGTTAGCTTGACCACTGCGAACCCTGACCTCTGGGTGGAGACACCCGTTTCAGAACTCGGGCCTCTTAACCTGCTACTAGTTAAGCAGGCAGGGGTAGTAGCCCTTGGGATAGTGCCACCTAAGGGTTGCAATTGCAGCAGCAGGGTGGAGGAATTGGGTAAGCAGCCCTTTCTTTGGTAGTGATGGTGTCATGACTATCACAGCTTGAGAGACACTTGGAATCCATGCTCCACTGCCCCCAGCAAGGAACTGTGCAAGTGCAAGGTGGGGGGCATGGGGGAACCAACCCCTTATTTGGTAGTGATCGCAGCATGACTAATGTGGCCTTAGATTCATTTACAATCCACACTCCTCTGCCCCCATGAACACTGCACCAGAGGGGTGGAGGCACCAGGGAAGCCACCCTTTCTTCAGCATCAGTTGTGCCAAGAATAAAGTGGCCTGATAGCTGCTTGGACTCCATGCTTCCCCACACCCATGAGCTGTGCAGCAAGGGGCAGGGATCCAAACAAGAAGCCCAGAAATGTTTCCTGGTGTTGGTCAGGTGGGGGGGGGGGTTACTGGCATTATTAATAAGCAGCTGGGTCAGGCAGAGGCAATAATCAGCTGGGTCAGGTGGGGGCTCACTGAGAAAGTGAGGAAGTGTTGCCTTTTTTAATAACAGGGTCAGGTGGGAGGGGGGTACTGGTTACTGGCTGATCACACTCATGAACGGTGGAAACCTCTAACCTATGAAAAGGATGCAGCAGCACTGTGATTGGTGCAGCTGCAACCTTTCATATGCGAGAAGTTTCTGCCCATCAGCCAGGAATGATCATGATCGGCAGGCAGCCTCGTCAGCATTCGTTGTTCACTGGCTCACCTTCTGCAGGTGTATCTGCAATAGCTGCTACAATGCCACACCTCCCCAGCCCCTGCTCTGCCCCATCATCCCAATATGTTTGCTTTGTGCATGCGTGCAAGCAAACATAAAGAGAGATGCAGGGAAGGGTAGTTTGACTGGCTATTCTAATTCATTAAAAAAAAAAAGATGTTACTATAGTGAGTAATTTTTCCTTCTAACAACATGAATTAGAATCGTCCCATCAGAGTCCAGACAGCACCCTTGGATAGAGGGTTTTAGGGTTCCTTTGGGAAAATTTATGAAGTACAGAACTCCTAAACTTTATATCTTCTCTTTTCTTTGTGATCAGGCAACAGTGAGATGCAAATGTGTGGACTGTGGACCAGGTAGCAGGTTTGCAAATTTCTGTCAGTGGCACATTTCTTCTAGCTGCCACCGATACTACTGAATTTCTAGTGGAGTGTGCCAGAATACCATCTGGGGGTGCTTTCCCAGCCTTGGTGTAGCAAAACTTTATTGTGGATGCTATCCATCTCGATATGGTCTGCTTAGAGGTTTAGTGCCCCAGTGACACCTCACTGTAACAAACAATTGCTTGCTATGTTCCAGTGGCAGGTTTATTGCTGACGAGCCAAAGAGAGCAGTGATCACCTGTCTAAACTATCCAAGTATTCTTTTTTTTTTTGCAGGATATTTTTATTGAAAATTTTTCATAATCATTACAAACAAACTTCATTATAAAGTGACATTATCATGCAAACTACAAACAAGGAGACAAGCAATTCAACAGACAAACAAACAAATAACTGAGTCATATGGGTCTGAGTTTATTCTCTTTACAATTTTACATAGACAACTTAAATATCCTGATGCTAAACAAATATGAAAGATAGCTAAAAAAGAATAAAAAGGCTATATTAAATTTTATTATGATAAGGCAGCTCAGCAAGCTTGCATGCCCACTTTTTACATCCGAGTGGGTAAAATACCTATAAAATATGAATGAAAGATCTTCTCTAAGAGCTTGAGCCTCCCCCTGTGTGCGTGAATCTATAAAGGGCCCCCAGTCATGAAGGAACCTTTCCTCTCTATCTTTAATCCTGTAAGAGAGGCATTCCAAAGCCAGTACCTGAATTGCCAGTGTTTTCCATTGCTGTTTTGTTGGAGTTGCTGCTGAGACCCATGTATTTAATATACAGTATCTTGCTAAGACCTACAAGACCTGTACCCACCTGGGCAAGAGGCCCCATCTCTCCTCTTCCCCCACTTCCACTCCAAACAACATAGTCACAGGGTCTTGTGAGACTCTCTTCCTCAACAGGGTTCCCAGCTCACCTGCTACCTCTACCCAGAATCTCTGCAGTACTGGGCAAGACCAGAAGTAATGGATATAAGTGCCCAACTCAGCTGAGCACCTCCCACAAATGGGGGAGATCCCAGGATTGAATTTGTGCACCATAACAGGTGGGCAGTATAGTCTGTGAAGGAATTTATAGAAGGACTCCTGGTATTGATTACAGATTAATATTCCCTTATGGAGTTGGAGCAATAGGTGCCAGTTCTCATCCTGTATCACATGCCTCAAATCCTTTTCCCATTGTAGCTTAATTTTTGGGGAATAAACCGGGAGGGCTCTCCTGCCGAGCTGCACGGCTCCACCAATCAATCATTTCGCATCTTTTCTGGATATTTATTTAGTTTTTGTTGACCGGGTAAGTGCACTAGATAAATCCTGCCTATTTTCAGGCACGACCCGGGGGCGGGGGATACAGATGAATGCAACTGACCTTGAACCAGATGAAACTGTTGGTGGTATTTTTTAGTGAATGAGGGAAATTTGGCCAGGACACCGGGGAAATTCCCCTACTCTTTTCGATAAGTGCCAAGGGATCTTTAACATCCACCTGAACTACCACCAATCCAGGCAGATGGGACCTCGGTTTAACGCCTCATACGAAAGACGGCACCTCAGAAGTGCAGCACCCCTCTCATGCTGCACTACAGTGTCAGTACTGGAATATTAACTCAAGTGCCAGATGTGGGAACTGAACCCACAGCCCTCTGATCTCCCAGCCTCAGAGGCGAGTGTGCAACCTACTGAGCCACTGACACTGCAAATCATATCATAATCAAATGTTCAACCTGGGAAAGAGGAGAGTCAGAAGCCACTATTCTACCTAACTTATTAATGTAAGCTCTTATCTGCAGGAGGCGATACAGCTGACCAGTTGGGAGACCCAATCCCCCACTAATCTCTTCAAGTGTAGCCAAGTGGTCCCTTACCTATAAATCCCGAAGACACTTAACACCTCCTGTCTCCCACTGTTGAAACCCTGTCTTCCATTCCTGCTATAAACGCTGGGTTTCCGTCCAAGTATTCTTAATTTACCAAACTGAATTAAGAATGCTACTACCCACATTTTGAATATTGTGAAAATAATAACGTTTGCTACAATAAAATGCTCAACCAATGAAAACACTTCTTAACAAATGATTGTTTTGCAAAGCTCTATTTTACTAAGGATCTAGAACGGAACATAGGGGAGGGATTGTGTGAATCATTAGTAAACCATTAAAAGAAACATCATTACTATGGTGAGTATTTATTTCTTGTAACAAGAGTTTGTTAGTTATGTCCTACACCTCTGCAGACTTCTAACAGTACCCTGGGAGGCTGGGTCTGAAATACTGCAAGCAGTCATCTCTGTAAAAGAAGTCTGAAAGGATTTGGAGAAAAACATGATTTTTGTAAACGTTTTAAAGCTAAACTCTAAGTATCGTTAAATAGTCAAATTAACTTTGTGAATACAAAATAAATAAACTGAATGAAACAGGATTGGGGGCATCTGAACTCTTGAGAAGAGAAAATAAATCTGTTGTTGGAATGCTAGAGGGAGTGTGACCACAGTGCAGAGTTTGAATTTGCATAGTATTCCAAATGCTGTCTCCAATGCAACCACTCAGGTGTTAGATTATTGTAGATCATCAGCAAACTCTTGTTGTTAAAATTAATGCAATGTTTGCTTTCTTAGTTGAATGAGAACTGTTTGCACACCTGATTGAGAGTCTGTTCCATTTTTATTTTGCTCCTGCCCTAGGCCCCTGGTCGGCCACTGCTTTGAGCCACTGAGGCCCACTGCTGTCCCGGTCCCTTTGCCATCTGCCATCCCCATTTATGCTGTGACCCAGGTAACCCGACATGTCTCTTTGTTGGGAGGGCCCCTTCCCTGTGGGGGCAGACCAGGAGAGGAGAATGCCCAGAGGTGTGCAACGTATCCTGGGCACGGTGGGGTTTGGTTCAGACACCTCCAGGCTTTCATGGCTGCAGGGATCGGTGGCTGTCATCCAGTTGGCCAGGAGCCACTTTTTCCATTTTCTCCCCACTCACCCCCCCACCCCAACTAGCCTCATGCTCGTGGTATCCTAGCCACACACAGCATATGATCACCCATGCTGCAGTGTGCATCGCCCTAGGCTGGCCACTAGGAGCCGCTCGAGAACAATGAAAGTCTGCATCCCTCCCCCTGGGAGAAAAGCATCCCTGTGGGCGCTCCTAACCCTCCCTGCTGGTCTCTGCTCCTGTTGTCCCAGGCTCGGGTGTGAACCCAGGTCGCCATCATGCCTGGTGAACCCCTATTGCCTGGCGCCACGGAGCTGGCAAGTCCGTTCCATTTTTTTTTTCTCCAATTCTGTTTATCTCCCCTGACTCTGGAACTCTCTCAGACCTCTCCAGTGGCCGGTGCTGCTCTACCACCCACTGTGAACCCCCCCATCCTCAAGGTCATTACTTTCTCCCTGGGCACCCCCGGAGGGACATAGGTTCCCGAGGAGATCGAAGGGGGCAGTGGCGGGGCTCCAGTGTTGGGCGTGTGGCGGCAAGGCTCAGGGAGGGCTGTTGCCTATCCGGGCTGGAGTGGTATTTAGTAATGTATACACCCCGGACGTGGGACGTGCAATGCCACCCAGCCCACGATGTGAATGCTCCCACTCACATCAGGAAGGCAGCTGCCTGACGTCTGCCCCAAGCCTGTAAGCCCCTGTGTGTAGCAGTGCCACCGGTCTCCACTGGGGGCCGCTGCTGCACTGGGCTACCCCTAGATCCCTCCCTGAGAGAGGAGAGCAGTCCCTCGGATGCTCAATCCTCTCTCTCTCCCCTGCCAACCCCCGGCGGCCTGGGCTTGTTCCTGAACCAGGGTGGCCGGCGTGACATGAGGTGTGGTGTCCAGCGCCTCAACCCTCAGCACCACCGCGCTGGATAAGTCTGTTCCATTTTTAACTGTAAGTTTTCCTTGGGGATGGCTTTCTGGCCATCTTAACATTCACAACCTGGGTAGAGATATTTAGGTCAGAAAACCCTATCCCCTCAGGAGCCATGTTTTCAGATGAAGGTACTGCAAGTTGGGGGTATTTCAGCTGTCCTTTTGAGAGTGTTAGAAGATCTTGACAAAGAGGCAGAGAGCGAGGTGTCTTGGGACATCAGAATTAACAGGAATTACCATGGCTTCATGTCCCACATCCACTTTCAGAAGTACTTCCAGTATAAGATAAAAGAGTAGGAAAGCATACAGGAACTTGTTGACCCTATACATGCTGACAGCATCTTTCTTAGATTTTCTCTGCAATGGAGTTCTGCAGCAGAACAGTGGTAGCTCTTTGTTCTACTATGATGCAAAAAGATCCACCTCTGGAACACCCTGTGTCCTGTAAATGGAGTTTAAAACTGTCTGTGCTGCCTGACCCATTCCACTGAGTGAGTCTGTCAGTACATTTTGTTTCACTGTAACCTAGTGTGACCCCCTGTTTGGCTCTGATGTGTGATGGTATATGTAGGGTAAGTCACACCTCCCTGTCCTGTGCCTGTTTGCTGGACTGCAAGGTTGAGGGCCCTGGGTGCATGGGCTTGCCTGGGCACAAACCTCACTAGGGTATATGAGGAATATGGTTTTGGTGCCTCCACACAGAGTATGCTATGACCCAGATGGTGATATGGGTTCTGCCCCCTGGGATTCAGTACCCACCCAGCACCCTTGTTAGAGCTTGCCCGCCCACGTACTGGTATATTCAACAATTGAGTTCCCCACATATACTTACCAACTCTATAGTACTTAAACTCTATGGCAGTCAATAACCACACCAGTTGTACTACAGAACACAGGTTTAATAACCAACAACTGCAATACCTGTGACAGAAATAGGGAATTAGCACTGCACAAGTTGATACATGACTCTTCCAGGCTCCTCTCCCACCAAACAGCATAAACCCCACAAGAGAACAGTTGGAACCAGTCACTATATTTAAATCTGGGGTACCCTTTACAATAGTTAAAGTCTGGTGCAGGCCTGATGTCATTGTCCAGAATGCTGTATTGGAGCTCAAGTTGGCTGCTTTAGTTAAACAGACCCCTACAAACAGGCCATGGGTCTGCATGCATACATAAGCAGCCAACAGCCAATCTGACTGGGCCACATGCAGAGCTCTGAGAAATATGAACAAGCTAACCATTCGGCTGAGCAAAAGCAATTACTACAAAACTCATCTGGCCCCCTCACACAAAAATCCTCGCCAATTGTGGAGCCATCTTAAAAACATCCTTGGATACTCCCACTCCACTTTCATGCCAGACTTTGAAACTGACGGGATCAATTGCAATAACCCTCTTACTGTCTTACTATCGCTAACCCCCTCAATAAATTATTCACTGATCTCTCCCCAACTCTTGGCACATTAAACAGGCAGATGGGAGGCTTGCCCCCTCCACCATCACCTCCAACGTCACATCACCCCCACCTTCCTACTTAAACAGATCTCCACCAAAGAGGTCCTTAAATTACTTAGACTGATACTGGAACCTAAATCAACTGGTCCAGATGGTCTGGAGCCCAAACTAATTAAGCCTGCAGCTTGTGAGTTGGCTGCCCCACTAACAAGAATTCTCAGCCTCTCCTTCTCTACTTCCACTGTCCCCACTGCTTGGAAAAAGCAAACATAGTCCCTGTTTTCAAAAAAAGGAAATAATAAAGTCATATCCGGTTATAGGCTATTGCCATTCTACCGGTCCTAAGCAAAATATTAGAAAAAATAGTTGCCACCCAAATCACTGCATACCTAGATAGTTACAACCTGCTGTGCCCTGCTCAGCATGGCTTTCGTAAAGGCCATAGCACTACCACTGTGCTACTCACCTTAACTAACACCATTTGCACCTCCCTAGACAACTGGGAATATACTGGTGCAGTATTTATAAACCTGACAAAGGCCTTTTATATGGTTAACTGCCAGATACTACTTAGCAAATTAAGCTCCCTAGGGATCTCTGAACATACTTTACCCTGGTTCGCCAGTTATCTTACTAACAGTACGGAAAGGGTCATGATTAGCTCCTCCTACTCTGACTGTCTACCTACCATTCTAGGTGTTCCCCAAGGCTCAATCCTTTGGCCACTTTTATTCTCCACGCACACAAACTCCATCTGTCACTGCTTCAAGCATAGTACCCCTGACAATTTAATGTTTATCAGTTGTGCCCCTGACATAGAAAATGCTCTACCATCTGACCTCCATGTAGTACAGTCCTAACGTAATTAAAATAAACTCCTAATGAATCTCTCCAAAACCCAGGCTATGCTCTTTGGTACACCTCCTCATTTACAAAGCATAAAGCATGGGTTGTATATGCCGGCGTGACAAAAAAGATCATGACCAGAATTACTGCGATGGGCTCCATGTCGACCGCAAGTTGCAGTCGGCATGGAGCCTCACAGTTCAGGAGTGTTTTTACATCGGGGGGCTTTGCCCCCGCACCCCCCAAACTAAAGGATTCTAACTCCAGGTCGAGTTAGTTCGGGAAGGGGATGCAAGTCGGGGGAAGTGGTTGCTCCCTTCCAGTGCCACTTCTACTGTGGCATGGTGCTGTAGTCGATATCGATGCATGTCGCCATAGAAATGACGCTGTAAGGGTGGCATACCATAAAGCACACCCCTTTCATTGTCCAGCACAAATGGCTCTCTTCTCGACACAGTCACAACCTTCAAATACTTAGGAATCAATCACCCTGGACCACTCCCTGGACTTCACCCAGCACACATCCTATGCATGTAAGGCTGCAAACTCTAGTCTTGGTATAGCCTATTCAGCCTGCAATAACTGCTCCCCTACTGCTAGGAACACTATTGCATGCACTCTATTGGTCTCGAAACTTTCATATGGCCATCCAGTCTTTGCCAGTGCTTTTAACACCCTCATGCACAAATGGACAGTGGGATACGCAAGCAATAATACCCAACAGGGTGGGCAGTATTGGGATATACCCACCTGCCCAGGGGCGTAATGAGGCTTGATGCTGCAGGCGGAGGGCCTTATAGCCCTTGGAAGGGCGGGTAGCCCATACCACCCACCCTGGAGGGTATTATTGCACTTAGAAAATTGGTTATGATTATGAAGAATGAGACAGAGACAAAGTTTAGTGATTTAAACTGTGAGGAGTTAATTTTTTTAAACAGTACAAGTGTGGGAGAAAGAAAATAGTCCCTTGTAAAATAATTTATTGCAAGAGTTGTTCATTTATTTCATTTGTGGTGAGGTCATTTGTTGTACGTTATGAATTGAATAGGTGCATTGAAGGTGCAGTTGGTTGGTGTGAAGTTGGTTAATGGAGTAGGAGGTGCTGCTGGTGTTTCTGTGGTGGTTTTGTCATGGTGACATGCTGGTTCGTTGATGTGAGTTTTAGTCTGTTTTTCAGCTTCTGCATTTTGGCCCCCCAGTATTTTACTCCAGTGTTGTCTGTCTTGTTGTCTTGGCGACCAGTACTTTGCTAGACTTGTTTCTGATTTGTGTCCTGTTACACTAGTAATTTCTCTGCTACTTAGGCCTATGTTAGATAGTAGTTGGACTGCAGTGGCTCTTATACTGTGGTTGGTATATCTTTGTGTGAGTTGCGCTTCATCGCTCAGTCTTGACATCATAGTTCCTAGGTAGTTTTTACCAAGTGGTGCTTTGGAGTACCATTGTGGGAGAGTATCTAGTATGGCTTGTGGTTGTCTGTGGGGATGGCAGTAAAAAGCTGTTGCAGTTGGGGGTAGTTTAGCTAAGTATTTCTGAAATGATTTAACTGGGCAAAGTGGATTTTGTGGGTCTTCGTACATAAATCCTCTGTTTTTGTCTTTGTTACTTTTGGTTGGATTCTTATGTTTTTTTGTTGGTTCATTGTGACTTAGGGAAATGTACTGTAATCCATTTTCATCCGTGTTTATTTGGAATGAGGTAGGTGTTAGTTCTCGTAGACCTTCTCTTCCTCGTCTGGCCATATGGATCTGTATGTCGAACCATACTTTTCTGAGGAGACCTGGTGCAGTGTTGATGCTTAGTACTAGTAAGGTTCATAGCTTTTGCAGGTCTGCTTCAGTTAGTGGAGGGTGGTGGGTGGCATAGTCCTTTTGTTCTTTCCAATGTTTTTTCAGGACAGAGGTTAGGACATTGTTTGATGAGCAGAAGGTTGAGTCACTGATTAGGCTGACATTTCTTCCAATATCTTGGCTATTGATGTGTCTGTTTTAGTCCTGCACAGAGGGAACAGTAGCTTGAGAGTGAGTATTCTTGGCCACTGCTTGTTCTAACTTCTGCATAAAATTGACGTAGGACTTTGTTGATAAGTTCTAAGGTGTCAGTTTTCTAGTCTATTGTAATATTTCTACTGATGACCCATTCATTGAATACTTTGAGAGCCCAGTTTGTGCTTTTCTTTGTATTGGCCTCCTCATGCTCAGATTCGATGGTGTTAAGTTCTTCTGCTGTTATGATGCAAAAACATTTCTTTTCTTCATGCATGCTTGTAGTTTGCTTTGGTTTGTTGTTGGTTTCTGTGGTGTGGTACGATTGCTGTTTTGTTTGTGGTTTCTTGGTGTTGGTACATGTAGGCTTTGTTGGTGATATATGGAGTTGCATTTCTTCAGTATCTGGTGGTTTTGTAATTTCTTGCTGTTGGTTTTTGTGGAGCGTCTGTGAAGAGAACATACAATTTAATATAACAATGTATTGATTTGGAGGTGGATGTAGTTTTAATGTTATAGGTGCATTGTGACAGTGAGAGAGGAGCTTAATGTTGGTGTGAGGTTGTTGTTTCTGTTTTTTTTTTTTTGTAGAGCAGTACCAGAAAAAATAGCACTGTTTTCTTAAATATGTGTGACTGTACAGTATAGGGGAAGTTAAATGAATATTAGGTGCATATATTGTGGAAGTGGAGTATGTGGGAATCAAACCCAGGTTTGCATGTTTGCAACTGATACTGTGTTATTTATTTGGGAAGACAGAATGCTTTAGTTTGTGCTTTTGAGAGATGTGTAGGGTACAGGTTAAAAATATAATGGAAAAGATATAGGGAATATTGTACCTTTGGGGATGGAGTATTTCCTTATGTTTTGTGCAGATACAGGGTTTTTTGAAGGGAGGTATTTGGTTGATGCTCCTTTGTGATGGGAGGTGGAGCATCAGAGTAGGAAGTGTTACACAGTTAACATGGTGCATTTTTATTGGTGAGATATGATTATGCACATGACTTGTGAGGAAGTGTGTCTTACTTGGGGAGAAAAAAGGAGTCAGGAGCTTGGTGGAATATGTAGGCTACGGGAGGTATTTCTTGCTTTAACATCGGGAATGCAGAGTGAGATACCATCTCATCATACGAGGAATTTGTAAGATATTTGTGGTTATTTTGTGAGAAAGAAAAAGTCGGGGGAGGGGTTGTGAGAATACTTTGCCTTGGGGAGGGATTTGTGCATTGTAATAATGTTGAAATGCGGGTGGATTTTCAGACAGAGGATCTGAGAACATGGAGCAAGTAGCAGAAGCAGAAATGCAGGTTTAAATAGCGTGTCATTGTGGGGATGTGGAAATTGTGGCAAGTGGATGAGGCGAGTGATAGATTTACTGGTGTTTCCTAGGTACAAATACTTGTAACGAAAGGAGATGTACATGTGAGGAGGGGAGAGTGTTTTTTTTTTAATTTTATTATGGTTTGGGGGGATGACGTGTATGTGGTGCACATTTCAGGGCACTCTCTGCCTCTGCGCATTTATTCCTTGCCTTCCCCCATTGTACGGCATCTGTTGCTTTTGAAGTTAGTGTAACAATGAGAGGTGTGTAGTGGATGTCCTGTTTTGTTTATGTTCACAATACTGTTTACTTTGTGCCACTAACCTGGGTCATGTTGTTGGGCTCCTGGGCTGTTTCTGTTTCGCTAATGGATTCGTTTGACTGGCTGGACTGCATTGCGGCTTGTGATGGTTCGCCAGCGTTTAGTTTACTTTTTTTCATCGGAGGTTCATAAAAAACATTGCTTTCTAGGTCTGACAACATTTGCCTGAATTCTGGTAACATTAATATCTGAAGTTTATGGCAAATCTGACATTTTAAACTTTTTCCGGCAACCGTGTTTGAATTCCCCGCTTCCGTGTTATGGTTTGCCACACGAATGTTCGTGAGGTAGAAGAAAGGGATGCAGGTGGCACATTGATTTCTGAATTGTTATTGGGTGGCTGAGGCTGGCACTCATTCAAGGTGAGCCTTGTTGACTCATAAATGCCCACCAGGACGAGTGTGTTAGTCAATCAGCTTTCAGAATTATCTTTGCCCATTTTCTAAAACAATATATGCCACTTTGCTCTACGATGTAATTGCACACCATTGTCTTCTGTACAGCAAATTAGGTTGGCTCTCACCCTGAGCCCTCATGTACCTTGCACTAGGGAAAATTGTCCATAGTATATTAAATAGTCAGATAAAGCAGGGATGCCTTTTGGCCCCTCTGCTCTTTAGTATTTATATTGCCTCACTTCTTTATTTTGATCCATCCTTGTGTTTAGATTCCCCTAGAGTTAAGAATCATGACAATCACAGCTTGGCATACACTGATGATTTGATTCTTTTTCCACTCTCTAGTCCTGGTCTTCAACATAAAATAAACCAACTCAAGGCAAAGTGTGATCAATTGGAGTTAAACATTAACCTCAATAAGACAAAAATTATGGTTTTCAGCTCACAAAATTCATGTACTACTACGCCTAAGCTTTATTTGGATAGAGACAGGATTGAGGTTGCTTCTTCCTATACTTATCTAGGAGTTAAATTTACTTCAAATGGCCTCTGGACCTCTAATTGCACTGATCAGATATCCAAGGCTAAATTAGCTGCTAAAGCCTTATTGCACTTTAATTTTAAGTATGGTGGGCATACTGTAGTGCCAGCACTTATTGCCAGAGAAGCAAACATCAACCTCATTTTACTTTATGGGGCTGAAGTATGAGGACCCAAACATGTTGCCGCACTGGAACTTCCATTATCCCTTTTGTATAAGTCTTTACTCCATGTCCCTTTGTCTACTGCGAATGCACTGGCAAGGGCCAAGCTAGGTAGATTCCTCCTTGCTATCTTGGTTAAGCTTCATCTGCCCACCTACTGGCTTAAAATTATTAACAATCCATTTAATCCTATTCCTAATCTGTGTCTTCAAAAGAAAATTAGCTGGATTGAACAAGATTTGTCATCACTTTGGCTGAATACCCGTAGATCTGTCCTTTCTAAAGCCTCTTTAACTCATCTTTGGACAGATTTTCAGAAAAACATTGTGATTTTTCCTTTATCTAAAAGCAGTCTTAAAAATTATTTGCATTGGCGCAGTCCAAACAAATGGATCAAGTTAGAATCCAGAAACAAGTCCCTTGGTATAGCACAAATAAAATCGATTCCTCCTTGGAGGATTATCTAAATTTCCCACTGGTTCTGAGTGACTGGAAAGCTATTACCTGGGCTAGACTGGATATTCTTTCCTCCAAATATGCTTATTTCAATAAATCACAACATGACACACATTATCAAAACCTATGCAGATGTAATAGGGATTTTCAAGAAACTCTCTATCACATCACAATACAATGTCCTCTTTATAATCTTTCTCGTGCTCAAACTAATAAAAATATAGTACCCTCATAAAATATGCTGACATGGACTATGGTGCATTATTCATCCTTTTACATCCTATGACTAATGAAGACTCTGAGTTTATCTCCAAATTTCTTAATTCTGTGATAAATTCTAGAAGAAAATGCTTTGCTGTTTCCTGATCGTTATAGTATTATCCTCTCGACTGTAGACAATTTTTGGAGATTTCTGCACACTTGACTAGCATCTTTGTTATCTGCAATGGGACTTTTATTGGAAATTCTAATTGTAACATTGTAATGTCCAACTTTTAAAGTTTTGGAAGAACAATAAAGCATTACTACAAAAAAAAATAGTCAAATGCCTCTCTCCCTTACCTCATACCTGGAACCCTGCGCTAGCTGCTACACCCTTAGATTTTCAGGCACTGACCCACTAAAAGTCCCCCGATCATGTACCAGGTATGGGGAGATATCTTTCTTCTCTACGGCCCCTAAGCTATGGAACAATATACCTCCGTCTGTGCTGCAGGATTGAAGTGCTGGCACCTTCTGTAGCCACATTTGTGCCCATCTGCTTCCACGCTCCCAGTGTACCTTCCCATAACTACTAACCCTATGATACCCCTCATCTATGCCTCCTATACACAGACCCACTTATCTGCACCTTACCACAGGTCTCAGTGTCTTGTACCATTGCCTGACTCTAGTGACTCTAGCTAGTAATGTATACTGTTAAGAACTAACTTGTTACTGTAAATGCTATTACCTGCACTCCTTGTTTATCATATTTGTGCTTGACATACCAATTGAGACAACCTTGTTTGCTCTACTCTCAATGAATGTATGTAAAATCTTTACTGAACTTCTTTTACACATTATCTGTATGTACCACTGTGCACTCTTACATAATTTGCACTACTGCTACTCTTACAGCTGCAGTGCATGTACATACTTGCCTTGTCTTTTGTAAACCCTGTAGTATCCTGCCATTGTATTCTCCCAGGTTGTGCCTGAAAGTAAGCAAATGACTGCCTAGTGTACCCTACCCAGTTAACAAAAACTAAATAAAATAAATAAATAAACTGTAAAACACTAAATTGTAATTTACTATGAAAGTACAGTTACTGATGCTTGAATGCTTTAAAGTAAGGCAAAGGCTGATAACAATTCAATTTAAAGTGATGAACTTAACTGTTGAAATTCGGTGTCCACAGTCCAGTTGGAGTTCAATCCTCATCCAGCACTGTACTGTATGTGATGGTCCTCTGCACTGAGGGAAAAACTGTCAGGGCAGTCTCCTTGGACTCCTGGTTGCATGAGAACAGAAGAATGCAGGCTGGCAGGAAAATCTCTCCTGGTGCAGACAAATGGAAATGCAGTTCTTGGGCTTACACTTTATTCTGATGCCCTAACGCAACTTACAACGGAAAACTAGCCCGCTCTATGCCACAGCTCATAGTCAAACTATTAAACAACTCAGTTATCAGAATGGGTGCTCTCATAGTCTCTGCAGTTGGTGTCTTTCTAGAAAATTCAGACTCTCTAGGATGCTTGCCAAAATGCTGAACTCTCCCCATAACTAGTCCCACATCACACGGAATCTCACTTTCAGGGAGTTCCTGCCTGTCTACTTTGCAGACTATGGTTTAGCAGGAAAGGACACAACAGCATGCAGCTCTTGCCTCTCTTCTCCAGTTATTCTTTCTACCTGCCAAGAAGCCCACAGATGTCCCAGTACAGCCCCTTTTATTGTCAGGGTCCAGGGGCATCCTAATTGACTGAAATGCTGTGTAAGTCTTGCTGCTGGGACCGCTACTGGCTTAAAAAATGTGCAAAAACTGCAGGCTATTGCTTGGTGGACTGGAGGGCCAAAGATTACTGTCATGGCTGTCCCCAGTCTGATAGGGTGAACATTGCCCCAAAACTCCTGCACCAACCCACATGTCCTCCTGAAACACAGCAGAAGTAAGCCCTGAATAAAAAGGGGGACTACAATAGTGCCAAACTTTCATAGGGTGGTGCAGGGCTTACATCAAACCCTGCACCACAGCACTTTGAAATCACTGCTATGCCAATGTGATTTGCCACAACTGTGCCTGATTTTTGGAGCTTGGATGCAGTTGCAACAGTTTTCACAGATTTACAGCAGCTTGTGCCAAATTTCTGGCGCAAGTACCACAAAAATGGTCCCTGAGATTGATGCACGGTAGATTACAAAAAAGGTGCTCTTACTTGTCTCAATTGCTGCATAGGATGGAAAATCCTGTTAGACTGCTACAAGCCCTGCATGCCATGTCTGTGGTGCACTCAGGGCTTGCGGCAATCTCGGGGCTTTGAAAATCAGGCCCATGGACTGCAGAGATATGTACACTTGGAGTTTAGGCAAGATCTGAAATTTTCAATGCATCCACAGACAATTTTGAGGATTAATCATAGCAGGCTTAACGGTTCCCTAACAATTTTAGAAAAGGCCAGACAAATCTGGAAGAAGAGGCAGGGAGCTTACTCAGGGACCAAGATGCAAACAGTTTATTTGCAAGGGACAATAAAAACAAGATAACTGTTTCTACAAAACTACAAGATAATAAACAACAGAATAATGGATTGGGACCAACAATTGGGCAAACCTAGAACAGGGGTTAACCCCTTTTAGTCCAATTCCTGCGTGCACTTGGCTGAGATACCAAGCAGTGGACGAACCAAGCTTGGGCTTTCCGATGGATCAGCTGATCAGCAGGTGGGCATGGACCCCACAATGTGCTTTTGCAAACAAACTATAACAGGGTGTCCCCCAGATGAACACAACACAAAGAGGAACACTGCTAGCTGGCCAATGAAGAACTTGGTGATCCTCTGTGGCTTCAGGCAAGAAGCTGAAGACTTCTGGTTGGCAGAAGGTTTACTGGGCGATCTGCAGCAATGACCACTGGCAGGTCCCTGGCCCCTGGATGACCTCTCAACAAGATTACTGCTGATGGTATGACCTTTGGGAGACCTCAACGGAACAACATGGGCATGTGCACACTTACAGATGGCCAACAAAATAAGAAAATGGCATGCACGACGTTAACTGTGGTCCCTCAGGCTTGGGCTGAGGTGGCTCCTAAGCTGACTCACTGCTAGAAATCTCACAATCTGCTCTCTACCACCTACCAGCTCAGAACTGATGCTGGAACACTTGGGGTGGAACTTTGAGACAGGATGATGTCACTGGAGGTGGTTCGGCTGCAGATGGTGAATGGGCCAGGGACCTCCCTGGATCGGCATCAGGCTTTGGTGAAGCTGGTCCGAGCAACAAAAGTGAAGCTGGACATTGAGTACACAAAGATGCAATTTGGTCAAGCAGTTTAGAGGCAAGCAAACAGTTCCAATTTTTAAGCAGACAGTTCAGGTTGTGAGCACACAGTTTAGTCTTTAGGGGGTGCCAGGTAGGCTAGAACTTTGTCTGGTCAAGGGGCTTAAAATACGTTTACGAACTAGGTGGGCAGATCAGGCCATAGGGCCATTCCCATTCCCTATTCAGAGGTGCTGCACCTTTAAGGGTTTTTTCCTTATTTGGCTGTTTCTGCAGATCCAACATATGCTATTAATATTAGTATCCACCCCTGGGCCTTAGGTGGGGCCTCATCCACTAATTCCTATGCTTGAGGGCCTGCATGCTAGACAATCACAACTAGCCCCTCCCTCCTGGCAGCTGGCCAAGGGCATCTGTCTCTGCCCTTGCCCCTTGGTGCAGAATGGCACCCATGCACACCCCAAGGGTCTTAACCCTACTATGCCCCTGGTTTGCTCCTTTCCCTTTCTGTCCCTTTCCTCCCCTGGGGCTTTTATAAATTGCAGTGCCCCATCCCCTACAAACAAAATGAAATTGAGTTGTGGACTCTGGTCCATTTGTGGCCTTTTCTTGCCTCTTTCTTTAACTACAGTAATTAATTAAAATAACCCTGTGGGTTTTGGCCACATATGGAGCCTTCCCTCCTCCTATGGAGATATGCAGCCCACTGCCTCTGGTTCCCCTTTCCTTCTGGGCAGGCAGCTTACCTCGTGATCCCACTCTGCCCCCGCTTTTCCTCACTAGGGTGCTGGCTCTTAAAGAATTAGTTTTGAGCACTCTGCCCCTTTAGTTTTCTGTTCCTGCCCCTCCCCACTTCCCTAGTGCCAGTGGCATGAGTATAATTAAAAATCAAGCACTTGGCCCGCTCACTGCCATGGCCCAGGACTTCAGTGCTGCTTATGGAGGCAGAAGACTTGGCCAGGAAGCGGCGCTCCCGCCTGGCTCCTATCTGACGCTGCATGACTGTTGGGGTGGAACTACAGGTCCAGGCTGAGTTTTTCACCTGGACCAAATCTTGTGGTGCACCACCTGGTTCGGCCCGTGGAGGCTTCCCCCCATGCCACTCGGGGCTCTGGGGAAAGAAAATGGATTGCATCGGTGAGCCATGCTCCCTACTTGACAAACCCTGGTGCTGCTCCACCACGCGGTCCTGGACTGAAGATGGAGGAGAGCGATGCCAGAGGAGCCATAGACCACTCCAGGTACTTTTCTTTTGTCTGTGCTCCTCGCATCCTCCACCCTTTACGTCTAGCTGCCGACTCCTCTCTCAAGCCACTCCTGGCCCTTTTGTAGGGCAGGGGATGTCCTGGTGTCTGGCCTGGAGATTGGGCAGCACAAGCCACACAGGAAGGGTCTCCTGCCTACGATCCCCCTTCCCAGCACTGAATGTAACAAAATTAGACAAAGGGATTGGGAGGGGTTGGTGGGACTGCAGGCGAGGGGGGGGGGCGATGGAATGGAGGGGAACCAGGAGAGGAGGAAGGAAAAAAAGAATATTTTTATGTTGGGGAGAGACAGCCCCCGGTCCTTTGCGGTGCCCCTAACTTCTAGGTACTACACTTATAACACCCTGCTTGTTTATGTAATACAGTATCTTTATCTGCAGGACTTGGTTTTTGACCACTGCTGAGAAGGACTTAATGGACAGACACACTGTTGTGAGCTCCAGCAAGTTGATGTGTGTTCCCTTCTCTCTCTCTGCTACACTCCATTTTTTTAAACACTTTGGTACCCAGGTAAGACCCGGTAGCACTGGGGTAGTTAAATGACTTGCTCAGGATTGCACAGTATGCAAGTGGAGGTTGTGGGAATCAAACCCAGGTCTGCTGAATGTACCAAGCTCATTCACAGCTTGTTACTCTGACCACTAGGGTCTACTGCCTGTTAAGACCCCTTTCACTCTTTGATCTGAGATATGCCCCCCCCAGCCTAAGAGGAAGGCATCTGGTAAGCACCAGTGGGTGGAAGGCTGATTGAAAAGTCATTCGTTTTCTTAAGTGCTGCACTTGTTGCCATTACTGAAGGGAGCTTAACGCCTGCACTGGGATTACAACAGTTAGGGCATTCCTGAGCAAAGACCAGTACTATTTCAGGAACCTCTGTACATTTCTCATGTCCAGCTTTCCCCATATTATGGCAGAAGTTGTGTCTGACATGAGGCCAAGCAGTCTTACAAAATTCTGTGCAGGCCCTCTCCTGAGGGAGACAGGCCCTTGCTTGCACTGTGTGATTATATGAAGTGCAGGCTTTGTGCGAGTTTCAGATTGAATTTCTCTAAATTCAGGTTGAAACCCAACTTTGTCTTTAGAGGCATAGTTTGTTCCCTTGATGACAGGGCTGTTCCATGGTTTTCCCATACACTATTTAAAGCAGAAAAAAGGCAGCTCCACTCATGGACGTGCCAGGTCCAACTATCAATGAGAGGAAGAGAGTGAAGGACCAGCACTGACACCAACTTAAAGTTGCTTAAACTTATTTAATCATAGAAACATCGAATCTGTCAGCAGATAAGGACCTCCTGGCCCATCAAGTCTGCCCATTTTCCCTACTAATTTCCACTATCCTCGCTCACTGTTTGTCTATGGCTATCCTTCACTCCTTAGTTGATATCACCCTTTTATGTCTGACCCATGCTGTCTTGAATCCTCCTGCTGTCTTTGCCTCCACCACCCCTTCAGGAAGGCTGTTCCATTTATCCACCACCCTTTCCGTGAAGAAGTACTTCCTCACATTAGTCCTGAACCTCCCTCCCTCCAACTTCATATCATGTGATCTCGTTCTTGAACCCTGCTTTGTTTTGAAAAGGTCCTCCTTGTACCTTGTTAAACCTTTCAGGCATTTGAAAGTTTCTACCATATCCCCGCTCTCCTGTCATTCCTTCAGTGAATACATATTGATGTCCCTCAGCCTTTCCTTATATGATAACTGATGCAACCCCTCCACCATCTTTGTAGCCCTTCTCTGAACCGCTTCCAATCTTTCTACATCCTTTCTGAGATAAAGTCCCCAGAACTGCACAAAGTATTCTAGGTGTGGCTTTACTAGCTGTTTGTATAGTGACATTACTACCTCTCTTTTCCTGCTAGTAATACCTCTCCTTATGCAACCAAGCATCCTGTTGGCCTTCCCTGCTGCCTTCTCGCACTGCTTCGTCCATTTCCTATCATCCATTATGATTACTCCTAGGTCTCTTTCCTCCTTCATTATTTCCAGGACTTGGCCCCCTGTCATGTAGTTCTTCTTTGGGTTTCTGTGACCCAGATGCATGATCTTGCATGTCTTAGAATTTAAACTTAGTTGCCACACACTTGAGAACTCCTCGAACCTACTTAGGCCCCTTCTCATTTTTCCACCACCCTCAGGAGTGTTCACTGTATTGCAGATCTTAGTGTCCTCTGCGAAGAGGCACACTTTTCCCTCCACTCCCTCTGCAATGTCTCCTATGAAGAGATAAAACAAAACTGGCCCTAGAACCAACAGCTGGGGCACCCCGCTGGTCACTTGCCTCTCAGTAGACTGGACTCCATTTACTACTACTACCTGCTTTTTCCCACTCATCCAGTTTCTAATCCATTTTACTATCTTGGACCTTATTCCAAGACTGTTAAGCTGGTTTAATAGCCTTCTGTGCGGGACAGTGTTGAATGCCTTACTAAAGTCAAACTATGTTATGCCCACCACCCTTCCATGTTTCAGCTCCTTTGTCACCCAGTCAAAGAAATCAATCAGATTTGCTTGACACGATCTACCACTGTGAAACCATGCTGCTTCAGGTCCAGCATTCCACCCTGCTCTATATATTCCACAATTTATTATCAGTAATGTCTCCATCAGCTTTCCCACCACTGAAGTCAGACAAACCAGCCTATAGTTGCCCTCCTCTTCCCTACTCCCCCCTTAGTGTGTTGGGACTACAATTGCTCTCCTCCAGTCTTCCGGTACCTCACCTGTTTCCAGTTAACTTGTTGAAAAGTCCTGCCTGAGGTGATGCCAGTTCCCTACCGAGTTCCTTCAGAATTCTGGGATGTATTTCATCCAGACCCATAGCCTCGTCCTCCTTTAGCTTTGATAGTTCTTGGAGGATTCTCTCCTCCGTGAATGGATTACTGTCCACTCCTCTCCCAATGTCCCCTCCTGCCATTTAACTGTGGGCCCTCTCCTTCTCTCCCCCTTCGTAAAAACTGAACAAATATAGGCATTCAGGATTTCTGCCTTCTCTGTATCGCCCCCTACCTTCCTTAGCCTTATGATCCCCCCTTTAGTTTTTCTCCTCTCACTAACATACCTATAAAAAGATTTGTTCCCTTTCTTTACATTCTGTGTAATTCTCTCTTCTGTTTGTGCTTTTACTCTTCTGACTGCCTTCATTGGTTCTCTCTGTGTTTCCAGACACAGTCCCCTGTCCTCTTACTTTGGGTTTTCCTGTACCTCCTAAATGTTTTTCTTTTTACTCCAACTTTTTTGTGATACATAACACTCACAGTTCCAGTGTTCAGAGAAGCAAGTGACCACACCTAGATGCCCCAACCAATTTCGAGCATCTACGCTTCCTCGGGGAGAGTAGATATGTGAAACTGCTTGGGGCATCTAGGTATGGTCCCTTGTTTCTCTGACTGCTGGAACTGTGAATGGTATGTATCACAATTAAATACGTCTAAGTAGCTTTAAGTTGGTGTCAGTGCTGTTCCCTCACTCTGTTTCTCTCTCTCTCTCTCTCTCTCTCTCTCTCTCTCTCTCTCTCACACTAACTAGTAATCTAAGTAGGGAGTGAGTGGCATACCATTTCTCTGATGTGCTGCTGCTGCTACTACAGCTAGGCACTTTGTGAACACTCTTGGGGCAGAAGTCAATTTGAAGGGCATTGCCCTGTACTGATACTGGCTTATATCTACTCTGAAATTTTCTGTGGCTTGCTCTTATTGTGATATGGAAGTAAGCATCCTTCAAGTACAGGCAGCATAGCCAGCCATGGGGTCAGCGTGGCTCAGTTAGTAGCACATCCGCCTCTAGATTAGAGATCGTAGGTTCTTGTCCAATGCCGGGACTGGACTCGTACCTTAAAACTCTAGCACCCAAGTGCAGTATTATGGGGGGTGCTGTACTGTTGGAGTGTGCCATCCTTCAGATGAGATGTTAAACCAAGGTCTCTTCTACCCATCCTGGTGCTGCCCTGGTGGGTGTCGAGGTGGAAGTAAAAGAACCCAGGGCAGTCTTCGCAAAGTGTAGGGGACACTTCCGGTCTCTTGGCCACTATTCTCCTTCCCATTAAAAAAAAATGGGTCATGTAAGTGTCCCCAGGCTGTGTGTGGGTGTTGATGTGCGACATGGCTGCCACTACACATTCAGTCACTTCACTACCAGTCTAGCATTGCTTGTAAAGCACTTTGGGATACATTGTGTAGGAAAAGCACTATATAAATGCTGATTCTTCTTCTTTTGTCTCCTTGCTGGAGAGCTGGAATTACTGCTTGTAAGATGACCATCTTGAATTTTTTTTCTTTAGGTGTTTGTTCTGACATCTGAGGATAAGGGTGGCTCAGCAGTCTCCTGATTTTTTCTTTGGAACATATTGTGAAAAACTTTTGCCCATTTCTATTGTTGAAACTTTCTCCACAGCATTGAAAGTCTGCTGTTATGAACTTCCCATTGTTATTGCTGCATTTCTTTTGATGAATTTGATTTGGGTGTTTAGAATTTGGTTTGTGTTGCAGTGGCAACAAAAGGCAAACTGAAGCCTTGTCTCACAATCCTCAGCACCCATCTGTCTGTTGTGACAGGTTGCCGCTGCTGGAGATGATGAAAGCGGCATCCTCTTACTGGAGGGAGAATGTGTGTGGCAACCTGTGACTTGTCAGTGATTGGTCGTTGATTGTGGTGGTTATTGGAGCTGCTGCCTATCTCGTTTCTCTTCCACCTTTATCTCTTTGTAAATCTCTGAGTGTACTTTAGAGCTGGTACAGTACCCCTTTACTATTTTTTTTAATAAGTTATTCTTAGCAACCTTTTCATAACTCTCTGTCTGATCTCTAAAGAGAGATGCATCCTTGAAAGGGAGGTCTGCAGTTTTATTTTGCAGGTGTACAGAGAGTCCTGTGGTCTTTGGCTGCTCGTACCTTGAGGTAGATATTATATTTACCAGAGTTCTGGTTGCTGTATCATTTATGTCTAGTGCCACATGCATTCAGTGCTATCCTTACATGGCATAACATCTGCGTCTTTTCATTTGAGGGCAAGCTGTCCCAGAAAGGCATCACTGCTATCCAGAGAGTCTTCTGGCAGTGTGATGCTTTGTCAGGGGGTGCTGATGAAAAAGTTGTTTTGGCTTTTTCACCACCAATTAACCCTTCTGGGTTTGGATGTACATAAAGGTATTCAGAACCCTGCTTTGTCACCAAATACCTCTTTCGCTTTATCTTTTTATTGAAATGAATACATAAGAAAGTACATACACACTGATAGAATGTCCTCCATATGAAATACAAAGGGAATCCCTTTGAAAAAAACACATTATGTAAGATAAATACAATGAAAAACCTTGCAAACACATAATCGTGATAAAATTTCACATTAGCTGTATTATAGAAGGTGAATAAAGGGGTTACAGCCATTAAAGCATTGTGGATTCAAAAAAGGGGGAAGGTAACCAAATACAGGATAAATGCTGGAACAAGCTATAGTGATGCATTCAATAAGTTACCCAAAGTGATACCTATGGGGATACAAAAAAAATATATACAGAAGAGGAGGAGGAGTAAAAATAAAGAAAGATATACAATTAGAGATAGGGAGAAAGCAAGGAAAAAAGAGGGTAGAGAAGAGAGAGAGGAGAGATATCTGTGCACAAACGTATCAGAGAATCCCTAATCTAGGAGCAAAATAGAAGAGAAGACTAGATAAACTTTAAAGATTAGGGTCAGTGAGAGCTAGTGGATTCAATAAATTTAAAGTAACCCTGCCAACACTGATGAGATACAATGAGTCGGTCATGAATAATATGAGATAAACGGTCTAAAGAGGCATATTGAGAAAGGCTTTGAAGAACATTGGAAAAGGAGGGGATAAGAGTAGATTTCCATTTCATAAGGATTAAATGTTTAACCAAAAGAAAAAGTATGTTTAGCCATCTAAAATGTGCATGTGAAAGGGAAAGGTTATTTGAGATAAGGATGCCTAAAAGGAATAGTTTGGGATCGAAGGAAAGTTTTTGTCCTGTGACTCTGGAAGCAAATAGATAAATTTTATGCCATAGCTTATTAATAGGAGCACATGTCCACAGGACATGAAGTA
Organism: Neoceratodus forsteri; assembly: GCA_016271365.2. Taxonomy (NCBI): domain Eukaryota; kingdom Metazoa; phylum Chordata; order Ceratodontiformes; family Ceratodontidae; genus Neoceratodus; species Neoceratodus forsteri. The sequence goes on from CM057452.1 coordinate 1,619,059,088, forward strand.
TATCCCCATTGGCCTGGTTACAGCGCCAGCAATTGTTATTATTTAGAAGGCCCATTCGTTGAAGAATGGAGGGGGTCCTATACCAGAAATGTATAATCTTAATTTGTATTAAAGAGCTGTGAGCATCCTTAAATGTGTTATGTGCAAAAAGCCAACATTTACTCCATTGTGCATCTGAAATGTTATAATTAAAGATCGTACTCTATTTAGTTTTAGCTGATATGGACAATCAGGAAGACTGTCGATAATGTCTTTGTAAATAGAGCTGCTTGGTTTTGCAGATAAATTAATCCAATGTGAAATGTATGGGTCTAGCAGTGTATGCTTAAGCACATAATTAGAGATGGTGTTATAAGCAGATCGAATTTGTAAGAACTTCCAAAAGTCCTGTTTAGGGAGCTGCCATGTAACCTGCAAATCTGAAAATATTCTAAGAGTGAGCAAGTTCTGATCTAAGATATCTCCAAGAAAATAAATGCCTTTATTCTTCCAAGTACGACAGAAGATCCGGTGATTTTCTAGGGTGAGCAGTGGGCTGCCCCATACGGGTGCATATAACCAAGGTTTTGGATTAGATTTCAGAAATTTGTGAATTAACTTTCAATAGAAAACAGAGGATGATATAGTTGGGTGAGATTTTAATTTAGAAGAGAGGGGATTATAGATAAAGGAAGTAAGAACTCCTCCCGGGGACAGCATGGAGAATGAGAGGAGGGTTTCTGAAACCACTTAATGGTTTGTGCTGTGCGAAAGGCCCAATGATAACCTTTGAACCAAGGAAGTCCAAATCCACCTCTTTTCCAATGTGATCGAAGTTTGTTGCAATTAAATCTTGGGGTTTCCCATCCCATATAAAACTGCCTACTAATTTATCAATTTTAGTAAGAAAGAAGGATGGTAAAATTAAGTGGCTATTAGCCATGAGGTAAACAATTTTGGGGGATATGGACATCTTAATGGCTGTGATTTTCCTTATTAGGGAAAGATTAAGAAGCCTCCATCTATCCAGAATTGTTCTGATGTTATCTAATAAGGGATTAAGGTTAATATCCCATATTTTCTTTAGGTTACTTGATATTTTAATTACCAGATACAATATACCCTGAGGCAACCAATGAAATCTGAGAGGTAGGCTCATAAAAACTTTGCAATAGTCATTAAGAGGTAGAATTTCTGATTTACCATAATTTAAAGCAAGGCCTGAAATGGTTGTAAATTTAAGCAGATCAGCCAGCAGGGGTCCAGCTTCATACAGGTTTTCAAGTAGGATTAGGAGGTCATCGGCATAAGAAAGAGAAACATATCTTGAGTTTCCTACAGGAATGCCACTAATGCCAGCAGATTGGCGTAAACAGGCAGTCAAGGGTTCCATGGCTAAAATAAACAAGGAGGGTAATAAGGGACAACCTTGCCTAGTTCCTTTTGCCAATTGAAAATGTATTTGCTTTTGTTAACCAGGTAAGCACGCTAGACAACCACATGCCTATTTTCAGGTGTGACCCAGGAGAGTTACAGAGCATACAGGTAACAAGATACACATTAACTAAATAGAATACAATGTAAGAGAATTACAGTCAGGAGCCGCAGGCTCTACAAGGGTGACAGGTACAGATCAGGCTCAAGCAAAGCTAGGCAGGCAGACAAGTTATAATATACAACACTATGTAGTACATGATAATACAAAGACAGAGAGAAAAAAGAAAATGACAATATATAATAAGCACACAATAAGGGGGGGCAGTGAGAACTATACTGGTGGAGGGTATAGATATAATTGCAGCAGCTCCCCTCCCCCCCCAGGGGCAGGAGGGGTAGAGGGTACGCCTGGCCTAGGTGGAGCATAGGCAGGCTGCAGAAGTCTTGAGAAAGCGCCAGAGGGATGCTTTGAAGCAGTGGTGGGAGGGCGAGGCACACACTAGTGCGGGAAGGGAGTTCCACATTTTAGGCGCGTGGACTGAGAAGGCCCGGTCACCAGTGAGGATGCATGTCCTTGGAACAAGTTGGGCCTGAGAAGCACAAGATCTGAGATAGTAGGTTGGGGGTGGGGGGATTAGGGGGAGGGCAAGTACCGAGGGGGTGGCAGTCCAGACTATGTTGTCAGCCGGGCGGCAGGGGTGAGGCAGTCCTTGGCTCTGTACTCAAGGCCGAGCTTGCCATTAGAGGCATTACACACGTTCCTGATGTGTATAGTGAGATTGAGTTGGGGATCAAGGGGGACCCCTAGGTATTTGGCTGAGTCTTAGACTGGCAGTAAGTCACCATTTGCCCCATGGATTTCTAGGGGAGCAGGGCAGGAAGAGGTGCGAGTCCCTGACCCGAATAGCATGGTATGAGTCTTCTTTAAGTTGACGATGAGCTTATGGTCCTTAAGCCGATTTTGGATATGCTCGAAGTTGGTGTTTAGCCAAGAGTTGATGGTGTTGATATCAGGGGAACTGGCCAGGACTACAAGGTCGTCCGTGTATAAGATTGTAACACCATGAGTAATTGCAGAGGGCAATCCATTGATATATAGAGAGAACAGTAGGGGACCCAGGACGGATCCTTGGGGGACCCCACAGTTAATTGGGGATAAGGCTGAGTTGGTGCAGTTGTAGCAGGTGAATTGCTGTCTACCCGCAAGGAGGTTTGAGAACCATTCGAGGGCACAGTAAGAGTGACTAAGGGAGTGCAACGTAGTGTGGAGGAGGGAGCAATCCACTAGGTTGAAGGCCTTGGAAAGATCGACGAAGATGGCCCCCATCAGGAAATCTAGATCAGTAGAGGATCTGATCTCGGAGGTGACCACAACAAATGCCATTGATGTGCTGTGCCCTTTTCTAAAGCCATGTTGGGTCGGGGAGAGAACGGAGTATCCCTTGAGGTAGTGAAAAAGTTGGGAAGCAACAGCCTTTTCGAGGAGCTTGCTGGTGGCTGACAGTATAGCAATGGGGCGATAGTTGCTAATGTCTTTGGGGTCACCTTGCTTGTGGACGGGGACCACCTTGGCTATCTTCCATACCTCTGGGATGGTTCCCAAGATGAGAGAGGAGTTAAAGATGTGCGCAACCAGTCTAGCAAGGAGGGGAGCACCGAGGTTAAGAAGCTTGGGTTCAAGGCAGTCATAACCCACCCCCATGTGGTGGGAGAGCCCCGCCATGTGTGCCTGGGTCTCGCCAACTGTGATCCTCTTGAGGTAGAAGGGCGGACGCGAAGGGGGGGCCCCCGCGGCAGTTCAGGGGCAGGGAGACAGGAGGGAGGAGGGACTGGCAGATCGGAGAAGGTGCGATTGAAGGCAGAGGCGATAGTATGGGGGTTGTTGCAGTGGGCTCCCCCAACATACATATTGGGGGGCTGTTCTGTGGCAGACCTACCAACCAGGTTTCTGACATTTTTCCAGAATCCACGGGGGTTGTTTGCCGAGGCGAGTAGGGCAGACTTGCAATACTTACTTTATGCGGTACGTATTGCACGCTTGCATATGTTTCTGAGTCACTGATACTCAACGAGGTCGTGGTCATTGTGGGAAATTTTGAATTTTACCCAGCATTTGTCCCTTTCTTTCAAGAGGGAGTAAAGTCCAGCATGGAGCCATTTTGTGGCAGTGCCTCGCACCCTACGTTTGGTGAGGGGTGCGTGCCTGTTTTGCAGGGGAATGAGAGCGGCAAGGAAGAGATCCAGAGCTGAGTCAGGGTCGTTTGTGGCCAACAGCATGGACCAGTCAACCTGATGCAGATCCTCAAGGTAATCATAGCGGATCAATTTAGAATAGTCCCTCATTTGGATCACTCTGCTGGGGACTTTGGGTGAGTTGAGGCCACGGATGCAGAAAGACAGGGAGTGATCATTTGTAGCATCAGGGAGGATCCCAGAGTGAGTGATAGCATCCAGTCTATTGCACATGACACAGTCAATGAGTGACCCCCCCTCCGGGAGGAAGGCCTAGTGGGTTGCGTGATCAGCTGACTAAGAGCAAGACCAGAGAGAAGCGGCTCAAATTGCTTGGCATTGGGCCCCAGCCAATTCAGGTTGCGGTCCCCCAGGATTATTAGTTCATTTGAGCCCACCTTATCTCTGATCTGGTCCAGTAGAGAGGATAGCCTAGGAGCACCTCCTTTAGGGGGGTTGTAGGCACAGATGAGATGCACCTCTTTGTGTTCCCAAGGAGTAGGAGGGAATGGAGGAACTCACAGACTGGGGGTGTGGAGGGAGTGTGTGCCATAGTCGTAACTTTTAGGTGAGCCTTAAAGTACATGAGCACACCCCCACCCCTCTTACTGCCTGCCCTATCTTGCTGAATAAGGCTATAGCCCGGAAGGGCACAGGCGAGGTCTGGAGTGCCGGGTTTGAGCCATGTTTCAGTAATGCCCAAAATATCAGGTTTGTAGTGGGCAGTCCATGCCGTGAGTTCGGCGAGATTACGAAGGATGCTGCGGATATTTAGGTGGGCAATTTTTAGGCCCTTGGCATTTTGCCAGGTCGGGGGGGGTTGAAAGCAGGAGGTGATGATGGGGGCCCTATGCAGCTGGCTGGGAAGGGAGCCATGTCAGGTACCCTGTTGGAGGTCCGCGCAGATACCCCTAGAAGAGAGGGCTGGGGCTCCCGATTACGTGAGAGGAGAGAAGGAAAAGTTAGGTGGGGGGGAGTGAGGAGGCTGGGAGTTAAGAGGGGCAAGTCTTGCATTGCAGCTTTAAAGGGATTAACGGTATCGTAACTATCACGCACAATTTCAGAGCAGGGAGCTGAGAGCCAAGTTATAGCTCCAGCTCTGCATGAGAAGAACTGATTCAGCTTGAAAATAAGGCAGTTACAAATAGCTGATGCCCCTGGTGGCGAGTCAGTATAACCTGCTTGTGCGAAAGTAGGCTGATAGGTAATTATGCCACACGTGATCAAAAATCAGCCTATATAATCAGATGCTGACCAAGGGTGGTGGCGGGGGCGGCGGGGTAGCTGGCAAAGCTGGCGGGGTCGAATCCCTTACGCAGCTGGAGGCAGTCGTGACCAGCAAATCAAGGAGCAGGCCAGTGGAGGCGCAGCCCAAGTCGCACCGGTAAGGCAACAGGGGAGTTACATAGTAGTTTGATTCAGGAGCAGAAGGTATAAGGAAGGCCAAAATGTGATAAAACTTGATAGAGGTAGTCCCAGTTTAAAGAATTGAAAGCCTTCTTGAAATCAATTGCTATGGCTGCCATGGGTGATCTGAGGGATTTGGCTTTGTAAATAAGGCTGAATAGAGAACGTAAGTGATTAGATCCAGATCTATGTTTAATGAAACCGGCTTGCGAGCAATGAGTCAATTTGGGGATTAAATGTTCAAGTCGGGAGGTTAGGAGTATAGCGAACATTTTCCCATCCATGTTTAACAAAGAAATTAGCATATAACTAGTGGGATGTGTGGGATCTTTATCCTTCTTAGGAATTAGGGTTATGATTGCTTCAGTACAAGATGGGGGAAGTTTGCCAGTGACGGAAGCATCTCAATAGACATTATAAAGAAGGGGGCATAACGTATCAGAAAACAGTTTATAGAAATCAACAGGGAATCCATCACTTCCTGGAGATTTGCCAGATTTCAGGGAGGACAGAGCTTTCTGGATTTCTTGAAGTGAGAAGGGTTCATCTAAAAGATTTGCTTCATGTGAAGAAAGATGGGGCGATGTAAAGATTTAAGAAATTGTTGAATTAGTGTGGTAGATGGAGGAGTTGTATTAGAATATAGTTTTTGGTAAAAATTTCTCATAATATAATTTATGGATGGATTGTCAGAATGAATTGTACCTTGTTCATCTTTAAGACCTAAAATATGTTGTTCCATTTATTGTGTTTTGAGCTGGTAGGAGAGGAGTTTCCAATTTTTTCCTTCATGCTCCCAGAACTTATGCCTAAGTTTAAAAAGAGCCAATTCAGTTTTATGGGAAATTAATTAATTTATTTTGATTCTAAGTTAAAGGATTTCAAGGTGTAGTTGAGAATCGAGACAATGTTTGTTAGATGAGAAATATAGTTTTTTCTTTAGCCTTGAGAGTTTTTTTCCATATTAGCCAATTGTTGCTCTCATACCCTTTTCCTATATGCAGCATAGCTGATAATCTTCCCTCGGATTGAAGCTTTAAGGGCTTCCCATACATTGGACATAGAGGATTCAGTGGGTGTACTGTGAAAAAGAAAATCCAGAATTTGTGTTTTAATCATAGGTAAAAAATCAGGATCCTAGAGAAGAAGAGGGTCTAGTCACCAAAAGGTGGATTTGGGTACTGATGGGCCCCAAAGAAGCTGCAATTTAACAGGAGAGTGGACCGAAATTATAATAGGAGAAATGGATGAGTCAATAGTTTTTTCTAATATAACAGGAGAGAATAACCAGTAGTCAATTCTACTGTATATTTTATGTAGGGGGGAATAAAAGGTAAAATCTCAATCCCTGGGGTGAAGGAGGTGCCATACATCAGCTAGTCCAATGTCCTGCATGAGTAGTGAAAGGGCCTTAATACTTCTGGGATGGGCATCTAGAGTGGGTCTGCTTCTATCAATACTGATTTCTAAGGCTAAGTTAAAATCCCCTCCAAGAATAACTGGAGTATTATCCGTATTAAAGGATAAAATTTGTTGAGCTAATTTGTGATAGAACTCAGGGGAGTCAGAATTGGGGACATAGACATTAACAAGCAGGAGAGGACCAGAATTAGTATTTAATTTAACCATTACCCATCTGCCTTCATTGTCAGAGAGAGAGAGAGAGAGAGAGAGAGATTTCTATAAGGGACCATTTAAGATTCTTATGTATACCAATGGCAACTCCTCTTTTTTTTGAAGTGTAGGATGACTCATAGATCTGACCGACCCAATATTTCTTAAGTCTGTGAACATCCTCTGCTAACAATTTTGTTTCTTGAAGGAAAGCAATTTGTGCTTCATAATTTTGTAGATGTGGAAGGATTTGCTTTTGCTTACAAGGAGAATTAAGTCCCTTCACATTCCATGTGTATAAAAGTATGTCACTCATAATATCAATATTGAGGGGAGAAAATAGTCACAGGAGTGGGAAGGGACAGATAATTGAAGCAGAGGACAGTCAGAATAAAAGTTGAGAGAATATGTATATGCGGAGGGTGGCAGGCACACATAAGCCAAAAAGAATAATATTTATAAAGCATAGGTGGCACAGATATCTTCCTAAGATAAGAATAGAAAGGAAAGGTGAGGAAAGTCATTAATAACAACAGTATCATTAATGTATTGATTAACATAGTAAACCTTTAAGGAAGAAAAGGGACATTAATTCTTAACACAGTATCTAACCAGCTAGCGGTAACAAGGACTTTCTGGGGAGTGAGGGGAGATAAAAGTCATCAAACAGTGCCAGAGACTCTCTCACCACACATCAGAGCAACAGGAACGACCGAAAGGGACCAACAAAAGGAAGTGTTGGTCAAGTTTGAGGTCTGAACCAATAAGTCTAATACAGTTATAACAGTTATGCTAATGAAGCTTAACAGGAATTAGCTATATCAAACATAGCAAGGAAACCCAAAAAGGAACCTCTGCTTAATGCTAAAAGCTTATATGATAAAGGTGAAAGAAATCACCAGATCGCACTATTAAATTAATAGTACTAATGTTAATAGGAGTGTCAACTTATTACAGCGAAGGCCTGTAACAATTATGTGGAGGACCAGTATCGCCTGAGGGGAAGGATATCAGAAGAGCCTAGTACTTAATTAGTTATATTTGTGTATACAAAAAGGGCGGAGTAGTTACTACACTTATTCGGATCCTGTATGAGGGTCCTAGACAAAATGTCACAGCTTAATATGTAGTTAAACAAAACTTCAGGGTGGATACTTGTAAATAGAATATTAATAAATAACAAATTGTAGTGCCCCATGCTATAAGCCAAATATAAGTGAATGAATTAAGGAGGATCACTGACTTGGGTAATGACTGATAAACAATAGGGAATCTGTCAAAAGACTAAATCTCCCTACTTGAAAATTGACTATATAAATGAATGATGGATGACTAGGACTAAATAATAGGCCCAGTGAGCCCCAATCAGAGAAAAGCATGACAGAGAGTCTCATTTGTAACATAGGCCTCGAGTATATAGATTACATAAGGAGACTAGCGAATAGATTTTCATTGTACCAGTGTACCGAAAATAGCCAGCAACAGTCATGTAGATATGTGTGTGTGTGTGTGTGTGTGTGTGTGTGTGTGTGTGTGTGTGTGTATATATATATATATATATATATATATATATATATATATATATATATATATATATATATATGTATATGAGTTTGGCTCCTTTTTTATTAATTTATATATACTTTATTAATTTGTAATAATAATAGGAGGTAGAATAGATAGTTGTGGGGAAGTTCGCAATCAGGGAAATTTCAAATTGGCTCATATTAATATTCAGTCTGAGACATGATATATTATAAAATTTCATATTGCTGAAATATAGCAGAAGGGCAAGATAATAGAATGAGTATGAAATGAAAGGGAGTATCGTAACATCCTGAAGCAGTTTGCTTAACATTTACTAGAGGTAAAAAAAGAAAAAACGGATTACCCTAGCAGCCATCAGGCCAAGTGCAGTAACATCTCACCATATATAGAAATTGTTTAAAAACATAAAAAAAATAAAATCCTATTGATTGAGTGAGCCACAGAATGTATATTGTAGCATATGATACTAATTGGATCTGACCATGATGTACAGTCTTTCAATTTCATAACCTGCTGGGAGCGATAGTATTAGGGTTATGAAGACTGAACCACGCTAGCAGGGTACCGCCAAAAGAAAGAAAAAAAGTACTGGTTCTTCACATCATAGTGTCCTGGACTTATATGCCAGGAGAGGTAAATGTCGCTGGGTTGTGTACATGAAATCATGTCACCTTAAGCACATGTACACTATTTGCCGCATTGTGTTTTTTGTTCTTCGATTGAGCCTTGCGTTTCTTTTTTGACAGCTCTAGAGACTTAAGGGGAGAACTTGCAACCACTTCTGACCACAATGAGTTAACTGAAATGTTGCCATGAGATATAGCACACAAATTAGAGGGCTGGTAGTCTGAATTTTGTAGATTTAAGTCTTCTTGTGAAAAGTGTATATCATCAGATAAAAGGGCATATTTATTGCTCAATGGGATAGGGGAGTTCACTAGCGAGTGGGAGGTCAAAATCTTGGAAGTATCTGAGGAGACTTCAGTAGAACAACAAGGAAGATTAAATGTACAAGGACCAGATAGAAGCTTTTCTTGCAAACGACTTGAGTGTCTAGGTGAGGGAACATCAACATCAGCCGTACTCAGGACCTTAGAGTCTGTAGAACATCCTTCACTGGTCTGTGCGTCAGTTTCTCCCATCCGAGCGGAGTCCAAAATACTAATCGATTCATCAGCTACAATGGAACTTGGCAAGGTAGGATTACTTGATGTTAAGCCCAGAAAATTAGTTAGAGCTTTAGGCGTGCCGAAATCCTTAAAAGCTGATCCCAGAAAAAGGCGCATTGTGGAGGGGTAGCGTAGGGCAAATTTAATACTCTTCTGGTGTAATACTGGTTTCAGTGAATTATAGGCTTTCCATTTTATAGATAACTCTTTAGAGAAATCTCTCTAAATGGATATCTTGTACTCCTGCCATGTCAGAGTTCCGATTTCTCTAGCACGGTTCAAAATTAGCTCTGTGTGCATGTAGTTCAAAAATCTAACGATAATAGGTCTAGGCCGCTGGTCTTGATTTGGCCTGGTATGGTGCGAGTGCTCAATAATTAGTTGTTGATCTGGGGGTAACTTTAACATTGCAGGAAGAACATTCATTAGGAGCACTATTGTGTCCCCCAACTCCGATCCTTCGGGGAAACCAAAAAATCGCAAGTTGTTCCTGCGATTGCGATTCTTGATGTCATCAATTTTAGATTGCAGGGACTTCATGGTGCGATCCTGATTTCGTATCATGGCTTGGAGATCCTGAATGGAAGTTGAGTTTTGGGTAGAAGTAGTCTCAGCAGCAGTGATTCTCTGGTCAAAGGATTTAAGTGTCACTGTGTTCTGATGTGTTGAAACTTTAAGATCATTGATGTCAGCTACCAGCTTCGAAAACATTGCCTCCACTTTGGCAAGTGAATTGGAATGCAGATGAGGGTCAGCCATGATAAGTAAAGTAGAGGCCTTAGTTCGGTGCAATGTTAATGTGGTAAATTTAGAGTAAATAGACTCAATAAGATTTACAGTTTGTATTAGGCAGATTAGTTGAAGGTAGATCCCCAAAGCTGACAGAAAAAATGGTCTGGTAAAGGTAGGATGAGGTTTGATTTCTGGATTTCTTGCTGAGAGTCAGAACTATGCTGCCATCTTCTGCCTGGTCAGGCTACACCCCCTCACCAAATACCTCTTTCCCGCCTTCTTTTCAATTGGTGTTGTCAGATGCTGGCATTTGCAAGAGTTGCTTATTCTTTCTTTGCAAAAGTTTCATGGATGAGTATACAATACTGACTCTCCTTGATGGGGTCAGGCCCAGAATTTTTAGGAAATCTGACTTGCTAATGTCTGTGTCAGTTTCAGCAGTGAGGATGTTAATCATAGCAGACACTGATTTTAGAGAAGCAGAATAGGATAAATAAACCTCTAATGCCCAGGGGTGGAGGTGGGGTTGGGGGAAGGGATAGACAAGCTCCTGATCATCAGTGAATTCTGGGGTGATAGGCCCATTTTCCTCTGGCCCCGTCATAGTTTGGATGACCTGCCTCCATAGAGGGTATTTCACCATTGCCAGCAGGATGACCACAAGAGTCAGATGTTTTATTTTTCTGGTTCTAAATATTTCTCCTTTTCAGTCTTTACAAAAGATCAAGTGAATGCTCAACTCTTGCACATCAGATTACTTCATATTTATTTCTTCCACCACACTATCAGCATAGCGTGGTAATTTACCACTTCATCAGGAATGGTAGTTACTGTTATGGTCACTTAAAATGCTAAAGAGAAACTCTGGGCCGATTTCCAAAGGTGCACCATATATAACTTGCGTGAAATGCTGGTGCACCAGGGACCCAGCACCCAATCCTCTATTGGGCAGCGTCCCCGTGGCTATGTCCCATGACTTGTGGCAACCTAAGCGGTGCACTGAATGGAGGGCACACCTGAACAGGGTGCCACAAACCTGCAGTAATGCCCTCGAACAGGAGCAGGCGCCCCCACCAGCCCCGATATCCAACACAGAGGCAAAAGAAAACCCTGGTGGGCTATGGTCTTATCCAGCCCTGAATCCCCACAATGTAAATAGATAGCTCCCTTAAGCCACAATCCCCACAAATGTACCATAGTAGCCCCCACACCCGGTCCTGATCCTCAGTAATATTAATAAGTAGCCCCACTGTCCTGATCCACATTCCCTGGAATAGATTATTTGTCCCAGTACAGTTAAACACATGGCCAGTGTCCCAAAGTACACTATGAGAGTCTGAAAAGCAGTCTGCGACAATACACAGGCTTCTTGCGCCAAAGTGGACTTGCGCCAGCTATGAGCGCATACTGTAACTAGTACACCTTCAGTGAATGACAGCAGCTGTCATTCATGGTACTATTTACAGTACGTACTTATACAGAGCTCAGTTAGTGGCTAGCCACGGTGGCAAGAGGTGAGCTGTGACAGTCGCTGGCTGGGTACGGGTTGGGGGGAGCGGGGTGGTAGTGCACTGCTGGGTGGAGGGGTGGGTCCACTAGACCACCAGGGTACTTTGGGACACTGGTCATGTGTTTAACTGTACCGGGACTTGGGGTGGGGGTTGTACACTTAATTCGCACAAAGTGCAAATAAAAGAAAAAATCCCATGTATCTGGGACCGGGATTCGATACCCAGTCTGCAGACACACCGCCAACATTGCTGCACATGACTCATCCTGTCAAGCCATGGCAGCTGCTCAGCAGACCCTATTCCAGCAGAGAACTTATCCTCTGCTAGGGAACAGTGACAGGATGCATATAAACCATTTAGCCATTTTGCACCCTGTCGGTATTCCGTTGCACAGTTTTAGCATACACTGTCTTGCATATGGTGAACTGACCCAGTGGGTTAATACATTATTCTAGAGGATTGGGAGGTGGGATCCGCTAGCCCACTGGGGCTCTTACACTGTATATTTATGTGATTGGGTTGGAGGGGCTGCTAATTCTAGGGGGATCGGATGGGGGCACATTGGTGCAACCCCCGGTGGACAGCAATTTACACTTACACCAGCTCATAGCTGGTGTAACTGTACTTTGACGGATGTCCTCTGGGGGTTGTTTCAGAATGCCACTTTGGGGTTGCGGCAGCCACCCTTTGAGAATAAGGCACTGCTACTGCCATAAACCTCTCTTGCTCTAGGTCATGGCCAAGTTTGTGACGCACTGCTGGCACAAGTCCACTTTGACGCAAGCAGCCTGTGTGGTGTCGCAGGATGCTTTTCAGACTCTCACAGGGTGCAACTATTGTGCAATGTGCTAATTCTTGTGTCCGTCATATTGGACACAAATAACCTTGCGCCATGTTATGATGGCTTTCAGAATTTGGCCCAGAGCTATTTCTGACTTCAGCTGAAAAGAAAACAAAAACATAAATAAATACTCTATATAATGCTCAAGCTTGACACTGGTGTTATACCAACCCTCCCAGGCATTCCCTCAGTTCAAGTGGAAGAAATCAGTATGAGGTAATCTTACTCTGATGTACAAGAGTTGAGTCTTTACTTGTTTTTTGTTTTGGGATTACCTGCTCCAGTAAGGTTTCCTCTGGACTACATATACTTTAGCCTTGTTAAGGCAGTGGGCAACCTGGAATTTTCATATTGTCGTTTTCAGATTAGAATGAGAGGTTAGCCCCTCAGCATGTCTTTTCTTGGTGTCTTTCTTTTTTCCGAGCATAACTTATCTGAGGATTTATTCTCCTTGCTAGGTGCCTTGCAGACTCTGGGTCAGAACTGTCTTCAGAAGAAGTTTGTCCTGCAGACATTTTTGTTAATATTCTTTTTCAGAAAGGTTCTGAACAATCTCAGCCTTTGTCAGTAGGAACACTCTTTGAAAGAAACACAGTGAACAGATCAAGGCTGCTTAATAGTAAACTGGGCCCAATCAAGTGTAGCAGCCTGAATGCTTGTCTGCATTAGGCAAACAGCGCCACCTTGTGGTCATCTTTAGACACCTGTGTGACCATTTTTCTTTTTTAAGATTTTTTATCTTGGACCCAGACATCAGACTCGACTAGCAGTTTAAAACGAACCACTGGAAGTCCATATCAACTTTGACCACAGTCATTACGAGTCAAAGTTTTCAGCCTCTAGTGCTAAAAAGAAAAATTTGGCAAAAGCACTGTAGACACCACAATTAACATTAACGTCAGTCATTGAAAACCACTAGTAATGTTGACCACAGTAACTGTGAACCAGCTATATCTTTTACAATGTTATAACACAGTCATTGTGAGCCAGAATTTACAGCCAGTATTAGTGCTAAAAAGTGATTGCAGCAGAGTAATATATATATTTTTAAATAAGCTGTACAAGAAACTGGAACTCTTTGGCTGTTAAGCCCTAAAGCCTGACTCCATTGTAAGGTTTGCCTACAGTTTGGAGGGACAGTAGGCGACACACATCACGTCCCCCTCCTTGCAATATAGAACTGCACATGTGCAAGCATTCCTTGGATGTTTAGATTTTTCATGGCTGCACTCCGGCCTCTCTTTCCTTTCTACCTTCCCGTACCTTTGCCACCATGCAGCTGTCTCTGAGCACCAGACCCTTGGTCATGCTCTTTGTGTGTGGCCATTTGGCTGCTCCTGTCTGCCACCTGTTATTGTTTGGGGCTGTCAGATGGCCTGTGGCTGGGGCTTCTGACGAGCGGGGGTTCTCAGTTGTGTTGCTTGCCCCCTGCATACTGCTGTTTTTCCCCAGTCTCCTCTGCTGACTCAGTCCTTTTGTTTGTTGCCATGCATCTCTGCATTGCCCTTCTATGCTTTTCAGGCCCATGTTCAGGCTACCTTCCAGTGGCTTGTTCTGCTAAGCTCAGCCAGTTCAGGGTCCTAGTGCATCCTTTTTGTTCAGCAGCTTCTGACTCCAGCCCAGCCAGCTGCTTTTCCTTGCTGCTTTTTGTCTGTCAGTCTTCTGGCTTGTACCCTAACCATTTGCAGATTCATGGCTTTACTTTAATGCCATGCTTGCAGTTTATTGTGCTCCATTGGTTACTTTTGGTTCAGTCTGGTATCTCAGTACGGCAAAGCTTTTAACCACAGTTTGGCAGTAGTTGGCGTGCATCCACCAGTACTCATTTGTTGTTACTTTGTCATTCAAGCCTCTAAGGGGAACACTCAGTTGGCATACCTGCCTTCAGTCAATCATTTTATCCAGCCTTGTTCATTCTGACCCTGGCTGTCAGGCTTTACCATCAGCTTCCTATTACAGTCATGTTCTCTTACTTGCTCCTGGATGCTTGCCAGCCATGACCATAGCCATGGCTTCCTGGGCTCCTCTGCCCTGCAAGCCAATGGTATTGGTCTGCTCCCTTCAAGTTCATATATTGAGGGTGGGTCCCTTGACTCTGATCGGGCCTTCTCTTTCTGCCCTTCAGCTGAGAGTGTCCTACACTTCAGGGGAAATATTTAGCCATGCAGATCGATGCATGTGAGCATCTCTTAATGTAGCATTCAAGACTTCAGCTACCAGACGGTGGGACCTCTGAAGTCTGCAGGGGCTCTAAATGCTGGCACCCAAGTGCAGTACTGGGGGGGTGCTGTACTGTCTGGGTATGCTATCCTTCAGATAAGACGTTAAACCAAGGTCCCTTCTACCCACCTCTGGTGCTGTCCTGGCGTCTGTCCAGATGGAAGTAAAAGAACCCAAGGCACTTTTCACAAGAGTAGGGGAATGTGTACAATTCAGAACAAACCGTTTCCTTAATGAGATCCAAGCATATATAGTGTCAGTGACATTCTCCTTTTTTTTCTTTTCCGTCTGTGTTTTTTTGTTTTGTTTTCTTTCTTTCTTTATTAGATCATTCCTTCATTCTTGTGCCATCATCTTTTTTTTTTCACAAACAATTATTACTATGTGCCACCTTCACCCTATATATAGGTCCAGGGAATATCCAGTAGTTTATCCCTGTCTTTCATCTGTGTCTCATGTCACTATCAAGCTTTCATACTGTTTCCAACATTCACAAGAGTAGGGGAAAATTTAGTTTAGAGAAACTGAACAAGTATATACAAATAATACAGTACTACATTAGTAATACAATCATAAACAAAAGAGAGACAACTAAATTATTTGAAACAAATCATCCAATTTTGTCCTTTAGAAAAGGGACAGACATCCAACGGAGAACCCATACACTATGAGACATATGTTGATGTTCAAATTGGCATTGGTTATATAATTCCTGCTCAATCAAGCTGATAACGGTCTTTGGATCTTGATACACTTGTTGTAATACATATTTACATTGAGATTGCCATAATGTAAATTTAATAAAAGAAAATATCAAACGTATCAGACTTTTATCCATCCCCAGATTTTGTACACTAAATCCACCAGTCACTTCTGCATATGTCACAGTCTGCCAATATTGATTGCCCCATAGATGCGCTAATGTTGCCCATAGTTCACACACATAGGGACACTGAATGAGAAAGTGCAGCATAGTTTCTTCTTGTGCCACACAACCTAATCTGGGAAACATACGTTCCTCCATGCATTTATGCTTAGCATTCCCCTTAACAAACAACTTCCCATGGGAGCATAACCACATGGTATCCCAAATCCTAGGAGGGATCAGTTTATCTTTTAAGGACTCCAATACGCAATTCTGATATATGGGTTCAATGTCTTTAAATTCAACTGATGAGATGCAATTTTGGGTACATATCCATTCATAAAACAATTTGCTTGAAGGTAGCTCCATTATTTGTATCTTTAATCCCCACTTCTTTAATTAAGCAATGGCAGTTCTAAAAAAAATACATTTTGTCTTAACTTGAGCTGGTATTACCCATTTTGCTTCCCAAATCTGGTAGAGTGGCCAAATCCAATGTGTTGCATATATAGTCCAAAGGGCCAAACTAGGTCTTACTAAATCCACTAAATTTGCATGAAAAAAAAATACTATAAAAGAAAATTATAGGATTTAGCAAATTCAGCCCCCCTTCCCTACTAAATACAATACTTCTCTCTTTATGGGATTTAGACGGTTCCCCCAGATTAACTGAAATACCAAACTAAGGAGTAACACTTCATAAACTTTTGGCAATGAGTATATAGCACTTATATACAAAAATATTGGGAGAAGAAAAGTTTTAACTACTGCCACTTTCTTCTTTTTAGATTGCTGCCAGTTCTTCCAATTTGTAACTTTCAACTGAGCTATATCTAATTTAGCTTTCCAGTTAAGACAGGCTTTGTCTCCTTTCCCAAACCAGACACCTAAAAACTTGAAAGGGCCTATAGACACTCTTATCTCTTGCCATGTATCGGTCTGAATTACAGTGTCACTGACAGCATAGATGACACTCTTCTTCTTATTAATTTTCGCTCCTGTTGGTTTAGAGTATTTACTTATCACCTCTAGTGCCCTGACTCCAGAGTCTTGATCTGCTACCATGACACAGCAATCATCTGCATAAGCAATTACGCATGTCTCCATCCTTCCCCCAACCAGGGTAATACCTCTAATACATGTGTCTTGCTGGATAAGCCGTAATAATGGGTCTAAACAAAATATGTAGAGTAAAGGGCTGAGCGGACATCCTTACCTAACTCCACATGTAATATCCATATCATTTCCCATCATCCCATTAATCAAGGGAATTGCCCGCGCATTTTTGTATAATAAATCAATCCAAGTCACAAAAACCGGAGGAATCCTATAATGAAGCAAAGTGCTGGAGATAAACTTATGTGGTACTCTGTCAGAGGCCTTTTCCTGATCCAATGACATAAGATAACCATGCAATATACCCTCTTTCCCCTGCTCAACCAATTCCCTTATCAATAACAAATTATGTTGTATTAACCTATTCGGTACTGTACAAGGTTGGGCCATAGAAATAAGTATAGAAGCTGTATTTACTAACCTATTATGTAAAATTTTCAACAATATTTTATAATCAGTATTTAATAAACTGAGTGACCGCCAATTATTCAAATCAGTTTGGTCCCCCTGTTTGAATATCATTATTTGGACAATGAGACAAAAATGGAAATCAATATGTAACTTACCCAAGACCCAATTGTAATCAACTACTAAGATCTCCGTCAATAATTCTGAGAATGTTTTATAAAATTCTGATGGTAGGCCATCAATGCCAAGAGCGTGTGACCTTTTAAATGACTAACAACTGCCTCAATCTCCTTAGCAGTGAGAGGCCTAATAAGATCCCCAATATTTTCTTCATTCAGTTTGGGAACTTCAATATCAGAAAGTAAATGCTTCATTTCCCAGTCATCTATGAAAGGGGCAGTATACATCTCAGTCAAATAATTTGTGACAGCCTTCAAAATGTTTGGGCCCTCAGAAACCAAAGTGCCCTCAGCAGTCCTTACAGCTCCGATCAGATGCACATTTTGAACAGCTTTTAAAAGCATCACCAAATCCAGTTTTACTTGTTGAACAAATTCTATGCTCATTTAACATAGCTTTTGCCCTAGAATACTGTATTTTTACCATTTCATGTTTTAAATTAACTACTTGAGCTGTTAATGCTATATGCTGTGTGTGAATGACAGTATATACCTTGAATAATTGCTGACGAAGTTTTAGGTATGTCAGGTACTGCGTGTTACGGCACCTAGTGGAGTAGGTCTGAAGCAAGGATTGCAATTTCTGCTTAGTCTCTTCCCACCAAGAACTAACATTATCGTATAACATAGCCACAGACATCCTTGCTTTTAACAGGTCAGTGACTGACTTAACAACTTTATCTTCTGCCAATAAAGCCGTGTTTAATTTCCAATAATGACTACCATACTTGGGACTCTGCTGTCCCCCCAAAACCACGTAGAGAATCATATGGTCTGTGGTTTCCAATGGGATTGTCTCAGCTTTATGAATATGAGGGGTGTTCTGCGTAAACAAAAAGTCTATCCTGGTGGACAAAGCACCCCTATGGTAAGTGTGTCCACCCTGTAGATGCAAACTCCAGAAGGATTCTTGCAGATGACACTGCTCAAGTATGCCCTTTAAACAATTAGAGTCACAGAATAACTTATTCGTAACACCACCCCTATCATGTCTGTCTACCACACAGTTAAAATCCCCTGCCCAAAGAATATGTTTGTTTATGAGTAAATAAGGCTTAATTGTATTAAAAAGGTCTATCCTATCCCTTTTTCCTAAAGGGAGCATAGACATTGATCAGTCTCCAACCTTCCCCCTTATAGGAAAAATACAACAATAAAGCTCTCCCTAAAAATATATCCACCATCCTAGAAATCTTAAACCCATCTCCTCTAAACAAGACTCCAACCCCATCACAAATTTCTGTGTCAAAAGAAAAAAAAGAAGCACCCCAACACCAAAGTTTCTGAGCTGCCCTAACCAAAAAGTTCGTATTCAATCTGGTATCTTGTAACAAACAAATGTCACATTTTAAATTTTCTAAAACTGACCTAGTAACTAACCTATGTTTTACATTCTTAATGCTATTAACATTCACTGTAGCGAGTCTAAGCAGTGAATGAGGCTCAGTGTAAGAAGACAGAAGAATAGCTCAAGGTGGTTTCTTTAGCCTAGAACTTCTCTGGACCCTAACACCCATTTTCTTCCTCCTGTTCTTATCAGTTCCCTGTACTTGTAAGTCTCCTTCAGATTCTGAAGTATATGGGGCCAAGGATGAAGCTTCTGAATCCCCCCCCCCCCCCGTTCAGATTCCTGCATACCTCTAGATAGTGCTTCAAAACTATTTCTTAAAGGTAAACCATCTTCCTCAGGTACATTGGCCTTAGCGACTTTAGATTGTGGCCTAGACTGCCTGATACCTCTTTTTTTTGCTACATTTTTAACAATAAGAGGAGGGGGCATTTCTGCAGTTACTACTTCTTTTGCTTGTTCATCCAAAATTACTGTGGGCAAAACAACATCAGCCGGGATAGTAGCCGGCTCTTCAGGAATAGTAGTACCTGTCTCTTCATCTACCTCAATCTCCTCAGGGGGTACAGGAGACGGTGGGGGAGGGGTATTGGGCTTTGTTGACTCTGGTTCAGGCCTATGCTCAGAGGTCCCTTGTTTAGTCATGCTCTTTTTTTGAGCCTCTGTTATAATAAAGTCCTGACTGGCACGGTCTGTGCGGTTGTGTGTAGCCCATGGACAGGTTCTATACGTGTGTCCACTGTCTATACACAAATTGCATCTCATTTCTTCTTTACATTCTGAACTGTAATGACCAAAGGATAAACATAGGTTGCATTTTAACCTGTTGCAGGCTGAACCTATATGAGTAGAAGCCCCACATTTAAAACAAGTCCTGGGTTGCCCAGGATAAAAACAGTGACCTCTTTCATTCCTCAAAAACAAACTGTTTTGTAGATGTACTGGGCCCAAACTATTATTCCTTAGACACACTTTATACTGCCAACCTCCATTCCACAAATGTTCTTCATCAAAAATGGATTGAGGGGAGTCAATTATATCACATTTTTTTTCTAACCAATACATAATATCATGTACAGATACTGATTCATTCCTAAAAAGAACAGTCACATTTTTGAGTGAAGGTTTAGTCAAAGGGTGTACACGAAATGGTATCCATACTTCAGTGTATTTCAAGGAATCATATTTATTCCAAAATTGATCTAAACCCTGTGGGGTATTAAAACTGACATCATAGATATTAGAACCAGAGAAGTGAATCGAGGTGTCTATTTCGTTAGAAAAAAAAAACTCAAGATAGTTTCAGCAAGGTTCTGCCAACATATAGATGGTCTGGGGCTATTTCCAAACCTCAAAAATGTTATAAAAAGAAGTAAGATATTCAATGTATCTAATGTATCTTTGGCAATTGTCCTCATGAATTGAAAGCGGCCTTCTGGGCAGTCTTTTGCCTGAGATGAGGGGCACTGCATGGAGCAAGTAAGTTGAAAAAGATGCAAAGACACTAAGTTCTATCCCAGAACGTGGTTTAATGAAAGCAATAAGCAATTGAGCTCCATGTAAGAATAGGCAACAGCAGCCGCTTTCAGTTCATGAGGACAATTGCCAAAGATACATTAGATGTGGTTTTCCTAGCAAGATTACTATTTAAGTGCATGAAAATTTTGAGAAGTGAACTGGCCCATTTTAGAGTGTGACCAGATGGTAATAGGAACAGAGTGGCATGGTGCTAATTTTGAGAGTAATATGTCAGGACTTCCAGATCAGTGGAGTTCAAGTAAATGAAAATTAAGTGTCAACACTGTTCATATACGATTGGCCTGAGGAAGTGACTTTAAGCCACGAAACTGTTGCCTCATGTATATGAGTGTGAAGAAAAAGAGTTTAATAAATATATGAGTTTTGATGGACTTTGGATTATATCTTACTTTTTTATAACATTTTTGAACATTGAAGCCTATAAGTAAGATTGTCCAGAATTATGCTATATGTAAGGGCATCCTGTATCAACACCAGTAGCTATTTCCAAACCTCCTAGATGCTCAATTTGGACAGCATTATGTCTCTGCGGGGGGGGGGGGGACCAGAAAAAGGATAATTTCTTCAAAAGTGTTGCCAAGCATCTTTAGATTTATCAAGAAGGGTCTGTTTTAGTGGAGGCGAATTATGTTCTGGTTCAGGCCTATCACCCCACCCTGCAGTTCGTGTCTCAGAATCCTCAGACTCAGAAGACGCTGATACCGAAAGTGGAGGCAAAACAGTCTCTTTCTCCCCATGTACAGCTTCCAAACAGTCTGTGCGAGGTAAACGGGTGGCGTGTTCACCATTTGACTTAGTGTGCGCTGTAGCAGAAATTATGTCTTCCCGAGAAGGCAATTGTCCTGGTATCGGGTTATGAGAGGGATCAGGAACCCATATACCTGATTCACCTCTTTTCCATCCCGCATTCAGAAGGGAGCGTTCAAGGGAGGTTGGGGAACTCCCGCGTTTGGCGGGAAGAATTGTGTCAGGAGGGCTCCCTTTCCGGAGACCGAGCTCTGTCAAAACACCACAGTCATTTGCTTGTTTCTTACACAAGGATTTACTCACAGTTTCAGTGAGTGTCCCAGGATCTGAGAGTATTTCAGTTGCTATCATTGATCGCACAGTAGCTGTCATGGACTCCTCCACCCGCCCTGACTCAGGCGGGTGGAATTCGTTTGATGCATCTACGTCATTAGGCTGATTCACGGTGCTCTCAGCTGGAGTGTTCTTCAATTTGTCAAGTTCAGGCAATTCTTTCATGAACAGTGCAACAGCTTGTAAAACATCAGGATGGAGCGATTCAGGCTGTACTTCAGATAATCTCAGCTCATTAGCGTGTAAGTCCGCTTTGTGTCCAAACTCTTTATACCTTAATTCTTTATTTTGTTGCAAAATTTTTGACAAGCAAGCTTCATCAGAGGTGAAAAGGCCTGAAGGTGGAATCACAGAATCATTTGCAACACAAGGTAGCTTCTCTTCAATCTCCATAATTGTGTCTATAACTTCGTTGGTCTCCTGAGCTGGACCTGTGGGTAGGGAGAACTGCTCACCTACAGGTACACCAGCAGAATGAACAATCAAAACTCCTTCCTCCATAGCAGCAGCACCTCCCCTGACAGAGTAGAGGAATTTCCCCGGTGTTCTGGCCAATGTTCCCCTTCCCATAAAAGTGGTTCATGCAATTGTACAAGTTGTATGTGGGTGCTGATGTGCAAAATGGCTGCCATTATATGTTCCGTCACTTTACCACCTGTCTAGTGTTGCTTGTAAAGTGTTTTGGGATACAATGTAAATGAAAAACGCTATATAAATGATTCTTATTAGAACAAGGTCTGTCTCCAGGTCATCTGTCTCTATGGAGATTGATGCATACAGTGAAACCGTAAGTGAGGGATTCCTGGGGTTAGAAGAGGACAGTAACTGCCTATTTAATCTATGGTAAGCATTCTTACCTAGTGCAAATGTAATTAAGAATGCAAAACACACATGGAAATAGTAAAAACTGCAAAGCTTGCTCTAACAAAATGCTCAAGCAATAAATACATTTTAATTTATTCTGAAGAACCCTTTTATACTACCGTTCGGGAACGAGGGTAAAAAAGGGGTTTGTAAGAATCACTTATATATCTTTAAGAAGAAACATAATTAATATGGGGAGTAAATTTTTCTTCTAACAATAGCAGTGTATTTGTGATGTCATACGAAATTGCAGACTCCAAGCAGTATCTGAGGAAGCAGGATCTGTAATCTATTTTGGGAAAAGATTCTGTAATACACAAGTACCAACTCTGGCATCCATTCTAGTTTGGATACCCAGACAGAAATGAGAAGTAAAGGTGTGTATTGTGGACCAGGTGGCTCCCTTAGCCTCCTCCAAGAAGGGTATATCCCTGAATGCTGCCACAGTGATAGAAGTATCTCAGGTGGAGTGTGTCCATAGGCCCTTATGTGGCTGTTTGCCAGACTTTTCATGGCAGAATTGCATGCAAGAGACTATCCAATGAAAAATAGTCTTCTTAGCTGCTGGTCTACCTTCATCTACATTACCATAAGTGGGTAACAGCTGTATGCTGTCAGTTCCTGGGCTTCCTTGTTCTGTCCATGTAGAAGCACAGGCCCTTTTCACTTCTAGACAGTGCAGTTTCTTTTCACCTACATTACAGTGAGGTTTTGGGAAAAACACATGCAATGTTACGGATTGGTTCATGTGAAGGGCAGAAACCACTTTTGGTAGAAATTTCATATCTGGTCTATGGATACAGCACACTGATAGTCTGTACAGGGGCACGGCAACTCATTGACCCTCCTGGCAGAAGTACTAACTACTCAAAATAATGCTTCCCTTGTTAAATATATGACCTCTTCTGTAAGCATGGGCTCAAATAGAGGTTCATCAATTGAGAGAGGACCAGGTTCAAGTCCTTTGGGATAACTGTGTCCGTCACATGTC
Organism: Neoceratodus forsteri; assembly: GCA_016271365.2. NCBI lineage: Eukaryota > Metazoa > Chordata > Ceratodontiformes > Ceratodontidae > Neoceratodus > Neoceratodus forsteri. The sequence continues at coordinate 1,619,082,168 of CM057452.1, forward strand.
AATACAAGTGGTTTAGCCCTTTGAAAAATCCCTTGAACGCTGGTTATGCGGCAAAGTATTTTTCTTTGTCTACTGATTTGGAAGCTGAAACAGCTGCCAAATGCACATTTAAAGTGGAAATCTGTAGGTCATGGGACCAAAAATTTACCAAGTAGGCCAAAACCACTGACAAATCCACAGACATTACAGTGACACAATGTGGTGTGCACCAGATGGTGAGCATTTTCCATTTTGACATGTGTAAGTTTTTCTGGTTCAAGGTTTTCTGACAGCTTTTACATTTTCTAGGCCCTGATCTGACATGTTTAAGCAAGAACACCCTAGATCTATAAGAACCATGCTCTCAGACAGTGTTTGGGATCTGGGTGACTTGCCCTGCTGTGGGACAGAGTCAGAAGATCCTGCCTCAGTGGCAAGCTTATTGGCGTTTTCAGAGGCATTTTCAACAAGAGTGAGTTTGAGGTCTGTGTGGCCCAGTTTGGTACTACTAGGACCCTTTGAATCAGTGGGAATGAAGAGAATGTATACAGAACTTGCCTTTCCAGGGATGGGAGGGAGCATCCCATGGGACTGTCCCCACTGGGGGGGGGGGGCAGATAATAAAATTAATGGAGCTTTCTGTTCTCCCATGAGGCAAATAAGTGATTACCCTTTCAAACAGAAAAACAAGAACCCCATGAGTGCCAGCATCTAAAATATGAAGACGCACAGAAAGCGCTAACAGCACCTAAAGGGCACAAGCTTCCAATAGGGCATATTAAGGCCCTGGGCACACTGGGGAACTTAAAATGGTTAAAGTGCCTTAAAATGGTTTAAATACCCCTAGCACGGTTTGCCCCCTTAAAACATTTTAACAAAAGTGTTTTTAAACCCTGCTAGATACCTAGCCTTAAAACCATTTTTGAAAACATTTGGAGCTAGCATGGTTTTACTCACAGGTCTGTCCAGGAGTAAAAATGTTTTAAGCTGTAATAGTTTAACTAAAACAGTTCTAGCTGCAGTGTGTCCAGGCAAGCACAGTTCTGTGTGTTGGACTTAACACAAAGTAGTTACAAGGAGAACAGGTTTAACACTAGCAGTGTGGCCACACTAAACCATTATCAAAAATGGTTACTGAGTAGAGTGGCTGCACTGAAATGGTTTAGCTAAACTGGTTTTAAAAATGGTTTTCAAAAACAGTTCTGCAGTGTGTCTAGGGCCTTAGAGAGAAGTAGCTAACAGCACTTTTATGAGAAGCAAGGTTTGAACATGAAATACGGCACAGAATGCATATTAGCTTAATCTTTGAACCAAGAAAAAAAATAAGGAACAATTTATTTTGAATTCAGTTACTTACCGCTACCATATTAGTCCACTTCTGTCTTGAGAATGTGTCGGTGATCTGAATATGCCAGATGTTAACTGGAGTGCAGTTGCAGCAGCCACTTCTAAGAGTGGGGTTATTCTAGATGCCCTACAGGGGGCATGCCTTAGACAACTAGTATTGGAACCCACTCGAGAGGGAGCAATCTTAGACCTGGTTCTCTCAAATGGAGATGGAGAGAGGATCACAGATGTAGAAGTGGGTAGCCATCTGGGAACTAGCGACCATCGAACATTATGATTCTAATAAACACAGCAATGAGTCAAGCCATACAAAGGCAAAAGTACTGGACTTCAGGAGGCTGAATTTGCCAAAATGGGTGAGTGCCTAAGGAATGCACTAGCAAATGGGCAGGAAGGAGGATGGAAGAACAATGGGAATAATAAAACTGCCATCACAGAGGTAACAAGCCTTTGTGTGAAGCAAATAAACAAAACAAAGCGATGTAAAAATCACTATGGTTCTCAAAGGAGTGGCAGTGAAGGTTCAGAGAAAAAGAAAGCATTCAGAAAGTACAAGGAATCACAGAAAGAGCAGAATAGAGAATTGTATCAGTTAAAGCAAAAGGAAGCTGGGAAGGCAGTCAGAACAGCAAAGGCCCGAACTGAGGAAAAGATAGCCAACTCAATTAAGAAGAGGGATAAAACCTTTTTTAGGTACATCAGGGAGCGAAGGAAGACTAAGGGAGGGATAGTGAGGCTTAATAAAGGGGAGGAGGTGGGCAGAGGGTGACTGTGAAAAGGCAGAGAAACTAAACAAATATTTTTGTTCAGTATTTACAAATGAAGAGGGGGAGGTACCTAAAACAAACAATAGAAATACTATGGATACAGAAGTTGATACCAGCCCATTTATAGAAGAAAGGGTTCTGAAAGAACTCTTAAAACTGAAGGTGGACAAAGCATTGGGGCCTGATGGGATTCATCCCAGAATTCTAAAAGAACTAAGGGTAGAACTAGTGACACCACTGACTATCTTCTTTAACAAATCATGGGAGGATGGGGAGGTACCTGAGGACTGGAGGAGGGCCGATGTTATTCCTCTTCACAAAAGTGGAAGCAGGGCAGAAGTGGGAAACTACAGGCCAGTTAGTTTAACCTCAGTGATAGGGAAAATGATGGAATCACTTCTGAAGGAAAGAATTGTCGAGTACCTAGAGGCCAGAGGGGCACAGGACCCAAGGCAGCATGGATTCACAGCAGGAAGGTCATGCCCGACAAATCTAATAGATTTCTTTGACTGGGTGACCAAAGTAGTAGATCAGGGAGGGCTGTGGACATGGCACCTAGACTTTAGCAAGGCATTTGACTCAGTCCCACACAAAAGATTAATATACAAGTTAGCCAGCCTGGGAGTGGGTCCCAAGATGACAGCCTGGGTAAAGAATTGGTTGGAGAATAGGACACAGAGGGTAATAGTAAATGGAGTCCACTCTGAAGAAAGAGGGATTACTAGTGGGGTGCCGCAGGGTTCAGTATTAGGACTGGTCCTCTTCAATGTCTTTGTAAGCGACATTGCAAAGGGACTGGAAGAAAAAGGATGTCTCTTTGCAGATGACACAAAGATCTACAACAGAGTTGATGCACAAGGTGGGGTGGAAAGGATGAGAAGGGACTTGGCAAGGTTAGAGGAACGGTCAAATGTATGGCAGCTTAGATTTTATGCTAAGAAGTGCAAGGTAATGCACCTGGGAAACAAAAACCCAGGGGAAGAGTACACAATGGGGAATGAGATACTAACAACAACAAAAATGGAAAGGGACCTGGGGGTGGTCATATCAGATGACTTAAAGGTGGGCAAGCAATGTGAGAGGACAGTAAGGAGGGCTGGGAGGATACTGGGATACATAGGGAGAGGCATCACCAGTAGAAAACAAGAAGTTGTTATCCCTCTGTACAGACAGCTGGTGAGACCCCATCTGGAGTACTGTGTGCAGTTCTGGAGACCCAGTCTCCACAAGGACATAGACAAGATGGAAGCTGTCCAGAGGAGGGTGACTAAAATGGTGCAGGGTCTGCACCGGAAGACATATGAGGAGAGACTAAAGGAGCTTAATATGTATACCCTTGAGGAAAGAAGGGAGAGGGGGGACATGATAGAAACTTTCAAGTACCTCAAGGGAATCAACAAAGTCCAAGAGTGTAGGATCTTTCAAAAAAAGAGGTGTGCAAGAACAAGGGGGCACAATTTGAAGATAGAGGGGGGGATGGCTCAGAGGTAATGTGAGGAAGTATTTTTTTACAGAGAGGGTTGTGGATACATGGAACGGCCTTCCGGAGGAGGTTGTGGAGTCAAAAACAGTGGTTGAATTCAAGCATGCATGGGACAGTCATAAGGCAATTCTAGGCGGTGGGGGTTGCAGGAAGTAGGCTGCTGGTTAACTAGGATCTGCAGCTTATCCATTAGGTAGGGAAATGGGCAGACTGGGTGGGCCAAGCGGTCCTTATCTGCCATCAAATTCTATGTTTCTATGTTTTGGTAGCCATGAAATAGCAGGATATTGTGCATTAGATGTGGCTGGTGGATAATAATACAAATTTAAAGACTATCCTTGCTGAGTTGAGTTTATTCCTATTTTGTACTAAACTAGTAATTCAGCCGGCTTCTTAGAAATTGGCCTACTCGCAATTCTGTTTATCATTTTAGGACCACTGCCACTGGGGTCTTCCGAATAGTGCAAGTAGGTCTATCTCAGGAACACCTCAGGTCTTGAATGCTCAACTCAGAGCTTGTTGGTTCGGAGATCATTTGTAGGTGTCCTGACCCATCCTGCTTAGTGAATCTGTTAGTACATTATCCTCGCCTGCTAAGTGTACTGCAGATACCTTTGCATTTAGTGAGTTTGCCAGGTTCCACATCTTAACTGACCCTGTACAGAGTTTTGATAGTCTGGTACCTCCCTGTTCACTTATGTAAAACATTGTAGTTGTATTGTCTGTCTTTATCAAGAGTGATTCGCCCTGCATCCTGGAGGAAAAAGACATCATGGACAGCAGCACAGCCCTGTGCTCAAACAGGTTTATGTGCTCCTACCTCTCCTGAGGATCCCAGAATCTGTTTACTGTTTTGTCTTCCAGATGCCTTCTCCCACACTTGCAGGGATGCATCTGTGGTCACAACCCCTGTAGGTGAGCACTGCGTGAAGGGAATATCCTTTCTGAGGTTGAACACTTTGTTCCACTACTTTAAGGCTTGTACCAACCTCTGTGAGACTGGCATTTGCTGTTGCACTGGTGGACTTCTTTGGTGCCAACTCCATGAAAGTTACTCCATGAAATCACTTTTCAGGTGGGATTTGAACATTTTCTACTACTGGGTTCATGAGATGGGATCATAAGAAAGCTGTGTTGAAAATGTGGGGTAAAAATATCAAAAACAACAAAGTTATGAACTTATGTTGAACGTTTTCAATGCTCACTCATAATTTTGGTAATTTTCAATATTCTGACCCCAAATTTTCAACATATCCGTATTTGTGTACCACCTCATGAACGTGATAGCTGTCATTTTTCAAATCCTAGCTAAAATATGTTCTCACACCTGTGGTGTGTAATGACTCTTTGGCTGGGATTAGAACATTTTCACCTACCGGGTTCATGAGGTGGGGTCACAAGAAGACTATGTTGAAAATGTGCGATCAGAATATTAAAAAACAACAAAGTTATGAAGGTACATTGATATTTTTCAATGCTCACTCATAACTTTGGCAATTTTCAATATTTTTTGCCCTCAAGTTTCAATGTAACCATATGCTGCCTTTATTTCGGAAAAGAACAAAACTGACAACAGCAAGAAGGATCCCCTGCGCTCAATGACCAGTGCCAATGGTTTTGCACATCTCACACTTTTCTAACTAACTAACTAACTAACTAACTAACTAACTAACTAATGCAGAGTATTGAAAAACTGACCGAAACTCTGTAAATAATGAAACTATAAATTGTTATAAAGACACTGCTGACCAGAAGGTTGGAGCCCACTTCAGGTGACTGCTCTCTTCTGTGGAGAAACAAATCTGATGTTAGCTCACTAGGGTGCACTTGACCACAGTGCAGAGTTTGAACTTGCATTCTGAGTTCAAAAAATTAGCATCAAGTTCTGTCCCTGGAGCATCACACTCTGGTGGGATGATGCTATTGTGAAGCATCACTGATGGAGTCCTGTTTGAACAGCAAGATAGTAAATGCAGTTGGTCAGTAAATGTAACAGTGTCTCTTTAAGTTTTTATTTTACACAGTGATTTTGTAAGAAAAACATACATTCAGTACATTAATGCACTAATGTCTTACCTATATTCTTCAATGGCCCTTTCATCTTCTTCATCAAAGTCATCTTCTGCTTCCTTCAACTCTTCCAGGGTCATCCGCTCATATACTTTAACTTTAAAAAACAAGAATATAAGGTATTTTTTGAGGTAAATATTGACAGTCAGGGTTAAAATACTCTGACCTGCTATTAGTCACAGAAATCCTTAGTGGACTGAGGCCACTGGCAAATAGCCACTGCCGTCAATTACAGGAATCATTAATGGACTGATGACACTGACCTAAAGCCACTGAATGTATGAACTACAGTAAAATTTACCAAAATAATGCAGAGTAATACTATTAAAGTTAACACTACTAATAATTATTAAACAAATTAAAATAATAAACTGTTCTGGAGGCCAGAAGAGAAGAATTATACTGTGGGGCATCTGCTCTCTACAGCGGAGAAGGAAATCTAATGTTGCATTGCTAGGGAAGCTGTAACCACTCAGCAGAGTTTGAACTTCATTCTAATTATAATGTAACCCCCCTACAAATGGGGGTTCCCAAAAGTCTTTCTCAGATGTGCCTAAATGCCCACTGCCAGGCTGGTGTCCTGTGTCCTAGCAGGTTTAAAAGTGCTTGCATGTAAGCACCCAGTTAGCCTATGTGCCTGTCTCTTTAAGAGCTGCCTCTCTTGTAGTTTATAATTAATCTGAGTGGGGGCTGAGTGTTTCTAGGCTCGAGTCCCACCCAGGCTGCAGTATGGCTGCTTCATTCTGCCATCGCCAATTGCTCAGAGGGAGCCCTACTAGGCAATGTGATTGTTTGTTGATTATCTGTTTTAATAATAATTATAATGTAGTTTGTCTAACCTGCCTTCCTTTGCAGCATGGACATTTCTGTTATGAAAACACCATTTTGGTTCTGGACTGCCAATCTGCACCAATCAGTACCTTTGGGGGCTCAAAAATGGAGCCTGCCCTCAGGGATCTTGTGGGAGTAAATTTCTGTAGGAATTGTAGTTTTCACCCTTTGGTGCCTAAATGGACCTGGAGGGGGAGCTCAAGCTATGACAGACAGATGGATCAACGAACCAAATCTTTTGGATCACTAGGAAGCCCCGGTGCTGCCTACAGCAGAAGTCAGTAGTGGAGTAAGAGTTGAGAGAGTGAGGAGCTCGAGCAATTCAAACAGCTGCTCCTGCGTAGTATGCAGGGAGAATCAGCGGGAAGGCTGTGTCTAGCCTGCTTGCTACTATCTTCCCAAAGTGAAGAGTCTTAATCCTACCATTGGACTTTATCTGAATTTATAACCTTCTTTCTGAATTGTGACTAATTTCACCTGAAGAGGACCGAAGACTTGCTTTTGTGCGATTGGCCTATCAGAACTTTCACCACGACCGCAGAGAATACGGTTTGCACAGGGCCACTGTGGATTGCAACCAGACTGTCATCCGAACTGCGGTATTTGTCTGCCTTCACTATAAGTGTGCTGAATGTGGACAGTGGGTTGCAATTTGGTTCCCCACTTTGCTGAATGTGTCAAGCTTGCTGGAAGCTGCATCCAGCAACCTTATCAGACTTCATCCGAACTGTTCTCCCAGTCTGGGCCCTGCCATCCCATCCCAGACACCCACTTGTGCTGCAGAGAAAGATCCGACGAGAGACCCGCCTGGAGATTCAGCTCCCTGAGCATCAATACTGAACAAGATTGAACGCCACGTTGCATCGTGTGGGCCCTACTTCTCCTGGTTATCCAGCTCTTTATCTTGAGGTCTCCATTCCGTCTACCCTGCATCCAAATTTGAGTAGCATGAGTAAAACCAGGGTAGCTCCCTGCAACCCAGCTAACAATCACAGTGTGTCATCTGATTTAATTGTTAAGCTTTTGTGGACTGAGCCATCTGGCCCCAGATTACAAATTGTGGGTTGCAGTGCATGCTTGTTTCTTTCCATCACAGGGCCCCAACCAGCTGCAATGCTGGCCTACCCTGGGCAACGCTTCAGGCTTGCCTGTAGTTCCAATTTGGTACCCAGAGTGTGTGTGACAGTGTTCCAGAGACCTTTGAGTGCATGCCTTATAGCCTGAATCAATCAGATCTAAAATCAACCACCAGATTACTGCCCCTCCCTTGTTTACATCCCCCAATAAATCAGATCTGGATCTTTTTGCAGTTAAACTGGGTGTGGTGTACCTCTGTATTAAAAGTACTGCATCATCGTTGTTTAATTGTTACAGGTCTTGTTTTCAAGGGGGTCATCCAGGGCATTCCAGCTGTTCATAGCCCTGGTGGTAAGTGGTTACAAGGAGGGATTCACTGTGTGTTGCAAAAGTGTGTTGGTGTGGGGTAGCTGCAAGCTTAGCCAGACCACTAGGGGTAAAGAGTGGGGTATCAGTGTCCTGGAGGGCTGTACCCAGGGAAGTCTCGATGCCAACAACCCTGTCCTCCAGGTGGAGGCACCCATTTTGAGACCCCAGGCTCCTCAACCTGTAGGCTACTGTGCAGGCAGGAGTAGTAACTCTCGGAGTAGCACCACCTAGGGGTTACAATACTAAACATTCCTTAATTAGCATAAAGTTCTAATTCTCTGGAGCACTCAGCTCAGTGGACCTGATGCTATGTGTGATACATTAATGAGGGACTTCTGGGGGTAGAAATTGAATCAACCTATGGCTACTTCTCATCTATCATAGAAGTGATAAATGGATTGACAACTATAGCTGGAAGAGGGGTGAATTTTTCCATTATGGGACATGCTGCATCTGGGTTCTTTGTTTCTTCCCTTTCCACTGATTTGGGTGACATTACTTATGTATGTATTTTTTTTCATTTAATATACTTTATTGCATTTTTTTAAAGCAATACAGGTTAACCATCAACCACAAAGTCTACAGGGTAAATACATCTACTACCATTGTTTAACCCTCTTAGATCAATACTTATAAACCTAACCCCTCCCATCCCTCCCCCACCCTGTGTCTGTGACCTCAACTAAGGAGAGAATGTGATTCTTCAAGGTGCTACAAGATAGGCTTAATTACCTCACAGGGAGAGTAGGGTATAGAATAATTCCCAAGTATTACCAAAGGATTGTGGCCTATTTTGCATTGCTGCAATATGTTTTTCTAATTGGATGGCCAGAAGGGTCTCATGATACCACTCTACCATTGTGGGGAGAGCGTCTTCTTTCCAGTGTTGCAGCATGACTAATTTCACTGTGGCTGCGATTAAGGTCAAATGGGCTTTTCTAATTCGGGGGTTACCAGGGAGAAACTGCCCCCTAAGTAACATTCAGGGGTAAATAAAGTCTCTAAGTCAAAGAGTGGATCCAACGCTTGTTTGATAGAGTTCCAGAAAGCCTGAGTTTTAGGGCATTTCCATAGCAGGTGATAAAGGGAACCAATGACCTCATTGCATCTTGTACATAACAGAGATGCAAATTTACCCATTTTATATAACTTTGCTGGAATGAAATATTAGTTATGCATTATGTTGAATTGTACAAGTTGGAGCCGATCCTGCTTTATAAATTTCTACAGATCATGCCAGGAGGCTTTCCAGAAGTCACTGTCTTCTGGTATATGAAGTTCTTGGACCCAGTAATAGCAAATACCCAAAGGGAGGTGTGTGTCTATGGACTGGAGATGTTTATAACTATAGAAACTGTGTGTGGTTGCTTCACTATAGACATTAGCGAGGCTACCTCTCCTGATGGAGTAATGTTCCAAGGTTTGTTTCCCAAAAAGGCATTTTTAAGTTGTAGGAATGTAAAAAAAGTCCTAATTTTTTAGCTGAAATTGCATCTGGAAACTAGGGAAAGGGAGAATTCCTTCTCCTTGGAGTAGGTCTGCAAGTGTGCAGTCATATAATTAGGGACAAAAGGCCTGAGGGATGGGATGGTGATTAATCTGGAAGTAGGGATTTTTGAATATCGGCTAGGTAGTGGATCTGTTCCAGAACAGAAACAGATGTGTCTGTAATTAGTTCCAGGCCTGGAGGGACCATTCTATAGGTGCATGTCATAAAGATCGTGGAAGCTGAGAGGGTCGCAGGGAGAGTAGGCTCATCAAATAACAACCTGCCCTAGCAGCAAGTGTCCTCTCAGTGTCCATCCACAGAGGGGTGTAGGTATCAGAATCAGACTGAGTGAGCTTTTGCCCCATTGAAGTAGTTTGCTAACATGTTGGGCCTCATAATACAAGAATAGCGAGGGTAGGGATAGAGCCCCTTGCATTTTAGGAGCAGTTAATTTACTTTAGGCTCTATGAACGACTGAGCCCTTCCAGAAGAAACCATTAAATGTCCTTTGGAGACTGCTGAGCCAGCTCTTAGGGAAATAGAAACCCAACATGCCTAGTGGGTATAACAGGCGAGGCAAAACATTCATTTTGAGGATACTGATCCTACCCCATAGGGATATGGGAAGTGCTGGCCATCTATCTAAATCTAGTTTAAGGGTGGTTAACAAGTTAGAAAGGTTCTCTTTAATCATGATTGGGACTGAGTGTGAGATTTTAATGCACAGATACATTAGTACCTTAGGTTCCCACCCAAGGTCCAAATCAAGGATGTCTGTCTTAGATACTCTACAGTTTAGTGGGAACACTTTGGTCTTAGAAGGGTTTATTTTATAAAAAGAAACTTTGGAAAAGTCGACTATTTCTTGCAGTAGAAAAAGGAGCAACATATGTGGGTTTTCCAAATAAAGGAAAAGGTCATCTGCATAGACAGAAAGGGTGTACTTCCTATCCCCTGTTGGAATGCCCTGCGGGTGGGTAGGCATTTAGCCTCCGTATCAGTGGCTCTAAGTAAAAGTTAAAAAGGAGAGAGGAAAGCGGGCATCCTTGCCAGGTGCCACGCTTCAAGGGGAAGGGGGCTGATAGACATCCATTACTCTAAACCCTTGCTGAAGGCTTTGAATATAAAAGCCGGACCCATTTGATGAAATCTGCAGGGATGCTGAACTGATGCAGGGTTTCAAACAGGAAGCACCAGGATACCTGATCAAAAGCTTTTTCAGCATCCAGGGAGACCAGAGTCATTGGGTCGGGTGACATTATTAAAATGTTACTATGAACGCAGGCCAACAATCTTTCTGATATAATTTTGCCATTAGAGTTTCTATGGGGTCTTGCAGATTTTCCTATACCTCAACATAAGCATACTTGTGTAATCAAAGAGCAAATTATGGACTGATGACACTGACCTAAAACCACTGAATGTACAAATTGCAGTAAAATATATCAAAATAATGTAGAGTATTAGTATTAAACTTAACACTAGCAATAATTATTAAACAAATTAAAATAAAAAAAAACTTCTGGAGGCCAGAAGAGAAGAGTTATACTTTGGGGCAACTGCTCTCTACAGCAGAGAAGCAAATTCAGTGCTGGGTTACTAGAGAAGCTGTAACCAATCAGCAGAGTTTGAACTTCATTCTAATTATAATAAACATTCTTTAATTAGCATACAGTTCTAATTATCTAGGGCACTCAGCTCGGTGGATCTGATGCTATTTGTGATACATTATTGAGGGACTTCTGGGGGTAGAAATTGAATCAGCCTATGTCCACTTCTTATCTATCACAGAAGTGATAAATGGATTGACAATTATTGCTGGACGAGGGGAGCATTTTCTTGTTATGGGGCATGCTGCATCTGGGCTCTTTGTTTCTTCCTTTTCCACTGATTTGGGTGACATTATTACAGTGTTACTGGGAACGTAGGTCAAAAATATTTTTGATATAATTTTGTCATTAGAGTTTCTGATGGGGTCTTGCAAATTTTCCTCTTCCTCAACATAAATATACTTGTGTAATTAAAGATCAAATTTATTAAACTCCACTAGTGTTTTATTTCCAGTAGAGTACAGTATGTTAGCAACTGTTAACAGCAATATGTGAAAAACAGGAGAAATTCTATCATACTTACCATAGTTACCTTTTCTGTTAGCACAAACATTAATGGGGAGGGTAGTTAATACATATGGGTAATGTGCCCTCCCACTAGGGTAGTGGTACAGCCCAAAAGCTGTAACCTTAGCATAGACCCCCAGGAGCATGGAACATCCCATCTGCACTAGCTACCTCAGGTCACTTCTGTCAATGCAGTGCACAAAATGCAAACCATTAGTTACAGTGTAACTACACTATAACTGCATTACAGTTGCAAGGCAGTTACATGTAACAAATGTGCAACTACAGTGTAATTACCCCATTGCATGATTACCTACCCTGCAGTTACACTGAAACTGACACTTGAAATAAAGTGTGACCAATGCCCTCATTCCTAGTTGAACCTTCACATAACCATTTACCATAAAAAAATGGAGACAAATGGAAAAAAAATGGCCTACCTTGTCTTGAAGAACAGGGTTCACATTCAGTATGTACTATTATGACTTCCATCCCACAACTGCCACTCATGACCTCCAACATTGGATGCCAGGTTCACTATTGGATCTCTTGGTTTTCCATTCCTGAACACTTATCTTAAACACAAAATTATGGTTTGTGAAAGAAGGACACAACTGGATTTTCTTATGACTGGTGGATACCCATTTGGGCTCCCCAGACAACATAACCTTGTATGTCTAACCATGTAATCTATTGGCTCATTCCATCAATCATAAGTTATTACACTAAAGCATCCAGGCATAGTTGAGGAATCCAAAATCCTGCAAGCACACAGTAGGTATCCTTCAATACAAAATGTACACCTATTCTCCAGAGGTGCAGATGGCTTTGGGACGAGGCCCCAATGACAACACTGGTGCTAACAGAAAAGGAAATTACAGTATGATGGAATATCTCCTTTCAGTATCACTCCATGTTGTCAATGGGAAGGCAGTTAACACATATGGGTTATAAGAAGCAGCACCCATCTAAGTAGACCATATATTTCCCTAATAAGTAGCCTCTGGACTCATCTGACAATTACCACTTGCCAACTTCACCACATGATGGTCATGACAGCAGAGCTCAGGGCATAAAAACTGCAGAGGCCTGAAAATGTAAGAATAGAGGACTACAACACCAATTGCCCAGTTCTGCATCAAAATGTAGCCCTCTCAGTCCAGGATGCTATGAGAACCATATAAGGAAAAAAAAAACCTCTGCCTGGACTGAATCTTTCCTTTCCAAAGGCAATGACAAAAAAATACATTATCCCTCTGCTAATATGACTCTCAGGTCTTCACTCCTCTTGATGCTCAGACCAGGAATGATAAGAGAGGAATGATGAATATACTATACTGTCTCAATGCCTAATATGGTCAAAATCCTGGTGTGGAAAAATTTCAGAGTCTGACATACTCCTGTCTAAGCCAATATGGACCTTTGGTACATTAATGAAACCATTGGCGACTCCCATGCGCAAAAAAAAAAAAGTCCAAAATGTGCCAAAACAAGGCCTTGGGAGTCCTAACACTCTGGTCTCTGACCAGCGCAAGCAAAGTTCCACACTCTGACAAAGACTGCTGATATGAAAATCTCTTAGAGACCATCAGGGACGTATCTCCCTCATCAGAAACCTCTGCTTCTGGAGTCTCCTCTTGGTCTGAGTAACCAGATTGCTAACTGTGTATATTGGTAGGTTTATGAGAACTGGAGACAAGGATAGCTTGACTCACTCAAAGGTTATCAGAAGATTACTAGAAATTTTTGACTGCAGCAAGCTCGACTCTTAAAAATTCTCCTTGAGAAGAGTAACTTATTCTGAGCAGATGAAGCCTTCTACACAGCTGCTCAAAACACCCCCAGTTTGAAGTACTCTTCCAAGGGTGCCATCTTCAATGTAACCATTCAAATCTGAATCTTCAATCCCCTGGCTGTGTAGACCATTATTATATTGTAGCATGCTCACAGGAATAACTGAGTCACAATCAATTGCAAACTCCTACCACTGTGTCTCCTGTATTGCTTATGCCTTCCAAAGGAAGACAGAAAACCAGAGTCACTGTCTGACCTGATCTCCCAGATGTGAAATAAATCATAGGCAGGAATGTGATTAGCTTCTTCATCACCAAGACTATGTAGAGATTGGAATCACTGGCTCTGAAGCTTTAATCTCCTAGTACTGGTACGTGATCCAGAACTTGACCCCCCACAGCCCAAGTCTGGGCTCAGTGCCATAAGAACGGCTCTAATGGGCTTCAAGGAAAAACATTCTCTGGTATTGTTGGGGCTCACAAGTCATGCAAGCAATTGCTACAACAACTGGATAGTGGCAATTGTGCTTGTGTGGAATCTCTTCAGTTGCTGCCTGGACTTTGGTCAGCAACTAGCATAAATCTGCAAGGTGTATACATGCAGGTCTACAGATAAAGATAGAATTCTATGCAAGCAATAATACTCAACAGGGTGAGTGGTATTGGGCAATACCGGACTGCTCTTAGAATTTTACATTTTCACTGATAATTACATTTCACAGGAGACAGCCCAGTTGCCAGTTTCTGTTTAGCTCTTCCATGTTTTTGAGGATCGCGCGGCATCCGCAATGTATGTGACCGAAATGCAGTTGTGGTCTGGAACAGAAGCAAGGAAATGTAAGATGAATGTGCTGTTTTTTTTTAAACAGTGGTGAGTGTTTTATTTATTTTAATTTACTGCACGGACCTAAGACAGATTGGGGGGGGGGGCTTGACTGGCTGCAAAGTTGGCCGCTAACCGAGAGAAAAAAGATGGTGGCATTTTTAATTTGAAGATTCTGTGAGCATCAGAATACCTGCCATGGCAATGGAGTTGCCACAGCTGGTACTTTTTTTTTTATAACAGGGCTCAATCTGGTAGTTAATGCACCCCCGGCATGACTAGCAGCCAGTCTGGATGCTTACATTTTAAGCCCATTTTCTAAATCCTAATTGTATGTACTTGGATAAGAATAACATTTAATGAGGAAAATCATTTGCCTGGGATGCTAATTACAGAATTTTCTAGACTAAATACTTCTTCTAAGGACTCTTATCTCCAATAGTATCATGGGCTCCCCTCCATGTTGAGAAACCAGCCTAACCACTTCTGGACTTTCAAGTCCTCAATATCGATCTGTCACTTGGACTCCCATAAAAAAAAAATATATATTCTCTCCACAGTGGTTAAACAAAAAAGGCTGGCTTGAAGTTGAGAAGAGTGGCCTGTGGACTGGAAGATGAGCCAAAAATTCCTCTGAACAATCACTTGGGGCTAAAAGAGAATACCAGATGGCTGTCGTTGCTGGTTCCTCGACAGCTGACTGGAAACCCCTCTATCTGGATGTTGCTGACCAAAGTCTGGCTTATTGATTGCACCTTTTCTTGCACAAAGGGCCTAGGCAAGTAACAGAAACACATCCATGTATGCACGGGAAAGGAGACGTGTTACGATTCTGAGTGTCCCCTACTCACGCATTTTATGTCAGTTGGGCTTATTGCTGCTAAACCATCCTGCAGACCTCACCAAGAACAAGAGGCAGAGGATTGTTGTGCAAGGAAAATGTTTTCAAAAATGTTTGTGTAGCAATTTCGGCAATACAAAACTTAATTTGTGCAGCAGAAGGGAAAGTATGTGTAGCGTTTGCAAGTAACTGGAGCAAAACAGCTATACAATCACTCTTGTATAAACTGAGACATGCAGTAAGTAACTGTTATTTATGAACAGTTTTGTGTAGCAGCCAAAGAAAGTTGAGTAGCTTTTTGCTACTCTTTACCAGACGAACTTTGCAGCTTCATTTGGGTACCAACCTTGAGAAGGACCATCTCTTCTGTCTGTACCACCAGACAATTTTAACCAGTCTCGAGACAAAGCAAAATCCCCTAAAACAGAACTACTGTATATGTTGCCATCAAAGTTGAGGCCTGCAGCCTCATGTAAATGCCATATTGCACATGGCCAGCACCAATGAGCCAGCTAAGTGAGCCTGTGAATGTAAATGTTTATGTAAGGGCCCTTGAAAGGACTGAGAGAGTGTCTGTCCTCTTCCGAGTCCTGCCAGCCAAACCTACTGACAGACAGGAAACCCATGGATATACAGGGGACAACAAAGTAAACATATGCAAAAACTGACTCCACTCGAGGTGTAAGCATGCCTGCATGCTGTGCCCACAGAAGAACTGGGAGCTCCTTACTGGACTGCCAAAACTTTCAGATGTATGACAGTATGCTCATCATCATGTGTAACTGAAATGTCACCGACCTTTGGCATAAGGATTGTCCCGTACAACAAGAGGCAGGCCACTAGTCCCAGGTCTGGGTAGCTAATCTCACTTGATCATCCCTGTATAGGGGCTCAATAGAGTGGGAGAAAAGGGTTTACTTAAGAGAAAAGAGGGGGTCAGAACTAGAGGGCACAGCCTCAGACTGCAGGGAAAAAGATACAGGGGCAATGTGAGAGGGTGTTTATTCACAGAGAGGGTGGCAGAGCCCTGGAACAGACTACCAGAAGGAGTGGTGGGGCTAAATCAGTGGAAGATTCCAAGAGGGAATGGGACAAGCATATGAGGCTGAGTATTAGGGTAGAGCGGGGGCTGGTAGGGAGGGGGAGGTGTAGGGGGAAAAGGGGCAGAATAGATAGACCAGTATGGTCCTTTTCTACTGTCAAGATTCTATACTCATCCATGATTTAACCTGGTCACGGAGATGACAGTTCACCCAACACTTCAGATCCAACTACACTGAGTCTCACAGCCAGATGCTTTAGGGTCTAAGCCTCCTCTAAGCATAAACCCCTAATAACTGTTGACCCAAGCAAACAAGGGGAAATTGGAATCATAGCTTTGTGTTCTGACCAATCACTCCCTTCCTGGAGGGACACAGTTCCTCATTTGACTGACCTGGCTCTGTCTGCTCAGGATCCTCCTAACACCCCCATGTCTTCCCTTTGATCTGTCATGTTGTCAAGTTTGGGGACAGTCTGCAAACCTAGGTGAGAAGGATGGCTCTGCTGTGGCACACCTGGATGTACCTGTAGAGACACTTCCCTGACCTGAGGTGTTTGAATAGACAGGTGTCTTTGCAGTTGAGACCTGCTGATCCTCGGCAGTTGGCATCATGAGGATGGGACCAGGATAGAGAATTTGTAACTGAGCTTTACCACAGCCAAACGGTACCACCAGTGAACCCCAAGTTCAAGGGTCTGGCTGCTGGGGATATATATATATATATGGGATGGGGTACAGGGAGGACCACAGTCCTATAGGTAAGAGCATGGTTCTACTGTGGAATTAATCCGGGGGGGGGGGCACGAGTCTCCAACCATCCAGACATGGATTAATTCCACAGTAGAACCATGCTGTGGAGTAGCTTAAACAGGACAGGAAATCAAAACTGTAGTGGTGAATGGCAAATGTTTCATGGCTTTCTGTTCATTAACAAATGTTTTTCCCTCTGAACAGATGTGTGTTTTGTATGTTTTTATAGAAATTTAGATTTTTTTTTTATCGATTTCTTCAATATGGTGGCAACAGTGTCTGGCTTATTTAACATTCCTGTTTCTGTGGCCAAAAAGGGAGAGTGCCAGATGAGATGCGGCGACATTGCAGTTTGAAGCTGTGGCACCATCTAATGTCCACAAGCTAAATGCTGATCTTCATAAGGTGAGGCTGGCACAGAAATAGAAGTGCTGTTCTGTACGTGTTACTTCCTGGTTTAAAATTTATCTTTTTTAGTAGCAGTTCATGCCCAGTAATTATGTTGCCTTCCTTCGTCTAGTACCGATCTCATCATTATTGTTGTACTTAAAACAGTGTGTGTTTCGTTTTTTTTTTTTTTTTATGGCGTGTGACATCTCGGTCATTTAAATAATAAGCTGCAGCTGCAGCAGTATGAGTGCTTCTAAAACGATGTGATTCGTTTTGTGATCATTCTTTATACTTACTAGTTTTGCTTCCTATATCTGGAGAGGTATTAATATAGAAATTTCTACATGGGTTCAGTGGTATAATTTGTTACGTATTTTACTATGTACTGGTGGGTGCCCGAAAAATAAAGGGGGGCTTGGGCTTCTTAGATAGAGGTAGGCCGTATGCCAGTTGATAATATAGGAGGCACAGATCCAAACGAATATCTCCGCATTTGAGATAAAAGAAAAAGTAAATACCAATAAAAGGATATTAAACAATTCCAAAATAAATGCTTGAATTGGCAGGATTGGTGACCCTGACCCACCCATGCAAATGTGACCACAAGTTCGCAAATTTCACGTGTTTATCAGGTGTAAGTCCAGTAGTAAGAAATTTCAGTGCTGCTATATCTTATGCCTGCACCTTACAGTTCTGAGCCACCGAGAAATATACAGGGATGCCAACTGTTTGTGTGCTAATTGCTGGTTGATGTTTAGTTATAGCTTTTGCCCTTAGATATTTATTTTTCCTTTTTTTTTATTTTCTGATCCTCATCTCTTCCTTTTCTTGACCCCATTGAGGATGGTTACATTAATTCATTTCTTGACCCGTAATCAACACACTAGGTTGTTCTTAGGTCTAATGACGAAGATGTAAGGGTCACTCACCACAGTGTGTGTACTAGTTGTTTTTCAGGTTTTTGTACATCATCGTGAACTCATCCTAAGGTAAACTGTGGATGACTGTTTTTTCAAATTTATTAATATTTTAAATCTCCCCTTGCTCACAGTCTAGAGTAAAGCAGTCTTATGCATGTAACAGACTGTCATCCTTAAACTATTTTTGTTTGTATTTTATCATATTTTTTAAATAAAAAGAAAGTGTCCTATTGAGAATTTCAGTTTATTTTCACACCTACAACAGAACAGTACCGTTGCTCTCTCAGCTATTTATAATCAAATGTGAATATAAAAGAATCTACAAATACAGCAAATAGTCAAGTAACTACGCACTTGCATTCATAAGTCTGTTTCCCCACTCCATTTTTTTACATGTACCGCAGACACACTAATTTGTTACCTCTGTTTTTACATTCAGTACCCCAGCACTAAGTGGTGTAAGTGATGCACCGACAGTATGTATATTAGTTAAAAGATAAAATTAAGCAATAAGCCTGCGATCATATTATTTGGTTAGTGCTCAGCGGTGTACTGTAGAAGTATGAAGCATCCACGTTACTAGAAACAAGCGAACGCAGAAATACATGAATGGAGAATGTTAAAGACATATGCCAGGATGCCCAGATGTGATTCCTGCATGGCTGCTGCCCTCGGCAGAGGAAGGAGAGGACTCAATATTTCACCAGAAGAGGCGGCAGGCATTGCTGTTCTTGTCATCATTCTTGCAATATTGTTGATCATGGGATGCTGGTACTACAAAAGGCACAGCGGATATAGTTTGATTCGGGCACAATCCTTGAGCTTGGGCAATGGTACCCTCAGATCCCTGGTTATGTCAAGATACAGTGGTGAAGAATGTGCTACCCTTGACAGCAAGGTCCCTCTCCAGGAATATAGCAACCTAAATCCAGTGGTGCCCGATGCACCTCCTGCTTATGGGAAGATCCCCATTGAGCCACTGCCACCACCTTATTCTCCATAACTAATGTATGCAGCAGGGATCTGAATGAGGCAGTAGTCCCCACACCATGTAATGCTCATTTTAGTGGGACTGTCAGTTGATGAACATGTAGTTGGACCATGCGGATGTAAGCTGTAATTATGCTACATGCTTTGAAAATGGCTTTTTTTTTAAACAATACAGTTGCTAGAGTTGCTAGAATTGTACCTGGGCCTTGTAACTGGTGTATTAGAATAACCAGATGGCAATAAACCTGACATCAGAGGTTGCCAAGAAAGAGGAGAGGCTGGACTAGGGTGGGATCAGGGAGGGAGAGGGTGGTGGAACAGAGTTGCATCCCTCCAGCTGTACCTCTCCACAATTCATTCGCTCTTCTGGTAGACCCACAGGAGGGTGGCATGGGACCCCACAGGGGAAGGAAACAACTCCTGGTGGGGGACTCAATCATTAGGGGGGTAGAAATGGGGGAGGAAGGGGAGAGGGAGGGAGGGAGGTAAGGTGCCTGCCTGGTGCCACGGCTTGGAGGGACAGGAAGCGAATCCTCAGGATCATGAGAACAGTTGCATGAGGGAGGGAGCTGGATGTCATTGTCCACCTAGGGGCAAATGGCCTGGCTAGGAATGGGGTGCAAGAGGAGTTTGTAGAGTTGGGGAGGGGCCTTAGACAAGTAGCACATACGGTAACCTTCTTGGAGATGCTGCCTGTCTATGGCAAGGATGATACTAGGGTACTCCTCACCAGGAAATTCAATGAATGGTTGAAAAACTGGTGTGGAGCTCAGGGTTTTGGCTTCATTGGGGACTGGGGAGCCACCTGGAGTGATACAGACCTATACTGGTGTGATGGTCTGCATCTGTCCGGGGGAACCAGGATCCTAGGTGAGAGGTTTAAATGCTTCATTGGCAAGCATTTAAACTAGCCAAGGGGGGGGGCACTGAAAAGGAGCAGGGAAATCCCAGCCTCCCCCCACGAAACACAGTAATTAGTGAGGTAAACACCAAGGTAGAGAAGTCATTAGGGAGCAGGACAGAGGTAAATGTAAAAAAAGGCAAAGGCAGTAAGGACAGGAATGGGGCTAAAAGGGGTAAGGCCATCAAAAAGTGGAGGGTGATGATTACCAATGCCTGTAGTCTGTGTAATAAGCTCCCTGAACTACTGGCCTTGATGGAAGAGGGTTGTCTGGATATTGTGGCAGTCGTCACAGAAACATGGTACACAGAGAACCATGACTGAGATGTCAACATACCAAGATACACAATCTACAGGATGGACAGGGAGGGTAAAAGAGGAGGAGGAGGAGGAGTAGCTCTCCATGTAAAGGAAGGGATCAAAGCAACAGAACTAAAGAGTAAACAGGGAGCAGATGAGGCACTCTGGGTCACCCTGGAGACAGAAAATGGCACCACAATCCGCATGGGGGTTGTATACAGACCCCATCTCAGGGGAGGAGAATGGACAAGGAAATGATAGAAGGCTTCCTTAGAATGGCAGAAAAAGGGGAGATATTGTTGATGGGGACCTGAATATGCCAGATGTTAACTGGAGCACCTTTGCTGCAGGCAAATCCAAGAGCAGGGTCATTCTTGATGCCCTACAAGGGGCATGCCTCAGACAGTTAGTATTGGAACCCACTTGGGAGGGAGCAGTCTTAGACCTGGTACTCTCAAATGGGGATGGAGAAAGAATCTCAGATTTAGAAGTGGGTAGCCATCTGGGATCAAGCGACCACCAAACAGTATGGTTCATGATAAACACAGCCATACAATCAAGCCATACAAAAGCAAGAGTATTGGACTTTAGGAGGGCTAACTTTGGGAAAATGAGAGAGTGCCTTAGAAAAGCACTAGTAAACAGGCAAGAAGGAGGGGTGGAGGAACAATGGGGAGTAATCAAAACAGCCATCACAGAGGCAACAAGCCTTTGTGTAAAGTAAATCAACAAAACACAATGAAGGAAAAAAATGCTATGGTTCTCAAAAGAGGTGGCAGGAAGGTTAAGGAGAAAAGGATAGCATTCTGGAAATATAAGGAAACACAGAAGGAGCAGGACAGAGAACTTTATCAGTTAAAGCAGAAAGAGTCTGGGAAGGTAGTCAGAATAGCAAAGGCCCAAACCAAGGAAAGGATAGCCAATTCTGTTAAGAAGGGGGATAAGACCTTTTATAGGTACATTAGGGAGTGAAGAAAGACCAAAGGAGGGATACTGAGGCTTTATAAAGGGGAGAGAATGTGGCTAGAGAGTGACAGTGAAAAAGCAGGGATACTGAATGAATATTTCTGCTCAGTATTCACAAAGGAAGAGGAGGGGGAGGTACCTAAACCAAACAAGAGAAACACTCTGAAGATGGGGGTCGATACCAGTCCATTTACAGAAGAAAGGGTTCTGAAGAACTAATAAAATTGAAGGTGGACAAAGCAATGGGGCCTGATGGGATTCACCCAAGAATTCTAAAAGAACTAGGGGTAGAACTGGTGACACCGCTGACTACTCTCTTTAACAAATCATGGGAGGATGGGGTGGTACCTGAGGACTGGAGGAGGGTGGATTCCTCTTCACAAAAGTAGGAGCAGGACAGAGGCAGGAAACTATAGACCAGTTAGTTTGACCTCAGTGGTAGGGAAAATGATGGAATCACTTCTGAAGGAAAGAATTGTTGAGTACCTAGAGGCCAGTGGGGCACAGGACCAAAGGCAGCGTGGATTCACAATGGGAAGGTCATGTCAGACGAATCTAATAGATTGCTTTGACTAGGTGACCAAAATAGTAAACAAGGGAGGGGCCGTGGACATGGCCTACCTAGATTTTAGCAAGGCTTTTGATACAGTCCTACACAAAAGATTAATACTCAAGTTAGCCAGCCTTGGAGTGGGTCCCAAGGTGGTAGCCTGGATAAAAAATTGGCTAGACAACAGGATGCAAAGGGTAGTAGTAAATGGAGTCCACAGTGAAGAAAAGAGGGTTACTAGCGGGGTACCGCAGGGTTCAGTACTAGGACCGGTCCTTTTTAATGTCTTTATAAGTGACATTGCAGAGGAACTGGAAGGAAAAGTATGTCTCTTTGCAGACAACACAAAGATCTGCAACAGGGTTGATACATAAGATGGAGTGGAAAGGATGAGAAGGGACTGTGCAAGGTCGGAGGAATGGTCAAATGTATGGCAGCTCAGATTCAATGCAAAGAAGTGCAAGGTAATGCACCTGGGAAACAAAACACAGAGGAAGAGTACACAGTGGGGAGTTAGATAAAGACAACAGTAAAAATGGAAAGGGACCTGGGGGTAATTATATCAGATGACCTAAAGGTGGGCAAGCAATGTGAGAAGGCAGTAAGGAAGGCTGGGGGGACACTGGGATGCATAGGCAGAGACGTTAATAGTAGAAAACAGGAAGTTGTTATCCCTCTGTACAGACAGTTGGTGAGACCCCATCTGGAGTACTGTATGCAGTTTTGGAGACCCCATCTCAGCAAAGACTTAGACAGAGTGGAGGCTGTCCAGCAGAGGGCAACCAAAATGGTGCTGGGTCTGCACCAGAAGACATATGAAGAAAGACTAAAGGAGCTTAATATGTATACCCTTGAAGAAAGAAGGGAGAGAGGGGACATGATAGAAACTTGCAAGTACCTTAAGGGAATCAACAAAGTCCAAGATGGTAGCATCTTTCAGAAAAAGAGATGTGCAAGAACAAGGGGGCACAATTTGAAGATAAAGGGGGGATGGCTCAGAGGTAATGCAAAGAAGTATTTTTTAACAGAGAGGGTTGTGGATATATGGAACCACCTCCCTGAGGAGGTCGTGGAGTCAAGAACAGCGGGGCAATTCAGGAATGCATGGGACAGGCATAAGGCAGTCCTAGTGGGGGGGAGGAGGAAGTAAGCTGTTGGTAAACTAAGATCTGCAGCTTATCTGTTAGGTAGGAAAATGGGCAGACTAGGTGGGCTAAGCGGTCCTTATCTGCCATCAAATTCTATGTTTCTATGTTTTAGCCATGAGGCGGCCGAGTGGGTAAATCCTCCCCATCCAGGGTTCATTTTTTTACTATAATAAAATACATACATTGAAGAGGTTGCTTTGTTTTTTTATTTTTATTGTACTTTTTCCTGTGCTGCAGAGGATATAGATATACTCATCAACAGTTGTTGGTTATCAGAGGATTTAAACCGGTGGTAAACTGCCAGTCTGATGATTTCATTGGCTGTTCACTTATGTTCATAGTATAATGAAAAATATGCAGAACCAGATCACTATCAGCAAAACAGTTAATAGCGATTAGTTAAATAGCAATTTAAAGCATACTTCTTTTCTTTTTAAACTTAACATCCCCATAACCATTCTAATGTGGTTTTATGAGATGGCTGTTAACTGCTTCACTGTTGGTCTTCTGGTACTGTATAAATTTCTGCAATATACAGTCTGTCCTTGACTCTCTTACTTCTCTCATTAGCAGGGTGTTGAACGTCACATTTCATTACAGTAGTGCATTATGTAGTTTGAGAGGGGTGAGAATAACTATCATGTTGTGCAATTTTGGGAGCTCACAATCTGCCAACAATTTCTGTGGTTCTATGATAGTTCACCACCTTCTTGATGGTTAAATGCATTTAGGTGGTATCCCATAAAATGTCTCTTTAGTTCATCACATTTGGTAATGCCCATGCCTCGGTTACGTTAGATGGTAGCCACATTTTTGTACTCTTATTCAATATTTATACATCCACTCTGCATATTTCTGCATTTTTTATTGCACAGTTCAAATTAGTTGCAACTTATTATAACAATCATCTAGCCATGGTGCTTCCATTTAAAAGAACAAACAAACAAACAAAAGCAACAATAATTCACCAGTAACTTACAGTATAACTGCATACAAGATGTAACGGCCATTACACAGAAAAAGGACTGAGATGAAAGAACCAGACACATGATGTAGGAGTTCATTTAGGGGTACAGTCGATACAGAATAATCCATGACAAGACACATGTTAACCGCAAATAGATGGTTCAACTTTTTATGCAACACTATAGAACAGTCTCCAAGACATTGTTTTACATCACAGGGATAGGGCAATGGAAACAATGGTTTATGTTTTAATTTTATTTTAAATGAGGAATCAAGCAGAACTGTACATAAGAATAAAGGCAAAGAAAGCATGTTAAGCATTTGATAGCAGTATTCAAATCCAACACTTGAGAAAGATGCAAACCCATGGCAGTGTATGCATTGATCACTCCAACTATCTGATGAGCATACTTCTTACAGTCCATGCAGGATAATACATAGAAATTGTAGCTAAAATCTGTAACAGTCACTGTATGTGTTTTAGACATATTCCATTGTTCATTTCACATTACTGTGCTGCTGTAGTTATTATGAAGTGCACCAAGATATCAAACAAACAGTAAAAATACCCCAAAAAAGTAAAATTTCGGAAAAAAAACAAAAAAACCCGGAAGACACAAGTACATCCAGGAGCCATGCACCTTACATGCTGAACTAATGACTAAGGACTAGGTTCTTGTCAAAATAGAAAAAAAGTAGCAGGTCTTCATTATAACCTACAGGTTTATTTAAAAGTCAGCAGTGTTGAATGATGTTTTGAATTGAAGTAATAATAAAAAAAAAAAAAAAAAAAACTGACACAAGTCCGATTCAGACTGGTGCTGAATATTTAGTTTACTATGACCACTAGAAAATATTTTCTTCATAATGTTTATACACACATACTGACACCAGAACTATTGCACTAATGATTCTTACAGACTATCTGATATTCCAATATCTTGCTGCTTTATGCTGGTATGCACATTCAGCACATGATGACTGTCTCAAACAAGGACGTCACCTGGAATACAGAATTTCTCCAGCTGATCACGAGATTAAAATGAATAGGGCGAGTTGGAGGCCCAGTCAGCATATGGGCAACTGATTAAACACAACTGAAATATAACGAAAGGAAGCATCTGTATGTGGTTAGCACATAGGTGGTTTCAACATAAAAAATAGCATCAAAATCAGTTCATGTCCCCTTTCATGCACTTGTAACATGGCAAGCCCAGAAAAAATGAACAATTAGACAGTATATTAATTAATATAAAAATAGACACAGACACTGATGAAGGTTTTAATGTCAAACACTGTATTGCAATGGAACAGTTTCTGCTAAAAGGCAGCATTACAACTAACATTGTCATGAGTAGAACCAAAAAAACACTATACAACTCTTAGGTTGAACAGGTGGTTTAATAATTCGAAGGCTGGGCCTGTAGTTCAATGGACAAGCAGCCAGCCACTCCCACTTCCTGCCCTATATAAGCAGTTCCTCTCAGCTTGTTTTGGAAGCATTTTTTCTTTGTGTCGGGAGGCTCTGTTGGTCTGTCCCATACCTCTCAACTGTCCTTGATTTTGCCTCAAAATTTTACTCTGTCCCTCCTAAAAATTGTGTTTCCGTGACCAAATAGTGGGAGTTGGAAGCACAAATCAATGTCAAACATTAAAATTAAAGAGTTCTTCTTCCTTAGAAAATGCATTTTGTACTAAGCCCCATATTCTACCAGCTTCCTGTGTGGATATCATCAAATTTAAAGATGTGTCCCTGATTTTGGTCCTTTGTCCCTGATTTTTTAGGCCTTGTCCCTGATTTATGAGGCAGGAGGTTGAGAGGTACGGTCTGTCCTGTGCTGCTGGCTGAGGCTTGTTTCAGCTCGACTTCTGTTGTCTGTTCTCCTGCATTTGGTTTGTATTTTGCCTCCGGTTGTGTGCTTCTTTGTGTTGTTTTGTTCTTGTTCCTCTGTTTGTCTGTCTTTTGTTTTGCCTCCTTGTAGGGCTTCTGTTTCTAAAACACTTTGTATATTGCTAATTCAGAGCTCATGCTACTTGCATTCATGTACTAACAATGCAGCAGCAATCATTATGTGTGTGTTTTAACTCGAACCACATAGCTGCTCTCCATGTTCTGCATCTTAATTATTTTCACCTGGTTTAGGTTCACACGGAACCCTAGCTATGCAGCTTAATTCTGCTTCCTCAGCTCCTACCACATACCTCATTGCTGCAGTTTCACTGCATTGCCTGATGTTAGCTGCTTTCAGCGTTGCCTTTCTTCAACCTATGTTCATCAAATCCTACAACTCAGTTACTCCATACAGATGCTGCTCTCTGTGTTTGTACACCACTATTATGCTATTATACCCCTTCAGTCAGATAAGCTACCGTGGATGCTGTAAACTAGTTTTATATCTGCATGTGGATCTCAGCCTTTTCTATCACTTTCTTGTTATTCCTACATCGGGGGACTTGGAGGTGTTGGGGGAGTCATGGCCCCATGTGGCATACTTACTTATGTTCTAGTCCTGCCTCCTCCACCTAAAATCCTCAGAGTATTTGTCACTTTCATTTGGCTTCCTTGAATGCCTGGCTGACTTGCCCCATTATTCATATTTGCTGCTCCTCCAACCTCTGTGCAGGTCGAACCATTGCTACTCTGTTTTACAGACCTATGTGCAGGTCCAACTATTGCTACTCTGCTTACTGACCTATGTGCAGATCTGACTATTGCTACTTTGCTTAATGACCTATGTGCAGGTCCACTCATTGCTTACACAATCATTCCTCAATGCTCACTACTACCATCTGACCTCCATGAGGTTCCAGCAATCACTGTTCATTCAGTTCCTCTTCAGTTTTCTGGGGCATGCCAGCCATACTATTCCTGGGGCAGGGCCACCCTGCAGCTGACACTGTCACTCTGTACCCAGAGTCTGCAACTTGAGCATGCGAAACTTGGAGCAGGGTCCTTTTCACTTGGCCCATAGCTGGGAATGTCCTCGCTCCTTCAGCCATCAGCCGTACTGATGGCACCTCAAGTTGTAGAATTTGACTCTGTGGCAAATGGGTGGGGCTCTTACAGGGCCCCTTTAGCTGCCCGAGTGGGTTCGGAGGCACCCTTAAAAGCTATTCTCCCCATGACTGCCTCTGGTTCACCTGGTTTGTTTTTAGGGTGAGGAGGTCAGGTGAGTGCCTTAGCAGTTGTTGCTTTTCTCCTCCCGCCTTGGTTACCCCCAATGTTGCAAAGCACTCTCGCAACCTTCCACGGCATTCCTGTTAGAGGGATCGAGCAAGAACTTTCCTCTAAATTGGAATATTTTCCACCCCCCTTTAATTGGGTTTCTAAATTGCAGCAGCAGAGCTGTCACTACACAAAGCATCCCCAGCCTGGAGGGAAGGCAACCTAGGCCTTGGATCCCCAGAGATTTCCTCCTCATAATTTTTTTTTTCTTCTCTCCTCCATGCCTCGGGTCATAACTGTTAGGTAGCCATAGTTAGTGTTCCCTAGTTCCTTTAGGTAGGTTCCACTGTTGGATGGAGGTGGATGGTGTCCCTACTTGCTGTTTCCTCTCTCCTTAGGAGAGCCCCTCAATCTCTAGTGCAACCCATCATACTCATGCTGTTGCTAACCTGCACATCTCATTACGTTATCATGCTGCCTGATGCCTTTTCTACTACTGTGCCTCACAGTTACTGATTGCTAACATGCTTTGCACTACTACAATTCTTTTTGAGGTTCCTTCCTAAGGTACCTTTAGCCAAGGGAATTGTCCCATGACACCTCTAGGGATGGAACCCTCTTTGAGGGTTCCTAGCCTTTGGTACCCCTACAGCAACAGTTCTTAGACTTTGTCACAGTGAGCTTCCCCAAATCCATGGAAAAGATTTTGAGCCTCCCCAAAAACTGAAATAATCTTGGGCCTCTCCAAAGAAAATTAACATACTGTACTTTGCATAGTACACCATGAATAAATTGAAACCCCTTTGAGTATTTGGCTCTCATTCAGTTCTTTGTCTTTCACTGATGTGGAACCTTTGAAAAAGAGCACCTGTGCTCAAAGGTGTTATCTGACTAATAAATAAAACAAAATAAATGTTATTCAGCTTATTGTAACCCCCCCACACACACAGACCAGCCTACTTGCTCCACTATTTTGATTTTTGAACCGTTGTTAGCCCTTGTTGCAGTACCTTCAAGGGGTCAGACTACTTTCTCTGTTTCCTCTCTATCTGGAATAACCTTTCTACATACCTCACCCCATCCCCTTTCCCTGCTCTTATGCAACTTATTAGGGATTACTTTGCTCGTTCCTACTATTGCTCTTAGCACTTCTATGCTCAACCCTTGTATTTGGGCTGTTCTGCCATCACTCTACAAATTGATCAATTACCACCACTCATTATTAATTTATTCTTCATATTTGTTTGCACTATTGTTCATTTTGTATTGCTTGACTGCTTTGCAGTTACCTTTTGAATTGTATTCACTCCCTACCCTTCTCCGGGTATACCTGAAATGAGCCTTGACTCCTTCACCTTCTCTTGTCAATGATTTGTAAATAAATACATACATTTCACCTACTATTATCCTCTTTCAGTTTGCTTCATCCTTTCAAACAAAATACATAAAACTCAAAATTTAAATACAGTACTTTTTTCAGACTTCCTTGAGCCTCCACTGGAACAGGTTGGGGCCTCCCCAGGGAGGCTGGCCTCACCATTTGAGAACCCCTGCCCTACAGGGTGGTAATTCCTCTGGAATAGAGAGTGTGACTGGCCAAAACCAAAGTAACACAGTTACACAAGCATAACACTATACTGGCTACGTAGGCCATTGAATTGGAAGGCTGGCCCTGTAGTTCAATGGACAAGCAGCCAGCCACTCCCACTTACTGACCTATATAAGCAGTTCCTCTCAGCCTCCTTCTGAAGCATTTTTTGTTTGCCCCACCATCCTCCCCTCCTCCTCCAGTGGCAGTCTCTCTCTCCTCGGGGTTCCTTCCTAAGGTACCTTTAGCCAAGGGGAATTGTCCTGCGGCACCTCTAGGAGTGAAACCCTCTTTGAGGATTCCTTGCCTTTGGTACCCCTACAGAGTAGGAATTCCTCTGGAATAGACAGTGAACGACCAAAACCAAAGTGGCACAGTTGCACAAGCATAACACTGTACTGGCTGTGTAGGCCATTGAACTGTGAAAAATTTTTTTTTAATGTCTGTACCTTATTTCCAGGGACTTTGCTAGGGTGTTTGTTGCATCATGCGGCATGACTCTGCTACATGTGGCAAAGCATGCTGGGAATGACCCACCCGGCCTTTCACCAGGGGGGGGTGTTTTGCCCACAGCGCCCATTAGTTGGCAGGGGATGGGCTGCCCAGGTCTAGCGGGCCATGAGAGGCACCCCTGGCACAAAATGCCAGTCAAGAAAGTAGGCTGACCCAGACTGGTAACAGGAGGCATGGCCTGGGTGGAGAATATAAGGGCTGGCTGTGAGGGGATGCACCCTCTTGGGACCAGCCCTCAGGATGCAACACCCACCCACCCACTCTGTGCAGCAGGCTGCAGAACCAATCTTTTCCAGGATTTCAGCAGACAGTCACAACTTGTGTGATTTATTTGATTGCAGGTGGTGAATTCACGGCTGACCTGATACATTGTTCTGGCTTTAAGAAGTAAGGTACTCTAACTTGGGATGGGGTAACAGCCAGCTAGAGGCATGTCCCTGGGCGGGTACACTGCATGGAACCAGGGGAGTTGTCACTCAGTTAGTGATGTGCACCGGAGTATGGGGGGACATAAAGTGAAGATGGGGAGTCGGCCCTGGGCGGTGTGCTCTCAAGACAGCCATGTCCTGAATCTGGTATGAGAACTGTCAAAGGTGAGACATAGCCATGGGCAGGTCTGTCTGACTGACAGGCCAGAGTTCCCCGACAGGCAGGTTGTGGAAGGTGGAAGGTCAAGGCAAGAGCCATATGAATTTGCTGCCCCAGGGATCTTAATGTTTATTTATTTATGAACTCGGAATTGCAACCCTTTGAGTCATGGACTCAATGTTTTCAAAGTTTGATATACAGGTTGTAAAAAATGCGAGTTGAATGTTATGTATTGTTGTAATTATTTGACATTAGTAAAAGCTGTGGCCCCTTTTTATCGAAAACTGGAGTGGTGTGTGTTTATTAATGGGGGTCTGCTTGGGCAATGAAAATGTCCTGCACACATTTGAATAAATAACAGCAGTAACCGGTTACAGCAAATGTGTCTGAGAAGTTAACAGACTATGGCATGAAACATTTTTTACAACATTTAATAAACAAAATGTAGCAATCTCCATATTTATTGGTGGAAAACTGCTGATTTAAACATTGAAGGAATTGGGCACAACTCTCTTTCTGCAGATATGTGACTGCAACTTACAGGGAGGGAAGAAGTGCTTTAACATGCAAGGAATATGGGTAGGGAAATATTGGTGTACCAGTACTCATTTTTGAGGTGCAGATCTCCAGATTTAAACATTAGAACACCGTGGGATCACTGTGTTTATGCAGGTATGTGACTGCACCTGATGGGGAGGGAACCAGTGGTCTAAAGGAAGATGGGTAAGGAAGTATTTCTCTACCAGTAAAGAGTTCTAACATTTTCCAACTAGTACGGGTTGCCTCCCAATAAACATTTGTGCTTTGCCTGGGTATGGAATATCATTTCTCAAGTAACAATATTGCTTTTTAAAACAACGAGGCACTCTGGCAGCACTCTGCTTTTGCGAGTGCTTGAGCATGGTTGATGGCAGGGACAGTGTGTGCTCTGACCTCGGATGTCTGCGGGCCGGGTGAGTGGGAAGCCAGGGGACATTGAGCTCCACATATTTACTTAGTGTTTGTGTTGTGGCTGGAAATGGTATTACAGGAGCAACCATGGATACCTGAGAGTTATACAATGGCATGAAAAGTACCAGCTCCTGATTGGCTGGCTGGCAAGATTTACACCATTTAAATCATAGTATCACCCCACAGGAAGAATTGCCAGCCAGCCAACCCCCCCACCTGGCATACATATCACTCCAACCAGCAAATTCAAGGGTACCAGCAGCCATTTTTTTCTCACCGCAAACTGTGTAACCGGGAAATTTAAAAAAACAGACATGAATTGCTCCTTCAAATTAATTGAGTGGCTATCTAACAACTAACATCCTAGATAAAATCTGATCCCCGAAAACACAATATCTGAGCTGGCATGTTGGACTGTCCAATATTTTGAAAGCTGTTGTATAGTGTCAGCTAAACCCTATTACAAAAGCAGGATTTTCAAACGTGCACTTGCTTTGAAAGTAATAAACCCCACCAGTTCCCAAAGCGAATAAACACAGGAAACACCTTTTGTCCTGTAAAATAAATGTACTGCACTTTTAATTCTTCAAATAAAAATCCTGTACCTCACAAATACAAGGCAGGCCAGAGTGAAACTGGGCTTTTCTTCAAGTCCATCCCCAGTTCTTCACGACATTGAGAGCTCACAATGCCTGTGATACTGTGTCCCTTCACATTCTGTGCGGTCACTGCTGGCTCATAAAACATAGACTTGCTCTGTATGATACCGTTAACTCCCCAGTGCCAGTATAGTACTCCCAGCACTTATCAGGTAAGAAAAAAACAAACAAACAAAAAAATGAGATGCTGTGTCCCTGGAACACAACTGATATCCCTAACCTAGAGCTACACGGCGGGTCAGTGCTGCGGGGCTAGATCCCGGGCTGCACCGTTTCCGAATTTCACTCTACCTGCACTTCCCTATAACGTTTCAACATAGCATCAGGCTACTCTCAGTAACTCAGAGCCCTAGCAACACAAGAGGGAGCCCCACCAACCCAGGACTATTTTTCTCATGGAGCAACAAGTTCAATACTAATAACTTAATACATAACAAAAAATTATGTTTCTTTTTTTTAAACATACACACATACACACACACAAAAACCCACAAGGGGAAGATTTTATTTTTTTCTCAAGAAAAAACAAGAGGGCATTGTATAATAGCAACACACCACTCGAGGGTGTGGGTGATGGCAGGATTTGACTACTTCTGGTGTGGTTCTCTCACTCAGCCAATGGCCTCGTGACCGAACCACCTTAATTAATCCATAGTCACCTGTTGCCATTTCTGCAATCCAGACTAGCTGTTCTGCTCTGTTCTGCTGTGTTACGTTACAGCAGGTCTTACAATTTTGTCTAGTACTGGCCTGCGATCAAACGTGGTGCCACGAGAAACCTAAAGAGAAGCCACTTCTCATGCCAACATGCAATATTGTACTGTCTCATGGAAAAGCTTCCCTAATCTACCTCTCCACCTTCTGCCATTGAAACAAGTACAAAGTGCCAAGGAAAAATTTCATGCCTGTAGATAATATAGCGCTCTCCCTTTGAGAGATTTTTCAAATCTGTCTCTCAGTCTCTTGCAGGAACAAAATGTTAAATGAGAGTATGTCCCTTAAACTAAATTCATCATGAAAGAGAGCATAAAACGTGTCTGTACCCTCTTTGGCTGTTAGGCTCATCCACACTTTGTACTGTCTCTCCACCTACCACTAACCTGTACAAGGTTGGAACATGCTCTCAACTGGTAGCAAATTTCCAGAAATGGCCTGCTGGCTCTGATCCATCCTAATTAGGCCAGCATTCTCATGTTGAACACTTGAAACCTGAGTGCTAGAAACCTTGTACTGAGAGGAGTGTTGGCTAACCTCGATGCATTTTAAATTTTATTTTATTTATTTATTTAGTTTTTGTTGACTGGGTAAGTGCACTAGACAAGTCTAGCCTATTTTCAGGCATGGCCCGGGGAAGGGGTTACAGATAAATGCCAACTGACCTTGAACCAGATTAAGCTGTTGGTGGTATTTTTTAGTGTATGAGGGAAATTTGGCCAGGACACCCGGGGAAATTCCCCTACTCTTTTCGATAAGTACCATGGGATTTTTAACATCCACCTGAACTATCACCAATCCAGGCAGATGGGACCTCAGTTTAACGTCTCATCTGAAAGACAGCACCTCAGAAGTGCAGCACCCCCTCATGCTGCACTACAGTGTCAGTACTGGGATATTAACCCAAGTGCCAGATGTGGGAACTGAACCCACAGTCCTCTGATCTCCCGGCCTCAGAGGCAAGTGTGCTACCTACTGAGCCACTGACACTATATAAAATGAGTGGCCACACTATGTGCTGATGTAATGACGTTGTGCACATGCTGATGTGATGACATTGGCATGTCCCTCATACCTCAGTACTATTGAAAACAAAAGCACTTAAGAGCACAAAAGCACAATGGCACTAGCAGTGTGCCACTGAGGTTAAAACAAAGAGCGTTAAAGCGCAATGGATTCAGGAGTCTGCCACTGTGGGGGGCAACAACGCACCTCAGAACCAGCATAAGAGAGGGTAAGTGCTCAATAGTGCAAGAAGCTATGCTCAGGAAACCAACCCAAATGGCCTTGATGTTAAATCTGGAGAGACCAAATGGAGGTTCACATGGGAAGGGAAAAACAACATTTGAGTTAAACTAGACAGCCGGCCCACTGGCACAGCAGTAGCACTGCTGCTCATGATGCCGGTGACCCAGGTGCGGGAACAAGCATGGGAAGTCAGAGGGCTGGCTGGGGGGGAGGAGACAGAGCATCCAGGGGACTGCTCGCCTACTCCAGAGAGGGAGGGGGGCTGAGGCTCCGCGCTTGACTTGCCCCAGGTGGAGGCCTGTGTTACACCAAGTGCCCAGCCATGTAGAGAGGGGAGGCATGACAGACGTCGGCAGTCATGCCTTGATGTTGGGGCACACATCACACCCAGAACAAGGATAAATGTTTCTTTGTGCTCTGGGGAGATGGAGCACCCATGTGCAGAGCCACAGCTCCCCTGCCTGTTCCAGACCAGTGCCCCAATAAAAGGAAGATGTTCGGGGTGTACAGATCCCACCTCATCCCTGCCAGGGGGGGGAAACCAAGGCTACATGGGGGGACTACCATGGGTTCCAGGCAAGAGGGGGCAAGGGACAGATGCCATAGGTGACTCCCAAGGAAGCAGAGTGTGGTGAGTTGGTGGGTGGAGTATAAACAGAAAGTAAAAAAAAAAAAATTAAACTAAAGTTACAAGACCATTAAAATCCTATGCCTGTACCAGTCAGAACTGGGCTCCCTGCTGATCTTGGCTCTGTCATATATTAGAACCCAAATGATTGTTACAAGGCTCTCTGCAGATCTTGACCTCTGTCTACACATTAAAACATTACACTATTATGCCGAATCTTACAAAGCAATACAAAATATTCCACTGCCTACACCAGAATCTGGTCACAATCTCACACCAAAGAGGAGTGGGCACCTAAAAAGGGGAAGAAACACTCAAATGAACAAACTCTGATCAGAGCCAACATGGTTGCTATACTGCTTTAAAGGGATAATGGCCAGTTAAAATACTCTGTGGTGTGCACAATAAGACACATCAGAGTGTGGGTAATTACATGATAATTGTCCTTTCTGGAGCTGAAGATACTCGGCATAAATGACATATGCCTTACAATGCACCTGGGTGTGCATTTATCACATAAATATACACATCCTGTTGTGTCTTACTGCTTACTTAAAGTATAGAAAGATAGATGACTAACCAGTTGGGAGGGACTACTTTTTACTTGCTTGTGTACATTACAGGATCTTAATGCACACCCCAGGGGTGTAAAAAGGCATGATGTCAAAGCCCATGTGTCCTTACACTCCTGAGAAGTGCATTCAGATCCTATGATGCACACCCTGGAGAGGCTTATCACCATTATACAAAGAGCCTAAATAAGTTTTCTGGGGGGAAGAAAATGAGATTTGGTACCTGACTGTGCATTTATATAGAGAATACAGGGTGGGCAACTATGCAGAACCAGTGTGTTCTGCCACAGAGGGATTCTGATTCCCTTTGACCTTGAGAGCGAAGCTCGAGAGGTCCATAGGAATTAGAACCCGGTGGCAAACTACACTGGTTCTACGCTCAGATGCTCATCCTGTATTTTTATAGTGTATAGTACTGTGTGAAAAATGTGTCCTGTGAGTTCTTTTGCTTTCAAAATGAAACTGACTCATGCAGTCTCTAGAGATTCTAGAATGCTGTTCAACCCCAGAAGGGTAGAATAGCATTCCATGACATTGGAACTGTGATAGAACAGCATTCCATGACATTCAAACTGTGGTAGAACAGCATTTTGAAAAGGATGGAATTCTATACAGAACAACATTCCACTATACACTATAAAGAGTTAATGCATGGTCAGATGACATCTCTCAGCCAACGGAATTTCTAGATTTGTTCTTTCCATTTTATAACTGTTTTTAATCTACAAAGTTGGTAGTTTTTGTTATTTAAATTGTTTCTTGGGTTACCTATTTTACAAGTGCAATAGGACACTCAAGCGTGTTGGGGGTTAGGCTAGATAACTGGCCCTCCAGGTGATAAGGCCCTCTACCTGTGACTTTGGGTCTTACTACACCTCAGGGAAGGTGGTTATCTCAACCTAACCCGCACCTTGTCATGACTCAAACTTGCATTTACATTCCAAATAAATTATAGAACAATCAGATTCATATGATAAGGGAGGGGAGATAAGTTATAACCATTAAACAGTAAAAAAAAATACAGCAACTATTTAAGGTCACAGAGCTTTATGGTGCTAGCCAATACAGACTAAACAAAAGTGAAGTAATACTATCAGTTTTTGGCATTATATCAAATTCTAGCAAGTAAAGTTTAAACTAACTTGAGGCCTAAACTAGAACAATGTGAATCTAATTGTGAAACCAATGAATGTTGTGTTTTTGTTTCTTTGAGAGCCAGGCCGTATGTAAAAAAATATTTTTCACTTTGTATTTTAGCTATGAACAAAAAAACAGCTTTTCTAGTAAAAATTACTTTTTTGCTTTTTGGAAATGTGATGCATGGTAGAAAACAATTACTATTTACAGATTTGAGCTGTCATTTGCTTTTATCATAGTAATGTTGTACTACTGTAGATTTCACAATGAAAATTTCATGGAACAAAACTAACTGCAAAAGTTGTAGAGTTCCAGCAGCAGCATGACAGTGGTGAAAATGTTGACCTACTGTACTACACTTTATGATACCCTTTTTTTCCAATTTTGAATCTGCTATTTTTTTACACATTTAAAGAAGTAAAAGGAAAGCTTCTTTTAATATGGCTTGAACCAGGTTTTCATCAGTATTCTCAGCTCTTTTTCACACCTCTTGCCCCATAAGGTCAAGGAGTACTGCCTAATGCATGCTAATTCATTATGGTCACAAGAAACAATATCTTAAACAACCACGCCCAGATATTCAAAAGAGTTGAGCCATGCGCAATAGGGTTGCGCCTGCGCAAGTCCTAAAATGCGCCATTCTGCGATATTCAGCAGGAGGCAGTTGCACCCCCCCAAATCACGCTGAGCAACAGCGCAATGATAATGAATGCATGCATAACTGAAGGGGAGGAACCATGCATAAATGGCGCAGTGTGATATTCAACAACATGCGCCATGCGCAATAGAGGAGCCAGCGGAAGTTACGCCATAGCAGAAATGAGCCAAAATAAAAGGGAGCAAGGGAGAGGTGCAAGAATGCTACAGGGAAGCCACATGAGAGCCAAATACAGCAGGAAACACTGGGCAGCAGGGACACACAGAGCCAGGCAGGAAAGGGCACTTGGAAGCAACAGGCACGGGGAAGGTGTGGGGAGCCACAGTGCAGAAGGGGGAAGTACACCACACAGCAGTGAGGCCAGCACAGGCAGGTGTTCCTGGTGCAGGGGACATATCAGCCAGGACAGTGGGGGGAATACAGAAACAGCTGCCAGGGGGGGTGAACACAAGCCAGGGACATGGCCAGTGCCACCATCCAGATGGAGGTCATAATGAGGGGGGTGAGAAGGTGGGCAGCAGAGGGGCGTGGCCATGGAAGGGCCCATCGGCGGTATGCCCCCAACAGGCAGTACCGAGCCCGCACCATCTTCGAGCTTTACAGTGATACCGAGATTGTGGGCCGGTACCGCCTGAATTGGGCAATTCTGAGGCGGCTCTGTGAGCTGTGCAGTGATGTGATGCAGGCACCCACATGACGGAGCTATACCCTGTCAGTGGAGATGAAAGTGACAGCTTGCATGTGCTTGCTCGCCACGGGTACCTTCCAGAGACCCACTGGGGACACCGCAGGCATAACCCAGTTGGCCACGTCATGCCACCTCACCCAATTCCTCAGCGCACTGCTGCCACATGCTGCGGAGTACATCCATTTCCCCAGCACACTGGTGGAGTGCACAGCAAACATACAGGAGTTCCACAGGGTAGCACGTATGCCTGGTGTGCTAGGGGCACTGCACCCATGTGGCCATCCACACACCACCTGGCCCCGAGGGGGCTGCATATATAAATCACAAGGGCTATGCCAGCATCAACTGCCAGGTGGTGTGTGATGCCAGGGGGTGCATAATCAATGTCTGTGCCATGCACCCTGGGGGAGCACATGATGCCTTCATCTGGCACCAGTCGGCACTGTGCCACAGATTCAAGAGTGGGAATATCCCCACTGGCCACTTAGTGGGTGAGTATGCAAACCACATGGACAATCATAAGGCCTGGGGGGCATGGTCAGAGGTGACATGGGTAGTGGCCTACATGGCCCGGGGCAGGGCGATGTTGATCACCAAACTAACCTCCACCCTCTACACACGGGTGACAGTGAATACCCACTCTGTCCCTGGCTACTCACACCCTACCGGCGGCGGCTCGCGATCCCATCATAGCAATGCTACAATGAGGCACACGCCACCACATGTAATGTCATTGAGCGGGTGTTCAGGATGCTGAAGGCACATTTCCATTGCCTGGACACTTCCGGCGGTGCCCTACAGTACAGCCCCTTAAATGCCTGTGGGCTATTCCTGGCCTATTGCATCCTGCACAACATGGCCAATGAATGTGAGATAGCCATACAGGTCAAAGAGGGGGACAGCGATGGGGACGATGAGGATGCCGGTGATAGTGGTGATGGGCAGCCCCCCCTTGGGTGATGGGACCCCTGAATGCTCCGGGCTGGCACAGCTGCACTGGGACACCATCATGGAGGAGCACTTCAGCCAACCCAGATAAGTCATGGGGCCATGTGTAACCACCAGTGGCTAAGGCACAACCCACAAACACACATGGACACACACCAGGGGTGCATGCCATCAAGGGAAGTGGCCGGGCATGGAACCACACACACCACCACAGATGGGTGAGGTCTAACATGCCACGTGGACACACACACACAATGCACCAGACATGCACAAAGGGTAGGAGGCACACCGACCCAGAATGCCACCCCTAGCCACACACATGTCCAAAGACCTGTCCTTGTGCATGTGTCAGATGCTGAGCACCATTGCACATTGGTGTACAGTGCAATGCAGGCATCATCATACACATGCAACTGTGGATGGCAGCTGGGAGGGTGTGCAGATGGACTGTGTGTCCGTGTGTGGGGCCGGGTACCAACCCGTGCAATGCCCGCTGAATGACACAATGCACACAGGGCAGCACCAGACAGTAGCCACGTTGGGAGACAGGTCAATCACATGCCACAGTGCCCCGGCCACCACGGATGTGTGGGCGGCCCCACTGAGACCCGCCAGCACTGACAGGCTGACCACTGGCCTCATGGGGTGGCACCGATGGTCCCCAAGGGGTTCCACTTCTTGAACGCGACTGTGCTCCGGCAGGGGTCTGCAGCACACCAAACATGCCTGCGCCAGGTGTGCTCGGGATGCCCACAGCTGAACCCGGTGTCAACAAGGAGGGTGTCACATGATGCGGGAATGGGGGGTGGACAGTGCACTGCGTGGTGTCTGCGATGCATGGGCACATGACTGTGTGCCCATTGTGGCCATGACAGCAGTGAATGCCTGTGTCTGCCTGTCAATGGCAGTGGTCACATCCTCCCACAACCGGTCCATCCCTGCCAGGATCAGAGCGGTGTCTCTGCTGCGATGCTCCTCTGCCCACTCCAGAGCCACACACAGTGTATCCACCGACATCAGAAGCCGCATCTGCTGGTTGACTGATGCTTGCAGTATGTGGGTGTGCTCGTCCAAGAGGTCATCTGCCTCCTCAGCATCCTGTTCCTCAGGGTGCTTGGCCCTGATGCCCAGCACCCCTCGAGGGTGGGCGCTGCACACCAGGACCAGGTCTGGGCATGTCCACAGGCGGTGCACTGATGCCGCCCCCTGACCCTGTACCCCCAAGCCCATTGGCCGACTGCTGATGCTGCCCCTCCATCTGCCGCTCACTAGGGCTCACTGGTGCTGCTGCAGTGGCCGCAACAGTCCCACTGTCCATACACACACCAGTACTGCCCCACTGGTGCTGACAGGCACAGGCTGGGACTGTGATGACATGCAGGCCTCCATGGCAGCACCACCCAAAGCCATGGCCGCGATGTTACCTGCTGTGTGGTCATCCCATGGCACACACATGTCACTGCCCATGCCATTAGCGACATCATCGGTGACGGACCCGGCACCAGCCCGAGTCACAGCATGCTGGCATCCATGGATGCCAGCATGCTGGGACACAGGCAGGGCCTCCTCCGCACCTATTCCAACAACATCAGTCTGGACAGCCAGGCGGGCCCGCTGTCGCACTGAGCCACGTATACCTGTGGAGGTGAAAGGGTCCTCCTCCATCTCCATCTGACTGTCCTCAGTGGACAGGCCCACCACCGCTGACCCATGCAGATGCTCAGAATCTGTAAGGGAAAACAAAGTTACGTTACTGCATGTTACCTACCCTGCCCCCCCAATAGACAGACCATGACCTACCATGCAGTGACGGGCTACCACCCGTCTGGAAGCCGCCACCCGGAACACCCTCAATGGCACTACGCTGCATGCTTCCAGCAACCCTCTCCTCCTGTGGGGTCAGGTGTACCACCTCCGGCAGTCCCCCACCTGTCGCAGCTCGTGCTGCCCTGATGGCAGCCACCTTCTCCTTTATCCTCCTCCTGTCTGTGCCCATCTTCCTCTTGCACTCCTGCACGGAGCGCTGGTGGCTGCCATGTAGGTTCACTGCACACGCCACCTCCTCCCATGCAGCAGCACGGACCTGTGGTGTTCCCTGCCATCCGCTGAGAAGCGGCTTCTGATCCAGGTAGGCCTCAAACAGGGCATCGGTCTTGGTCTTGGTGAAATTAGGCCTCCTCCTCCTCCCACCACCACTGTGTTCCTCCTCTCCCACAACTCGTTCGGTCAATATTTGGCCTCTAAGTTGTTACCTGTGACTGTGCAGTCCCATGCATGTCCCAAAATCAATCCACAGTCCACACTCCCAAACAGCATGCAACTCACCAATAGACTGCAGTAACTAACTATGGCCAGTGCAGCCCAATGTCACACTTTTATAGCGCAACCCATGCAAATGAGGCGAGGCACAACTTTAAGTGGATGCAAATTGCAGTGCTGCGCCATTGAATGGCTGATTAGCTATTTTGCATATGACGACTGAATATCACGGTGTTGCGCTTTGCGCAATTGTGTTGAACGTGCTGAGCCAAGGGTGCAGTTCTGTGACATGCGCATTACACACCTCACTGCCCATGCCCGGGTTGCTGATGCAGGCGTCTGCTGTGCTGCTGATGTGCGGTGCGTGGGAAGCAATGCAGGGCACGGCCACCATTGTGCCAGTGGTGCTACAGCGATGTTCACCTATATGGCGCTGTGGCACTGGGCCATCATAGGTGCACTGGGGCAAAAGTGCGGTAGGCCGCTACTGGAGGTAGCACACAGGCATCCAATCATGCTACACGCATTGGGTTCCAATGGCACTGTGCCTGTCCATGCGCCACAGACCCTTGACCCTGTGCCCGACCTTTGCCCCCTAGGCACCATGCATCAGGCATGGGTGCACCACTATCGTGCTGTTCGGTGACAGCGCGATAGGGAATGGCAGCACTGTACCGCACAGCATCTGCACGTGGTGGAGCCGTGCTGCAGAGCACCATTTTGAGCCGACTGAGCAAGTGGAATGGCGCGGAGGAGGGCTGCACAGTGGACATAAGTTGAACTGGCCAACCGGGTGGCCATTGTAGAGCCACTTTATGGCCCACTGTTTGGGGAGACACCCCTGGACAGGTCCAGGAGCCAGGTGTGGGAGGAGGTGGCCAATGCCTGGAAGAGGCCACAGGAAGGGGGCGGATGGCGGAGCAGTGCCTCCACAGGTATGGCAACCTGCGGAGGAGGGAACTGGACCTGCTTGCCCACCTGTGGGGACGTGCCAGGAGGGGCACGGTGCCACGGCCAGGTAGGTGTTAAGTCCACACACCTTTATCTTCCATATGGGTATCATGGTTGTACGTGTCCGGAACATGGGGGAGGGACCGTCCGGTGTTGGCTGTGGTGGTGTTATCAGGGTGTGGGGTGAGTGGGTCTGGTTGGGTGGGAGTGCACACACATG
Source organism: Neoceratodus forsteri (assembly GCA_016271365.2). Classification (NCBI taxonomy): domain Eukaryota; kingdom Metazoa; phylum Chordata; order Ceratodontiformes; family Ceratodontidae; genus Neoceratodus; species Neoceratodus forsteri. The sequence goes on from CM057452.1 coordinate 1,619,123,565, forward strand.
GGCTCAGGGGGACTTTGCTACAGGATTGTACTGATGTTCCTCTCTCCATGTTTGCACCACAGGGCCAGAGGAGAGGCATCTGGCCAGGGAGCTGCGGTGCCAGGAGGAAGACAAGGCTGCTAGGAGGGGTGACGGTCAACAGCGCCTGAGGGACCGACCTGATGATGTTGAGTGCCATACCTCCATGATTACTATTGCATGCTGTGTAACAGGGTGGGCAGTGGAGCATGGCCACCATCCATTGACACTACTGCCATGCACACAACTTGTTATAGTCAGCACTGTCCAGTGGCACTGCATGTCTGGGAGTGCATTGATGGTGGTCCATGTGTACACCGGGTACATGGCTATGCCACTGCCTTCGCACCACATATCCATGTCATTAAACAGCCACGGTGGTGCTGTGCATGACTTGGCCGGTGGGTGTGTGCAGCGGTCCACATGGCTGTATGCGCCTGCGTGGGCAGGTCTTGTGGACGTGATCACTGTGGGTGGTCACACACCATCACAGAGGCAGGTCCCACAGCCGTATGCCATGCACAGTGGGTGGGCTGTATGGGGCTGTGCATTCACACCTATTGACTGTGATCCCTTGTCCTAGGTGTCCACCAGCTGCAGGATATAAGGGAGGCACTGCGGGAGATCTTCAATGTGGCCCAGGCTTCTTTGGAGATCCTGCAACGGATTGACCAGCTTGGGGTCCGGAGAAGGCACTGGAGGCAGAGCAGCCAGAGTGGGGAGCGGGGCTCCCATTGATCATCCCTCTGCCCCTGATATCCCCTACCCCCCTGGACCCACCCTCACACCCCTCCTTTCCTGTCCCATTTGTTCACCCTGCCCCTTACCCACCCCCACCTTGTTTGTGGCCCTCCCCCCCAACTTTGCACATAGTTTTGTAAATAGTTCCTTTTGATATGTTTTTTGAATGAAAATCTTTTGATATGAATACTGTGGTGGTCTCTGATTTGCAGTGGGCTATAGGTGCTCAGCTGCAGTGGTGTGCATGGCGTCAGGGGTGGTGCAGTCATGGGTATGTGTGTGTGTCCATGGGGAGGTGACTATGGTGTGGGGGTAGCTATCAGTCAGTGTCTGTGGTGTGTGTATTGTGCCCTGTGCACTGGATGACTGTGTGCAGTGGTCCATGGTGCATGCTCTGTGTCCATGGTGCCCCTGTCAGCCCGTCCATGGCCTGTGCAGCTGACACCCTTGTATGTCTGTGACCTGCACGGTCTGCTGGCATGTCAGTGGTGGCTGTCCATGCAGGGCAGCGACTGTACCCGTCACAATGCTGGGTTGCCTCCTGTCACTGGTGTGGTGCATGTCTGCTTTGGGTGACACTGTGGCCTCCACAGTTGTTGTCCCACCTCCATGCTGTGGCTTGTGTGTGTTGCAGGGGATGTGCACCACTGTCTGTGACTTGTGCTCTGGGCAAGTGATGGTGGCATACATGTCCACAGTGCCTGCACAGGGTGGCTGGCACTCCTGTGCCATGGAGGACTGCAGGCTGTGTGTATTCAGTTTCCATGGGCCCACGCTGTGGGCTTGGTTGCCCGGCTACTGCGTCCCTGTGTTGTTGTGCCCTTGGGTATGGGTGGGTGTTTGTCCATGCACTGTGTGGCATCCGGTGTGGTGCATGCTTCCATGCACCACCGTGAGTGTCTGCGCTGGCTGTTGTGGCCAGTGCTGGGTCGGGGTGTGTCCTTGGGAGGGTGAGCAGGGTGCTGTACCACTGGTGGTGGTGTCCAGGGCATGCCCTGTCCCATGCGGGGTACCTCGTGTGCCGACGCATGGTCAGTCTCTCAGCTGTACCTCGGGGGGGGGCTGTGCATGGTGGCACTGTGTATGCCGTCGTTGCATCGCTGTGTGCTGCCACCCACTGATGGTGCTCATGGTGGAGCTGCCTTGCATGGTTCTGTGCTTACAGGGTTGCATTGTCACAGTGGGGTGGTGGCATGCATGGGGTTTCCTACAGTGGTGGGACGCTGCTCCTGGGCAGGGTGTCCAGGGGTCACGGTGCAGGGTGTGCTCTGCATTGGGGGGATGGTGTGGCACAGGGTGGTCAGTCCTCCTTGTGTGCCAGTCACAGCTTGCCAAGGGGTGTGATGGGGCACCATGACCCGGCTGTGGATTGGTTGCTTGTCTCCATGGGCCAGTGGTTATTCCAGCCCTCCCTCAGTTGTGCAGTGCATGGGGTGTGGGGGGATGATGTCTGTTCTGCTGTGTGTTCCTCTGCCCATCTGTGGCATGAGTGGTGGGCCCCTATCTCCCTGGTTGTGTAGTTGCATTGCTGCCCTGCTGCTGGGGGGTGTCCCTGGTTGAACTATGGTGCCTCTGGACTGCTCAGCTGAACATCCCTTGTTTCGCTATGGCGCATCAGATCTGCTCAGCTTCCCCCTCCCTAGTTGCGCGATGGTGCAGGTGGTGCGATATTCAGTCGTCGGCTGTAGGTGCAAGTTGGCCAGCTCAGTTTTTGAATACCGCGCCTCTTGCGCATGGGCGCAATGGACTTGTGCTTGCTCCTGCTATTGAGCACTTTTTGGGTGCAGTTTGAATATCTGGGCCCCAGTGTCCAAAAACAAGAGAGACTACTGATGACTACTTTGTCCAAGCTGAGCCATACTAGAAGAAGCTCTCCTTTTATTATTTCAGCTGTGAAACAAATGTTTGTCAATGCTGAATTTTCACAGCTGGTATTTCTGTTGCACCAGGTCTTGCTTGTACCCATTTTTACTTTATATTTACCCCGGGATGGAACAGATGAGGTGCAAAATCTCATTTTCCGTGGTGTACTGCTTTGACACATTGTTAGAATGTAATTATCCAGGATATGGCAGCTGAAAAGCAATATTCTACTTTTAAGTGGGCTCCCACATTTTATCCCCAAATGCCCAACGGTCTTTTTGTGACCTGATGTTATGATCAAGACAGGTGGAATTTTTCAAATCCCATCTGAAAGGTGATTTCGCTATGTGTCTGTGTAAACAAGTTTTGAAGGGGATTTGAAAAATGGCACCTGCCATGTTCAGGAGGTGGGGTAACACAAGGGATATAGAAACACAGAAACATAGAAACATAGACTTTGATGGCAGATAAGGACCACTTGGCCCACCCAGTCTGCCCATTTCCCTACCTACTGGATAAGCTGCATATTCTAGTTAACCAACAACCTACTTCCTGCAACCCCCCACTATAATTGCCTTGTGTCTGTCCCATGCATGTTTGAATTCCCCCACTGTTTTAGACCCAATGACCTCCTCATGAAGGCTGTTCCATGTATCCACCACTCTCCGTGAAAAACAATTTCCTCACATTACCCCTGAGCCGTCCCCCCTCTATCTTTAAATTGTGCGTCCATGTTCTTACACATCTTTTTCTGAAAGATGCTACCCTCCTGGACTTTGTTGATTCCCTTGAGGTACTTGAACATTTCTGTCATGTCCCCCTGTCCCTCCTTTCATCAAGAGTATACATATTAAGCTCTCTCGGTCTCTCTTCATATGGTTTCTGCTGCAGACCCTGCACCATTTAGTTGCCCTCCTCTGGACTGCTTCCATCCTGTCTATGTCCTTGCGTGGATGAGGTCTCCAAAACTGCACACAGTACTCCAGATGGGGTCTCACCAACTGTCTGTACAGCGGATAACCACTTCCTTTTTCTACTTGTGATGCCCCTTCCCTGCATCCCAGTCTCCCCTGGCTCTCCTTACCCACTTTCACATTGCTTACCCACCTTTAGGTCATCTGATATGACTACCCACAGGTCCCTTTCCATTTTGTTGTTGTTGGTACCTCCCCTGCTATTGTGTACTCTTCTCCTGGGTTTTTGTTTCCCAGGTGCATTACTTTGCACTTCTTTGCATTGAATCTAAGTTGCCATATGTCTGACCATTCCTCCAACCTTGCCAAGTCCCTTCTCATCTTTTCTACCCCCTCTTGTGTATCAACTCTGTTACAGATCTTTGTGTCATCTGCAAAGAGGCATACCTTTCCCTCCAGACCCTCTGCAATGTCACCTGTAAAGATGTTAAAGAGGACTGGACCCAGTACTGAGCCCTGAGGTACTCCACTAGTAACCCCCCTTTCTTCAGAAAGTGTTCCATTCACTATTACCTTCTGTGTCCTGTTGTGCAGCCAGTTTGCTACCCAGGCTACCACTCTGGGACCCACTCCCAGGCTGGCTAACTTGATTATTAATCTTTTGTGCGGGACTGTGTCAAATGCCTTGCTAAAGTCTAGGTAGACCATATCCACAGCCCCTCCCTGGTCTATTACTTTGGTCACCCAGTCAAAGAAATCAATTAGATTCATCTGACATGACCTTTCTGCTGTAAGTCCATGCTGCTTTGGGTCCTGTGCCCTGCTGGCCTCTAGGTACTCAACAATTCTTTCTTTCAGAAGTGATTCCATCTTTTTCTCTACCACTGAGGTCAAACTTACAGGTCTGTAGTTTCCTGCTTCCGCCTTCCTCCCACTTTTGTGAAGGAGAATCACATCTGCCGTCCTCCAGTCCTCAGGTACCGCCCCATCCTGCCATGATTTGTTAAAAAGTGTGGTCAGTGGTGTCACTAGGTCCTCCCTTAGTTCTTTTAAGATTCTAGGGTGAATCCAGTCAGGCCCCATTGCTTTGTCCACCTTGAATTTTAGGAGTTCTTTCAGGACTCTTTCCTCTGTGAATGGACTGGTGTCAACCCCCCTACCCAGAGTGCTTCTATTGTCTGGTTTAGGTAACTCCTCCTCATCTTCTTTTGTGAATACTGAGCAAAAGTATTCATTCAGTATCCCTGCCTTTTCAGTGTCTCCCTCTGCCCACCTCCTCTCTTCTTTATTAATCTTCACTATCCCTCCCTTAATCTTTCTATGCTCCCTAATGTACCTATAAAAGGTTTTATCCCCCTTCTTAACTGAGTTGGCTATTTTTTCCTCGGTTTGGGCCTTTGCTAGTCTGACTGCTTTCCCCACTTCTTTCTGCTTTAATTGATACAGTTCCCTGTCATGCTCCTTCTGTGATTCCTTATACTTTTTGAATGCAGCCTTTTCTCCTTAACCTTCCCTGCCACTTCTTTTGAGAACCACAGTGGTTTTTTACTCTGCTTTGTTTTCTTTATTTGTTTCACACAAAGGCATGTTGCCTCTGGTCATTTGCTAGTGCATTTTTCAAGTATTCACCATTTGCCAAAGTCAGCCCTTCTAAAGTCCACTATCCTTGTTTTTGTATGGCTTATCTCCATGGTTGTGCTCATTGTAGGCACACTGTGCAGTGGTCGCTTGTTCCCTGATGTCTACTGACTTCTAGAATTTGTGATCCTCTCTCCATTTGAGATACCAGGTCTAATGTGCTCCCTCAGTGGATTCCAACACTAGCTGTCTAAGGCCTGCCCCTGCAGGCATCGAGAATGACTTGCTCTTGGATGTGGCTGCAGTACATGTTATCCAGTTAACATCTGGCATATTCAGGTCCCCATCAACAGTATCTCCCTTTTCCAGCCATTTTGAGAATGTCCTCTATCATTTTGTTGTCCATTTCCTCCCCTTGAGATGGGGGTCTGTATACAACCCTGTGTGGATTGTGATGCCATTCCCTGCCTCCAAGGTGACCCAGAGTGCCTCTTGTCCTCCCCCTTTACTTTTTAGTTCTGTAGCTTTGATCCCTTCCCTTATGTATAGAGCTACTCCACCTCCTCTTTTACCTTCCCTGTCCCTTCTGTAGATTGTGTACCCTGCTATGTTGACATCCCAGTCATGATTCTCGGTATACCATGTTTCCGTGACTGCCACAATATCCAATTGTTCATCTTCCATCACAGCTACTAGCTCAGGAAGCTTGTTTCCCAGACTACAGGCATTGGTACTCATTGCCCTCAATTTAATGTTGGCTTTATCCTTTTTTCCCCCATCCATGCTCTTATTGTCCTTGTCTATTTTTCCATTTACCCCTGTCCTGCCCTGTGCTGAGCTCTGTACCTCAGTGTTTACCTTACTACCTGCCATGTTTTGTGGGGAGGCTTGAAATTTCCTGCCTTTTATGGGCGCCTGCCCTTGGCTAGTTTAAAAGCTTGCCAGGAAGCATTTAAACCTATCACCTAGAGCTTGGTTCCTTCGTGGACAGATGCAGACCATCATGCCAGTATAGACCTTTATCTCTCCAGGTGGCCCCCCAGTCCCCAATGAAGCCAAAGCCCTATGCTCTGCACCAATTTTGCAACCATTCATTAAACTGCATGGTGTGCAGTACCCTAGCCTTACTCCTGCCATGGACTGGTAGCACCTCTGAGATGGTTACCATGCTTGCTACCTGTCTGAGGCCCCTCCCCAACTCTACAAATTCATTCTGCACTGCACTGATTCCAGGCCTAGCTAGGTCATTTGTCCCAAGGTGGACTATGATATCTAGTTCCCTCTCCTGTGATGCTAAGGATTCACTTCCTGTCCCTCCAAGCCATGGCACCAGGCAGGCACCTTACTTCCTTCTCCTCTCCCTTTCCCAGTTTTACCCCCCTAACGACTGAGTCCCCTATCAGAAGCTATTTCCTTCCCCTGTGGTGTCCCTTGCAACCCTTTTGTGGGTCTCCCTTGTGGATGTCCTCAGCATTCTTCTGGGTCTCCACTGAGGGTGCCATCATAGAGGAACCTTGCTCTGCCAGAATGGCATATGATTTGTGTAGAGGTACAACTAGGGGGCTTCACCTGTGGTCCACCACCTGCACCCTCCCAGAACCCACTGTGGTCCAACTGCTCTTCATACTTGGCAATCTCTGAGGCAGTGGTTGTGGCAGTGGTGCTCTTTGGAAGGGGGAGGCCTCCTTAGTCCTTGCTAGTTCAGCCTGGGTGGGCAACCTCCTCCTGGAAGCTGACAGTTGCCACCAAATGGGACAGCAGCGCGAGTTTCCAGAATGTCCCCCAGAAAACTGCTGTCCCACAGCCAGTGCATTACACCACTCCCCACATGTCCCTCTCCCTTATAATATACAATACGTTATATATATATATATATATATATATATATATTTATTATTATTTGTGGTGTGTACCTATCCTTTTTGCACTGTGCTGGGTTATTAAGAATAAGACAGTTCTGCCCCAAGACCTGTTGAGGAAGTGATGTCAGAACTGTGGTTATAAAGGAAATACCATGCCTGGGGTGTGTGGGGTAGGATGGGTGGGTAGTCCACAGCCACTGGTGACTGTTAGAAACAATTAAATACACAACTGCTCCACCACACTGGTGAGTATTGCCCTTTATAGTAATTCAACTAACACCACAATTTACTAGACTACAGCTCCTGCACAAACCACTCTACTGAGTCCAGGGACAAAAATGAACTCACTCCTCAGCCAGCAGGACACTTTTAAAATGTTGCAAAAATATCCTTCCAAATCCTAGGTCTTAACCCCAGCAATCAAGCAAATTCAGTTGTATCTCACTCCCTCTGGTTATAAAATAACTACACTTTTAATGGAATCCTGCAATTCTCTGCCTAATGCCAATAAGGAAAAAAAATGAAACTTTTTGTAGAAAGCGTAGCTCCCCTTCTTAACAAGTCCCACCAGTATTATGCCTTACCAGGTTTCCAGGTCCTAAATGGAGTCATAGTTTGTTCTTTGCAGTGTAGCAAGGTTCTCGGCTTCCAACAGACAAATCAAAGTCAGTCTGACTGGCTTCTAACTGTGAAGGATGCCTAAGACTGCACAGTGATGAAACCCCACCCAGAGCCAATTGATTGACTAGTGACACCTGTGATGTAAGCAGGCCTTTCGATGTAGGCACTCTGCTATGTCTGATTCCAATACACAAAATCTTTCAGTGAAACTGGGGATAAAAACTTAACTTCTCAGCCAGCAAGACACTTTTAAAATGTTGCAAAAATATCCTTCCAAATCCTAAGTCTCAACCCCAACAATCAAGCAAATTCAGTTGTATCTCACTCCCTCTGGTTATAAAATTACTATACTTTTAATGGAATCCTGCAATTCTCTGCTTAATGCCAATAAGGAAAAAAGACATGAAACTTTTTGTAGAAAGCGTAGCTTAATGTAGTTGAACATTAGGGGCCAAAATCTGCAAAAATTAAAGTTATGAATAAATGATGGAACAATTTGTTTCCTCATAACTTTGTTTTTTTCACATTTTTATCTCAAATTGTCAACATAATTTTTTATGACCACTTCTTTTGAGTATGACAGGTATATAAAACAATAGCTGAAACATTATTTTGCACCACGAGGGTGAAAACCACATTTTGGGTAGGATTTGAGAAATGACAGCTGTCACATTAATGAGGTGGTGTGAAAAAATGGCTATGTTGAAAAGTTGGGATCAAAATTAAAAATTACTCACTGTAGTAATCTTGTTTCTTCCAAGGCATTCTTCAATATGATTAACTCTAGCAGTCAGGTTTTAGTGTTGAACTGACCTGGAGAAAATGGAATTTTATGCAAGTGATGGAACATCTATTGGCTTGTGCCATCATTCAAACTGCTGTCCTTACCAACTGCTGCATTCTATAATGCTCAGATTCATTTAAGCCTGCGGGGTAAGACCCTGTAACTAAGCAATCCTAAATATTAGTAATAAAAACTTGAGAACAAATTCCCCTTTTAACTTATCCAATAGTGTTGCCAGATGGGACCACAAGAGAAAAAAACAGAAGCTACCTGGTTTTTAAAACTGAACACAATCCAGACATGGCTATTTTAACAATAAGAGATGCTAGCTATGATGCAGAGGCTAAGATGCAGAGGTTCTGGAAGGAGAGGTAGGGAGGGAGAGTTAATCATACTGAAGAATACCTTGGAAGAAACAAGATTATTATGGTGAGTAATTTTTTCTTTCAACCCCGAATTCTTCACTATGATTAGCTCTAGCAGACTGTGAAGCAGTACCTTTGGAAGTGGGCACAGAACCTCATTTAGAACAAAGGCTGTGCAGCACTGCTGTACCAAACCTAGCATCATTTCTGGATTGAGTTTCCAGACTGCAATGCTTTGTAAAAGTGCATATTGTTCTCCATATACAGTAGTAGCCATAGACATTTCCAGCTATTTCCAGATATCTCGTGAAATTTCTGAAGAGTTTCTCTCTGCTGCCCTACTGTGGAAATGCAGAAAGCAGGAGCTATTTCTGGAAATATCACAGAAATTTTGGGAAATATCTGGCAGTGTCTGTGGCTGCTGCTGCTGTAGCTGCTTTGTAGATCTCCAATAAGGGAACATCCCTAGCACCTGCTATTGTGGCAGCTGTACCCCTTGAGGAGTGTGCCCTCAGGCCCATTGGGGGCTCCTTGCCAGCTTTACTGTAACAGAATTGGATACATGCTACTATCCAGCATGCGACTGTCATTTTCAAAGCTGGCTTTCCCTTACCCACATGCCCATAGGTCAAGAACAGCTATTGCATGTCCTGCCCGTGGGCCTTAGTGTGGGTAATATAATAACTCAAAGCTCTTTTGACACTCAGGCTATGCAGCCTGTATTCTTTGGAACTAAAATGTTCAGAAAAGAGACTAGCAAAGTGATTAGGTGCAGGTGAAAGTCAGAGACTACTTTTGGGAGAAATTTCCTGTGAGTCCTGAGAACCACCTTATCCCTGCAGAAGGATATGTAGTCCTGTTCTATACTCAGGGCATGTAACTCACTTATCCTTCTGGCTGAGGTGATGGCCACAAAGAATATGGCCTTCCAAGTGACAAACTTAAAATGTGCTGTAGCCATAGGCTTGAATGGAGGCTCCATGAGCTTAGCAATGCATACATTGAGATCCCAAGAAGGCACTGGTTCTTTGTGGGGAGGGTACAGGTGAACCAACCCTTTAAAGAACTTTTTGAAAACTGGGTTAGCAGCCAGAGAACCACACTTACCTGCCAAAAGATAGGCTGAGACTGATGCCAGGTAGACCTTCAGGGTAGTAGGCCATAGGCCTAGGGAATACAAGAGGGTGAGGTAATTCATCAGGGCTGGTAGCCCTGCCTAGGAAGACGATATCCCACTGGAATTACACTAGATAAAAAACTCTTCCATTTGGAAGCATAGGTTTTCTTGGTAGAGGGTTTCCTACAGCCCCTGAGGACCCTGAGTGCACCCTCAGAGACGTATAAGTCTGCATATTCTGTGTCTTCAAAAGCCAAGCCTTGAGCATGAGAAACTTGAGGTTTGGATACAGAATCCTCCCCTGAGAGGAGGCCAGAAGGTTGTGCAACTGGGGAAGGTGGATAGGCTGTGCCACTTACAGAGTGAGTAGTAACAAGTACCATGGCTCTCTGACCCAATCTGGCACTATTAGGATCATGGTAACTGGTTGGGACCTGAGCTTGACCAAAACCCTGAGTAACAGTGGAAATGGAGGGAATGCATACAGATTCCTCCCTGACCAATCTAACACCAGGGCATCCATGGGCTCTGTGCCTCTTGCTGGAGGCCTGCGGCAGAATAGAGGGAGCTGATGGTTCACCTCAGAGGTGAAGAGGTCTATCTCTGGGGTACCACTCCTGTGAATCCCCACCTCCAACACTTGTCTGTTTAGAGACCATTTGTTGTGGTTTTGGCTAATTCTGCTGACTGCATCTGCCAAAGTGTTGTCCTTCCCTGGGAGGTGGATGGGCAACAGGGACATCTGTAGAGAGTATGCCAGACTCCAGATTTTCATTGGTTATGTGTGTATACCCCTTGGAAGTGACACCAACACAGTAACCTATGTCGCTGTTGACAAAATCGACACTTTATTGACAGGTCACTGTGTTGGTGCGCCTGTGACAGGAGCACACTGTCTCTCGGTCCTGCACCCCCTCCTTGAATCAACTCTGACTCAGAAATGATTATAATTAGTATGGGGGCATGGGTGGCAGTGCCCCCCACATGGGTGTTTTGGGGGCGAAGCCCTCTGACAGAAAAATGGACTGGGAGACAATCAGGATTTATGTCAACCTAAACCTGTGGTCAGCATAAATCCCATCGCTGGGATGCCGGTCAACGAAAGTGTTGTCAGACTGGCATCGTAGAGCCGCTTCTGTGCACAGCAGGTTGGATCTTGTCTCTCCCTGCTTGTTGACGTAGTACATAGTGGTGATATTGTCTGTCCTGACCTGTACCACCTTGTGCCTTACCAGGGATGTGAAGGATTGCAGTGTCAGGAGCACTGCCCTGAGCTCTAGAAGATTGATGTGGAGGACTGACTCCACAGGGGATCATGTACCATGCACTGTATGCTCTTCCACATGTGATCTCCACCCTAAGAGGGAAGCATCTGTTGTGAGTACCAAGGTAGGGGATTCCTTTTTTAATGGGACCCCTCCTCACCCAGGGAGCACCAGGGCCACCACCACTGCCTCAGAGATTGCCAAGAAGCGCAGCAGTTGGACCATAGTAGGCTCAGGGAGGTTGAGGGTGGAGGAAGAGAGGCACACCCAGTCAGTTGTACCACTCCACAATCCATACACCATTCTGGTGGAGCATAGTTTCCCTTTGGATGTACCCGCAGAGAAGATTAAGGAGGTTGCGGACAACTGTTGCAAGGGAGGCCCACAGGAAGGAGGCAGAGGACACCACAGGGAATGGAAGCAGCTCCTGGTGGGGGACTCAATTATTAGGTGGATAGAACTGAGGGGAGCAGAAAAAAGTGAAATAAGGTGCCTGCCTGGTGCCATGGCTTGGAGGGACAGAAAGCGCATCCTCAGGATCATGAGAACAGCTGCACGGGAGACGGAGCTGGACATCATTGTCTACCTAGGTATGAAAGACTTGGCTCAACATGAGATTAGAGCAGTGCAGGAGGAGTTTGTGGAGTTGGGAAAGGGTCTAAGGCAAGTTGCACACACAGTATCCTTCTCAGAGATGCTGCCTGCCTGTGGCATGGGTGAGGCGAGGGTATTCTGCACCATGCAGTTCAATGAATGGATAAAAAATGGTGTGGAGCACAGGGGTTTGGCTTCATTGGGGACTGGGATTCTACCTGGAGGTACACCAGCCTATACTGGCAGGATGGTCTGCATCTGCCCAGGAAGGGAACAAGTCTTCTGGGTGATCAGTTTAAATGCTTCACTGGCAAGCTTTTAAACTAGTCAAGGGGGGAGGCACTGATAAGCAGCAGGGAATTCCCAGCCTCCCCCTACAAAACAGGGTACTAAATGAGGTAAAGGCCAAGTTAGAAAGGCCAGTAGGGAGCAGGACAGGGGTAAATGGAGAAAGCAAAGTCAATGAGGACAGGGATGGTGCTACAAGAGGTAAAGCCATCAAAAAATGGAGAGTAATGAGTACCAATGCCCGTAGTCTGGGTAACAAGCTTCCTGAACTAGTGGCCTTGATGGAAGAGGAACATATGGATATCATGGCAGTCACAGAAACATGGTACACACAGAACCATGACTGGGATGTAAGCATACCAGGATACATTATCTACAGGAGGGACAGGGAGGGTAAAAGAGGTGGAGGAGGAGTAGCTCTCTACATAAGAGAAAGAATCAAAGCTACAGAACAAAAGGGTAAACGGGGAGGAGAGGAAGCACTGTGGGTCAATTTGGAGACAGGCGATGGCACCACAATCTGCACAGGGGTTGTATACAGACCCCCATGTCAGGAGGAGGAAATGGAAATGGACAAGGAAATGATAGAAGGTATCCTTAGAATGGCAGAAAGAGGGGAGATATTGTTGATGGGGGATCTGAAGATGCCAGATGTTAACTGGACTGCATTTGTAGCAGCCACTTCCAAGAGTGAAGTCATTCTAGGTGCCCTACAGTGTGCATGCCTTAGACAACTGGTATTGGAGTCCACTCGAGAGGGAGCAATCTTAGACCTGGTACTCTCAAATGGAGATGGAGAGAGGATCACAGATTTAGAAGTGGGCAGCCATCTGGGAACTAGCAGCCATCATACGAACATACAAATTTGCCAGCAGATAAAGGCCTAGAGGTCTATCAAGTCTGCTCAAATGTGCAGCTAGCACCCCTTATTCTGCAGCTGCCCCTCCCTTCCACCCTTCCCCTTCATTAACCCTCCCCCTTGTCCTGTCCCATCCTCATTTTAAGCAGTCCACTGTTCTACTGCATACCACTTCAGCAGATAACGCATTCCACCCAGCCACCACCCTCTGTGTAAAAAAGTGTCTGCTCATCTCCCTCCTGAACCTTCCTCGCTCCAGTCACATATCATGGCCCCTGGTGGCCCTCCCCTCCCTTACTTTGAACAGCCCCTCTGTACCCATCTTGTTTATTCCTTTTATGTATTTAAAGGTTTCAATCATGTCACCCCTGTCTCTCCTCTCCTCCAGTGAGTACATGTTTAACTCCTTCAACCTCCTCTCATATGATAAGTCCCCCAGCCCCTTGATCATCTTTGTCACTCTGCGCTGCACCCCCTCCAGTAACTTAATGTCCCTCTTCAGATACGGATGCCAGTACTGCACGCAGTACTCCAGGTGTGGTCTGACTAATGACCTATACGTGGCAGAATCACTCCTCCCTCCTCGAGGAAATACCCCTTGCAATACAACCCAGCATTTTGTTGGCCTTTGCAGCTGCCTTCCTACATTGTGCCGAGTTGTTCATTGACCCGTAATGAGCACACCCAGATCCTTCTCCTCCTCTGTCTGGGCTAGCTGCACTCCCCCTGGCTGGTAACTCCTCCTTGGGTTCTTCATCCCAAAATGCAGCACCTTGCACTTTTTGGCATTAAAGCCCAGTTGCCAGGTGTCTGACCAGGTTTCAAGCTTTGTCAGATCATCCTGCAACCCCTGACATCCCCCTAGGTCATCCATCACCGCTCCTACCTTGGTATCATCAGCAAACAGACTGATCTTGCTCTTGATGTCCCATGATATGTCTGCAATGAATATCCCAAACAATGCTGGTTCCAACACTGAGCCCTGTGGAACACCGCTCATCACTGCCCTTGGGTGTGAGAGCTCCCCACCCATTACCACCCTCTGTTGCCTTCCCTGCAGCCAGTTTCCTACCCATCTCACCAGCTTTGCACCCACCCCTGTGCCTACTAACTTCCTTCCAAGCCTTCCATGAGGCACTGAGTCGAATGCCTTACTGAAGTCCAGATACAGGACATCCACTGCATGGCCCCTGTCCAGTTGCCTAGTTACCCAGTCATGGAACTCGACCAGGTTGGTTTGGCAGGATCTGCCACATATGAAGCCATGCTGACTGCTGTCCTGTAGTCCTTTGGCCTCTAGGAGGGACACCAGCCTCTCCTTCAGGATAGTCTCCATTAGCTTACCCACGATGGATGTGAGGCTCACTGGTCTGTAGTTTCCCGGTTCATCCTTGGGGCCACTCTTGTGGAGGGGCACCACAAGAGCCATCTTCCAGTCCTGAGGTACACCCCCTGAATGTAGTGAGGCATTAAATAGGTCTGTCAAAGGTCCTGCAAGGACCTCTGCCAGCTCCTTCAGTACCCTGGGGTGGATGCCATCTGGGCCTGGCGTCTTGTCCACCCTCAGTGCCTTCAAACCCTCTTGAACTCTGCTCTCTATGATTTCCCCATCTGTCACCACTTCCCCCTGCTTCTGCCATTTCTCCCACCTTAGGTGTCACCCCCCTCTTCTCTTTAGTAAATACTGAGCAGAAGTACTCATTTAGTGCTTCTGCCTTATCGCACCCTGCTTCCACCCAACCCCCTTCCTTCCTAATCCTTACTATGTGGTCCTTACAGCTCCTTTTCTCCCTGATGTACTTAAAGAAGTCCTTCTCCCCCTTCTTAATGCCTTGTGCCAGCCTGAGTTCTGTAGATGCTTTGGCTCCCCTTATTGCCCTTGTCACCTCCTTCGATTCTGTCAAGTACTCCTCCCTGTCCTCCCCCCTCCCTGTTTTCTTGTACTTCCTAAAGGCAGCTCTTTTCCTCCTTACCTTTTCCATGACCTCCTTGCTCAACCAGATCGGTTTCTTAGCCCTAGCCTTCTTGGCCTGGGCTTTGCAGCAGGTTTTGGTTGCCTCCACAATCCCCAGCTTTATGAGCTCCCACCTCTGGTTAGTGTCCATACTAGATTGAATTCTGGCCATCAAACAGTATGGTTTACGATAAACACAGCAGTAGAGTCAAGCCATACAAAGGCAAAGGTACTGGATTTTAGGAGGGCTGACTTTGCCAAATGGGTGAATGCCTAAGGAATGCACTAGCAACTGGGCAGGAAGAAGGTGTGGAAGAACAATGGGGAATAATCCAAACTGTCATCACTGAGGCAACAAGCCTTTGAGTGAAGCAAATAAACAAAACAAAATGATGCAAGAAACCACTATGGTCCTCAAAGGAGGTGGAAGGGAAGGTTAGGGAGAAAAAGAAAGCATTCAGGAAATACAAGGAATCACAAAACAAGCAGGATAGAGAACTGTATCAGTTAAAGTAAAAGGAAGCAGGGAAGGCAGTCAGAACAGCAAAGGCCCAAACCGAGGAAAAGATAGCCAACTCAGTTAAAAAGGGGGATAAAACCTTTTATAGGTACATCAGGGAGCGAAGGAAGACCAAGAGAGGGATAGTGAGGCTTAATAAAGGGGAGGGGGGGTAGTCAGAGGGTGACTGTGAAAAGGCAGAGACACCAAACAAATATTTTTGCTCAGTATTCACAAATGAAGAGGGGAGGTACTTAAACCAAACAACAGAAACACTCCAGATATGGGGGTTGATACCAGCCCATTCACAGAAGAAAGAGTTCTGAAAGAACTCTTAAAACTGAAGGTGAACAAAGCAATGGGGCTTAATGAAATTCATCCTATAATTCTAAAAGAACTAAGGGTAGAACTAGTGACACCACAGACTACCCTCTTTAACAAATCATGGAAGGATGGGGTGGTACCTGAGGACTGGAGAAGGGCAGATGTTATTCCACTTCACAAAAGTGGGAGCAAGGCAGAAGCAGGAAACTACAGACCTGTTAGTTTAACCTCAGTGATAGGGAAAATGATGGAATCACTTCTGAAGGAAATAATTGTTGAGTACCTAGAGGCAAGAGGGGCACAGGACTCAAGGCAGCATGGATTCACAGTGGAAAGGTCATGTTAGATGAATCCATTAGATTTCTTTGACTAGGTGACCAAAGTAGTAGATCAGGGAGGGGCTGTAGACATGGTCTACCTAGACTTTAGCAAGGCATTTGACACAGTCTCACACGAAAGATTAATATACAAGTTAGCCAGCCTTGGAGTGGGTCCCAAGATGGTAGCCTGGGTAAAGAATTGGCTGGAGAACAGGACACGGAGGGTAATAGTAAATGGAGTCCACTCTGAAGAAAGTGGGGTTACTAGTGGGGTACCACAGGGTTCAGTACTAGGACCGGTCCTCTTCAGATGTCTTTATAAGTGACATTGCAGAGGGACTGGAAGGAAAAGTATGTCTTTTTGCATATGACACAAAAATCTGCAACAGAGGTGTTACACAAGGTGGGGTGGAAAGGATGAGAAGGGACTTGGCAAGGTTGGAGGAATGGTCAAATGTATGGCAGCTTGTATTCAACGCTAAGAAGTGCAAAGTAATGCATCTGGGGAACAAAAAACCAGGGGAAGAGTACACAATGGGGGGTGAGATACTAACAACAACAAAAATGGAAATGTATATTGTGGTAGTCCTATCAGATGACCTAAAGGTGGGCAAACAATGTGAGAGGGCAGTAAGAAGGGCTAAGGGGATACCGAGATGCATAGGGGGAGGCACCACCAGTAGAAAACAGAAAGTTGTTATCTCTCTGTACAGACAGCTAGTGAGACCCCATCTGGAGTACTGCGTGCAGTTCTGGAAACTCAGTCTTCACAAAGACATAGACAGAATGGAGGCAGCTCAGAGGAGGGCAACTAAAATGATGCAGGGTCTGCACCAGAAGACATATGAAGAGAAACTTAAGGAGCTTAATATGTATAGCCTTGAAGAAAGGAGGGAGAGGTGGGACATGATAGAAACTTTCAAGTATCTCAAGGGAATCAACAAAGTCCAAGAGGGTAGCATCTTTCAGAAAAAGAGATGCACAAGAACAAGGGGACACAATTTGAAGATATAGGGGGGAGAGCTCAGAGGTAATGTGAGGAAGTATTTTTTCACAGAGAGGGTTGTGGATGCATCGAACGGCCCTCCTGAGGAGGTTGTGGAGTCAAAAACAGTGGTGAAATTCAAGAATGCATGGGACAGTCATAAGGCAATTCTAGGGGGTGGGGGTAGGAGAAAGTAGGCTGTTGGTTAACTTGGTTCTGCAGCTTATTTATTAGGTAGGGAAATGGGCAGACTGGGTGGGCCAAGTGGTCCTTATCTGCTGTCAAATTCTATGTTTCTATGGTTCTGTTCTGCTACCAATGCAGGACCTGTAACAGTGTACCTGGAACTGCTATTAGTTTTGAGAGCTAGTCTCTCTTTTGGCACCAATATGTCCTGAGATGAAACTGAATGCCTGGCATTTAAAATCTGCAGCCTTGCACTGTTCCTGTTGCTGGGGCCATGTGCCCCAGCAACTATAGGCAGTGCCTTGTTGGTCTTGGTCTTTAGAGACTGAAGGATCGTGCCAACTATAGAATACTGATACTGCTTATACTGTCTTGGTGGTATCTAGTTTTGCCCCTATGAAATTCTGAACCTGAACAGGCTGCAAAACCGATTATTTGACATTAAGAACCATACAGACTTCAGAGTGTCCTGAGTGAGTCTGAGGGACTCTCTTACCTGTTGTGGTGACTTGTAGATGACTAGCCAGTCTGCCAAGAATGGGAACACAATGACACCCTGCCTTCTTAAGTGAGCCACCACCACTGCCAGACACTTGTGAATGCCCCAGAAGCTGATGTCAGGCTGAATGGCAGGGCTATGAACAGATAATGCCCAGAGGGCAGTCTAAACCAGAGGTATTTTCTGTGGGATTCTCTGATGGGAATGTGGAAGTAGGCATCCTTTAGATCCAGGGATGCCAGCCAGTCTCCTTGCTTGGGGGTAGGAAGGATCATTGTCAAAGTAACCATCCTGAACTTTGGCTTTGCTAGATGGTTGTTCAAGGCTCACAGATCTAGAAAGGGTTGCCACTCCCCATTTTTCTTTAGGATAAGGAAATATCTTGAGTAGAACCCTTTCCCCCTCTGAAGGAGTGGAACTGGTTCCACTGCTTTTGATTCCAGCAGGCTGGATGATTCTTTTTCTAAGAGTGCCCTTTCTGTGTGGAAAGAGGGCCTGAAGACCCAAGATCTCAGTTTGGGGATAGATTTGAAGCAGAAGGTTAGGCCATAGCTCACTACCTCCAGAACCCACTTGTCCATAGTGATATTTTTTCAAACCTGGAAGTAGTGAGCCAAACTGCCCTCTACAGGCACTGGGGAGGTGACCCTTGCTGGCACATCAGGGAGTCTGCTTCACCTGGGCTGTAGCCTGTGGGGTCTGGTCCCCTCATCTAGAGCCCCTTCTGCCCCTGCCCCTGAAGTAACCCCTTTATTACTGGTAGGCAGGGGTAGCCTGGGCTTGGAAGAAAAGTCTACCATAGATCTTGCACTTGTTCACCTTTTTCATGTAAGCTTCTGTCTTGTTCCCAAAGAGGGAGTTATTTTCCACTGAAAAAAACCATAGCCTAAGTCTGGGAATAAGGGGTAAAGCTTGTGTCTATAAGCCAGGCAACCCTTCTTAAGGCTGCTGTGAGTGCCATCCACCTGGCTGCAGTATCACTGGCTTCTACTGCCATATGAAATTGGTATTTTATGGCCTCCAGACCACATCTGGCTGTTTCAGTGAAATCAGCAGCCAGTCCATGTGGTGCTTTGTCTGCCATGGCCATAACTGAATTCCAGAGGGTTTTCTGGTATTGGGCTGCATATGTCATATAGTCGGCCTGCCTGATGGCCAAAGATGCTGCTAGATAGCCTTCCTTGGCCATACTATCCTTTTGTGAGTCCTTCTCCAGTGGGAGAGATGCCCAGGGCACTTTAGCTTTATCATAGGCTGCTGCTTGCACTACTTCTTCATGATCTGGATGTGAAAAGAGGAACTCTGCCACTGACTATTCCAGCTGGTACTTTTTGCCAGCTTTTTTGTCCACTGGAGGTACAGAGTTAGGTGTATCCAGTACTTTAAGGACATATTTCTTGAGAAATGTATTAATGAGAAGCAGAAGCCTCTGGTTAGGCGCTAACCCCATCATGTCAAGAAAGTCTGCCTCTTCCTCATCCTCCACTATCTTATGTGTGTAGAGGTCAAGAGCTTCAACCATTTGTTTTACAAATGTATAATGGGATGAATAGTCCTATGGAAGCCAAGAAGGGGACTCAAACTTCTGGTCAGGAGAAACATTCAGTTCGATTGGCTCATCTTCCTCATCATCCTTATCAGATTCCTCTAAGGAGGGGTCCAACACAGTTGGAATCTAGGCCTGAACCGTGGTTGAAACCGAAGTTAGAACTGATAAAGGAACCGAAGGAACTGGAGTTACTAGCTGTGATTGAACCGGTAGCAAACCTTGATTTGCTGCAGCCTGCAGGGCACGTGAAACTTGCAAAGCCTGAGCTACTGCTTCTGTTGTTGGTGCTACTGATTGAGGTACTGAAGGCTCCTTTGCTTTTCTAGCTGGAGGTTCAGTGTGTTTTGTTTTATGTTTTTTCTTAAGCAGAACTGGTTCTTTCACTGGTTCAGCAGGCCTCGTAGGTTTAGACGTTTTGCCTTTTTCAGGGGGTGTTTTTTTTCAAACATCTTTTGCCTTCTGTTTATGTTGATTCAGAACTGGTTCATTTGGATCTAATGGAGAGTCCATTTTATCTTTAAAGTGCTGCAAATGCTTTTCCACAGTTTTTGTGGGAAGTTTTACAGATGTCATAATCTACTTGGAAGTGTGAAAACCCCAAGCAAAATAAACACAGATCATGTTTATCTGCTGTAACAAAAACATCCCCACACTTGGTAAAGTTTTCAAACCTGGTAGACCCTGTCTTTTTTTTAGGCTTATCGGACATAACAACAGTATATAAAAATATACCAAATAAAGAACTTAGGTCGGTTTCCACCAAAATAATATGTAATATAGAAACTTAGAAATTGATGGCAGCAGGAGACTGCTAAGTCCATTTAGTCTGCCCATTTGTTTCAGACCTGTTTTGACACTCTAGTTGCCCTTTGTAGTCAGGGCTCCCTTATGTCTATCCCATGCATTCTTGAATCCCCCACACAGGGCTGACCCCCACAACCTCTTGGGCAGGCTGTTCCAAGCATCCACCATTCTTTCTGTGAAGAAAAACTTCCTTGTGTTAGTAGAGAACTTCCCTCCTTACAGTCTGAGGTCATGTCCCCTGGTCCTGGAGCTCTTTTTGAAGTGAAAAAGTTCCTGTGCCTATACCTTGTTAATGCCTTTTATGTACTTGAATGTTTCAATCATGTCCCCTCTCTCTCTTCTCTGCTCCAGGGAGTACATATTCAGTTCTCTAAGTCTTTCCTCATAGCACATGTACTGCAGACCCAGAATCACTTTTGTTGCCTTTCTCTGTACTGTTTCTACCCTGTCAATGTCCATCCTGAGATAAGGCCTCCAGAAATGGACTCCATATTCCAGATGAGGCCTGACCAGCGATCTATACAATGGTAGTACCACCTCTCTCTTTCTGGTCATGATTCCCCACTCAATGCAGCCCAGCATTCTGTTTGCTTTCATTGTTGCCTTCTCACATTGCTTACTAACCTTCAAATCATCTGAGATTATGATTCCCAGATCTCGTTCCTGCTTTGAGGCTGCCAGTCTTTCGCCTCCTAGGTAATACTCCTTTCTTGGATTTTTCTTTCCTATGTGCATGACCGTGCACTTTTTGGCATTAAATCTCAGCTGCCACACTCCAGATCATTCTTCTAGTTTCTTGAGATCAGCTTCCATCTTGCTTACTCCTTCTGGGATGTCCACCCTGCTACATATCTTGGTGTCATCTGTGAATAGACACACCTTCCCTTCCAGTCTGTCAGTGATGTCTGTTATAAAAACATTGAATAGCACAGGCCGTAGTACTAATCCCTGGGGCACCCCGCTGTTCACCCAGCCTTCTGTCGATTGCGCTCCATTAACCTGTACCCTCTGGGTTCTGCCTTGTAATCAGTTTTGTCTGACTACTTCTGGATCAACCCCTATGTGGTCAAGCTTCCTTACTAGCCTTCTGTGTGGAACTGAGTCAAAGGCCTTACTAAAGTCTAGGTAGACCACATCCACTGCCCCTCCATAGTCCACTATTTTTGTAGTGTAATCAAAAATCTTGAGCAGATTTGTCTGGCATGACATACCTGCTGTGAAACCATGCTGTTTAGGGTCTTGTCATCTGCTAGTTTTGAGGAATGCTATGATCCTCCGTTCGAGTATTGTCTCCATTATTTTCCCTGCTATAGACATGAGGCTCACTGGTCTGTAATTACCAGCCTCTTTGCAACTGCCTGATTTGTGTAGTGGAACCACTATTGCCTTTTTCCAATCTTTGGGTATGACACCACACTGCTCTTCAAGGATTTCGTGAATAGAAGTGCCAGAGGGGCTGCTAATTCTGCTCCTAGTTCCTTAAGGATTCTGAGGTGCATCTCATCTGGTCCCATGGCTTTGTCTGCTTTTAATTTATTTAGCACCTCCCATACTTCAGCTTTTGTAAAGGGACTCATGTCTACCCCTGGTCCTGGGGTGTTGTGTTTTTTCAGGGCTGGGCCATCCCCTGGGTCCTCTTTGGTAAACACAGAGCAGAAGTATTTGCTGAGGATTTCGGCTTTCTCTGGGTCATGATTGGTGCATTTCCCTTCTTCAGTTGCAATATTTACTATCCCCCCCTTTTGTCTTCCTACATTCCCTAATGTATCTAAAAAATTATTTGTTTCCTCTCTTTGCCCCTTCTGCTATCTTTTCCTCTGTCTGGGCTTTTGCCTTTCTAATTTGTTCATTTGACTGTCTCATTTTTTCCTTGTACGACTTCTAGTCTTTCTCAGTTTTGATTTCCTGGTATGTACTGTACACCTTCTTTTTTTCTTTGACTGTGGTAGCCACTTCCTTGGAAAACCATAGAGGATTTATTTTTCTTTTTGCTTTGCTGATCCATCTGACACATTGATCTGTGGCAGTCTTTATTGTTCTCTTGAGTCTCCCCCACATGACCTCCACCTCCTCAACCTCTGTTTCCATTAATTGGCTACTTATGTTGTTCCTCATTTTTTGGAAGTCAGCCTTTCTGAAATCTAGCACCTTTATCTTTGAGTGGGTGGTGTCCAGTGTTATGTTTACCTTAAAACTTAGCATACGATGGTCGCTGTTGCCAATATGACATCCCACTTTGATGTCCTTGATCCTTTCTGAGTTTGTGAAGACAAGATCAAATATGGCATCTTCCCTTGTTGGGTTTTTAACAAGTTGACACAGTCCCATGCCTTGTAGTGACAATAAGAAGTTAATATCTGGTAGGTTGAAGGTCCCCACCAGTATTACTTAAACTTTATCAGACATTTTGTGGGTTTCCTCTATTATGTCTTTGTCTCCTTTATCTCCTTGATTTGGGGGCCTGTACATGACACCAATTCTGAAAGGTTTTCCCTGGCCCATGTCTACTGTTAGCCACAGTGACTCAAAGTCCCCAGGTTGCCCTTTTACTTCTATGACTTTTATTTCCTCCTGAATGTAAATGGCTACACCCCACTCTTTTTGTGCCCTGCCTATCTTTCCCAAACAGATTGTAACCAGGAATGGCCGTATCCCATCCATGGTTTTCCATGAACCACATTTTACAGCCACCCAGTCCAACCTTTCTGTTTCCAAGATGGCTGTTAGTTCAGGACATTTGTTATTTAGGCTCCAAGTATTTCCAGAGTAACAATGGCTAAATAGAGTGGTGGTTGGTTCCTGAACCAAAAAAGAACCACTAAACTGAAGAAATGAATTGAAGTCCCAAATAAACTAGTAGGATGCCAACTCAAGTTCAAACAATAGTTTTATGAAGTAGAATGACAAAAAATAAATAAGTATAAGTGGTTCCTCGATGGTTGTGGGAAACTGAAGAGGAACTGCTAAGAAAGGTAAAATAACCAAAAAAAAAACAAGTGCCACCTATAAATGATAAAGTAAAGACAGCAGAAATACAAATTTCTTTAAGGAAATAAAAACAGTTTTACTTTTTTCAATGCAAATAAATGAAAGCTCAGTCACACTGAGGAGCAGTCTCACAGGCATCTAACTAGGGAGGTGGAGAATGAAATCTGAGCATTATAGAACACAACAGTTGGTAAGGGCATTACTTTGAATGGTGGCATTGGCACAAGTCAATAGATATGAACACAAATACAAAAACCTTGGCACTCATGGTTTGAAAGTAATTAAAGCAAATTAAAGTAATTAAAGCAAATGTTTATTTATTTGGCAAGATGCCAGGCATCTCAGGCATCTTGCCAAATAAATAAGCATTTGCTTTAACTACTTTCAAACCACGAGTGCCAAGCTTTTTTTATATTCATGTACTTGTCCGAGCTGGCTGCTCTGCTCAAGCACCGCCGCATCCTGTGCGCACCTTTCTCTACATTTACAAGTCAATAGATGTTCCATCATTTGCATAAAATTCCATTTTCTCCAGGGCAGTTCAACACTAGAGGCTGACTGCTAGAGTTAATCATATTGAAGGATTCCTGGGGTTAGAAGTGGAAAATTACAACAGTTACTGTACAAGCATGCATTGAAAAATTGCCATAACTCACAAGCGTGATTTTTTCCTTCTCTGTAACACAGTGATGCAGCACCGGTAGATGCTCACTGTCACTGAGACACAGCTTGAGGGCGAGAATGCTCTCTAAACTGTATGGCTGAGCTGGACTGGGAGTGACTGGAAGACTGCTAGTGAGTTGTGAATCAGTGTGAAGGAGGCACTTAAAAAATAAATTTTCTTCATGCTGACTTTAAGCATCAGAGATATTATGGCTGCAAAGTGATGGTACTGCTGATCGTGATAAAAGGTGTATATAAGTAGTAAATGGCACTGTATTTTCATGTGAAAAAAACAGCAACACAGTAAAGCAGGAAATTACTGGTTATAGTTGTGGTGTTTTTGTGGTAGATCAAGAAAGTTGAAAAATAGCATGGAATGTATGTAAGTACTGGTAAATGCAGTCTGTCTGTGAATGCATAGCAGATCACATTACCTATTTGTGTGACCTAATGAAAGGAAATTAGTTTTTTTTGTCATCAAGAGGCATGATGATGAAGAAATAAGCAACAAGATAACATAGCTGAAGTTACATGAAGTACTGTGTTATGTAAGTGTAAGTGCACAGAACTATAGTTTCAGAAAAGCATTGCACCTCTCATTGGATCTTGTTAATCTGAACTGAGGTGGCCCTGTATTGAAGTGTGAATGGGTATCTGTGTAGAGATGGGGTTGAGGTGTATACACAACATCAGCTGATCTGATAAAATTAAGAAATAAATACTTAATATATGTGTTGACTCAGAAATGAGGTTTAAATAATAAAAACAAAACTAGAACTTGCCGTGAGTTCAGGTTGTGTGCATGTTGGGTTATTTTCCAGTGATGTGGTACAGTAGGAGTTTAGATTTAGCTTTGTTTGTTTGTGAGTTCAGGTTGTGTGCATGTTGAGTTATTTTTCCAGTGAGGTGGTATAAGTTTAGATTTAGCTTTGTTTGCCTGTGAATTCAGATTGTGTGCATGTTGGGTTTTTTTTTCCCAGTGATGTGATAGGAGTTTATCTTTAGCTTATATGGCTACATTTAATTTTTTTTTATTTCTACAATTTGTTAACTGAGTAAGAACCCTAGAGTATTAAATGCCCATTTTCAAGAGGGACCCAGAAATACAAAATTCAGACAAATGACAATACTTACAAATTTATAAACTACAAAGTAATAAATATAAATTAAGAACCTACATTATAAAATACAACAGTTTGATAACCCTAGAAAATAACTTTTTAGATGAGTCTTGAACCTAGGTTATGACATAAATTGAAGTAATTCAGTGGGTAAAAGATTCCAAACGATAAATCGACTTAAATACAAAACACCATTGTCCTAAGACAGTAAGAAATAGTGGACTTTTGATTTTACCATTAGCAGTAAACCTTTTTGCATGACCAGATACCTGTGTCTCAAAAATGGATTTAAAGTGAAATGGAATACATCCTCTATGGAACTTGCAAAATGCAAGAAGCCTAACGTATGAACATTTAAATGCAAAAGATAACCATTTCATTTTGTAATATAATGCACAATGATGAGTAAACTGTGAATCAGACATAACAAACTTACACATTTGATTATATACTATGTCTAGAGTAGTTTATGGGCAGCAGTATAGATAGGCATGCCATAATCCATTTGAGAAAGAAGCATTGTTTGTGCTAACAATTTTTTTGAATTAAAGGTTAAACAGTTTTTCACTTTATAAAGCAACCCCAATCTTGAATGGATTTTTTAAATTAATAAATGTATGTGATTAACATAAGACAGGGTACTATCCAGCAAGAAACCTAAATATTTAAAGCAGTTCACCTTTCAAAGAAGACTCCTTTTAAATCCCTAATAACAAGTGTGGATCATTAACAGTTAGGTTATGTGAAATACTAAAAATCATTAACTTAGTTTTACTGACATTCAGAACTAATCTATTCACAATCAACCACTCCTGTACCAGAAAAAAATCATATTCAAGCTGGTTTACTAAAGAATGCAAAGATTAATTTTTAGCATACAAAGCAGTATCAACTGCGTACTTGAGTGACTGAGTGTTTTGGGGCACTATGGGTAAATAATTTGTTTGTCAAGGTGTTTATCCTCCCTCAGTGGGCTGCAGTTATCCATTTGCCAACCTACTGGACTCTGGGGTCATCTTGGATCTTGAAATCTGTGCATGTCCCGGTGGACCCCCAGAGTCTGCCCAGAGGGTTCATCCTGCTACGGCCCCTGAATTTTTCTTAGTTTTTCTCCCTATTTACCTGGGGCCCCAGACAGAGAGGTGCATGTGCATTAAAGCATTCATGTACCCTCTTACTCCTATAATGGCCTCTTTCTCTCACCCTATTGGCCTAGTGCCCTGGCTTCCTTAGCTTGTGCTACCCCCTGGCTTCCACCGCAAGGCAGCCAAGCACTGAGGGAAGCTCAGATCCCTCTCTGAAGAGGACAGCTGTCTATCAGCAGTTCAATCCTGCACCGCATCCTCCCCCTGTGGTGACCTCCAATGGCCTGTGCTCATTCCTGAACACAGGTCGCCAGCATGATGAGAGGTGAGGTATCCAGCACATCAGCCCTCTATGCTATTGGACCAGCCACCTATGGGTAAATCATTAACAAACAAACTAAGATCTATCCTCTGTTTATAGCATGATAAATAGTTTGTAAATCAGTAAACCACTGACTTAGAAAACTCTGACAATTGGAGTTTTGAAATTAAAATACTATGGTCAGTAGTATCGAAAGCATTGAAAAGATCTAAACATAATTCTGCAACCAGCTCCCCTCTATCCAAGGCAAAATGCACATGATCAGTAAATTCTGTCAATGCAGTGACAGTGCTATGTTCAGAATGAAATCCATGGTGAAAAAGTGAAAGTATATCATGCTGATTTAAATGCTTCTTTAATTGATACTTAACAATTGCTTCAAAAACTTTGGCTAGAGGGAATAATAAAGATACAGGTCTATAGTTACTGGTTAGTGTCCTATCACCAGATTTAAAGATTGGAATGATTGTAGCTTGTTTCCACAGAATAGGAATAGTACCGGTTGTTAGTGAAAAATTAAATAAAAAATTTAAGGTTTAAACATAAGGTCCTTCACTAGAAATAATAATCTCAAATCAATTTTATCACTACCATTTTGTGTTTCCCAGTTCATAGAATTAAGATACTGGGCAGTCTCTTCCAGAGAGATTTTGCGAAACTAAAAGGGTAAATAAGAGGAACCTACATGATTGCCACTAAAAGGATACAGCTAAATTCATCTGTGAATTCTTTAGTAAACCAGCTTGTATAAAAACATGCATCACTGAGACCTGGCTGGATGAAAATGCTGGCCCTGTTTTGGCTTCTGCTATACCAGTCGGGTACTCGGTGATACACCATCCGAGATTGTATCGTAGAGGTGGGGGGGGGGCAATCTGTTTTAGAACGGAACTGAGTCTGATGGAGGTAGCAGTGGGAATTACCAAATCTTTTGAATGTATCTTGTGTGAGGGTGTGGGGTACAAGATTCTTCTCATCTACCGTCCACCAGGTAATGGGAATGTTTTCCTGTGGGAAGTTGCAGACTTCATCGTCGACATGACATTGGGATCCTCCAGATGGCTGATCCTGGGGGATTTCAATGCCTGGGTCGACGATGAACTCTCGCAGTTTGGTTCTGACTTCCTCCAGCTAATGAACTTGCTGGGCTTCACACTGGTTATTTCCTCCTCTACCCATATAGATGGTCATTCATTGGATTTGGTATTCCTCCTGGGGATGGAGATATCCAATTTGGTGCTGGAGCCAGTTGGATGGTCTGACCATCACACCATTGGGTTCAGTTTCCTGACCCCCCTTGGTAGGTTGGTCTCTACGGAGATGGTCCAGTACCGCCCTTTGAGGGGTGTCACCCCAGAAGACCTGATGGCGGTGATGGATCCATCGAGTTTGTCTAGTGAATGCATGGATCCTGGGAACCTAGTTCTTGCCTATAATAAGGTGGTAGTAGGGGCTCTAGATTCCATTGCTTCTGAATGTGTTTGACCCCTCACCCTTTGCCCAAAGTCTCCTTGGTTCGATGAGACTTTAAGGGAGTTGAGGAGAGTGGGAAGAAGGCTTGAGAGATGTTGGCAGAAATCGGGTCTGGAGTATGACAGGCTTAATTTGATGGACCATTATCATTTCTATCAATCAGCAATTACCTGTAAGAAGGCAGAATTCCTGTCCAGGGAAACTGCTGCTGCACAGAATCGACCAGCCCAGCTATTTTGGATTGTGGACAGACTGTGCAATCCACTCTGTCTTCAGCCCGAGAGAGCATTTTCACAGGAACGCTGTGAGGAGTTTGCTTGATTCTTTGCAGATAAGGTTGCCACAGTCAGGTCCAATCTCCTTCTAACTCTCAAATGGGAGTTGTAGTGGTTGGCAGGAGATGTCGGACACCCAGTTTATGTGGTCTGACTTTGACTGACCCACAATCAGTGACTTAGTGATGATCGTCCAATCACTGCGACCAACCAACTGTAGTTTGGATCCGGGCCCCACCCGCCTCTTAGTAGGATGTGTGGATAAAATTGGCCCGGTCCTTGCTGAGATAATCTGGTTGTCATTGGAGAAGGGATCTTTCCTGACCCTTGAAGGAAGTCGGATTAGGCCCTTCTAAAAAATCCTCCTTAGACCTGGAATGTCTGGCCAACTACAGGTTCTGTCTCTAACCTGCCTTTTGTAGGCAAGGTTATTGAGAAGGTGGTTGCGTTGCAGTTGGATGATCATTTGACCAGCCACAATGTCTATGATTCTCTCCAGTCAGGATTTAGGAAAAGACATAGTACCGAGACAGCCCTTGTTAGAGTACTAAATGACCTCTTAATAGCGAGAGATCGAAAGACTTGTTCCATCTTGGTCCTTCTTGATCTCTCTGTGGCATTTGATACTGTTGATCATGCGGTTCTTTTGGAGCACCTGCAGGTTATCTGTGGGCTATCTGGTTTAGTCCTCAGTTGGTTTCAATCATTCCTCGAGGGTAGGACTCAGAGGGTGGTGTCTGGGATTTATTCCTCGACATCATTCCCCCTTTCCTCTGGGGTGCCACAGGGCTCTATTTTAGCACCCATGTTATCTGTGGTATATATGCTGCCATTGGGAGCGATCATTAGGCGGTACGGCTTGAGTTTTCACTGCTATGCAGATGATACTCAGCTGTACATGTCCTTTGTGCCTGGCCAGGATGATGCCGTCTCAGTGTTTAATAACTGTCTTACTGAAATTCAGGACTGGATGACTGTGAGCTGGTTGCGGTTAAACCCTGAAAAAACTGAGGTGTTGGTTGTGGACCCAGGCCATTGAGGGGTAGGTTTGCTGACTGGGTCATCCTCAGGTCTTTAGCTTGGGGGGACCCAGCTGACGACCTCAGACCGAGTACGGAACTTGGGTGTTATATTTGATGATTGTCTGACCCTTAAACATCAGGCATCAGCTGTTGTCAAGACCTCTTTCTACCATCTGAGGAATATAGCCCGAGTGAAACATCTGGTTCCTGTTGATGACCTTCCAACATTTGTCCACGCCTTCGTTACCTCCTGCTTGGACTACTGCAACTCCTTATACCTAGGGCTACTGGGGGTGGATATTCGCCATTTGCAGCTTGTGCAGAATGCGGCGGCCAGGCTTTTGACTGGTACGTCAAGGACCAGTCACATAATGCCTGTCCTCCGTGGACTGCACTGGCTGCCAATTCAATGGTGAATCACCTTCAAGGTCGGTTTGCTGACCTATAAGGCCCTACATGATCAGGGACCTGGTTATCTGCAAGATCTTCTTCGCCCTTACTGTCCTTCCCATTGGCTCCGATCCACCGATGAGGGATTGCTAGAGATTTCCAGGGTTCATTTAAAGACATCAGGGGCAAGATCATTTAGTTTTATGGCTCCAACCCTGTGGAATTCTCTACCTCATCGGGTAAGAGAATGTCTGACTGTCCAAAGCTTTAAAATCAGCTCTGAAGACGTATCTGTTTAACCTAGCATATGCAGATTTTTTAAATATATTTATGGATTGTTTTTAAGATTTTAAGTTTTTTGTATTGATCAGTTGTTAAAGCGCCTTGGTTTTGGAAAGGCGCTTCTTAGAAATAAAGTATTCATTCATAGTAATTACCATCCATTTTTTCTGTTAAACCAGCAGTATTACAAAATGCATGGTCAGACTTCTTAGCCATTTCTCCAGTATCTGTTACCAGTTTTAATGAAGTATTTAAGGAAGTGATGTGTTGATTTTGAGTTGTACTTATTAACTGATTAAGGGTCTTCCAGTTATTGGATGAATGCTGAGAGTTACAAAACTGTTTATCCATATAGTAATCAAAATTTACACTTACTAACTGCGGATTTACAATGATTCCTTAAGTTTTATAGAGGTCACAGGACTGGGTAGGATTTTTGGACCTATAAACCTTCCAGGCCCTATTCCTTTCTGCCATTAGAGTTAATAAATCAGGGGTTATCAAATCTTGATTACACTGTTTTACCCTCAGTTTATGGAGTGGAGCAAATAACTCACTTAGTAAAGATTTGTATTAGAAATAATCCACATGAAGCTGTCAGTGTAGCTGGAAGTCATCGCAGTGAGCTGTAACTTTTGCATTGTAATTGCCAGAAGAGCATCACTTTCCCATGGCATAACCAGTTTTGAACTTTTCTGAAGTTCTTCCTTTTGGATAGGACACCACACATATATTGACTCCTCAGTAGAAGAACAAGATAGCAGATTACTTCCATTCCTGTGAACAAGGTTAGATATACATAACTCTCAATAAACGACTGTACAACTGCAAGAAAAGATCATGGTTGGTGCCATCTGATATAAAATATTCATCTTGAAGTAAACTAGTCATAAAGTATGAATGACAAATGCAGTACTATTAGATATCTGGGCACAATGCGGAAATTAAAACTATTTATGTATATCCTTCTTGGATTACCACAATAATAACAGCAATGTGGAAAGAGAGGGAAGAACAGGGGTGGAAAAATGGACTGTAAAGGAAGAGCATGGGGCAGGAACAGGGGGGGATTGAAGGCAGAGAATGGGGAGTGGAGGAAAAAAAGGAAATGGAAAGGCAGAAAGGAAGGACGATAACATATGTGGACAGTGTAGAATCGGAGAGATACAAGGAGAGTAACAAGGAAGGGCATAGACTATAATGGCCCCATTAGTACTGAAACCATACTAAATGTAATTATTACACATGCCTAGCTCATATGGTCATGCATTGACAACAATGCAAAATACAGTGTTTGGGTCACATGCAACAAAATACAATATACGAATATATCATATTTCTCCACCTCTTTTCTCCCCTCTCTTTCCCCATTGCTGTTATTATTGTAGAGACTGAAGAAGGAAATACAACTGCTTTGCCTTCTTCAAATGAAGAACTTAATAAATGCTCAAGACTGGATATACCATGGAAAAGTAATGATCCTTCGGTAATCGTAAAGTTAAAAATCATATTATAAACCTTACCCATAACGGTTTTCTCTTTTTTTAGACCTGATGTGGTTATTGCAAAAGTTAAAAGTCATGTCAGTATGAGCCTCTGGTTCTTAATAATCAATAAATTGTACCAGTGGCTTACATTTGTTGGATTGCATTAAGATATTATGGCTAGGTATGTTATACAAAGAGCTGCCTTAGTCAGAAGCAATGTATTCATACTTTCAGTCTCACAAACTCTTCAGTAAATATTAATTTCTTAAACTGATGCTCATTCTGCAACCAAAATTTACTGTAAATGTTTCAGAAGATTTTAACACAATGAGGCAAATATGAGCCACTAGTAAAATTTACTGATTATTAACACCAGAGGATCATTCTGACACAGCTTTTAACTTTTGCAATAACACATCAGGGGTCCAACATTCAAAATCCAGCCCCGGGGCAAAATTAGCACTGCCAGGTGTGCAAAATTAGCGCAGAACCAATGGCACGCTATATTCAAAGGAATAGCTCAGGGGCTAAATCAGTTGACTATAGAATGCATAGGAAGGCTGGCAAACAGGGCTGAGAGTGCAGTGCAAAAATAGCCTAGCAAAGAAGACAGCTCTGAAAATAGCAATGAAGACAGCTCTAAATATAGTAACCGGGCAGTGCGAACAGCAACAGCAGCACAGTGCACAGGAGAACCATGTCCACTGGGGGTGCATGCAAAGAAGTGCTGCCTAAAATATGAATACCTGAGCATACAGCAGTGTACAATACAAACAACAGCAAAAGAACCATCAAATGCAATGCCAAGAGAAAAACATAAACAAACAAAAAAACATAAAATAAATAAAAGTGAAACCCCAAAATGTAGCAACACTGTATGGATGTGAACTGTGGAAAAGGTGCACAGATAGGACAGTGGTGATGTGACCCACAGAAAGGATAAACCATGCCTATGTTGCAGTACAACCCCAACCAGTGCTCACTGTGTACAGGGGTGGGGACAAGGATCCCTTGCACAGAATTAGGGACAACACACCACAGGATACACAGCAGGAGGACTCAGGGAGATGGATGTCAGACATGATCACACAGACAAAGCCACACACAAGGCCCCCCCCAACTGTCAGGCAATGCTGTAGGGGTGCACCCAAGGAACAGGGAATAGACCATGTCCATGGGCAGACACATGACAGATGTCTGTGACACACACAGGCCACGCAGGGTACACATGGAGAACAGACTGTGTCAGCCAGCTGGAGGATAAACTTTCCACGCCCACAATAACCCACTGCCAGGTGCACAGTCACAGACAACCCAGGGATAGCTGCAATGAAACCAGCGCCACAAGAGGGACCAGGATGGGATCCATGGGTAATCAAGATGGTCAGTAGGTACAACATGGCACAGCAGTGACACTGACTACAGTTACCCAAGAAAGAGACAGGACACAGGAATACAACAAGAAAAATATGTATTATAGTAATAATAAACCAACTATGTACAAATATCCAGAAAAGAAACAACAACCAAATTGGGGAAGGGGGAGGTACAGGAAGAGTGAAAAACAAGGGAAGGGGGATTAAGGGCTCACAGCCTGGTTCTGCACAGGGAGCCTCTGGTCCAAAATGTCTGTAATCCTCCTTGTCTCATTAATCAGCACCGCCTGCTGCTCCAGAACCATGCGCTGCTGGTGCACAAGCCTTCTCAGGTGTTCGTCCCTGCTCTCTTCCTCCTCTGGATGTGTGGCCCATAGTGAGCTCCTAGGTCGGCCTATGGGGGAATGATGCCCATATAAGCATAGTGTGCCGACACTGTACAGCAATGCAGAACTCAGGATGTGGCACTAGAGAAGGACAGCATGTCCCAGCCACTATGCCTGTGTGCCCAACAATGGGGACAGTGCACATGCCACCTGAAATGTGCCTGTGTGCAGCTGCACTAAACCCCATGGTACACACATCCCCACCCCATGCAGCCATGAAGACCCATAAAGTTATTGCCACCACCACCACAGATGGGACAATGCCCCATGCATTCCCAATGTAGGCCCTGTCACAGTACAGCTACACAGCCCCCCCGAGGTAAACCACCGTCTGCCCCATAGCAACAACAAGCAAACTGTAGCAACAGAATGACTAGGACATGCTGCCCAATGGAACAGAAGGTAGAGCCAGGGCACTTGGCAACACTACAATCAGAAACCTCACAACCACTGTCCACATGTCAACAGATCATGGCCTATAGTGGCTATCCACAAAATGCTGTGTCGCAGACAGTGTAGAGGTGTCCCCACATCCCCCTGCAAAGCCACAGACACCGTCCATGACACATGAGTCACGTGGACATGCAGTAGACACAGTACCCCAGGGCTATGGCGCACCACTGAGCCATACATCAGTAGCGACCCCCCCCCCAGAAGACAACGGGTCAGTGATCACAGTGTGCAGCACAGGCCTGACATGGCAACATATCATAACAGCACAGTGCAATGTTACCAGTATCTGTGCGTGATGCAGATGCTGCACACATGCCTGCACCACTGTGATAACAGAATGGCCACAGGGACCATGTCCAGGCCATAGGCACACCATGCGGTGTATGCATCCTGTGAGTGGACATGCAACTACAGGAACCTGACAATACACCCACCCAGCATCACATAGTTATGAGCACAACACACCACATGGCCACTGTACAATGTATACAGTGCAAACATGACCATGGCACATGTATGGGCATCGTGCACCACGGTACACAGGAAGAGCTGGCCACAGGCAATGCTACAATACAAGTGTGGAATGGTAGTGGATACACCATGCACATCACACATGGAGAACACAGCTGGATAACAGCCCCCCTACACAGCCCAATGGTGTTGACTGACATTCCCATGGTGGACCTTAGATCACCACCTGCATTCTGATGCGTAGGGTACAAGGAGGCAGTCATGCCAATGTCACCATGTCACAGACACATATGTGACACAGGGCCACTGAATGGCTGGCATGCACCACCCAGGGTGCAGATGCAGCACAGCAGAACAGCGGCACCAAGGTGGGAGTGTTCCTGCGTAGGCGTGTGTGATGTGCAGAGTACAACCCAAGCATAGCTTGGGCATGCAGGACACACCATGACACAGCAGTGCAGGACTGTGAGCAGCCATGTGGCACAACACAGGCCCACATTCTGTGTGGGTAGCCTGGTCGTGTCCAGGTGCACCATATCACAGGCAACAGTAGATGTGTATGATACCCTCCCCAGCAGCACAGCACCATGGGCACCCCATGTCATGTGCCCCCAGGACCATTGACATGACACAAGGGCAAACACGCATATGTTGGTGACCCAGTGCTATATAGGGTATCAAAGATGCCCCACCCAGCAAAGTATGTAACACAAGTAGACAACACAGGAGCATACTGACATACGGCAACCTGCTGCCCATCACTGCTGTCCCTCTCCTGCTGGGTTTGACCCTGGGGCCTCCAGCTGCACCCTTGCTGTATCCTGGCTTTGTGGTCTGCAGAGTGAAGGGAATACACCATTGTAAGTACCAGCATGGACATCAAGACCGCCCCCAACTGTATGAACTAACCATTGCGCAACTGTCAAACAATGTAATGTGCCCACCTCAACAAGCATATGTCACATGGGACGCTTGTGCACTGTAGGTGCAATGTATATGTGCTATACAACCACTGATGGACAACACTGATACCTGGCATGTGATGCCATCAATGCATGTCACATGGACGACCACAGACACAGGCAATGGGACCCACACACAGGCATCACCGTACCCATATTGTTGCACACAGTACACTGCACGGGATATACCCAGCAGCATGACAGGCATACATGCATTGATCCTCCCTACACAGATGTACCCACATGTGAAGTGTGTACATCAAATGCCCACACCCACTGACTTGCAAAAGGCTCAGCTGTGGGAAGAGTGTCCACCTAACTGGCACAGACACAGTGCCATCAAGCACCATGCATCTGAATCTCTCCAGCTGCTGTTCTCTCCTGGCACTGCAGGTCGACATAGCAATGCCTGTACTGCTCACCAGTGTGGGCAGTCCTTGTCTGCTGTGACAGGTGGTGTGCAACTGATGCCCATACCTATCTCTGAGGCTTGTCCCCCTCTCGAACCTCTCCACAGAGCTGGCGCTCCCTGATCATAGCCAGCTGGACAAGGTTGCCCATTTCAACCTCCCTCCACTTCTGGTCTCTCTGAACCACCACCCTCATGTGCCTTCTAGATGCTGTACTTGTCATCTGCACTTCTTGCAGCACCACCCTGTCACCAGTGCTTCTCAGAGAAGTGCAGGCTACAAAATGAAGTGCGCATATGCTAGCACCGTGCTATCTGTGTACGGCACCGTGCAACATAGTATAGCATCCTGCTAACCCAGATGTGCACCACTAAGCATGCACGGCCCTTGCGTGAGCCCCTCCATAATGACATCATTATGTATGTGCCCTAGGAGAGGCACTAAATGAATCTGCCCCACGCAATCCGATTAGTGCTGCACCATGGCGCAAACACTTTGCCTGGCACAATCATGATTGCCTGGTGCAACGTTTTGCATTATTCAAAGATGGTATGCAAATGAGCCTACTTAGGCAATCAGAGTGCAATCTACCACATTAGCATCTCATTATGGCCTCCTTTGCATGTATTACCATGTCATGTTTGGATTGCCTGGGCTGGGCTATTTAAGGTGTGCCTCAGCACCACTTGCAGAGCTTCCTGGAACTGCAGGCAGAAGTCTGAATACTTTGCTAACAACACTAGACCTCAACATGTCCCAGGACACGATTTCCACAGGTACATGTAGGTGTCCCTCAGTCATTACTCTGCTGTACAGTATTGATCTGTAACAATGTGTGCATTCTGATACACTGTCGTGGGGCCACAGTTAATGTGTGGAAACATTAATGGGATGTAATGTGTCAGGTACTGCAGAATGTTGCAATCACAGATGCAGCAGGCCCAGCATGAAGGTGTGTACATTCATAGAGCTGCACTGTTGTGTCATACCACTGGTATACAGTGTGACAGTGGCTATGGATGCACACATTATGACACACATACAGATAACTATGTGCATCCACAGGTACACATTACGTTGCTGGGGCAGGGGTCACAACACCAAAATACTGTTCACATGGCTGGTTCAGTGCCACCATCATGAGTATGTGTGCCCCATGCTATGCTGTGCATCACCCAAGGTACATTGTGCACTCTGCCATCCCCACCAGTCTGTGCGGCCACCTCCTGGCACACAGCTGTTGGTGTGCAGACAGCACATGGATCCTGGTGCTGCCCTCACAATGCAGGATGCTGCTTTTATGTTGTGCAGAAACACCCTCATGTGGCAGCCAACACCAGACAGACGCGCAGAGGACATTGTTGTGCCATGAACAGCATGTGGCATGGGAGGTAACCCTACATTCCTGTGATGCATGCCCACAGCCAATGCCATGCTGTGACCCTTCAGTTCTATGTAGCATCTCTCTCTCACAAGTACACATACACACCTTACAGGACAGTCACTGACCACTGGCAACTTACATCCCCACACAGGTGACTCTGATTGAAGGGTGAGGTTGCGATGCCATAAATTCTCCAGGGAGGTGCTGAAGACCCTGGCTGATGGTTTCAAGTCTATGGAGCAAGCAATGCAGTGGTATAAAACCACTGATGCCACTGTGAGGGACATGTTGGATCAGATAACAGTGGAGGTGAATGCTGTAGGTGGACATGGCCGCATGATGGATGTGGTATGCAAGCGGTGGCATGACATGTAGCAGAGGAAAAAGGAGCAGGAGGCAGCATGCCACCATGCACTGCAGGGCACAGGAGGGCGTCCATGGCCAGCAAAACTTGCAACACCAATGGACCCTATTATGGAGGTGGTAGTATTCGCAATCAGGTCTGTGGCCTTGACAGGTGTGGACGGTGGTGGCTGTAAAACACAGCTGGCATTACAATGGACATGTGAATACATGGTTGTGCACCACCATGGTATGCATATTACTTCATAGGTATACATCTTGCTCTGCCTGTGTTGTTGCACATGGCTGACCTGACCTGTACACATATGTGTGCATTGTGATGGCCTGTGTGCACTCTGCAGTATGGTACTGTCAGGAGGGGTGTTCTATGCAGTACTGAACCTGCAGCATGTGACATGATAACACACTCTTGGTGTACCTTGCAGACACTGTCCCTGTGCCTCTGCACACAGTGTGCATCTTGGCAGTAGGTGTGCATTCAGCATGCAGTGTTGCAAGCTCATGTGTGTCACTGGGTGCTAAACCTTTTACCTCCTGTTGGGTGTCAGTCTGCACGTGTGCATGGTGTGTTGCTTACACTAGGTGTTGGTCATGTGTATGCCTGTGGGATTTACATTCTGACCATGGGTGTGCATGCACCCTGGCTGTGTAAGTGTGTAGGCTTGGGGTCACCTTTTTTGGGCATGCACTGGGTGTCATAGGCATCATGGTGTGGTTTGCATGTAGTGGCACTGGTATTAGACCACTGTGTACTGTGCAGCACACTTACAGTGTTCTTCTTTGTCCACAGTGCAAGGTGATGGCCATGCAGCTGAGGTATGGTTGGAGGAGGAGATTCGCCCATCGACATCTGGTGTGCAGAGAGCTCCAGCACATACTGCTGAGAGGGTATCTATGGCCACATTATTTGGAGATGTGTTGGATGATGATGAGGACATGTACAACTGCACCGGGGAGTACCTTTCCACCCTTGCTGCCCTGGGGGTTTTCTCCACATCATAAATATGCCTAGTCATGGAGGACCAGACAGCGGCTGACAGCAGTGGCCTCATTGTGGCCTCTTCACAGTCACCTGGCAGACACACATTGCCTTTGGTGCTGGCAGGGTCTCCTGAAGGCCATGCCCCCAGTACTGCCACCACCACCACCATCAAAACCCTCAAACAACTGCCACTGGTATGCCAATCATACCTACAGGCTCATGCACTGCCCAGACAACGTAACATGTTTCTGTGGGCGGGCATCCTGATGCCCCAGGCGATCACACACATGACATGCAGGGCACAGTGGACAGTGAGGTGGTGTGGCACACAACCACACATGGTGTGGGGCGCTCCCATCCCACTGATCGGCACCATCCACCCACACCCACTCTCCCAGGTATCCATGCACCCCAGGGACAGGATGCTCTGGAGCCCAGCAGCTGCTTTGGTCTACGGTGGACTCGCAGAATGCTGCATGGTGGGAGCTGTATGCCTTCTAGAGGGAGGTAAGGCAAGAACTTGCCCACCTCTTTTAGGCAGTCCACGCAGACCTTATGTGAGTGGAACAGCATGTGGAGGAGCATCAGTGGTTCCTAAATGTTCTCCACCAGGTCTTTGGTGACCTCACTGGAGCTGTGAGGGAGCATGCAGTCATAGTGACGGAGGTTGGGATGGCTGGGCAGCATTGCACCACCAGCACACACTGTCAGCATGCTGGTAGTGTCTCCTGGCATGCCTTCACATCACTGAGTGGCAGAATAGGGTTGGCTAGCACCATTGCCACACCATCATCAGTGGGCACTCCCTGGAACACTCGGCAGTGATTGGTATTGGTCACATCAAGCCTGTGCCATCGCCAGGGTCATCCTAAGGTGCCCCCATGCCCATAGTCTTTGCCGATCGTCTCCCCGGTCTGCAGTACTCTGTGTTCCCATGGTAGGGTGTCTGTGAGGCTCCATGGTGGGAGACGGCAATG
Source organism: Neoceratodus forsteri (assembly GCA_016271365.2). Classification (NCBI taxonomy): domain Eukaryota; kingdom Metazoa; phylum Chordata; order Ceratodontiformes; family Ceratodontidae; genus Neoceratodus; species Neoceratodus forsteri. Next base: position 1,619,162,426 of record CM057452.1, read on the forward strand.
ATGTGTGTGTGCCACACCTTCCTGCACCCTTCCCTCTCTTGCACCCCTCACATACACCTCTTTGTGAATAGCCACATCCCACCACATTCCCTGTACCACTTGTGTGCCATCCTTGAATGTTTATTCTTCTTGCCATCCTATCTCCATTATGTGCATGTCACTCTACTGTATATACTGTAAATACACAATTGAAACCATGTCTGTTGACAATGTTGTTTTCACTCACCTTCCCATCCATGTGAGGGTTCGTATGCTGTTCAGCCTGTGCTCCTGGGCCCTCCTGGCCATCCAAGGGTCTCTCCTATCGAGATGCTCCACTATCCCCTGGACCTCTGGCTTGATGTCACTGTCAGAATGTACCTCAGGTTCAGGCAGCCATATTCCATGGTTTAAAGCCATGTTGTGCAGCATACAACAGGCCAGGAATATGCAACATACCTTCTGAGGGTCATATTGTAGGGCACCACTGGAACGGTCCAGACATCTGAATCTCATCTATACCATGCCAAAGACATGCTCAATTATATTCAGTGTTGTGATGTGTGCCTCATTATATCTCTCCTTGGCCACACTTACTGGCTGGAGGACTCGGGTTAGGAGCCAGGGCCTCAGAGGGTAGGCACTGTCCCCTGTGGAAACATTAACATTAGTTAGTAGGTGTGTACTGTGTCACTCTCCCTGACCTGTTTTCAGATCCTGCTGTTGGGTCATCCTGTCTACCTGTATACCCCCACTCCCCCTCTCTACCTCCCCTGTCTGCTGTATTGTGGCACAGTCCTGCCATTGGGGGGGATTGTGGTTGTACCTGCTGCCTGCACTCATCAACAAGATGTCCACTGGGTATTAGGCCAGCCTCAAATGCCTGGTACAACTAGAACTGGTGCCAGAGAAAGGCATTGTCGGCACTGCTGGGGAACCATGCAAAGACACTGATGATGCACCCAGTTGCAGCACACACCACCTGACGACTGATGAAGTGGTAGTCCTTCCTGTTGAGGAAGGTGTCTACACTTCACCAGGTGGTGCATGGGTGACAGCATGGGTGCAGTCAATGGCATGGAGTACTGCTGGTAAGTGTGAACCTGATAGAACTGCTGCAGTGTTTCTCTGTGCTCCACTGCCGTGCTGGGGAATACAATGAATTCACCAGAATGTGGCAGCAGGACATCTAGGAACTGGGTCAGGAGCTGTGATGTGGCCAACTGCAACATGCCGGTGGTATCTCCAATGGAGTCTGGAAGGACCATGTAGAAAAGAAAGCACATTGCAGTTGTCACTCTTTCCTCAAATGACATGGCATGGCTGCGCTGGGTGGTAGACTGCAGCTGCTCATGCAGGAGCTCACAAAGCTGACTCAGCAGGACCCTGCTTAGTCTGTACTGGCCCACAACTTGGTCATCTGTCAGTGTCTCAAAAGACATTCGGGTCCGGTACATTCTGTGTGCAACATATCTTCTCCTTGGCCTATGGAGTGGCCCAGGGTGGGCTTGGTCCTCTCTTCCTCCTCCACCATGGCTGCCATCAGTGGATCATCATGGAATTGTTGCTAACCACCACGTTGCCTTTTGCTGTGTCCACGCCTCCCTCTTGGTTTGCCCTGAGATAAGACAACCTTATTATAGGTGGTAAATAGCACCGCACTACGTGTTTTGTCAACACATGTTGCATGGCGCTGTGGTGCTGAATATATGTTGCACTCATATTCATGACCCCACCCCTCACTTTGCTCCTTGCATACATTATCTTTTTGCATTGGTGCTATCACATTGCGCTGGTGCTATTTGGCCTTTTGAATATGGCAGCCCGGCGCAAATGTGGCACAATCACGGTGCACTCAGTTTGTGCTTGGCGCAGAGTTTTGAATATCTGGCCCCTGGTCTACAGGAAGGGAAAGCCTGTTACAGATAAGAATTCCGATATGATTTTTAATTTTTGCAACTAAACATTAGGAATAAATGAGGATAAACTTGTGAAGGGTAAAAGTGTTGATAAAGCTTGAAGATTATTTAAAAAAACACATTTGTAACAGTTTGCTGCCATTTATTTCTGTTACTTTGGAACTCGCCTTTTAAGTCAAGCAGGAGAAAAGAGGAAAATAACAAGTAGTAAAAGTTTTATCAAAATATAAAAGGCAGAAAAGCACCTACACATTGAGGAGGAGGATGCTTACTTCTGTTGCCATGGAGAGCCCCTTGCACTCAAAGAGAGACAGAAACTTTTAATACTATTTGTTTTTCTCTTATCACCTGCTTTATTTAAAAGGTGATCTCCACAGCAACAGAAAACAAGTGTTTAAATCTGGAGACAAAGAGGTTCAGCACCACGCTGAAAGATCAAGGACCACAGCACTACACAATAAACCACCTTAATATATATTGCACAGATAATTTGCTTTACATGGTGCAAACATCACAAAAAATGGAATGACCCACAAAAACAGCCAGGTTTGAACAGGATGGAGCAGAGAACAACACGCATTTGTCAATGCCAGATGTTCACCACTGGTATTGATGTTTTACTAGGTCTAGGAGCCGATCCCCATGCCAGAAGACTAATATGGGCTGGGCTTGGGATGGGCTGGGCATTGGAAGGGGCAGTTACGGTGAGGCAGCAACAGACTCTCATTTAAAACAGAAATGACATGCATAAGTCTGAACCTGATCTAGATAACAGGGGAATGTAGACTAGCAGTTTTTTACACTAACCACTGAGCCACTTAACTTCACTTTTTAATTACTGTGATACACACACGCTGACTAATATATATACACATATATATTACAGTGAGTATAACATAGCAGTGCACCATCTACACACATGTTTATAGATTGAAAGAAAAGACATCAAGGGACCGTTTTCTTCTTTTCAGGCTCTGAGGGACATCAGAGGGTGAAGAGTTGCCACTTGACACCTCAGTTAAATAAGCAATGATATGCAGAAGGCTGAAACTGATCTAGATAGCAGGGAGATGTAGACTAGCACTTTTTGCACTAATCAAAGAGCCACCTAACTGCACTTTCTAATTGTTATGATACACACACGCTGACTAATACAAATATACATATATGCATGCATATATATTACAGTATAACATAGCAGTGCACCGTCTGCACACATAGATCATACACACACACACACACACACACACACACACACACACACACACACTAACACACATACACTGCCTTATATGGGGTATATCATTTGAACATCAAAGTTTCAACATGACTCCCCAACATCGAAACCCTGATGTTGACAGACTTTGAGTTGATGGGGAGATTTTTCATCGATAGTGGGTAAGCACCTAACTTTACTGTCTATGCGATGTGGAGTTAGATATTTAAAGTAGGGGGGACGAGGGGGCAGAGCCTCCACATGGGGGGCGCGGTCCTCCTGCATTGATACAGTTAAGTGAGGAGTCAGTGTTGGCATGTTGCGGGTCATTGTGGGGACGTGTCAGCGATGTCAATGGGACTGCACTGATGTAAAGGATTGTGGTGAACTTTCCATCGCTGTGGCTTGATGGAGCCATTATATGAATGTAACCCCTAGATGGCGCTATCCCAGGGGCTACTACCCCTGCCTGATTTGCCACTAACAGGTTGAGGGGCCTGGATCTAATGGCGGGTGCCTCCACCCAGAGGTCAGGGTTTGCAATAGTTAAACTAACTTGGTCACAGCCCTCTGGGACACTGCAACCCCCCTTCTTCCCACTAGTGGCCCACACAATATATCAGAATTACCTTCACGGTATACACTTACCCCCAGGTCTGGTTCCGGCACTGGGACCTCCTGTGAAATGAGATACAGTGCAACAATCACAGTACAGTACTTTAACATAGACAAATACCTCAGGCAGTATAACTTTGCTGAAACAAGCAGCTCTGATTTATTTAGGGGGGATATAACAAGGACAGGGGGAAATCAGGTTAATTAGCTTATCACTCTAATAATCTACCTATGGCTCTGTGCACAGGCCTATCCCTATCAGTTACTGTCCCTAGGTACCCAAGCCTAGTGGCTAGTCAAGCCGTGCAGCTGGTAGGGGCCCTTTCACCACAGAGAAAAGGAGAATTAAACAGTCAGCAGTACAGTAATTCCATTTGGATTTAATGTGGCAATTCAACAGGAGCAACCCTGAATTAGTACTCACGACCTCCAAATAAGATAGGGTCCTTCAATGTCAGCAGGGCTCACTTGAGGTACACAAACCTCTTCACACATCCATATAAAAGAAAGTACTATACCAGGCAGGCTGCATCTGTATCCCGACATCGAATACTGCACAATACCGGGAGAACACACAGCAGATTCAGTTCCTGACAGACCGAGTGCAATTTTCAGCAATTCTTCCAGTCTTCTACAGGGTGAGCCTGGTTTCTACTCTTCAGAGATCCTTTGATTCTTTTCACAGGACGGATTCAGTCTCACAAGCTGTGCAGACCGAACTCTGGGCCTTACACACGCTTTTGATAAAACTGCACACTGAAAAAGCACAGGGCTCCTTCCTTCTTCACTGCCAAAGCTCAACTGAACTCCAACTGACGAAACCGGCACTTCCTTTGAGTTCCTCCCAGTTCTTGACTGGATTGGCTGTCACTCACAATAGACTGCTGCTGTTGGTCCAAAAGGCACTGAAGTCTAAACTACATCTCCAGAGTCACTGCCCATACAATCCTCTTGTGGCTGGCTCAGATTATGAGTCCAAGTTCTGATTCGTCCAAGGCATCATTTTAGAGCTAGCTTACCCCACACTGATTGGTCCAGTTCAGCAGTTCAAAACTAGAATGGGGAACTAGCAGACACAGTTCTGACTGCAAAGAAAGCAGGTTAGACAAACTGTAATTTCATTATTACTCTAAATAATTTCTGGCAAACAGTTACATCTTTCAGATAGGTTCCCTTTGCACTCCTAGTGACTGCAAAAATGAAGTGAATTGGCAGCAGCTCGAGTGGTACTCAGAGAAGCACACAGTCCCCATACAAACTAATTATGTCTGCAAGCAGACAGCTCTTAAAGAGACAGTACCAGAGGCTCTAAAAACACTCACTGATAAATGGCTTAAATGCCAAACACCATTCAGGCTTGGAGCATTCAAGCAAGCTCCTGGAAGTCTTTTGGGAACCCCCATTTGCAGGGGGGTTACACCCTTCCTGGCCTGGGAAAGCTTGACGTCCGCGTCAAGCAAGTACCCCCATAAGTTTCAACTGCAACCATATACATTTGCATTAGGCTCGCACATGTAATCATCAGTCAATATATCATTTTACCAAGAACACATTTCTGAAAACATTGCAGTACGTCCTCTTTACACAGTATTACATACACATTGTACCATAACTCAAGTTATTACCTCTTGTACATGAAACCTGAAGAGAGGGGCCCTTCCTATCAGTTACCTTGGGGCTGGATGGGGCAAGGGCACCATACTTAGGGCAACACAAGTAACTTGGAGTTAGCACTGATGCTCAGTTTGGGCAATGAGCTCGGGACACATACACTCCTTTATGGACAACATTGAGAGGCAAGTCCACAGGCCTCCCAAGTGAATCATAACTGAGGTGCACCACAGGCTTTACAGCTCGACCAGTCTTTCTAGGGGAACTGTTATAGTCTCTGCACTCTGAGCCTCATTTTCAGCATTGTCCTCACTTGTCAGGAGTCTCCATGGGGTAGAGAGGCTAGAACTTGGGGCACTTTCAGCTCCAGGAGTTACAGTTTCTGAGTCCACAACATTTGGCTCGCATGGAGAGCTTTGGACACTGGCAGTGGACTGTCAGGGCACTCAAAATACTCTTCTTGTTCGGATGTATCACCAGTCTGCCCCAATCTATCATTTTCCTCCCTGAAAGCTCAAACAGTTCAACCATGCACAATGATTCCATTTCATCTGATCTGATGCTTTGCACTTCACTTTCTGGGAGCATTGGCTCCAGGGATGAAGCTGGGGGCTTAGACAGTCCAGAAGGCCCAGCTTTGTCTCAGTATTGACTAGGATTGCCCCAAACAATTGACTCAGTTCGTAAGAAGGATAGTATTCAAAGTCACTCTCACTTTCTTCCGATATGGACTGACAGTCATGCTCAACTGGGACTTGTGGAGGGGAACACTTTAACTTTGCTTCTGTAGGTGCAGACTTTCTTGATCTTTTCTTAGCAGCAGCTCTAGTCACTGGTCCAGAGGGGGCATCTTCTAGGGGCTCAGACTCAATTAAGATTTGTCCAATGGGCAGTAAATGATTTCTATGCATTGTTTTTACATCTTTTGAATTATTCTCAGGCCTTACTTTGTACACTGGCAGATCATCTAGTTTGCCCACTACAATGTGAGGGAGATGGTGCCATCTGTCAGCAATCTTGTGCTTGCCATGCAGTCCCAGATTTCTTAGCAATACCCGATCTCCCTCCTGGAGTTCCTGTGCTTTCACCTTTTTATCATACCTTTCTTTGTTGGCCAGATTTCTTTTTGGCAGCCATGGTTTGAGCCAGTTAGTACGCATGAGTTAGCTGGGCCTTTAACTTTTGCACATACTGTAAATAGTTGTCAGCTTGAACCCCATCAGAGAGACCCCAAAACACACATCTACTGGTAGTCAGCTTCTTCCAAACATCAGGTGTAGGGGAGAATCCAGTGGCATCACTTTGGTGCAGTTATAAGCATGTACCAGGGTGCTAATTTGTTGGCTCCATCTAGGCTTGTCCTTTGGGTGCAGGTGCCTAGCATATCTAGCAAAGTGCGGTTGAAACGTTCAGGCTGTGGGTCCCCTGGGTGGTAAGGAGTGGTCTGGACTTCAGACTCCCCACAGAGAAAGCATCTCTTTGATCAGACGACTCTCAAAGTCTCTCCTTGATCAGAATGGATTCTTTGTGGAGCCCCATAGTGAACAAAAAGTTTTCTACAAGTACTTTGGCTACAGTGGATGCTTTCTGGTCTTTGGTGGGAAAGCTTGGGCATATCTCGTGAAATGGTCAGTGACCACCAGCACATACTGATATTTCTTTGATCTGACTCAAACTTAGAAAATCAATACAGACCAGCTCCATGGGTGCACTGGTGGTTATGTTAACAAGGGGGGCAGCCCTCTGGGGCAAAGCTTTCCTCTGTAAGCAGCGACTACAAGTTCGAATGTGTTGCTCCACATCAGCCCCCATCTTAGGCCAATAGAATCTGGATCTCACCAAGTCAAGTGTTCTGTCTATACCAAGGTGCCCCATGTGGTTGTGCAAGGACCTCAATACTGAGTCTCGAAAGGCAGTGGGCAGCACTAGTTGTTGTTTGTCTACTTGTCCCCCTCTGTCTACTGTTTCTCTGTATAACAGTTTATTGATCAGTTTCAACTTAGGACCTTCTTTGTATAACAGTGCAGTTCTCAAATCAGTGGGCGTAATTTGGACATCTTTTCCTGCATAAGGGCTTCTAAAGCTGCTTTGATCATGGGATCATAGGATTGAGCCCGCGAATACTGTCATTGTTCCAGCTGAGGCAGTGCACCAATGTCTATTGCAGAAAAGTGGCAATAAGCAGCAGGTATGCAATTCTCAGAGGCTCCCAAGCAATCCACCATGCAGTCCACTGCGTCCTGGACATTTGTTCCTCCCTGTCAAACTTCGGCAGAGTGCCCGAATGTCAGGTTCTGCCAGTCGGACCCAATCATTCTGGGGAACAGGCGCTCCGGGAGAGAGCATCAGCATCTATGTGGTTCAGACCTGCTCGGTATTCGAGGAGCATAGTCATATGTAGATAATGCAGAAAGCCACCTATATGGCCAGTGGCATCCAACTTAGCTGAGGTCTGCACATAGGTCAAAGGATTATTGTCAGTTTTACTAGTATTTTAGCCCCATACAAGTACTCATGGAATTGGTCAACAATAGCCCACTTCAAAGCTAGGAACTCTAACTTATGTACAGGATAGTTCTTTTGGATGGGGTCAGGCTTCTACTGCAAAGGCCACTGGTCTCAGGCCATTCTCTCGTGCTCTTGGTACAACACAGCCCAACCCTTGCAAGCTAGCATCAGTGTGTGCAGGACGAAGGTTTTCTTTGGATCGGCATAGGCCAGCACTGGAGCATGGGTAAGTTGATATATGATCTCATGAAAAGCAGTCTCACAATCAGGAGTCCAGCGGCCTCCTTAAATACTTCACTGGATGAAAATACACTCTTTCAGTCTTGAGGATGCTGACTTTTGGTATTTTTTGTGGGTTGGGGATACCCTTGAGTAAGGTTAAGTAAAGGGCGGATCACTCTTGAATAGTCCTTGATGAAGCGCCGATAATAACCACAGAATCCGAGAATCTTTGCAGTTCTTTTAGATTTTGGGCTGTGGCCAGGTGGTCAAGGCCTCAACTTTACTTGGGTCGGTCTCTATTCCCTCGGTGGATACTATGTGTCCCACATACTTTACTGATGTTTGAAAAATTGACACTTATCAATGGACAGTTTAAGGCCAAAGTCCTCCAGTCGGTCCAATACCTTAAATAATCTGCTCTCATGTTCCTCCAGTGAGCTGCCAAACACAATAACATCATCTAGGTATACCAGGCACTCTAGTAAGTTCATGTCCCCCACTGCACGCCCCATCAATCAGTTGAAAGTGGCTGGGGCACCTGAAATCCCTTGAGTATCCTCATGAATTCATAGAAGCCAAGCGGACAGATAAAGGCTGTCTTTTTCACGGTCCTCTGGGGCCATCGGATCTGAATGGTACCCACTGCGGAGATCCAGCACAGAGAACCACTTGCCTCCCGTTTAGGCAGTCCAAAGCATCCTGAATGCGGGCATTGTGTACTGATCGAGGATAATCCGGCCGGTTTAAGGTGCGATAATCCACACACATCCTACTTGTTCCATTCTTTTTCTCACTACCACAATGGGGAAGTATAAGGGCTTCTGGATTCTTGTATTACACCAGCAGCTAACATCTCTTGCAGATGCCGTCTCACATCATCTATGTCAGCAGGTGCCAGGCGTCGAGACCTCTCACGAAATGGTCTTTCGACATGCAGACGGATATTGTGCTCAGCTCCTGCACGCATCCTACATCCCATTCCTTTAAAGAAAACACCTGGTCTCTCTGGGCAAGCTTCTCACTGATCTTCACTTTCCATTCAGCTGGCAGCGAGAGGTCACCGAATCAAACAAGTCAGGCGTTACTCTGTCATTCTTCCTTGAACTCTTGCTGCTGGGTAGCACTGCAGTGTCTGCTGAATGCACATTAGCAGGATGCAACCTCTGTTTTCTCGAATGTCTCTTTCAGGACATTATGAACTTGGACCATTACCCTTCTGGCATAAGCATGGGCTCTAGCGGCAAAATACTAGGCTTGACCAGCAGTCCCTCTGGCAATTTTCCATCGCCTGGTGCATCCAACATTAATATTTTATTCTTAACATCCTTTCTGATATGGACCTCTCCTGTAAGGTACACTGGGCATTTGGCCAGGATCAGAGACTCAGGATCCTTCTTCCATACAATTCCGACCGGTTCCTCTGGTTCTGTTTTTTCAGCATCTCTCTGTGCCTCATAGGCCTTCTTATTAAAGCCGGAACTCTTAAAGCTCTACTAGTCTTTGACCCCTGTTTTTCATAACACAACTGTGCCAGCCTTCCAGTAACATATGAGCATTTGTTCCAATCAACAAAGGACACCATCATACAGTCCAGTGGGGGACACACTAAGGCTAGGGTCTCTACTTGTTCGGCCACTCCAGCCACGGAGGTGGGGGAAAGACAGCCAAATTCAGATATACCGGAATAGGGGTAGGCCTTCTCACTAACCCCATACATGCAGTCCTTCTAATGGTTGTAAGTGGTACGTCTGACAAATGCTTCTGATACCAATCTTGGAACATAATTGTCACTTGGGGAGCCACTGTCTAATATAGCTCTTTGTAGACACCTTCACCTTTACAGTGGTCTCCATGGAGGGACCCACTATTCTGGACCAGTCTGGAGAGGCGGTAGGGGGCCTGGCAACTGACCTTGCCAAAAGGACGTGACTATATTTTGGTGCCCTCACTGGGATCATGTCGTGCACCTTCTTAACCACTGATTTCTTCTCCAAGCTCTCCCTTTGTAGCCTATATGCAACTTTGTCAGTGTCTTTTGGGGACTGGCATTCCTTTTCATGTGCCCATCTTTCCCACAATTATAGCAAAAACATACTTTCTGAGTTTGAGCTGGCCGAGGCGCCACACTGGGAGCCAGGGCGGGGTATTACTAACTGGAAACCTTGGTGCCATCTCTGTCTCGTCGTGATAAGCATTTGAGACATCTCGTCAGTTCTCCACTTCCATGGTCAGGAATCGAGTTCGAGCTGTTATCAGCAGGAGATACATGGTGGGTACCCCCACCCCATAGCAGATGCAGTCGGATATAGGTCAGGGCCCTTTACTTGCAGGCGTATCATGGAGGACTGTTTTGAATTCTGGATCTCTCTCATTGTTCACGATTGTGACATATCTTTTTCCTTGTCAGAGCACTCATTGACTGCCAACCTCTGCCCTGAACTTCACTTGATGGGTCACCCTCAGTCACTTCCGGTCAGAGCCGCGCTATTGGTGCAGGTCCCTCCCCGAGGTCGTCTTTTTCTCAACTCCTCGATTCTCTCATTAACTCATCATAGGAGGGTGGGGATTCCAGTCGATCTGCCAGGTGTAGCAGGAAGCAACAGCAGTTCTGAAGGGGGGCAGACTTAAGGATCCTGTCCAGCCTGGAGTTCGGTCAGTTCAATCGCTGGTAAACTACCTTTCTGAGGCATTCTTGCAAAAATTTTTTCCAGCCGAGATACATACACAGACAACAACTCCCTGGTACTGTTGTGCATCTCTTACTCTCCACCATAGGTCCTCATCAGAATCTGGGCTCCCATACACATTCTCCAAGGCCTCAAGATAGGCCTGTGCAGTCGCTTCAGGGTTACTGGCCCGCTTAGCACGGATGGTAGCCAGGGCAGGACCCTCGGAGGCTCTCACTCAACCCTCTCGCCACCTTCCGAGCATTGCCATTCTAGCACTTGGGGGCAACATAGTCTATCCAGGTCTCCCAGTCATCCCTCCCTTGGGGGTGGGGAGGGTGCCAGAGAAGATCCTCAACCTTCGGTAAGAGTCGTGATCAATGGCAGGTGCAGAAATAGGAGTCTGCATTGGTTCAGCCACCACACGGGCACTGAGCAGGAGAGGGTGTTGGGGAGGAACACCCCAGGTGGTAAGAATAGTTTCTTCAAGTCCTCCACAGTTTTCCCCTCTCCCAGCAACCATTCAGCAAATTTCTCCTCAAAGTTTTCAGATAGTGGTGGGGCTGATCTCCGGGTCTTTACTGGTCCTTAGTTATCACTCTCCAAGCAGTGAGGGCTCCCTCTGGGGTAATTGGTCTGTGGCACTTTGGAGCTATCTATGATCCTTAAACTCTACTAGGCCAGGAAAGTGTGGGTGAGCAGATTAGCATGCTCGACCCACCACCACAGGGTTTTGTAAACCTTCCACCTGGAAAGTACTCCTGCACAGTGTCCGTAGTGATACCCAGAGGGATGTCCAGGATAAGCATAGCATTTTGGGGTCGATCTCCTCCCCAGTACACCACTCCACCAGCCGGTGCACAGCCACTTCTGTCGGGTGCCATTTTCTTAACAGTGGTTCGTGAATATGGCCACTAGAGGACACACAATCCCAGCGGTGAGCCTCCAAGATGTAACCCCTAGATGGCTTATCCCAGGGGCTACTACCCCTGCCTGATTTGCCACTAACAGGTTGAGGGGCCTGGATCCAATGGCGGTGCCTCCACCCAGAGGTCAGGGTTTGCAATAGTTAAACTAACTTGGTCACAGCCCTCTGGGACACTGCAACCCCCTTTCTTCCCACTAGTGGCCCACACAATATATCAGAATTACCTTCACGTGTATACACTTACCCCCAGGTCTGGTTCCGGCACTGGGACCTCCTGTGAAAATGAGATACAGTGCAACAATCACAGTACAGTACTTTAACATAGACAAATACCTCAGGCAGTATAACTTTTGCTGAAACAAGCAGCTCTGATTTATTTAGGGGGATATAACAAGGACAGGGGAAATCAGGTTAATTAGCTTATCACTCCTAATAATCTACCTATGGCTCTGTGCTGAGCCTATCCCTATCAGTTACTGTCCCTAGGTACCCAAGCCCTAGTGGCTAGTCCAAACCGTGGCAGCTGGTGGGGCCTTTCACACAGAGAAAAGGAGAATTAAACAGTCAGCAGTACAGTAATTCCATTTGGATTTAATGTGGCAATTCAACAGGGAGCAACCCTGAATTAGTACTCACGACCTCCAAATAAGATAGGGTCCTTCAATGTCAGCAGGGCTCACTTGAGGTACACAAACCTCTTCACACATCCATATAAAAGAAAGTACTATACCAGGCAGGCTGCATCTGTATCCCGATCGCAATTACTGCACAATACCGGGGAGAACACACAGCAGATTCAGTTCTGACAGACCGAGTGCAATTTTCAGCAATTCTTCCAGTCTTCTACAGGGTGAGCCTGGTTTCTACTCTTCAGAGATCCTTTGATTCTTTTCACAGGACGGATTCAGTCCTCACAAGCTGCAGACCGGAACTCTGGGCCTTACACGATGTTTGACTAAAACTGCACACTGAAAAAGCACAGGGCTCCTTCCTTCTTCACTGCCAAAGCTCAACTGAACTCCAACTGACGAAACCGGCACTTCCTTTGAGTTCCTCCCAGTTCTTGACTGGATTGGCTGTCACTCACAATAGACTGCTGCTGTTGGTCCAAAAAGGCACTGAAGTCTAAACTACATCTCCAGAGTCACTGCCCATACAATCCTCTTGTGGCTGGCTCAGATTATGAGTCCAAGTTCTGATTCGTCCAAGGCATCATTTTAGAGCTAGCTTACCCCACACTGATTGGTCCAGTTCAGCAGTTCAAAACTAGAATGGGGAACTAGCAGACACAGTTCTGACTGCAAAGAAAGCAGGTTAGACAAACTGTAATTTCATTATTACTCTAAATAATTTCTGGCAAACAGTTACATCTTTCAGATAGGTTCCTTTGCACTCCTAGTGACTGCAAAAATGAAGTGAATTGGCAGCAGCTCGAGTGGTACTCAGAGGAAGCACACAGTCCCCCATACAAACTAATTGATGTCTGCAAGCAGACAGCTCTTAAAGACAGTACCAGAGGCTCTAAAACACTCACTGATAAATGGCTTAAATGCCAAACACCATTCAGGCTTGGAGCATTCAAGCAAGCTCTTGGAAGTCTTTTGGGAACCCCCATTTGCAGGGGGGTTACATGAAATTTATTTACTTATACATCTAAGCCTAACTTTTACTGTATTTTGTTGTTTTTTTTTTAATTAAAAGTTGTATTATATTTCAGAGAAATAAACATACAGACAGTGATGAAAATGAAACAAACATTTGAATAAAAATAACAACCTACCCCCATGGCACCAGGACTCCAAAAGAAATACAACCCAGAATGGGCCGGAAAACTAGCTACTAAAACCGGGGCTAACAAGAGTATAGGCTATGTAATTTGCCCCAGAAAAACCCAGACCTGTGGAGGTGGTTATGTAGGCTGGCTATCATGCTCTCAGTACAGAGATTAGGGAGTAATTCCTGGATCCACTTGGCATACCTCTCAACCTTTCTTCCCTGAAATGTGTGACAAGATGTGTGACAAATGACCAAAATGTGTGACAGCTCATGAAACTTGGTATTGCAAGTTCAGAACTCTATTGCTGTCAGTTCAGTAATGTTAATCATGTTTGCTGATAACAGAGCATAGTAGATCATTATGAATTTCTGCTTTAAAGTCTCAGTGATAAATGTTTAATATCCCCTTCTTCATGTGGGGCAGAGGATTTCTGAGGGGTAAAATGAGTGACGTACCTCGTAATGTGTGACAGTTGAGAGGTATGCCACTTGGTGTAAAATATACAAACGTCATCTAGCCAGTGACGCAGAACTAATGTTTTGACCAAAAAGGAGATAAGGGCCATGGAAAAGCTATGCTCTCTCACTGGTATGTTTTCAAAATTCCCAATTAGGCAAATATGTGGAGTAAAAAGATCCTCCAACCCCAATAGCGAGTCCGCCCTCTGTTGAATGACTGTCCATAATGGAGCTACTTTGGGGCATTCCCAAAAGATATGCAGCAGAGTGCCCTCTGCTTGGTGGCAACGTACACAATGAGAAAATGATAGCCTCCCCATTTTTACTAATTTTACTGGAGTCATGTACATAACTGTCACAAGGGAGGCCCTCAGGAAGGAGGCAGAGGGTACCACAGGGAAAGGAAGCAGCTCCTGGTGGGGGACTCAGTTATTAGGGGGATAGAACTGAGGGAAGCAGGGAAAACTGAAGTAAGGTGCCTGCCTGGTGCCATGGCTTGGAGGGGCAGGAAGCGCATCCTTAGGATCATGAGAACAGTTGCACGGGAGTCTGAGCTGGACGTCATTGTCCACCTAGGGACAAATGACTTGGCTCATCATGAGATTAAAGCAGTGCAGAAGGACTTTGTAGAGTTGGGGAGGGGCTTAAGACAAGTAGCACACACAGTATCCTTCTCAGAGGTGCTGCCTGTCAGAGGCATGGGTGAGGCGAGGGTACTTTGCACCATGCAATTTAATGAATGGTTGAAAAAATGGTGTGGAGCACAGGGGTTTGGCTTCATTGGGGACTGGGGTTCCACCTGAGGACATCAGCCTATACTGGCAGGATGGTCTGCATCTGTCCAGGAAGGAACAAGTCTTTTGGGCAATCGGTTTAAATGCTTCATTGGAGCTTTTAAACTAGTCAAGGGGGGAGGCACTGATAAGCAGCAGGAAAATCCTAGCCTCCCCCTACAAAACAGGGTACTAAATGAGAAAAAGACCAAGGTTGAAAGGTCAGTGGGGGATGCTGCTACAGAAGGTAAAGCCATAAAAAAATGGAGAGCAACGAGTACTAATGCCCATAGTCTGGGTAACAAGCTTCCTGAATTAGTGGCCTTGATGAAGGAGGAACATCTGCATATTGTGGCAGTCACAGAAACATGGTACACACAGAACCATGACTGGGACGTAAACATACCAGGATACACTATCTACAGGAGGGACAGGGAGAGTAAAAGAGGAGGAGGAGTAGCTCTCTACATAAGAGAAAGAATCAAAGCAACAGAACAAAAGGGTAAACAGGGAGGAGAAGAAGCACTGTGGGTCAATTTGGAGGCAGGCAGTGGCACCCCAATCTGCTCAGGGGTTGTATACAGACCCCCCCTCTCGGGGGAGGAAATGGACAAGGAAATGATAGAAAGTATACTTAGAATGGCAGATAAAGGGGAGATATTGCTGATGGGTGATCTGAATATGCCAGATGTTAACTGGAGTGCAGTTGCAGCAGCCACTTCTAAGAGTGGGGTTTTTCTAGATGCCCTATAGGGGGCATGCCTTAGACAACTAGTATTGGAACCCACTGAGAGGGAGCACCTTAGATCTGGTCCTCTCAAATGGAGATGGAGAGGATCTCAGATGTAGAAGTGGGTAGCCATCTGGGGAACTAGTGACCATCAAACAGTATGGTTCACAATAAACACAGCAATAGAGTCAAGCCATACAAAGGCAAAAGTACTGGACTTCAGGAGGGCTGACTTTGCCAAAATGGGTGAGTGCCTAAGGAATGCACTAGCAAATGGGCAGGAAGGAGGGGTGGAAGAACAATGGGGAATAATAAAAACTGCCATCACAGAGGTAACAAGCCTTTGTGTGAAGCAAATAAACAAAACAAAATGATGTAAGAAACTACTATGGTTCTTAAAGGAGGTGGCAGTGAAGGTTCAAGAGAAAAAGAAAGCATTCAGAAAGAACAAGGAATCACAGAAGGAGCAGGACAGAGAATTGTATAAGTTAAAGCAAAAAGAAGCTGGGAAGGCAGTCAGAACAGCAAAGGCCCGAACTGAGGAAAAGATGGCCAACCCAGTTAAGAAGGGGGATAAAACCCTTTTAGGGACATCAGGAGCCAAGGAAGACTAAGGGAGGGATAGTGAGGCTTAATAAAGGGATGGGGGGCAGAGGGAGACTGTGAAAAGGCAGAGATACTAAACAGATATTTTGCTCAGCATTTACAAACGAAGAGGGGAGGTACCTAAAACAAACAATAGAAGCACTCTGGATACAGAAGTTGATACCAGCCCATTTACAGAAGAAAGGGTTCTGAAAGAACTCTTAAAACTGAAGGTGGACAAAGCAATGGGCCTGATGGATTCATCCTAGAATTCTAAAAGAACTAAGGGTAGAACTAGTGACAAAACTGACTATCCTCTTTAACAAATCATGGGAGGATGGGGTGGTACCTGAGGACTGGAGGAGGGCAGATGTGATTCCCCTTCACAAAAGTGGGAGCACGACAGAAGCAGGAAACTACAGACCTATTAGTTTAACCTCAGTGATAGGGAAAATTATGGAATCACTTCTGAAGGAAAGAATTGTCGAGTACCTAGAGGACAGAGGGGCACAGGACCCAAGGCAGCATGGATTCACAGCGGGAAGGTCATGCCAGACGAATCTAATAGATTTCTTTGACTGGGTGACCAAAGTAGTAGATCAGGAGGGGCTGTGACATGGTCTACCTAGACTTTAGCAAGGCATTTGACTCAGTCCCACACAAAAGATTAATATACGAGTTAGTCAGCCTGGGAGTGGGTCCCAAGATGATAGCCAGGGTAAAGAATTGGCTGGAGAATAGGACACAGAGGGTAATAGTAAATGGAGTCCTCTCTGAAGAAAGAGGGGTTACTAGTGGGGTGCCGCAGGGTTCAGTAGTAGGACCGGTCCTCTTCAATGTCTCCGTAAGTGACATTGCAAAAGGACTGGAAGGAAAAGTATGTCTCTTTGCATATGACACAAAGTTCTGCAACAGAGTTGATTCACAAGGTGGGGTGGAAAGGATGAGAAGGGACTTGGCAAGGTTAGAGGAATGGTCAAATGTATGGCAGCTTAGATTTAATGCTAAGAAGTGCAAGGTAATGCACCTGGGAAACAAAAACCCAGGGAAAGAGTACATAATGGGGGGGTGAGATACTAACAACAACAAAAATGGAAAGAGACCTGGGGGTAGTCATAACAGATGACTTAAAGGTGGGCAAGCAATGTAAGAGGGCAGTAAGGGGGGCTGGGGGGATACTGGGATGCATAGGGAGAAGCATCACCAGTAGAAAACAGGAAGTTGTTATCCCTCTGTACAGACAGCTGGTGAGACCCCATCTGGAGTACTATGTGCAGTTCTGGAGACCCAATCTCCGCACAGACATAGACAAGATGGAAGCTGTCCAGAGGAGGGCAACTAAAATGGTGCAGGGTCTGCACCGGAAGACATATGAAGAGAGATTAAAGGAGCTTAATATGTATAGCCTTGAGGAAAGGAGGGAGAGGGGGGACATGATAGAAACTTTCAAGTACCTCTAGGGAATCAACAAAGTCCAAGAGGGTAGCATCTTTCAAAAAAAGAGGTGTGCAAGAACAAGGGGGCACAATTTGAAGATGGGGGGTGGCTCAGAGGTAATCTAAGGAAGTATTTTTTCACAGAGAGGGTTGTGGATGCATGGAACGGCCTTCTGGAGGAGGTTGTGGAGTCAAAAACAGTGGTTGAATTCAAGCATGTATGGGACAGCCATAAGGCAATTCTAGCGGGTGGAGGTAGAAAGAAGTAGGCTGCTGGTTAACTAGGATCTGCAGCTTATCCATTAGGTAGGGAAATGGGCAGACTGGGTGGTCCATCTGCTGTCAAATTCTATGTTTCTATATTGTGGAGTATCTGGAATTGGATAAGTCGCAGTCTGTCTTGGGTTACATAGGTATGACAGTTTTCCCATATTTTTGCCCAATCAAGATCCAGATCTGGGAATTGTAGAGACCAATAATTGGAAACCCCATTTTCCATAGGGAAAGCCTGATCGAAGAGGGCAGTATAAATCTGGGATACTGCATTAGGCAAAACTGCCAGAGAACAGAGGGCATATAGAAACTCCCTGCCTTTGGACTGTTCCAAAGGAGCCTTGGAGAATTGGAGCAGCATGTGGTGGAGCTGAAAAATGTTAAATATTTGCTTCTTGCTAATACTGAATTTTTGTACAATGTCCCCTGATGGAAGCCAGGTACCCTCCATACTTGTAAGAGAACCTAACTCCAGAGGGGCTAACTGTGGAATCCAGTGAAAAGAGATGATTTTGCCCCCAATTCTGAGATTAGGGTTGCCAATGAGGCACTGGCTGGGATAACAGGAATTAACATATTTTAAAAAGGAACATAATTGTCCATGTACCTTTACCGAGACCCCAAGTGGGGTTGGGCGCAGGGCTGGGGAAAGGTCTCTTACTCTTATATGGAAAAGAGCTTTAGGAGACAGATCATGAGACTCCCTCATTTCCCTGTCAATGGAGAGCCATATGGGAACATATGTGAGGGTAGTAAGTTACTCTTCTGTCATAAGCCAGCGACAGTACTTGCTGGCATGACTGGCCCAGTGATATAGACCAAGATGGGGACGCCTAAGTCCCCCTTTCAGCTTGTGGGCCACCATTTTATTATAAGCCCTTCTTGGTACTTTCCCAGCACATTTAAAATCATTGATACAGGTGTGGACTTTTCTAAACCATTGCAAAGGGAGCCATACATTTGGGAGATTTAGGGGGTTAAAAAGACATGGAAGAATTTTTACTGTATTTTGGATAAGCACTGTGTTTTGCATTAATTCATTGTACTAATCTACTGCATAACTGGGTAATTAAGGTAGGACCAGGGAGGTGCGGTGGCTGTGGCCTATCTGGACTTCAGAAAGGCCTTTGACACCATCCCCCATAGACGACTGATTGACAAACTGCACAGCCTAGGGGTGGATCCTAAAATAGTTCTGTGGGTGGAGAACTGGCTAAATGGTGGGAGTTAGAGGGTTGTGGTAAACAGGGAGTACTCTAGAGAGGGAGAGGTGACAAGCAGGGTGCCACAGGGGTTAGCGCTCGCTGCTTCTCGATGTCTCGGGAGACATTGCAGAGGGACTGAAGAGGAAGGCATTTCTTTTCGCAGAGGATACAAAGGTATGCAATAGGGTGGACATGCCGGGGGTGTTGAAAGAATGATGGAAGACCTTAGAAAACTGGAGAGCCAGCCAATGGCACTGAGGGTTGAGCTGCTGGATGTCACACCTCATGTTATGTCAGTGACCTAGGTTTGGAAGTAAGCCTGGATCATCGAAGGCCAGCTAGGGGGGAGGGAGGGAGAAGGATTGAGCAGCCACAAGGCAGCTCACCTCTCCCAGGGAGGGACCCTGTCGCCCCTGCAGTCTAACTGCCCTCAGGTGGAGGCCTGAGGGTAGCACAGACTGGCAGGTGGCAAGCAGAGGGAGGGCACTGTGGCACCACAGCATGCTCGTGCCTCCACAGGCACACGCACAGCCACAGCAGAGGGAGTCAGGCGAAAATGGGGAAATAACGGGGGGTAAACACAATTAAAAAAACTGGAGAAAAGATTTGAAGGATGGCAGCTGGGATTCAATGCAAAGAAGTGCAGTATCATTCAAACAGGGCAAAAGAAACCAGGGACAACGTACAAAATATGAGGGGAGGTACTGACAATCACAAAGCAGGATAGGGACTTGAGAGTTGTTTAGCAGGATCTAAGAGAAACTAGGCAGTGCAATAAGGTGGCTGGAAAGGCAAGCCAGATGCTTGGATGCACAGGGAGGGGTATCAGGAGTATAAAGAGGAAGGTAATCTTGCTCCTGTACAAGACACTCATGAGATCACACCTGGAATATTACATCCAGTTCTGGAGGCCCCATCTGAGAAAAAACATAGACAAGGTGGAGGCGATACAGTGAAGGGCAACTACAATGGTGCAGGGCACATGGGATAAGACCTATGAGAAAAGACTAGCCAAGTCAATATTTAAAATATTTATTTCATTTGGTTAAAGCATTTAACCTATTTTAAATACTGAATTTTTGCAGGACATGCCAGTTGAGATTCGATATCTGATATATTGAATCTCAAAAGGCATATCCTGTAAAATATCACACAGTGTGGTAATGTGTTTACCCATTATTTCTAATGAATTTGCACAATGCAGATCTGCTGAGAGGCAGTTTCAATGTGGTCTTCCTTTTACACATTTTTCCAATGTGTTTTCTTGAATATGCCTGCTGATTGCTATGTATTTAGCCTGGATAGTTCACAGAAGACGTGACATCTTATTTTCAGTGGGGCTTTACATCTACACAATATTATGCTGAATTGCATAAAAGCAGAACATTCTGAAAACAATAAATTACATCTGGACTAGGCTACTTTGAATAAATACATCATAAAAATGGTAAAAGTATGACCCCACTGAAAACAAGATATTGCATCTAATCTGGGACATCCTGAGTAAATACAGTGCAAAAATGTGTAAATGAAGGTCCCTATGAGAATGAGATGTGGCATCTCCCCTGTGCTATCCAGGATACAAAATACAGGATAAGAACTATTTAAAGGAAATCTACTGTAAAGTGAACTTCACTGTGTTACACATAACCAAGACTGACATAAACAGTTTCTTTACTGTTTTGAGAACAGACAAAGAACAGCAAGAGGAAAGAGGTGCTATTAGAACTATACTTCTCTACTGGGACTAAAGAACTAGAACTCTACTACTGGGACCTTCAATTTAGGGTAAAAACAAACAAAAAACAGAGTTAGTGTGTTTGTCTGAGTTGGCTGAAGGGAATTGTTATCTGTGCAGTTATCTAGGTGTAAAAGGAGCTGCAAATTAGGGTGAGTGGCTTAACCAGAAGGATGCCAGGTGTTTAGGATTTAAATACTGCCCTAGATAGCTTCTGGCAAAGAACAGGCAGAGAACAGAAAGAGGAAGGAGGTGCTGTTAGAACTATACTTCTCTACTAGGACTATATTGCCTTCCTTCCCTTCCCTCCCTTCCCCTCCACTCCCCCACCATTAACCAGTTCTACTTTTATAGGCCCAGGATTTGACTGACAACAGGAACTTCCTGTTTGGGAGCAGGAAGTGAGTGATCACAGAGCCATAAAAGACTCACCAACCTAGAAGGACAAGAGTAGCTCTCCATCCCCCCAGCTGCTGGAGGTCTGACTCTGAGCAAGTAAGGAGACTACTGAGAAATATAGGAACTTCTTGTCTCAGAACAGGAAGATCAGGAGCTTAAAGGGCACAGAGGCAGTAGGTAAGTAGGGAAGAACAAAAAATATTATATATATATATATATATATATATATATATATATATATATAATAAATAAATAATCAGAGGAAAGAGTAAGTATTGAAACAACAGTTAAGGGGTCAGAAATAAGACATGATGGGAGTGGTGCAGTGCAGTGTCTGTGGAGCAGCTGTCTTCTGGAAGACATTCTGGAGGATGCGGTGTTGTCCCATCTGCAGGCACCTCTCTGGGCTGAGGGAGGAGGTTGCTCATCTCCAGGCTGAGTTGGCCAGGATTTGGGGGACCTCCTCTCCCACCCAGGGACAACCAGGGCCACCACCGCTGCCTCAGAAGTTGCCAAGAAAGAGAAGTGGTTGGACCACAGTGGGCTCAGGGAGGGTGAGGGTGGTGGAACAGAGGCGCATCTCTCCAGTTGTACCTCTCCACAATTCGTATGCCACTCTGGCAGAGTGTGGTTCCTCTATAGAGGCACCCACAGTGGAGACCAAGGTGAATGTTGGGAACTTCCACAAAGGAGACCCACAGGAGGGTGGCATGGGACCCTAGAGGGGAAGAAAACAACTTCTGATGGGGGACTCCATTGTTGGGAGGGTAGAACTGGGGGAGGGAGGGGAGATGGAGGTAAGGTGCCTGCCAGATGCCATGGCTTGGAGGGACAGGGAGCGAATCCTCAGGATTGTGGGAGCAGCTGCACAGGGAGGGAGCTGGATGTCATTGTCCACTTAGGGATAAATGACCTGGCTAGGAAAGGGATCAGAACAGTGCAGGAGGAGTTTGTGGAGTTGGGGAGGGGCCTTAGACAAGTAGCACACACGGTAACCTTCTTGGAGGTGCTGCCTGTCTATGGCATGGGTGAGGCTAGGGTGCTCCACACCATAGATTCAATCAGTGGCTGAAAAACTAGTGCAGAGCTCAGGGGGTTGGCTTCACTGGGGACTGGGGGTCCACCTGGAGTGATGCAGGCCTATACTGGCGTGATGATCTGCATCTGTCCAGGAGGGGAACCAGGATCCTAGGTGATAGGTTTAAATGCTTTATTGGCAAGCATTTAAACTAGCCAAGGGGGATGCACTGGAAAGGAGCAGGTAAATCCTAGTATCTCCCCCCAAAAAATCAGGGTAGCTAGTGAGGTAAACACCAAGAAAGAGATGTCGATAGGGAGACAGGCAGGGGTAAATGGAGAAAATGACAAAGGCAGTAAGGACAGGGGTGGGGCAAAAAAGGGTAAGGCCATCAAGAAATAGAGGGTAACGAGTACCAATGCCCATAGCCTGGGCAACAAGCTCCCTGAACTGGTGGCCTTGATGGAAGAGGGATGCCTGGATATTGTGATAGTCACAGAAACATGGTACACAGAGAACCATGACTGGAATCTTAACATACCAGGGTACACAACCTACAGGAGAGACAGAGAAGGTAGAAGAGGGGAGAAGCAGCTCTCCATGTAAGGGAAGGGATAAAAGCAACAGAACAAAAGAGTAAACAGGGAGGAGAGGAGGCACTGTGGGTCACCTTAGAGACTGGAAATGGCACCAAAATTCACAGAGGGTTTGTCTACAGAGCCCCATGTCAGGGGGAGGGAATGGACAAGGATATGATACAAGGCATCCTTAGGATGGCAAAGAAAGGGGAGATATTGTTGATGGGGGACCTGAAAATGCCAGATGTTAACTGGAGCTCCTTTGCGGCAGCCACATCCAAGAGCAGGGCCATTCCCAATGCCCTACAGGGGACATGCCTTAGACAGCTAGTGTTCAAACCCACTTGGGAGGGAGCAATCTTAGACATTGTACTCTCAAATGGGGACAGTGAGAGGATCTCAGGTCTAGAACTGGGTAGCCATCTGGGAACAAGTGACCACCAAACAGTGTGGTTCATGATAAACTCAGCTACAGAGTCAAGCCATACAAAAGTGAAGGTATTAGATTTCAGGATGGCTGACTTTGTCAAAATGGGAGAGTGCCTTAGAAAAGCACTAGCAAACAGGCTAGAAGGAGGTGTGGAGCAACAATGGGGAAACATCAAAACTGCCACCACAGAGGCAACAAGCCTGTATGTGAAGCAAATAAACAAATTAAAATGAAAGAAAAAGCCACTATGGTTCTCAAAAGAGGTGGCAGGAAAGGTTAGGGAGAAAAAGATAACATTTAGGAAGTATAAGGAAACACAGAAGGAGCAGGACAGAGAACTATACCAGTTAAGGCAGAAGGAAGCAGGGAAGGCAGTCAGAATAGCAAAGGCCTAAACTGAGGAAAAGATAGCCAACTCGGTTAAGAAGGGGTATAAAACCTTTTATAGGTACATTAGGGAGCGTAGAAAGACAAAGGGAGGGATAGTGAGGCTGAATAGAATGGACGGTGGGTGGTCAGAGAGGGACAGTGAAAAAGCAGGGATACTGAATGAATACTTCTGCTTAGTATTCACAAAAGAGGAGGAGGAGGAGGTACCTAATCCAATTAACAGAAGCACTCTGGATGGAGGGGTCGATCCCAGTCCTTTCACAGAAGAAAGGGTTCTGAAAGAACTCCTAAAACTGAAGGTGGACAAAGCAATGGGATTCACCCCAGAGTTCTAAAAGAATTAAGAGGAGAGCTAGTGACGCCACTGACTACCCTTTTTAACAAATCATGGGAGGATGGTGTGGTACCTGAGGACTAGAGGAAGGCGGATGTGATGCCCCTTCACAAATGTGGGAGCAAGACAGAGGCAGGAAACTACAGACCTGTCAGTTTGACCTCTGTGGTAGGGAAATGATGGAATCACTTCTGAAGGAAAGAATTGTTGAGTACCTAGAGGCCAGTGGGGCACAGGACCCAAGACAGCATTGATTCACAGTAGGAAGGTCATGTCAACTGAATCTGATCGATTTCTTTGACTGGGTAACCAAAGTAGTAGACCAGAGAGGGGCTGTGGACATGGCCTACCTAGATTTTAGCAAGGCATTTGACACAGTCCCACACAAAAGATTCAACAAATTAGCCAGCCTGGGAGTGGGTCCCAGGGTGGTAGTCTGGGTAAAACATTAGCTGGACAACAGAACACAGAAGGTAATAGTAAATGGAGTCCACTCTGAAGAAAGAGGGGTTACTAGTGGGGTACCGCAGGGTTCAGTACTGGTTCCAGTCTTTTTAATGTTTTTATAAGTGACATTGCAGAGGGACTGGAAGGAAAAGTATGCCTCTTTGCAGATGACACAAAGATCTGCAACAGGGTTGATACACAAGGGGTGGGGTGGAAAGGATGAGAAGGGACTTGGCAAGGTTAGAGGAATGAACAGAAGTATGGCAGCTTGGATTCAATGCACAGAAATGCAAAATAATGCACCTGGGAAACAAAAACCCAGGGAAGAGTACACAGTGTGTGTGTGTGTGTGTGTATGTGTGTGTGTGTGGAGGGTGTGGTAGGTATTAACAACAACAAAAATGGAAAGGGACCTGGGGGTAATCATGTCAGATGACCTTAAGGTTAGCAAGCAATGTGAGATGGCAGTAGGGAGGACTGGGGGGATACTGGGATGTATAGGGAGAGGCATCGCCAGCAGAAAACAGAAAGTTGTTATCCCTCTGTACAGACAGTTGGTGAGACCCCATCTGGAGTACTGCTCCAGTTCTGGAGACCCCATCTCTGCAAGGACATAGACAGGATGGAGGCAGTCCAGTGGAGGGCAACTAAAATTGTGGCTGGGTCTACAAGAGAAGCCATATGAGGAGAGACTAAAGTAGCTTAATATGTATACCCTTGACGAAAGGAAGAAGAGGGGGGACATTATTGAAACTTTTTAGTACCTCAGTGGAATCAACAAAGTCCAAGAGGGTAGCATCTTTCAGAAAAAGAGATGTGCAAGAACAAGGGGACACAATTTGAAGATAGAGGGGGGACGGCTCAGGGGCAATGTGAGGAAATATTTTTTAATAATAATAATAATTTTTATTTATATAGCGCTTTTCGATTTTTCAAAGCACTGTACAACTTAAAACACTACAAAATCAGTACTAAATTCAGGTATCAAACATAGATAAACCATCATATTCAAATACATTCAGTTTTCTGTAAAAGCCATTTGCCAAAGATGGATTTTCATACCTCTCTTGAATTCCTCCACGGAGGTGCACTCCCGTAACCAGCGTGGTAGAGAATTCCACAGAGTGGGTGCAGCATAAGAGAATGCCCTACAGCCAGGTGATTTAAAATTCACTCTTTGGATCTCTAGCAACCCCTCGTCGGCCGAGCGGAGCGATTGACCAGGGCAGTAAGGAACCAGAAGTTCTTTCAGATAGGCCGAACCCTGCCCGTGAAGGGCTTTGAAAGTCAGTAAACTGACTTTAAAAGTGATCCGCCACCATATAGGCAGCCAGTGCAGCTCGCACTGGACCGGGGTAATATGACAGGACCTACTAGAGCCTGTCAAAACCCGGGCCGCTGTGCTCTGCACTAGCTGCAGGTGACACATTTCAACCCCTGAAGGCCCAAAGTAAAGGGAGTTGCAGTAGTCCAGATGCAAGGACACAAAGGTGTGGACCAACGTTGGAAGGTCGTCAGACAGAACCAGGTGCCTAACTCTGGTGATATTCCTAAAATAGTAAAAGGAAGTCTTGATGACAGCCGACACCTGTGACTGCAGTGTCAGTCTGTCGTCCAAGACAACCCCCAGGTTTTGCACCCGTTCAGAGGTTGGAAGTGAGATGCCACCAAGAAAGATTCCTGAGGGCGTACCACCAACTGACCCTTCTATCTGACGACCTGGGTCCACAACCAAAACCTCTGTTTTTTCTGAGTTCAACTTCAGCCAACTAGAATTCATCCACTCCTGGATTTCTTTCAGACAGTTGTTAAACACCGAAAGAGCTCCATCCTGGTCGGTTGCAAAAGACAGGTATAGCTGGATATCATCTGCATAGCAGTGAAACCTCAGCCCATACCGTCTTACAGTGTCTCCGAGGGGCAGCATATACACTGCGAATAACATGGGAGACAGCACTGAACCCTGAGGCACCCCACATAACAAAGACGTTGGGCTCGAGGAAAAAGACCCGGACACAATTCTTTGTGATCTCCCTGTGAGGAATGAAGTGAACCATGCAAGGACGGTTCCTGATATTCCACAAATATGCCTCAGGCATGCTATCAACACCATGTAATCCACAGTGTCAAAAGCTGAGGAGAGATCAAGGAGAACCAAGGTGGAATGTCTCTTCTGATCTCTCGCCCACAGATCATTGAGCACCCAAACCAGCACTCTCTCAGTGCTATGTCTTTTACGAAAACTGGACTGGAGGGGTTCGTAGATGTCATGGATGGTTAAATGGTCCTCCAATTGGGCTGCCACTACCTTCTCAATCACCTTCCAAATAAAGGGTAGGTTAGAGATAGGTCTGTAGTTTGTGAAACAGTCTGGGTCCAAGGTAGCTTTCTTCAAGAGTGGTGTCACCACCGCCTCTTTCAGGGAGCTAGGAAACGCACCCGACTCCAAGGAGCACCAGACTATTAGCACAAGGACTGGACTGATGATATCACTACAACCCAAAATTAGGGAAGTCGGTCCAGGGTCCAAACTACAGCATGTAGGGTGCACACTATGGATAATCCTCATGACATCCACGAAATCAGGTCGACTGAAGGAGCTCCAAGAAAACTGAGGTACTGTGAACTCACATTGTTCAACAGCATCCCCCCTAGAGAGTGCTGGTTGCAGATCCGCCTTGATGTTGGCCACCTTAGTTGCAAAGAATCGAGCAAGCTCCTCGCACTATAATTGAGAAAGGCTTTCCCAACTTGCAGACAGGCTGAGTTGCACAGTCTGTCTACAGTTCGAAAAAGCTGAGCTGGTCGATTCCAAGCAATTGCAATCTCCCTGGACAGGAATTCTGCCTTCTTATGGGTGATTGCAGATTGATAGACCGAATGATGGTCCATCAATCTAAGGTGATCGGCTTCAAGGGCAGACCTGTGCCAGCACCGCTCTAACCTTTGCCCCTGTCTCCGCATTTCCCTCAATGTCCCATCGAACCAAGGGGACTTGGGGTGAAAGGATACGGGGCGCACACGGACAGTAGCAATAGAATCCAGAGCCACCGTAATAGCTGCATTATAAGCTAACACGAGGGTCTCTGGACTACTGCTCACCAACACAGGGGACGAGAGGTCAAGGACCACTGCAAGGCCTTGGATTAATATCCCGTAAAGGGCGGTACCTAACCATCTCCACCGGGGTAGACCTTCTTAGGGGGTGCAAAAACCGAACCTCACGGTGTAGTAATCTAACCAAGTGACTGGTTCCACCCCCATGTCGGATGTTTTGATCCCTAGGAGGAAGATTAAGTCTAGAGAGTGTCCAGATTTATGGGTAGCAGTGGAAACCACCTGTGTAAGGCCCAGAGAAGTCATTAACTAGAGGAAGTGATTACCAAATTGCGAGATTTCATCATCGACCCCAGGCATTAAAGTCGCCCAGAACCATCAATCTGTGCGACACAAATGCCATGTCGATGATGAAGTCT
This sequence comes from Neoceratodus forsteri, assembly GCA_016271365.2. Taxonomy (NCBI): domain Eukaryota; kingdom Metazoa; phylum Chordata; order Ceratodontiformes; family Ceratodontidae; genus Neoceratodus; species Neoceratodus forsteri. The sequence continues at coordinate 1,619,190,137 of CM057452.1, forward strand.
GCCACTTCCTGAAGGAATCGCTTCCCATCCCCGGGTGAACGGTAGATGAGAACGATTCGAACGCCTACACCTGCTACCACAGTACATGCAAAGGACTCAACTTCTTCACAGAGAGGGTGGTGGATGCATGGAACCACCTTCCTGAGAAGGTTGTGGGGTCTAAAACTGTGGGAGAATTCAAGAATGCATTGGATAGACATAAGGCAATTCTTGTGGGGGTAGGAAGAAATAGGCTGTTGGTTAACTAGGAGCTGCAGCTTATCCAGTAGGTAAGGAAATGGGCAGACTAAAAGGCAGAAGACACAACTGGAATGTTTATCTGCCTTGGCAAAAACATCACCACATTCAGAACACTTTTTAAAACTGGGTTCTCCGGTTCTCTTTTTAGGTTTTTCTGACATAATGAAGAAAAACTGCAACTGCAAAACACTCAGGGTGAGATATTCAAATGCATTGCACATGGCGCAACAGGGTTGCGCCATGCACAACCCACCAATGCACCCCGGTGTGATATTCAATCAGGAAGGTTGTACTGCGCAACCCCCAATGTGCCGGGGTGCACCTGTAATGTATGCAGCGCAAGTGCGGGGTGCATGCCCATGCATATGCGGCACATCCCAATATTCAGCCTGGGATATGTGGTGCATATGCAGGCACAACCCAGCCTTGCGCCGCTGAGGGGGGAGCAATGCTGCGCCTGTACAAACAGGGAACAAGTTGGGGACACCCACAGGCGGGCTGCTGTATTGCTGGGCGCAACACGGCAGCTGCCTGCCATGAGTGGCCACCCGACCTCCCGAAACACTGACCCCATGCCCCCTGCCCAGGGAGCATTGTGGCCCTCCCACCCCATCGCTCGATCGTGGGCTTCTGTAAAGGAATGCCCTAGTGGTCCAGTGGAGCCTACCCCGTTGCCCAATCGCGGGCATATGAATAACATTTCCCTGGTGGTCAGTGGACCGATCCCCAACACCGATTGTGAAGCATGTACAAATTAATCCTATGGTCATGACGCATTCCCTTGCCTGATCATCGCATGTATAGAATTATTCCTGGTGGTCCAGCAGACTGATCACTTTCGCCCACTTGCAGGCATCCCTCAAACCCCCTGGGTGAAGGTGATTGGTCCGCTGGACCACCAGGGATTAATTCTATACATGCCCACAATCGGCCAAGGGAATGCGGTCCACTGGACCACCAGGGATTAATACTATACTTGCCCATGATTAGGCAAGGGAATGCGGTCCACTGGACTACCAGGGCATCTCCTTTCACATGCCCATGATCGAGCGAAGGGGTGTGGAGCCCGCTGAGGGGCAGGGAGGCGTCGATCCCCAATGGCTGCAGCCTGGCAGGGAGCCAGGTGCAAGTAGCTGGGGATCAGTGCACCGCATGAAAATGGGGCCATAATGACATGCAAATGACCCCATTTGTGCCTTGCAGGCACAATGGCCTCATTTGCATTGTCACGGCTGAATATCACTGTTACTGCACCTAGCAAAACCGCACTTGCACTGGCGCAGCCCCCTGCTCCCCTGCTGCCACTTGTGCTGGTGCAGTGCCACTGCACCATGTGCAGTACGTGTGCCCTCAGTGCCATATTCAACAGTGCTGAGCCATCGCACAGCACTGTTGAATATTGCCCAGTCCATGCCCTGGATCATCCCAGTTGCACTGCGCCCAGGCTTGTGCCCCTGCCTGGAGCAGTCTGAATATCTAGTACTAAGTAGTTTAAAATTCAAAAAACAACAACTTTATCAGTTGTGGTCGGTTCAGGAACCTATCGGAGAAACCGAGTGGAACCGGGAATCGATATGACTGGAACCGGGGTTAGCGGTTCAGAAACCAAAGTTATCAGTTAACAAAACAATAATTTTAAAACTTAACTTTGACAGAAACCAGTAAATAAATGGGGAAAACCTCAGAAAACTAATTAAAATTATCTCGGTTCCTTAGCGGTTATCCCGAACCGTGAGAAACCGAGAAAAAAATGCAAAACTAGCTAAATAAACTAATGGTTATTAAAATAACACTGATAAGAGGCAGCAAATGAAAATAAATAATACTTAAGTATTTGTCCCACTGGCAAATTCATTTTCCTAAGGGAGGTATTGGACCACAAGGAGGTTCTCATTGGCTCGATTTATGGTCCTAACAAGGATTCTCCTGATTTTTTTTTACCAACCTCTCCCTACCCCTGGCTCCCTTTATTGGCTTGTCCATTATTCTAGCTGGGGACTGGAATTTAGTTATTGATACCACCCTGGATAGATCCTCTTCTGCGGGATCTAACCCTTCCCTGGCCCAACGATCTCTTCGAGACCTTATAGAAATGTATGGGCTGAGCGACCCCTGGTGTCTATTGAATCCTCGTACTAGGGCATACAACTTCTATTCATCTGTACATAGATCCCTCTCCTGGATTGATTTCTTTCTGGTTAACCAGAAAGTGATCACCGGACTGCTGAGTTGTGGTATCACTCCTAAAGTGTTATCTGACTATTCCCCTATTTGGTTGGAAACCAGCCTATCCCCAGATATCCAAAAAGACACTATTTGGAAATTGAACTCCCAGTTACTTGCCCATGAAGACACAGTAGCTCGGGTTAAAGATCTTAGAAAGCAATTCATGAGGCACAATGAAGGCTCTATCCCAGCTTTTGATCAAATATGGTGCACCTTGAAATGTGTTCTTTGGGGGGAATTTATTAGAATCTCAGCCACTAGAAGGTGTCAGCAGGATAAAAAATCCAAAACTCTCCTGGAAGATATTAGGGCCCTAGAGGCCTCCTTGTCCAGTCCCCAGTCGGATGATGAAATGTTGCATCTGATGTTGTTGAGAAATCAATATGCAGAGCTCCTGAGAGAAAGAGCAGAATATGCTCATTTTAAAACTCAGGCTAAGTATATTGAACAGGGGGATAAAGCTAGTCACCTTTTGGTGATGAGGCTTCGGAGACAAGAAGAGTCTCGCCTCATTGCTTCATTGTCCTCCCTATCTTCTGATGCTATTCTAACCACCCCTAGAGAAATTACAAAAGAATTTGAGCAATATTACACACAGCTTTATAGTCCCCCCCCCGTGACTGCCCCTTTAGCTAGTGATATTCGGGATTATCTGAGGGTAATTCCTCTACCTTCCCTGGATGTAGCCCAGCAAAATTTTCTGGTTCGCCCCATCTCGGAGCAGGAGATTAGTGATGCAATCAGGTCCCTTCCCTGAGATAAGGCTCTGGGCCCAGTTGGTTTTCCATCCAATTTTTACCAAACGTTCGAAGCAGAGTTGATCCCTATTCTCCACCAGTTGTTTGAGTTCATCTGTGAGCATTGGGTTATGGATGCAACCCCTTTAGAAACAATCATTGTGGTTCTTCCGAAGCCAGGCAAGCCGAAAGACAAGGTCACCAATTACCTCCCCATCTCACTGATGAACTACAATATCAACATTTTTGCTAAGATTCTAGCATTCAGGGTCACCAAAGTTTGGGAGAAGCTTTTGAGCCCTGAGCAGATTGGATTTGTGCAAGGGAGAGCTTCATCGGACCATTTTCTCAAGCTTGCCTACCTTTTCTCCGTATCCAGGGACGCAGACCAGCCAATGGCCCTTGTTTCCCTGGATGTAGAGAAAGCGTTTCATAGGGTTAGTTGGCCTTTCCTTTTTGATACCCTGGCTAAGTTGGTTTTCCAGCCCTCTTCAGATCCTGGGTTAGCTCCTTGTACTCCTGTCCTAGTGCAAATGTATATTGCAATGGTGTTTTCTCATTTACTTTTCCCCTAAAGTCTGGCACTCGGCAAGGTTGCCCCTTATCACTGCTATTATTTAATTTATACTTAGAGCCATTGCTATGCTAGCTGAATGCCTCCCCACTCCTTCAAGGTATTATGATAGGGCCGTTCCATCTGAAAATGTCAGTATTTGCAGATGACATCCTCCTCCATGTCACTGACCCTTACAGTTCCATCCGAGCTGCCCTACAGATTATCCAAAAGTTTAGCAAGGTCTCTAATTATAAACTCAATCTCAGCAAATCTGAGGTGATGCCCCTTAATTCTTTTCTTTCCAAAAATGAAATTGCCCCAGTATCCATGGTTTGGAATACCTGTCTTAAATATTTGCGGATAACATTATCCACCTCAGTATCTTTAATGAAAAAACTACATTTAGATAACCTTGTCCTGAGTATTAAGCAAGATCTACATAGATGGGCTCCTATGTATTTGTCCCTCCAAGCAAGAGTTAACGTAGCTAAAATGAATGTCCTGCCAAGAATGTTTTATCCACTGAATATGTTGAATGTCCATCTCCCCTTAACTTCGTTCCGTCGGCTCCATAGTATAATTTCCATATTCTTATCACAGCATAAACCCCCACGAAGATCATCTAAGTGCACCAAGAAACTTAGGGGGCCTCAGAATCCATAATTTCTATTATTACTATTTAGCCAGTCACAGGGCCAAATACATGTGCTGGAATACCACACTTCAGGACATAGATATTCTCCCATATATTCCCATCTGGCTACAAGTGGAGCAGCACATGCTAGCAGGGTTTTCCCCGGATAGTCTTCTGTTCATAACACTGAGTAAATTGCCAAGCTCTGTACATGGTTCAGTTATACATGCCTCACTAAAGGTCCACTTACAGCTTTGTAAATCCATGAGATACAATAACCAGCAGGACCTATCGCAGCCCATATTCGGTAACCCCAACTTTAAATTGGGTGATCGAATGATTTCTGCCCCAAAAGAATGCACTACTCCACAAGCCCTAGTTAGTGATTTAGTAGTGAAAGGCAAGTTAGCAGCCATGCCGAATTTGCTGGAACATTTCCAACTTTCCAGGAAATACTTTTTCATGTTCCAGATCAGACATATGTTACTAAAATGGTATGGTTCTAGCGTCTGGAATGCCCATCGAGTAGCTCCTCGTCAGGAGCTTATTGCATTTACCAAGCAGCCCCAAGCAGTTTCTCACCTGGTCTTGGCCTTATTCGAGAGACTTAACCCTGATGTGTCGGGTTACTCTTATTACTGGGCCCACGTTTTCCTGAATGATAACTTTCCCGGGACAAAGTCTGGCAAGGAGTCTGTTCATATACTGCTAACGATCGCTTAAGATTAACACAGTTTTACAATTTTCACAATATTTACTATTCCTCTGTTAAAATGTATGGGATGGGCAGGCTTCTGAACCAAGCTTGCTTCAGGTGTGGCCAGGAACCAGGAACGCTACTTCACATATTCTGGGAATACCCCAAAGTGGCCCACCTCTGGAGTCTTATCCAGGAAAAGGCTGACCCATTATTGGGATTGCAGGACCTATTTACACCACAAATTTGTATAGTAGAAGACTGTACCACTATCCCAGATAGAAAAAGGTGGTTTCATATGGCTATCATATCTTTATCAGTTAAAAAGCTTGTCCTCCATCACTAGAAGGACCAACATGTAATTTCTTATCTCAAATGCATGATGGAGCTTTTCCATAACCTTAGGATGGAAAAAAACAATCGCCAGTCTTCGTGGTAAACTCCTCCTGTATCGAGCCAGATGGGAGAGGCTACACACCCTTTGGTAACTACCTTCCCTTTAAAGGAACATAGAGACAGTTTAACACCTAGTCACTCCGGGAGTCTGTCAATAATTTCATTGTGATTGCGGTCAATGTATTTAGTTGGTTGTTTTGCATAAGGTTTTGTCACATGAGGTCTTTGGGTGTACTGAATTACAACCCTCGTGGGTGGTCCCTCTGCCCCATCATTGACTCGCAGTGGTGGAGTGTGATCATCTAGCAGCTGTGAATGGTACGCCACTCTCTGGTATACATGGCTCAGTGTGAGTGGGGGGGTAGAGGGGTTTGGGTTAGTAGGACAGGGAAGGTGGGGGTTGGTGGGGGTTTGTCTGTTTGTTAGTTTGTCTGTTTAGTATAACCTTATCTCCTGCAATTCTTGCATCGTATCATAAGCTCAAACTATATGTTTCATTATTGCTGCAAGTTCTGTATTTCATGTTGGGTTTTTCTGTATAAAATGAATAAAGCATATTCAATTTAAAAAAAAGTATTTGTTATTAATTAAGGCTTCTCTGATGAGATGATGAGGAAAATTCCAAGCGTCTGGTCAAGACAGACTGAGAGAGAAATCTGAGGGTTAGAATGTAGGCATTTGATAGGTGGCAGCATTTGAAAAGTGGCTCATGCCAATGATTCTATCATTTGCATAGCATTCTATCTCCGGGCAGATCTGACCTTAAAGGTATACTGCAGAAGAGTTAGGAATATTGGAGTATTCCTGGGATGAGAAATGGGCAGACTAGGTGGGCCAAGCACTCCTTATCTGTCATGAAAGTCTATGTTTCTATGTTTATAACATATTAGATTGCAGTATTTATTTTGAATGTTGTGGCTATGAAGATGGTGTGTACAGTATGTGTGTGTGTGTGTGTGTGTGTGTGTGTTTGCTGTAGCTGAATATATTTTTTTCCCCAAATGCATAGTAAAAGGAGTAACAAATGATACCATTCCTTACTTGTCTTAGGGGTTAAAGTAGCAGCTGTCTTCTGCTGTACTAACATGCAGATACTACTGGTTGTGCTATGTGATTAGATTTGAAACCAGAAAAGGTGGATGTTTTCAGGGCTAAAAGTTTCATAATATGTTTGCCATCTAAAGCCCAATATAAGTATTTTTTTTTTCAAAAAGCATAGTAAAATTAGTAACAAAAGTTAACAGTTCTTTACAGATATCTTCTGCTATAGTAAACTATGTCTGAGACAGTTCTTATCAGATAGTGTCTTAAGAGGTTAAAAAACAGTGTAAATCTTTTTAGGAGATTTGTTGCTGAGAAAGGGTGACATTTATGAGGTATGAATCTTTCTTAAAAGAGAATACCTGCCCAACTGAAGCTAGTAGCAAGAAAATGTTTAAATGCTAAGTATTTAAATGTGTAAGTTGTTGCATTTTAAAGGGGGTAAACTAATCTCCAGTTTAATAGGCAACCAATATTTAACAAGCTGTTTCATTTCCCATTGCTGTAATGTTAAGGAGGAAGGGAACAGGCAGGCTAAGAGCACATGGTGAGATCAGCTGTGCTTGCTGAAAGAGCTGATTTATGAATGTGTCTGTTGGCATATTGTTTCGAAGGTCACGCACTTTCATGCCTGAACAGTGTTATGATCAGGCTTGCTGATTTTTGGTCAAGCCCCTTGTAGAGTCTCCTGCATTGGACCACCATGACACACCTCTCAAAACCCTGTACATAGCAAAATGTTTGACTTGCACTAGCGTGCACAGTGAACATAAAAATGAGCTTGCAAAGGGGATGGGCTGAGGAAAGACATCTATGTGCAACTGCAAAACTAGAGCAAGTGGAAAAGAACAAATGGCAGCTGCAGTATGCAGAACGGTGCTTTTAAATCCAAATAGAGAAGACAGTGGAGGGGCCAGGAAGAGAACGGTGATTAAACAACGTATGTTAAAAATGAAATTATAGCTTGATCATACTACAGCATATTGTTACGTAAAGTATTAACATGAAAAAGGCAGTACAGATTATCAGTATTCCCCAGCTCCCAGGGACGACCCACTAGTGAACAAACATAATAGACTGATTCAAATCAAGTAGCACAGGTACTGCTATCCTCCAAATACCTATATTTTAGTACCAGCACCAAGTTAGTTTTCAGACTGATCCAGAATATTCACTAGAATTCATGGCACTTTTCTCACTTCATTATTCAATAAATTCAGAGAAGGCCTCACCTCCATGAAAAAGACAGTGCAGACATTCAAAAAAAATAATAATACAGAGGCCATCGGGGTTGGAGAGTGGCTGGTGTGACAGGACTATATTGCAATGTAAATTATGATATGTGTAACTGGCAGAACAGCTGAAGCAAGGCTGACCATGAAAGAAATGGAGGGGAGCAAACTTTTTTCTTGCTGGGGGAGCAGAATGTGGACTAGGGATAGTGATCGGGAACCAGGATGGATTTTAACAGAGCAGCATTGAGCCAGGTCACTGAAAAACTGAGGATCAAATGGAAGATAGCTGTACCCTTGTTGGCTGGAGCTGGGACAGTAAGGGGAAATGCATATACAAGATTGCCAGTCCTAACACATGAAAATGCAAATTTGTGTGCTAAGCTAAACTTGGTGTTTTCAGTGTGTTATGAGGTTATCATAAATTTGTACAGCTCTTTTTGTCGTTACGAGGAAAAGTTTTCCATGGTATCTGAACAGCGCTCCTTGTCAGCGCCAAGCAACCATAATGAAACTCTAGCTATGAAAAGCCAAACATGCCTTTTTCACAGTAATGGAAAGCTATTCCAATCATGTACAATTCTTTTGAAATTAAAAAGAGAAGTTTTAAGCAAGTGAATCTGCCAAAACGATGTGGCCATCTTGGGCATAGCGGCCTCTTTTGTTTTGCAGAAGTCACCGGGAAAAACAAAGTAGTGCCCTGTGAAGGGGTGTGTGGTTGTGCGGCCCATGGAGGGGAGGGGTAGTGAAAAATAAAGGCTGTGGACATGATTGCAACACTGCAGAAGCACACTGGGGAGCAATCTGGTCAGGTGCTTCCACAGTCCCTTTTTCTGTATCCTAGCAAAACGTCCGCAGGGCTTCGCCCATGCAGCTGTAAAAATGCAGAAAAAAAACACGTATTTAGTGATACAGTATAACCCATCTGACTGATTCAGCCCTGACAAAGCAAAACAAAACAATAAACTTAACAATAACAGAAATTCCCTTACTTTCATTAGGCACAAGACTGCATATGGAAGAAGGCCCATATTAAAAGATACCCAACTAATGACACATGATCACCATTTCAGGCACTGTAGGTGCTGAAAATGGTAGTTGGCTAGCAGGTTAGCAAATTTGAAATCCTCAGCTTAACAGGCATGGATTTCTAAATTTAGGAGACCCCTGTTACCAGAGTGCCCCAGTCTGCCCTAAGGTTACACATTCCCTCAGGAGAATAACAAACTAGGAGTAGAAATTTAAGCCTTACAGAAGGCTCAGTCCATTCTGATGCTTCAGTGGTACAGCAGAAACTGAGGTAGCTAGTGCATATAGAATATAGCCAGTGCATACGGAATATTCTATGTTCCTGGGGTTCTATGCTAAGGTCACACCTTTTAGACTAGACCACTACCCTTTTGGTGGAGCACATTACCCACATGTATTAACTATTTTCCCCACTGACAATGTGGAATGATATAGAAAACTGAAATAAGGAAATTCTTCTTTCAAAATGTTATCACAGTAGGGTTGTGCAGATACTATCGGTACTGTTTGACTATTTTGGATAATGTCCAAGCTTAGAGGATAATGCACTGTCTGAATCAATTATCCCAGCTAAATGGATCAAATACCCTCAGATATTGCACCATGCATGCCTCCATATAACCTGTCAAATAGGATAATGTACTTTTCAAAGCCAGGTCGCAGACAGTTGCTCTCAGTTCACGCTTGGCTGCGAGTAATTCATTACTGGAAACTGTCAAGCAGGGAATAAATAACCCACCATGTTCATTGCTCTGAAGGTGCTGCTGGGTACTCTGTGATACACACCCTGAGGAAGGATTGCAGAGGTGAGGGGGGGTGCATTTGTTTTAAATCCAGCCTGGGCCTCACAGTGCTACCGATGGATCCTACGGGGTCATTTGAGTGTGTTGCCATGTGTGTGTGTGTGGGGAGGTCCTGGCTCAGGCTTCAGAATCATCCTGCTCTATCGTCCTCCAGGTGGGGAGAGTGAATTTTTAAGGGAGATTGGAGAGTTCATCACTGGCCAGGTGTTAGAGTCCCCCAGATGATTAATTCTGGGGGACTTTAATGCCTGGGTCAATGTTGAGCTCTTATTGTTTGGGTGTGATCTCCTGAGGAGTATGGATGCACTGGGCTTGATGCAAAAAGTTATCTTGTTGACCCACTTGCATGGCCACACACTTGACCTAGTGTTTTCTTTAGGCCATGAGGTTATGTACCTTGGTGTAGATCTGGTAGTCTGGTCAGATCATAGTACCATGGCGTTCAGGTTTGGGGCCCTCCTGAGGGTCCATCCTCTGTGGAGATGGTCCGGTATTGCCCTTTAGAGGGATTGTCCCCAACAGGACTACAGAGAATGCTGGACCTATTGAGTGTGGAGGCTGCATGTGCAGTTGGAATGGAGGAGGCAATGGCAGCCTATAATTGGGCAGTCACTGCTGCCTTTGATTCAATTGCAGTCATTTGTGTCTGACCCCTATCTACTTGCTGGAGACCTCCCTGGTTTGACAGGGAACTTAGGGAGTTAAAGATTAAGGTCAAAAGTTACAGAGATGTTAGAGGGGATCTGACCTGATGGAGGACAAATTGACCCTGAGGTCTCATTATAATGACTATTAAGGGGCAATTTACTGAGAGGACGCAGATGTTTTGTCTAGGGAGATTGCCATGGCAAGGAACAGACCAGCTCAGCTCTTCTGCACGGTAGATGGGCTATTACATCTGGCCTGTCTCCATGTGGGAGGATCAGGTTTGAGCACGAAATGCGAAGAGTTTGCTCTGTTCTTTGCTGACAAAGTGTACTCTAGCAGAGCAGAGATCTTCTGTGGCATCACTCATAGGGATTGCTGGGTTCATCCTGAGACTTGTACGAGCACTCCTCTTGTGTGGGCTGAGTTTGATCCAGTTGGAGTGGAGAAGATGGTGGAGATTGTATCGAGGCTGTGACCAACACAGTGTGATCTGGACCCAGGCCCAACCTGACTTTTGGTTGAATGTTTGGACCTGATTGGATCTGTGGTGGCTGAGATCGTCTGGCGTTCTCTGAGGAATGGGGTCTTTCCATCAGCGTTAAAAGAGATCCTAGTTAGGCCCCTACTGAAGAAACCTTCATTGGACCTAGACCTCATTAGCAACTACAGACTGGTCTCTAACCTCCCATTTTTAGGGAAGGTTACAGAAAAAGTGGTGGCCATCCAGCTTGGGGAGTGTTTCATCTCCTCCTCCACTTACGAGTCTTCCAGTCTGGGTTCAGAGCTGGGCACAGGATGGAGACCGCTTTGGTGAAGGTGCTTAATGATCTCCTTTGTCCTCCTAGATCTCCCAGCAGCGTTTGACACCGTGGACCATGAGGTGCTGCTTGAATGACTGGGGTACTGGTGTGGTCTGTCCAGAAATGTCATCAAATGGTTCAGGTCATATTTGACAGGCAGAGTGCAGAGGGTGACGATGGGGTTAGCCTCATCTAACCCAAAGCCTCTGCTCTGTAGAATTTCACAGGGAACAGTCTTCTTGTCCTTGTTGTTCACGGTGTATATGCTGTCATTGGGTGACATTATGAGGTGGTATGGGCTAGGTTTTCATTGCTATGTTGATGATACCCAGCTATACCTGTCCTGTGCACCAGGTAATCGTATGGTGGCCTCCGTATTTAATAACTGCCTGGAGGAGATCCGGACATGGATGACTCACAGCTGGTTATGACTCAACCCCGACCAGACTGAGGTGCTGGTGGTGGATCCAGGTCATCATGGTGGTGGGAATTTGGGAGACCCCCATGGTCTTGTACTCGGAAAGGTCCCATTGATCCCCTCCACATGGATGAAGGATCTGGGCGTGATCCTCGATGATGGCTTGACATTGGATACTCAGGTGTCTGCCATCGTAAAAAGTGAATTTTATCACCTGAGGAATATCTCCCGGATCCGGGACCTTATACCTTCTGAGGACATGGCCACACTGGTACATGCTTTCGTCATGTCCAGGCTGTATTACTGCAATGCCCTGTACCTAGGGCTATCTGGACGCAACCTCTATTGACTGTAGCTGGTGCAGAACATGGCAGCAAGGGTAGGGAATGGAAACTGGCACATGTCTGACATCTAGTGGAGGCTGGGTATTGGCATGCCATGTCCTGTACTGTGGGGCTTGGAGGCGGAGCAGCCGACTGGCGTGCTGCTTGTGGAAGCACGTGCAGCTCAGCCATTGTCAGCATTGCATGCTCCCTGCCGCAGAAAAATTGAAAATGGTCCCAGTTGAGCTGATGAAGTCTGTCCTCCACAGGTGCCACCCCAAAACTGGATCTGGACCTGGTGGGTAGAGAAGGGGGCTATCCGCCACCCTGCCACAGAGGATAAGCCATGGAAGCAGATGGGAGGTAAGTCTGAAGGTCGGGGGATGGGGCAGGGAGGACGGCAGCAATTTGGGCCAACTGGGGCAGGGGAGAAAAAGTTACTTAAAAAAAAAAAGGGCCATACAGAACTACTTCACCAGTCCCAGCAACTACTGAACCTGCATTTCTTGTCTTGCTGTCCCCGCCTAGTGTTGTATCCCACCCATTACTTAATCCTTTTTTCCCCACTCACCACAGTAATCAACCCTGGCACCTGTATGTACATATAGCATTGATAATACATTTGTATATACAGTAGCTGCATTTTATTGTCTTTTGATTGAGCCCAATGACAAATTTATTGCATATACTGGCACTCTATCCTGTTCTTTGATTGTGTGCCATTCAAACTTGTTCTAATGTGCTATACTCTACTAATGAAATACCCACCAGGACCCACTTGTAAAATAGGTGCTGCACTTAAATAAGGCTATCCTGGCATGCAAAAATTCCGAATAAAGAACAGAGTAAGTTTGAAGAAGCTCAGTCCATCAATTACATTTCCACTGTACATAGCTACACATATGATGACAGCAGAAAAAGGCTCTTGGCCCATCCAGTCTATCTACTCTGCCTAACTATTCTGTCTTGCCCTGGTGGCAATTAGGGGAGTGTGAATACCTTATTCCAAATATTTGGGCTGAATATTCTATTCAGGGCCCCAAATACTTGGTGTTCGTTATTCAGGTAAATTGTTAAAAGCAAAGAAACAAAAAAAAAAAAGATAAACAGCCTTCTACCCTATACCCTGTAAAATATACCTCACCCATCCCATCTTTTGTTAGAATCCATCCCATCCTCCTCCCACCTCCAGCACCCACAATTTTCAACACAATTAGCAATATTAAAAAAAAAAAAAAAAACACCCATGGATGGCCAGCGCAACCTGCCTGCCTCCACGGGCAGCACAGTCTTTCAGCATTTGTTTGAGCTAAATGAAATATGTTTCCCACCCCCTCCACCCAGACAACACCCTCCAGCACCCAAGAGCCATCAAGTGGTGAGTTTAAGGAGGAAAAAGTCGACTGACACAACCCACCCTCCTTTACAGCCATTTGCCTTCTTCTGAATGAAAGTTTTTGCACGCTTGCTCATAGAAAAACCACATCATGTGATCTGCTGGTTTTACTATGAGCAAGCACGTAAGTGCTTTCATTCAGAAGTAAGTGATCTGCCGTGGAGGATGGTACATTGTGTTGGTCACCTTTTTCTTCCTTACACTCGCTGACTCTTGGGGGCCGGGGAGATGCAGCTTGGGTGGGGGAGGAAAAAATAATTTAGTGCAAATAAGTGCTGAAAGGCAGTGGGCAGTGCTTGTGCCCACTGTGAGGGACTGAGTCAAGGGCCTTGCTGAAGTCAAGGTATATATCAATTGCCTGTACCTTGTCTGCTGCCAGTAGAAGAACTGGACCAGATTAGTTTGGCAGGATCTTTCCCTCATGAACCCATGCTATCTGGGGACCTACGGCTTATTCCCTTCTAGAAAGTTCATCAGGTCCTCCCTCAGTAGAAACTGCATGATTTCTCCACTATAGACATCAAGCTGACTGGCTTATAGTTCCCTGGCGTGTCCCTCTTCCCATTGTTGTACAGTGATATGATATCAGTGTGATTGTCAGTGTCAGTGGCTCAGTAGGTAGCACACTTGCCTCTGAGGCCGGGAGATCAGAGGGCTGTGGGTTCAGTTCCCACACCTGGCACTTGGGTTAATATCCCAATACTGACACTGTAGTGCAGCATGAGAGGGGTGCTGCACTTCTGGGGTGCTGTCTTTCGGATGAGATGTTAAACCGAGGTCTCATCTGCCTGGATTGGTGGTAGTTCAGGTGGATTTAAAGATCCCATGGCACTTATCGAAAAGAGTAGAGGAATTTTTTATTGGAAAACAATATGAGAAAACATAAACTGTAGACAAATCACACAATAATCATGATACCAGACAGAAATACAAAGCAACAGAAAAAACACACCATATCAGCAATACAGAGAATTCTCAGCCTAGAATAATAACACAAAATAACATGACATAAATAAGGGGAAATCCCAGGCTCCCCTCAGAGATCACCCTTCAAGTGACCCCTTCAAACAAAATTAAAGGCAACGCTCTCCACCAGAATGCCACTAAAGGGGCAGGCAAAGATTTTTTCTCTGAACAATAAATACTATAAATTTCTTTCCTAATGTACTCCCTTAGTTCAGCCAAGGGAACTCTTTTGTTTTGCAGAGCAAACATACATCGGTTATGCCAGATACACCATTTGCAGACCGCAAACAGCACCTGCACAGTCCCTGGAAAAAAAATGTTCCAACTCGGTCCAAAAATGCCCATACACCAACTCTGAATAAGTTAAAGCAGAGAACATGGGTAAATCCCAAGACTGACTCAACTGAGACCACAGTGGTGCGATATATGGACAGTCAAAAAACAGGTGTGACATAGATTCTAGTATACCTGTGCAGGTGTCTCTAATACAATACCTTTCAGACACCTGCTTATGGGCTTGATTACCCTTAACATTTAGTTTGTCATGACAACACAACCACAGGGTATCCCACATTTTTTCTGGAATTCTATTTTCCAGCAATTGTTTTGTCAAATATTGAGAGTCAACCGGCACAGCCAAACATGGCGACACCAAGAACATAGACTGTAGAACTGAGGAATATAATAGTTTCCTATTCCGTAGTAAGTCCAAATCATAAGATACTTTCCACTGTTTAACTTTTCTGAATATTTCAACAAGGTATCCAGATGTCCCAGTTGGAATTTTAGTGAATGGTTTCCACACAGGAGCTCTCCACTTTTCCAAAAAATACAAAGACCGTGAGCGAAAACTAAGGGCCCAACTATCGGTAGGGTTGGCTAAGCAGGGAAAAATATTAGAATGGACAAAAATAGAAAAGTAAAACAACACTGGGTTTATCATCTGGAGACCCCCCTCCTTAATAGGCCAGTAAGTAATGGATCTTTTTACTGGGTTCAGTCTGCTACCCCACAGCAACTGAAAAAATAAATTATAAAGTCGGGCTTCAAGATGCAAAGGAAGGGGACAAATATAGCTAAGTAATAAAAAAATAGGTAGGATGCAAGTTTTGAGCAGGAAAATCTGCTTCTTGTGGGACATAGGAAACTTTTTCCAGCGTACAATCGCGTGGCCATTACGCCATAGTCGAAATCTAATTTTGCTCCACTGCATCCGATGTGCCAAAGGAAATACCCAAAATACAAATATTCTGAGATTGAATACAGATACCCCCTATGTCCTGGGTTGTCTCCTGAGGGGGAATGTGGACTGCTATCCCCTTACTCTTCTGGGCATTCAATCGAGATCCAGAAATTAAAGAGAAGGAACGAACAAGCTGAATTGCTGTCCCACCAGATGCCTGATCCTCAACTAAAATGCAAAGGTCATCCGCATAGGCAATAGCACTGGGAAAAGCCAGACCTGGTTTTATAGAAATATGTCGGATGGCCCTTTCTTCATTCAGTTTCCTAAGCAGAGGATCAATAGAAAATACATACAGTAGGGGACGCAGGGGACATCCCTGATGTACCCCTCTCTTAATAGGGATATGGGGGCCTTGTAAGCCATTAACTAAAGGCGTTGTACAGGCGAACTGGTACAGATACTGAATCCAACTCAGTAATCCCGTCGGTACTCCATACTTTCTTAAGACCGCAAATAAATAACTATGTGGAACTAGGTCGAAAGCTTTAGTTTGATCCAAGCTAAGGACATATCCTTGCGTCGTCTCACTCCCATCAAAAACTTCTCGAAGAAGTTTCAAATTGGAGAGCATGGAACGATTTGGAACCGCACAAGTCTGAGTGGAAAAAATTACTTGAGTGGCAATCTGAGAGTCTATTGGTCATGATCTTACATAAGATCTTCCAATCGAAGTTTAACAAACTTATAGGACGCCAATTGTCCAAATATTCTTTATCATTTTTCTGTTTATATAAAAAAATCAAATAACTTTCAGCCAACCCGAGGGGAATAGGTAGAAGACTTTGTAGTATAACATTATAAACCTTTGTTAAATACGGTACTAATAAAGATTTAGTTTTTTTATAAAACTCGTTGGGGATACCATCAGGACCCGGGGGTAACAGTAGACTTTAACTGGGTAATCACAGCTTCAACTTCAGCATTAGTGATGGGTCAGCAAGAAGCATTAACTACATCAGGGGACAAAGAAGGAACAGTCAAAGAATCCAGAAAACCTTCCCAAGCTTCAGTCTCATAAGGTCTCCCATGGAAAGACTGGGCCTGATAAGAAACTTCCTCCAAAATGGCACCATTTTCTCTAATCTGAGTGCCAGAATGGGAAATCAAAAAAGGCATATATTTTGACTACCTGTTGGTGGCTACTATCATATGGGTTCACTACTTTAGCCGATCCTTTCCGCCCATATTTCTGTTCCAAGAACAGCGATGTCAGCCTCTCATACTGAGAGGCACGCATCTCAATTTTAAGCTGTTGGATCTGGGCAGAATAATCCAAATCCCATTCAGTTTGCCACGATAATACTTTCTGTAAGTGCTGCCGACACTTAAGGTATAGGAAGTAACGCTCTGATGACCTTTGTCTGGAAAAGTGTTTACAAAATTTTTTAACCACAACTTTAGTATCTTGCCACCAAAAGGTAGGATTATCATAAAGATCAAACACAGAGACCTTGTCTTGAAGACATCCATATAATTCCTTCCACCTGCCTTCGTCTCCCAGAATAGAAATATTCATTTTCCAAAATGTATGCGACACAGGTTTATTCCTGGGACAACCGATGTTTAGCAACAACACACAGTGATCTGAGAACTCACATGGAAGAACTGAATACTGTACCCTCGACAACCAAGGAGACAAGAAAAAATAATCAATCCTTGTAGTAAGTCTACCTTGGTGAAAAGTGTGTTCTGGCAGGTGTACACCAAAAAGAGCCCCGTCCCGTAAATTAGCCTTATTATACAATGTGTTAAGAAAATTGGAATCCGAATACAATTCCGGGGTAAGACCAGTTTTGTCCGACAAGGCCAAAATGCAGTTGAAATCCCCACCGAAAATAACTGATTTGGATGTATGGAAAAAGGGCTGGATAGTTTTTAACGTCTGAATCCACTGAGTTTTAAGCTGGGGGTTATAAATATTAATCAACCACCATTCTTGTTGTCCAAGAATGACATCTAGAATAAGTACCCGACCCTGTATCAGCTCAATTAGTCTAGTGACCTGAATGTCCACCCCCTTAACCAGGATCCCTACTCCAGAACACACTTCCTCAGCCAAGGACCAGAAAGACAAACCAACCCTCCAATCCCTGGAAGCTTGACCAATCTCCCTCAATGAATGGAGCCTAGTGTCTTGTAAGAATATAATATGCAATGGCAAGGACAAATGAAAGGCAAAAATAACTTGTCTTCTTTTAACATTCTTCAGATTATTAGCGTTTAAGCTACCAAACAATAAAACATCCCCCATAGTAGTCATTTTCACATTCAAGATTTCTTTTTCCCCCGTCCCTTACCAGGAGATTTCAACTTACACCTTTTTTTCTTACTGAGCTGAATGTCACCAGACACTTGTTCAGAGTCAGACAACATCTCAACCTGTGAGGATGCTACAGAAGAGGCATCAGAATCGTCTTCATTCTCGACCGTCTGCTTACGTTTATGTAATACTGCAAAGCGGTTTTTCACCACCACTTTGGAGGATGGAGAAGTGATAGACGGGGTAACCCCTTTTGAAAAAGAGCTTCTTGTCTGCCTTCTGTTCCCAACTGGAACCCAATCCGTATCTTCTGGTGGTGGCATGTTATTTGTGGCACGGGAAATACCCGACGTGCTAGGGACTGGAGACTTTTCTTTAACTACAGCAGGGTTGGAAACTGGTGCAGGAGGTAACATAGCCATATCCCTTGAACCTAAAGTTGTGTCAGACAGGGGGCCTGGACAAGGGCAATAGTCCCGAACCTGGTCAACCTGTAAGGAGGGGCTCAGAGGGAGGAGGGACAGGTATAGAAGCAAATGGCAAACTGTGGCCTAAGCGTGAGCAAAATTTTTGAGCCTGAGTAACAGTCTCATTCTGAGAGTCAGCAGGCATTGCCGATTATTATGTGTTGCCCATGGACAATCTTTAAAAGAGTGGGAAGTTGCATCACACAAGTTGCAAAGGTTCGGGTGAGGACAATTAAGACTCACATGTCCAGAACCCATACATAAGGAACATTTCAGTTGATCACAAGCACCGCTCAGATGGGTATGGACTCCACATCTAAAACAAGACTTCGGCTGTCCGGGGTAAAATACAAAACCCCTATCCCTACCTAAATAAAAGCAACTCGGTAAATGCTGTATACTCCCATTAAGCATTGACAATTTAACTTGAATTTTCCACCCTCCTGTCCAAAAAAACTCAGAGTCGATAATGGGATCAGGTAAACCCAGTACAGTGCATTTTGTAGCTAACCACTGTACAATGTCATCAATCGCTACCCCCTCATTCTTAAATAAAACAGTGATATTCTTAATAGCAGGCTTGGTAAGGGGAATGGCAATAAAAGGAGACAATAAAGGAGTATGCCGAACTTCCTGGTAACGGTGCCAAAAGTTGTCTAAACTTATGGCAGTCTTAAAATTAATGTCAAAATAATTATCCCCAGACGTATGAATTAAAGCATATATTTCAGAGGGAAAAAATTGCAGACTGGATTTAATCAATGTTTTCCCCCACATAAAGGTGATCTGGAAAAGTGTCCAATCCTCCCCTATAGCGAAGCCGGACAGCATTACATTGTTTGGCCTGCTCAGGGGGTTGGTGGAATAATCTGGCAAAAGTTTTAGACTGATTAGGTCTGGCAGAAGTCTCCAATGTAGCAATAACAGAGTCAGCTTTCATACCCCGGTCCAAGGCATTAACAGGGGGAGGCCTAGTGAACTCACTAGGTGCAGCAGACCAGAGTGATTCACTTCCCGACCCCACCCTATCCCCTTGAGAGTCAGAAGCCGAAGGCAAATCAGAAGTCAACATAGGTAAAGTTGGAGGCACAGACCCTTCCCCAGCACCAGTCCCTGTAGTGAAAATAGGTACAGATTTATCAAAATTAATGACCTGATCACAACCCAGCACCACTCCTGCCTGCCAGGCTGGGGGCTGGGACAGACTTAAGCCTGAGGATACCTCCAAAGGGTCAGAAATGTCTAATAAGTCACCTTGAAGGGTGGGACCAGTTCGTGCAGGAGAGGTCCAGCAATCGTCTAAGGGGGACTTCTCCCACCCAGCACCCCGCAGAGCTTCAGCAATAGATAAACCAGAGGTGGATATATGAGAGTCGAACCCCTGCCCAGGGGAACTGTGAACGACAAGATTCCCCACACTCTTCTGGTGAGGCCCCTGTAAACCAAATTCCACACCCTGTAATCTCACTGTACCTGTCTGATGAGTAGGTGAACTTCCCAAAGGTGCCAAAACAAGCGGTGTTGAACATTACTATCAGGGTTGGACCCCTTTGTCCACCCATCACTCTCCTTAGTGGTAGGCAAATCACTTGATGTGGAGGGGCCGAGGGGAGACTCATGGCATTCCTGAAACATCAAAATACTGCCAGTCTCCCCTGCTCTCGGCCTCACAGAACTTCCCTGTACCGACATCCTGTCGGCTTCCGTAGTAAGAACCGGTGCCAGAATGCACCGCTGCACCCCTTCCTTCCGTGTTGCGCCATGACTAACAGTAACCAAGGTGGCTGTGCAGAGCAAATCCCCAGCCACTCCACACGGCCGGGAATCCTGCTCGCCCTCCGTTTTCCAACGAACATCTGAATTCTGCTCCTCCATTGTACCAGTGTTCCGTGTCACCCGTAAAGTTGATGAAGCGTCGGCCAGAATGGTAGGTTCCGAATACAGCTCAATTCCAGTAGCCCTTTGTAGCCAAGCACCCTCCATTTGTGCACTGAACTGCTCTTGAATCTCTCTCTTTTCTTCGGTCTCCTGATAATCAGAGATAGGGAGGAAGACCAACTCCCCTATCGCCGAAGCGTCCTCCTGCTCCGCGTCTGAACCCCAAGTGGCCATCCTGATGGCCAGACCCCCTACAGGTCACAGAGCAACTGCAACAGAGTAGGGAAATTTCCCTGGTGTCCCAGCCAAATTTCCCTCATTCACTAAAAATACCACAAACAGCTTAATCTGGTGCAAGGTCAGTTGGCATTCATCTGTATCCCCTTCCCCCGGGTCATGCCTGAAAATAGGCAGGATTTATCTAGTGCACTTACCCAGTCAACAAAAACTAAAGTAAAAAATAAAAAAATAAAATAAAATATCCACTGCATTTCATTCCCTAGGGACCACTCCTGTGTTTTGAAAGCAATTGAAAATGTCCACTAGTGGTGCAGTTACAGCCTCTGCTATCTCACATAAAATCCTCAAGTGTAAGCTATCAGGTCCCATAGATTTACTGGTATCTATTTTCAATTCTGCAAGCTTTTCCAGTACCTTTTTTTTCTGCTATCTGGATGTTCCCCAGTGTCTTGCCCCTCCCCCCAGCCCCACAGTCTGGTAATGGCCCATTCCTTCTCTTTACAGAGTAAAACATTTGTTCCATATCTCTACCTTCCCCATGTCCCCCTCCCACTCCTCCCTGCTCTTAAACCTCATTGTACCCTCTTTGACCTTGTACTTCTCTCAGATGTGCCAGAAGAACACCTTAGCCCCATTCTTCACCCCCATTGCCAAACATAGGTCTGTCTCCATTCACCCTTTGGGAGGAGGGGGTCAGGGTGTGCTCTGACTTGTTTCTGTCTCCATTTTGGCCTCCCTCACCTTCCCAAGGCCAAGCTCTAAGCTTCCTAGCTAAGACAAGAACAAAGAAGAATGGAAAGATTCCTATAGACTCAACTGTTGCCCATGCTTTAAAAATACCTTCAGCTTCCTTTTGAAGACGTAAAACCATCTCTTCCACTTCATCCCTTTGTTCCTCCTTCGGTGGAATGATGCCAAAGTCTCGGAGTATATCATTCCACTCTGTGTCTTCATTAGGATCCTGTATGAATGTTGAAATGACTTTAATTAACATTTTTTGTGCACCAGAAAGAACCACATTGGCTGCTTGTACTTGATTCCACCACACAGATGTAAACAATGTATTTTTCTGTCATTATTCCATAGGATTGATTTCTGCGTGTTAACATACTGTATGTTAAATGGTTAGAATTGGTTTAGTTCTTCTGCAGCTGGTGGAAAGTAACTCTGTCATTTCTTCTTAAGGACTTGATTCAAAAGTCATCAGAACAGTAGTATTTGTTAATGTTAGGTGGCAAAACATGTCATCATATCGTTTTTTTAGCAGAAATATATTTCAGATGTCCTTAGAGTTATCCTCAGTGTATTTTTTTTAGTTTTTTCTGATATTTTTAAAACAGCTGTTACAGTTAATTTTGTAATTAATGACTTATGTCATGAAAGATGGACACCATTTACAATTCTTTAAAATCCCTTCTTTTGAAATTACCTGTGTATGCCATATTCTTAATGTTTTTTATTTTTTTCTTTTTTTCTTTAAACAATTGGTAACCGGGAAAGGCATGCTGAGCAGAGGCTCGATTCTGGTGCGACTGGGGCAGTAGAATTACAAACAATAAATGCAGAGAATTAGTTAACAGAATGATAACTGCTAATTACAATCAATATAATACAGCAGTGAGATAAAAAAAAAACATGACATGTGATGAATCTGTAGAGGTGAATGATACAATAGTAAGTGCTCTACATAATGAATCTTTAATAAGTGCTAGGGAGGGTTGTTGGAAGATAAAGTCAGTAGAGGTAGTGGGTTTAGCTCAGTTGTGGCAGCGTCATAAAGCTAGAGGAAGGAGACATAACTGTTGCTTGCAGCTAGGATGAGAGGGTGAGTTTCTGATAGTAGGGGTAAGTTTGTTCCATAAGCAGGGAAGCCAGTAGGAGAAAGCAGCTTTGCCCGCTGCAGAAGAGGGTCGGGGCATGGTGAAGGATCTTTCATTTCTGTGCCTGAGTTCATAGGGGGACAGGGAGCCTGAGGATAGGCAGTCCTCAAGATAGGAGGGGAGCAAGTTAAACCAGTACCTAGATATAAAGTTGAAGGTGTGTATATAGCGCCTGTGAGATAAGGAGCTTAGTCCGAGGAGGGAGTAAAGATCGCAGTGGTGGGTGTGTAGGGGGGAGTTTGTAGCGAAGTGGCGAAATGAGTTTAGAAAGTTATCCAGCCTGCCAATGGAGGTTACAGGGGCAGAGTTGAGTTTCATGTCTGCATAATCTAGTAGATGGGAAGGATCATTTTAAAGAGAATATCACATCTGGCAGATAATGGGAGAGAGTCCCTGTTCCGGCAAAGCATGCCGAGTTTGGAGCATAGCTTGGAGGTGATAGATTCAACGTGAGCTGAAAAAGACAGATGGGGGTCCAGTCAAACACCCAGGTACTTGTATCTGGTGACTTGGTCAAGTTGGAAGACGTTGAGAGAGGTGACGGATGGGGAGGGTAGTACGGGTACGTTTCTGGACCAAGCCGAAAACCATGGAAACAGTTTTCGTTCTGTTTAATTTCAGTTGGTTTTGGCTGAACCAGCGCTGAATGTTGTCTAAGTCACTTTGCAGGGTAGCTTGGTCTCCAAGCAGGTTGGGACTGGAGGTAAAGAGGATGGTGTTGTCTGCATACATGTGTATTGATGAACTGGTGCAGGAGGAGTGAAGGTCATTAATGAAGAGGGAGAAGAGGATGGGACCAAGAACGGAGCCTTGAGGGACGCCTGCCAAGATAGGGAGGGGAAGATGTGGTATCAGCAATTCTAGCAGATTGAAATCTGGTGGAGAGATAAGATTTAAAACCATCTTACAGTGATAGGGGCGAGTCCAGCTGCCTCAAGCTTCTGCAGGAGAAGAGGGTGGGATACGGTGTCAAATGCCTTAGCTAAATCCACAAATACTGCTGCTGTAAGGAAGCCTTGGTCGGAGGCAGTTTGGATATGGTTGGTGACGTGCAGGGGGAAGGAAACTGTGGAATGGTGTTTCCTGAAGCTGGACTGCTGGGGGTGAGAGGATATTGTTTGTTGCAAAGTACTCAGCTAGTCAGGTGTGGGCCAAGGATTCTTGTAGTTTGGTTAGGGCTGGAAGGAGCGAGATGGGCCTATAATTGCCCGGCAAGGAGGGGTCATCACCTTTGTGAAGGGGGATTATGCAGACCAGTTTCCAAGTTAGCAGAACTGTTCCTGTGGAAAATCAGAGGCTAAGGAGATATGTAAGGGGCTTGGCGATCGCAGGGGCCGAGATCTGCAGGAGCTTGGGGTGAATCCCGTCCGGGCTGGTCTTTGCAGGGTTAAGAAAATGTAGGGCTTTGTGAAACTTGTGTTCAGTAAGGGGGGGTGAACTTGAAGTCATTGCTAGGGGCAGGTGGTGGCGAGACTGGGGTGGGTGGGGAGCCACATGGTATGGCACAGGAAGTGAAAAACTGGTTGAGGATTTCAGAGGCATGTGTCGGGTCAGTGACTGGTTGGCTGTGAAGTTTGAAGCTGGGGATGCAGGGCTGGGCTGGTGGGTCAAGGAGTGTGTACTCAACTTTCCAGAATTGAGGGGGCTATGCATGTGAGAGTTGTGACCTAAAGTAGTCTGCCTTTGCTTTTCTTATGGTCTTGGTGCAGGCATTACCGAGGGTATTAAACACTTGCCTGCTCTGTGGGGTTGAATTTAAAGTACTACCAGGCTTTGTCTCTTTCTTTGCATTTGGCAAGGATGGGTGCGGTGATCCAGGGTTGGTGCTGCTTCTTGACCCTGGACTTTTTCAGAGGGGCATGGACATCCCAGATATTTATAAGGTGTGTAGAGAGCGATCTAGAGAGGGCCATGTTAACATCAGGGGGCTAAGTAGAAAGATTGCCAGTCGGCTTGGTATAGACTGGTTAGGAGTGCGTCGGTGTCCAATGTGTTTAGAGGGCACGTGTTGATGTACAGTACTTTGGGCAGATTTGGGCAGTTGTGTTTTCCTGATACAGTAAATAATACAGTGGTCACTTAGTGCATCAGAGAGGATATTGGAGGGAGTTATTCTGTGAGGGTGTGAGGTAAGGATCCAGTCTAATAAAGAATGGTTTTGGGAGTGGGGGTTGTAGCGGGTGGGTTCATTGATCAATTGAGTGAGATTAAGGGACTCGATTTTAGAGGTGTGAGCTTTTGTGGAGACAGCTAGCCAATAAAAAGTTGAAATCACCTACAAGGACCAGTTCCCCTCTGGATGCTAGGTCAGACAGAGTGGTAAGGTTGGTGATAAGGGAGTCTTGGGATAGGTGGGGAAAGGCGTAGAGCACACCTAGGGAAAGTGGGAGTGAGGCAGGAAGGGAGAATTGAACCATAAGGAGTTTGTGGGAGCTGAGGCAAGCTTCTTTGTGAGTAACTGAGCTCATGAGTGTCTGTTTTGTTTAGATAGCTACACCACCAGCTCTTTTACCACAGTTCTGTCTGTGTAGTTTGGGAAAGTGAGGGAGAAATCGGGGGTTTTAGCAGACAGCCAGGTTGGCAATGTGGCTGTATTAGGATGATGTTACCACGTTTGTGATAATAAACAGCACAGCACTGTACCAAAATATTTATTTTTTATGTTGATTGCACACAGCGCAAGAAACATATTGGTACAGCTTGCTGAGAAGCAGGCTGTGGAGGCACAGCACTGTTGTGGCCGATGCCCCCGCAGCCTGCAAAGGCTTGTTCCGCTTCCCATAATGCCATCGCAGGCTGCTGGTGACACAAGTTTGGAACGTTCGCACCAGCTTGTGAGAAATCAGCCGCTGCAATTAGGGGCTGCCTCGTCATTGCAGCGTCAGCCATCCACTGCAATGAGGGAGCGACCCGTCATTACAGAGCGGATCTAGCAAGCTTGATATTGTTTAGGAACATGGTGGTGGGTTGCTACAATGTTTACAAATAATATAACCCCCTCCACCGTGTTTATGTGCCGACAGGAGCCCCAATCCCCATCAGCTTCGGTGGTCCCCTGTTCATTTTGCCGATGTGGGAGCCCAGTCCCTTTGGCATTCTGTCACCAGCCTGCACTTTCATTTTCTGCTGATGGGGTGGCCAGTCCCTGTCTGCATAATGAAGCCCCCCCTTTGTGTGCCGAAGAGGGTGCCCAATCCCCCTATCAGCTATTGCTGCCCCCGCCAACAGAAAGCCGTTGGTGACCCCCCACATGCTGTTATTCCTGCAGACAGGATGCCCAGTCCCCATTGGCATAATGACTCCCCCCCTTGTGTGCCAATGGGGGTGCTCAATCCCCCATCGGCTATTGCTGCCCCCAAAAAGAAAGCTGTTGGTGGCATGCTGGGAACCTACCCCAGTGTGCCACATGCCCTTGTAAAAGAAAAAACTGTCCCGCAAAGTCTTTTGCTTTATTTTTCCCCTGAAACACAGAAAATGGTCCCTTGTAGTCTCCGTGCTGCCCACCCACCACCCGCACCCACCCACTGTACACCCTGCCTCCCACACCCCCACTCCATATTTACCTCCAGAGTCTGGTGCGATGATCTTCGGTGGACCTGGAACACGTCTGCACTCTTCAAAGCCGACTGCGAACTGAGGAAATGCTGGTAAGGTGTATAATTTAATGAATAAGGATTTTTCAACTTTAGTGCACATCTCGGGCATTTTTGGGAATTTTTTCACCAAATTTTCAGCTTGGGGTTTTTAGGACCCCTCCACATGAATGCTTAAACTGTCATGGTGTTCATCGGCCCGGAAAGGTGATTTTGCAGTCACTGCACGGAATCACCCTTGAGGGTTGATTAATGAAATGACAGTGCCAGTGTTCATGAGGTGGGGTCTCAAAAAACCTATGTTGCAAATTTGGTGGAAAACATCCCCAAAATGACTGTTTTACGAGCGTGCACTGCGCAGTTGCTATGCATGCACGTGAATTTGCAATATTTTGATGCCATATTTTCAACACTGGCATTTTGTCACACCTCCTTGTGAACAGTGCAGCTGTCATTGTTCACATCCTGGTAGAAATGTGTTTTTCGCACTTCCAGTGCAGAATAGCACGGTTGCTGTCGGAAATCAGTGTTTGGGACAGATTAAGAAAATGACAGTGACACTGTTTGTGAGTAGAGGTCCTGAAATTGCTATGCTGAAAATTTGGTAACGATACTCCATAAAATGACTGTGTTACAAGTGTGCTTTGCTCAGTTTGCAAGCACGCACGCTCGTAGCTTTGCAAACTTATAATATTTTTCACTCCAGATTTTCAACATTGCCATTTTCTCACACCTACTTATGAACAGTGCCCGCTGTCATTTTTCCCATCTTGGCTGCAATGTGTTTTCGCAGTTCCGGTGCAGAATTGTTTGCTGTGGGAAATCACTGTCTGGGGCAGAGTAATAAAATGACAGTGATACTGTTCATGAGCAGAGGTCCTAAAATGCCTATGTTGAAAATTTGGTGATGATAGCCCATCAAATGAGTTGTGTTGCACACTTTCCATACACCCTTGTAACTTTGCAGATTTATAATATTGCCATGCCACATTTTCAACAGTGGCAATTTTTCACACCTCCTTATGTGTCGGCGTGGCTCAGTTGGTAGCACATCCGCCTCCGGACCAGAAGGTCATGGGTTCTCGTCCCACACCGGGATTGGACTTGCACCTAAACATTGCTGGCATCCGAGTGCAGTATTGGGGGATGCTGTACTGCTGGGGTGTGCCGTCCTTCGGATGAGATGTTAAACCGAGGTCCCTTCTGCCCATCCTGGTGTTGTCCTGGTGGGTGTCCAGGTGGAAGTAAAAGAACCCAGGGCACTCTTCGCAAAGCGTAGGAAACATTCCCGGTGTCCTGGCCAACATTCCCTTTCCCATAAACTGGATCATGCAATTATCCGGCTGTGTGTGGGTGATGATGTGCGATATGGCTGCCACTACGCATTCAGTCACTTCACTACCAGTCTAGCATTGCTTGTAAAGTGCTTTGGGATATACTGTGTATGAAAAGTGCTATATAAATGCTGATTCTTCTTCTTCTTATGAGCAGTACAGCTGTCATTTTTCACATCCTGAGTGAAATGTGGTTTCACAGTTGCAGCACAGAATAACACGGTCGCTGTGGGAAATCAGTGTTCGGGACAGATAAAGAAAATGACAGTGGCACTGTTTATGAGCAGAGGTCGTAAAATCCCTATGTTGGAAATTTGGTGACAAAACTCCATAACATGTTACAAGCGTGCATTCAGCTGTTTCCATGCACCCTTGTAACTTCACAAATTTGTAATATTTTCACGCCACATTTTCAATAGTGGCATTCTTTCACACCTCCTTATGAACAGTACAACTATCATTTTTTACATCCTGGCTAAAATATGTTTTTGCACTCCTGTGGAAGAATAGCATGGTCACTGTGGGACATCAGTGTTTGGGATAGATTAAGATGGAATGAGTGAGAGGAGGGAGTGACCGAGCTCAAATGAGCTCTGTCGGGACTGCTCCAGATTTGTTTGTGGGCACAAAAAGGCTCCAATGCCAGAGGTCAGTACAAAAGGGCAGCCTGCAGCAGTGGGAAAAACAGAACAAGAGAGTGAGTGAGTGAGGGAGGGGGAGTGAGCGAACTCACCGGAGCTCTGTCAGGACTGCTGCGGATTTCTTTGTGGGCAGAAAAAGGCGTCAATGCAGGCAGGAGCCCAGTAGAAAAGGCCAGCCTGCAGTGCTGGGAGAAACAGTACGAGTGAGTGAGACAGGGGGATTGAGTGAGCTCAATGGAGCTCTATCAGGACTGCTGTTGATTTCTTTGTTGGCAGAAAAAGACGCCAATGCAGGCAGGAGCCCCGTATAAAAGGGCCACTTACAGCGCCAGGACAAACAGAATGAGCGCGTGACAGAGGGAGACTGAGCCACCTCAATGGAGCTTTTTCGGTACAGCTGCAGATTTATTTGTGGACAGACAAAGGTGCCACTGCAGACAGCAGCCCCGTACACAAGCGCAGCCTGCAACTCTAAGAGAAACAGAATGAGTGAGTGACAGAGTGGTAGTGAGCGAGCTCAATGGAGCTGAATTGTGACTGCTGCAGATTTCTTTGTGGGCAGAAAATGCGGCAACACAGGCAGGAGCCCAGTACAAAAGGCCAGCTTGCTGCGTGGGCAGAAAAGAATGAGTGAGGGGGGGAGTGAGCAAGCTCAATGGAGCTGTGTCGGGACTGTTTCAGATTTCTTTCTGGTCAGAACAAGCCACCAATGCAGGCAGGCGCCCAGTACAAAAGGGCAGCCTGCAGTGGCAGGAGACACAGAATGAGCGAGTGAGGGAGGGGGAGTGAGTGAGCTCAACGGAGCTCTGTTGGGACTGCTGCAGATTTCTTTGTGGGCAGAAAAAGGCAGCAATGCAAGCAGGGGCTCAGTACAAAATAGCAGCCTGCAGTGGCAGGAGTACCAGAATAAGTGAGTGAGAGAAGGGGAGTAAGCGAGCTCAGTGGAGCTGTATTGTAACTGCTGCAAATGGCAGCAACACAGGCAGGAGCCCAATAGAAAAGGGCAGCCTGCAATGCCACCAGAAACAGAATGAGCGAGTCAGAGAAGGGGACCAAGTGAGCTCAATGGAGCATTGTCGGGACTGCTGCAGATTTCTTTGTGGGCAGAAAAAGGCGCCAACAGAGCCAGGAGCTGAGTACAAAAGGGCAGGCTACAGCGCCAGGAGAAACAGAATGAGTGAGTGACACACGGGGAGTGAGCGGCCTCAATGGAGCTCTGTCGGGACAGCTGTGGATTTCTTTGTGGGCAGAAAAAGGTGCCAACAAAGGCAGGAGCCCAGTACAAAAGGGCAGGCTGCAGCGCTGGCAGAAACTGAACGAGTGAGTGAGAGAGGGGGACTCAGCAGGCTCAACAGACCTGTGTTGGGACTGCTGCAGATTTCTTTGTGGGCAGAAAAAGCCACCAACAGAGGCAGGAGCCCAGTACAAAAGGGCAGGCTGCAGCGCCAGGAGAAACAGAATGAGTGAGTGAGGGGGGGGAGTGAGCCACCTCAACGCAGCTCTGTCGGGACAGCTGCGGATTTCTTAGTGGGCAGAACAAGGTGCCAATGCAGGCAGAAGCCCAGTACAAAGCAGCAGCCTGCAGCACCGGGAGAAACAGATTGAGTGAGTGGCAGAATGGCAGTGAGCGAGCTCAACACACCAACACAATCAACATACGGCATTGACAAATGCTTGTTTATGGTAGGTATGACACAGGAGTGGGAACTTTTGAAAACTTCAGAATCCCCTATCTTGGCTATCTTGATATTTTTGCTAGAAATACATAATTGCTGAAAAAAACTATATGGTAACAATCAAATACTGCTGCTTTAAGCAGATGAAAAGCTTGAGTTGTGAAGAGTTTATGGCAACTTGCAGTGAACCAATCAGTTAGCTAGGGCTGGTCAAATATTAACTGGCATCTTAGCTGTTTTGAGTTGCAGGCGGTGGGTCTAAAAGTCAAACAGCTTTATCATCTGTGACCTTCCAGGAAGTCATAGAGAAAGGAGAGGAAAGAGTAGCCCTCCTAGTATATACCAGATGGCTCTAAAAGCAGGGGAGTAACCCTGCGATGTGAAATTATGGCAGCTAAGCATCTCATCCTACAGTGCTCAGTCTCTGTGAGTTATTGGGGACTGGGGTTGGGGGGGGAACTTCTGAGAGTGAAGGACAGTGCTTTTCATTTAATCAGTCTGTGATTGTGCAGTGTTTTTAGAAGGTACAGGTAATTTATTTTACTGGCACTCTGAGAGCATGTACTGCATTAAAGGAGATTCCTTCTACTATAGAACCATGTTCAGAAGTGTCTGAAGTGAATAGCAGTCCTGTGTCCAGACCTTGTACTACGTGAGCAGGAGCACAAGGGGATAAGAAGGGACTGGTCCAATGGTGTATTTACAACTGGCTCTACGGGCAACAAAGGTGAATTGTGTCCAAATATTATGTGTGGTTCATAGCTCAGTGCTTATGTAACATATAATGGAATGATGTAGATGGTTGTTGGATACAGAGGCCAGCATATAATGACGTGCTTAGGTACTTGGATGCTTGAATTGAGTCGTTTGATAATATTTGATGGTTTTGGCCTTTCTCTGTATCCCACCTGTAGGAAGGAGGCTTGGATTAGAATTATGGAGCCCCCGGTGGGATAAGAGTGCCGCAGAAGGAGGAGGTGTCGGGGAGGATGGGTGGGTGAATGCGACTCGCTCTAAGCAGAGCGGGAGACAACTACTCTGTTTAAATAGGCTGTGGGGAAGGAGCTCTTCCCCCACATAATTACAGGCAAGCCTTTCAATTATGTGTGGTTCATAGCTCAGTGCTTATGTAACATATAATGGAATGATGTAGATGGTTGTTGGATACAGAGGCCAGCATATAATGACGTGCTTAGGTACTTGGATGCTTGAATTGAGTTGTTTGATAATATTTGATGGTTTTGGCCTTTCTCAGTATCCCAACTGTAGGAAGGAGGCTTGGATTAGAATTATGGAGCCCTAAAAAAGAATAAATATCAACGATGGTTCAGTAACTGAATGCTGAAGAAGTCATGCATAACGCTTTAATGATAAGAATAGACGATCACCTCCTCCAACTTTGGAGAGTGTGACCAGTAGCACTCCGGAGAGGAAAAAACCCCTTGGGGGGAAACCTCTGAGGACCCATGGCTACTGACCTGCCCGTCCTTCTGGGCATACTAAAGGAGAGAGATCCTAATTAAACTAAATAAAACAGCTAATCTGATTTCTAATTTGTAGAATTTAATCCAGATAAATGGAGCTTAAGCAAGAACCGAACTGCAAATGTCCAGTGAAGTAATTTCCTCTTAATAAATTCCGAGTCCGAGAATCCATGTACAATTCGGAATAATGGAGAGAGATATATGAAGGACAGTCTTCCAGACTTCATTCGATAGAGGGCAGAATCCAGGAAATGTATGATGGTGGAGATGAAGTTGATGACTGACGAACTCAATACAGGAGACCAGACGCAGATAGTTGCATCCAAGCTTCGACATCGACGAGGCAGGATGAATAGAAGTAGTACAACTTCCAGGTTTCTAATAATAGAGAGCTTGTACAATACGTGAATGAGAGAAGGCTTGAAGCCAGGCTGCTGACTGACAAATCCAGTTTTGATAAGTAAGTATAGTCTTAGGAATTGATATGAAAGCAACGGCTGAAAGCTGACCTGGAATATGGCAGGCTGTAGAGGATAATCTGAGACACTGGTGCGAGGTTATGAAGCATCCAAGTAGTAGAATACGGTGATCCCAAAAAGTAAGCAAGTCAGTTGGACTGCTAATCCAAATTGAGAGGCAGTAGGAGCAAGGATTGCACCAACGTATGCAGATGAGAATGAACAGGACCTGGCAACTAGCCCCCGAAGAAAGCGTAGCTGAACGATAGCTGGTGAGGTAGGAGAGAGGTGGCTGATTCCAGTATGTAAAGCACAGCCAGACCCCAGGAAAGTCTGCTGGCAGAAGTCTAGCATGGTAGATAGTCCTCGACGGGATGCGCAGCAATCCATCTTCTGGAGAGGTAGGTAGAGAGACAAGTAGCTCCAGGTAACATGAAAGCAACTACATCTACGAAAGTCAGCCAATAGAACAAGCGTGGCATTGAGCCTCCATGAGATGTATCTTGACTCATCCTTGAGCACAGTAGTATTGCAGCTGTAAGGCAGACTTAGATAATGTAATGATGCTGAGGACCGATGTATCCAGATCAAGGAAGGCAGGGATTGCATGGAAGAGACTGAGACAGAGATATGGCAACTGGACGAGAGGAATAACATCCCAAACTGAAGGTATGCAAAGTTCAAGGTAGGAAACCAGATGAGACGTGAAGAGTCCCAGATGTAGAGAACTGAAGAGGCTGAATCAAATGAAGTAGCATTGTCACAGGGTCTGAATTTGTTAGAGCACAATCATAATAATGAAAGTCTGCAGGAGACGCCAACTAAGTATCCTGGAAAGGGAAGCAGCAGTAATTGTATGGCTGAGGCAGCAGGGCAAAACATCCAAGAACATATGATGAAGAATAAACGTCAGATGTAATCCAGTTAAGGAGCTTCCGGTCGGCCAACACGGCAGCAAGTAGGCACATAATATAAAGTGAGGATCTCCAGGCTTTGAGTAGGGCAGGACAGAAGAGCAGAAACATGAAAACCTGTCAGCCCAAAGGCGAAGGCAGGTCATAAAAGCTGTGCATCTCTAGGCCTGAGCAGAGCGAGCAGACAAGAGTAGAAGTAGGTAAACCTCCCAGCCCAGTGGGCGAAGGCAGGGCATAGAAGCAGATGATCATGAGGGAAATCTCCCAGCCCGAGGGCGAAGGCGAATAGTAGGTAAACCTCCCAGCCTGATGGGCGAAGGCAGGTCGTAGTTGTGAATCCCCAGTCTCCCAGCCCGAGGGCAAAGGCGAATAGTAGGTAAACCTCCCAGCCTGATGGGCGAAGGCAGGTCGTAGTTGTGAATCCCCAGGCCCTGAGCTGGACAAAGCAGGCATAGATTAGAAGTATGGAAACCTCCCAGCCCGAAGGGCGAAGGCAGATCCTAGAGGCTGTGAATCCCCAAGCCCTGAGTTGGGTGAGGCGTGCGTAGAATAAGTGGATATCGAAATGAAGGTAGGAGCCTGAGCCAGGTAAGTGCGAAGGCATTGTAACCATAAAACAGACTTATGAAGCAAAACGATACTGCAGACCGATGTAGCATGTAGATCGAGGATGGCAGAGATTGCAGATGATCGTGGCAGAAAGCAGGCAACCTGTCGAGGCAACTAACATCTTGAAATTGGTAGTCCATGAGTTAGGCAAAGGCGCAATCACATGAAGAACTGCAGGCAAGCAGGAGCTAGGAGCCATTGGGACATCCAGAAGCATACTGGAGGAGAAGGCCAGAGGAACCATGCAAGTCCTACAGAAGCCATATTGCAGAAGATATGGAGGCTAAGGTAGGAAGGAGTGGCATATGAGCCGAGGAGCCATAGGAATAATGATGAAGGAAAGAAGCACACCTCCTGATATCCCAGCCATGAGCCAGAGCAGAGTATGCCATCCATAGGAACAGCCAGAAGGGGGGGCAAAACCCGACCTGGAAACAGAACATGACCACGAAGCGGGCCCCATACAGGGAGGAACAGGGAGGGGTCCAAAATGAAGAATAGAAACAATACGTAAATCCAGAGCACTGCATATCGAAGAACCAGGAAACGAGCAAGCGAAGGTAACAGCGAGCCACTTATAGAGTGCCAAGTACAGGGAGAACATGCGAGAGGCATGCAAACCCAGCAAACGCCCCTGGTTGACAGGGACTTCTAGACTGAGCTTCCAAAGCATGCCTTGTCCCTCTTAAAGTTTTAATGT
Organism: Neoceratodus forsteri; assembly: GCA_016271365.2. NCBI lineage: Eukaryota > Metazoa > Chordata > Ceratodontiformes > Ceratodontidae > Neoceratodus > Neoceratodus forsteri. The sequence goes on from CM057452.1 coordinate 1,619,223,659, forward strand.
GCGTCTTCAGCCAAACAGGGGAGTGGAAACAAACGATGCCAACTAAAGGCTACAGATAAAGTCCACCTTGGGATGCACTGTACACTAAACAACAAAGCCAACATATTTCCCGAGTGGACATCACGTATGTGAAGATGGGTCCTCGATTCAGGATATTGTCCTTGATTGTCGAATGCCAAGTCCTTGATTTATGAGGCAGGTGGTGGAGAGGCATGGAGGTGGGTACGGATAATCCAGGACAAAAGGGTACTGCAGGAAGGGCAGAAAGGAATGCAGTGGCTAAGCTGACTTGCTACACACCGGAGTGGTAGACAGAGGAGAATCCAGCAGGAGCAAAACACATAATAGCCCAAGAAATATGATGTATTGTATGACATGAAGAGCCAACAGCTTCAGGTGGCGATGTGCCCCCCCCCCAACTTTGAGGTCTGAGTCCCGTCCAGTATGAGCGACAAAGCGCCAGTTTGAATGCCAGAAGCGAAGGTTGAGACGTAGGAGTAGGAACTAACATGGAAGAGCGGCCGCAGGAGCGCGCAGACTACACAGGTGGAGGATTGCAGAGGGAACAGAGCAGCACAGAATAGGCAGGTGCAGCAATAGGAAAGCAATGTGCTTCTCGGCGGAGCGTAGAAACAAACAGGAGGCCAGCGAGCAGGAAGCAACTGAAAGGTATGCAACAATCGTAATGTTGAGGAGCAGGTAGGCGGCGCGTGGAGAAGTAAAGAAACCCCATGCTAACTGGAGGCAAATAACGAAGCAGCGACGGACTAGGCATGGAACTGAGCTGCCCAAGGGGAGACAATACGAGGACTGAACAGGAGAAGAGGGAAGCAGGTAAAAACAAACAGCAGCAGTCAGAACAGAGCCAAACCCCAAAGAACAAACAACAGGGAACAAAACAAAAGGGAGGGAGGGGGAGGAATGAGGAAACGTAGGAGAAATGGAAGCAGGAAATAAACAGGCAGCAGGTATGATGGAGCTAGATCCAACAAGCAAATAGGAAATAAAATGAATGGGGGGGTGAGAAAACAAACAGCAGGACGAGTGAGGCAAGGACAGGGCAGCTACAGACCAGCAACGACACAACAGTGAAGCGACTCGCTCTAAGCAGAGCGGGAGACAACTGCTCCATTTAAATAGGCTGTGGGGGAGGAGCTCTTCCCCCACATAATTACAGGCAAGCCTTTCAATTATGTTTTTCAAAGTTCTCCAGAAGGCATCAGCAGCTGTTTAATGCCATACGTTGCTCTTAGTAGTTGCTTGAGTAAGAAAGTAATAAAATGTTTTACCTTTTTTATGTTTGCTTGTGTGCGCATGCTCAGCAAACATCTTGTTACAAGAATCAAGAATGGCATTTCAGAGGTGTGTCATTGTTGGGGCCAAGGCAGCTCTGGCTGCGTGGGCTCGACAGTGACAGGGCAATGATCAGCAAGGCTAACCATGACACTGTTCAGGGCTTGTGCAGAGGAAGAAAACAATTACTCATCATAGTAATGCTGTTTCTTCTGAAGGGATCACTCACTATGTTTACACTTTATGCAGTCATCTCGGCCAAAAGTGATGCCCCAGAGATAGAGCCAATGTAAATTGCAGAATTTGGAATGTAAGTTCAAACTCTGAATCCTTCCTCCACTCTGGCCATTGCTCAGATCTGTTTTCAAGCCAGAGTGGCGCAGCAGTTAGTGAAACTAGCTAAAAGGCTACAAAACAAATTTTGGGAATTTTTTTTTATATAGAATATTTAAAAAACAGGAGATGATGAGGCGGAAGGCACCCTAGGTGGCCTGCCCCACGGTGGTATTGTGCCAGGCTGTCATTTGAGCAGCTGATAGATGTGGAGACAGTAGGCCGATACCACCTGAACAGGGCCATTCTGAGGCAGCTCTGTGAGCTGTGCCATGATGAAATGCAGACACTCACCACACGAGGTGACAACAGTTATGTGCCTGCTTGCCATGGGATCCTTTCAGAGACCTACAGGGGACACCACTGGCATATCACAGGCCTCCACTTCCTGGATTCTCACACAGTTTCTCACCACACTGCTACCACACGCTTTGGAATTCATCCATTTCCCCAGCACACAGGTGGAGCAGACAGAAGCCATGCAGGGGTTCTACAGGGTGGCATGCATGCCAGGCATCATAGGGGCCATTGACTGCACCCATGTGAAAATTCGTGCACCACCTGGCGAGGACGCCATCACCTATGTCAACCAGAAGGGCTACCACTCTGTGAACTGCCAGGTGGTGTGCAATGCCACAGGGCACATCAGCAATGTCTGCACCACACACCCTGAGAGCACACACGATGCATTCATATGGCATCAATTGACCCTCTGCAGGAGGTTCAAGACAGGGGACATTCCAAGTGGCCATTTCATAGGTGTGTATGACATGGACATAACTGCACAACAGGGCATCAAGGGCAGTATACAAGGTGTAGGTAGTGGGCAACAGGCGCAGTGTGATGCATAAATCCTGGGACAGTGGAGGTGTGCAAGGGTACACAGGCAGACGCAGGCAGGCACAGAGTGGCACATGGTCAGTGCACGCCACACGTGAGGCACTGACAAGGCAGTGCCTGTGTGGCAGTGACATGCACACCACAGTCAAACAGGGCATGCAACAGCATCTGGTGTAGGGATGCGGGACTGCAGGGAAGGGGGAAGCACATGCAGGAAAGCAGGACAGGTGCACACACCACTGAGGTCAGGAGCGGTGACGGAGTGCATGCCACACAAGCGTCCAATGTATTAACAGACACACATTCATCCCCACAGGTGACGCAGCATACCCACTCAGGCCCTGACTCCTCACACCCTTCTGAAGACCTGGAACAGAGGTGGAGGAGTGGTACAATGAGACACACAGTGCTACACGCACTATCATAGAGCGTGTCTTTGGCATGCTGAAGATGTGGTTCCAGTGTCTGTGTAGGTTGGCAGAAGACTCCAGGAGAAAGGACTGCTGTGTGACTGAACTTCTCTGCTGGGACTAAAGTAGAAGAACTTTTGTATTTAGACCTTTAATTTAGGGTAAAAAAACTAACATACAAAACAAAACAAAAAAAGTGTGTGTTTGGGTTAACTGAACTGAATGGGTAACTGAAAAGTCATCTAGGTGTAAATCTCAGGTGACTGAAAGGACTTAACTGTTGTGAGGTTTAAATTACTTGTAGAAAGATCTGGTAAGTAGGGGGAGTGGCTTAGCTAGAAGGAAGCTACATTTAAAGACTGCCTTAGAAAGATTCTGCTAATAGCTTGGCAGAATTCTCCAGGAGAAAGGACTGCTGTGTGACTGAACTTCTCTGCTGGGACTAAAGTAGAAGAACTTTTGTATTTAGACCTTTAATTTAGGGTAAAAAAACTAACATACAAAACAAAACAAAAAAGTGTGTGTTTGGTTAACTGAACTGAATGGGTAACTGAAAGTCATCTAGGTGTAAATCTCAGGTGACTGAAAGGACTTAACTGTTGTGAGGTTTAAATTACTTGTAGAAAGATCTGGTAAGTAGGGGGAGTGGCTTAGCTAGAAGGAAGCTACATTTAAAGACTGCCTTAGAAAGATTCTGCTTATAGCTTGGCAGAAGACTCCAGGAGAAAGGACTGCTGTGTGACTGAACTTCTCTACTGGGACTATATTGCCCTCCTTCCTCCCTCCACCCCCCACCCAAAGCTAGTTTTATTTTTATAGGCACAGGATTTGACTGACAACAGGAACTTCCTGTTTAGGGGCAGGAAGTGAGTGATCACAGAACCACCAAGGACCCACCATCCTAGAAGGGCAAGAGTAGCTCTCCGGCCCTCTCTAGCTGCTGGAGGTCTGCCTCTGAACAAGTAAGCGGTCTACTGAGAAATATATGATATTCTTGTCTCAGAACAGGACAATCAGGAGCTTAAAGGGCACACAGGCAGAAAGTAAGGAGAGAGAGAAAAAAAACAGAGGAAGAGAAGTATTGCAAACAGTTAAGGGCCAGAAATAAGACATGATTGGAGTGGTGCAGTGCAGTGGCTGTGGAGCAGAGTCTTCGGGAGATGTTCTGGAGGATTCGGTGTTGTCCCATCTGCAGGCACCTCTCTGGGCTGAGGGAGGAGGTTGCTCATCTCCAGGCTGAGTTGGCCAGGATTTGGGGACCTCCTCTTCCATCCAGGGACCACCAGTGCCACTGCCGCTGCCTCCAGAGGTTGCCAAGAAAGAGAGCGGTTGGACCACAGTGGGCTCAGGGAGGGTGAGGGGTGGAACAGAGGCACATCCCTCCAGTTGTACCTCCCACAATTCCTATGCCATTCTGGCAAAGTGTGGTTCCTTCATGGAGGCACCTACAGTGGAGACCAAGGAGGATGCTGGGAACCTCCACAAAGAAGACCCACAGGAGGGTGGCAGGGGACCCTGCAGGGGAAGGAAACAACTCCTGGTGGGGACTCCATTGTTAGGAAGGTAGAACTGGGCAAGGAAGGGGAGAGGGAGGTAAGGTGCCTGCCTGGCGCCATGGCTTGGAGGGACAGGGAGCAAACTCAGGATTACCAGAGCAGCTGCACAGGGAGGGAGCTGGATGTCATTGTCCACTTAGGGACAAATGACCTGGCTAAGAAGGGATTAGAGAAGTGCAGGAAGAGTTTGTGGAATTGGGGAGGGCCTAGTCAAGTAGCACGCTGGTAACCTTCTCGGAGGTGCTACCCATCTATGGCATAGGAGAGGCTAGGGTGTTCCGTACTCATGGGATTCAATCAGTGGTTGAAAAACTGGTGTGGAGCTCAGGGATTTGGCTTCATTGGGGACTGGGGTCCACCTGGAGTGATGCAGCCTATACTGGCATGATGGGCTGCATCTGTCCGGGAGGGGAACCAGGATCCTAGGTGATAGGTTTAAATGCTTCATTGGCAAGCTTTTAAACTAGCCAAGGGGAGGTACTGGAAAGGAGCAGAAAATCCTAGCCCCCAAACAATCACGGTAGTAAGTGTGGCAAACACCAACATGGAGGTGTCGATAGGAGAAGGGCAGGGGTAAATGGAGAAAGTGACAAGGCAAGAAGGACAGGGATGGGGCAAAAGGGGTAAGGCCATTCAGGAAATGGGCGGTAATGAGTACCAATGCCTGTAGTCTGGGCAACAAGCTCCTGAGCTGGTGGCCTTAATGGAAGAGGGATGCCTGGATATCGTAGCAGTCACAGAAACATGGTACAAGAGAACCATGACTGGGATGTTAACATACCAGGGTACATAACCTACAGGAGAGACAGGCAGGGGAGAAGAGGGGAGGAGTAGCTCTCTGTAAAGGAAGGGATAAAAGCAACTGAACAAAAGAGTAAACAGGGAGGAGAGGAGGCACTGTGGGTCACCTTAGAGACTGGAAAGGGCACCACAATCTGCACAGGGTTAGGTACAGACCCCATGTCAGGGGAAGGAATGGACAAGGATATGATGGAAGGTATTCTTAGAATGGCAGAGAAAGGGAGATACTGTTGATGGGAGACCTGAATATGCCAGATGTTAACTGGAGCACATTTGCTGCAGCAACATCCAAGAGCAGGGCCATTCTTGACGCCCTACAGGTGGCAGGCATTAGACAGCTAGTTTCGGAACCCACTCGTGAGGCAGCAATCTTAGACCTCGTACTCTCAAACGGGGGCAGTGAGAGGATCTCAGATCTAGAAATGGGTTGCCATCTAGGGAAAAGTGACCATCAAACAGTGTGGTTCACGTTAAACTCAGCTACAGAGTCAAGCCATACAAAAGTGAGGGTACTGGACTTTAGGAGGGCTGACTTTGGCAAGATGGGAGAGTGCCTCAGAAAAGCACTAGCAAACAGGCTAGAAGGAGGTGTGGAGCAACAATGGGGAATTATCCAAACTGCCATCACAGAGGCAACAAGCCTTTGTGTGAAGCAAATAAACAAATCAAAACGAAAGAAAAAGCCACTATGGTTCTCAAGAGAGGTGGCGCTGTAAAAGTCAGGAAGAAAAGATAGCATTCCAGAAGTATAAGGAAACACAGAAGAAGCAGGACAGAGAGCTGTACCAGTTAAGGCAGAAAGAAGCAGGGAGGGAAGTCAGAATAGCAAAGGCCCAAACTGAAAAGATAGCCAACTCAGTTAAGAAGGGGTATAAAACCTTTTATAGGTACATCAGCGGCGTGAGAAAGACAAAGGGAGGGATAGTGAGGCTGAATAGAATAAACGGTTGGTGGGCAGAGGGGACAGTGAAAAGCAGGAATACTGAACGAATATTTCCTGCTCAGAATTCCAAAGAGGAGGGGAAGTGCCTAATCCAATTAACAGAAGCACTCTTGTTGGGGGTCAATCCCAGTCCTTTCACAGAAGAAAGGGTTCTGCAAGAACTCCTAAAACTGAAGGTGGACAAAGCAATGGGTCCTGATGGAATTCACCCAGAATTCTAAAAGAATTAAGGAAGGAACTAGTGAAACCACTGGCTACTCTTTTTAATAAATCATGGGAGGATGGTGTGGTACCGAGGACTGGAGGAAGGCGGATGTGATTCCCTTCACAAAAGTGGGACCAAGACAGAGGCAGGAAACTACAGACCTGTCAGTCTGACCTCTGTGGTAGGGAAAGTGATGGAGTCACTTCTGAAGGAAAGAATAGTTGAGTACCTAGAGGTCAGTGGAGCACAGGATCCAAGGCAGCATGGGTTCACAGCGGGAAGGTCATGTCAGGACGAATCTAATAGATTTCTTTGACTGGGTGACCAAGTAGTAGACCAGGGAGGGACTGTGGACATGGCCTACCTAGACTTTAGCAAGGCATTTGACACAGTCCCACACAAAGATTATTAGTCAAATTAACCAGCCTGGGAGTGGGTCCCAGGGTGGTAGCCTGGGTAAAACATTGGCTGGACAACAGGACACAGAAGGTAATTGTAAATGGAGTCCACTCTGAAGAAAGGGCGGTTACTAGTGGGGTACCGCAGGGTTCAGTATTGGGTCCAGTCCTTTTTAATGTCTTCATCAGTGGCATTGCAGAGGGACTGGAAGGAAAAGTATGCCTTTTTGCAGATGACACAAAGATCTGCAACAGGGTTGATACACAAGGAGGCGTGGAAAGGATGAAAAGGGACTTGGCAAGGTTGGAGGAATGGTCTGACGTATGGCAGCTAGGATTCAATGCAAAAAAGTGCAAAATAATGCACCTGGGAAACAAGAATCCAGGGGAAGAATACACAATGGATGGGGAGGTAGTAACAACAACAAAACAGGAAAGGGACCTGGGGGTAATCAAATCAGACGACCTTAAGGTTAGCAAGCAATGTGAGAAGGCAGTAGGGAGGGCCGGGGGTATACTGGGATGTATAGGGAGAGGCATCAGCAGCAGAAAACAGGAAGTTGTTATCCCTCTGTACAGACAGTTGGTGAGACCCCATCTGGAATACTGTGTCCAGTTCTGGAGACCCCATCTCCCAAGGACATAGACAGGATAGAGGCAGTCCAGAGGAGGGCAACTAAAATGGTGCAAGGTCTGCAAGAGAAGCCGTATGAGGAGAGACTAAAGGAGCTTAATATGTATACCCTTGAGGAAAGAAGGAGAGGGGACATGATAGAAACTTTCAAGTACCTCAAGGGAATCAACAAAGTCCAAGAGGGTAGCATCTTTCAGAAAAGAGACTTGCAAGAACAAGGGGACACAATTTAAAGATAGAAGGAGGGAGGCGGTTCAGGGCAATGTGAGGAAGTATTATTTCACAGAGAGGTAGTGGATGCATGGAACAGCCTTCCTGAGGAAGTTGTGGGGTCTAAAACTGTGGGAGAATTCAAGAATGCATGGGACAGACATAAGGCAATTCTTGTGGGGGGGCAGGAAGATATAGGCTGTTGGTTAAATAGGATCTGCGGCCTATCCTGTAGGTAGGGAAATGGGCAGACTAGATGGGCCAAGCGGTCCTTATCTGCCATCAAAGTCTATGTTTCTATGTTAAGGTTGTGCCCTACAGTATGGCCCAGAGAAGGCCTGTGGCATATTCCTGGCCTGTTGTATACTACACAACATGGCCCTAGACCATAGAATACCTGTCAAAGCAAGTGAGGGCGACGGTTTCGGGGAGGAGGAGGTGGAGGGCGATGGAGCACCACCACAGAGCCATGATATGGACTCCGTACCAGGACAGAGGGACCTGCGACTGGTGGCATGGGCACAGGAACACTGCAGCCCTCTGGTGGAGGAGAACTTCAGGAATCGCAGGTGAGTATGCAGGTACGTATGCCTGGTGTGCACCACGGTGTAGACATGGGATATTGTGGGCACAGTGGACACTGGACAATACACAGACAATGGTGCACACAGGTACATACACAGTCACACACACACACACACACACACACGCACACACACACATGTCTTGCAACATACCCATTGCACCAGGACCATGGCAGGGATGTCATGGGTCAGTGTGCACCACAACCTGCACATGGGCACAGTAGACACCGGAACGCACTCATCATGCCCATGACACATGGCACAACAGTGGCACACACAGACACACAGGTGGAACTGCACAGATAGCAGACGGTGGTGCCGGTGTTACACTGGGGTGGGTGCCTGCCACACACGCCGCTGCAGGCACCATCGGCAAGGCATGTGGGTCACACAGGTCATACATGCCTCCGCCACAGGACCGGGGACCTGGACATCACAGGGCAGTGCCCCAGCTGCCACAGACATATGGGCGGCCTCTGCCATGACTGGTGGATGCGGTTGTATCTCCACTGGCCACAGGGGGTGTATCCACCAACCCGGTAGAGGTGCTGCACAAGGACCATGAACGTGTGCTCAGTGGTGTCACCATTCCACAGCCAACATCCATGCCATGGATGCTGGGCTTGGAGGCAAGTGGTGATGGCGTCAGCTGCAGGGGGTCCACCTAGCGTCACCACTGTGGTGTGAGGGATGTGCTCCTGGGTGTATGACTGGATGCCCAGTGTCCACAGCATGCAATGGAGTCAGCCACCCTCTCTGCAGCAGCTGCAATCCACCCTAGTGCTGCGGTCATGCCCACCTGCATGAGGCATGCCTCCATCAACATCTGTGCATGCCATGCAGCTGTGGACTCATGCTCCTGGACCATCACAGTCCTGTGGCTATGGAACTCTGCACGGAGTGCTGCCTGCCCCTCCACAGTTGCCCGCAGGAGGTTGAGGTAGCCCTCCTTGTTGTCTGCAGATGGGGCATCATGGGGGCGTCACCAATGAGTGGGGGATGGAACAGCTTGTTCCTGGTGCATCCACGGGCAGTGTTTGCATCACAGCAGGCTGTGGCATGGGTGGGCCATGGCCATGCACAGCCACTGTATGCCCATGGCCAGTGTTGTCGTGGTTCAGTGGTGCAGGTGCATGCACCACAGTACCCTCCCTGGACACCACTGATGTTGCCGACAGTGCGCATGGCACAGGTGTAGGGTGCACAGCACCCACAGAAGCAGGCAGCTGTGTGGCACCCACAGCTGCACCATGCACAGTGGGGATTTCAGTGTTGTCTGAGGTCACATGCAGGGGCACCTGCATGCTGCTCATACCACCATCGGCCAAGTCCCTGCCGGTGTCAGTGGCAATGATGTCCGTGATGGGACCACAACCCCCCAGCATACCACTGGCAAGCACGAGGAGGGCATTATTCACGATGTCCACCACATCATTGTGGTCATTGTCAGAGTACCCAGACAGGCACCCCAGCCATGCATTGTCCCCACTGGCAGATGTGTCAGTGTTAGCTGAGGTGCCCGAGGGGCCCACCAGCACTGGGGCCGTGACAGATGTGTCTGGTGCGGTGGATGATCCAGGGATGGTGCCATCCACACTGGTGCCATCAGTCCTGTGTGATGGACCTGCATCATTGCCCGCTAGGGCGTCACATGCAGCCATGCCCACAGCTGCTCCCATGAGGTGTGATGGTGCTGTGGAAAGAAGATGGGAGAACATGGTTAATGTACAGTACAGACAGTTGACATCAGGTATGCACACCTGTACATGGCTGGGTGCCACGGCACCAGGAGTGCACATTCCTGTCCACTGCAGGGCCATGCCATGACAACAGTGCCACATAGACCATACAACTGGTATGATCGACATTATGCCTCAATGCACACTGTGTAGCGAAGGTGGCATGTGCATGCACTACTGTGTGTGCCACGCAGAGGTGCTGCAGCCAGGTGCCCCCCAATGGTACAGTGGCATGGGGGATGAGACGCCGCTAGGCACATTACATCTGGCCAGGTGCAACTGGCCACATGGTGCAGCACCTGGTACACTGTGACAGTGCACAGCACACAGGGACGGGCGTGGCAGCCGTGGCACATATGGGGCCAGGCACGCCATGGACACACAGCTACTTACAGTGCTGTGATGGGCTACCACCAGTCTGGAAACCACCATCCAGAACACCCTGCACAGTTGACCTGGTGATGGTGGCAGCCAGTAGCTCCTCATTGGGGCTGAGCCTAACCTCTGTGCTCGGGCCACCCGCAATCTGCTGGAGGGATGCCTCTATGTGGGCCACCTTCTCCTTGGCCCTCCTACACCCATTGTTCCAGTGCTTCCTGCACTCCAGGACCATCCAGTTGTAGGATGCAATGGCATTGACCTGCCGGGCCACCTCCTCCCATCCCTCTGACCTCACGGTCTGGCTGCCACTCCTGTCAGTGAGGACATCCAGGCGCAGGTTGCACGCCCTCCTCTCATCTTTTGTGAAATTCGGTCTCCGCCTGGTGGCGATACTATTGCCTTCTGACATGTTGGTTTCTGTGGGGGAAAGCATAAAGATGTTAGCCATGCCTGTAGGGTACCCCAGTTCCCATGTCCGACAGGCTATGTGTGGTGTCTGCCACACTGGCCTCTGTCAGCCGGTGACAGGGGGGCATGCATGTGCACCACCATGCACAGTGGGCAGTGCCCCATGTGACTGTGTCCATTGTGTACAGTGCAATCGCCATGTACGGCCGAGGTTCCATGGATGGAGCACTGGTAATGCATTCACAGGGTGGCATGCAGTGCTATACATCATGCACATGCACTAACAGAGCAGTGTGGGTGCATCTGCATTGGGCACCCCCCTTCCAAGGTACGGCCCCCGTTACATCAGTGTGGCAGTCGGGGGGTCAGGCACAGGACATTCAGCCACTGTGTATCGACCAGCAGGCCACAGTCTGTGGCATCACAACAGTGGCAATGTGCCTGCACAGGTGCTGCTGTTTGCCTCAGACAGTCCTGTTGCACAACATTTGTATAGCCCTACCCTGTTGCTGTGCTAGTCCACTCACAGCACTTCCTCCCTTATCCCTTTCCCATTCCTTCCCTCTTTTCATCCTACCTCATCCCCCCTTCCTTTACCCCTCCACTTCCACTTCCCCCTCCCTCCTCTGTTTCCTCACTTTGTTCTCTTGCTCTACCCCACTACCCCCCATGAGTCTTTCCTGCATAAGCTTCATTGTGGCATCTCCCTCCTTGCTCTTATTCTGCTCCTTCCACCCCCCAATCCACCCCCTGTTCTTCTGTCCTTTGTAATCTCTTTCACCCCTCGTCAGACAAGGCCATTGGCTGCACTTGACACAATATTTATCTTGCCACATTGTTCTTTTGTTTATGTAATTACTGTCCTCATGTTGTACAATTTACTGAAACCATTGTAATTTGTGATTCTTATGATTTGATGTGGAACCTCTGTAAAAGAACCCTTGGCTCAAATGTCTTTCTGATTTGTTAAACAAATAAAAAAAAAAAAACAACGCAGTATCCATCACACATGGGATATACCGTTGTGTGGTCACAGACACCGATTCGCATGTAGACACCCCACATTACCCGCTGTAAACTTTGTGAGAATAGCTGTGTACTCACCTGCAAGGCTGTGTATTCTCTCAGTCACCTAATCTCAGTTTGCTGAATTGGGAACATTTATGGCTCAGGACATGCAAATGAGGTCTGAGCCTGTGTTAATGAGATGCTAATCATCTGAGATGCCCATGCATGCAGTATGAAGCTGTTCTGGGTGCATTGTCTGTGAATTGCATAATTGCTCCCAGCTTATCTCACTTCTCACAGCACATCTGTTGATTTGCGCTGAGCCCTGTACGGCGCATCCCTGGAGCATGCGCATAGCATTCTGTGCATATCCCTAGATAAGGGGCATCCTACACGGCGCATAGCCCATGCATGCACTGGCAGCGTCTGCAATGGCGCATCGCCCCCATGTGCGACTGTCCTGTCTGTCCAATTGTCACGCTGTGCATGCTACCGTGCATTGTCAGCCCACCTGCATGATGCACATTATTGGCGGGTGACGTAGTTCCCTGATCATGCATCCGCGCAATATGTGTGACCTTTCGCTGAAGCGCTTCTCAGCGGTTCCTTGTTATAGTGCATACTGTGCATAACATGGCGGTTGCATGTGCATCATGCATGCGTGACCCTGATGTGGCCCCAACATGCCTTAGCGGTCCACATTGTGCATGCTTGAGCGTGCTCTGTCAGCCAATCGTACTTCACACCACTATGCGTGGTGTGCTGCACGGCCTACACTCGCACGTGGTGCATACTGTGTCCCACATCACACATCATGGATTTTCCCCATTGTGTTGTTTATCTCAACAGTGCCTAGGGCAGGGAGAGTTGTGCCTCGGTCCATGAACTGGTCACAGGTGGAGCTGCTGCACCTGATGGCACTGGTGCTGCCTGTGATGGGGCAGCTGTTCATCCAGGAGGACTTGCATGTGCCCAGGGCTGCTGTGTGGGCCTCCATTGCCAGTTGGCTGGTGAGGTGCACAGGGATGCCACACACTGGGGAACAGTGCAGGCATCGCTACAGTGACCTCCAGAGATGTGACTGGGACAGACTGCAGCAGCTGCCATGACTGCAGGGGTGCACTACCTTGGCCAGATAGGTGTTGCACTTCCATTGACTTCTCTGGCTCAGGCAGGATGTGTGTGTCCGTACCCACATGGGGCACACACATGGGTCACACTCATCTGTGGCTGCACATGCCCAGTGTTGCTGTATCCTGTGTGCCATTTGGGGTGGGCACTGTGCAGTGCTGTGTTTGCATGCAGGGCACTGGGTATCTCACAGCTGGGTGCCACTGTGTGTTGCATGCACACTGGATGGTGCCCCGGGGAGGCAGGCACAGTGGACGCATAGGACAGTTGCCTGATGCACAGCCCATGCTGTGGCATCAGATGGCTGACCCTGCACCGCACATGCACACTGGTGTTGGGGTGTGGTTATGGCAACACTGTGTCGACTCATGGCACCCTTTGTCTGTTGTGTTTTCCGAGGCCGGAGGCCAGGTGGTGGGCCACAGAGGCCGCTGAGCTTTGGAGAAGGGGTGTCGCTGGTGCCAGGCATGGTGCCTGTGTGGGGGCAGGTAGCTGCTTCATTCTGTTGTTGCTGTCTTTCAGGTGTTGTGGGCTATTGCTTGTTGGGGGTGGTGTCTACAGTATGGTCCTTATTGTGTGTTTACTCTGTCATTGCTGTAAGTCTTCAGGATCAACATGCTGTGGTCAGGGATGGAGGTGATGCAGCCAGTGTGCTGGACCTGGACCAGAGGATCAGCGGGGCCATCCAGAAAGCTCTACACCCCCTGTGCAGGACTGTGGGCCAGCTGACTGCAACTCTGAGGGGCATCATGTGTTTACTGCCTGCATGCTGCCATGTGGGGGTGATGCACAGGGGTGCACGGCCGCAGTAGTGGCCCCCTGCCATGTGTGTTTGGCACACTATTGTATATAGCCCCCTGTATCTGTCCCCTTCCTACATCCCTTTTTGGTCCCTAACAGTCCCACCCTGCTGCCTTGTTCTGTGATTTTTGTATATAGTTCTGGTGTGTGTTACTGTTTTTGTAATGTTTGGATTTGTCTATTTTATACTTTAATAAATCTTTATAACAACTGCACCTGTGTCCGTGTGGTTTCACTGTTTCACCTTCATGAGTGTGTAGTGTCATGGTTGTGTCCCATGTGCCCATCCCCCACGTCTGTGTGTGCATTCAGAGTTGTGTGGTCTGCAACCTCCCCTTCCATGCCCCCCCGTGCGGTGCTGCCATTGCCCATGCCGTCCAGTGGCTCATGTCACTGCACCTGGTCCCTGTGTGTGCACTGCATGGGTCATGCCTTCATTGCACTGCAATCCATGTCCTGTGTGCCTGTGTGCTGTTCCTGTGCTTGGGGTGGTGGCCTGTCTGTCTGGCACTGTGGTGCCTCGGTCACTTGGTTGCTGGTTCGCTCTCCGCTGCCCTTTGCCATCCCCCCGCACTACCTTGGTGCTGTCCACATGTGGGGTTTGTGCTATCCATGGCCCTCCACCATGCCCTGTGCCTCTCAGCACTGTTCTGTGCCGCATTGTCTGCTGTAGCATGCCCCTTCTGTGTGCCTGCCCTGGTGCTTCTGTGTCATGGCCATGGGTTTTGCTGTTCTAGGGTCCCTGTCCTGGTTCTGTGTCCCTTGTGGTCACTGTTCTGCCCTTGCCTCACTGGCATGTGTCTGTCCTGTTGGCCATCTGTTCCTCACGCCAGTGTACAGGTGCATTGACCCTGTTGCTCCCTCTTGCCTTGCTGGCTTGCTCCAGTTGCTTGAAGTTGCTCCCCTGTGTGGCTCAGCACATTGGGATGCACTGGTGCATCTCCATTTGTGCCTTGCTGTTTCTGAGTGATTCACAGTGGGGTTGCGCATGGCGCATCCCATGGCACATGCCTCTGTGGATCACTCTGTCTTTGGTTGGCATATCCTGTTTGTGCCGGTGCAGCTCAGATGCACTCAGCGCATCTCTTTTGTGAATCCTGCCCTATATCTAATATAGGTGGTGCAATTCAAGCATGCATGGGACAGTCATAAGGCAATTCTAGGGGGTGGGGGTAGGAAGAAGTAGGCTGTTGGTTAACTAGGATCTGCAGCTTATCCATTAGGTAAGGAAATGGGGAGACTGGGTGGGCCAAGCGGTCCTTATCTGTCGTCAAATTCTATGTTTCTATGTTAGGTGTAGACTGAAGTTTCAAATCTCCATTTGTTTTAATAATGAAAGACTTTAGTTGTAGATACTTACAGAAATGAGTCGCTGAAATATTGTATTGCACTTTTAGTTGTTCAGATGTCTTAAATTGATCTTTAAAAAAAAGTTGACCACACTCGTAGAGTTTTAAAGTGTGCCAATTTTTATAACTCCTATCCTTTATTGATGGGGGAAAACTATAGTTATTATATATGGGTATAAATCGTGTAACCCCAATTTGAAAATTCAAAATTTTGGGAATCTCAACCCAGCATATAATAAAAATATTTGTTGCCAAATTACCTTTATTTTTATTTTCCTTATTTATACAGAATCCTGAGAAAAGCAAATTAACAAGATTATGATATTCATACATATTTGATTCCATTTCTACAGATTTAAGTGGAACCTAAGAAAGCTTTAACCAATTCCAAATTATCACAATTTGAGAAACAAGGTAATACTTATAGAAGTCAGGAAGAGCTAGTAATCCAATTTTTCTGGGAAGGGTTAGTTTTTCCCATTAAGTTCTTGGCTTTTTATTAGTTCAAATAAAATTTGTGATTCATTTTTTCAATTTTTTTAAAAAGTCCTTTGGTACATTTATTGGGAGTGTCTGGAAAATACTGTATATAAAAATTTTGGGAGGATCTGCATTTTTATTACATTTACTTTTCCAATTAGTGCCAGTGGAAGAGCAACCCATCGATTCAGGTCTTTTCTTTATATCTTGTAGAAGCTGACCTAAATTATATTCATAGAGGGCCTCTATGTTGTTTGAGAGTGTTATGCCTAAGTATTTAAATGAGTCTGTTGTTGGACAGGGACAGTGATCTGGAAGTTGGATCTTGGTCTCCTGAGATTTATATTAAGAATTAATGATCTCTGAGGGTTTATTTTATAACCTGATACTTGTCACAAATTCCCTCAACCAGTAAGCCCTCTACTTCCAAAGTGCCAACCTCTGAGCACATGATTTGTGGACAGTTAACAGTACAAGGTAACCCTCTTGTCTGTTTTGTGGGTTTGAGTCACCTTAGTCTCAAGTTCTGGAGGGATTCAAACTGATAACCTCTTGTTAGCGTTCCCAATTATCAGGCTCAGATAATTCTGTCTTCGGGGGCCAGATATCTTTGCCTACTGGCACCTAACCAGGTCTACAAAATGAACCCTTAGCACTCTATGCAAGACTTTAGTGAACTCTATCCATTTCCCAGTTTGGTATATCAATAAGCCCATACACAGTGTTAGCTGTAACCTTTAAAAGCTTCACTTAAATAAAAAGAAATGTCAAGGCACTCCAGGCAGTTTCTGTTTTAAATATATATGTCTTTACTTTAAAATAGGAAAACAGAAAATATTACAGAACAAAATATCCCAACACATACCTCCTTAAAACAAACAGGTAAAAGTGCAGATTCCTACAAATAATAACATTCAGACTAATCTTTGTCTAAGGTCCTTACTTCAGTGCTCTGATGTTCCTCTTCTCTCAGTCAGAATTATGAAAGTGTCTGTCAAGGTCTTCTCAGTATGTTTTAAAACCAGTCCTGAGCCGGCCCTCTCGCTGAGGTCACCAAACTCCGCCTTGGTGTAACAAAATCTATTTTTATTATAACACCAAGATGGCCTACTAAGGTATTTAAAAAAATAAGAGATGACATAATAAATCTCTTTTTATGTTTGACTGGTCAGAACCAGTTTGTGCTTTGCTTTACCCACACATCAAAGTCTATTTGATATAAGTCACTGTATTCAAAGCAAAAGTGTATTTGACTCCTTAATTTAGTCTGGGCTTTGGTATCTATACATCAAAGGTCTCTTTGATGAAATTAGCTGGTTTCCTGGGCTGAATCCAAAAACACATGCATGCTCTTTCCATTATGACACCTAGAGCAAAATCAAAGGATTTCCCTGGGGATGCCATGAATGGTTAATTTCACTTCCTGGGATCAAAGCAAATTGACAAGATAATTGCACCCCAGATATCTGCAGTTTAACAATGTCCTGTCCTTTGAACTTATCCCTGGGGGGTTTGAAGTGTCATCTTCAGCAGCCAGCACCTCCCTCTGCCACAGTCCATCATACGTTAATTTCTTATATTTACAACAAAATATTATACAGGGATCAGAACCAGCTGTCCATGTGTGACAATACTTGCCCAAATTCAGTTACTATATGTAAAAATTCATCTATTGAATTATAAGGATTCTGTAAGTATAACAAAGTGTCATTGGCGTATAAGCTAATTTCATGTACAATTTGATTTTGCACAATACCCAATATTTGAGGGTTTCTTTTTATTGATTCTGCTAGAAGATCCATAATTAAAGTGAATATCACAGGTGAGAGGGGCCAACCCTGAAGAGTACCATGAAATAGTTTAAATGGCAGTGATATAATGTTATTTGTTTTAATCTGGGATGTGGGTTCCTGGACCAGATTAGATGGAGTAGAAATTAGGTTCTTGAAGGATGCTGCCAGCATTGTGTCCCCAGCAATAACTAAATTATTAAATAAAAGCTTAATAGGGGGCCTGTTTCCTCAGGAATGGAAGCAGGCAAAGGTCATACCTATTTTTAAAGGTGGGAACGCCCATGACCCATCTAACTATAGGCCGTTTGCACTATTATCTGTTTTATCAAAGTTGTTAGAGAGAATTGTTTTCAACTAACTCTATTCATATTTAGAACAAATATTAGAAACTTACCCAATATCAACATGGGTTTAGACCTGGATATTCAACAGGCACCGCGCTCATGGACTTTGTAGGCAGAGTGGCACAAGCACTAGATGCCAGGGAGTATATGGGTGGGTGTTCATCAATTTATCTAAGGCTTTTGATTTAGTTAATCATGAAATCTTACTTATGAGAATGGAACAGATTGGATTGGCCTCTGGCCCTTTGACGTGGTTTAGATCTTATTTAAATAAAAGAACTCAAAATGTGGTAATAAATGAATATTCATCAGATCTGGGGCACCTTACAAAGGGTGTTCCCCAAGGCTCAATTTTGGGCCCACTGTTATTTTTAATCTACGTTAATGAATTACCGAAATGTATAACAAAGTGTCATATTGAACTATACGCCGATGAGATGACACAGTGCTGCTGGCATCTAATAGTTCTTTGGACCAAATGCAGAATAAACTACAGAAGGAATTCAATTCCCTGCAGGAATGGTTCAGAGAATCACAATTAATGATGAGTACCAAAAAAAAAAAACACAAGTTATGCACTTTCACGGAAAGCAGTATTATAAAAATAGGAATTTAAATTTGCATATTGTAACTAGTAAAGGGATCCACTTAATAAATGTAACCTCATATAAATATTTAGGGGTAGAACTGGATAGATGTTTAATGTTTATTATTCATATTGTGAACATTACCAGAAAGGTTAACTCAAGAATAAGGACTTTAAGAAGATCTGCCTCTATAGTAACGCAACAAATGCATAATACTATAGCCCTCCAACTTATTTGCCCCATTTTAGAATATGGGAATTTAGTCTATGGTTTTGCAGGATGTAATGATTTGGAAACATTAAGTAAATCTTACCTTCGAGTAGCAAGGTTTGTATCAGGCTGTTCTATTAGAACTCTCCATTGCACTGTACTTCCATCCTTAAATTGGAATAGTTAAGCCATGCGTTGACTGAAGCAATATTCCATTCTAATCTACAAGGTCATTAATGGCTTCATCAATGGAAATTTGATCATGGAGACCCACAGAAATCTCCACTTATACCATTTAAGGGATACCATTCATTCTGGTGTCAGATTCCCTAAAGCAAAGACCAAATATGGAACCATGTCTTTTCAATTTAATGCTGCTAAAATCTGGAACCAAATTCCACCCTTGTTGAGAAACATGACCAATATTTATGGTTTTAAATCTGCTTTAAACAAGCTCTATGTGGAACAATGCAATTGTATGTAGTTTTCATTTATATTTTGTTTGCCTTGGATTGTCATGATTATTGTTTTCACTGTTCACTATTTTACTGTCAAATGATCTGTTGAAACTTTGTATTGTATAACCGGACAACCTTGTTAAGTAGGCCTTTGGCCTAAAGATTTATCCTGTCAAAAATACATTTTAACTAACTAACTAACTAACTAACTAAACATATATGGTTCTGATCCATCTAATGAATGTTTCCCTAAAATTCATTTTCCTAAGAGTTAATATAATAAAATTCCATTTGATTCTGTCAAATCTTTTTTCTGCATCGACTGTAAACAAAGTGGCATCTTTAGTTTCTACATTTGTTGTTATATTTATTGTGTGTCTGATATTTTCTGTTATGCATCTACCTTTGATAAAGCCATTTTTATCTTGTTCAATTAAGTCAGGTAATACTCCCTCTAATCTTTTAACGAGTACCTTTGCAAATATTTTATAGTCTACATTTAAGAGTGAAATTGGTCTACATGATTTACAGTGTTCCGGACCTTCCCAGGTTTGTAGATCAAGTGAATATGAGCTTGTCCAAAAGATGATGGTATTCCATTAAAGTAGTTAATTTTGTTAAATAGCTTGGTCAAAATTGAGACAAAGTTGTCCTTGTATATGTTTAAAAATTCAGCTTGGAGTGTATCTGGGCAGGGTGTCTTACCTGGTTTAAGATCATCTATTGCTTCTGCTACCTCAGAATTTATTAGTGGTTTGTCCGTGAAAGCTTTTAATTCTAATGAAATCTGTTTAAATTCAATGTTTTTCTAAAATCTTATCAAAGACATATCTGAGGTATTCCGTGTGGTTTACAGTTTTTTATAGAAAACTGTAAATACCTTATTTATTTCTATTGAGTTTTTATATGTATTGCCTTCTTTATCTTTTATTGAAGTTATAGTATTATTTACTTGTTCTTTTTTTAGCTGCCAAGCCATTAACTTTAAAGGTTTATCAGAATTAATATAATAATTCAATCTGGCTGATAGGATTTGATTTTCAGCCTTCTCTGTAATTAGTGTATTATATGAGCCTCTTTTTTTGAACTACTGTATTAAAATTTTTTTTATCCAGCATATTGGAGTGAATTTGTTCTAAATTCTATTTCTTCTTCTAACTGTTTTTGCTGTAAGAACCACTTATTTTTTCTAATCCCACTTAGGTTTTGTAATTCAGCCCCAAGCCAGACTTTCAAACTGTCCCATATTGTCAGAAGACTATGAAATTGTTCTGAGTTTCTATTAAAAAATGCTTTTATTTCAACTGCTAATGAATTGCTTACTTCTAAGTTATTTAATTTGGTAATGTCTATTCTCCAGTTGTTTAAATATGGAGAGGTTTCTAAAAGCTCTCGATCCATCAAACATGGAGAATGGTCTGAGATAAATATGCCTGGATAGTCCACCTTTTTAACTTTACAAGCTAATATTTCGGAAACCAAAAAACAGTCTATTTGAGAATCTGAATGATGAACATTAGAATAGAATGAATATGTCTTAATATTAGGGGTTTAAGTGAGACCATGGATCTATCGATTTAAGATCTAGGATAACATTTTTAATAACTCTTATAGAGGATTTGAAATTATGAATGGTGTTAGATGTTCTGTCTGATTTATTCAGTGTTAGATTAAAAACTCCACCAATGATGTAAAGAGCCTTATAAGAAGATATCTGTAGAAAATAATTTGAAAAGAAAGTTGGATTATTAAAATTTGGCCCATAGACCATGGATATTGTATATTGATTAGTACCGATTTCAATGCCCAATATAATGTATCCGCCATTTTGGTCTAGAGTTCTCACGGTTATTATAGGCTTTAATTTGTGTTTATGGAAAAATATTGAGACTCCTCTAGAGTTTGAATTAAAAGAAGAAAAAACACCTGAAATTCATGATCTTGAAAATGAGCTTCCTGTAATAGTACACAGTTTATATGCTGTTTACTAAGATAATTGCTTATTTTATTCATTTTAATTTTCTGCTCTAATCCCTTGACATTCCAGGAAGCCAGTTTTAATATATTTGTCATTTGATTATATCAAATGTGTAAGTCTTATGTGAATTATCAAACAGCATTACACCCTATATCTTCTGTTTTTGTTGTCTTCACATTTTATTAGAATGCTTATTATATTCCAATAATTTGCAGTGCTCCCCTTCACCAAACACACAACACCATAGTGCAAAAACACCCCGGAGGAGTCAAATTTCTTCCAGTCCCCCTCCCATTAGCAGAGATAATCACATTGTCATCTTACACCAGATAGATGCCTCAGAGGTATTATTCTCAAATTAAGCCCTCTTATTATTTATTCATTTTGTTTTTATTTATTTATATATCCATTCCACTTTTTTCTCTTTTCACCCTTTTTCCTTCTCCCCTTCTTCATTCTTCTCTTTCTTCCCCCTTTCTTTTTCTTTTATCCTTTTTTCAATATATTTCCCATATATCTTTTTGTTTTCCTTTCCTTCCTTTTTTTCTTCTTCTTTCCCTTTTAGAAAGGGGCAGTGGAAAGTATATTATACAAGTCTATAAGTGAGAGTTGCAGGTTAAAATTTCATGAGTCCTTATGCAGCGCTATTTTCACAACATAAGTATCATCAGAGTTATGGACTAAGTAGCAACTCATGAAAAGATCTTCTGGCACACTACTTGCAGTCAGTTCTTATTTTGAACAACTTTAGTACTTGAACTAATCCATTTAGATTGAGAGAGCAGGGTTCATGTAATAACCGATCTATATTCAGCCGTGCTCCCCCCCCAGTTCAAGTTGCATATCTGCCCCTGATGCCTGCAATGAAAATTCACACTCAGCAATCTCCCTTTACTGCACAACATTGAGGATCACTCATCTGGGTATCAGACAACTGGGAGAGTCCCAGGCAGCATGTCGATTGGGAGAAATGCCTAACAAAATCCCATATCAAAACAACGGGGAGGCCCCAGGGTGACAGCTCAACATCAATAAAAGAAATCACCAGGTAAACATGTAGCAGAGTGCTAGGAATAAATCACAACATATGCACAAGTCTCTCATTCATGTCTCAGAAAAAAAAAAATACTTCTGCCAAGTCCCTTCATTCTTACTTTTAGGGTTTTTTCCCCTTCTTGATTAATTCCCTTAACTTGCTTGATCTTTAGATCTCTGTTTCTCTTATTTATTTGTACTTCATTTCCCTTTCTCAGGTTTCTTCCCCTTTTTTCCCTTCCTTCTCTCTTTTTCTTCTCCCTTTTTCACACTTCCTCTTTTCCTTCCCCTACTCTCTTTTTGTTCTTTTGTCTCCTTTCTCTTCCTTCTTCCCCCACCTTTTCCTTCTTTGTTTAATAATTCCATACAATTATTTTTCCATACTTGAAGAGGGACCAGGCTGAGTCTGATGTGGATGTTGTCTTTGATAGCTGGGGGAAGATCTTGGTTGATGATGCGAGTAGCATTTTTCAAAAGCTTCTTCAGCCTCCTCGAAATCATCAAAGGTAGTTAGTCTGCCATTGACCACAGATCTTAACTTTGCTGGGTACAGCACTGTGAATTTAATATCCATGTCATATAGTTTTTTGGACGGGGTTGAATCATTTTCTTTTGTTGACTGTGACTGCTGAGAGGTTGGGATATACATTAAAGCTCATGTTTTGATACTTAAGGCCTCTCTCCAGCCTAGCTTTTTGTAGTATGGCTTCTTTGTCTTGATATCTATGAGGCTTAACATAAACTGGTCTTGGAGGGATTGATTGAGCATGAACCAGCTCTGTGCAGTCTGTCTAAACTTAATTTTTGCTCAGGGTAGTTCCTACCCATAGCCTCTCACACTTTTTTCAAAAAAAGGTATTGAATCTCCTCCATCTTCCAGACCTTCAGGTATATTACAAATTCTGACATTTGCCCTTCTAGATCTAGCTTCCATCTCAGCCACTTTCTGAGTAAGATGTTGCAGCTGTTTTTCATGCAGAGTTTGAGTTTTAAGGAGTGGGCCCTTAAGGTCTTTTAGTTGAGATACTGTTTCCTCTAGTTCCATTGTACATACTGTAAGACTAGCCATTTTCTCTGTTAATGTGTTTACTGAATCAGATATGCCTCTGATAGAGGTATTAATTTATCCCAGTGCTTGAAGCATTTCTACTCACAGTGTATTTACAGCCTGCATTATCTCAGTAGTGTCAGGTATTTTGGTTTGTTGAATTTGGATATCTGGGACTAACACGTATTCTTCTAGTAAGCCACTCCTGGCCTCTTCTATCAGCGTTGGAGCTGGATTATCGTAGGCTGTTGTACCTACTGGTTCCCCTTCCGCATTATGATTATCAGATTCTAAAACAGTTTCTTCAGCCTTTGACTTAAATAGATCTCTACATTCCACATTACATTGAGTATTTGTATCATTCTTTTAGGAGATAGTCTTACAGTTTCTTTAGAGTTGTTAATGTTTATGAGTTCCATCTGTTTGTAGTAAAATGAAAATTTTCCTGGTGTATCTGAGTTTGTTTTGCACTTATCGGTATATCTGGTAGTGGGGAAAGTAGCACAGTGCTTACCAGTGCAATATTCGACAAACCTGGAGAACCTGGAGAGAAAAGATCCAGCTCTTCCATAAAGGGGACAGCCTGAAGATTTTGGGAGGGTTTTTCGAGTTTTCATCTGCTTGCACTTGCACTTTGTTACCTCCTTCACCTGCCAAATCGATTTGGACATGCCATAGTATTTTTACACCATGAGAGATAATAATCGTATCCAGCTTTGTTTGTATCCTGCCAGCTGCCAAAATTACCCTTTTCTTTTTTTTACCAATTGTTTTACCAGGTGAGACACACTAAGCTGAAAGCCTGTTTGCAGGTGCAACCTGGGAGCATGAGGAAGTTAAGTGACTTGCTCAGGGTCACACAGTATGCAAGTGGGGGCTATGGGATTCAAACCCAGATCTTCCATACCAACACATAGTTACTTCATTGCGTAGTCCAAGTATTTAAAAGAGGCTGAATGCTTTCAAATGTAGGGCTTTACAATGCTTAAAGTCGACAAGTTTAAAATAAAAGCGTGGCATATTTTTCCGGTGGTCGACCTCACTGCCACTGTCCGGCGTCTTGCTCAGCTCCACAGAGGCGGAACTGATGTCAGCATCCTCCCAGGAAAAAATCCACAAAGATTAAATTTCTAATACATTATGAGCCTGAATGAACTTCATGATATCAGACTTCACGTGTGTGAGCAGGGCAGAGGGAGGAGGACAGGGAGGTATACTTAGCAAAACAGAAGGAAGCAGGCATGGTGGTGAAGGAAGCAAAGGCACAGACAGAGTAAAGGATTGCCAAAGGGGTCACTACAGGGATAAGACTTTCTTTAGGTGCAGAAGAGAGAAGTGGAAAACAAATAGTGGAATAGTAAGAATGAGAAAGGTGGAAGGGGGGAGACTGTGCAGAGGAAGATCAAGAAAAAGCTGGCATCTTAAAGAGCTAGTGTACTGCCTACAACTAATGTTAGTGTAAGCCCCCCTCCAGATGTCTAGGGGTATGCCTGATGGTAACTTTGGGGGAGGTGTGAGAGGGGGCACTATAGAGCCAGAAACACAGTCTCAGAAAATAATGCACTCGTTAACTGGGTTCAGATGAGATGTCACAGGGGGCATGGGCTTCACTTAGCTGCCCGGGGTTACAGCAGCTTTGGAGGCAGCTTAATTAGTGCAGAAACACAATGGGCAAAATGATTAAGTCTGTTGTCCACTCCAAACTGAAGAAGAAATTATATGATTTAATTTATCAAATTTGATTAAGTTACTCCATGGAGTGGTGGGTACAATTCACATGGTGGGCAAACATTAGGGTGACTTGCCCAACACAGTCTGCAAATGTTTTTGCCCTATATATACTAGGGAACTTAAAATGGTTTAACTGCCTTAGACCATTTTAAGCTCCCAGAACAAGGTTTGTGTCCACACTGTAACATGGTTGTAACCGTGTTCTAAAACCATGCTAAAACCCTGTTAGAGAGGTAGTCTTTAGCACGGTTTTAGATAAACATGATTGCCTTAATCCATGTTAGCAGCAGTGTGTATGCAAATCATGCTGTAACACAGGTTAAGACAACCTGTCCTCCAAGAAAAGCTATTTCTTCCAGTAGTGCAGTCTTAAAAAAGTACCTTGCTGGCATTGCCGAGCAGGCAAAGAAGTTCCTGGTCCTGCTCTGTTTTTTTCTCCGATTGGTTTTGCTGCCTGATTATGGGTATCCCGACATGTACTGTGCACCAACCGCAGCACCCATAATGCTTTGAGCTGGTGCCACAGTCATGCCTGGGAACACGCTCGAGCTAGCATGGTTGTTGGAAAGCAATGCGAATGCTCCAACAACCGTGCTAGGAACTGGTTTATAAAACATTTTTAATAACGTTTTAAAACCGTTCCCTAGTGTGGACAGGGCCTAAGTTGTTAGAAGCTTTTAACACTGCAGTGCTCCCTCAGGGCTGAACAGGCTCCTACATCCTGGCAGCAGCAAACAGAGCAGGCCCAAATACAAGGCCACAGACCTGATTTTCTTCTCCCAAAACTTCTCTCCTGCATAAAGCTTTCTTTTCACACTCACTGCACAGAACACAAGCTAGCCAAACTGCATAGACCACTACAGATAAATAGAGCAGCTGAAACTGCAAAAGGTGCTCCCAGCACCGATGGTCAAATCTGGAGCTCCCAAAATGGTTGGTCTCTGAACAGCAAACAAAGTTCCACAGGAAATACCAAGTCCTCGCTATTCTAAGCCTCGTGCAGCTTTAAGTGTCCCAGGGAGTTTTTGCTTATCCTTGGCAACCCCGGAGACCCGTGCAACACTCCACTCTTAGGCTGACTAGGTTCCCCAGCTCCTCCTTGCTAGGCAGAAGTGCCACTGTAAAGGGAGACAGGCTGCCACCACTGCACTCCCTACAAAATGAACTGCCACCACTGTGCTGCCCCAGTGACCTAGCATGGAACCTTCCTTGGTCTCACCCAAGGATGAGAAATATAGGCATGGGGCCCACCCGTGCCAACCCCACCAATGTACCAGAGAGTCAAGAGGTGGGCCACTTACTTTCTCCCTGGGCTAAGGCTCCCCACAAAGCACAGGTGGTCCCAAAAAGCTCACGAACTCCCATGCACTCACATT
This sequence comes from Neoceratodus forsteri, assembly GCA_016271365.2. Lineage (NCBI taxonomy): Eukaryota > Metazoa > Chordata > Ceratodontiformes > Ceratodontidae > Neoceratodus > Neoceratodus forsteri. Next base: position 1,619,249,723 of record CM057452.1, read on the forward strand.
ATCCATTGATTTCTAAGGGCAGTGGGCCAGGATGGCAAACAGCTCACCCCGGCCCCAAACCTCAGCCCTCACATCAGAACACACTTGGGCCACCTCTTCTCTTCCCCAACGACTCTCCCCCTTGCCAAAAAAAAAAAACTCTTACCTTTATACCCTCTGGGCTGGGGCCCCCCTGCTTGCAGGCAGGCTGCCAACTCCAGACCTACAGACACCAGAGCTTCCTTTGCACTAACTAGCACTCCCAGATAAATTAACTAGCGTAACCCCCTACAAATTGGGGAGTACTATAATGTCTTCCTGGACTCCCTAATGCCCACTGTCAGGCTGATGCCTTGCCTGCAGTAGTTCTATTTGTCTGTGTGAGAGTGCCCTAGTGAGCCTCTATGTCTGTCTCTTTAAGAAAATAGTTGAGCTGTGTGTAGAAATTAGTCTGGGCTGGGTCTGAGTAATTAAGGCTTGTGACTGGCCAGACAAGCTGCTATACTGCCCCATTCTGCAGTCACTATATGCGCAGAAGGAGCCCTGTTAGGACATGTGATTATTTACTGTTTATCTGTTATAGTAAAGATAGAGAAGTTTGTCTAACCTGCTTTGTTTGCAGATCAAACTTTTTTTATATATATACATTTTGTGATTTCTCCCTTTTTACCCCCGACCTAGGATCCTGGCACACACACATGTGTGCGTGCATGGAGGTGCACGTACACGCTGATCACTGGCTGGCCCCTTCTGGCATTATTGCCACTGCTTCCCTTTGCCTATACTTCCCACCAGACCTCCACCTGGTGGGAGCGGAACTACAGCAGGAGTGGACATCCACCCCCGGGAGGGGAGAGCTGCCTACCACAGCTCAATCCTGTTCTGACCCACCCCCCCATGCTGGCTCCCTGGCAACCTGAGGTCATTCCTGAACCCGGGTTGCTGGCACAGTGCAAGACAAGGTGTCCAGTGCCTCAGCCCTCAGCACCACTGGACAGGCCGCAGCTCAAACATTTGAAAGGGAGCCACCATGTTAGGTTTTGGACTTTCAGCATTTGTACCAATCGAACCATTGGGGACCTAAAATGGGGACTGTCCTCAGGAGTCTTGTGGGAAGGAATTCTGTAGTTTTTGTAGTTTTAACCATTTGCGCCAAAACTGGCCTGGAGGGGGGGGAGCCCATACTATGACTGACAGTTCCCTCAGCCAACAGAACCTTTTGGATTACAGAGGAAATAGTCAGAACTGCCTGAAGCAGTGGATCAGTCAGAGTTGGAGGTTGAAGAGTGAACAGCTCGAGCTTTCAAGCACCTGCTCCCAGAAGGAGTATAGGAGAATTGGCGGGAAGGTTCTACTGGCCTGCCTGCCATATTCTCCTGCCCTTAACAGCCCACTGCAGAAGTCGAACCTTTCCAATCACTGGCTTAGATCTGCAGCAGAAGAAAGAAGAAATTTGTTGTTGTGACTTGTGATTTGGACTGAAGACTTGCTCCAGAAGTGATCTGCCTGCCTGATGAGAGAAATAGCCTCGGAGAGAAAGGTTTGCGCAATGAAGCTGTAATTTGTAACCAGACTGTATCCGAACTGTGGCTTATAGAAGTAATTGACTTAAATGTGCTGAATGTGTTTTGTGAGTCATGATTTGGTTCCCTACGGCTGAATCTGGTATGCCAGCTGGAGGCTTCGCCAGCAGAAAATCATGAACTTTTCCAGAACTGTTCATCCTGCCTGGGCCCTGCCACCTTGGCCTGGGCAGCTACGCCTGATTCAGAGACCATCTCGGTGAAAGACCCACTTGGGGATTCAGCCCCCTGCTCAACATCATCGAATAGGTAGCGACCACCAGGAGGAGAGTCATGTTGGCCCTGCTTCTCCTGGCCTTCCAGATCACAACAATGTCATCATCTCACTTGTTCTGCATCCAAGTTCTGGTAGCATGAGTACAATTCAGGGTAGCTCCCTGCAACAACAGCAATGATCACTGTGTACTGTCTAATTGTTTGTTTTGGGTTATTGCTAAGGACTGAGTCATCCGGCTCAGGATTAAAAATATTTGGGTTGTGTGCACGTTAACTTTTTTTTCTCTCCTAAGGGCCCCATCAACAGCTGCAACGCTGGCCACTCCGGGCAATGCTTCAGGCTAGCCTGCATGACACACTGGGTACCCAGGGTTGTGTAACTGTTTGAAAGGGACTTATAGTGCATGTTTAATCAACCTGAATGTAATCAGAGTGCTAATCATTCTTCTAGATTCACGCCCCTCCCTTGTTCACTTCCCCTAAATAAACCTGATTGTCATTTTTCACATTTAACCTGGCTAGTGTGCATATTATTAGTGGGGTTACAGTGGCAATATTGCATTGTTGCTCTTATTTTCCAGGGGGTCTCCAGGGCCCTTGCAGCAGATCCAGCCGTGGTGGTAAGTGAAAGGGGTGTGAGCATATTATTACTGCTATTCAGTGAATGTACCATTGTGTTACTGTTGAGGCCACTAGAAGGGTTGGTGGGTGGTGATAGCATCCCAGAGGGCTATACCAAAGCAGTTAAGCTACCCCAATACCATTCCTCCAAGTGGAGGCACCCTTTCACAGAACTCAGGCCCCTCAACCTGTGTATTGCCATGCAGGCAGGGGTAGTAGTCCTTAGAATAGTGCCACCTAGGGGTTACACTACTAAGCTCCGGGGGGGGGGTGGGGCTTACATTCAGTAGCTGCCAAGTCTGTCACCTGTGATATTATTGTCAATGAGATCACATTGCTGATAATGTAGTTGGGGGACTAGAGATAGATACTGATACATCAGCTGCCAGGTTGAAAGCTATTCCACACATCCAACACAATATTATCACATCAGTCAATCAATCAAACTTTATTTAACCAGGCAGTTACATCATTGAACAAGTTCATTTTCAAGATGGTCCTGGACACATAGAACACATTCAGTAACAATAACTTAACAGTTCACGCAAGACATACATTAGTATAGAGTAATATAAAATGAAAGTCGATACTCATTATAGCTTAGTTTTGATGGTAGATACACACATAGGCAATGTAGTATATGCTGAGACTTAACATACAGCAGGAGGAGAGGAAGGGAGACACAGAGGAGGTTAGAGTGGTAAACAAGACCATGATGAGGAAAAAGGAGGGTGATCTAATAAGGAGGAGGCCCCAGAGGAAGCTAGCTAGGGGCAGGAGGGTGGAAGCAATGGTAGGGTAGAGTTACCCTAAAGGGATGCTGGACGATGGGGGATAGATAGACCTGGTCGATTGAGGAATAAGGGATAGACTAGCCAGAAGGGAAGTGTTTTACCTAAAGCAATCACACACTGTATTCAGGCATTGGTTGAGCAGCTGTCTGAACATGTAGGGGCTAGGCAGGATGTAGAGTTACAAAAAATACATCAAAAAACTTTCCAATGAGCAAAAGGGAAAGGAAAGTACTTCAGAAATAAAAAGTTACAACTGACTACTTCTTAAAATTTGTGTAATTTTCCTGTCTGTCTGTTTGGTTTCACTAGCTGTTTAAATAGGTACTTCTGCTTAGTCTTCACAGCAGAGGGTAGAGGGGACAGACCACTAGGGAGATGAAGGGATAGGGTGGGGAGGGGGGTCTATTTTCAGAGGAAAAAGGGCTGACAGGACTTGCAGCCCAGAAGGTGGACAAGGCTATGGGATTGGATGGTATTCACCCCAGGGTACTAAAAGAATTTAGGGAGGTTCTGGTTGCACCACCAACAGTGCTGTTCAACAACTCACTAGAAAAAGGAATGACTCCAGAGGCCTGCAGAGGGGTGAATGTTGCCCTTCTACATAAACGTGGCAGCAGAGAGGAGGCTAGCAACTATAGGCCACTCAGTCTCTCTTCCGTGGTAGGGAAACTGATGGAAACACTTGTTCGGTGGCCTATGCAGCCAGTATGAGGTTATGCTTGTGCAACTGTGTTACTTGGTTTTGGCCGTTCGCACTCTATTCCAGAGGAATTACCACCCTGTAGGGGTACCAAAGGCAAGGAACCTGCGAAGAGGGTTCCACTCCAAGAGGTGCCATGGGACGATTCCCTTCATTAAAGGTACCTGAGGAAGGATCCCAAGGAGAGAGGCTACGCCGCTGGAGGAGGAGGGGAGGATGGTGGGGCAAAGAAAAAGTGCTTGAGAGAGAGGCTCAGAGGAACTGCTTATATAGCACAGGAAGGGGGAGTGACTGGCTGCTTGTCCACTGAACTACAGGCATAGCCTTCCAATTCAGTGGCCTACACAGCCAGTATGATGTTATGCTTGTGCAATTGTGTAACTTGGTTTTGGCCGTTCGCACTCTATTGCAGAGGAATTACCACCCTGACGGGGTACCAACGGCAGGAAACCCTCAAAGAGGGTTTCACCCCTAGAGGTGCAGTGGGATGATTCTCTTGGCTAAAGGTACCTTAGGAAGGATCCTCCAAAAGAAATGTAGTAGAACGAAGCATGTTAGCAATCAGTAGCTATGAGGCATGGTGGTAGATAAGGCATCAGGCAGCTTGATAATGTAATGGGATGCACAGGTTAGCAATGGAATGAGTACAATGGGTTGCACTGAAGATTGAGGGGGCCTCCTAAGGAGAGATGGAAAGGCAAGTAGGGACACCATCCACCTCCATCTAACAGCGGAACCTACCTAAAGGAACTAGGGAACACTAACTATGGCTAACTAACGGTTATGATCTGAGGTATGGAGGAGAGAAAAAAAACCTTGAGGAGGAAATCTCTGGGGATCCAAGACCTAGGTTACCTTCCCTCCAGGCTTGGGATGTTTATTTTGTGACAACTCGGCTGCTGCAATTTAGAAACCCAGTAAAAAGGGGGTGGGAAATATTCCAATTTAGAGGAAAGTTCTTGCTCGATCCCTCTAACAGGAATGCCATGGAAGGTTGCGAGAGTGCTTGGCAACATCTGGGGCAACCAAGGCATGAGGAGGAGAGCAACAACTGCTGAGGCACTCACCTGACTTACTCACCCTAAAAACAAACCAGGTGAACCGAAGGCAGTCGTAGGGAAAATGCGGTGAAGGTGCCTTGCTAGTAGAATACTAGAGCCAAAACAGATTGCTGTAACCACCCTTCATGACTAGTCTTAAATTCCACACCAGAAGCTGCATTTGAGTCTCAAACGGCTAAAGCCAGGCCTGGAGCGAGAACATTCCCTGATATGGGCCAGGTGAGAAGGACACCACCCCAAGTCAGGCACACTCAAGATGCGGACTTAGAAATGAAGAGCGAGACTGTCAGCTGCAGGGGGACCTGCACCAGAATGGTATGCCTGGCATGCCCCAGAAAACTTAAGAGGAGCTGAATGAGTGTTGAGTGCTGGGACCTCACATAGGTCAGACGGTAGTATCAAGCGTTGAGCAATGATTGCATAAGCAATGAGTGGACCTGCATGTACTGTAGGTCAGTAAGGCAGAGTAGCAATGGTCAGACCAGCACATATATCTCTAAAGCAGAGTAGCAATGGTTGGGCCTGCATATAGGTCAGAGAAGCAGCAAATATGAATAATGGGGCAAGCCAGCCAGGCACTCAAGGAAGCCAATGAAAGGTGACAAATACTCTGAGGATGTTGTGGCTGTGGAGGCAGGATTAGAACATAAAGTAAGTATGCCACACAGGGCCATGACTTCCCCAACTCCTCCAAATCCCCGCCGTAGGAAAAACAAGAAAGTGATGGAAGGCGCCAAGACCCACATGCAGATACTAAAACTAGTTTACAGCATCAGCGGTAGCTTAGCTGACCTCCAGAGTATAATAGCAATGTACAAACATAAAGAGCATAATCTGTACTGAGTAGCTATGGGTTGTAGGATTCGATGAACAAAGATTGGAGGGAGGCAATGTGCTGAAGCAACTATTGCTAGGCAGTGCAGTGAAACAACAGCAGTGAGGAATGTGGTATGAGTTGAAGAAGCAGGACTGAGCTGCATAGCTAGGGTTCAGTATGAGCTTGAACCAGGTGAAAACAATTAAGGTGCATAGCATGAAGAGCAGTTATGTGGTATGAGTTGAAGCACACAGATAATGATTGCAGTTGCATTGCGAGTAAATGGGAACAAGTACCATGAGCTCTGGATTAGCAATATACAAGGAGTTTAGAAACAAAAGCCCCCAAAAAGAAGGCAAAACAAAAGACACACAAACACAGAGGAACAGGGAACAAACAACATAAAGAAGCCCACATCCAGAGGCAAAATACAAACCAAATGCAAGAGAACATACAACAGAAGTCCAGCAGAAACAAGTAGAGGTCAAAATAGCAAGAGGGGGATAGGCCCAGCCAGCAGCAAAGGACAGATTGACAGAGCCTCTGGCTGCAAAGAAAAAGTGCTTGAGAGAGAGGCTCAGAGGAACTGCTTATATAGCACAGGAAGGGGGGAGTGACTGGCTGCTTGTCCAATGAACTACAGGCATAGCCTTTCAAAAAGAAAGACAGTATTTTGAATCCAGTGGGTGCAAAACCACAGGCAGCATGGGCTCATGGGGGGCATGCCAAATGAAGCTAATAGATTTCTTTGACTGAGTGACCAGGGAAATAGATCAGGGAAGAGCAGTACATGTGGCCTAATTAGACTTTATCAAAGCCTTTGACACGGTGGTACATAAAAGGCTGATTAGGAAGTTGACCAACCTGGGAGTGGGATCCATAGTGGTAAATTGTATTAGAAACTGGTTAAAGCATAGCAGACAGAGGGTAGTGGTTAATGACACTTATTCTAATGAGGGGAGTGTGACAAATGGGGCACCACAGGGCTTGGAAATGTGTCCTCTTCAGTATCTTTATAGGGAACATTGCAGAAAACTGGAAGGGAAGGTATGCTTTTTTGCAGATTATACCAAAATCTGCAATAGGGTGAACACTCAGGAAGGGGTGGAAAATGCATTTGGCAAAAAAAATGTTTCACCAGGAAAGACAGTGTGGAGGTATCATAAGAAACTCAAAGAATGGTTAAAAAACAAGGCAGTTGAGGTTTAGTGCCAAAAGAGCGAAATCATGCCCATAGGGCACAGAACCCCCAGTGCTGAGTATAGGATGGCAGAGAAGTACTAACAGTCACTAGGCAGGGAAGGGACCTAGGGTTATCATATCTGAGGACCTCAGGGTGGCAGGGCAGTGTGACAAGGCAGTGGGTAGTGCTAGTGGAATGCTGGGTTGCATAGGGAGAGGTATCTCCAGCAGGAGGAAGGAGGTGGTGTTGCCATTATATTGCGCACTGGTGTGGCCACACCTAGAGTACTGTATTCAATTTTGGAGAATGTACCACAGAAAGGACTTAGAATAGAGGCGATCCAGAGGAGGGCAAATAAAATGGTGCATTGTTCGCATGAGAAACCTTACAAGGAGAGATAGTGGGATCTGAACATGTACACCCTGGAAGAAAGAAACGAGAGGGGAGGGATAAGACAGAGACCCACAAGTACTATAGATAGGATGCGGGAAGGTGGAAGAGTTGACAGAAATCAGATAGGATCTGCGGAGACAGAAAAGGTAGGGATAATCTCGGCAGACAAAGTGGGCCAAGAAGTCCTTTTCTGCAATTAGATTCTTTGTTTCTATGACAGAGGTGGTCCTAGCCCACAATTTACACTTTACAACCCCCTAAGAGGGAGGACAGGAGTGGCAAGACATTTGCCACATCAGAAGGGGCCACAGTTTTCGGTACTTGGTTTTAATATGTCCTGTATGGGAGAAGGCAATTTCCTTATCCATAATGTAGGTAGTTATCTTTATAGAGTTTATTCAGTTATAGATTTGTTTAAAAATCAAATACTTGTCTTAGACACCATTCGTGTCATGACGCTATTACGTTTAGATGACAATATCAAAAGTGTCATTAAATATGATGACTCGTCTTACATTTAGTTTAGGAATGGACTGTAATAGCACACCATGCATAGGAGAGGGTAATACCCTTATTGAAGTAATTAGTTTACATATTTAGAAATCTAGCCAGAAATAAGAAATGTATGTAACCCCTCAAAGATGGAGCTTACATTGTGAGTGATTTGAGGCTCAGGGTAAGTCCATCTGAGATACCTGCATCCTTTTGTGGGAACTGGTGGGTGCTGGAGGCCAGGTGAAGATGAGTATTGTTAAACTGGTTGTTTCCTTGCTGTGTTCCATCGACAAGAGGGTTGTCATGTGCTTAAAGATGGACCGGAGGAATGGGTAACATCATCACTGTTAACCGGAATGCAAACTTGGCTAGTTAATGTGTCTTAAATAGTTAAGTAAGCAACAAGCAGCAAAGAAACCGTGTGTGAAGCTGCAGCAGACCATGTAACAAATGTAAACAAATGGATAATGTTATCTTTTTGATCTCTGACTGAATCCCACAACCAGCCAAGCAGAATGCAAGGTGTCCAGGCACTCTGAGAGAACAGCAACAGAGTGCTTGACACCCTTTTCCAGCCGCTAGAGGAGTCAGAATCATGAGTGACAAGCTTGTCAGCAAATCACAGACTGGATTGGGAGAGTGCATTGCTGAACTCTTCCCCCAGCTTAGGAGGAGTTCAGTGCAGTCCTCCCTGTGCGACTGGGGAGGAGAGAAATGCTGAGAAGGAGTGTTGAGGGCCTAGGCAGGCCGCAGAGTCAGAGATCCTGGTGATAGTCTGAATCCCGTTTGAATCCAGTTGCCTGAGTTCCATCTAAATTGAGAGAGAGTGCTTGTGAATCCTGCAAAGCTGTTGGAGTTCAAGTTGCTATCTTTCTGAATGAATCTGCTGACACCATCTACAGAACGTCTGTATATCTGAGGTAGGAACAAATGCTGGGTTCCATGCACTAGGGAGGAGGCAGATACTTGCTGAGACAAAGCAGACACAGGCACACACAGATAACAGCACCTCGGTGTGACAGGGTTGGGTAAGACCCTGTCCCATTTGTTATGCAGAGATCCTTTTCTGCTACTTGTCTGTCTGATTGCCCAATCAAATTTTCTTGTGGCACCTGTGAATTGGCCACTCTGAAGGTCATACAATTTTCCCCTCTTATCTCCCAGCCTTCTTTCTTTCTTTCTTTCTTTCTTTCTTTCTTTCTTTCTTTCTTTCTCTCTCTCTGCTTCTCTGTGGTTAAAAAATGTGAATCTATATGTGAAACTAGGATGCTCTAGTTTGCAAATGTATATAATTATACTATAGTATATGGTTAACCTTGATTCTACATGGATTTCAGCAACTGCTGAAAACTTGTTGTAGTACAGTTCAAAGATCAAATATGTTGTTGTACTATCGATGTGACATCACATCGATAGTACAACAACTTTTTAACCTTGACCTGCCACCTGATTGGCTCAGCCAAGCGTCGATGTAAAAATTAAAACAAACATGGCGGCGCAATTTAGCGAGTGACGGGCAGTGAGCCACTGATTTTTGAATTTAGAATCGGACAGAGAGCCACATGCACCCCTTTTGGAAAAATCTATTTTTTTAACTTGTAAAACTAAGCGGTGCGTAAAGTGAAAGTGCGGGCGGATAGATTGAGCGGAAGTGCCAGCAGCGGAACGGGAGTGAGCAGGAGCACCAGTACAAACGGAGCAGCACCCACAGCAAGTAACTCAGAAATAAAATAATAAAAACCAAATCGAAAGTAGTCATATACTATACAAAACAGTGGATGGCTGAACATCCACAACTAAGGCTACGTTCCTTCTTGGGCAGTTGATGACATCAAGGAGACCTCTAGAGCTTCGCTCTCGAGGTCTCTATGATGTCATCAACTCTCTCGAAGGAAACACAACCTTGTTGTGGATGTTCATCCATCCACTATTCTATATATAGTGTATAGTAGAGCATTGTTCTGTATAGAAATCCATCCTTTTCAAATGCTGTTGTACCACAGTTCAAAGGTCATGGAATGTGATTGGACCCTTCTGTGATAGGACAGCATTCTAGAACCTCTAGAGACTGCACAAGTTACTCTCATTGTGAAAGTGAAAAAACACAATGCACACATTTCACATAATGCTTACTATACACTATAAAAAATACAGGATGAGCAACTTTATGCATAACTAATGTGTTCTGCCACCTCGGGGTTCTGATTCCCACAGACCTTTCGAGCTTCGTTCTCAAGGTCAGAGGGAATCAGAACCACTCTGTGGCAAAACTCACTGGTTCTGCAGAGCTTCCCATCCAGTATACTCTATGTATTGTTGAAATAAATGCAGACAGCTGTTTGGGTTTGTTAGAAAAGTTAGCAATTTGGAACACGGGGGTGACCTTGAGAAGCCTTTTGACCTTCACAAGCTTGTTGACAGAGTTGTCAGCAGGAAGCCATCTGTGGACAAAATGTATTAATTGATGGCACCTGTTAAGAAGTCTAGATGTACTCTTCAGACTGGTCCCAGGAAGGGTAATTACAAAGTTTTGTTACTTGTGTGAAACATAGAACAGATAAACTGACAGCAGATAAAGACCACCAGGCCCATCTAGTCTGCCCTTTATCCTTGCCTAAAGAATGACTATACTTAGTCAATTGACTGTTCACTCTCTCCCCATCTCTATTACTCCCTTGTGCCTATCCCATGCCCTCTTGAAGCCCTGCACTGTGTTAATTTCCACCACTTCTTGTGATAGGCCGTTCCATGTATCCACTACCCCCTCTGTGAAAAAGAACTCTCTCATATTACCCCCTTAGATGGCCTTCTTCAAATCTCATATCATGGCCTCTTGTCCTACTGTTCTTTTTATACTAAAACATATTTGATCCTTTCACCTTGTTTAAGCCCTTAAGGTATTTGAATGTTTCAATCATATCTCCCCTTTCTCTTCTATGCTCTAGGGTATACATATTGAGATACTTTAATCTGTTCTCCTATGTTTTATGCTGCAGTCCCTGCACCATGTTGGTTGCCCTTCTCTGGACTGTCTCTATCCTATCTATGTCATTGTGCAGGTGTGGCCACCAGTACTGCACGCAGTATTCCAGATGAGGTCTAACCAGTGTTTTGTAGAGAGGAATCATTACCTCTCTCTCATGACTTGTGATACCCCTTCTAATACACCCCAACATCATTTTAGCTTTTTCTACTGCCCTTGTGGTCTGCTTGGAGGCTTTCACGTCATCTGTGATGATGACGACCCCCATGTCTCTCTCTTCTTTTGTGCTTGTCAGCAGCCACCCCCCCCAATCCTATAGCTTGCTTCTGGGTTCCTCTTCCCCACATGCATGATTTTGTACTTTTTTGCATTAAACCTCAGTTGCCACTCCTCAGACCATTTCTCTAGCTTTTCCAGATCTTTCCTCTTCCTATCCACCCCTTCTAGATATATAGCTTAATGAGAACAGGATGCAGAGTTTAATTGCCAGGGAAACACATCTTATAAAACACAGGAATGTTTTGTTTGGTGAGGTAGAGAGAGAGAGAGATAGAAAGAGATGGAGATTTTAAAGAGACTCTCAGATAAATGACTATGTTTTTGTTTGTATTGCCTTTAGAAAGAGCTATCCTGTACAATTTAAGTTTTGTTATTTTATTGTTATTGATAACAATAAATGCTACTTGTGAATTTTATAACTGGTCTGTCTGTGCTTGCTGACCTATGTCTCTATGACACCCGGGAGCAATCAGAGGTAGAACTAGCTGTTCTGTCGTGTGTGGTGTGCTGAGGGAAGAGGTGATCAGGAGCTTCTCTCAGGAGACCCATGTTTGAGTGAGTGCCAACTGGAGTGTGGCGGTGTAGATTTTTGTCCTCGACCCTTCTAAACTAGGCATGGTGCTAAACGAGTGACCAGGCCCAGCCTAGGCCTGCATCAACCATCCTCTTGCTGCTGTAACATTTCCTGCTCAAACCCATCTGCTGCTGCTCTTGAATTGATCTGGGATAAGTGAGTACTGGCCTACCAGCCAGAAAAACTGCTGCTTTATAGTTTCCCATTTGGATTACAATTTATTACTAAGTTCAAGTTCCCTGTGGATCACAGATTTTGAAAAAATGTTTTGTGCCACACTCACGTCGGCCCCTGTTCCCCATTTGAGCCCCCGCAACACTCAAGCCCCATCACCTCACCTTCTTTCGGGGCTTACCTTACTCCTATATTGCCCCTGTGGTTTGCCCCCCCATGGCAGAGCCCTCAGGATGAGAACAGGTCCCTTGGGTACACAATAGCTAGCCATCAGGAGAGTGTCCAGGACACTGAGTGCAGGGCCTGCGAATGCGATTAGGCTGTCATCCTTCATGGGAGTGGTATTCCATTTTTCACTGGTTCTGTCCCTCAAGATACAGGTGGCTTTACTGTATATGCACATGCATGTGAACGTGAATAGTGTGGCGACAGCCTGCATTTCCCCTCCCCTGAGCCCCTCCATTACACTGCGACCTGTGTTAACCCAGATGGCAATATAGCAGTGAAGCTGACTGCCTTCCCACCCCAAAGAATGAGTGCATCCTCTGGAATGTTCAGTCCTCCTGCCACCAGTTGGCCTTCAATGACCCATGCTCATTCCCAAATGTGGGTCGCTGACGTCAGGGGTGGTAGTGCTAGATTACAGTTTGTTTTAATAAAAGTGCTAGCCAGAAAGTCTGTCAGGTGGAATTAAAAGCAAGATTGCATATCTTTTAAGTGCACCAACACAAGGTCCTGGACACCATGTCATCAGGCCTGCAGTTTAGCGTATAATTTACCTGGGCACTCAGCAGTGTAGAACAGAACTACAGTTTAAGAAAGTGATTGTGTTGAACATATATTGCATCTGTGGAGGTTTGCTACTGAGTAGAGAGGGTGGTCTAAAGTACAGTAGACCTGGCTGAGACCTTGTGTGTGAGTGCGGGGAGGCCTAGCATACCATATCTGCAGAAAGGCCTCAACATCAGCGATCAAATTGCTGGGAATGACACACTGAAAATACTGAAAGGGTTGATATTTGAGATTGCTGCTAAAATCTTTTCTCAAATCATTCTTTTATTTGCCTAATCCTTATTTCTTTACAGGACGTGTGTTCCAGAAAAATAAAGTCCTGTTGTTAAGTTTCTGGAAAATTGGTGTGTGAGCATATTATTAGTGAGCTACACTAATTAGTACAAAAGTGTTTTTGGTAAAGGTAAAGTGTGGGCACTGGTAGGGCCTGGTTTCAGGGTGATGTTCAATGGATCTTCATTGAGGGTATCTCTTGCTTCAGGCCATACCTATGCAACTTATAGCTGCCCATGACATCCCTCCTATATAAACGTGTGCTGCACCATGCCCTCCTCGGTTCTTTTCCCACCATCGACCTTTGCACGTCAGACTCCACGAAGACAATGCTGCTTCAGTTGACCACCAAATTTTCTACATACCTTTCTTTTCTCACCCTAGTTTTGGCAATCACTTTATTTTAAAAAGATCTCATTTTTTTTCCGTTTATACCTGATGATCCTGAGAAGCTTTTACGTCACTGTGAGTGCACCCAGAAGATCTTTGATAAGGATGACCATGATGCCTGCATCCGCTGCCTAGGCCCAGACCATGACATTTAAGCCTGCGAGGTCTGCTGCAGATTCAACCAAGCCACCCAGCGGCACCATCAGAAGGTCCAGAATACTTCTTCCTGCAACAGAAGGTCACCCAAATGGAGCAGGAGATCCAGACCAGAAGTTCCTCTGCCTCCCCAGCACTGTCCACAGGCTCTCATTCCTCTAAGGCTCAGTACACAACAGCCAGAAGCATAAACACTGTGACAAGGGCTGGGGTAAAGAGTGGTCCTCCCATCTCAGTTGTGGCCACCGCTCCAGGCATTGGCTGCTGCAGGGTCATCGTCCACCCCAGTGGTGGCACCTGCTACCCTTCACACCCCATCTTCCATGGGGTCAGCTTTGGCAGCGCCTTCTGCTAGTTTAACTTTGGCCAGTGATGGCTTCTTGGCTTCCTCTTTCACCACTGACCTTTCATCCCCTGCTGTTCCAGACCCTCTTCTCCACAGGCCACCAGACAGGGAGCTTCACTGGCTCAGACTTGACTGGCAGTGCCATGTTGGTTATCAGTCTTGCCTCCTCCCTCAACGATGTTCCCAAGCTGTTCTTTGGTCTCTTCCGCGATGTCAGGATCTCTCACTCCTCCAACATCGCCACAGGCTACCACATCATCTGCAGGGTCTCAGCCTCCCCCGTCAATATACCAGACTGATCCATTGCAGTCGGAGGCCTTGGCCCTTTTCATCAATGCCGCAGGCCATACTGCCATCGTCGGGCCCCAGGCTCCCCCACCCGCGCCATCAGATGTTCTGACGTCACCTGTCATTGACGTCTTGGCTATGCTATACTATACTCCTTTTTGGAGTTTATGCACAGTTTTCCTCTCCCTTTGGGTCCAACAATGCTGGGATGTTTCAGGCATGCTCCTGTGTCTCCACTTTCACTGGCCCAACACCCAGTTCAACCTCATTCTTCATCGTCGTCGGTGCTCATCTCAGAGCCCGGCGATGGGAACGAATATCATCCTGACCTCCTCTCCAATGATAAGGGGTATGTAGATAAAGATCTGGGTGATGGGGCTGCAAGCTCCCCCCCCATTCTGACTCCACTGTATCTTTTGGGGCTGAGGACTTGACCAATAATACCCCGAGGCCCCCCCGATGATCCCTCTTTCATTGCTGTGATGAGACAGCTACAAATGGTGATGGACTTCGACACCGAGGAATAGAGTGTCACCAGGAGGACTCTGATAGACTACCGAGAATTACCAGATTCTCCTGCACTTATTATCTCTCCCCTCATACTGACCTTTAAAGATGCCACCCTGGCTGCCAGGTACAGGCCTAACTTAATCCCTGCTATGTCAAGGAAGGTGGACAAATAGTACCAGGCTCCCTCAGGGGAACCTTACTTTGCTGAAACACCTAAGGCAGACTCAGTGGTGATAAATGCTGCCCATGTTAGGGTCAAGAAGCCTAAACATCTTAGCTCTCTGCCCCCTGATAAGGAGTCCAAAAAACTGGACCTCATTGGGAAGAGGACCTTTGCCTCAGCTACCCTGGCAATTAGGGTCTTGAACTGTATCACCCACATGGTTAAATTCCAGAATACTGTCTGGAAGAAGGCCAAGGCTGCTGCTCAGGCCCTCTTGGAGGGTTCCCAGAGGCAGGAACTGCCTAAGGCCCTCCAGTCTGGGGCTGACGTTGTCAGGCATCTTTTGAGGTCTTCCTATGATGCGGCCAGTGCTTTAGCCAGGGTTGTGGCAGTGGGCATCTGAAAAGACATTCCTGGCTTAGGGTGTTGGACTTTGCCACAGAAGTGCAACAGTCCATCTTGAATGCTGCCTTTAGAGGCTACAAGCCCTTTAGGGCAGATGTGCAGGACAACCTTTCTGATCTACAGGCCTCGGGTAGGACTCTGTGGTTTATTCGTACCCTCTACCACATCAAGCCTAAAAGTTGCCAGAAGGTACCTTTTATCAGGCCTTCTATAAGCCCAAGCAGGTTTCCAGGCCCCAGGGCAAGCACCAGTTAGCTACAGCCCTCCTTGCCCCTACTTCCACCACTGGTAAGGATCCCAGAGGAGGTGGTGCAGCCCTGGCCACAGGGGCTACTTCAGCATGACTATTTGTCAGACCCCCACCCTCCAGCCCTGCAGGAGGTGGTGGTCGGGGTGGTTGCTTCTCCCTCCACCTGGATCGGTGGAGGGAGATCACAACAGATGTTTGAGTCCTGCAGTTCACAGAGCAAGGTACTCTCTAGAATTTCTGGTATGGACTTCAGATCAACCTCCAGTCCATTCAAGCTACTCTCCAAACCACATCCCAGTGCTTCTGGATGTAATTTGCACTCTGCTGCAAAACAGGGCCATTAAAAATGTTCTCCCAGATCAGAGGAACAGGGGGTTCTATTCTCATTTCTTTTTATTTCTGAAATCCACAGGGTATTTGCATCCTGTCCTAGATCTGAGGAACCTGAATTTCTATATCCAGTACAAGAGGTTCAGGATGGTGGCACACTACATGGCCTGTTGCCACTGCTGCACCAGGGAGACTGGATATGCTCCCTTTACATGCAGGATGCATACAGTACCTGCATATCAAGGTGTGTGCTCCCCACAGGTAGTACCTCCGGTTCCAGTTCCAGGGAGAGCAGTACCAGTTCTGAGCATTGCCCGTTGGCTTGTCTTTTGAGCCTTGGGTCTTTACCAAATGCTGGGCAGTGGTAGCAGCTGACCTTGGGAGGGAGGGGCTGTACGTCTTTCACTACCCGGATGACTGGCTGCTCAAGGCACAGTCCAGGGGGCTCCTGCTCCAGACCCTGGAACGTACCAGACACCTGTTCCAAGCTCTGGGAATCACGGTCAGTCTCCCCAAGTTAGTCCTGACTGCTTTTCAGTGCTTCCAGTACATTGGGACAGTTCTGGATACAGCTCAGGGCCTTGCTTTTCTGTCACCCAATAGGGTGGACCACCTGATGGCAGAGGCCCAGCTGCTGTACAACAGCAGACAGGTCATGGCCAGAAACTTCCTCAGGCTCTTAGGCCTGATGACTGCAGCAATCGTCACAGTGCCTTTAGCCAGGCTCCATATGCAGACCCCCCATGGACACTGAGGGTCCAGTGGGACCAGTGCACTGACAGCCTAGAAAACTGATCTGAGTCTCCTCTCCAGTCGAGAAGGTACTGGTATGGTGGATGGAACCCAGTAACCTGTTGAGAGGGGTAACCTTCCTAATTTCTTCCCCTCAAAAGATCCTCACCACCAGTGCCTTGGGGTTGGGCTGGGAGCCCATTTGGGGCTTCACCAGACTCAGGGGAAATGGTCCACAGTGGAGGCAGCCCTCCATATCAACATCCTAGAGATGAGAGCTGTTCTGTATGCTTTACAGGCCTTCCAGGCTCATCTGTCCCAGCATCATCTGCTTGTACAGATAGACAACATCAGTGCTGTGCACTACATCAACAAACAAGGATACAGGCGCCAGGTTGGGGGGCCAAGCTGGCCAAAATGCTGGTTTACTTAAGGACAACTCTCTGAGCTGAGGACCATCTTACCCTAATTCAATGCACAAATGCAGTAAATACTATAGTGGGGCTCTATGCTGGAAGGAGTGGAGCACCTCCGAGCCACGTATGTGAGGTGCGGAGACACTCTGCACCCAATGCACCCCACGCGTGGCATGCACTAAAAGGGGCACACAGCCCCCAAGCACATGATCCCCCATCCGAGTGGATCACAATGTGCAGGGGGCAGGCAGAGGGTGTGCCAGCACTATGCAACATGCACAAAGCTGCGTACTGCTGTGCACTGGGAAGCATGGGGGGTGGCCTGTACACCAGGAAAACCCTGTTGTAAGTCCCCTATGTGCCCCATGCATCCATCCCACACCAAGGGGACCACTTCCAGGACACATCCAGTGCCCGCTTGAGGCCATCAACCCAATACCTAGCCGGGCGCCCACCATCCCGGTGCATGCCAACCCCCCCCACACACATATGGGGTCACTGGCCCCAGGTCCACATGTACCCCCCCTCGCCCCCTTGCCACTGCAGCCACCCATGCACTGGGTGGTGTGGTGGGCTGGCACATACAACCCTCCAAAACACACACACTCGCGGCACCATGCCCCTACCACCCTGTCTGATTGTGGGCACTGCATGGCCAGTGGCACTACCCACCTTTCACCTCCACAGTTGCAGCCATGCCGACATCCATGGGGGAGTGTGGCCAATGCGCCCCCCCCACTGTGCAAGGGATCCACTTTTGGTCCTGGGACAATCATCCAATTGGATGCCCACCTGGGTCCACGACTCCGCCCCGGCCGCCTCACTGAATACTGCATGACAGGGGGACGTGCCCACAGACAGGTTGTGGTTATGGGGAATACCGGTGGTGTACACTTGTCGGCAGGTGCAGAGCTCCGTGGGCGGGATATGTGCCTCCCACACGTAAATCCCGCCCAGTGGAGCATAGGCCCCATGAAGAACAAAAAGTACCACTTTTTCTTACTAATCCTAATGGGGAAAAAAATTAATTCATGCTAGAAGTCAACAAAATCACTAATGGATGTAAGCTGCACCTTTCTTTTTTCTCTCCTCTCCCTCCTCCTGTAATGTCAAAGAAATTCAGGAGAGTAAAAGAAGGAAAAGACTTAATAAAATCAGGTCAAACTCCTGCACTGAGAACGTGCTCAGAATTTAACAATGCAAGACTTACCAGGAGCAAGGCTTCTGTGGCTACAGTCGCAGTTTCTGATGTGCATGTAGCAGTTTTAGAGAGTGAAACTCCAGGTCCATCTACAAGGGTTGGTGGACCCTGCAGTGACCTATCAAAAGCAAAAAGTAATTACTTAACTAAAGACACTGCACAAAGGAAAAAATCTAATTGGTGAAAACACTCAGCGCAAGCAGGCTGTATTGAAAAAAAAAGCCTGACAACCCTGAAAACTTACCGAAATAAACCGCTGAACAAGTGCCCTTAATGCCACAACTTAGCGACATGCATAAAACCTGAAATACGGATGAGTCAGCAATAAAAAATCCATCAGGCACAGTTATCATACTTTGCTCTGTGTAACACCCCCCCCCCCCCAAATCCGTTTGAAAGCAAATCTTTATATTCAGCAACAGTGGAAGTGCGCCAACAATATAAACCTCAAGTTACCATCACAACAGGCTCAGATACAGTCAACAAATCGCAACAACAGAGGTTTAACTGCAGACAACAACAAAGAAAATGATACCCTACAGCCTGAGAAAGATAAACAGCAGGAATCTGAGTCCTTAGATAACAAAATGAAAGAGTTTATAAAATTACAGCTCTGCAGACGAAAAACAAGAAGCTGATTTGGACCATACACTAATGGCTGAAAACATAAAAGTCACTGTAGTAAATCACCTGCCTGATTCTGAAATGCCAGCAAACTGCAACCAGCTGCCCAACATGAAAATAGGTGACGACTGCATTTCTAGTTCTGAACATAGCCCCCACTCCAGTTCAAAGGAAGCTAGCCAGCATATTCAAAGGCTCCAAGGCCCCTGACTCAGGCCGAAACTCCAGCGGTGGTGCGGCGTCCACTCCTGACCGCCTGCCACACCGGACCCCCGAAGCCAACTCCTCAGAAGGTATGGAACTGCCTGCCAAGATCACTGGCACTGCTGTCATGCTGTATTTTTTACAAACTAAGCGCCCCTGCTGCTGAGACTCTGATTGGTTACTGCTAGGCTTGGCTCTGCGTCTGATTGGCTCCTTGCCTTAAACTTGGAGAATCAGACGGCGGGCTCTGAATCCCAGACTGGAAGCTGCCTAGCCGGGCTCGCGGTGCTGCTCCCTGCCTTGCAGATCAGCCACCCCTGCCCTATCCTGCCTCTCGGGGAGATCTCAGGAGCCCCCACAGCAGGCTGCTTACTGGTAAATTTTAGATGCATGATTCTGTTTTACAGTCTAAAATGTTGTTTACGGTGACCCTGTAACTCCACAGTATTGCAACTACTTTAAAAATAGTTTACTCTAAACAAGCTACTGCTGTTTTTTTGATTTACTGTTGTTTGAATTACTCTCCTGACTTTAGATTTTAGTGTTACCTAACTCAGTTCTGCCTAATCTGATATCTCTGCCACCTTAATTTGTCACAATTTCAACTGTTCTAACTTTACCCAAACATTGTTGTTTCCTTCCTCCTTTTTCTTATGATTTCAGACGTCTTCTGCTTCCCTGCCCTAAACGCCCACTCTGCCTCACCGTCTACCTGTTCTTACCTCCTATCTTCACCTGCAGCCACTAGCCCCTCCCAGCTTTCCTCCTCTTCTCTGGCTCCTCCACCCTCCTCCTGCCCCATTCGGTAATTGTGCTCCTTCACAGCTCTTTACTGGCAGTAATTACAGCTCCTTTGTGTATATTTTAACTGCCCCTTTTGTGGTCTGAATGATCCCTCCCCCCAATCAACCTAGGTGCCTCATCCTGCCCTCCTGCTCTCTTTTTGTCCCTGACTACCCCCCCGTTTGCAGTTTTCCCTACTTAAATCTCACCAGTCTGGTCTTCCTTCCCACAGGCTCCAAGGTCCCTGACTCAGGCCGAAACTCAAGCGGCAGTGCGGTGTCCACTTCTGACTGCCCGCCACACCGGACCCCTGAAGCTGACTCCTCGGAAGGTACAGAACTCCCTGCCAAGATCACTGGCACTGCTCTCATACTCCGCAATGACTCTGCATCTGATTGGCTCCTTGCCGTGAACTCGGCAAATCAGATGGTGGGGTCTGAATCCCAGACTAGAAGCTGCCTAGCCAGGCTCATGGCGCCGCTACCTGCCTTGCAGATTGCCCACCCCTGCCCTGCCTCTCGGGGAGATCTCAGATGCTCCCTCGGCAGGCTGCTTACTGGTAAGATTTTCGCCCACTCACCCTCCCCCACCCGATAACGATTGGTGGCCTGGTTGGGCTGTTCCTTAAAGGGGCACTAGCTACAAAATTCTTCATATTTTCCTAGTAACAGTGATTCTGCTCCAGCATCGTGCCCCAAACCCAGACATTAGCAATATGAACCATGTCTCATTCCTCCTCTTCCTGGGCACCATCATCTACCTATCATCATCTTTCCTCACTCCCAGCCCACTACAGGGATGCTCGCTCCCCCTCCCTCCCTCCCCCGGTGCACTGCACCCCACCTCTGAGTTGTCCCCCCTACCTTTCCATACCTACTCCATTTCCCTCCCAAGCACCGTCCTATCACTTAATCTCAGCAATTTTTCTTCCTACCCACTCATGTAGTGGCCTCACCCTAATCCGTTGTTTCAGGCACTCACACTTTACCCAAAACACCATCAGAGGCTATAAGCTGAGTGCCACTTACTCCATGCTTTTCTTCCTTCTATTAATGGCCGGAGATATTGAGGTGAACCCAGGCCCCCCAGCACCCCCAAAGGACCAACCCTCATTCAAGGGTCTGAACGCACATGAACATTAAGAGCTTCCTCCCGAAACTGGACACTCTAAACTGTTGGTTAAACCACAGTTCTCCAGACATCCTGTGCCTTACCTAAACCTGGCTCTCGGCCAAGACACCCAGCACATCTATTCATATTCTGGGTTACCAAATTAATAGGCAGGATTGTGGCAAGAGAGCAGACTGTGTAGCCATGGTCATCAGACAAGGCCTGTCCTTCTCATTCTGCCATCAGGAATCATGCCTAAAATCCCATGAACTACTCCTGGTGAAATTCTGCCTACCTCATACCCTACTATCTTCATTGGAATTGTTTATGTTTCTCCTCGACTAAACCAAGAGGCATTAATTTCCTGCCTCTCTGCCATTCCCCCTCTTTCACAACCAGATGAATTAATCCTACTGGGGACTGCAACCTTGGCTGGCTGGCACCTTCATTCAAATCAGTGATCTCCAAAATAGAATCACTAAATCTTTCTCAGCTGATTTCTGAACCCACTAGATACAATACCCGCTATGCAAACCACTCCCTCTTAGACTGAGTCCTCTCCTCCCACCCTCACTGTATGTCCAAAGCAGGTGCCCTCGTTCCAGCACTAAGTGATCACTGCATCACATACTGCATAACAAAAGTACATCCCCCCAGATCTGTCCCTAAGTATATTGAAACCCATCCTCTCTCTGCCATCAACATAAACTCCCTTCTATCTGATCTACATAATGCTGACTGGGCATCTATCTTCTCCACCTCTTCAGCTGACAACGCTTTGGCACATTTCACTGCTGTCTTCAAGGGTGTCTGGGATGCATGCCCCTACCAAAAGAGCCAGGGTCAGGAAGAGACATCATCCCTGGATCTCTGCCCCAATAAAAGCTATATGCAAGGAATGAGACAGAGTTTGGTCTGCTTTCAAGTCCTCTCAATTCCCTCATTCAAGGCAATTATGTATCTCGGCAAGAACTACGTGTGCAAAAGCTATCCAACAAGATAAGGAGGACTTTTTTAAAAACCGACTAAGCACTGCTCACTCATCCTCATTTTGGAACATTATTCACTCTATCAGCAGCCTGCCCCAAAAATCAGGCACCCCCACTCTAATACATAACAATATTGAACTTCAGGAATCCACCCAAGTGGCAGATACCCTAAACTCCTTCTTTACCACCTGTGCTGTGCCTGCTCCCTCCTCACCTGCTTCATTTTCTGCCCCCTTTCCTCCTCTTGGCTTAGGCCAGGAGTAAACCTCTTTTCAGCCCCTGCCTCCACAAATGAGGTGCTACGTGCCTTGCTATTCTTCAACATAATCAAATCCAACCCAGACGGCCTAGAACCCAGCCTCCTACACCTTTCCATACCTGCCATTGCTCTTCCTCTTGCTCATATTATAAACTTGTCTTTCTCCACAGGAGTTGTCCCGAAAGCATGGAAATCGGCATGCATTGTACCTCTCCACAAAGGAGGTAATGCTACATCCCCTGGGAACTATCGTCCAATCTCCCTCCTCCCTGCTCTATCCAAACTCCTGGAATGGCTGGTGCAAGCCAGACTGACTAAATTCCTTCATACTACAGATTTCCTCTCCCAGTACCAACCTGGCTTTAGGAAGAACCATTCCACCTCATCCTCCCTCCTCCTGGTCATAGGTCATATCTAATCTGTGGCTGATGAAGGACATCTCACTGTAGCAGCCTTCATCTATCTGGTGAAGGCATTCGATTCGGTATCCCACCCTTTCCTACTGGACACTCTTGTGGACGCTGGGTTTGCCCCGCCCACCATTCAGTGGTTTAAATGCTGCTTTACCAACAGATTCCAGTCAGTTAAAATTGCTCATTTCACCTCCTTTCCTCTCCCTAACTTGTCTGGCATTCCCTAAGGTTCTATTTTTGACCCCATCCTGTTTTCCATCTTTATCAACAAATACCCATCTGCCTGTTCTACATCACTACTGCATATGTATGCATACAACACCATTTTATATACATCCGGCCCTGGCCCTGCTACTATACATTCAGTGCTACAACATGATTTCAATTCTGTTCAGTCATGTTTTCAGGCAAAACAATTGATACCACTAAAACTGTTTCACTGATCTTTGGGGCTACACAAAGGCTAGCCAAGTCAGCAAACATCTCCCTGATTATTTCCCTTGATGGCTCCCCCTTAAAGACTGTCCACTCATACAAATACCAAGGGGTCTGGCTTGATCCATAGTTACCTTTTGCCACACACATCGACTACTTGACCTCCAAACTCTGCCCCAAGCTCGGTGTTCTATGTCATAGTAAAGACTCCCTCCCTCTCCATGTCCGCAGGGAACTTCTAACCAAAATGATCCTACCTGTCGTTGATTATGCTGATGTTGTCTATGGCACTGCCAACTCCACCACCCTCTCTTGGCTTGACTCACTCTATTATGCTTTCTGTCATTTCACCTCTAAATTCCTTACTGAACTCACCGCTGCTACCTTCTGTCCTCCTTAAACCTCCCCCCACTTGCTCATAGACGTTTTGTGCACTCCATATCCCTTATTTCCAAGTACTGGTTCAACCTACTCCCCTCCTATATCTCTTTCCTCCTCTCTCCTGCCCCAGCCTCATCTTACCCTCTGCTCTCCAGGGACTTTCGCTCTTTTTCTCTCCATGCCCCCTCTTCTAACATGGGAAAATCAGCTTTCCACTATCGTCTCCTCTACTTATGGAACTCTCAGTCCCCTCTCCTATGTAATGCCTCCTCTCATCCCTCTGTCAAAGTGTCACTACGCCTCCTTCCTTATCCCACCTGCTCCCACTACTCTCCTTAGGACTGAATGTATCTCCTGCATCTCCCATAATGAGTCATCACCTGTACTTTAAGTATCACAGTAAACTAATCCTTTCAGTGCCAATCGTGTTGAGCATGGTTCTTGGCACTCTTGTTCATGCTATTTTTCTGTGTGTCTCTTCATTGTATAAATTGACAGCTGCTGTACACAGTGCTTATTCTGAATTTTGGTACATATTGTATATATTTTGTATACATATTAGTACATATCGTGGTATATATATATATATATATGTATCTGTATATATATATATATATATATATATATATATATGTGTATTTTTGATACTTATTGCATTTATTTTGTATACATTGCCTATATTGTTGATACAGCTTTTGTTGATGTTCTGCCTTATTTAACCCTGTATCTCCTTGTACCCTTCCCCTGGGTCACACTTGGAGATGAGCCCTGGCTCAGTGTGCCTTTCAAATGTTTAAATAATAATAATAAAAAAAACAATTCAGACATAAGGGGATTATAGAACACAGAAGAGTCCTGTGCCTAGAGGGGAAGCAAATTCAGATCCCGTTCAAGGACAACAGCAGGCAATCTCTCAGGATAACCCACAGTCATCACTTTGAGAAACCTTGATAAATGAAGTCAGGCAGGGATTTGCAAAAACTGATATCTCCATTATGGGCCTGAATGAGTCCTTTTCAAACTTAACAAAAACAATTGATAATCTAACAAAAAGGACAACTGAACTTGAGACTAGGTTACAGTAAGTACGACTGAAGATCAGATTGAACCGATGCAGAACACTATCAAAAGTCAAGCCAGAGAGTTGGAATTGCTGAAATTAACAGTGGAAGAGCTTGAGACCAGAGCACGGCAGGATGACCTAAAACTAGGGACTATCCCTGAAGGAAAGAAAGGTGTCAATCCTATAGAATTATTTGAGAAACTTCCCACGGAGGCGCCCGGCAGACCATACCCTGAAAAAAAAAAGTTTAACTGGACAGAGTACATTGGGTGGTTCATAATCCCAATTATTGAGGCAACCAGCCCGGATTTGTGTATGTAAAGTTGCATCACTATCAGGACAGAGAAGCATTAATGAGAAAGGCGAGGCTGGAAAAGGTACTAAGAGTCAGAAATCTTTCCTTTCAAGTTTTCCCAGATTTTTCTACACAGACATTGGGGAAGAGAAAAGCTTTTGTAGGGGCAAGGGACCTACTGAAACAGCATAGTATTAGCTTCACAGTGATCCCCCCCCCCCCGGCAAAACTGAAAGTTGTTCTGTAAGGAAGAATGATAATATTCATTTCTTCAGTCAAAGCTGAGTGTGTAATAAGAGCTCATGGACCCAGGAGGGTCTACATCATCTGAAAACACAGAAAACACCACATGATAGTCTACTAATATGGGAAATGTCCAGTAAATGTTGAGTGTCAACCTTGCAAGAGGGAAGAAGGAGAAGATGTGGTGGGGGGGAGTATATACATAAATATGAAGGTATAGTACATATAAGACAGATTCATTTAGGTTAATACTTTTCTTTTTAGCAGTCAGTTAATAAATGTTTAATCTTATTTTGGGTTAGAGGTCCTCCAGACTGGGACAGGCAACAGTCTATTAGATAGGTCAGTTATGCTTCGAAACAGTGAACACTATGTCGGCCTTCTTGGTTTGTCTTATCGGCTGTTTTGTTTGGCATGGGGTCATAATGTCATGGCCGAAACAACGCAAAACAACAATGCTACAGGCAAAATAATGTGTGGCAAAATAAGGTCGGCAGAAAATGCTGATCGCAACACAACAGTGCACACTGTTGTGAACAATAGCAATCTTTGTTTTAGCAGGGGGCTCTGCTACTCGCACCCCCTAATGTGGGGGCCTTCTCCCCTGAATCCACCCCCCCAGACTAAAAATAACTACCTCTGAGGGAGTGTGGACTTAGGGGATGGGGCACAAGCTGGAAGCGGGGAAAATCTTTTTTTTTAAATAAAAAAGCTGCAACACAAAAGGACTTGGGAGGAACCGAACCGTGGCCCCAGGTCGCCGATGTCGCCGGGTGCTGGTGCTCTAGACACTCCAACAGGGGAGCGGCTCGACCAGGCACTGCACCAGCAGCATACCTGATCCTCCCACATGTGAGCCTGCAGTGACAGGGGTAGTGGTTATTATCGCAAGCTGAGAACACCCTGTCGCTGTAGATAGTGTTGTGCTTTCTGCAGCAGGGTTCTTCACATGCTGTTTTTGCAGCACTGTATTAACCTGGTACCATTTTGTTTTTGTCATTTGGGGTGAGCTCATGAGGAGAGGGGATCACAATTCATTTATTATATGTAGTTCTTACAAAGTTTCCCCCATGTTTGAGATCATGGGTAAGACAAGTAGGAGGGTTTTTTTTAGAGGGAGGAGGTCAGGTGGTAGTAATAAGAAAAGAGTGGATAGGTAAAGAGGGGGGAGAAAACAAAAGACTGCTATAGTGATTTACCTCAGGAAATAGCCCAAACCACATACACAACTCTACCTCTGCTCTGGTCAATTTTGCTTCTAAACCAGACAAAATGGCAAATAGCTTAAAGATCAGGATAATGTCATGGAATGTCAAGGCAGCAAGGGACTGGATAAAAATGAAAGTTTTACACTGTTGGAGGAAAGCAGTAGATGAATTCTATTATTACTGCAAGAAACCCCTTTGTCCTAAGGGGATTTCAAATACATAAAAAATCTATTCCAGGCTAAGGGTTATCAGACCACATTCACCACTAAAGAAAGAGGAACTGCCATAGTAATTATAAATAATGAAGAAATAACAATAACAACTTTTGTGACCCAAACGGCAGCTATACTGTCATAGTAAGTCCAATTACCAGAGCCATACACTTGCCGTTATATATGCACCAAATGAGGATAATCCAAGTTTCTTCACAACATTTTTTCTAGATTTAACTCAATTTCTGCGACCATATATAGTGGCTGGAGATTTTAATCTGACTCTAGGCCATCTTGATAGGAGACTTGGATCAACTTGAGAAAAAGGTGAGGTCAGTCTCTTTTATCTTAAATATAATGAATTAATTACATGTTGTTGATCCATTTAGGCAACTGTCACATATGAAAGAAGTTTATTCAGTGTCCAATGATTCACATTCAAGGACTTATTTCTGCCTCATCTCAAAAAATATATTAAGAACAGTCCAGGATGCCAAATATGGAACTATCAATGGTCCATAACACAACAAAACTCACACTGGGCTGGGCTGCTCACAGCAGAAAGGCAATTAAAAACTTGGATGTAGCCAGGACCTTGCATCTGAAACATGTCAGGTATAACCTGTTTGGCCTTGTGGCATTAAATAAATGTTTTAACATATGTTTTAAAATAGCACTCTGGTGTTGCTTTCTTCTTTAAAGAGTGACTACCGTCAAAATATTTGGCATCAATAACATCAGTCAGCCTCATGCCAAAAATGAGATCTCTAACTTACTTTGTTTAAAAGTTACAAGTCATTTTACAACCCTAAATTCACTGCCTGTTCAGACAAGATCTGGCAGAGCCACTAGGGCAGCTAATGCATTAACTTGATGTGTGTGTGTGTGTGTGTTTTGGGCTGGGGGTGGGGAGAGTAAAAGGACATAAATCTCATCTTTTGTGAGGAATGGACATAACCTTGTCATTTTTTTGTACTGTGACACCAAATGGGTTTGGGGGTGGGGTTGGGGGGAACGAGGGCATAAACTCCATCATTTGCAAAGAATGGGCATAACTTTGTTATCTTTTTTTCATATTTTGACCCCAAATGTTGAACATAGTCTTCTTGTCAACCCACCTCATGAACCCCATAGGTGAGAATTTTCAAATCTGTGGGAAAATGACATTCTGTACCACAGGTGTGAAAACACATCATTTTGGGCAGGATGTGAAAGATGACAGCAATACTGTTTATGAGGTGGTATGATAAAATGGCTATATTGAAAATTTGGAGTGAAAATATTGAAAATGAGCAAAGTTACATGCATGCATATTAAAGTTTGAAGGACCACGTATAACTCAGCCATTTTTTTGATTTTTTTCATGGGATCCCACCTCATGAAAAGTTTCACTGTCATTTCATTAATTCATCCAAAAGGTGATTTTGCACAGTGACTACGCCATTCTGCCCCACAGGTGTGAAAACACATTTCAGGTAGGATGTGAAAAATGACAGCTGTACTTGTCAAAAGGAGGTGTGAAAAAATGGTAATGTTGAAAATCTGGAGTGAAAATATTAAAAATTAGAAAAGTTATGAGCGTTCATATAAACTGTGCAATGCACACTTGTAACACGAGCATTTTTCATATTTTCTTACCAAATTTTCAACGTGGGCTTCTTGGGACCCCACTTCATAAACACTGGCACTGTCATTCTGTTTATCAGTCCCAAAAAGTGATTCCACTCAGTGACTGCGAAATCACCTTTCAGGACCAAACAACGAAATGACAGTGCCAGTGGCAACAAGCCTTTGTGTGAAGCAAATAAACAAATCAAAATGAAAGAAAAAGCCACTATGGTTCTCAAGAGAGGTGGCTGTGAAAGTCAGGAAGAAAAAGATAGCATTCCGGAAGTATAAGGAAACACAGAAGGAGCAGGACAGAGATCTGTACCAGTTAAGGCAGAAAGAAGCAGGGAGGGAAGTCAGAATAGCAAAGGCCCAAACTGAGGAAAAGATAGCCAACTCAGTTAAGAAGGGGATAAAACCTTTTATAGGTACATCAGCGAGCGTAGAAAGACAAAGGGAGGGATAGTGAGGCTGAATAGAATGAACGGTGGGTGGGCAGAGGGGGACAGTGAAAAAGCAGGAATACTGAACGAATATTTCTGCTCAGTATTCACAAAAGAGGAGGGGGAAGTGCCTAATCCAATTAACAGAAGCACTCTTGATAGGGGGGTCGATCCCAGTCCTTTCACAGAAGAAAGGGTTCTGCAAGAACTCCTAAAACTGAAGGTGGACAAAGCAATGGGTCCTGATGGAATTCACCCCAGAATTCTAAAAGAATTAAGGAAGGAACTAGTGAAACCACTGGCTACTCTTTTTAATAAATCATGGGAGGATGGTGTGGTACCGAGGACTGGAGGAAGGCGGATGTGATTCCCCTTCACAAAAGTGGGACCAAGACAGAGGCAGGAAACTACAGACCTGTCAGTCTGACCTCTGTGGTAGGGAAAGTGATGGAGTCACTTCTGAAGGAAAGAATAAGTGAGTACCTAGAGGTCAGTGGAGCACAGGATCCAAGGCAGCATGGGTTCACAGCGGGAAGGTCATGTCAGACGAATCTAATAGATTTCTTTGACTGGGTGACCAAAGTAGTAGACCAGGGAGTAGCTGTGGACATGGCCTACCTAGACTTTAGCAAGGCATTTGACACAGTCCCACACAAAAGATTATTAGTCAAATTAACCAGCCTGGGAGTGGGTCCCAGGGTGGTAGCCTGGGTAAAACATTGGCTGGACAACAGGACACAGAAGGTAATTGTAAATGGATTCCACTCTGAAGAAGCGGTTACCAGTGGGGTACCGCAGGGTTCAGTATTGGGTCCAGTCCTTTTTAATGTCTTCATCAGTGACATTGCAGAGGGACTGGAAGGAAAAGTATGCCTTTTTGCAGATGACACAAAGATCTGCAACAGGGTTGATACACAAGGAGGTGTGGAAAGGATGAAAAGGGACTTGGCAAGGTTGGAGGAATGGTCAGACGTATGGCAGCTAGGATTCAATGCAAAAAAGTGCAAAATAATGCACCTGGGAAACAAGAACCCTGGGGAAGAATACACAATGGGTGGGGAGGTAGTAACAACAACAAAACAGGAAAGGGACCTGGGGGTAATCATATCAGATGACCTTAAGGTTAGCAAGCAATGTGAGAAGGCAGTAGGGAGGGCCCGGGGTATACTGGGATGTATAGGGAGAGGCATCAGCAGCAGAAAACAGGAAGTTGTTATCCCTCTGTACAGACAGTTGGTGAGACCCCATCTGGAGTACTGTGTCCAGTTCTGGAGACCCCATCTCCGCAAGGACATAGACAGGATAGAGGCAGTCCAGAGGAGGGCAACTAAAATGGTGCAGGGTCTGCAAGAGAAGCCATATGAGGAGAGACTAAAGGAGCTTAATATGTGTACCCTTGAGGAAAGAAGGGAGAGGGGGACATGATAGAAACTTTCAAGTACCTCAATGGAATCAACAAAGTCCAAGAGGGTAGCATCTTTCAGAAAAAGAGACTTGCAAGAACAAGGGGACACAATTTAAAGATAGAAGGAGGGTGTCAGGGCAATGTGAGGAAGTATTATTTCACAGAGAGGGTAGTGGATGCATGGAACAGCCTTCCTGAGGAAGTTGTGGGGTCTAAAACTGTGGGAGAATTCAAGAATGCATGGGACAGACATAAGGCAATTCTTGTGGGGGCAGGAAGATATAGGCTGTTGGTTAACTAGGATCTGCGGCCTATCCTGTAGGTAGGGAAATGGGCAGACTAGATGGGCCTAGCGGTCCTTATCTGCTGTCAAAGTCTATGTTTCTATGTTTCTGTGTTCATGAGATGGGTCCCAAGAACCCCATGTTGAAAATTTAGGGCCAAAATTTCTAAAAATAGCTGAGATATCAATATAAGTTGAACCTCCCATTGATTCCCATTATATGACTTATCTTGAAATCTCCAGTTCACGGTCAGGCTTTGAAGAGTGCAGACGTGTCCCCATCCAGAGAAGATGACAGCACTGACCTCCAGAGGTAAATATGGGGTAAGGGAGTAAGAGGAGGTGGTGCTCAGGGAGGGTGGGGATGGGGGACTGGGAGATGATGAGGGACTGTTTTCTGTTTTGTAAAGTAAAAAAGTACTTTTGGGCACACTGGGGTGGGCTCCCAGTGTGCCACTTGTGTGGGGGGTTACATGCTGCTAACAGGATTGGCACCCCCTTCGGCAATGAAAGTGGGCTTTTGGGTGGGGGGCATCCAACACCGGGAGAGGGCATCCCACTGTCGGAAAGAAAATGAAATAAAAAAAAATGTATCTAGGCACACTGGGGTGGGCTTCCAGTGTGCCACAATAGTGGTGATTGGGGGGATACATGCCAACTCAGGGATTAGGCACCCCGATGTCAGCAAAAACAGTATGGGGGAAGAGTGATGTTATGGGGAATGGAGCAGCAATGTGGTCATCTTGTTGGGCCTTTGATCAGTAGCTGTATTCATCTCTGGAAGGGAAGGAAGGGTGGATAAATACAGCTACTGATCAAACACTCAGTCTAGGAGGGTGTGGCTGCATGTTCTTCAGCAGCACAAGTGGAGTGTGATGCAGAACAACTGCGCCCATGAACACAGCTACCGATCAAAGACCTACTCTAGGAGGGGTGTGGCTTCATGTTCTTCAGCAGTGCAAGGGGAGGGGGATGCAGAAATAAAATGCAGGCACTGTGAAATAGAGCATAGTCTGCTACACCCTTCTCTGAGGGAATGTATGCTAAAAAGAGAAAAATTGTGTGCAAAAGCCAGTCTTAGGATGTTTTGAATGTAAAGAAAAAACACCTAGGAGCTAGTGTTTATCTCTTCTCTTCAGCGTGTCACCACTGTGTTAAAAAGTATGCAGATGGACCACCGTATGAGTTTTTTATTTTTCTCTGTTTTTTTTTGTTAAGAAAGTTCATTAGAAACCCAAGAGTATGTAAATACTACTGCCGGGGAAAATAGCTTATTAAAATAGAGAAAAGCACACCAGGCACTCATATAATATTAAAACATGGCCTGCTCATTTTTATTTTTTTTGTTTAAATCCTGAATTGTCTTCTGGAGCGTGCAATGTAGCCTGCACTCAAAATGTTTTAAGCAAGAGCGGCTGCTGCTCGGGGAGGCTCATAGGCTTTATTCCTTAAATTTCTTTGTATTGCCAAACAGGTGACAGCAGCCTTAGAATCATTTTCTGTTTATTATTTTGAATAATTTAAACTTCCCTCTTGTAAAACTGCTGTTCACCCCAGTGTAGCAGAGGAGAGAGACAGAGACGCTAAAATTGACAAGAAAGAAGCGCAGTCTCTCTCTCTCTCTCTCCTCACTTCCAACTTTATTGAGAAAGTGCCCAAAAACTAAACAAAAAAGGAAATGCCTAAGGGTTTATTCTTTTTTTGTTAATGCAACTCCTTTTACAACTCCTACTGGAAAAAGGCACACTTTTTGTGAGAGGGAATTGGGAACAGAGGGCTGGGGGTGGTGCAGCACACAGTGGGCAGTTGTGGGAGGGTTTACAAATTAATTGTGAACAGAGGGCTGGGGCGGTATAGCGCACCATGGGCAGTTGTGGGAGGGTTTACTCAATCTGGGTTCTTAAAATTTTAGGAAGGAATGCAGAGTCCCTTAATGCATCCTAAAAGGTCTGCAGGACTATGCCCACTGCAGTCCTAAAAAGCCAGTTTCAGTGAAGAGCTGATGATGATGTCATCTCCTGAACTCACAGTCTAGTTCTGACTGCCTGCAAGTTTATAAAACCTGTTTCTCCAAAGTTTTAAAGACTGTGTGCAATGGTTTTCACAAGTAAAACAGTCAGCACCATTCAATAAACATTGCTTTAAAAACAATGTGTTTCAGGTTTTGTAACAAAATTGTCAACTTTGTTTTTTTTGTTTGTTTTGTTTTCGTGCCCTTTTGTTGTGGTCCTTTTTTTCCATGGCTGCTGGATACTGGGTCATAGCATACTGCTGCGAGGTTTGCAGACTGAATAACGTTCTGATGTGGTGAAAGTCTGAGATCATTCACACCTCTCATTCAACTGAGGTGATTTCTCAGGATGGCACTTTAAAAAAATTATTCCATCTCCTTGTCAATGGGTGTGGGAGAGGTAATGCGGGTTTAAAACCTTACTAGGAGTTTCTAATTTAGCCAGCCTAATGTTTTCTCCCTGTCAGGCTATTACTTGACCTACATTCAGGCTCATCTATGTTGTACTCTAAATTAAAATGGTCATTTTACTAGGTGTAACACTTCCACCCCCAGTAAGAATTAACACATATAAGGTCCCTTTTAAAACTTACTGTAAAGCAGACACTGACAAACAACAATGAAGTTACCAGCATTACAATATTAGCATCAATACAGTTTCCTAACAGGCACAGTACAGTAGCACTCCAAATGGTATCAGTAGCCTGGAGGCATGCTGACTCAGCATCCAGCAACCCTGGAGAAATGGACCACACCAAAAAGGCATTACAAATTTGTCAACTTTGTTACGAAACCTGAAACACACATAGTTTTTGTAGCAAGGTTTTTTGAACCGTGCTGCCTGTTTTACTTTTGAAAACTATTGCACGTGTTCTTTAAAATTTTGGAGAAACAGGTCCTATAAGCTTGGTGACAGGGATGACTAGACTGTGAGTTCAGGAGATTACATCATAAGAAGCCTTTCAATGAAACAGGCTTTTTTGGAGAGGAAGCAGAGAAAAAACAAACAAATAAGTAGTGGGTGATACCTTTTATTGGACTAACAAAATTATTTCTGAGACTAGCTTTCAAGAGATAAAGCTCTTCTTCAGGTCAAAATGAAAACAGCTGAATAGCATGACAGATATAACAGTTGGATGTGGATTCAAGACCTAGACTACCATTTTACACATCAAAGCATTACAGTCAGTTCACATTCCTTACAAACAGGAAGACTCTAATTGTCATTGCAGTGTGTTTGTTGAAAAGCTCAACTTGTAAGATCAAAGAGCAGCTATACAAATGTGTGGACCATCAATTAACATTTGTAAAAAAATCAACATAGGAAAAAAAAAAGTACCGTTTTCTTTAGAAGGTACCTGTTAAAAGAGCAAGAGGGTGCTGATGTGATGTTTTAAGGAGGAACTCTGAAGCACTGTTTTAAGCATAATCACTGGTAATATGCTAAAAAACCAACATCTTTATTAAGTTCTTTTTCTTTATTGTCAACATTTTTTATCATTTTTAGTTCAAATGTTTGCCATTCCTGACTGTTTTTGAAGTTACCTTTTAACACTCAAACATTCATATAGCTGCCCTTTGATCTTAAAAGTTGCGCTCTGCTCTTCAACAAACACACTCTAATTACTATTACAGACTTCCTGTTTATAAAGAATGCAAATTGACTGTAATGCTTTGATGTGTTAACTGCTAGTCTAAGTCTTGAATTCACATACAAGCTGTACATCTGTCATGCCATTCAGCTGCTTTCATTTTGACCTAAAGAAGAGAGTTTTCTCTCTCGAAAGCTAATCTCAGAAATAATTTTGTTAGTCCAATAAAAGGTGCCATTCACAACATATTTGTTGTTTTTTTCTTTACATTGTTGACTGGACTAACACAGCTACCACATTTCTTCTTTTTTTGAACAGGTAGTGAAATCAGAGTTACAAAATAGCTCATAACTTTAAAAGGAAGTAATGCAGAAATCTAGTTTTTGGTATGAGATTTACTGGGGATATGATTATTCTAATTCTGCAGTATAGCTCTTTTGGCCAGAGTACCTCTTTAAATGAGGTGGAGAGTGCCTGGCTACATTCAAGTTTTTATTGGGACTATCAATATTTCAGACCACACCCCTTTGGTAATCACATTACAAACAACTGACACTTGTTCATAAAATAAAAGGTGGAGACTGGATCCTAACTTGTTGGGAGATCCAGTTTTTACTAACCTAATTAAAAAGAAAATTAAAAATGTTTTCTCATTTAACAAGACAGATTCCACTGTTTCAATTATGACGGTATGAGATGCCTTTAAAGCACATCTTCATGGGGCTTGTATTTCTTATTCAGCATATAAGAGAAAAGCAGAATATTTAACTCTAAATGAACCTGAAACAGACCTGGCAGAAGCAGAACAAACATTTATCCTGACTCTGCTAGGGAAGATTTGGAAAAAAAGTTCTGCTATTAAGGGATAGACTAAATCAGTTAATGGAAATAAAAGCCAGTAGTGCAATGTTGAGGACAAGATCACAATATTATTTCTATGGAGAAACACCTGACAGGCTGCTAGCTTTTCAAATACAAAGCGAGAAAGCCAGTAATACTATTAATGAAGTTCAGGCTTAGCAGAGTAATAGCTGTAATGACCCAAGAAAGATTAATGAGATCTTTGCCACTTTTTACAAAAATCTATACACTTGAATAAACCCAGGAAAGTAAAGATGATATAGCATTTTTATCAATGGTAAACCTGAAACTATTACACGATGAAGAGAGAAATCTCTTGGATAAAAATTTTCATTGCAAGAAATTTTGGAGGCTATATCAAATCTTCCTAACAATACATCCCCGGGGCCTGATGGATTCGGAGCTGAATTCTATAAGTTCTTTAAGGAAGACTTAATGATCACATTACAAACATGTGAACATACAAACATACAAAATTGCCAACAGATATAGGCCTTTCGGCCTATCAAGTCTGCTGAAGTGTACAGCACCCAGTTTATTAAACTGCAGCTGTCCACCTTCCCCTTACCAGCCCTTCTGGTTTATTTCCCCCTACCACTGACTTACCTCCCTCCATCTTCCTCTCAGTTTTGACCCTTCCTTTGACCCTGTCCTACCCTCTCTTGAAGCTGCCCACTGTCTGCAGTGATATCATTTCCTCTGGCAGTACATTCAAACCAGCCACCACCCTTTGCATGAAGCAGTGCCTCCTCATCTCCTACTTGAATCTTCCTCCTTCCAATTTCAGACTGTGCCGCCTGATGTCCCTCCCCATTTTAACTGAAACGAACCCTCTGAATTAACTCTGTTTATGCCCTTTAGGTGCTTGAAGGTCTCAATCATATCCCCTCTCTCCCTTCTATTCTCTAGGGTATGCATGTTGAGTTCCCGCAGTCTCTCCTCATATGTTTTGTCCCCCATCCCCAGGATCATCTTTGTCACCTTATGCTGGCCCCCCTCCAGTAGTTTGATGTCCCTTCTCAAATAGGAGCACCAAAATTGCATGCAGTACTCCAAGTGTGGTCTCACCAGGGATCTGTACAGGGACAGAATTAATTTCTTCCTCCTAGAGGTGATTCCCTGGAGATGCATCCCAGCATTTTATTCACCTTTAAAGCTGCCTTCCTATACTGCTCTGAATGCTTCATGTCCCCTGTTACCAGTATCTCCAGATCTTTCTCCTCAGCTGAAGTGGATAACTGCACTCCCCCCAAACAGTAGCTGTACCCTGGGTTTTTAGCCCCCAAGTGCAAGACTTTGCACTTTTTAGTGTTGAACCCCAGATGCAATGTGTCTGATCAGTGCTCAAGTTTCACCAAATCCTCTTGTAGTACTTTGCACCTTTCCTCATTATCCACCTCATCACAGATCTTTGTGTTGTCTGCAAAGAGGTTGAACTTACTCCTTATCCCATTTGATATATCGGCAATGAAAATGTTAAATAGTACTGGTCCCACCAATGAATCCTGTGGGACCTCACTGGTTACAGCGCTGGGTGCCGAGAGCTCTCCCCCAACTACCACCCTCTGCTGTCTGTCCTGCAACAAGCTCTTAATCCACCCCACCAGTTTTTTTCCCAGTTCCTAGGCTGTTCAACTTGCTGGTCATCCTACAGTGAGGCACCAAGTCAAAAGCCTTGCTGAAGTCCAGGTAAAGGACATCCATTGCATTGCCCTTATCCAGTGATCGCATCACCTAGTCAAAAAAGTCAACTAGGTTTGTCTAACAAGATCTGCCAGATACAAATCCATATTGCCTGCCATCCTGTTGATCATTCCCCTCCAGGAAACTCACCAGCCTCTCCTTAAGGACAGTCTCCATTAGCGTCCCCACAATGGCTGTAAGGTTCGCTGCTCTGTAGTTCCCTGGCTCATCCCTGGGCACACTCTTATGGAGGGGCACTAAGTGTGCCATCCTCCAGTCCTTGCACATGCATCCAGTACTCTGGGATGTGTTGAACAAATCTTACCAGTGGTCCTGCCAGAACCTCTACCAGATCCTTCAGGACCCTAGGATTCACATCATCTGGCCCTGGCACCTTATCCACCCTTAGGGACCTTAGACCCACCAACACCCTGTCCACTGGGATGTCCACATCTGTTACTTCTCCCCCTGATCCCACTCCACCTTTCCCTTGGGCATAGGCTCCTCCCTCTCCTGGCAAACACCGAGCAGAAGTACTCATTTAGTGCTTCGGCCTGCTCCACCCCCTTATCTGCCCACCCTCCATCTTTCTTAATCCTTGAAATCTGGTCCTTGCAATTTCTCTTCTCCCCTATATATCTGAAGAAATCCTTTTTTTCCTTCTCCGATCCCCTGTGCCAGACTTAGCTCTCTTGAAGTCTTGGCTGCCCTTACTATTCTGAGCACCTTTCTGGATTTCTTCACGTATTCCTCAGTGTCCTCCTACCGGTTAGATCTCTTATACTTTCTAAAGGCAACTCTCTTTTCCTCACCCTCTTCACTACCTCTCCACTCAACCAGCTCATTGTTTTAGTCCTGACTTTTTTGCTTTGTCACTTTGTACAATAGCTAGTGGCCTCTGCCAGACCCAGCTATATGAGGGTCCATTTCTGTTCGGCATCCATGTCTGATGTTAGCTAGGTGCCCTTCCAAAATTATTCCCATCCTGGCAAAGTCTGCTCTTTGAAAGTCCACAACTCTTGTTCTTGTATTGGCTACCCCCTTCCCTAGACTGAGGAAGAACCACGCTGTGCGACTGTAAGTTCCTGCTGGGAGGGGGCTTCCACCCATATATCATGGACTTGATTACCATCGATCAGCACCAGGTCCAGAATATTCCCCTCTATGGTTGACTCTGTCACTTTTTGCATAAGTAAGCCATCCTGGAAGGCCTCCAGGATGACCGGCTGTCCTAAACCACCATTGTGTCACCTTTACCACTAAGCCTCATTATTTACTCCCCCAGCTCTCTGTCAATATCTTCACTCTGAGAATTACATCAACTTATAAATAATTTTCTATTGTAGAGCACATTGCCATCGTCATTTAATAAGGCAGCTATCACCCTATTAGT
This sequence comes from Neoceratodus forsteri, assembly GCA_016271365.2. Classification (NCBI taxonomy): domain Eukaryota; kingdom Metazoa; phylum Chordata; order Ceratodontiformes; family Ceratodontidae; genus Neoceratodus; species Neoceratodus forsteri. The sequence goes on from CM057452.1 coordinate 1,619,287,325, forward strand.
AAAGCCTGAGAAGCTGCCAGAAAAATAAACTTCATATAGGCAGATCTCTTTACTTAGCACTGATTACAAAATTTTCACAAAAATCTTAGCTTTAAGGTTAGCAAAAGTCATTCTGAGAATCACACATCTGGACCAGATGGGTGTAATTGGGGGTAGGAAGCTAGCAGACAGTACAAGGCAGACATTGAATCTGATGGATTCAACAAAATCTAAAAATGCAGCTTTGGTTGCACTGGATGCTGAAAAGGCGTTTTACAGGGTGAACTAGAACTTTCTCATAACAGTATTAGAGACTATGGGCCGGATTTTCATATGGGGATGCAGGGCTCACGTCTCACCCTGAGCCACAGGACTTTGAACTCTGCGGTGCGCCAACCCCCTTTACTGCAACTGCACCTGAATTTCAAATCTCAGGTGCAGCTGTGATGATTTCCGCGATTTATGGCTGCTCTGGCGCAAGTACCGTTACATTGCCTCCCGGGGCGGTGCACACTAGATCACAAATCCATGTTCTAAAGTGCAGCAATCATCACAAGGGATTGAAAATCCCAATCACCAACAGGGGAATACCGCAAGCTCTGTGTGTCACATGTTTGGCACACCAGGGGCTTGCAGCAGCCCTGGAGCTTTGGAAATCCAGCCTCATGGGTTTTGGGGCAAACTTTTGAACATTAATTCAACTGATATAGACAATTATACAATGGCAAGAAAATTTCCTGGACTCTGATTGGTCAGTGTGTGCCTGAGACAGTGATGATATTACACAATAACATCACTGTGTTGATTTTATGGAGCATGCACATTTTTTTTCAGAAACAAAGATATACTGCCTCACTAAAAATCTACTAAAAACATTTTTATTTTTATTTTTATTTTTTTTTTCTTTAACATCGAGCCATTGTATAATTGCAATAAGGCACTCCAAGGTGTGTGTTATCATGTAATAATGTCACTCCTGGGGTGGTGGAAGCACTCGGCTTCACCTCATGCTTCAACCCACCCTTGGAGTGTCGTTATTACACGATAACACACACCTTGTCATGTCTTACTGCTTAAACACATCAGCTAAAATAAGAACTAATGATCAGCGCTCAGCCTCTCATATAGTCTAACTTTATGCTGACAATGTACTTATCAGTTTAATTAGCTAGTGCCTCAACGTATGATGTTAACAGATTGAGAACTGCTAATGACAACATCCGAACTCTGCCTTACTATTCAAACTGCTGCCTTGAAACTTGGCTGCATGTAATCATAATCATGTACACTTGCTGTAACCTTAACTTTGTATGTGTGACCTTATTGTAATTCCCTGTTGCTGTTACTATGTACTCTGTAATTTCTGTTTTTCTTGTTTCTCTGATGCGGAGCCTTTGTGAATGAGTCCCTGACTCAGAGGTTGTGATTCTAAAGCTTGTTAAATAAATAAATAGTTGATATTAGAGCTTCTTTCATGCCACTTCTTAATATCATAGAGACGTACCCCATTCACTCAGCTATAAAATAAACTGGCACAAAACTGAAGCATTTTTACTGAGCAGGGATAATGAAGTTAGAAATACTTTAGCTGAATATCAAGTTCCAATCAAAGACTCAATTAAATACCTAGGAGTTAAATTACTGAAAGATGAAGATGCACTCTTAAAGGAAAATTATGGGATGCTTTTTGAGAGAGCAAATATTATTAAAATGAATGCTTTGCTGAGATTACACTTTCATTTTCAAACCCTTCCTATAAATATCCCCAAAAGAATATTTCTTAACTGGTAAGATAAGCTAAGAAAGTTCATTTGGCAGAAGAAAAAAACAAGAATATTTCTACAGAAATTATATGCCCCTACTGAGTAAGGTGGTATTGGTCTCCCAAATCTGCACTTATATTATCTAGCAGCTAGACTAGAACAATTAAATACGTGGTTTGCACTTGATGACATTCCATCTTGGGTACAGATTGAGCAGCAATTTGCAAAAATCCAAGATTTAAAAGGTATCTTAATTATCACTACCTCATCAAGTAAGCCATTTAGGGACTGTCTTCCTACCACCAAACATTCTGTAAAAATTTTACAGGAGGCAAGCTCATTCGTTGGGTGGACATGTTCCCTATCTCCATATTCATATACAAAGTTCCTGAATGGGATCCCCACCATTAATAACAACTATTATGTAAAAGTCTGGGAACAAAAGGGAATTTCACAGTTACAACTTCTATTTAAAAAACAAATCCTAGAATTTGAAGAACCAAAATATAAATACAGTCTGCCCATGAGTCACTTTCTAAGTTATCTTCAAATGATAGATTTTATAAGGAGAAAACTTGGCAGTATTGAACCCTTGCAATTATCACCACTGGAAGATATCTTTGTAAACAAAGAGACAGATAAAAAATGTATTGGCAGAATATAGAAGACACTTAATGGTCATAACTCAGTTTTGTGTAAATTGAAAACAGAATGGGAAAAATACATAGAAATGTCTATTAACAAACAAGTGTTGCTTGAAACTCTTTGCTCTGTGGCTACTGTGTCAAAAAACAACACATTAAAGTAGATATAATTTAATATCCTCTATATGACCTATCATACTCCAGCCAAACTGAACAAATTAAACAGTGAAATCCCCAATACATGTCCAAGATGTGACAATGCTGTAGGGTTCAACAAACGTATGTTTGATTCTTGTCCTTCCTTATTAGAGTTTTGGAAAAACATAAGAAGAGTGGTAGAATTAGTGTTGGGTTTAGAGAACCCATTTGATACTGGTATAATATTTTTTTGATAGCCAATATTTAATCTTGGAAGACTACACAGTGGAAAAAAGTCCTTTATTAATCTAGCATTTATTAACGCCAAAAAAGCTAATCCTCCAACACTGTAAGGACACCCTCAAAACATCAATAATTGGCTAAACTTAATGGCTGATAGTGCTAATCTTGAGCAAATATGCTATGGTAGAGAAGACTAAACTCAAGTATAGTGAAGTGCACACCCTCAGGATACTAACATTTCATGCACTTAAGCGGTCTATGCATTTATCCGAATTTTCAATGTTTGCAATGTTGTGCAGCATACCAACAGATGCGAGACACAGTCCACAGACGTAGACGCTGTAATAATGTAAAACTTGCATTACAATAAAAAGTCCATCTTTATTATACGCTGACCTCCGAAAAAGCAAGAAATAACTTCAAATTTATTAATTAAAAATATCACAGTACTGTACTGTGTAAACTTCTACAGCCACAATCACAGGTAAAGTAGCAGTAGCACAGTAACTCTAATGCTAATGCTAACATCTAATGCTGTTACTGTATGATGAAATCTGTAAATTTTTTTGCATGGAGCCCTGTACCGCCAGCTGTTGAATATATGTTTCAAACTGAAACAACAATGACAAATCCTTCTTCTCACATGGACAACAAACTGTCTCAGCTGCTGTAAACATCCCAGTGCACTAGCAGCGCTTACTGTCTTGGTTGTTTTCAGTCTCTTCATCCTCTTCTTCTTCTATCTGCTGTTCCCCTTTAATGTCACTGTATATTTCAGCATCATTTACTGGTCCTGCAGTGGGCACATCTATATCGATATTCACGAATGCACTGAACTCAGCTGCTGACATTCCATCAGGCAGCACTGGCACTGGCATCACCTCCTCATCATGCAGGATTTCAGTGACTTCGGTGTCATCACCTGATGTCACCAGTGACGCAAAGCCTGCCTTCCTGTAACAATTGATGATTGTTTCTTGCCATACTTCACTCCAAGCTGAGCTTAGCATCTGTATGGCATCTAAAATGTTTATTTGTTTTGCCAAGTCAGTTGTGGCTGCGGTTACTCCACCATCCATGCACATCAGGATCTGTTCAGTCACCTGAAACAAAGGCAAAACAGGTTATCAGGGGATGGTGTTTTTGGGTGGGTGGGTGGGGGTTAAGGGAGAGCAATGTTGTTTACCTTATGGCTGTAGAAGTGCTTGACATTCTAATGATACCCATGTCCATGGGTTGGACAACTGAAGTTGTGTTTGTTGGTAGAAACAGTAACTTTACATGGGACAGGCTGATGTTTGGATGAGTGTTGCAGTTATCTAGCAGCATGCCAATTTTTCTTCTGTGCCGTCTCATCTATGTATCGATCATTTGCAACCATCGGGTGAAAATGTCAGCTGTCATCCATGAGTTACTGTTTGCCTCATAAACCACAGGCAGGGCATTAAGTTCTACACCATTAAAGCACCTGGGCTTGCATGATTTGCCAAAGACAAGTGGCTTCAATTTTTCACTCCCAGTCATATTGCTGCACAGAAGCACTGAAATTCTGTCTCTTGCCTCCCCCCCCCACTAGTGCTGTAATTTTTAAAAGTTAGTGTGCCTTCTGGGGTAGCTTGAAAATACAAGCCAGTCTTTTCACAGTTAATTATGTTTTCTGCTGCAAAATCAATTAAAATTTTGGGGAGTACATTAGCAAGCCAGTGTTCTGCGTCTTTCTTCTCTTTGTAGCATTTTTTGTAAACAATATTGTGCCAGGCTTTCCAGCGGCATAGCCACCCATTTGTTGCCAGTCTTTCCAGCGGCATAGCCACCCATTTGTTACCAGTCTTTTCAGTGGCATAGCCACCAATTTGTGGTGACAAAGGGAACATCAAGCATGTCTGCAAGCTGTAGTGCTTTTTGCAAGAGGATGGGACTGCTTATGTGAGCATCAGCAGCATGGCTTGCAGGAAACCATCTGAGGTGAGCTGTCTCATCTGTCTCACTTTTCCCCATTCTCTTTCACTTATGAGACAGGTTCTCACCAGACTCTCATTCAGAAAGAACCCTCCCCCCCCGAATGCCAGAATCACTTGGAAAAAGAAGGGAATTAGATATTTCCCAGTAGGGTTAGAAAACATATATGCCAGTGTTAGGGACTTTCAATTATAAAACTCGATCAAGAGTGCAGAGGCTATAATTCTGGAAGGGGAGGCAAGGAAGAAGAGTTATGAATATAGAAGAATACCTTGCTAGAAACAAGATTACCAAGGTGAGTAATTTTTTTTCTTCTAACCCCAAGTATTCTTCTATATTCCTAACTCTCTGCAGACTTCAAAGCAGTACCTTTGGAGGTGGGCAGAGAACCTACTTAGGAAAGAGGCTCTACAGGACTGCTGTACCAAACTTGGAATCACTCCTGGACTGTGTGTCCAGACTATAGTGTTTAGTAAATGTGTGCACTGTCCTCCAGGTAGCTGCTTTACAGATTTCCACTAATGGAATATCTCTGTACACCGCTATAGTAGCAGCCGTGCCCTTAGTTGAATGAGCTCTCAGGCCTGCTGGGGGTTCCTTGACACCTTTTGAGTAGCAAAACTAAATGCACTGGACTATCCAGCAGGAGACTGACCTCTTAGAAGCTGGGGTGCCTTTACATACATCTCCATAAGTAAGAAACAGCTGTCGCTTGTCATGTCTGTGATCCCTGGTATGGGTCATATACTGTAAAACTATTTAATATTACGTCTAGTTTATATCGCGGTCTTACTTTCATGTTTAGTAGTGCGTCAAATTACCATCGTGCTCCGCAACCAGGAACATTGCCTTTCCAACCACTCCAATAGTCCCATTTTGCTTTCCTCCTTTATTTTTCTTTTTTCTCACCAGAGTGGCATAGACGTTTAAACATCTTTATGAGAAACCAACCCCCAGACCTATCCCCACCCCACCCATGTGCAGGTGGCCACGTGGTCTGGCTACGTTCAATCCCATGACCCGAGTCACCAGCCAGGCTTCTCCAGTCTGTTTCACCTTCCCCAACAACAATGCCATCTAAATCAGGAAATGCCCCTGACCTTCTCTCCTGGCCATCCATTCAACAAACCTCCCAGCCTTCACAAAAGAGCAGGGCTCCAACCCGTGACCAAAAACCACTGTACTGCTTCTGAGGCGCGACCCACCTTCTGACCAACAACCTCTCATCCTCTTGTCCCCGCTCATCTCTACACACTGCCTTCCTCCAAAATTAGGTCCAGAGCTGGCTATTACTCCCATTCATTTGGCGTGTTCCTCTCGTGTAAGCTCACTGACAAATTTCCCAGTGACTGGTAACTGCATTTCTCTCTCTTTTTTCTTTTATCTCAAATATCATTTTCTTAACAAAACCTTTGGGACAAAATGCACCTGCAATTTTTATGTTTGCCTGCAGTTCCCTTGGCCCAGCCACTTCATAAAGCGCTGGTACAGTGCAGTAAACATAATGTCATGCTTTAAAGGTACAGCATGATAATAGTGATTATTATTTTACAGTAACAATTTCAAGTTCTACAGTAGTAACTTATAGCTCTTTTGACGTCTAGAATATGAAGTCTGCATTCACCTGAACTAGTATGTTCAGTGAAGAAAACTAGAAGTATAATGGATTGGCTCAAGTGAAAATCAGAAACCATTTTGGGAAGAAATCTCCTATTTGTTCTCAGCACCACCTTGTTGTTATGGAAGGAAAGATAGTCCTTCTCAACACATAAGGCTTGTAGTTCACTGATTCTTCCAGCTGAAGTGAGTGCAACCAGAAATACAGATTTCCAGGTAACATATTTTAAATGTGCAAAGGACATAGGCTCAAGAGGTGGTTTCATGAGCTGAGCAATGCATATGTTCAGGTCCCATACTGGACATGGTTCCCTAATAGGTGGGTGCAAGTGGCACAAACCTTTAAAGAACGTTTTGAAAATGGGATTGGATGCTATGGAAATACCTTTCTCAGCAGAAATGTAGGCAGAGATTGATGCCAGATGAACTTTCAGGGATGCATATTTCAGTCCCTTAGAGTGGAGGTGTGTGAGGTATTCCAGGACAATTGGGATCTCCACTAAAGTAAGGAAAATCTCCTTGGAATTACACCAAATAGAGAATCCTTTCCATTTTGATGAATAGGTTTTCTTAGTAGAAGGTTTTCTATATCCTTTTAAGATATCCAGAACAGCTTGGGAAAGATTTAAGTTTGCATATTCCAAGTCCTCAAGAGCCATTCCTTGAGTCTGAGAGACCTGAAGTTCGGATACAAGATTTTCCCCCGGTGGGAGGTCAACAGGTTGTGTCTCCTGGGTAAGTGTATTGATTTGGCTACCAACATGGAAAGTAATAGAGGGTACTATGGCTGCCTGGCCCGGTCTGGTGCTATTAGAATCATTGATGCAGGTTGTGACCTGAGTTTGATCAGAACTCTGAAGATGAGAGGGAAGGGAGGAACAGCATACAGACTTTTCCCTGACCAGTCCAGAGCCAGAGCATCCAGTGGGATTGTGCCCATGACTGGTGGTCTGCAACAAAGGGGGCAGAAGGTGGTTTTCTTGGGATGTGAAGAGATCCACCTCTGGTGTGCCCCCTCCTGAACACTGAGTCTAGCACCTACTTGTTGATGGACCACCGGTGATGTGCCTGGTTGATTCTGCTCAGGGCATCTGCCAGGGTACTGTCCCTTCATGGTATGTGAATGGCCTGTAAGAAAAAATTACTCACCTTAGTAATTGTGTTTCTTCCAATGGAGTCTTGTTGTATTCTAACATATGCAGTTAGCCCCAGCACTTGAACTGCTCCGGAGAGGAAAGAGTTAAATTCTATGCAGAGCATAGAACATTGAGCTTGAGCTCAGTTCAAACCTCTGTTTGCTGCACTTTGAAGTGCATCCATCAGATTCTTACAAGTTAATACTAACTAACTACCCCCACTATGTGGAAATTGTAAAGAAATTTTTACTAGCCAAAAGGCAACCAAATATTTTGGATCCCCAAAAGACTCCAGTCGAGAAATCCAAAATAAAAACTAGGTAGTGAACAACTATAACTATCAAAATAATATAACATAACCCACACCCCCTCTCTAAAAGAGAGGAAGTGCCAAGTGCACCCCTGAGGTGCAACACTGCGCCTGCCAGCCCACTTCCCAAAAACCAGATTCTGAGAGGGGAGGCAGGGAGGGAGGTCAGAATACAGAAAGACTCCATTAGAAGAAACACAATTACTAAGGTGAGTATTTTTTTCTTCAAACAACATGAAGTCTTGCTGTATTCTGACATATGCAGAATACCAAGCAGTACCTCCATGGAGGAGGGATCAAACCTATTTTGAGAATAGGCTCTGCAGTACTGCTGTAACAAACCAAGCATTACTCCTAGCCTGGATATCCAGAGAGTAATGCTTGGTGAATGTATGGACTGTTTTCCAGGTGGCTGCTTTGTATATCTCTAGTAAGGGTATATCCCTGGCAGCAGCCAGAGAAGCAGCTGTACCTCTAGTTGAATGAGCCCTCAGGCCTGAGGGTGGTATTTTACCCAGCTTTTCATAGCAGAATTGTATACAAGAGACAATCCACCTGGCAATAGATCTCTTAGTGGCAGGTTTTCCCTTTCCCACTTCCCCATAAGTGAGGAACAACTAGAGGGAGTCAAACCTAGTACGCTCAATGTAGTAGCTAAGGGCCCTTTTAACATCCAAATTGTGTAATCTTCTCTCTCCTGAAGAAGAATGATCAGTGAAGAAAGCAGGGAGAGACATGGATTGTTTCAAATGAAAATCTGAAACCACTTTGGGTAAGAACTTCCTATTGGTTTTAAGGACCACCTTATCTCTATTGAATGAGATAAAATCAGGCTCCACTGACAGAGCTTGCAATTCACTGATACGTCTGGCAGAGGTAATAGCTACCAGGAACACAGTTTTCCAAGTCAAGTACTTAAGCTCTGCTGAAGATGAAGGCTCAAAAGAGGGTTGCATAAGCTGAGCAATGCAAATATTAAGGTCCCAAGCAGGAGTAGAATGCCTAAAGGGGGTATTGGTGTGAAGCAATCCCTTGAGAAGTTTACAGAAAACAGGATGAGATGCCAGTGAGAAAGGCTTTCCCACTGACAGAAAAGCAAAACAGCTGACAAGTGTACTTTGTGGGTAGCTGGTCTGAGGCCTAGGCCATTAAGATGAACCATGTAGTCCAGAACTGTAGACAAGTCAGCAGTATATGGGGGTATATGCCTCTTGGAACACCAAATGCTGAATCTTTTCCATTTGGAGTTATAAGTTTTTCTGGCGGAAGGTTTTCAAGAGGCTTTGAGAATATCCATAACCCCTTGGAAGAGGTGAAAACCTGCATACTCTAACTCTTTAAGAGCCATGTCTTGAGATTGAGAGACCAAAGGTTCGGACACCAGATCCTCTCCTGAGAGGAGGTTAACAGATTGTAATTCCTGGGAAGAGATAGGGGAAGATGGACTGCTAGAGACAGCAAAAGGGGGTACCAAGGCTGCCTGGCCCAATCTGGAGCAATCAGGATCACTTTGCAAGACTGTGCTCTTATCTTGACCAGAACCTTGAACAGCAGAGGGAAAAGGAGGGAAGGCATACAGAAATTTCCTTCCCAATCCAGAATCAGAGCATCCAGAGGGACTGAGCCCAAGACTGGGGGTCTACAACAGAAGAGAGGAAGTTGGTGATTGTCTGGGGCTGCAAGAAGATCTATTTCTGGAGTGCCCCACCTTGAAAAAATCACTTTTAACACTAGGGGATTCAGGGACTCTTCGTGATGGCCCTGGGAAATCCTGCTCAATACATCTGCTAGCACATTGTCCTTTTCTGGGAGGTGGACTGCAACCAGAGAGGTCTTTAGAAAATAAGCCAGAGACCATAATTGCATGGCTTCTGTGCACAAGGCCATAGACTGAGTGGCTCCCTGCTTGTTGATGTACCACATGGTGGTGGTGTTGTCTGTCCTGACCTGAACCACCTTGTTCTACACTGAGTCCAAGAAAGCTTAAAGAGCCAGGTATACTGCCCTGAGCTCCAGAAGGTTGATATGAAGTAGAGACTCCTGAAGGGACCACACTCCCTGTGCTGTGAGGGCTCCCAGATGAGCTCCCCACCCCAGGAGAGATGCATCTGTAGTTAGGACCACGGAATGAGATGAGAGATGAATGGGACCCCTTGCCTGAGATTGTCCTGATCCTGCCACCATTGAAGAGCCTGGATCAGGGTCTGAGTCACTGGAATGAGTTTGTTTAGAGGATCTTTTTTCTGAGACCAAAAGGCCCTCAGGTGAAACTGAATACCCTCTTCTGAAATCTGGCCCCTTGGACCACTGCAGTGGAAGCTGCCATGTGGCCCAGAAGCCGAAGGAAGTGCCTTTTTGGTCAAGAAACCAGAAGGTGGAAGGAAGAAGCCAGCTCTATGATGGCCCTTACCCTTACCAAGGGAAGAAATGCTCTTGCTTTGCCAGTATCCAGTTCTACCCCTATGAAGGTCAGAGTTGTACAGGCTCGAGAACTGACTTGGGAAGACTGAGAAGGAATCCTAGAGAACTGAGCACTTGCTGGGTCACTTGCAGATCTGACTTGACTTGGTCTGGAGACTGACCCACAATGAGCCAGTCATCCAGATATGGGAATATGGAGATATTCCTTCTCCTTAGAAAGGCCACTACTACTGCTAAGCATTTTGTAAACACCCCTGGAGCTGATGTTAGACCAAAGGGCATTGCTTTGAACTGGTAATGGCCTGAAGGCAATTCGAACCTCAGGTACTTTCTGTGGGAGCACCTGCTGGAAATGTGAAAGTAGGCATCCTTTAGGTCCAGGTAGGCTAGCCAGTCCCCTGGCCTTAGAGAGGGATGAATTATTCCCAGAGTCACCATTTTGAACTTTGGCTTTAATGGATGTTTGTTCAGGTATCTTAAGTCTAGGATGGGCCGCCACTCCCCTGTTTTTTTTGGAGTAAGGAAGTATCTGCAATACAGACCTTTGCCCCTGTGAATTGTAGGAACTTTCTCTATGGCCCTTAAAGCCAGTAGAGATGAAACCTCTGCCTCTAAGGCAATGGTTTCGGAGATGTTTGAAGGTGAAAAAGACCTGACTCTCAGATTAGGGAATTTTTTGAAGCTGAGGGCCAGTCCCTGGCTTACTACTTCCAGGACCCACTTGTCTAAGGTAATAGACTTCCAGTCCTGGAAATAGTAAGCCAGCCTGCCTCCTACAGGAATTGGGGAGTTGACACGGACGGACACATGAGGGTGTCTGCTTGGCAGGAGCCTTAGGCTGAGAAGAGGATGCAGCCCTGCTCATCCACCTTCTGCCTCTCCCTCTGAAGAACCTCCTCTGGGAAAAAGGAAAGGAGGCCTGTGCTTGGTAGAAAGATCTGTGAAAAGGCCTGCCCCTGCCCCTAACTTGCTGCCTCTGAGGAGTTGCCTGCCTTTCCTTGGCCTGTGTACTCCTGTAGGTGGTCCTGTATTTATCCATCTTCTTCATATTATTTTCTGTCTGCTCCCCAAACAGAGAATTATTAACCACAGGGAAATCCATAGCCTTAGCTTGGGTATCCTGAGATAGGCTAGTACACCTGAGCCAAACTAGAGTCTGAAGAGCCACAGATGTAGCCATGACTCTTGATGACATATCATTGGAGTCCACAGCAGCATGAAACTGGATTTTTGATGCCTCAATCCCATCAACAGTCACCTTCTCCAGCTTCTTGACAAGCTGGGGGGAGGCCTGCTTAGCCAGTTCCAGTACAGTGTCCCACCTGGACTTCTGGTACCTGGCTGTGTAGGCCATATAATTAGCCTGCCTGAGTCCCAAAGAACATGCCATGTACTGTTTATTTGCCATGGCATCCAACTACCTGGAGTCTTTATCTGGTGGGTGTGAAGCCAAGGGTATGTTAGCCTTATCACAGGCTGCAGCCTGCACGACTCCTACATGGCTGCATTGCTGGTACAAGTACTCCATACCTGAGCCTGACAGCATGTACCTCTTGTCCATCCTTCTGCCCACAGGAGGTAAAGAATTTGGAGTTTTTAACAGTTTTTGTGTCTGCATCCCAAAAGACTTATGAAGAGGAATAGACAACCTCTTGGACTCTGGGATGTCCATCATCTCCACGCAGTCAGGCTCCTTTTGTTCCTCTTGTTCCTCAACAGTTTCTTCCAAAGGGAGCTGGAGGGTTTCTGCCACTTTCCTGCAGAACATAAAGTGAGAAAGGGACTCAGAAAGCCTAGGTGGAGAAACACCAGAAGGCCTGTCTGGGGAGATGTCCGGTTCTATGGGCTCATCATCACCGTAATCATCATCCCCCTCCAAATCCGGTTTATAAAAATCTTCAGGGGAATAATCTTGAACCGGAGGAACCGACTGAACCAAACGCCTGCCAGAAGGTGCTGGATCAGTCGGAACCGGATGAAGCGATTCAACTATGCTAATCGCTCAGGCAATTTCTTCAGCGATCAGATGATGCGGTTCTGTATCCGAACTGGCTGATTTGTCTCTTCTTTTTCTTTTCAATGTAACCAATCCCTCAGAATCGGCTCTCCTTTTGCCCGAAGAAGTATCGTCCTGGTCAGAGGGCACCCCTTCAGGTTCGGTTGGAATCGAACTGGGCTGGCCATCCGGGTCAGCAGACTTCTCAGTCTCCTTTTCCCTAAGCCTGCCCAATCTTTTATCCAGTGTGGCTTTAGAGGAATCTTTACAAATTTGGCAATCTGAATCGAGGTGGTCAAACCCCAGACAATAAACACAAGTGGTGTGGGGATCAGCCTTAGCAAAGGCCTCCCCACACACACTGCAGTGTTGAAACCCAGTGGGCCCGGTTTTCCTTTTGGGTTTCTTAGATGTAGCCATCCTAACAGAAAAAACTTACCCCTTACTCTGCTTCAGCCAGGCAAGACCCCCTTATTGGTTTCTAACTGTGTTACGGGTATTTGAAAAAAATGTTAAAAACATGTTTTTTTTTAAAACCGATAAGGACTGGTACCGCACTCTAAATCCTAAAGAAAATAAAATTAACACACTCTAATAGCAACCGGGTCAGCCGAACCAGTTAGAATTCTTCAATTACAATTTCCACAATAGTTTTTAAAGCAAGTCCACTACCTAAGTACTTACTATACCAAAACAGAGATCTGAAGCGAAAAAAACAAAGTATCGGTAAAACCGATGATATTTAAACCGACTGAACCGGGAGCAGAGGAGAAATCTCCAGAGCGACTGTTCAGTTAGGCGGAGTAAAGAATCTAATGGTTACACTTCAAAGTGCAGCAGACAGAGATACGAACCGAGCTAGAGCTCAACATTCTATACTCTGCATAGAATTTAACTCTTTCCTCTCTGGAGCAGTTCAAGTGCTGGGGCTAACTGCATATGTCAGAATACAACAAGACTTCATGTTGTTTGAATGAGGCCTTTAGTGAGTAAACCAGACTCAAGACTTTCATAGCCTCTGTGCATCGGGGGTCTGACCTTGCTCCCCCTTTCTTGTTTATGTAGTACATTGTTGTTTTGTTGTCTGTCCTGACTTCCACCACTTTCCCTTGTACCGGGTGGGTGAATGCTTTCAAAGCCAGAAACACTGCCCTTAGCTCCAGTAAATTTATATGCAGAAGTGACTCTGTGATGGACCAGGTTCCACGAGTGGTGTGATCCCCTAAGTGAGCACCCCATCCTAACAGAAAGACATCAGTTGTGAGGATAGCTGATGGTTTTTCCCATTGGAAGGGTACCCCTTCCCTGAGGTTGTCTGCTTCCTTCCACCATTGGAGTGCTTGAAGAAGGGTTGTTACTGGAACCTGTTTTGTCAGTTTGTCTTTTCTCTGGCACCAGTGTGCTCTGAGATGAAACTGTATATCTCTCATTTGGAACCTGGTTCCCAGGACTGGGCCTGTTGCTGCAGCCACATATCCCAGCAATTGCAGAAACTGTATTGCTGGTCGTGGCTCATTCAGCTTGAATGTGGCAGTTAACTGCAGAATGCTTTGCACCCTGTCCTGTGGGAGGAAAGCTCTTCCCTGTATTGTGTTCCGTTCTGTACCTATGAAATGCAGGACTTGTAATGGAGTGAGAATAGATTCCTCCTGATTTACCATGAATCCTAGAGACTGTAGCAGGTTTAGTGTTACCTTTAGATGATTTTGTACCTGCTGTGGTGAACTTCCCACCACTAGCCAGTCATCAAGATAAGGGAAGATTGATATACCTAACCTTCTTAGGTATGTCACTACCACTGCCAAACACTTTGTAAACACCCTGGGTGCTGAAGTGAGACCGGAAGGTAGAGATGAGAATTGGTAATGTCCTGTTGGAAGTCTGAATCTGAGGCACTTCCTGTGAGATTCTCTTACTGGGTTGTGAAAGTATGCATCTCTTAAATTTAGAGATGCCAGACAATCTCCCTGCTGGATTACTGGCAAGATCATTGCCAGTGTGACCATTTTGAACTTTGGTTTTATTAGATGCCTGTTCCAAAGTCTGAGGTCTAGAATAGGCTGTCACTCCCCATTTTTCTTTTTGGTGAGGAAGTATCTTGAATAGAAGCCTCTTCATTTCTGATGACTTGGGACACACTCCATTACTTTTAGCTGGAGTAAGCTTTAAACCACCTTCTCCAGGAGTTTTTTCTTTATGAGGGAAGCTGGTTTGAACACCCTTGTTCTCAAGGGAGGAAAATACTTGAAACTCAGGGACTAACCCTGACTCACTACCTCCAGGACCCACTTGTCTGTGGTGATGGAATGCCAAGCCTGGAAATAGTGAGCCAGTCTGTCCCCTAGTGGTAGAGGGGAGACGGCCTTGATCAATAAGTCATAGGATTCATAGTTTGAAGACAAGTTCAAAAGACTAGCATCCACAACAGAACTTGCCACCATGTCAAGCTGTCATGGTGCAAATTAAGAAACGCCTATCCCCCATAAAATTGTCTAGTCCCTTTTTGAAGCTAGATGTATTGTCACTATCAACCACTTCACTAGGTAGCGCATTCCAAATACAATTCTCTGAGTGTACCATTGACTCCTTTTTTGTGTTCTGTTAGATTCCCCATATAATTTCTGATTGTGTGACCTCATTTTATTATATTGCACAGGATTCCTTGTTAAACCAATTAATTCTAGAAAAGCATCATCCCTACTTGCTCTAAAAGCCAGACACAATTCACCTCTCAGTCTTCTGTATTCCAGAGTATAGGTTTAGATGTTTTAACCTGCCATGATAACTCAAATGTTTTACAGGCCTGATATTTTAGTTACTCTTCTTTGGACTTTCTCCAACTTATTTTTCCCTTGGACTGAGTATGGAGCACAGAACGGAAAACAATATTCAATGTGGGGGTGAAGTAGTCCTGAATATAAAGGAAGAATTACCTCAGAGTCCCTGCTTTTGATCGATCTCAGTATGCACCTAATTATCTGGTTGCATTTCGTTATGGTCATGCTAGTGTGATGATTGAATTTTAGGTTGTTTGAAATCCAGACACCTAGGTCTTTTTCATTTATTGATTCCTGTAGCGCAATATTATTTAGTTTATACTGGAATCTAGGATTATTTGACCCAAAGTGCATAACTTTGCACTTTTGCTCATTAAAGGCTAATTTATGCTCTACTGCCCAATTGCCAGGTGGTCCAGGTTATAGAAACATACATAGAAACATAGACTTTGATGGCAGATAAGGACCACTTGGCCCACCCAGTCTGCCCATTTCCCTACCTACTAGATAAGCTGCAGATTTTAGTTAACCAACAGCCTACTTCCTGTCACCCTCCACTATAATTGCCTTATGTCTGTCTCATGCATGTTTGAATTCCTCCACTGTTTTAGACCCCACAGCCTCTCCAGGAAGGTGGTTCCATGCGTCCACCACTCTCTCTGTGAAAAAAATGTCCTCACATTACCCCTGAACCATCCCCCCTCTATCTTTAAATTGTGCCCCTTGTTCTTACACATCTCTTTTTCTGAAAGATGCTACCCTTTGGACTTTGTTGATTCCCTTGAGGTACTTGAACGTTTCTATTATGTCCCCCCATCCCTCCTTTCATCAAGGGTATACATATTAAGCTCTCTCAGTCTCTCTTCATATGGTTTCTGATACAGACCCTGAACCATTTTAGTTGCCCTCCTCTAGACTGCTTCCATCCTGTCTATGTCCTTGCCTAGATGAGGTCTCCAAAACTGCACACAGTACTCCAGATGGGGTCTCACCATCTGTCTGTACAGAGGGATAACCACTTCTCTTTTTCTACTTGTGATGCCCCTTCCTTTGCATCCCAGTATCCCCCTGGTTTTCCTTTATGACTTCTCACATTGCTTACCCACCTTTAGATCATCTGATATGACTACCCCAGGTCCCTTTCCATTTTTTTGTTGTTAGTACCTCCCCTGCTATTGTGTACTCTTCTCCTGGGTTTTGTTTCCCAGGTGCATTACTTTGCACTTCTTTGCATTGAATCTAAGTTGCCATATGTCTGACCATTCCTCCAACCTTGCCAAGTCCCTTCTCATCCTTTCTACCCCCCCCGTTGTGTATCAACTGTGTTACAGATCTTTGGGAACCTCTCCCAGAGCCCCTTCTACTTCTGGCTCTGAAATATCCAGTTTGCTGTGGGTATTGCTGTTACTGTGGGACAGCCTATGCCTGATAAAAAGGCTGACTGTAAGTTGTGCTTCCTCTGCCTCCCCTTCCATATGGCCTATAGGAGGAAGATGGCCTCTCTTTTGAGGAATTACTCTTATAGGTGGCTTTATATTCATCCACCTTCTTCATGTATGCTTCAGTCTGTTGACCAAATAATAAGTGATACTCTACAGGGAAATCCATGGCTTTAGCCTTGGTATCCTATGTTAAATTAGTAGCCCTGAGCCATGCCAGTCTTCTAAGGGCTATGGTAAGAGCCATCCATCTGGCAGCACTGTCGCTGGCATCTGCTGCCATTTGAAATTGGTACTTGGCTGCTTCTAGTCCAAACCTGGCTGTTTCAGCCAAATCATCAGAGAAAGTTGAAGGAGCCTTCTCTGCCATGGCCAACATGAACCACCACAGTGAGTTTTGGTACTGTGCAGAGTAAGCTTGGTAGTTAGCCTGTCTTACTCCCAGTGAAACAGCTAAATAGCCTTTCTTTGACATGCTGTCTATTTTGTGAGAGTCCTTCTCAAGTGGGTGAGAAGCTAAAGAGACTCTTGTCTTCTCACAGGCTGCTTGTTGGACTATCCCTTGATGATCAGGGTGAGAGAAGAGGAATTCAGGCCCTTGCCTGAGGGGTCAACCTTAACTTTTTTTTGCACTAGCTAACTGGGCTAGTGAACCAGAGATTGCACTAGCCTGCAGAAGTTTGCAGCGGCCTGCAGTCAGTATGGTTAACAGTGATTTTTTAAACCAAAGGCAAATAAAATTGCATTTGTCCTGCTAACAGTCTGGACACCTACCAACTGATTTTGCACTGTGCCTTTAACTGCAAGCTACACATACACTATCTTAGCTTCTGTAACTGAAGAGTCAGTGGTTCTGTCACTGATGACTGAAATGAACTTTGTTCCCATAATGTTTTCTCGTAGCGCAATGTGTTCAACCTGGGCTACATAGTGGATAAAGTTGCAGGCATATTTGTCATTCTGATATGCTGAACTGATATCTAGCCCTTTCATATCATCAAGGCTGCACATCCATACAAAGCCTGTGAAAAGACTTCCATTCTTAGCAATTGCATGCAATGTGCGAAAGGTAGTTTATCCAGATAGTTAAGCATTGCTTCATTCATGTTCTTCAGCATTCCCTCCACATTACTTGTCCCTGGAGTAGCAGTGCTGGCATCCTTCCTTTCCTTTGCCCTAGCATGAGTTTTACTGATATTATGGGACTAGACAGAGTCAAGCTGGAAGTTATTTTTACTGAAACTAAAATTACTGTTATTACCCACCTTACCCAACTGTATTTCATGTTTGATACACAACTGGCAGAACATCAGATCTTTTGCACCATCATACCCCAACCAGTCATATTTTTTAGCCAACATTGCTGGAACCGACAGCTTCGCTTTGTCTTTTCATATTCATGATCTTTTATTTGTTTGTCTTTGTCGGCATGTTTCCTATTAATGTCAGCTGGGTTACTGACTTCTTTAATATATTTCCACATTTTCAGATTTGTAGTTAATAAAGTTGTGTCATGCTAAGTGTGTGTGCCTTTTGCTTCCCTTTTTCCTTCCTTTTTCCACCCTGGCTACAGATCCCAGAAATGCTTGATTGTCCCAGTTCTATTAAAAAATGTTCATCAAAAAAAGTAAGGATAAATTCAACAGCATCAGCCCATACTGATATTTATTTATTTTTATTCTTTGGCAACCAGATAACTCCCAATGGGCACAAGACCCATTTACAAGGGTGTCCCAGGAACACAGGGAGGTTAAGGCCCTGTTCACATTGTGGGACACAGCAACACATTTCAAGCAATCATTTTAAAGCATGGATTAATGCTTACCATGCCAATGTGTCTGCACTGCTAAATGTGTGTTCTAAACCGTGTTGTCTCCTTCACCTGAACAATGCTACTGTGTTCTGATTTTCAACCAGGATCCCGACTTTTCACGATTACGCTTTCACAAGGCAGGTGGGATTGAGCCCCATTGCATCCTGGAACAAGCTGAGGGAATTTGTGTTGTCCTGTTCGCAGTGCTGGTAAGTTCAATTTAAATCCTGAACCATTCTTAAAACCGTACTCAAGACAACGCCGAATCAGGGTTTGAGCATGGTTTCTTAAAACGGTTCCGGAAGCATGTTCAGTGTGAACACAAACCATGCTTGGGGGTACTTAAAACATTTCACCATAAATAAAATGTTCTAAGTACCCCAGTGTGAACAAAGCCTTAGGGTCACACAGTATGCAAGTGGAGGCTGTGGGAATTTAAACCCAGATCTGCTGGATGCGCAAAGCCCATTCACAACCTCTTGCTCTCTCTGTTAAACACTCTCCAGTTTTCCTTTCCATGACAGCCATGCATTCTGATATTCTTCTAACACCTTTTTGATAATTGAATTATCAGTACTTGTGGTATCCTTAATATTACATTGTGCTCCCTTTATCTCATCAGCTACTGTTATTTCTTTTCAAATGTCTAAGTCATCGCTTTCCACAGTTTCAGACACATCATTCCATGCAATTTATTCCAATGGCCTGTAAAGGTGTAGCTAATATTCATGGAATGTTCAGGTTGGTAGTATGAAAAATGAGAGCAGCAGTTGCTGAGGATTTAGGAGAGAAATAATCAACACAGTGACAAAAGCAATAACATGTGAAAACTAATCTGAAAAAGTGGGTTTAAAACATGATGAGAATATAGGAAAACCAAAAAGGAACCCATTACAGCACATAAAGGTGTAAGAACTGTTTCCTATCATGGCAGTAAATGGCTATATTTAAAATTCAGAGTTGAGAAAATTAAGTTGATTTACTGCTAATTGTCTTACTGGCCATACTTTACACCTCCCAGACAGACTGGTTTTACAAACAAAGTCCTGTGACTAGTGACATCAGAACTCTTTTTGTAACCTGGACATGCATGTATCAATGAATAATTTGATACAATCAGTTTCAATACTATCTGAACACTCAAAATGACCCAAAAACTGGACTACATTTAATCAAAATCAGATGACCAGATAAGGACCCTGAAACCCAGGTTATCCGGTCTACAACCGGTCAGGTGGCAACCCTAGAACTGTGCTATTCCTGGACACAGTCACAAATCTGCCTGTCATGAGTACTGAGCTCAACAAGGAAAGAAAAGGAGAAAGGATCTCTACCAGCAAAAAATAAAAGCAGTAGTTAGAACAAAATTAAACCGTTTGTAAATGCACCACACACAGACATCTATTGTGTTCATTTCATTAATGCTAAGGCAGCACATAGTTAAACCTCCATGAAAAGGACCTAGCTTTAAGTTAAATAACAGTTACATTTATGTATTTATTTGTTTGTTTAATTATTTGATACCCGGGTCGAGAATGGAACTGCAGCTTTCTACAGGAGGAACTGCACTAGCCCAGCCGAGCAGGTGACAGAGATTCTGGACAAGCCCGCAGCAGTCTGCACTAGTACCCGGGATAGTAAATGAATGTTAAGGTTGACCCTTGCTTTGTCTGTCCAGTTGACACTTTTTATCTGCCTCCTTGTTCAGAGGTGGAATAGAATTTGGAGTCTGCAGGATTTTAAACAAGTCTTTTTTAAAGAACTTGTTTATGAAGAGGAGAATTTTCTTTGTGGGTGTTAATCCTATCATCTCCATATTTTCAGCCTCTTCTTCATGTTCTATGACCTCTGTGGTAGCCAGGTCAAGGGCATCCACTATTTTCCTTACAAAGGAAAAATGAGAGGAAAAATCCTTTGGTCTGGGGGTAGAGCTGAACTGCTC
Organism: Neoceratodus forsteri; assembly: GCA_016271365.2. Classification (NCBI taxonomy): domain Eukaryota; kingdom Metazoa; phylum Chordata; order Ceratodontiformes; family Ceratodontidae; genus Neoceratodus; species Neoceratodus forsteri. The sequence goes on from CM057452.1 coordinate 1,619,307,502, forward strand.
TGGTGAGATCTCTGGTTCAGTAGGCTCATCTTCATCCATTTCAGGTAAATCATACTCTTCAAACTCCATCGTATCTGAGATGGGTTTGGTTCAGAGGGAGGAGCAACCAGGATTTGAACTGGTGCTGGATGGACTGGAGTAGGTATGAAACCCTACAAAGCCTGCATGACCTTCACGGCTGGGACAATGTACTCTGATGATGGCAGGATGTGAGGCACAGAAAGGAAACCCTTTTGGTTTATCAGCCAGTGGATCAAAATGCTTTGTCTTCTTGTTTTTTTTTAGTGGTAATCAGAGAGTCAGCCAGATCACCAATTCTTTTTACAGTAGATGCTTCACCCTTGTCAGAGGTGCTTAAGGAAGATAGAGCGATTTCTCCCACAGACTTGGAGGGTGTGGGTTGTTCAGAACCCGTAATACCCTTCTCTAATCTTTTTTGTAGTCTTTCAAGTCTCTTTTCTACTGTTTTCTGGGGAATGATTTGCAGATATCGCAATCTGCTGAAAAATGATCATTCCCCAGGCAGCCTACACATAAATTGTGCTTGTCTGCTTTTGCAAAAACGTCTCCACACTTCAGGCAGTTTTTAAAACCTGGGGGTCCAGTCTTTTTCTTAGGTTTTTCTGCCATTGTCAACCGATGAAAAAAAACAAGAACTGCAATAAAGATTTCACTCTTTTTTTTTTTTGTGGTTGGTTCAGGAACCAATGAAAGTTCCGATAATGAATCGAGAACTTAAGAATTAGAACCGGGTTAGCAGTTCACAGAAGCTGGGTTAGCAGTTCACAGAAACTGGGTTAGCAGTTTCAAATACAAAATTTATTTCAATTTAAAAAAGTAAAACAGTTAAACTAAATAGAGGAATTTAGCAAATAAAGCTTCCTCGACAGTTACTAAACTCTGGTTCCTCAACAGTTATACCGAATCGTGAAGAACCGAGAATTAAACTAAAACAGCACTAAATAATACTAACTAAACCAACAATTAAGGTAAAAAGAGAAAATAAAGGCAGCAGTCAGAATAATAATATAAGAAACTAATTATATTCAGTGGAGAACCACAAGGAACGACTGATGTGGGAAGTCTCCTGGGCATCTTGCCTTGTCAGGCGGAGAAAGAAATCTGATACATTGATGGAATGTTGCAGCAGATAAGGGCAGCAGTTTGAATATGTGTCACAAGCACACGGCTGCATGATAGGACAATGGGCATGGTGCCGCTGATGGCATCAGACATGTGCCGCATGGATGCTGTGGCTCAATCCCATTGCTCGAGGCGCAATATCGCAATATTCAACCAGCATGTGCAAAGAGCCTCATGAGGCAATGCATGGCACAGTCGGGCTCATTTGCATTGCATTATGGTTGTGCAAGAACTCATTTGCAGGCGTTGCACTTTAAAAGCACTACTCTGCAGCAAAGGCCACCAACAGGTATTGCAGCCATTGAGGTAAGGGAATGCACATGCTGGGAATGGGATGGCCATGCTGACATAGCACCACAGCCCCTGTGTGGTCTTCCAAGATGCTGACGGCCTTTTTTTCACTGTCCATAGGTAGCATCATGTCTGAAGTTGAGGGAGCAGAGGAGCAGGGGACTGCACAGAAGCGCAGGCCCAATTTCATGAAAGAGGAGCAGCAGACCCTGTTTGAGGCCCTACCTCAGCAGGGTGCCCTGCTGAGTGGTGCCATGGAATGGTCAGCCGGGTGGGATGTGGTGTCCACCTATGTAAATGCCCATGGGAGGCATCAGAAGTCTGCACAGGAGTGCAAGAAGAAGGTGGGGACTGACAGACGTCACATCAAGGAGAAGGTGGCGGCCATCAGGGTGTGCCGCAGCAGGACCGATGGAAGACCCAGCAATGCCCCTGCACTGTTGGCGACAGAGGAGCTGGTGGCAGCAAACATCAGCCATGCTGCCATTGAAGGCATCCCAGGCTGAGGATTCCAGATAGGTGGCGGCCCCTCACAACTCTGTGAGTCACTGTGTGGCACCCAAGGGGGGGGGATGCGGCCTGCACTGTGCAGGCATGCCAGCCGCTGTGCTGCATGGCCCATGTGTGTGTATGTGGCATATGACAGTACACAGCACATATGGGGATGCTGTACATGGCATTGTGCACCCTGGGACAGTGGGACAGCTGCACAGCCACTGTACTGTGACCAGGGCACATGCTCCAGGGTGTGTGGCATGGCAGCACAACCCCGTGGTGCTGCATGCCCAGCGAGCCTGCGGCACAGGCGTGGTCCACCGGGGTACCTTCTGCAGCATGCCACTCCACCGCTGGTGGTGCTGTGTGTGGTGCCCCACATGCCAGCCATGTAATGTAGTTGTGACATGCACCACTGCCAACCAACACAGCTGGCCTGTCATGGGCACCATTGGTGTCATGTCCACCCTGCTGGACGCTGCTACCCGGGTGTACACCGCTGCATGCTGGCATGAGTGGGGCAAACAGGCATTGTCGCTGGGACCAGAGCACAGCCTTTACAGTGCCATCCCCACCACTGATGATGCCTTTTTGTCTTCCAGTGCCATCACACCTCCGGGGTACGTCGCAGGATGCCACTGCTGACATTGGACCAGAGGAGGAGTTGCCATCCATGTCCACAGGCATCTGGGACTGGGACCATCTGCATCAGGACAGTGTAGGGCTGCTGGACATATTGAGCCTCAATGATGACGATACGCTGTCAGATCTACTGCTCAGCGAGGGCCTGCCTGTGCTGGTCCAGGGCACACGGCTGGGCAGTGCATCCGACTCAGATGATGACATGACACTGATCCTGGAAGGCACAGACCAGACGGTGCCACCCAGCTTAAATGGCCATACACAGGTGGCAGTGGACACCGGTGGTGTGATGGCAACTGTGCAGCTACACCCTGATCATGGCTGCACAGTGGTGTGTGGCATCACTGCTGTTTCCGGCTGGGGGGGCACTACCATGGACAAGCAGACAGCTGGGCAGTGGCAGCAGGATGCAGTGACCACCACAGGGGCTGCCACCGGTGCACCCACACATACACCACCCCCTGCACAGTCCCCTGAGCAGCGTCCACAGGAGTGGGGTGTTGACCAGCAGGTTGGCATCTGCCCCCAGGCTGTGCAGAGTGCTGACTAACTGGACGAGCACACCAGGCTGCAGTGGGCATCTGTAGACAACCAGGCAATGCTCTGGGCCAGGATCTGTGCACTGTGGGTTGAGGTGCATCAGTTGGCTGAGCATCAGGACATTGGATGTACACAGCTCATTGCTGAGCTCTGGCAGCTGCTGGAGGCCCGACTGCATCGCTGGACTGCATCACCTGTAACGTTGCTGTTGGATTTGCATTGCTGGAGTCCACTGGGTGCAGCTGTGTGCGTAGGACTCCCCGCAGTGGCACATCCACACCACAGACACAGCGACTGGTGACCCCTGCACGGCTGATGCCTGGATATGATGTGGCCATCCCCAACACCCCCAGCACTGATCTCATCACCGGTCTTTTCACCCCAGCGAGGACCCAGTCACATTCTCAGGCCTCCACCCCCATGAGCGTGTTGGACACCCCTCCGGTGGCTGTTGCACAGCCAGTGGCTGTCACAAAGCTTGGATGTGACCACCCACTTGGCTGTGGCAGCTGTGGCACCACACGGTAGGCCTGCTGGGTGTGCTGTCCTATCCTGCTGACCACTGCTGTTGTCTAGTGCACACATGTGTGAGTGACGCCCTGTGCGTGTGGTGGACTGCAAGTGTGGCATGTGGCATGTCTTCTCTGTGTGCATGCTGTGCTGCTGGGCCTTGTGGTGTGGGAGTGATGATGGCAGCACCATGCTGGCTCTGCCTGTGTGCCGGTGTCTTCACTCTGATCCATGCCACATTCTGCTGCTCATGTGTGTGTGCGCATGCCCATGCCTCTGAGCTGTGCTGTGGGCACGTGGCTGTGTGGTTGTGCAGTCCCTGTGCATGCTGCATGTGTGCCAGTGTCAATGCATGTGTCTCTGTGTGCCCTTGCACCCCTGTGGGTAGGTGGGTGGGTTGGTGGTCCGTGCAAACATGGCAGGCATGTCTATTCACTTTCTTCTGGTCTCCAAAGTGCTCCTGTATGATGGTGGCCTGGTGCCTCTTGGCAAGTCCTGCACTCCTGGGGTCCCTCCTCCCCATGTGTGGCTGCACGCCCTTCCAGCCCATCATCCCAATCCTCTTCGCAGCTGTTTCCCTCATCCACCTGGACAGCTATCCCACGATCAATGGCCATGTTGTGCAGCAAGCAGCAGGCCAGGAATAGGCCACAGGTTTTTGCAGAGCTGTACTGTAGGGCACCACCAGACCTGTCTAGGCAATGGAACTGCATCTTGAGCATGCTGAACACACGCTCAATGACAGTGAGTGTAGTGGTGTGTGCCTCATTATACCTCTCCTCCACTGCGGTGGATGGGCACCGGAAGGGGGTGAGCCACCAGGGCCTCAGGGGGTAGGCACTGTAACCTGTGTGGGATGAAGATATGGTTATCACTTTGCATTGGTTGTTACCCCCTCACCCCCACCACCTGCTGCTACCCTTCTCACACCTGCCATGTGTGTCGTGGGCCTCTACCCATGGAACAGCTGCAGCCACATCCCTTCCCATGCCATGCTCACCTAACAGGTGCCCCATGAGGATCTCCCCATGCTTGAATCTCTGGAACAGGATGGAGTTGTGCCAGATAAATGAGTTGTGTTCACTCCCAGGGTGTGTGGTGAAGACATTGGTGATGTGCCCCATGGCATTGCACACCACCTAGTAGTTGACCGAGGGGTTTCCCTTCCTATTCATGTAGGTGGCCCCCTCCAGGCCAGGTGGTGTGCGTATGGCCTTGTGGGTGCAGTCTATGGCCTCTATCATGCCTGGCATACGTGCCACCCTGTGTAAGTTCTGCATATTTGTTGTATACTCTGCCTGTGTACTTGGGAATTGTATGAACTCTGAAGCATGTGGCAGCAGAGTGTTGAAGAACTGTGTGAGGAGGTGGGACGTGGCCAACTGGGTGATCCCAGTGGTTGCCCCCTTTGGTTTCTGGAAGGTGCCCCTGGTGAGCAGACACATCGCTGCTGTCACCTTGGTCTCCACCGACATGGTATGACTCCTTGTGGTGGGTACCCGCAACTCATCATGGCACAGCTCACAGAGCTGCCTCAGAATTGCCCTGTTCAACCGGTACTGGCCCACGATCTTGACATCCCCATAGTTCTTGATGGTGAAGTGGGCATGGTACCATCTCTGTTGGGCATACCGCCGCCGGGCCCTTCCTTGGCCATGTTGCTGTTCCTCCCTCCTCCTCACATCCCTCATTACCGCATCCATATAGAATGGCCCTGCATCCATCACTGCCTTTCTCAGTGTTGCGCATCTGTTGTGTGTGTGTTTGAGCCTCCTTTTATATGCTCAAGTCTGTCTGGTGCATTCTGTGTATTGCTCCTGACTTGTGCCATGGTTTTTTGGCTGAATATGCCATTGCACTGCTTATTCATGGGAACGCCCCCTTGTACTTTCGCCGTATACATTACTATTGTGCCTCTGCGCATTGGATTTTGAGCTGCGCATTTACATTAGTTGAATATGGCTGCGGTGAGCATTACTGTGGTTGAGCTTCTGCAACTCAGTTGTGCATTGTGCAACTGCCCTGAATATCTGGCTCCAAATCTTCAAAAGGCACATATGTGAGGCTAAGACTTTCTACTCTGAAAATCTCATGCCTGAACTTTAAATCATTTCCAAGATAAACATGGACAAAAAAAAATGCCAAAACCTTTATTTTCAATCCCCCCATATCTCGGAAACAGTTATACCTATACAAACACATACAAAGAGCTACCCAAGCTGACACAGCATCCCAAATTTCATACAGATATCTCAAACCATCATAAAGTTATAGACCCACAAAAATTTCCCTTTAACATTAAACACCCTCATCAACCCCAACTATACTGGCACAGTAGTGCCAGTATAATAAGGCTATCTATTTACATGAAAATTTCACAGTGACTGTGATCCCTGAGGAAGAGGTTATCCTGGAAATGCTGGCTACTATACAGTGCCTTAGAATGTTGTCTTTTCCACATTCATTCCATAAATATGAAAAACATTTGTGGAAACTATGAAAGAGTTGTGAGAGAGTCACTCTCCTAATCTCTGTGTCAACCACCAGATGGGACCTCGATTTAACGTCTCATCATAAGGATGGCAGACCCCGACAGTACAGCATCCCCTTAACAATGCACTAGGGTGCCAATATTTATGGTGTGAGCCCAAACCAAATGTGGGACTGGGACCCATGACCTTCAGGCCTGACACCTAACTTAGGACTGGAACAGTAAGTCAATCCTTGTGGGTCTGAAGTGAGAAGATCTGGGTCACATACAGACAGGTGCAACAGAGTCAAGTGCTGCAGTAACAGTCCTAGTATAGGCTGCCACTGACTCATCCACACCTTTACCACAAGAAACCCTCACTTCCGAGAGGTGCATTGCCACCAGCAATCCTGCTGGGGACAGCCCCTTCAAAATACGATAACGAACCATCTCCACTGGAGAAGGACTACCAAGGGGGCCTCAAACAAGAACCTTACTGTGCAATGATCTGACCAAGTGACTGAATCAATCTTGAGATCAGCAACCTTAAGCCCCAGTGAGAATACCAAGTCCAAATTGTGCCAGTCTGTGTGAGTCACAGAAGCAACCACTTGTGCAAGGCCCAGAGAAGTCATCATTTGGGGAAAGTCTTGCCCAAACTGTGATAGTTCATCATTGATCCGAGCATTGAAATCGCCCTGGGTGACTCCTGCACTTTCTCTCTGCGACAAAGTCCATGACCTCCTGCAGAAATTCCATCTCGCATCCTACAAACTAGTACAACAGAAGGATTCTGCAACCTGCACCTGGACCCCTCTTACGGCCACACGTTCAAATGATGAAGTACAGTAGATCCCACTGGGTGCACTGAGAAGTGCAGGTCAGATCTAAAGCAGATGGCCACACCCCCACCCCTGCAACTCCTCCTTGGGCAGTGCACCTTGGATAATTTGGACAGGATGGATGTCTCCAATAGTGGACCAGCATCATCTCATAGCCAGGTCTCTATGATGGAAGCCAGGCTGACCGAAGAAGCCAAGTCTGCTATAACTGCAGTCTTCTTTTGGATTGACCCCGCATTGCATAGGACTGCTCAATGGGGACTGGCAGAGGCTGCTGGCCCATCAGATACCTGCCCACTCAGTCCGGTGGGAGCCCTGGGTATAAGAATCAAATAACTCTGACCTCTTCCTAGGCCTCATTTCACCCCAGGGCACATCCTAGTCCTCACCACTCTAATATTGCTCTCCCCATTTACCGTCCTTACACCCCGTTGCCTACCATCCCACCTCCTTGCAACACCAGCTTCTCTGTAGCACCTAAGTGCCACCAATAACAGCGGGAGATCAGTAAAGGGGTGGAGATCCAGTAGCTGGGATGCAGAGTAGCTAATACTCTGGGGCCTGGAACCTAAGCACATTTATAGCCCTACTGTCAACACACCTCTAAATAAAATACTCTTGTAATTACACTAAATTAATATCACCACCACCCCAGTTTCCAGCCTAAAAACTGTATATATGCACTCACTTCCAGTCACTCAAACAAAAAATAGGAAGCTTCAGTGAGGAGGTGGTGCTGGAAACGAACATTAAGCACTACAGAGTCATAACTGAAAATGGAACTGTGAGGCAGTTCAATTAATTGAAGCAACGTAGAGTGATACTGAGGTGCACCTGATCTCCTGCTAGAAAGAAAAGATCTGACAGTTGGAGGGAATTGCACATAAGAAGCAGAGGCATGCACATCAATCAATCAATCAATCACTTTATTTAACCAGGCATAAACATCATTGAGCAAGCTCATTTTCAAGGTGGTCCTGGGCATTAATACAATACAGTACACTTTATAAGATTACAATTATGGTGGACAGCAGTGCAAAAAAACCAAAAAAAAACATTGTGACGGTGCCGGTCAATATGGGCCTATACATACCGGTCAACATAATTAACATGTAAAGGTACATAATGATAAGCTTTACTGGAATGAGAAGAGACAACAATCCCGTATAGTCTCCGCTAAGTAAATGCTCATACTTAAATGATAAAAAATAAGGAGGTATTAAGGAATAGGGTAGAAACTGGGGTGAAAGAGTAGGCAGCCAAGAGGGAGGCCAGGATAGGTAAAAGGTAGAGAATAGGCAGGGCCATCTCGGATTAAGGGAACTAGGCTTGTAGGTCCTACGTTTCTGTTGTCAGGAATGTGAGGTGGATGAGATACTTAGGCGTAGGATTTGAGAGTGGCACCCGGGGCTTAGGGGTCATAGACGTCTGAAACAGTTGTATGATTCCTTCAGATAATCTGTTAATAGCTTTGAATGTGAAAATGCTTGGAAGTGAGGATAATTTTAATGAGTCTTGCATAGTGTTCCAAAGTGATGGAAGTGAGAAGTTGATTGCTGCTGAGCCAAGGGTAGATTTCACTCGATTAATCTGGAAGCAGATTATGGAGAAGCATCTCAGGCCATAGGAACCTTTAGCCCGTTTGAAGAGGTTTGAGATGTACAGTGGCGTGAAAAAGTATTTGCCCCCTTCCTGATTTTCTCTATTATTGCATATTTGTCACACTGGATGTTTTCAGGTCTTTAGAGAAAAAGTAATATTAGATAAAGGGAACCTGAGTGAACAAATAACACTTGTTTTTTTTTTTAATTTCACTTATTTAATGAAAAAAAGTTAACCAACACCAACTGGCACTGTGTGAAAAAGTAATTGCCCCCTTACACTTAATAACTGGTTATGCCACATTTAGCTGCAATGACTGCAACCAAACACTTCCTATAATTCAATATCAGTCTTTCACATCGCTGTGGAGGAATTTTAACCCCTTCCTCGCAGAACTGCTTTAATTCAGTAACATTTGGTAGGTTTTCGAGCATGAACTGCTCGTTTCAGGTCCTGCCACAGCATCTCTATTGGGTTTAAGTCTGGACTTTGACTAGGCCACTCCAAAACTTTAATTTTACTTCTTTTTAGCCATTCTGATGTGGACTTGCTTTTGTGTTTTGGATCATTGTCTTGCTGCATGACCCAACTACGCTTCAGCTTCAGCTGACGGAAGGATGACCAGACATTCTCCTTAAGAATTTTCTGGTACAGAGCAGAATTCATGGTTCCTTTAATTATGGCAAGTCATCCAGGTCCTTAGGCAGCAAAGCATCCCCACACCATCACACTACCACCACCATGTTTGACTGTTGGTATGGTGTTCTTACTGTGGAATGCTGTGTTTGCTTTACACAAGACATTATGGGATCCATGTCGTCCAAAAAGTTCCACTTTGGACTCATCTGTCCATAGAACATTTTCCCAAAAGGCTTGTGGATCATCCAGGTGCTTCTTGGCAAATGAGAGACGAGCGTTTATGTTCTTCTTGGTTAGCAGTGGTTTCCGCCTTGCTACTCTCACAAGAAGCCCATTTTTGCCCAGTCTCTTTCTGATTGTGGAGTCATGAACACTGACGTTAGCTGAGGCAAGAGAAGCCTGCAGTTCTTTGGATGTTGTTTTAGGATCCTTTGAGACTTCCTGGATGATTTTACGCTGCTCCCTTGGAGTAATTTTGGCAGGCCGCCCACTCCTGGGAAGATTCACTACTGTTCCAAGTGTTCTCCATTTGGAGATTATGGCTCTCACTGTGGTTCGATGGAGTCCCAGAGCCTCAGAAATAGCTTTGTAATCCTTTCCAGACTGATAGAGGGCAACACATTTTTTTCTGATCTTTTCAGGAACTTCCTTTGATCATGGCATAATGTACTTGTTGAATCTTTGTGCTGGCAACGTGACTCTGATGGTAAGGGTCAAAATAAGTGAGGTTTATATTGAGCAGGGCTGGCTGTAATCAAGCCTGGCTGTGTTCAATCAGCTGACGATAATTATCCCTTTAATTGGGTTGATTTAACTAGGGGGCAATTACTTTTTCACACAGTGCCAGTTGGTGTTGGTTAACTTTTTTCATTAAATAAATGAAATAAGTAAAAAAAAAAAGTGTTATTTGTTCACTCAGGTTCCCTTTATCTAATATTATATTTTGTCTAAAGACCTGAAAACATCCAGTGTGACAAATATGCAATAATAGAGAAAATCAGGAAGGGGGCAAATACTTTTTCACGCCACTGTATGCAGGGAGGTTATCAGATAATGCTCTAAAAAACCAGAGGAGAGCATTCTTTTTTCTTCTAGTTGAGAGTGAGGTCCATCCCGAAACCTGGTATAGACGACAGTGATGTGTACCACGGGGTAGATTTAGGTTACAGTTTGAACCCAGCTGGGTAGTTCTGGGTGATGGCTTCCCAAGCCTGGATGATGCAAAGGGTATGGCTATAGACAACTCCTCAGTAATAAAAACCTTTAAATTTAACAGGGAAAAAATCTTACGCTGCTGCAGGCTTTGACCCATGTTGTCACAGACTAGAGGTGGAGACACTAACTCTGCTCCTTACATGAGGTGTCGGGGGAACCAGGAAGTGCACCGTAATGACGTGTGAAGTGGGATGCATGGGTTGTTAAAATGGAGCCTGTACCTTAATTTATTGGTCTTGATGACTAATTTAACAAATACATGTGCTGCAGAGAAAGGTGCAGGCCAGGATGATTATGTTCTCCTTACCGAGTAAAACCCATGCTACCATAATTGAAAGGATTTGCCTGTATCATGGGTTTCATAGGAATCATAGGTCTATATGGCCAAGTGGCACAATGTCCATGATGGCTAGTTAAACCAAAAATAGTATCCTGTAATATTTTTCTCAATAGAGTAATCATCTAATCTCCTTTTAAAAACTTCCATACTGCTGCTCCCTATGACTTCAGCTGGCAGAGAATTCTATAAACTTACTACTCTCTGGTTAAACCAAGAGGCCCTTTTCTTGTGTGGTATAAGTCCCCTTTGAGCTGCAGACCATGTGACCTTGAATTATAATAACAGTCCCTGGTTTTCAGTCTCAGACTATCCCATACTTCTTAGATTTAGAATGCACTGAAGATCAGACAGAGGTCTCCATGGAGTTTTCTATACTCCATGGTGTATAATCCTAGATTAGTGGCTCTGTGTTGAATTTTCACCAGGGCACTAATCGCCATCTTACTGCAGGGAGACCAAAACTGGGCACAGAACTCCAGATGTGATCTGACCAATGATGTATGCAGTGGTGGCTCAGTGGGCTGAAGCAACCAGCCATGCCCTCTGCCTGAGCTATTTAAGGCAGGCCCTTCAGCTTCCTTTAGAAGCTTTTTTCTTTTCTCCATCATCCTCCCCTCCTCCTCCAGTGGCTTGCCTCTCTCCTTGGGGTTCCTTATCAAAGTACCTTTAGCCAAGGGAATTCTTCCCACAGTACCTCTAGGGGTGGAACCCTCCTCTAGGGTTCCTTGTCTTTGGTACCCCATAGGGTGGTATATCCCCTGGAATTGACAGGAGAATGCCCACAAAGGTTTATCAACAAGTTGCACAAGCATAAAACTACACTCAGTTGTGTAAACCCATTGAACTATTATTATTACTATACTAAAAAGCTTAGATGGCTTAAATAAAAATTGCCTTGCAGAAATGGCACAAAAGGAGAAGTTGCTGCTGCTATTTTGCCAAATTACCTTTAGTTATGGAATATTGACTGTGAAGAGAATTTATTTGTTTTAACGAATTAGAATGCATGGATTACTATATGGTTCAATTTGAACATCCCCTGTACAGATCTGGCAGAATAACTAGACAGTAGCTCTGCATTTTAACTGACTGACAGTGACCATTTTCAGTACAGTGTACCACAACCGATTGTCTTCTGATGACTATGGTACAGGCACAAGTAGTTTCAAAAGATAGAAAACTGCAGTTGATGTACTTCTCAAGGGATATAGAAATTGCTGAAGGAAAAATGAGTTTAATAACTACTTTAAGTACTCTGGATATAAATGTGTAGATCAGATTACTGTTATGACTTACAGTTATAATTTTTATATTAAAATATATGAATAATATAGTTACTTTTAAATTAATAATGGTAATATGTTGTAACAGTATCACATTTGCATACCCTGCACTGACCCCTCAAGTTCATTAATAAGTTTTAAGATGCGTGAGGAAGTCATGCACATATGTCACATCAAGAATCATCTGTTTTCTTTTTTAGGGTTTTAAATAACTACAAAATTGAGTAGCACTTTCACAAGTAAAACTGCCAATCAGTTGGGATAATGCATAGCTCGTGTCTCAATTTGTTTAGCAATGTAAACTGCTAGAAAATGCATACACTTACTTTTTTGCAATTGATTACAATGAAAGTGATAATCAATTTTGCAGTTATTTAAAACCCTGTTTTTTATCACTATCTTTCTCCCCCTTTCCTCCACATCCTCAGTATCCTTTCTTCAGATAGTCATCTACCTCAGTTGCCCGTCTGTACTCACCTACTGGACTCAAGGACTTTAATCCAGATCCTGTCCTTTAGCACTCAATAGCTTGTCCCCAGTGGTGGAATCCAACCTGCTAGGGGTAGCACTTCACTTGGCTGCCACTAAACATATCTAGTTTCTGAAGAACAAGGAGGTGCCCTGGGTGTCAGCATGTGTGATGTGAGTGAGACATCACTAACATCATGCATGTAGGATGGGTATTTTTCTCAGTAAAGCCTCCAACCTCCCCAGATTGGGCCATGCGATCATAGTACCATCCTATTGGTGGGGATGGTCAGTACTATGTAGTTACTCCCCACAACAATACCACTACTTACTCCACCATAGGAAGCGTTCTAAGAGCAAGCAGGTCAGCACTCTTCCTCTGGGGTCAGAGCTCGCTGTCTCCACTTTATATCCTTCCTTTTCTTGCCAGGCATAGCAGTCCACCTGGAAACTGGGTGTCAATGCATAACATAAACATCGTTATCACAACTGCTCAGTTTCCAGTTGCCAGCAATCTTCAACATTTTCTCAACAATTCTTCCTAAAGTTATGTTTCACCTCCCTTAAGGGCCTACTAGCCAGGTCATTAGTTCCTAGCTGGACAATAGCATTGAGCCTCTCTCCCTCCCATGAGCTCGTCTATCCTTGCTGCACTGTGTGCATCCCTCCCAGCTAATGCCTCAGAAGGCACCTAACCATCCTGCATCTCTGGTCCTACATCCCCCCACCCCCATCCCACTAACGATGGAATCCCAGACCATGAGTACATTCCTAGTCCTCACCTTCCCCTTGGACTTCAAGATCATTGTCAGTGTTACTCTAGGAACATACCTGTTAGACTGTAAGGTAACAGGTTCAAGTATCCTCTGTTGGGTGACAAGACCTACTCACACAGGGGAGTTGAACCAGTTCACTGTTGTCACCTAAGGGTCCCCATCCTTGCTCAACATGACCTTCCCCTCTGTCTACAACAGTCCACCCCCCCCCAGTCTGGAACCTTAGTGTCCTATGGGGAAGTGGAGTAGTGGCTGCCTGCACCAGCTCCCCCCTTCATATCTAATCTGTAGAAGTCTAGGTTCAGTTTACCATGTCTAGTTCTACAGCAAATGCAGCAATCTTACTGCATATGGGGCAGCAACACCATCTCCCGAGGATCCCCCTAAAGAAATGGCTGGTTTAGAGTATTGCATGCCACTCTCTCCCCTCATACCTTGCCTCCCTTTCTGTTCTCCACATCTGTCACCACTGGCTATTGCCCTAGGTGTCACCTACCTAGCGGTCTGCCAGATGTGTTAAAATTATCTTGCCCTACTGGAATCTGCTTTAGGATTTTTCTAGGGGTCATGAAATACTTGATGCCAGCACAACTCTTCTTTGGTCCCCCATGAGTACTAGGCCTTTCCTTCCTCATGAAGCTTGCCCCACAGAGAGTACCCCACCTCCCAGTACTGCCAATGATTACAGAGTAACTTCCTTGATTGGAGGAACTAGAGCCTTACTTGTAACCCATAGTTAACTCGAACAGTTTCCTTTAAACCTGAAGACTACCTTGTGGACGGCCCTGCAGATGCCATCATCTAGCTCTGTGGTCCTCAAAATCCAGGGTCCTGAAAGATCTGGGATCACTGGTCATGAAGGGAATACATATGGGAGAACTAGTGCCTGATTGGTGCTAATCATGCATGTGACACTGACCCCACACAACAATGGTGCCACTCCTGGATGGCCAAAGTCTCACTCTTCAGCCTTCCACAATACCTTCCAATCTACAGACCTTTCTTAACCTCTTCACCCACACAAATCAATGCAAGTTTGAGACAAAAAAAGGAATGAGGGCTCAGAGTGTGCTCACCACCAAACTAGAACCAAGTTCAAATCCCATGATGGGCAAAGTTGCTTAACTGGAGAGTAAAGATGGTTAAGACCTTTAAAAAAATCCTTTATTATACAATGGGTCTTAAAATACTGCTTCCTGATTGGGTGGCTGGCACAATTTATAATGTATAAATCTTGCCATCACCCCACGGGAAGAAGTGCCAGTCAGCCACCACTGCCATCCCCACTGTGAAATCACTGCGACCCCGAAACACAAACAGAAAAGATGCCAGGTTCAGTCAAAATCCTGTCATCACCCACACCCTCTCCTGGTATATTGCTTAAAAGACAGTTGAAAGCAATAGACTTCTCATCTAGTGTGGATCTGTAAACTGACACAGCTGAGAGGAATATCTTAAGAAGAAATGGGCATAGATAGGCCTACCTCTTTTAGGCACAATAAATATTCAGGAATATCTGAAACAACAGACTTATCAGGAGAAATATTTTAGTTTCTGCACCAAACAAACCAAGCATTTGTCAATGCCGAATGTTGCTTGCTTCTATGTGCTGTTTAGGTATTTGGAAGTCATTGGAGTGCAAATATTGAAAATTTACGAACTTACGAGCGTGCGTAGGAACTGCGCAACGCACGCTCATAAAACAGTCATTGTTAGGAAATTTTTCACAAAATGTTCAACATAGCCATTTTAAGACCTCTGCTCATGAACAGTGTCAGTGTGATTTTGTTAATGTGTCCCATACATTGAGTTTGCACACCGACTGCACCATTGTGCGCTACATGGGCAGAAACACGTTTTGGGCAGGATGGGAAAAATGACAGCTGTACTGCTCATAAGGAGGTGTGGTAAAATGGCAATGTTGAAAATCTGGAGTGGAAATATTGAAAATTCGCAAACCTACGAGCGAGCGTGGGAACTGTGCAACGCACACTCGTAAACCAGTCATTTTTAGGAATTCTTTCACCAAATTTTCAACATTGCCATTTTAAGATCTCTGCTCATGAACAGTGACACTGTGATTTTCTTAATGTGTCCATACACTGAGTTCGCACACGAATACGCGATTATGCTACATGAAGCGGAGCATGTTTTGGGCAGGATGTGAAAAATGACAGCTATATTGCTCATGAGGAGGTGTGGTAAAATGGCAATGTTGAAAATCTGGAGTGAAAATATTGAAAATTTGTGAACTTACGAGCCTGCGTAGGAACTGCGCAACGCACGCTCGTAAAAAGTCATTTTTAGGAATTTTTTCACCAAATTTTAACATAGCCATTTTAAGACCTCTGCTCATGAACAGTGTCACTGTGATTTTCTTAATTTGTCCCATACATTGATTTTGCACACCGACTGCGCCATTCTGCGCTACAAGGGAAACATATTTTGGGTGAGATGTGAAAAATGACAGCTGTACTTCTCATAAGAAGGTATGGTAAAATGAAAATGGCAATGTTGAAAATCTGGAGAAAATATTGAAATTTCGTGAACTCACGAGCCCGCGAGGAACCATGCAACGCACGCCAGAAAAAACATTTTTGGAATTGGACCATCTAACATGGAGCTTGGGATTCTTCATGAGATGAACATGTCATGGCGGAGTCTAGCCCGTGGGGTGATTTTGCAGTCACTGCATCTAAATCACCTTCGGGCCCGAATAACGCCATGACAGTGACATCATTCATGAGAAGGGGTCCTAAAACCCCATGTTAAAAATTTGGCAAAATTCCCAAAATGCCTGAGATATGCAATAGTTGAACCCCCATCTAGCCCATTATACAGCTTACCGCATTTCCTCAGTTCGTGGTCGGCTTTGAAGAGTGCAGACGTGTTCCCGTCCACCAAGATCGTGCCGGAGTCCGTGAGGTAGGTATGGGGTGAGGGGGTGGGAGGCTGGGGTGCAGTGGTGCGGGTGTGGAGGGGGTCGGGAGACGCGGGCTGCGGACCTGCTTTTTGTTTTACAGGTTTAAAAAAAAAGACATGGACCGCTTGCAACACTGGGGTGGCCTCAGTGGCACAAGGCGACGGGGGCATTCAGCCGACGTGGGAATTGGGCACCCCGTCAGCCAAAGGACTGATTGCCAGGCTGGGGTGGGCTCCCCAGCGTGGCACCAACTACGAGGGGGCCGGCGCGGTTCAGCCGGCGGGGATTGGGCTGCGTCGGCTACACAGTACTGCGTGTGGGGGAACTCGCTTCTCGCCGGTGCTCACTGAGCGTAGCTCCCCTTTCAACTGTATGCCACTGCATTTTGGATCGTGTCATAGACAGCTCCAAAATGCATTGGCTTACAGGGGCCGTGCCTGCCAGCTCACTGACTGAATTGGAGGAGGAGGTGACACACCTCCGAAATCTCCGATGATGGCACTATGTTTCTTGCACATGCGTACAAGCAACATAAAAATGTTTCCGCATAGAGGAATAGTTTTTTCTAGCAGCTGGTTTTCTAGATATCTGTTTAAGTTCCAACACCCGAGTTGAAAGACTTGAACCTGCAAATTATAGCTCTTCAGGAAGCATGTTTTCAGGTGAAGGGTTTTGAGGACTTGATGAAACACTCTCCCTTGAAACAGATGCAGGAGATCATGTCTCAGAAGGGTATGGGAGTTTCTTGACAGACTGTCTGATCAGCAGAAAGTACCAGGGCTGCTTGGTCCAATCTGGAGCTATTATTATTTTTGTACATGTCTCTGAATTTGAGATGGAATCACAAAAGTAGACGGAATGGGGCATAGAGAACTCTCCTGCTCCAACACACTGACATGGCTCCTCTGGTACTGTGGCCACCATTTGAAGTCTGCAGCAAAACAAGCTCAGTTTTATGTTCAGCTAAGGTGAAAACAGATCTGTCTCTGAAGAAGCCCACTTCAGGAGAATGTACTCTACCACATCCTGGGTTAGGGACCACTCTTCAGTCGAATGACCTAGTCTACTCAGAAAATCTGCTAACATATTCAACTTCCCTGCCAGATGTACTGTAGAGATCTGAAATTGGTACTTGGATGCCAGGTTCCAGATTTAAAACTCCCCCTTGGCATAATTTTGAAGACTTGGAGCCCCCTGTTTGTTTATATAGAACATTATGGTTGTATTGTCTGTTCTGATTTACAGTTCTTTGTTATGAACCTGATTGCCAGATGCTTTTAGGGACAGGAAAACTTCCTTCATTTCCAAAACATTCCAGGGGTTGTGGCTGTGGGTCACCCAAAGGCAGTGGTTGGTCCCCCTGATGAAGGCTGTTTAGCCGAAGCGCTGGGGTAACGGCAAGTGGCTTGTTCACTGCACTGGGAGCAGAGGGTGATGGTATGGGGGAACTCTCAACACCCCAAGCAGTCATCAGTTGGGTCCCACAAGGCTTGGTTCTGGGGCCAATGCTATTTAACATCTTCATAGCTGATATAGGTGAAGGGGTTAAGAGCAAGATGAGCCTGTTCGCTGACAACACCAAAATAGGTGCAGTGTTGCATAGCGCGGAAGAAGGAAGGGTACTCCAGAAAGATTTGGAAAGACTTGAGCACTGGTCAAACACATAGCAGCTAGGTTTCAATGCCAGGAAGTGCAAGGTCATGCACTTTGGAGCCAGAAACCCAGAGTACAGTTACCATTTGGGTGCGGAGTGATTATCTGTCTCTGTAGAGGAAAAGGATCGGGGGTGGTGGTTACAGGGAATATGAATCACTCAGCACAGTGTAGAAAAGCAGCTTCCAAGGCCAATAAAATGCTGGGGTGCATTGCTAGGAAGATCATCTCTAGGAGGGAGGAAGTAATCCTTCTGCTGTACAAATCATTAGTGAGGCCTAACTTGGAGTACTGTGTACAATTCTGGCATCCCTATTTAAAGAAGGACATCAAGCTTTTGAAGGGGGTCCAGAGGTGGGCGACCGAGATGATCATGGATGGGCTGGCCCAGTGGCACTGAGGGTTGAGACGCTGGACACCACACCTCGTACCAAGCCAGCGACCCAGGTTTGGGAGTGGACTTGGGTACCAGGGATTGGCAGGGGAAGAGAAGAATTAAGCATCTAAAGGACTGCTCTCCTCTTCTGGGGTGGGTTACGGGGATTCCGCACCTTGTAGTGGCTCCCAGTAGAGACCAGGGATGTTGCGGGTCAGTGGTGGACTTGTATTGGGGGAGGCAGCGATGGCCATCTGCAAGAGGGGATGGGTGCGTGCCCTCTGCACAGTGACGTCATTGCATGTCCGCGCCTCAACAAGCAAGGAGGAAAAACTCTGGCCACTGGGAGGATGATGGTGGTCCAGAGGGGGTGGCTCACACATCCACCACTGGCCCTTCCTGGTTAACTCTCCCAGGTCCTCTCCACTTTGGTGGTTGGTTGGAGAGGACCCTGTCCCTGATTTCTCTCTGGGAGGATTCCGGCAAGGTGGTAGAGCCACTCAGGTGGGTCTCACTTGAGTGGGGCTCCAGTGGCTGGCAACTGGAGCAAAGAAAGTCTACAAAAAAAAAGATGATCACGGGATGGAAGTGAAACGCTATTCGAACATATTGGGGGAGCTCAACATATACCCCCTGCAGGATAGAAGGGACAGAGGTGATATGACTGAGACATTTAATTAATTGAAGTGCATAAATAGAGTTAGTACTGAAGGTATGCTTAGGTTGAAGAGGGAAATGATCACAAGAGGGCATAGTCTGAAACTAGAGGGGGGGTAGGTTCAGGAGGGAGATGAGGAGGCACTACTTCACGGAGAGGGTGACGGTGGCATGGAATGCACTGCCGGAGGAGGTAATCTCTTTGAAATTAGTGGGGAGTTTTAAAAGAGGGTGGGATAAAGTCCAAGGCAGAATACAGGTCAGGGTGGGAGTTGACCAGAGTGGGAAACTCAGTTTGGGGTGACAATGGGGGTAGAGGGGCAAGGGAGGGTGGCAGCAGCAGTTGTCTGAACTGTGAGCTGCACAACCGAGCAGATGCGATAGACCACGAGGCCTGTATCTGCTGGCATTTTCATATGTTCATATGTAATAAATGGATTTCTGGTGATTTAAAATCTTGTCTGTGTTTCCTTCATGTGCTCTCTACCTGGAATTCCTCATTTCCAGTAGGCTGATATGTTTCCATCTCACCTGAGGGGATAATACCGCAGTCACTGAGCTTCCATTTAGATAATGTCCCCATCCATCCGTCCGTCCATCGTGACCAATATGTGAGGGCAGAAAGATCAGTAGCTTTCTCAGAAGTACTTCCAGTGCCCAGGGCAGGCACTGCAAGGAAACTGAGTATAGAGGAATTTAACAAATGACTAAGAACCTGTTGCCAATCCAAATGTTATGGTCTGGTGGGTAAGTGGGGAGGGACCTGGGAGGACAGTGATCTCTATGGTAAGGATAGACTTCACTTAAGTGAGGAGGGCAAGAAGGTATTGAAACAGAGGATGGGGATTACATAGCAAAAGAAGGGCATTTAAACTAGGAGCAGTAGGGTGGCAAGTGGGCATGAGGTATGCAGAATCCACAGGAAGGGAAGCCGAATGAGCTTACCCCTCGTGCTAGAAGCAATGGAAAAAAAGGGAGTACTAGAGGGGATGCTAGGAAGGGAGAGCAGAAGGGGTGAGGGGGAAGGAAAAAGGATGGAGCATGGTCACCTTGAACACTAGGAGCCTAGGGAACAAAACAGCAGAGCTACAATACAGGCTGTCATGGCAGAAGGGGAGGAGGACACGGCCGCCATCACCGAAACACGGGCCAACCATTACCAGAACTGGGACCTGGCAACACCAGGATATAAGATATTGTGCAGAGATAGGGTAAATGGGAAGGGTGGGGGGGCAGCACTGTATGTGAGAGAGGGACTGAAGTGTGTTTGTGAGGAGGAGAGAAGGGTAGTACAGAGTCATTATGGATGCAAATCGAGGATTCCAAGAATAGGACTGTCAGAATGGGAGTAATGTACAGGTCACCATCTCAGACAGAGGAGTTAGACAGGGAACTAGCAGGACAGATCAGAAGGGCCTGCGGAAAGTGTAGCATGGTGATTGTGGGGGACTTCAACCTGTCAGGAGTGGATTGGAGTACCCCAGCCACCACAAATAGAAGGGAGCAGATACTTCTGGACATGTTCCAGTATAGCTTCCTAATGCAAATGGTCAGAGAGCCAACCAGGTTAGGGAACACCCTAGACCTTCTGCTGGCAAATGGGGAGTTTGTGAGGGAGCTGCAGGTGGAAGAACCGCTGGCAGGGAGCTACCACAACTCAGTGTGGTTCACATTGAAAATGGGTAACGAGGGAGCAGAAACAGGTACAAGAGTGTTGAACTTCAGGAAGGCCAAATTCGGGAGGATGGGGGAGGTAGTGAAATGGTATATAGCCAGAATCCAAACTAATATGGACATTAACCAGAGGTGGGAGGTCATAAAACTGGGCATTGAGGAAGCAACCAAAACCTGTATCAAGTTGCAGAGTAAGAGAGCTAGGGCCAAGAAACCCAGCTGATTGAGCAAGGGAGTCATGGAGAAAGTAAGAAATAAAAGAGCCGCCTTTTGGAGGTTCAAAAAAACGGAGAGTGGAGGACAGAGAGGATTACCTGAAGAAATCAAAGGAGGTGACAAAGCCAGTAAGGGCAGTCTAAGGAGCTCAGGCTGGTGCAAGGCATCAAGAAGGGGGAGAAGGAATTCTTCAGGTACATCAGGGAGAAAAGGAGTTGTAGGGACAAAATATTAAGGATTAAGAGAGGGTGGGTAGAAACAGGGCAGAGCAAGCAGAAGTGCTTAATAAATACTTCTGCTCGTGTTTACTAAGGAGAAAGGAGTAGCGCTACCAAGGGTGGGGTGGGAGGTCAGGCTCGGGGGGGGAGGAGGTGACAGATGGGAGAAGCACAGAAAGCAGGGTACTGTAGGGCCTGAGGACACTGAGGGTGGACAAGGAACCAGGGCCAGATGGCATTCACCCCAGAGTATGAGAGAGCTGGCAGAAATCTTGCCGGGGCCATTGGCAGACCTGTTCAGTGCCTTCCTGGACTCAGGAAGTGTACCTCAGGACTGGAGGATGGCTCACGTGGTACCCCTCCATTAGAGCAGTCCCAAAGATGAACCTGGAATCTACAGGCTGGTAAGCCTCACATCCATTGTGGGAAAACTGATGGAGACAATCCTGAAGGAGAGGCTGGTGCCCCTTCTGGTGACCAATGGGTTGCAGGATGTTAGGCAGCATGGGTTTGTCATGGGAAGATCCTGTCAGACCAACCTGGTGGATTACTATGACTGGGAAACTAGACAGTTGGACAAGGTCCATGCAGTGGATGTCCTGTTTCTGGACTTCACTAAGGCATTCAATTCGGTGCTACATGGGAGGCTGGGTAGTAAGCTGGCAGGTACAGGTGCAGGGCCAAAAATGGTGGGATGGGTAGTAAACTGGTTACAGGGAATGAAGCAGAAGGTGGTGGTGGGAGGAGAGTTCTCATCTCCGAGGGCAGTGACAAGCGGAGTACCGCAGGGCTCAGTGCTGGGACCAGTGTTGTTTGGGTTGTTCATATCATACATCTCAATGGGCATCAAGAGCAAGATCAGTTTGTTTGCAGATGACACCAAGATGGGAGCAGTAGTGGATGACCTAGGAGGGTGGCATGGGTTGCAGGATGATCTGTCAAAATTGGAGACCTGGTCAGACACCTGGCAGTTGGGGTTCAATGCCAAAAAGGGCAAAGTGCTACATTTCGGGGCAAATAAAACAAGAAGGAGCTACCAGCTGGGGGGGGGGGTGTTCAGCTATCCATGACAGAGGAGGAGAAAGATCTGGGGGTGATTATAACAGGCTCAATGAACAACTTGGAACAATGCAGGAAGGCAGCTTCAAAGGCCAACAAAATGCTGGGTTGTATTGCTAGGGGTATATCTTCAAGGAGAGGGGGAGGTGATCCTGCTGTTGTATAGGTCACTGGTTAGGCCACACCTGGAGTACTGTGTGTAGTACAGGTGCCCATATCTGAAGAGAGACATTATGCCTGGATTGGTGGTAGTTCAGGTGGATGTTAAAGATCCCATGGCACTTATCGAAAAGAGTAGGGGAATTTCCTCGGTGTCCTGGCCAAATTTCTCTCATTCACTAAAAACACCACCAACAGCTTGGTCTGGTTCATGGTCAGTTGGTATTCATCTATATCCTCCTCCCCCGGGTCGTGCCTGAAAATAGGCAGGATTTGTCTAGTGCATTTACCCAGTCAACAAAAACTAAATAAAATAAATAAATAAAGTTACTGGAGAGGGTGCAGCGAAGGGCAACAAAGATGGTCCAGGGACTAGGGGACATACCCTACATGAGCAGGCTGAGGGAGTTGAACATGTACTCACTGGAGGAGAGGAGACACGGGGTTATGATTGAAACCTTCAAGTACATGAAGGGAATGAACAAGATAAGCACAGAGGAACTCTGCAAGTTATGGGGGGTAGGGACACTCATGGTCACATCTCAGATTGGAGGGGGGAAGGTTCAGGAGGGAAATGAGAATACACTTTTCTACAGAGAGAGTGGTGTCTGGGTGGAATGCGTTGCCTGTAGAAGTGGTATCCTGTAGAACAGTGGACTGCTTCAAAAGAGGATGGGATAGGGTAATAGGGAGGGTCAGGGAGGGGAGGGAGGGGCAGCTGTAGCATAAGGGTTGCTAGCTGCATACTCGAGCAGACTCGATAGACCATAAGGCCTTTACCTGCTGGCAAGTTCATATGTTCGTATGTACAGTATCCCAGTTTAGAGGCAGTGAGGATAACACTGCTAGTTTGAAGGGGGAAGGGAACACATTTCTGAAAACAGCAGACGCTCTCCAGTATTAAGGCACGGGGTCATTCTGCAGCAGAACAAAGCAGCGCGGCTTAAAATGCCACAGCCAAACAGCGCTGAACAAAAACAGAGTCAGGCCAAAACACCAACCTGTTTTGAACACCATGCCCATTGAAAACAATGGGTCTTTATGTTTTTTTGCAGGGGGCTTTGCCCCTGCAACCCCAAGAACTTAAATAACTAGCTCTGAGGGGGACCTCGGAGATGGGGAGAAACTTGGGAGGGGGGACTTTTTTTTTTTTAAATCATCAAGAAAAGTTGTAGCAGGGGAGACCGGGGGTGGGGGACCAAACCACGGTCCCAGGTCTCTCGACTGCGCCGAGTGCTGGTGCCCTAGCCACTCCCCCACGGGAGCAGCTTGACTAGGCACTCTGCACCCAGCAACTTGTCCACTGTCCCATTCAGCATGCAGTGATGAGGTAGCAGTATTCCCCTACTGCTCTTCTACCCCTGTTGCTGTAAACCCAGGCGCTGTCTATACAGTGCAGTTAATACCACGCTGTCTTACATGTGCGGTATTGACCCAGTACCCAGTAGTAACAGCCTTGACTTGACTGGAAACAACTGTGTCATGGGAGTAATTCTCTGACACCAACTTTTTGTTCAGATACAACTGAATTTCTCTCATTTTAAATCTGGTTAAGGATGCTACCGTTGTAGTGGAGGACATAAAGCCCAGGCATTTAAGGAAGTACTGTGCTGTCCTGTGTAAGTCTGAAGGAAAAGTGGTAGCAAAATTCACTAGATACGATGCCCTGTGAAGAGTTAGAAAGACAGGTCCAGTTCTGCAGCTAGGAACTCCAGTTAGTGCCTGGGCTCAAGCACTGATTTCTCCCAGTTTATGAGAAATCTTATGGACTGAAGTAGGCTCATTTTGTTGGAATGACACCTGAGTCTCCTAGAGAGTTTTTCCACAAATTAACCAGTCATCTAGATGTGGGGAAGACTGTCACCTGTTGCCTTCATAGAGCTGCTGCTACTACAGAGAGGCATTTTGTGAATACTCTAGGGGCTGAAGAAAAAAGTACTCACTGTAGTAATCTTCTTTCTTCTATTGGATCCAACAATAAGTCATACAATAATGCATCATCTCTTGAAATATGAGAGGTTTCTCTCTAGGCAGGGACTACATCAAAATATGATTTCTCTGCTTCCTGGAACCAAGTTGAAACCTAAGAAAAATGTGAATTTAGTGACCAGTTAAATAAAGCACCCTAAATTAATCCAGGGGATTTGGAATCTAATGAAAACAATCACTATTTACTCTTTCATCAAATAAAAATATATAACTGTAATGTTTAACCCGACAGCTGGAGAAAGACTTTGAGGCAACTGCTTTCTTCAAGCGGAGAAGCAAATCTGACATTGAGCCAGAAGGAAGAGCATGACCACTGTGCAGAGTTTGAATAGGGTTTTAAATTCCCTCATTAGTATTTAGTTCCAAACTCGAGGGCAACACCTCACCAAGGAGATGATACATTCTTGTATGACATTACTGTTGGATTCCAGTTGTTAGAAGTGAGGCCAGAGGGCATCACTCTGAACTGGTACTGATGGACCACCACTTTGAACCTTAAAAACTTCTAGTGACTCTCCCTTATTGGGATGCGGAAGTGTGCATCTTGTAAGAGTCACTAAACATAACCAACCCATTTGCCAAGGTGAAATGACTGTCTTTCAAGAAACCATCTTGGACTTTTCCTGTTTCATGTGGCCAGAATCAGCTGACACTCCCCACTTTTCTTTTTGGTTTGGAAGTACCATGAGAAGTAACCTTTTCTCAGTTGGTGCTGTGGAACATGCTCTGTTGATTTTAGAATTAAACATTTTTCCACATCTATGTAAAGCAAAACCAAGTTTTCTACTAACAGAGCCCTTTGTTTAAAACATTTCATTGATTTATTATTCAGACCATGGGAACATAGGCCCGGATATTCAAACTGTGCCAGGCTGTGGCGCAAGCCTGGGCGCAGCTCAACTTTGTTGCGCAGGGGTGTGGCCTGGGCGATATTCAACGGAGCTGCGCTGTGGCACAGCAGCTTTGAATATCGCACCCTGGCCACCCCCACTGTGCATGGCGCAGTGGCACTGTGCCAGCGCAAGTGGCTGGAGTGGAGCATGGAGATGCGCTAGTGCAAGTGCCATTGCGCCATGCACAGCACCTGCGATATTCAAAAGGGGACATGCAAATGGTGCCATAATTTATGCAAGGCGCACAAGGGGCTATTTGCATCTCATTACGGCCCCATTTGCATGACATTAACATGCAGGTGCACCAATCCCCGATGACTTGCGCCCTGCCAGGCAGCAGCCGTCGGGGACCGATGCCCTCTGCAGCCCGATCGCGGGCATTCGTGTAAAATAAAAAAAACCCCGTCCAATATCCCTGGTGGTCCAGTGGACCTCTATGTGCCCGATCGTGGGCATCGGTATAGTCCCCCTCCCCACATCCAATATCCCTGGTGGTCCAGTGGACCAATTGCCACCGGATCGCGGGCATCTGTAACACATAACAGACCCCTACCACCCTGGTGGTCTAGTGTACCCGCTCCCCACCCACCCACTGGGCCCCACCGCCCGCTCCCCCATCAGCCCGGCGGGTGGCAGCACCCCACCCGCCTGCCCCGCCGACTGACAGCTCAGTAGGGCTGCGCCCATACGTACTACTCGGTCCAGATATGTGAATCATTCACATATCTGGACTGAGATAGTACGGTATGGGCTGCAGCTGCCATTGGCTTCACGCTGTGAAGCAATGGGCGGCAGCCCTACTGAGCTGTCAGTTGGCGGGTAGCGGGCGGCAGGCAGGTGGTGCTGCCGCCCGCCGCTGATGCGGGGAGCGGGTGGGGGGCTCAGCGGGCGGGTGGGGAGGGGTACACTAGACCACCAGGGTGGTAGGGGTCTGTTATGTGTTACAGATGCCCGCAATTGGGCGACGATCAGTCCACTGGACCACCAGGAATATTGGACATGGGGGGGACTATACCGATGCCAGCGATCGGGCACATAGAGGTCCACTGGATCACCAGGGATATTGGACAGGGGGATTTCACTCCAGGGATGCCCACGATGGGGCATGGGGGGTGCCGCCAGGTGCGGCAGGAACTCGGGTGGCCACCCACAGGTGGCAGCTGCCATGTTGCGCCCTGCAATGCGGCAGCTCACCTGTGGGTGGCCATCACTTGTTCCTTTTTTTGGCTTAACTTTGTGCAGGCGCAGGTAGTGGTTGCGCATGCATGACTGTGCACATCCTGGGCTGAATATCGGGCTGTGCAGGTTATGCATGGGCACGCCCCCACCTGTGCCTGCATACATTACTGATGCACTCTGGCACATCAGGATTTGTGCGGCGCACTTTTCCCTTTTGAATATCACGCCGGGGTGCATCAGTGGGTTGTGCATGGCATTAACACTGTTAAGCCTACGCGCAACCCTTTTGAATTTCTGGGCCATAATGTATACCAACTAAAAAATACCTTCTATTCACAGTGTAAAAATCATATTCAAGGATTGATTATTTTCTGATAGAGCCCTTTGTTTAGAAAGGACATTTTGGAATTTCTACAAATACCAGGGTAAATTGGTGTTTTTTTCTGATTCCAAGAAATAAAGGAAAATGAGAATGCTACTGGCTGAGCTTGGGTAGTAACATCATGGATCTTGATTCAAAATGCCATGGTTATGGTTCAGAATTCCCAAACAACATTAATGGTATAAATTGTTA
The DNA here is from genome assembly GCA_016271365.2 of Neoceratodus forsteri. Lineage (NCBI taxonomy): Eukaryota > Metazoa > Chordata > Ceratodontiformes > Ceratodontidae > Neoceratodus > Neoceratodus forsteri. The sequence goes on from CM057452.1 coordinate 1,619,334,328, forward strand.
AAAACTCTTTTCAAGACAGAAGCCTATATATCTTTACTTCTGATCCTACGGAACACTCTATAATAACTCATTACTGTCTTGACGTTTATAATGTAACTTGTTCCTGTTCAAACAGAAAATAGATTATGTACAATCCTAGGAATGTATAGTATATGTGGGAGTGGTATAGCTAATAATCTTAATTAAGATGTCCTCTTTATAAGAGGAATTGAGATAAATGGTTGGCTCCCATATTGGAGAACCTATTTCTTCTCCCTAAATCAGTTCTGATATATTTAACTCAAAAAGCTTTAGTATTGTACGTGAACTAACTAGCTTTTTGTTGTCTCTGAAACTATGGTAATACTTTAAAGCACAGTAGGCATTCTTTTTTTATGCATTATTATAAATGCTTCAGTTAATACTGAGAGTACCCCTTTGTCCACAGGAATGTAGATAAGCAGATGTCACCTAAGCCTGTGTTTTCAAATGGGATTACATACCAATCCTGGGATGGGGGGGTAGGAGAGAGGTGGTCCTTCCTGTGGCATTGGGGGGATGGGAGGATTGTCACCCCAGAGAGGAGGGATCACCAGGGCTGCCCACAGGGAGGTGACATCCAGGGATGGAAGGAGAAAGAGGAGTTTTATGGACTGGTGGCAAGCAGTTCCCCTTCTTTCTCCTCCTGTCTACTTGGATCCCCACCCAACCACCAATGCACTCTCGTAAAAGCAGAGTTGGGGTGGCCAGGGAGTTTGGTCCCTCTTTGACCCAGTATGGGTGGCTGAAATAGGGGTTGGGGAGTGGCTTTTCCTGGTTTTTACTCTAAAAGGGTTTTTATGGGTTTTTCACCTCCTCTAAAGGATGAATAAACATAGAAAGACTCAGGAAGGATACAGATGTAGGATAGGTGGGTAAAGGTTAGAAGTATGCTGTAAGGATGTTGCATTAGATATTTCACAGCCATGTGTGGTGGCCTGGGAGGATCACAGAGTGAAGAAACAGGGAAAAGGAGGGGAATGAGTCGAATTCATCTGAAGGGCTTGTCACCACCCCCTGGTCGGCATGAAGGTGGCAGACTGCGGACCTGGACCTGGGAGGAGGGTCATGGTCCACCTTCATCAGGTACCCTGTGTAGCCCCTCTCTGGTGCCATCCTAGAGAGGGCCACTACCCCTGCCATGCTGGCCATTACAAGGTGAAGGGTCCTGGGTTCCTTAGCTGATATCACACAGGGGTTCTTTCCTAAGATACAAATAAAATGGTGGTGCCTTCACCCAGAGTACATTTAAGTGGGTCTGATCTATACAATACAACCCCCTAGGATGTTGTACCAACCCACCTCCCCAAACATTTACCCCAGCCATGGACATACCATAACCAAAATCCCCACATTCAAACAGCTGTCATTATTAACTTCAGCATACACTAATCGAGCATACACAGCTTGTTGCTGTAGCACTGACCATTCAAGCACATGGCTTTCTTTGTAGAAAATCAAGAAACTGCTTAGCAAATCACAAAATTTCTCTTCTTTATTAAGTGCAAACATGCTAAATACAAATGCCAGAAAGTGCAGTATTACAGAACGGCAGCAGATTACATTTGAACAATTGTTAAAAAATAACACCGACGGCACCAGTAACGATGCACCACAGCCATACTAACAGCCAACAGCCATGCAAAGCAATGTGCACAACGTGCTATGTGCTACAAGTGCAGATCAGCTGACATTTCACCAAACTGGCTTCCTCTGAGCTGATAGGCCATCATTTTGCATCCCTATTTATACTCCTTCTCATGAACATTCATACATCTCTTTAAAATGATTGGCTCTTAAACACACATGCACACATATATCTATCTCTATCTTAGAAATAAATAACATGTATCTATCACAGTCATATAAATAACTGGCATAACTCTATCACAGAAAATATATATTCTTCACAGTCTTACAAATAACTAAAAGGGGTATTTCTTCATTTAAGCCCCTTGGCTGTAACATGTCTAAAGTGTGAATTCAATAGCATTCTCGTTGTAACAATTTATTCACCAGATTCCCACCTCTCATCGCAAGTTCTTCTTTTACAGTACCAAAAAAAGTAGGCTCGCAGGTGAGCCATGTTGCATCATTTGATAATGTCTAGCCATTGTATTTGTTTGTGAGCTAGTTCTAATAGCAGACTTATGTTCTGTTATCCTTTCTCTCGAAGTTCTGCTAGTTTGGCCCACGTAGCCCAGACCACGTGGGCATATTAGCAAGTATACAACCCTCACAGTTGAACAATTAATAAAACAGGCGATTTTAAACTTTTTCCCAGTGCTCGAATGCTTAAACTCTTCTGAATTCACTGTGTTATTACACTGAAAACAATGCCCACATTTATTATAATTACCCTTAGGGATACTGGGTAACCACATTCTCTTAGATTCAACTGGTTTTATACGTAGACTGTGTACTAATTTATCAAGTAAATTTACATCCCTTCTGTATGAAATTCTTAAAGGTTTGTCTTCAAAACCTACTGTGTTTTGTACCACATGCCAATGTTGTCTTATTATTTTAGCAATGGCCCCACTTTGATTCCAGAATTTTGTCACAAAAGTAATCGGTTGTTCCTCATGTATCTTATTGTTCTTTTGAAGAAGCTCTTCCCTATTAATTATAACAGCTCTGTCCAATCCACTCTTTACTATCTCAGGCAGATATCTAAGGTCCACAAACTGCTGGGCCATCAATTTCAAGTGTTTTTGTGTTTCCTAGGCACTACTACAGAGCCTTTTTACTCACAATATCTGTCCTACTGGTACATTGTCCCATAATGGCTGGGGGATGGCACTGGTGTAATACAATAGACTATTGCGATCTGTGCTTTTCCTGAACATAGTTGTAGTCAGATTTCCTCCCTCATTGCAAATTGTAATGTCCAAAAATCTATTTTTAGCAAATTTTTTTGCATCACAAATCTCAAATTTGGATCAAAATTATTCATTGTGTGATGAAATACATCCTGCTCATCCTCTGTACCAGTCCACATCATCAAGAAATTATCAATAAAACGCTTCCAAAAAATAGCATACTTATTAAAAAGAGCACTTGAATATAGATGGCATTCTTCCCATAGTGTCAACATGCAGACTTGCTAAACTTGGTGCAAATGTGGTCCTCATCGCTGTCCCTCGTACTTGTGCAAAAATATTATTCTGATATGTAAAATAATTAGATGTCAGGACCATATCTGCCATTTTTATCAAAAACTCTATTTCTGGTACATTACTGTTTTCTCTCAAATTCAAATAGTGACACAATGCTTCTAAGCCACCTTGAGGGGGGATGTTGGAGTATAAACTCTCAATATCAGACCTAACTAAATCATATTTTGTTGTCCTTTTACTTGTGATAACGCTCTTATTACATCACGTGTGTCTCTCAAATAAGACTTCAATTCCAGAACACAAGGTTGCAAGTAGCAGTCAATAAACTGTGGAAATGGTTCCATTGATGAACCTATAGATGACACTATTGGACGGCCCGGTGGATTTATGGCATTCTTATGTATATTAGGCAGCAGGTAAATACAAGGCTTATTAACTTCAGGTAATAACATGCTCACCAAAATCAGGCTCTAGAGTCAGCACTTTTCTGAAACAGTAATATCATAATTTATTTACATAGGAATGGTTAGGAGGGGGTAAGGTGGAATAGAGGTTATGCAAAACATTCAAAATAGGTTCACATTTTAAAGATTGGCATTTCCTTAACAATCATTTTCCCTTTTGAGATTTAAACCCACACCTTAATCAATGCAGCCACCATCTTTCTACCTAGCTATCTGACTGCTGCAGTATTCCCAAGACCCAGACCCACCGGTACCTGTCCAGAACGATGCCCAAACTCTGTCCTTGGGTACCCAGATGTTAGTTGCAGTCCTGAGGTGCAGCTGGCCAGCTGGCATTAGCGCGCTTGCTGAATTAAAATTAACTTTTTCAATTTTTTTCAGATTACTATGCTGGCTTCCTATGCCAGTGAGCACATACTTAAAGTGGAACATAGTTAAACTATAAACATCCTCAGGCACAGGGCGATTCCTGCTTTTACTCACAGTTCTGTGGAATTAGTCCTTGGGTGGCACAGATGACTGAAGTCCTGGGGTTGAGAGAAACAGCAGATGCAGAACTGTGCTCGATGCTTGAACTTGAAGGGGCAAGGAAGCTGCAGATTGGATCTTCAGCTTTATTGGAGAACTCACAGCTTGTCCCATTTGGCCTATTGAGGCCTGTGGCAGAGCACATGGCAAGGCTTGCCAGCGACAAGGACCCAGACCTAGGAGTGGTCCCACGGCCTGGCTCCTTCACAGGTCAGAGTGCCCTAGCACTCTGGAATAAACCCATGATCCCCCACAGCCGGCAAGCCCCACTTGATGGTTAATGAGTTCCCCACCTGGCCCTGGATTCAGGATGGAAGCTTTAGCCATCATTCATCTTCAATTAAAACCAGCTATGGTGTGTAACCAAAGCAGTTTCTGTTTCTTCCCTGTCTCCCAGACTCCGGGGAATGCAGAGTCAAAACTACAGGTTCATCACAACAGCCTCTTTTCTCATCTGCCTCTAGGAGCAAACAACAGGTACCCGCCCAGATAGCTCCTGCTCATCTGTCTGCTTTTACAGAGTCTTAACTTTAACACAGCATCGCTTTTGCTCTGGCTCACACCAATTCCAAAAGCTCTTTCTCAGCAATATGTCAAGAAAGTCTCTTTTCTCACCATGTAGCTGTAGAACAATTTCAGAAGAGGCTATCTCTTTAACTTATCAGAACCCAGATTCCCATCCATTTTCCAGTAGCCATTCCCTAGTGCTACAACCAGTCCTCAGAACACCTGTCTTCCCCTCATCTCTTTAGACACATTGTCTATGCCAGGGTCAGAAGGAAGCTTCTTCCTTTTCCATGCTTTCACACAATTCTTTCTTAACACATCTCAGATCACCTGCGTCTCACCGTGGAGGTGCAGATGACCACCAAGAGGCTCTCTCCTTCTCAGTATCAGTCCATTTTCCCAATCCAGTTTTCCTTTTCAAATATCCTTTTCTTAATATTACCACTGCTGTGGTGCAGCTTTCTACCACAGCCTCAGAGTCCTGCAGCTCCCTTTCTCTGCAGAGCTGCCTGCAAAATCTCTGTCTTTTCTCTCCTGATGGGGAAAGGCACAACCAGCCCGGAGGACAGATGGCTGGCAGCCCCCAGGCCAGCCCTCTCCCAGCCTTGCAACTCCATTCTTCTTTGTAGGGTTTGGAGCCCCCTCCCTGTGGAGGGGTTCCTGCTGAACTGACCCAGAGTCCAAAAGTTCTTGTCTTTTGGGAGCTTTCTGGCAGCTTCCTATTGGCTGGAACCACTGTCCTTAAAGAAAATTATTATGTATGAGGCTCCCTCAATGCTTCATTGGCTGCTCAAAATGACACCAGAATAATCCCCAGTATTTTTCCCCAAGAGTCTTTTCTGAAACCCCAGAATCCTCCTGGCACATCCTGGCCCTTTGATTGGCTGTGAGTTGGTCACCTGGTTGCCATCATGGCTGTTGGCTAAACACTTTACAGGCAGTCCCACTACAGTCCCAGTTCAATGTCATGGTACAGCCAACCTATTTACTTTTATTCCACAGATTTGTAGCCACCCCTGTGCCCTATTAAGAGACTGTACCATTAGCTTTTTCCCTTATAGCCATCTTTCAGTTGCTGGAGCCGTTTTCATAGACCTCTAGGCAGCGACACATAATCCCAATACATTTTATATAGGTCCCACTGGGCTTCTTCTCTGCAGCCCACAGAACTATAACATGCCCTTTTCTTTTTCACACCAGTGCACCCTTTAACATTTATTTTTATTTCTTCTTCCTGTTGCTAGCGCTAAACACTTTTCCCCATGCCAGACAGGATTTAGCTCATGAATTATGTATGAGCCACCTCATTAATATTCATGAGGCAGCTCCGATTCCCAGAGCACGATTGGCGCTCATGAAAGAAACTTTCCTTCCCTCTCTACTGCCTCTCCTGTTCAACTAAGGTCTCCAGTCCCCCTTTTGCTTTATTCTGGGACTGGGACCACTGGAGAGGTCACCGGTCCCCCTTTTGCTTTATTTTGGGACCACCAGACAGGCAAATGGAAAGGCTGCCAAAACAGACAAATGAATATGCACTTTTTGTGCATGTGCGGTGCTCCGGTAAGCACTGAAAGGTGTAAAACATACCGGCGGTTCTGTGCTAAGCTCCCTCAGCCCTGCTTTTCAAATAAAATTATGCAGCTGCCCAGAGGGAGGATCCAGGGCACCAAGGGGACAGTTTGGGCACAGCCAGGATTACGGGGAAAGATCAGGGACACTACAGAAAAATAGGAGCCAAACAGGAGCAACCTCAGGGGCTAACAGGTAATGCCCCAACAGGGGTGTTACACCTGCAGGGGCAGCGGTGCTGGATGGGGGGGGTAGCTGCAAGAGCCTTGGCCACAATGACCATACCGTGTACCACAGACAATCGGACACACACCTGAGCTGGCCTGGGACTTGAGGCCGTGTGTTATGAAGCATGGTGAGGGGCAGATCCTCCCAGCTGTGCACCCTGCTTTCTTTATGTGTGGCTTATTTCAGTAAACACATGGCTGCGGCCATTTCTTTCAAGGCATGTGTCAGTGTTTTCTTCCAGGGGAAGGGATACTAACAGACAATAGGCTCCTCTCCTCCCACTGCATGTTGAGTGTCTAGACTGTGGTGGGGGTGTTCCCAAGTCTAGGAAAGATGCAGTAGGACTTGTTTAAGGAATGTAAACAAACACATTTCTGTGTCGTAACACAAGTATGGTGGGCAGTCTGTTTTTCACTTTTAAAAAGGAATCTGAATCAAACTGCCAACTACATCAGGCAATGTCTACAGAATGTGAGCAAACATAAAATGTGTTTTTAAACTAGGGACAATTTGAGGACTAAGTGGGTTGACAGTGTCTCTTTAACATTTAAAATAATGATAAAGAAACATTTTCTATATTCTCTTTATAGGCAGTAGATGTTGCAAATTCTGACAGTGCTTTAGTATCTAATTTATTTTAAATGAAAGTGCTGTTATACTCTGTATGTGGAATGTGATTCAGCTTAGATCATAGGGGCTTGATTTTCGAAGGTCAGAGAATGATGCAAGGTACTTGCATCAGAAGAGTATAAATTAAGGAGCAAGCTGCATCAAAACTTGTGTCAAAAGTGGAACTGCCTATGCCAAAGTGGCTTGCATCAGGCTTGCGTACAAAAAATGGGTGTGCCATGTTGCAACAGGGCTTGTTTTAAAAAATGACACATTATTTCCTTTTTTTTTTTTTGATTTTCAAAGGAGGAAGCTGTTGACACAGTGCATGCACCTGTTAGACCAACCACAACTGGTCTAACTGACACTGGATCATATAAAGGAGAGGGTAACTCCTGTAGAGGTTTTTTTTTCTCAATTGTTTAACCAGGTGAGACACACTAAACTGAAAGCTTGTTTACAGGTGCAACCTGGGAGCACAGGGAAGTTAAGTGACTTGCTCAGGGTCACACAGTATGTAAGTGGGGGTTGTGGGATTCAAACCCAGGTCTCCACATTTGCAGCTCAGAGCCTTAAACCACTGCACTATACTGCCTATGGTTATGGAGCCCATATTCCCCTGTGGGAGTAGTTTAGTGTGTTTTTGGGGCTTAACATGGCATTGTCTTGGCCATTTCATCTACCATATTTTTTGACTTAGGTTGAGTCATTTTCACCCCGTACATCGTCTTTTTGATGCAGCTTGCTTCATTCTTGCTCCATACATCAGTCGTCTTTTTGACTCACTTTGAGTCCTTTCTGCCACCTGCATTGTCTTTGACCCAGTGTGAGTCATTCTCGCCTCATGCATTTTTGACTCAGTTTGTGTCATTCTCCCTTGTGCATCATATTTTTGATGCAGTGTACCTCTAGCGTCATTTGGAGGGACAAAAGCCACTCTCTGAATAATTTTTTCTGCTCAGTGTTCACTAAGGAGAATACTGGTCCGATGCCAGAAAGTGGCCTCAAAACTGCTAATAAGGGAATCCCTCAAATGGAATTACCGACAATTGCCACTGGCAGGGTCAGAGAGGCATTAGTGCACCTCAAAGTAGATAAGGCACCAGGACCCGACGGGTTGCACCCGAGAGTGCTGAAGGACCTGGCTGACAAATTGGCGGACCCCTTGGCATATTTATTTAGCCAATCAGTACAGATGGATGTCATGCCAGGAGACTGGAGAAAGGGAGATGTGGTGCCACTACACAAGGGAGGAAACAAGGAAGAGATGGGCAATAACAGACCAGTTAGCCTCACATCTATTGTGGGAAAACTTATGGAGACCTTGATCAAGCAGGACCTAGTGGAATATCTGGAAAAAAACAATCTTCAGGATGGCAAACAGCATGGGTTTGTGACAGGAGGTCATGTCAGAGGAACCTCATTACTTTCTCTGATTGGGTGACTAAAGAGCTTGACAAGGGTCATCCAGTGAACCTCCTTAACTTCAATTTCAGCAAGGCCTTCGTCTCAGTGCCACATAATCATCTGCTAAGGAAGTTAGAGGACCTAGGTACAGCTAAGATCATTGTAAGGTGGGTGAGGATTTGTATCAAGGATTCACATCAGAGAGTAGTAAACAACGGGGAGAGACCAAGTGTAGGAGAGGTCATGAGCGGAGTGCCTCAGGGATCGGTCTTGGGCCTGGTGCTCTTTAATATGTTTATTAGCAACATTGGCAAGGGAATTCAGGGCAGGTTTGCCCTCTTCACAGGTGACAGTAAATTTGGTAGGAGGGTTGACAGCACAGAAGGGGTTAGGATACTACAAAATGACCTTCACAGACTGGAAAGATGGTCAAATGTCTGGCAACTCAGATTTAATACGAAATAGTGCAAGGTGATGTACCTGGGAAAAGGAAATCCTAGGACAGAATATTGGCTTAATGGAGTAAAGCTTAGTACAGCCCAAGAATAAAAAGACCCGAGGGTCACCATATGCAACTCCCTTAAGCAATCCAGTCAATGCAATAAGGCATATGGCAAGACAAATAAAATGTTGGGGTGTATAGGAAGAGGAATTGATAGCAGGATCAGGGAGGTGATCCACCCACTCTGTAGGTCCCTGATGAGGCCTCACCTAGAGTATTGTGTCCAGTTTTGGAGACCCCACATTACAAAAGATATGGACAGGTTGGAGGCAGTACAGAGACGGGCAACAAAGCTGATTCAGGGTCTCCAAGTACTTTCATACAAGGAGCGCCTAAAGTCGCTAAATATGTACTCACTCACAACAAGGAGGGAGAGAGGAAATATGATAGACTTTCAGGTTCCTGACAGGTATAAAAAGGGTGACCTTCACAGAACTTTTCACCAGTGTCACCAGCACAACTACTAGGGGACACGAATGGAAGCTGTGTGGAGAGAGCTTTAGGAAGGAATTACAGAAACATTTCTTCACCGAGAGAATCATAGATCCATGGAACAGTCTGCCTGCTGAGTGGTGGAAGCAAAGACCTTGACAGCATTTAAGCGGGGATGGGATAGAGCAAAGGCTCAGTTGGGGGTTATTAGGACAGAGAAGGACAATAACTATGGGGGGGGGGGGGTTAGGACCTGGGACCAATAATAGGTCTTGTGAACTCATGGGTAGACTTGAAGGACCATTGGTCTCCTTCTGCAGTCATTTTCTATGTTTCTATGACTTAGCCACAGAGAATGCTTTTCTTGGAAAATATAGTGCACAGTATTTGGTGCACCTGGATTTGATGCAAGGTGGTTGTTTGATGCACCTTGCATTGGTCTAAGGGCCCTTTGAAGATCTGGCCACTCAGTCTTAAAAGGTTTTCATTGTTTGTCCTGGAGACTGCTTTTATTATTTTACTATTGTGATGACAAGTTGTGTTCCTTATGATTATTTATTTTATTTCTGTATCTGTTTGTGATATCTTTTTAGAACATTTTATTGGAAAGGCCTCAATGCCTGACCAATTTAATAAGCTGTACTGGCAGCTTGGGAGCAATGATCAGAGATTAGTCCTAATAAGAGCTGAAGGAGCAGAGGAAACCTGAGGCCTGTGTCCTCTCCTCCCTTTACCTGTAGTAACGTTCCTTGTCACGTAATAATCAGTTTGGAAGTGGGGTCTGCTTTGGGCATCCCTCCATTACCTCTCCCTGAGAAAGGTCTAAAATACTGTACCCTTACTCCAGGGGAGGTTATAGGAGGGGTGAACAAGTTAAAGGAATGATGTAGATAGTAGAGGGTTTGGCTACAGTAGGGATTGAGGCCCAACCTGTAGGGATAAGAGCCTATGCAGGGGTGATGTCCTGCATCCATCTGGGAAGGGAATCGCAGTCCTCACTGAATGGTTTAAATGTTACTTTGATGAACATTTAAAGTGGCTGAGGTGGGTAGCAGAAGAAATCAGGGAGGCATAAACTGCGCCTCCCCCCACCCCGGACTGAAGCAGAGAGAAGGGATGACTCAAAGGGAGATAAATCTCCAAGGGTACAAAATAAAGAAAAAAGCAGTGGGTAGAAATAAAAGGGGATGGGAACATGATCTGTAAAATGAGAGGGGAAAACGAGGCAGGGCAAAAAGGAAAAAAGGGGCTAAAGTCAAAGTGATAACAGAATGTGGAAGGCCATGTGTGCAAATGCAAGAAGCCTAGGAAATAAAATTCCTGACCTAGAGGCCATCATGGTGGAGACAGATCTGGATATCATGGCCATTACTGAATTGTGGTGCGCAGGAGATCATGACTGGGACATGGATATGCTGTACCAGGCTCTTCTCCGTTCAGGAAAGATAGGATGGGAAGGAAGGGAGGTGGGGTGGTGCTATATGTAAGGGAGGGTACCAAAGTGGTGGAGACACAGGGAATTCGGGGGGGTTGGAGAGGTTGGAGGTACTGTGGATCATTCTGGAGATGGGAAAAGTAGTCACTATTTGCACTAGCATGATCTACAGATCTCCAACTCAGCGGGAGAAATTAGATATGGCACTGGTGAACATCACTGGCACAATGGGAGAAAAAGGGAAGGTGATGATCGTGAAGGATTTCAGCCTTCTGGCTGTAGATTGGAACCTCCCAGCTGCAGCTTCAGCTAGAAGCAGTGATATCCCGGACTCCGTGCAGGGAGTATTTCTCAGGCCACTAGTCAGGGAGCCCAGTTATGATGGGGCAATACTGAACCTGCTGCTCACTAACAGGGACAGTATTTGAGATGTCAAGTTGGAAGATCACCCGGAAACCTGTGATCACCATAGTGTGGTTCGACATAAGAACGGTGGTGGAAGTGAACCAGACAGTGACGAGGGTCCTGGACTTCAGAAGGGCAGATAAAAAAAAAAGGGTGAATGCCTCAGAGATAATGCAGCAGGGTGGAATGATCTGTGTGGGGTGGAGGAAAAGTGGGCTAGGCTAAGGGAAAGCACAGTGAGTGCAACAAACCACTGTGCATAGGAAGTGAGCAAAAACAAGAGGAAAAAGAGACCATTTTGGCACTCAAGAGAAGTGGCTGAAAAGGTCAAGGCTAAAAGGGAAGCATTCAGGAGCTATAAAGAGATGCAGAGGGACTAGGACAGACAGGTGTATCAGGAGAAGCAAAGGAAGGCAAGGGAAGCAGTGAGGAGCGCAAAGTGGCAAATGGGGGAAAGAATAGCCAAGGGAGTAATGAAAGGGGACAAGACATTTTTAAGTACATAAGTAAAAAGAGCAAGACAAGGGTAGAGATTGTGAGGCTTATTTATTTATTTATTTGCTTTTGGTAACTGGGTAAGTCCACTAGGCAACAGTCCTGTCTATTTTCAGGCAAAACCTGGGACAGTACAACAGAGATAATACATAGATAACATCAGGACAATTCAGTAACAATATAAAATAGGTACAATCGCCTACAATTTAGGAGAAAATACATAATAGACATAATGACAGTACACTTTTACAAGCATCGTAGTGGTAGCCATAATTAACATAAGATAGACAATTGGAGAAGTCTGTCAAGTTCGGGGAAAGAAACACAGTAGCAAGGAAACAACCAGAACGTTATTCCTAGACACCTACAGTTATATGGAGAAATAGGGAGGAGAATCAAAAAATTAGTTGCAATTGCAGTTACCTAGTGCATAGAGGTGGGCAAACAACGATCGCTTGAAGGACAGGTGAGAGGGGGAGATTTTAACAAGGGAGGGGAGTGAGTTCCAGAATTTAGGAGCAAAATAGGAGAAGGTCTGTTCCCCAATTTTTGTGGTGGAAAGCCGAACTGATAGCATGGGGGTGGATGACGACCGGAGTGTGCAGACACTGGGAACCATGGTAAGCATATCACCCAGGGAGGCCGGAAAGGGTGGTCTAGTAAGGGAGTCAACAAAGCACCCAAGGGAGTACGAACGGAGGTCTTTGGGAGACAACCAGTTTAGGCCCGAGTAGAGCAGGCAGTGATGAGTAAGCCGGGGAGCTGATATGGCAAACCTACAGATATTGTTATAGGAAGTGTCCCACTTGCTGAACACTCTAACACTGGCATGGCAGAGAATTGGGAGGGCATAAAGGAGTTGAGGAAGAAGCATGCCTCTAGCTACAGCTATCCTGGCAGTGGGGGTGAGGGAATGCCATACACGATATGCTGCGCCGATTCTAGTATTGACAGATCTACATACCTCATTGACATGTATGGAAAAATCAAGAGCAGGATCAAGCGTAACCCCAAGATATTTGAAAGTATCAGTATTAGTGACAGCATTACCATCCTGACAGTGGACAAGGAGCTTAGGAGATTCAGAGAGCACTTTTTTAGATGAGCCGAACAGCATGGCCTGAGTCTACCTATGTTCAGAATTTGCTGGTTAGCCGAGAGCCAGGATTGAAGGGATTGAAAGTCATGCGAGAGATTTAGGTTAATGTCAGCAATAGACCTGGCAGAGTAGTATAGCACTAGATCACTGGCGTACATGAGAAGGTTACTGTGAAGGGAGTGACTAGGAATATCATTTAGGAAGAGGGAGAAGAGAAGAGAACTGAGTATAGAACCCTGTGGAATACCACGGGTAATAGGAATAGAAGTGGTGAGAACCTGACAGTAGGAAACCGCCTGGGAGCGATTGTCCAGGTAACTACCGAACCAGGATAGGGTAGAGTCAGAGACACCCAAAGCCTGTAATTTGGACAGTAGGAGTGGGTGGTGAACCATATCAAAAGCCTTAGACAGGTCAATGAACACAGAACCTGTGAGCAGGCCCTTATCCATATTACTTTTGATATCACTCGTAAGCAGTGTCAGTGCAGTGGTAGTACTATGCCCCACTCTAAAGCCATGTTGGGAGGGGGATTGATGATTAAACTTAAGGAGGTACTCTGAGACCTGACGACGGACAAGTTTCTTCAGAAGCTTGCTGAGCGTGGGAAGAAGAGAGATAGGCCGGTAATTGGACAATAGTTTAGTGTCGCCCTTCTTATGAACCGGTATAGTTCTAGCCAATTTCAAGATCGATGGGACAGAGCCAGTACTAATTGAAAGGTTAAGAAGAGCAGATGGGGTCTGTGCTCAGGAAAAAGCCGATATCCTGAACAAATACTTTTTTTCAGTCCTCATCGAGGAAGGGGAAGGGGATAGGCCACATAAAAGCAATACAAGCACTGGAGAGAGGGAGGGAGGTAGACACACGTCCTTTTACACAGGAGAGAGTTCTGAAGGGACTTGCAAATCTGAAAATGGACAAAGCCATGGGGTCAGACGTGCTACACCCAGGAGTATTAAGGGAGCTCAGGGTGGCACTGGCCACACCTCTGTCAGTCCTTTTTAACAACTCACTGGAAACAGGAGTGATTTCAGAGGACTGGAGGATGGCAGATGTAGTCCCTTTTCACAAAAGCAATAGCTGGGAGGAGGCTGGCAACTATAGGCCAGCCAGCCTCATATCGGTTGTGAGGAAGTCATGGAGTCACTGCTACAGGAAAGTATTGTGGAATATCTTGAATCCAGTAGGTTACAAGACCTGAGACAGCATGGATTCATTTGGGGAGGGGTATAGATCATGTAAAACAAATCTGAACAGTCTTCCAGTGAAGGTGGTGGGGGTGAAAACAGTGGTGGGGTTCAAGGATACTTGAGATAGGCATAATAAGAGACTCTTATTTATTGTTATTTACTCTTACTTGTATGGTTGTTTGTTTATATATGCTGTTTGTCAGTGTTTATATTTTGTAAGGGTGCCCTTTCAGCTGGTGTGGGTGGCTAAGGTCGTTGAGGTAATCTTGAAGCTGCGGCCCACATTTTGTGAACTGGACCCAGGCCTGATTCATCTCCTAGTGGGATGTACTGAGTCCATTGGTCCAGTGTTCGCTAAGATAGTCCGCTACTTGATCTCGGAGGGGATCTTCCCCAGTGCCTTGAAAGATGTGTTGGTGAAGCCCCTTCTGAGGAAGCTATCACTCAACCCTGACATCTTGGTGAATTATCAACCTGTCTCCAAGCTCCCATTTTTGGGGAAGATTGTTAAGTAAGTGGTGGCTCTGCAGCTCGAGGCACACCTTGTGGCCTTTGACATCTATGAGTCATTCCAGTCTGAGTTTAGGGCATAGCACCGAAACAGCACTGGTCAGGGTGCAAAATGACCTCTTCATGGCAAAAGATAGAGTAGATCAGTCAATCCATTTTCTCCTTGATCTCTCCACAGCATGTGTCTCCGTGGACCACATTGTGCTTCTGGATCACCTTAGACAGCATTGCAGACTCACCGGTACTATCATCAACTGGGTTAAGTCCTTTTTCATGGGCAGGACACAATAGGTAGTGATGGGGAATTTCTCCTGCCATCCGAAGCTCCTGCCCTGCGGAGTTCATCAAGGCTTGATCTTGTCACCGATGCTGTTTGTGGCATACTTGTTACCCCTGAGTGAGCTCATGAGACATTACAGTCTGAGTTTTCACTGTTATGTAGATGATACCCAGCTGTAAATATCCTTAGGTCCCAGGACAAGTAATGCCATGGAAGTACTAAATAAATTCCTAGCCAAGATCCAAGATTGGATGTCCTTAAACTGACAGTGATGGAACCCAGACAAGGCAGAAGTACTGTGATCAAGCCTGGTCACAAGCATGATGTTGCTGCTACCTGGTTGGGGAACATGTTTATTCCTTGGCCTTCTCTGCTGGTGGCATCTACCAGGGTGAGAAATCTGGGCATCAGCCTCAACCACGGTTTGAGGCTTGAAGCTCAGGTGTCAGCCCTCATCCAGAGTGTTTTTTTCCCACTTAAGTAAAGTCACCCGGATTAAACCCCTAATTCTGACTGGTGACCTGCCTGCGCTCGTACATGCCTTTGTCATGTCAAGGCTAGACTACTGTAATGCTCTTTACTTCAGGGTCAGTGGAGGGAACCTCCCTTGTTTGCAGCTGGTGCAGAATGCAGTGGTCAGGTTGCTGATAGGCCTTCCCAGGTCCTGTCATGTGATCTCGGTCCTGCATGACCTGCACTGGCTGCCTGTTAGATGGATGATCATCTTCAAGGTGGGCTTCCTCACCTATAAGACCCTATTCAGCTCAGGCCCTAGCTACCTGAGTGACCTCCGGACCCCTTGCTCTCCCAGTACACTTGCTCCATTCCTCCACTGAAGGCCTCCTGGCAGTGCCTAGGGCCAGGCTAAAACCTCGAGAGACCATGCATTTGAAGTGTCCGGCCCGGCCCTCTGGAACTCGCTCCCCAGGTCTCTGATGGAGACCTCATCAGTGGAAGATTTCAAGAGGGGTCTGAAGGTACACCTTTTTAAAGAAGCCTTTTTTAGTTAGCTACAGCCTGATCTTATAATTATTATTTATTTAGTATTGATTTATTTGTTGTTTATATTTATTTTTGACCCTGTATGTATTTTTGTATGTCTCTTACACCTCTTTGTAAAGCGTCCAGAGTCTCTGGTACTGGGTGCTAAAGAAATAAAGATTTACTTACTTACATTTATGAGGTGCTCTAAAGAAATGGCTATGTTGAAAATCTGGGGTAAACATATTGAAAATGACCAAACTTACAAGCCTGCATTCGCAGAATTCAACATAGGCTCATAACTTTGCTGTTTTTTAAATGTTTTTACACCATGTTTTCAACACAGCCTTCTTATGACCCTGCCTCATGAACAAGGGCACAGAAAATGTTGAACTCCTGCCCAAAAGGTGATTTCATGCAGGGACCACGAAATCACCTTTCGGGATGAAAAACACATTTTGGTCAGGATTTGAAAAATTATATCTGTCACATTCATGAGGTGCTGTAAAGAAATTGCTATGTTGTAAATCTGGGGTAAAAATATTGAAACTGTTATGATACAGTGGCCACTCAGTGGCCACCTTAGGGTACTACTGAGCCCTGGAATTTGAAAGCTCTGTCAATTTGTTTACATTTTTTCGAACATGATAAAACTGTATAAAATCATGATTTTGGACCACAAGAAGCTCTGCTCAAAAAAGGTAGGGGATTTGTCCTACACCACTATGATTTCTGATTTGGCAGTTTCATTTAAAAAAAAATAAACTATTTAGTTGTCCTTTAAGATATCTGAACAGACATATCAAAAAAAGAAAAGGTCAAGATGGTCACATTTGGCAGAGTGATACCATCCCTACAGGAGGATTGGTTGGAGTCACTTGATCTGAAGGATGCCTATTCCCACATTCCAGTCAGACCCAGCCACAGAAAATCTCAGGTTCAGGCTAAACACTGCCAGTATCCATTTACAGCCCTTCCCTTTGGTCTCACCTCAGCACTAGGGGTAGTCACAAAGTGTCTAGCTGGGGTTGGCAGCTCACCTAAGAAAACACAGTGTGGTTGTTTGTCCCCTATCTAGACAACTGGCTAGTCTCAAAACCAGAGGGGATGTGCTCTACACAACAGGTAAGATGCACCCTAGAAAACCTGGGATTACTGATAGTTCAACAGAAGTCTCAGAACCAGTGCAGGTGCTGAACTTTATAGGTGCAGATCTAGATACCCTGCAAGGGAAAGCCTTCCTTCTACAGGAGAGGGGTTAAATCTGATTGCCAGTGTAGAATCCTTCACAATCCAGCATTCTAAGTCTAAAAGGGATTTTCAGCAGCTACGGGCCGAATGGCCTCATCCACAGCTGTGGTGCCACAGGACAGATTTCAGATGAGGGACATCCAGTAGCATCTAAGAGGTTACTGATCCCAAAGAGAAGACTCTCTCTCCAAGCTAGTGGCAGTCACAAAAGGTTTTGTATAGGCACTAGAATGGTGGAAGAAGGGAAGAAGGAAAGCAACCTCAGAGATGACATTCCCTTCCTCCAGCAATCACCAACAAAAGTTCTCACAATGGATGCTTCACTCCTAGGGTGGGATGCCCACCTGGAAGATCTTTAAGTGGCATCTGGAGCCCTCAGTAGTCTAAGGAGCACATAAATCATCTTGAGGAGCTAATATGTATACCTTTGAGGAAAGGGGGGCATGATAGAAACTTTCAAGTACCTCAAGGAAATCAACAAAGTCCAAGAGGGTAGCATCTTTTAGAAAAAGATATGTGCAAGTACAAGGGGACACAATTTGAAGATAGAGGGGGACAACTTAGGGGCAATGTGAGGAAGTATTTTTTTCACAGAGAGGGTAGTGGACGCATGGAATGGCCTTCCAGAGGAGATCGTGGGGTCAAAAACAGTGGGGAATTCAAGAATGCATGGGACAGATGTAAGGCAATTCTTGTGGGGGTGGGGTTAGGAAGAAGTAGGCTGTTGGTTAGCTAGGATCTGCAGCTTATCCAATAGGTAGGGAAATGGGCAGACTAGCTGGGCCAAGCGGTCCTAATCTGCCATCAAAGTCTATGTTTCTATGTTTCTATGAGTTCAGGGCAGTACTGCTGGCAATTTAGTATTTTTTCTCCAAGCTTCAGGGTAGTCTATACAAATTTGGACAGACAATACTACAGCAATGTGCTATGTAAACAAGCAGCTAAAACAAGATCCTCAAAACTATGTACAGATGCTAGGAGTATCTGGGATCTGACTTACTCCTTGGATGCAAAGATTTCTGCAGTACATCTACCAGGCCAGGAAAATGTGCTGGAAGACTCCCTAAGCAGAATCAGCAAGCAAAGCCCCGAGTAGACCTCGAACCAGCAAGTGGTGATTTCAGTCTTTTGGAAGATGTGGTACTCCAGAAACAGATCTATTTGCCTCTTGGCAGAACAATCTGCTCCCAAAGTTTTGTTGCCAGATGCCAGCCAAGGAAAAAGTCCAGAGAATGCCCTAGCCCTAGACTGGACAGAGATTTTCCTGTATGCCATTCCTTCTCAAGCGGAGAGTGCTTATAAAGCTCAGGAGAGAGCCAGCAAAAATGGTACTGATAGTCCCAGACTGAGCTTAACAACCTTAGTACTTAGTGCTGCTGCCCTGTCCAGCAGGATTTCAATCAGCCTGCCACTTAGATATAACCTGTTGACTCTATCTTAGGGCAGGATAGCATTTCCAGATCTTAGAAAACTTCATCTGAGGGCATGGTTCTTGAAGAGCTAGACTAGTTTGAATTTGTCAGAGGAAGTTCTCAGGGTACTGAAGATTTCCAGAAAATCCATATCAAAGAAAGCATATTCCTCTAAGTGGAAGAGATACTTACACTGGTGTGCCCCAAAAATATTATCCCAATATAGGCAAGGCTATCTATAGTTATGGACTACCTGGTACACTTAAGTCCTTACGTCAGAGACCTTCAGTTCTGAAAGTACACCAGGCAGCCATGCCAGCCTACATATCAGCAGGCAAAGATAACTCTTTGGCCTCAGAAACTGTTTGTAAAATGTTTTTTAAGGACCTCGGCTATCTGTATCCCCCTGTAAGGGACCTGGTCCCTCCATGGGACCCAAACACCTGTTTTGCCAGCTGATGGAGGCTCCTTTTGAGCCTATGGTTACATCTAACATAAAATGTCACATGGGAAACAGTTTTCTTGATAGCCGTGACATCTTCCAGGAAGGTAAGCAAACAGCAACCCTTTGTACAGATCCAGACTACATATTTTCCACAGGAAAAGGTTGTCCATAGAATTAGTGGGAAGTTTCTGCCTAATATGGTGTCAGAATTCCATTGAAACTAGTCAGTTGTTCTTCCTGTCCTCTGTACTGAAAATTCCATACAGGACCTGATTTTAAGAATTTGTGCATGTACTATGTGACTTTCTTGGCAGTGTGACAGCAGTGCCAAGCTTGATTCTTATATATTTTATCATTGTTAATTGCACACGCTGTGAAAGAGTTACTAGGTAACCACACTAGGTTTAGGAAGCAACAGGAAGTGTGTTGAGAGTAGTAGTTTCCAGGATCATCCTGAGGAACTACAGAATGCACAAACCATAAAGCTGTGACTCTGCTAGGCAGAGTTTAATACAGAAGCAAGTTTTACTACTGTTAGAAGTTTAGCATTTTTTACTTATATTTTAGGTGAGTATGTTGGAGGGAGGTGGTCACATGATCTGGAGCACTTCCAGGTCATGCAACATATTTAAAACGCTTCATGTGAGTGGGCGAGCTCAAGTGGGTGACTTACGTGGAGGCACGTGCAGAGACACGTGCATATGGTGTATGTCTTGTGTGTCCAGCAGGAATAGCAGGAAGCAGGTTAAGGTATGCTCATTAAGTACCAGGATAAACTGGTTGATTTAGTGTGCTATCAAGAGAATGTTTACATCAAACTCTATGTACCCTTCTTAGAATATACTTTAGGTGCACCTGGGTTCTAGACACTTGTTGGGTTTATAAAGAGTTGACTACATTACAAATTCATTGGTAGGTTAAATAGGACTACAGTCTAGTCTGGATTACACTATAGGTCTTTCCATCAACTACTGTTTCCTGTAACACTCCAAAGCTATCTGGTACATCCTAACTATAACAAAAAAAAAATGATGGAAATGATTATGACACTTGATGGAGGGATAGGTCTTAAGTGCACCAAGTGTGCTATGTATAAGTCATGTGAAACACTACTTAGTTGTTCCAACAGGTGTTTTCAGATTTTTGATTATGATGATAACAGATATGATTTGATATTATAATATTGCATTAATATATGTTTATTTGCATGGTTTTATTATAGATATGTGGATTTTTGGTTTTGTAATATCACTCAGAGTCCCAGGAATTGGCACTCTATAAAGAAAATATCTACTGGTATCTATCTATCTATCTAGTTGTGCCATATTCATATGCAAGAAATGCATTAATAATAGTGTGCTAATGGAGGATATAAAAACCTTCTATAACAAAGTTGACCTCTTGGAAAAAAGTCAAGATTGTATGTACTCCAGAATAAAAGCAATTAATATAGATTCCTCTTGCACCACCTCTCAGACACAACAAACTACAGGAGCTTCTGCTTATACTACAAACTATGAAACCTCTTTAGACTATTCAGACAGTACTGGGATTCATATAATAACTGAAATAATCAAACCTATAGAAACAGTTATCATCTAACACAAAACAAAAAGGGGGATAGAGATGATGATGAAAATGATAACAGTGATGACCTAGGGTGGGCAGTAGTATAAAACAAGAGGTAAATTAAGAAGGGTCACAAGGCCATGGGCTTTAAGTTTGATACCACAAATAGATTTGCACCACTAATACATATTATGAATGAAGAATCATGTAACCAGTTAATAAATATTCAAGATGGACTTTGACAAAACATTGGTGCTGGGTCAATACCATGCATGAAAGACAGTGCGGTATTAACCACCATGTATGGAGAGTGCATGGACTTACAGCGACAGGGGTAGAACAGCGCTAGGGAAATACCACTACCCATGTCACTGCACACTCTTCCTAGGAGTGATCAAGTTACCGTGTGCTGGTTACAGCCACTCTAGTGGTGGAGTGGCTAAGACGCAAGCACACGGTGGAATGGGAGACCTGGGACCATGGTTTGGTTCCCCTCCAGGTCTCCCTGTGCTGCAACTTTTTGCTGAATTAAAAAACTAAACAAAGTTTTACCCCAGCAGAGTTTCTCCCCATCTCCGAAGTCTGCAACCCCCCCCAAGTTTATCTAAATTCCAAGGGTGGTGGTGAAGCCCCCCACATTTGTGAGTGCAGGGGGCAAAGCCTCCCTAAAAAAGGAAGCCCGTGCTTTCTAAGGGCATGCGCTGTTCTGTGGTCATTGGTGTTTTGCCTGATGTTATTTTAGCGCATGCCCTTATGCTTGTGGTATTAATTGCCATGTGGTTTTTGTGTGTGTCGAGATGACCCCATGTCCAAAACATCATAGGTTCCCCAGACACTTCAAACAAAAGTACTACTATATTACTAGATGTTTACTGTGAAGGATCACAAGTTGGCCTCTATCCCAACATTCAAAGACCTGAATTAACCCTGATTTCGACACCACTGGATAGCACCTCAAAAGGGGGTTCTGCACAGTTCCAATATGACACAGCAAACAGGGCCCCCCAAAATAAGGAACAGGCAGGTGCACATCAGACTAATGAGGTACCCCCCCAACCAGGTGTCTAACCTTTGTCTTAGGTGATTCATTAATAACATATTACAACAAAACCATTTGCAACCCCGATAAACAAACCCTTACTTGTAGCAGCTTCAGAGGTGCCAGAATAAAGACCATTACTATGTATGATCCCGAACATATTAAGAAATGCTGGAGAGCACCCTCTTGTGATTATCCACATTGGGACTAATGACGTAAAAAGGTCCACCAAATCAGAAATAGAGAAGGATTTTGTAGCACTAAGTGAAACGCTAGTCAACCTTGGATGTGAAATTTATTTCTCGGAAATTGTACTTGTCCCTAGGGCTAGCAAAACAAGGGTAAAAAAAAATCAAGTCTGTAAAAGAATGGTAACAGAAATGGACCCTGGCAAAGTGCTTCACATGTGTGACCAATTGAGAAACACTTAATAATGACCCTGGATTGTTTAGCTAGGACGGCCTGCATCTGAGCAGGAGGGGATCACATTTGCTAGGAAGAAAGTTTGAACAAATTATTTCCAAAGCTTTAAACCAATTACCAAGAGTGACAAGGACAGAAGGTCAGCTTTTGATCACAATAACATCAAAGTCACCCATGTTTGTACCTTCCTAATGGCCAATGTGTGAAGTTTAAATCAAATTAAAAAATGGAATTGGAAGCTTTTTTGAAAAAGCACAAAATTGATCTAGCTAGTATAAATGAGACATGGTGGGATGACACTAATGTATGGATGAATGGCATCACAGGCTATCTGCTCTTCTATAAAAATAGAGGGGATAGAAGAGGTGGTGGCGTGTGTTGCTATGTTAAAGAAAATATAAACTGTCACAAGATAAATATATCAGATAGTCTCATTCCACCTGTACAGTCATTATGGCTCCAATAGCAATTCAAAAACAGGCCAAAATTATACTGGGAAATTGTTACATACCCCCATCCTGTAATACAGAATATAATGATTCGCTAATCAAGGAAATAAGACTAGCTTCCAGATTGGGAGACACTTTAATCATGGGTGAGTCCAATGCTTTTGATATAAATCGGGACACTTTATGAGGCACTTCAGCATTTGAAAGGGATCTAGTTGATGCCATTGTTTCAAATGGCTTAGAACAATTGGTAAACAAGCCTACTAGGGATATAATATCCTAGCTCTGGTGATCACAAACATGGAAAATCAAGAATCTGATGTATCTGTGACCTCTGCATGGTCAGGTGTGCATTGATGGCTTACAAATCCCCATCCCATAGCTCCATCTGCTTTAGAGATCATAACTGTGCAGACTGGGGAAAAACCAAAGAATCCTTGGCATAAATACACTGGGAACAAACATTACAAAATCTAGATGTTGAAGATTGCTGGAAAAAAATAAAACACTATTTTATGCCTAGAATCCAAATATGTCCCAAATAAGGAAAAAATATAACAAAAAGGGTATAATACCACTTTGGCTGACCAAGTCTGTAAAAAGATAAAAAAAGGACAAGGCACACAAAAAAGAAATCCATCAAATGCTAACAAAAGCAAATATAAACTGGAACAAAGAAAGTTAAAGACGGATTAAAAGGGAGAAACTTCAATCTGAATGCAAACTGTCACACTCATGAGACAATAATGAGGCTTTTTTCTCTTATGTAAATAATAACAAAAGTTGTAATAGAACAATTGGCCCCTTACTATGCAATGGTGCGGTAATATCAAATGACATTGAAATAGCACACCAGTTTAATACATATTTTTGTTCAGTGTTCAATAATAAATCTTTTCATGGGGAAAACTCGGATATTAGTACTGACTCTAAGCAACCTTTCTCTGAGGCTGAAGTACTGTCCATATCAAATAATATCAAAATAAACACCTAAGGGACCTGTCAGATTCTCTGGCTCAGCCACTTACGGCTTTATTCAATAAGTCAGTTGTTTACGTGGTGGTTCCTAGTGACTGGAAAGGCACAATAGTGGTGCCAATCCATAAGAAAGTGAATAAAAATGATGTTACAAATTACAGGCCTATCAGTCTCACATCCATCTGTGGTACGTTATTGGAAAAATTACTGAAACAGAAACTGGAAGATGAAATAAAAACAATGGGGATGGAGGACCATTCTCAGCACAGATTTAGGAAAGGTCTGTCAAATACAACTAGCCTTATCACCTTCTATAATTCAGTCAGCTCAAGTATCGATAACAGGAAACCAGTTGCTGCAATCTTGCTTGACCTTTGAAAGGCATTCAACACTGTCCCCCATGACTTATTAATCATGAAACTAAGAAATATGTGATTTAACTTGGATATAGTGACGTGGATAGAAGATTGGCTTAAAGATCGCAAACAATGGGTCAGAATTAATGGACATTTGTCAAATGAGGGCATCATCAGTAGTGGGGTGCTCCAGGGGTCAGTGTTGGAACTGGTACTCTTTGGGCTCTATATAGGTGATATGAACCCTAATATTAATAACCTATTAACCAAGTTTGCAGATGATACCAAGCTTGGAGGGGAGGTAAACAGCCCTGATAAATATGCAGTGGCATCCCCTAGGATGAAACACACTTTAAATGCACTCTGCAGTATGCTGCAGCAGACCTACTGAATAAAGCAATGTACTTTCAATGGCAATTAGTCCTCTTTGTCATGCAGGAAACTGTGGCACTCACTTCATCCTGGCAGTGTCACATTTTCCTGAATGACAAAGGGGACTAATTACCATTGAAATTACACTGCTTTATTCAGTAGGTCTTCTGCAGCATTCTGCAGAGTGGCGCAAAATGCTGTAGAAATGCATTTCATCCTGGGGAACGCCACTGTAAGTCTCTGACCCAGGACCCAGGACAGGACAGGACTGGGCTACACTAAACAAAATGACATTTAATCCCCAAAAGTGCACAGTATTGCACTTCGTAAAAATAATCCAACTCTCCCGTATTACTTTGAAGGTGTCCAACTACGTTCAGTGAAGAAGGAGAGGGACTCAGGGATCATAGTCAATAATGAACTATCATCTTTTGATCACTGTACTCAAGTATTAAAAACTACTAACAGCTGGTCTGTCAGTGCAGCTGTTAGATTTCTGCTTGTGACACTGGTTACCCGGGTTCAGGAATGGACTCGGGTCGCTGGAGGGCCGGCTGGGGGAGAAGGAAAGGAGCATCCCTGGATGGCTCGCCTTCTCAGGGGGAAGGGTGGAGATGCATCTTGGCACCTGCTGACTCCTGGAAGAGGCTGGGAGCACAGCACGGTATCCTGAGCTGAAACATTAGGGGAGTGGCAGACATCGGCATATGCCTTGACGTCATGTGGCATGCCACTCCCCGGGAGAAAACCTAGGAAACTGCCCTTGCTGACTGGATGACGGTTCCTCCGGTCCCCTGCTGCCATCAGGCCTCGATTGCTGGCACTCCCTCAGTGGCACCCGGACTAATGTAAAATAGTGTGCTAACTGTCCCCCACTGGTGCCTTCCTTCTCAGATTCCCAGGGGGGGCCATGATATGAGGCTAGTGGCCTGCTCGAGGATGTGCGAGCAGACGGGAAGGACCATGAGAAAACCTGAAGGAGTGGCCAACCATGGGTGTGGAGAAGGGATAAAAAGCATAATACAAAAAAAAAAAAAACTACTAACAGACTAGTTCTATGCAGTGAGGCATTTGCCTCTAGAAATAAGCAGTGTTTCATGCAACTGTATAAAACATACATAATACCTCATCGAGATTTTGGATCCCCATTTTGGAACCCCTGTTTAAAGAGGCATACAATCATAGTTGAAAGGACCCAGAGGGGAGCAACCAAACTAGTACATGGGATGGAAATGTTAGGCTATGAGGAAAGATTGACTTCTTTGGGTTTGTTTAGTTTGGAGGGGAGAAGAAGGCATGGGGACCTTCTATTATTATTCAACATATTAAATAATCCTGTACTTATGACTCAGCATGGCCTAGAATTTAATATCAGATCTGTTTACTTAAGGGCCCATAATAGGCAATTGTCAATCCCTAGGGTGAATGCAAACAAGGGAATTAACTATTTCTCAATAAGATTAACACGTTTCTGGAATAAACTTCCAGATGATCTAGTATATAAAACTTCATTCAGTGGTTTTAAACTAGGGCTTGATGAGAACATTTTGATGTCATGATTCAAATAATACACCCACTAGGAGTGGGAGACATATTCTATGGGCCTATGGTTTTCTTTGTATTACCGAACCAAGTAACCAAGGTGAGCAAAGTTCACAGTCTGTACGTAACAGAGCATGAGGTTACTACACTGACCAGACAAGGGATGTCAGGTTCCAGAGTACACAGCTTTTTGTAACCCATGGAGAGTTTGGCAAAGGTAAACCAACAGCTAGGAAGACTATCTCACATATGAATAGTTTCCTGCATACAATTATGTTATCAAAAAGCTGGTAAGAGATCTTCCAGAGTCCT
Organism: Neoceratodus forsteri; assembly: GCA_016271365.2. Taxonomy (NCBI): domain Eukaryota; kingdom Metazoa; phylum Chordata; order Ceratodontiformes; family Ceratodontidae; genus Neoceratodus; species Neoceratodus forsteri. The sequence continues at coordinate 1,619,360,257 of CM057452.1, forward strand.
ATGGGCACATTCCACAAGGGGCACCTCTGCCTCTGTGGCAAACTACAAAGGGCACCCCCTTCAAGAAATCTGTAAAGCAGCTGCCTGGAAAATAGTACACACCTTCACAATGCACTACTGTTTGGACATACAGTACAGTCTAGGAGGAATGACCATTTTGGAACTGCTGTCTTGCAGAGCCTTTTTCCTAAATAGATTTTAGACCCATTCTCCTAAGGTACTGCTAGTGAGTCTTCCATTTGCAAGGCATTTGCATTGATGAGTTCCTGTTGTTTGAGGAAACAAATTATTAACTGTAGTATCACTGTAGTAATGTTGTTTCTTCTCAGGGATTCATCAATGAGCTTTACAAACCCTGACTCTGCCTCCCCTTCTAGAACCTGAAAAAGGTTCACACAAGAATCAATTCTTATCTTAAGGTTGCTTGGGTATTACTATTGCAATTTCTCAACAATTTGTAAAAATATGATAATTTTTTTTCTAGATGTGTTTTTAGCCTGCTTCAATTTAGCAGGGGTTTCCAAACATTTTAAATAAACTTTTAAGAAATATTTCAGTAGCCATTTAGATAGTTTTAGTGGTCATTGCTCCCCTAGAAAAAAATCTGATGTTAAAACAGAAGGGGGAGTGTGACCACAGTGCAGAGTATGGACTTGTATTCCACATTCTAAAATTAGCATAAAGTTACACCGTATCTCTAGTTACACTGTATCTCAGACCCCTTTTGGTGGTATCTTCCCTTGTTAAAATACTTAGGAGTACAGCTTGTGGGAGATTTTCACCTATTAGCATCCTGTAATTATGACCCTTTACTATGACAATTTACCAAGGATCTGGAGTCATGGAAGAATATTCCCCTCCCCTTGATCCAGTGAATAGATGCCATCCATATGAACCTACTCCATTGGTTTCTCTATCTTGCACAAACATTACCGATCACCCTTCCAGAACTTTTTTCGGAAATTACAAAAAATCTCCTGATACATATGGGGGGCAATGACTACATATCCAGTTCTCTTTTGCAGCTTCCAAAATATTTGGGTAGGCTGGCAGTACCAGATTTGGCACAATATTATAGAGCGCTCAATTACTACTCATATTTTTTGGCTTAACAATACATACCAAGCATACTGGAAAACCCTGGCACTAAGGGAAGATGATCGGCACGAATTAAATAAAATCCTGCTCTCATATCCTCCTATTCCCTTGACAGATGTAAGGAGTAATCCCTACATGAGTAAAACTGTTAAGCACTGGAGATCCTTACTGGAGACATCCCCTATGAAACAGATTAGGTAATAATTGTACTCACTCCCACACCTAGCCACATATTTCCCTGCTTGCTTAGATCATGGTTTAAGAATTGGGTGCAGCTAGGATTACATTTAGTAATTAATTTTCTCCGAGATGGTAAAATACTATAATTTGAAGAGATACAACAGAAATACTTGTTCTGAGCTGCAGACCAGTTTCGTTATTACCAAATAGTAGATTTCATAAAAAAACTATCTCCCTCTAATCTAGATACCCGATCTACTCCATCAATATTATTTACATTGTATGCAGCCATAGAGGGTACAGCCCCCGCTTTCCCATATGCTGTCTTACATATATAATGCCTTACACCTGCTATGCCCCGAATCTGAAGCCACTCTCAAACAGGCCTGGGAAGCTGATGTGCCCTGTTCCTTGGAGGACAAAGACTGGAAGAGACACCTTGAATGTTTACACTGTGCCACAACATCATATTGATGGAAGGAATTTTCCTGGAAAGTAACTGTTCATTATTTTAGAATACCTGCTATCCAATGTAAATATCTTCTGGGAAGAGGTGCAACCTGTTAGAGACATTGTGGTTATTCCCCTACTTTCCATAGATACATCTTTTGGGAATGTCCAGTACTAGCCCCGTTTTTTGCCTCACTATCAGATAATTTTGATCTTCCACTCCCGACAGCTGATTTTTTTTCTTTTTTCTTGCCATGATGCCCCATGGCGCTCATCCCACATGAAATTACTAGATATTTTCTTATTAGCAGCAAAGAAAGCCATCATGAAAAAGTGACATACATGCAATGTTCCCATGCTTTTCCTCTGGCAGGATCTTATTGGGATTTACAGAATAGAAAAACTCATGGCACAAGTTAATCGTCATCTTGAGATATTTGAAGTCTTTTGGAGGAGATGGGTGCTGTACATTATGCAACATAGACAAGATTTTGTTCCCAAGGGGGAACAGTAGAAGAGACACTTACTGAATGATGGGAGGGTGTGCTCCGGAGTTTTAGGATTGTTTATTTTGCTTTGTGCCCTTTATCCTTGTTTTTGTTCTCAGGTTTCCAGGAGGGATGATCTTTATCCTACCTCCTACATTATTGTGTTTTCCTATCTTTGCCAACGGTTCATAGACCTTGGACCTAGAATTGGACTTGGCCACCTCCTGTATAAATCTTCTGTATCCTGCTTATTCTTCACTGTTAGGCTTCACTTTAGATACACTGGGCTTGGTTCTCAAAAGTCGGCAAAAGCTGCACCAAAGGTGACTGCGCAGATTCCTGGTGCCCCAGGGACCCTGCACTCGATTCTCAGTTGGATAGGGTCCTAGTGGCAAAGTCCCATGGCTTGCGGCAACCGTAATGGTGCGTCAAACAGAGGCTCACCTGGACATGATGCCACAACCTGTGGGTGGCTGTGCGGCAATGTCCCTGAGCATCCCTGGTGGTCTAGTGGGCCCCTCCTCCCCAGCCCTGATACCGTTATGTTAAACAATGATCCCTGGTGATCTAATGTCCCCACAAGGCCAGGACCCCTATTATTACAATAATAGTATCCCTGGTGATCTAGTGGACCCCACAAGCCCCGATCCCCCATTTATATTATGAATGAACAGTGGTGATCTAGAGGCTCCCCAAGCCCTGATCCCCTGTTATTTGACATATTAACACATAATTGGTGGTCTAGTGCCCCCCGCTAGGCAGTGTCTCACCACCCCACTCCCTCAATCCCCAAACAGGGCCTACAACTGACACAGCCCACCACTCACCACCATGGCCAGCAGCTGAATCTGCTCTCAATTATCATTAGCACTGTACTGTATTCAGTACACGCTTATTGATTGCATTAGATTGTCCAGGGTCAATAGAATATTTGCTTGAGAGCATTTACTTGTTTGTTAGTGCACCACAAGGAAACTCTTTTCCATTTGTCTGTATAAGTTTTCTTAGCAGATAGTTTTCTAGCCAAATTCAACATCTCCAGTACCTGTGTTAATGGATTCACTTTTGTAAACTCTAAGGTTTCTGGTACCAAGCCCATAGGTGAAGGGATGCCAGATTTCGATGCATCACCTAACTTTTTTTTTTCTTTGTGATAGAGGTTTCTGAATTCCCAATTGTAATTGCTGCTGTTGTTCTGTTTTTGCTTTAAAATTATGCACTCTCTTGTGTTGTGGCTGTTTGAGGAAAACTGATGAGAGATCCTGCCCCACCACCTCCAAAGCCCACTAGTCTGTAGTTGCAGTTTGCCAGTGGTGGAGATAATGTGAGAGATATCCCTTTACAAGTTTCTGGGACTTGACTGCCTTTATCTCATTAGATATTAGATTTAGGCAATGGAGGGCTAGTGGTAGATTCTTGTCGCTTACCCCTGTAACACCTTGCTCTGCAGGAACATCTCTGAGCCTGGTATAGTTAAGGTTCATACTGTCTTTGACAGAAACCCCTTCCCATACCTCCTTTTCCATAAAGCCTATTTTAATTTCTAGTTGCCTTTTCTCCTTCCATCACATTTTTGAAAGCTGTTTTTTATTTTTTTATCAGCTTTGTCCACATAGCTCTCTGTCTGGCTGGCAAAGAGTGAAGTGCCCTCAAATGGGAAAACAGAGCCTTGTTTTTTAAATAAAGGGAAAGTTCATTGGTCCTTAGCCAGACATACTTCCTGGTTGCCACTGTATATGCTAGGCCCCTGGTGGCAGTGTCCTTGATATCTACTGCCATTTGGAGTTGATTGTCGGCTGTATCCAAACCATTTTGCACCACTTGTAATACCTGTGTTCTGTCATCAGAGGCAGGATGTCACAAAAAGTCAGCAGTTCTTTCCATGGGGCTACCTGATAGTGAGCAGTGTAGCGTAGAAAGGCAGCCTGTCTCATAATAAGAGATGACAGATGATGAACAGGAGCACTTTCCCAGAACATTACTCTTTCTAGAATCTTTATCTGGTGGTTCTGTTGAAAAGGTTGTTTTTGCCTTCTTGCAAGGAGCAGCCTGAATTAGTCCCACAGGTCTTGGGTGCTTATACAGAAAACCAGACCCAGACCTGCATGAGCTGAGGAAGATTTTCATATTGGACTCTATATTACCCAAAGGATTGAACAAGGAATTGGACCTAAGTGTCCATCTATAGTACGGATACTGTTATTGACAAATGGATGATAGTGTTGAAATACTGTACGTATAAGCAGTATTCACTTCTTTTAATGTAGTTTATTATAAGGGTTAGGGCTTGCTTTTTGCAGTATTCTTATGCAGTGTTTGGGTGGGTCTTTATGGAGTTCTTTTGGCCACTATACTAAGTTGCACAATATTACTAATGTGAATGTCAGATGCTTTTTTCTGGTCTAAATGACCTTGTGGATTTTTATGCGATTGCTTAGCAGATCCAGTTTTCCAAAACTGTTTTCCACAAAAAAATAACTTAATGGCTTGACTTCATTACAGAAAAAGTTTATCATAAAACAAAACAGAATAAAATAAAACAGCCTTTTGTAAGGATTATGTTTTTGTGCAACCTAGTATTAAATACTTTTGCTATCTTAAATAATGAAATATTTTATTTTATTTAAGTACGTATATGTAGTCCTTGTGTTAGCTATATGATTGAAATATGTTCACTGACGTATATTACTTCAAGGTTTTGAATCACGTCAAGCACCCTGATGGTATTTAAGTCTGTCTGTCTGTGACTCCACCCCCCCCCGATGAAGAGAGATTTTATGCTTGAAGCGCCAGGGTTTGCTCCATGGATGTTTTATTTTTATTTACAATAAATGTTGGCAATATTCAGTTTCCTCGTGCAGCACTGATGTTTTTGGTATTTTGTAACAGCCTCTGCCCATGCCCCTGCCTCCCCTTCCATAAGCCTGTAGGAGTTGGAGGCCTTTCCGTTTTCATTTGAGTTCTTGTAGGTGATCTGTACTCATCCACTTTCTTCATGTACACCTCTGTTTTTTCATCAAATAATTATTATCCCTTAAAGAGGAAATCAATGGCTGTTCACTGTTTTTCCAGGGTAAGGACTGTGGCCCCCAGCCAGGCTAACCTTCTCAGGGACATTGCATGCATCAAGACTCTTGAGACAGAGTCCTTGGCATCTACAGCTATGTGGAATTGATGTTTTGTGGCATCTTAGGCTGACTTCGTAGTTGCAGCCAGGTCCTGTGTCACCTCACCATCTACCTTGTCACTCAGTACCAGCAATGCATTCAACAGGGCTTTCAAGTACTGAGCTGTAAAGGCCAAATAAGCTGCCTGTCTTAATTGCAGAGAAGATATTGTGTGCAGTTTTTTGGCCATGATATCCAGTTTTCTAAAATCCTTTTCAGGAGGCTCTGCAGAAAGAGAGAGAGAGAGAGACATATTGGTCTTCTCACAAGCAGCTGCCTGTACCATTCCTTCATGATCAGGGTGGGCATACAGGTACTCTACCCCTTGTCTGTCCATCGGATACTTTTTCTCAGTTTTCTTATTCATGCCAGCTGCTAAATTTAGTGCTGACATGAATTTCAGAGTATCTTTCTCAAGGGAATATCGAAAAGGCTATGCCTTCAGTTCAGTGGGTGGGAGCAACCAGACACATCCTGCTCCATAAGCTGCTGTATTTAAACCAGCTTCCTTCAGCCTCATTCAGAAGCACTGCTTCTTTGCTGCAGCTAAATGGTGTGCTGGAACTCAGCCCCACCCCCCCATTTTCCTCTGTGTCTGCTTCCACTTTTACTCAGTGCTTTTGGACTTTCTCTTCAGTTTGTGCCTTCAGCAGCTTTCTGGGTTAGTATTTCGTTTTGCCTTTCCTGGCTATAGCTTGTGCTTCCTTTGTTTCTCTCAGTTAGCCACTCCTGTTGCACTCAAATCCTCATGTAACTTTTGCATTTCCTTCTGTTATAGTTTTCAGTGTGCTTTCTAATTTCTACAGTTATGACCTACTTGTGTCATTCTGTTGTGTTTTGGCTTGTGCTATCTCAGTCTTTTCTATTGGCTGTTGATACAAAAGAGGTGAGCCACTGGAGGAGGAGGGAAGGATGGTGGGGCAAAGAAAAATGCTTCTGTTTGAAGCTGGAAGGATTGCCTTATATAGCTCAGACAGGAGGCATTGCTGGTTGCTCCAGCCCATCAACCCACAGGTAAAGCCTTTCAATTAATTATAGCATTTACCCCAGTAGTAGGATTTGCGCTGTGAGTTGGGATTAGATGGTAACTCATGTTTATTAACCTACAATCCTGCCATTCTCTGTCTTCTTCTGGAAGTCATGCCTCTGTCTGCTATCAGTCATCACGAACTTTAGCTGTCTGTAATTAATCCAGTCAGTCTCTGTGTTCACCACCTGCTTCGCAGTTCATTGGGTCCCCTTTCTAAGGTACTGTTAACCTAAAGGGATTATGTTCCTGCAGTACCTCTAGGGGTGGAACCCTTCTCAAGAGGGTTCTTTTGCCTTCATGGTACCCTAAAAGTATGGTAGACCCTTATGGGATAGAGGGTGTGACTGGCCAAAGTATGTGCATATAACAGTTAAACAACTCACTCATTCAGCTAACCTCCAGACTATCAACGATGTTGCACAAGCATAACTCCTCACCTAGGTTGTGTACACTCACTGAAGTACTGTATAGGGATTAACAGCCTCCTTGTTGGGCTAGTCCCATCAGGTCCATGAATTCCACTTCGTCTTCATCCTCCCCTGTTTCATGAGAGGGGATGTTGAGAGTTTTCACCATTTGCTTAATGAATGAGGAGCAAGAGGTGTAGTCCTCAGTAACTCTGGGAGGGGAACATAACTCCTGCTCTGGAGAGCCATCAGGCTCGAATGGTTCGCCCTCCTCTTCCTCTTCTTCATAGAAAATTTCCTCCTCCATGAGAGGCTGCTGGGCTGGAACTGGAGCTGGGGATGAGGGGGTGGCATATTCATTAAATTTCCCATACCCTGAAAGGCCTGTAAAAACTGTCACATCCTTGTCATGTCCACTGCAGAAGGCATTTATCTCTGTTCCACTGCCTGCTTCTTATCCTTTGCAGGAGCAGTGGGAGGGATTTGTTTCTCTTTTTGTTTTTTTCTCATCAGTCACTGATTCCAGTACCTGCTTTTAGGCTTTTATTTTTGCTGTCACTGGAGTCAGGGTTCCCCTCTTGGACACCCTGCTGTCTTTGCCATCTTTACAATGCCTTTCTGATGGCTGAAGAACTTAATCCTTTTTGTCTGTTCCCTTTGGCAGGGACTGCATCTTATGAGGAGAACAACCCCTTGCTGCACACCTTCCACCATCATTAGGAACTCCCATTGAGCCTTCATTGTGCTTTGGTAACATGGAGGTAGACTGAGAAGCCATAAATGCTTCTTTTTTTAAACCCCATTTCTTTTGTGTTTTGAGGCAAAACTATGACAAAGTACAGTTTCTAAAATTGTGATCTGGCCACAAACAAAACTTGTGGCAGTCTGCTGGCAGGAAACGCAGGAAATGCAATTTTTAAAACCTGGGTGCCCTGTTTTCTTTTTAGGCCTACCAGTCATACCAAATACTGATAGCATCTATTAAAATAATTATTTGTTTCATTAACTCAAAAGCAGTAAAATCCAGATTATTTAAACCAAAAACTCATAAAGCTGCTACAAATATAAACAAAACCAAGGCTTTTTTTTCACAGTATGTGGTCGATTTCCTCAGATGGAAACCGCATTTCACGTCGGCCTTCTCTGGTTCCCTAACACAGAGTATCAAAAGCAAATTAAAATTAAATTAAAACTCAAATGGAAGTAAGATAAATAACATTTTATGGCAACTACTCTCAAGAGGAGAAACAAATCTGACTTTAAACCGGTAGGGGGAGTGTGATCACAGCACAGAGTTCAGACTTCATTCTAAGTTCCAAAATAGCATAAAGTTCTATCTTCAGGCATCACACTCTGGAGGAATGATGCACAGTTGCATTAGGCATCATTGACCGATTCCAGTGATTAGAACACAAATATGCAGTTAAGGTTTAAATTTAGGTTTGTTTGCAATTTGTTGTTTGATTTTTGAAGTGTACCAGCTTTGGCTAACTGTATGCAACATTCATGGGGCCTAAACTGTTTCCATGGCTGGGTACCCAATGAAGCACTTGGAAGCTCCCTACAACAAGGTGTGTGATGGAAGTACTGCCAGGGCACTGGGTATTATTTTAGGCTCAGCCTAGATGGGCATCAGAAAACCAGCCGGGTTGGGAATTCTATACACTGCCATAGTACCTTCCTTAACTACACAACTCCCTCTTCTTACCCCTAGGACATGTTCCTGTACCTAAACAGAGCCCTTGTTGTTTGTTTATAACTATTGCCTGAAAGCATATCATTGTTACAGTGACGACTATTGCATTTGTGGGTACCTGTTACTGCTCTGCATTGGTTCATGGGGGGGGGGTGGTGGTGATCCTGTTGGGATGTGGGTCTGTATTGCATCCCAAGGGGCGGTACCATACTTACACCAGAACCACTATAACTTTCTCTGGGCAGACTCACTGCACAGTTTACTTAAATCTTGAATATAGCCCCCCAGTCATGAATTTAATGGCCCAGACCCCTCAACCTTGTTTGAGTTCACAAGGCCAGGGTAGAAACTGTCAAACTGCCATGACAACTCATTTGAGATTATTTTAAAAATCAGTGGCAGGCCTCAAAAAGGAAACAGTCAGACAAGTGACTAAAGGCGTTCTGGATACTACACAACATGGTTTTACAAGGGGGCGTTCATGCCAGACAAATTTATTGGAGTTCTATGGGAAGGTCAGTAAAACATTGGATGATGGCAAATCTGTGGATGTTATCGTTTTGAACTTTGCCAAGGCCAAGGCCTTCGATAAAGTCTCTCACGATAAGTTGATTTTAGCCCTTAGCAAAACAGGCGTACAGGCGCATTTAGTGTACTGGATCAAGGCATGGTTGTCTGGAAGGAGGCAGAGAGTGAGTGTGCTGGAAAAACTGTCAGATTGGACGGAGGTTACTAGTGGGGTCCCCCAGGGATCTGTATTGGGACCATGTTTGTATAACATTTACATTGCAACCATGAAACCTAAAATGAATATTTGGCTGTCAAAGTTTGTGGATGATATGTGCATAGGTTTCCCAGTAAACAGCCAAGCCGAGGGTTTAAAAACCCAGGAAACCATGAATGAATTAAAGGTTTAGGCCCAGGAAAATGGGGCTACATATAGTGTAGCCAAGTGTGCAGTGATGCACATGGGTAGGAACAATCTGGAGGTAGTGTATAAACTGGCAGGGCAAGAACTAAGAGTAGTTCAGGAGGAGCAAGATTTAGGAATCAGGGTAAATAATAACCTTAAATTCAATTCACAGTGTAGACAGGTGGTTAAAAAAGCAGGCGGTATACTTAGTTGTATACATAGCCATGTTAAGAGTAGAGACAAGGAGGTCTTGCTTCTATTGTATACCTCCTTGGTGCGGCCACGTACAGAGTATTGCGCACAGTTCTGGGCACCAGGACAAAGGGGAGCTGTAAATGTAATTCAGAGGATTCAGAAAAGGGCAACGAGGAGAATTAGGGAAGTACAGGGCCTTGATTACGAAGCAAGGTGGAAAACATTAGATCTGTTCCCATTGGAATATTGTAGGTTGCGTGGGGATGTGTATGGTATATTGGGCCTTGTTGGACCACCATTTGTGGGAGTTATTGGGTTTAGAATTGCGAGAACAGAATTATAGTACACGAGCCCATCCCCTTCAGCTAAAGTGTGACAGATTTAATAGGCAGGCAAGAAAGCACTGGTTTTCAGTAAGAGTTATTAAAATATAGAATGAGTTGCCTGCCAAAGTCGTCGGTTCTCAAACAATGTCAGCATTTAAATATAACCTAGATTGTCATCTACAGAGTAAAAATATAACCGGTGTTAGTAAGAGTTATGGCGAGAAAATGGACTTATGGTCTTTGTAAAGCTCAGTTTCACCTATGAAACCTATTAGACAATATGATAAGAATGTTACTGAACTGAAGGAGAAAATGGGGCAAGACTTAAAAAAGCTCAGAAACACAGTGCTACAGGTATTATATGCCAATAGTGCTCTGGGCACCAGCATTACAGTTGTAAGAGGAACTCTTAAATGCATTCTTAGGATGAAGGAACCATAAACCATAGGTGAGCAGCTGTCTGACATCCTAAGAATGTAAGTGAGGCCACTTACACATTATACAATATGAATGGTCTCTATGTCTATATTATTGAAATGCTTTGCTTGTAGTTTGGAGTGGCAGTCAAAGCATGCCATTCCCCCATCCAAGCAGTATAAAACTGTGCATATCCAAGCATCCTTTGGACTCTTGGATTTTTTCATGCTACTCACATGTGGTAGCTTTGTCTGATACCCCCCACCCCTGCAACCATGTGGCTGCCTCCAAATGTTGCTCCTCCTTTCTCCCTGCCATGTCAATGGCCTGCTGCCACTGCTGACTGCTTCCTCCTGTGGTTTTTGACTGGTGCGTTGGTTGCTGCTCCAGTAGTGGTGCTTGGAGCTTCTGTTCTGCTTTCTTCTCCCTGGGGCTGTTTCAGTCTTATGCAAACTCTCTCTCTCTGGTGGCAAATGTGGCTGGCATAGGCTTGGAGTCTCTGGGGCCTGAAGGGATGCATCTGGGGGTACTCAAGGAACTGGCAGTGGAACTGCCTAAACCCCTGGTAGAGCTGTTCAACAACTCTTTACAAATGGGGTAGTTCCAAAAGATTGGAGTGTAACAAACATAGTTCAGCTCCATATGGGGGAGGGGGACAAGGAGCAAGCGGGAGATATAGACCTGCCAGTCTCATCTCTGTTGTGGATAAACTGATGAAGGCACTGGTCAAAGAGCACCTAGTGGAGTACCTGGAAAGTAACAGACTCCAGGATAATAGGCAGAATTGGTTCACGGCAAGGAGGTCTTGTCAGACAAGCATGAGTTTCTTTGACTGGGTGACAAGGGTATTGGATAAGGGCCACTCTGTGGATTTACTCTACTTTGACTTCAGCAAGGCTTTTGATTTGGTGCCTCACAGAAAATTTGCTGAAGAAGATGGATGATCTGTGTGTGGCAAGGGACATAGTAGGAAGGGTGGGAAATTGGTTAAAAGGGGGACAGCAGAGGGCTGTGATTAATGATGCCAATTTAGAAGAGAACGGAGGTCATGACTGAACTGCCATAGGGATCCATCCTGGGTTCTGTCCTCCCCAATATGTTCCCCAGCCACACTGAAGAAGGAATCCTGGGCAAGTTGTGTCGCTTTGTAGATGCTGCCTAGTTCTGTGGGAAGGTAGATAGCTATGAGGGAATTTGGGAGATGCATAGTGACCTGCAAAGACTAGAGAAGAGTTCTAGGATTTGGCAGTTGAAATTCATCACCTGAAAGTGCAAGATGATGCACCTAGGGAAGAAGAACCACAGGACAGAGGACTTTATGAGATGGGTAGAGCTATGCACTACAGCTGAGGTAATGGACCTTGGAGTCATCATTAGTGACTCCCTTAAAGAATCAAGCCAGTACAACAAGGCCTATAGTATGGAAAAATAGGATAATGGGATGTATTGGAAGTTGTATTGACATAGAAACATAGAAACATAGAAGTTGACGGCAGATAAGGACCGCAAGGCCCATCCAGTCTGCCCATTTCTTTTTCTACCTTATAAATGTGCCATCGGCCTTTGCTCTGTCAGTGACCTATCTATTCATAGTCATTTGTATTGCTCCCTTATGCCTATCCCATGCCTGTTTGAAGCCCTGCACTGTATTCATAGCCACCACTTCTTGTGGTAAGCCATTCCATGCATCTACCACCCTTTCTGTGAAAAAGAATTTCACATTCCCCTTAATCGGCCTCCTCTAATCTCATGCTGTGTCCTCTTGTCCTGCTATTTTTCTTATATTTAAACATGTTAGACTCTTTCACCTTGTTTATGCCCTTAAGGTGTTTAAATGTCTCGATCATATCACCTCTCTCCCTCCTTTGCTCAAGGGTATACATATTGAGCTCCGTTAATCTGTCCTCATATGTCTTCTGATGCAGTCCCTGCACCATTTTGGTTGCCCTTCTCTGGACTGCCTCAATTTGGTTAATGTCCTTGTGAAGGTGTGGCCTCCATACTGCACACAGTACTCCAGATGGGGCCTAACCAATGTCTTGTACAGAGGGATTATTACTCTCTCTACGACTTGTGATACCCTTACTAATACACCCTAACACCCCTAGCCTTACCTACTGCTTTAGAGGTCTGCTTGGATGATTTTAGGTCATCAGTGATGATGATGCCCAAGTCTCTTTCTTCCTTTGTGGCTGCTAGCAACTCCTCTCCCAGCCTATAAGTGGCTTCAGGGTTTCTCTTCCCTATGTGCATGATTTTGCACTTCTTTGCATTAAATCCCAGTTGCCACTCTTCTGACCATTTTGCTAGTTTATCCAGATCTCTTCTCATTCTGCCCACCCCATCTGGATCATCTACTCTGTTGCAGATCTTGGTGTCATCTGCAAACAGACAAGCCTTACCCCTCTAGTCCATCTGCAGGTCACTAATGAAGATGTTGAATAGGACTGGCCCCAGGACTGATCCCTGAGGTACCCCACTTGTGACTTGCATCTCTTCTGACTGTATACCATTTACCACCACTCTCTGTTTTCTCTGCCAGTCAACCAGTTTGCCACCCAGTTGACCAACTTCTGACCCACCCCGAGCCTACCTAGCTTATTTATTAATCTTCTATGTGGAACAGTGTCAAAAGCTTTGCTGAAGTCAAGGTAGGCGACATCAACTGCTCCCCCTTGGTCCACCACTCTGGTTACCCAGTCAAAGAAATCTATGAGATTAGTTTGACAGGACCTTCCTTTTGTAAACCCATGCTGTCTTGGATCCTGTGCCCCTATGGATTCCAGGTGTTGCACTATCCTTTCCTTAAGGAGTGCCTCCATAATCTTGCTCCACTACTGAGGTAAGACTGACTGGTCTGTAGTTCCCTGCCTCCTCCCTGCTACCACTCTTGTGGAGCGGGATCACATGAGCCCTTCTCCAGTCTTCTGGGACCTCTCCTGTGCTCAGAGACTCACTAAACAATTCTGCTAATGGCTCTGCTAGTTCCTCCTTTAGCTCCTAAGTACCCTGGGATGTATGCCATCAGGTCCCATTGCCTTATCCAATCGAGCTTAGTAAGCTCTAGGGACCCCTTTCTTTGTGAAGGGAGTAGTGCCCACCTCCTCCCCACTGTGTCCATGATGCTGAGCTGTGGTCCCTGCCTCTACCTTCTCTTCAGTAAATACTGAGCAAAAGTATCTATTTAGGATAGATGCCTTTACAGGGTCCTCCTCTCACATGCTCCCTTTTCTCCATTAAGCTTAGCAATACCCCTCTGGACTTTCTCCTTTCACTAATGTATCTATAGAAAGTCTTGTCACCTTCTTTACTGTTCGTGCTAGTGTTTCCTCAGTTTGGGACTTTGCCTGCCTTACTGCCTTCCCTGCTTCCCTTAGGGCAGTTTGGTATGCCTCCCTATCTTCATCCCGCTGTGTTCCCTTATATTTCCTGAAGGCCAGCCTTTTGGCTCTGACCTTTTCTGCTACTGTATTTGAGAACCAAAGTGGTTTCCTTCTTCTTTTGCACTTCCTTTTCTGTCTAACACAATGGGATGTTGCTTCAAGTATTGTATCCTTAATGCTTGCCCACTTTGCCTGTACCTCCTCACCTGTGTTTCTTTTTGCCAGGGCTAGCTTAACTCTGTTGGCCATCTTATCAAAGTCAGCTCCTCTGAAGTCCCATATTTTTGCCTTGGAATGGGATGATTTAGATATAGTAGCCAAATTGAACCATACCATGTGATGGTCACTGGCCCCCAGGTGACCTTCTACCTGGAGATCTGTGATCCCTTCCCTGTTAGTCAGTACTAGATCTAGGATAGCCCTGTGTCTTGTGGGTTGTTGTACCAGTTGTTTGAGGCCCTCCCCTGCAGGGAATCCACTATGTGTCTAGTTCTGGCAGATGTTCCTGCTGGTATTGACCAATCTGTATCTGGCATGTTGAAGTCTCCCATTATCAGAACCTCCCCTTTAGCTGTCATGTTTTGTATATCTTCTAACAGTAATGTGTCTATGTCCTCCCCCTGGTCTGGTGGCCTGTAGACAACCCCAGTTCTTATGGCTGTCCCATTTCCTGTTTCCAGGGTGACCCACAGTTCTTCTGGCTCCTTATGTGTATTCTGAATTTCTGTAGCTTTGATATTTTCATTAACATACAGGGCCACTCCTCCCCTTTTGCACCCTCGGTCTCTTCTGAACAATACATAGCCAGGTACTGAAGTCTCCCAAGTGTGATTACTGGTAAACCACGTCTCACTAATTGCTACTATGTCCAGTTTAGCCTCTGACATTATTGCCTGCAGGTCTGGGATCTTATTTCCCAGGCTGTGAGCATTTGTGTACATGATTTTCCATTGGCCAGATTTTGGTGTGTTAGTTGTTGGGTGAAGTTTGGCATTACCCTGTGCATCGTATGGGAGACAAAACCTTTTTCTTACCTGGTGATGCAAATGAACAGCAAACACGCTGAATTCCTGTTTGACCACTAGCTGAGGGGAGGGGTATTCTTCCCATTCGATGTATGGGTGCTGCACCTCTACCCATTTGCTAGTTTAAATATTCTGCAAAGACGCAAACTTCTGCCCCAATGCACTGACTCCTCTTTAGTCAGATGCAGTCCATCAAATTTAAAGAACTTCGCTCCACAACTGTTGCCAGTTCCCTACAAATCTGTGTCCTTTCCTGGCACCAGTCCTTGAGCCACATGTTTAGCTCCCCTATCTCCCCTTCTCTGACCTTTCGTCCATCTACCCTTCTCCCAGACTGGCAGGATCTCAGAGAAGGAGATGCCGGACGAAATAGATGATAGTTTGTCACCCAGCTTAGTCAGGTGTTCCTTGGTCTCCACAACTGACCGGCTGGCGAGATCATTAGTCCCTATGTGCACTAGGACATCAATGTTTTCTCCGGCTTAGTGAACAATTTTAGCAATGCGGTCAGTGTCTCTCCATGCTGATGTACCTGGGAGACATCTGACCATCACCCCTGGCTAGAGATGGGTATCAACTCCCCGAATCATGGAGTCTCCTATGATCAGAAGTTTTTGGATTTTGTGCTTGTTTAGTTTTGGTTCCTGATTTGGGTGAGTATTGTTGTGTTAGCTCCTGTGCTGCAGTGTCCTGCTCTGCAGTGTCTTCTGCCTCTTTATTTGATTTCAGAGATAGAGGCAGATACCTGTTTGTAGTGTTTATATGGTTTTTGGAGGTAATGTGTTGGAGAGCAGAGAGTGATGGGGCACCTGATTTGCTCCTCCTAACCACCTGCCAATCTCCTGGACCAACTACCCTCTGCGGTCGAGGTTTTTTCTGTTGGATGCTGGGGAAATGGCGGGTAGAAGAAAGAGGTATTACTACCTCTTTATTGATTGTTGGTGAGGCCGCATCTAGAGTACTGTGTCCATTTCTGGAGTCCTCACTTCAAGAAAGATAAGGGCAGGCTAGAGGGGTGCAACAAAGGGTGACCAGGAGGATTCAGAACCAGTAGGGCAGCTCTTATGAGAAATGTCTCAAGATACTGAACATGTACTCACTGAAGACCAAACGAGAGAGGAGTAGTATAATAGAGAGCTTCAGGTTTCTGAAAGGGATAAACAAGGTGAACTGCAAGGAACTATTTAGCATGAGTAACAATTCAAGAACATGGGGGCATGAGTGGAAACTGATGGGAGGGAGGTACAAGAGGGATACTATGAGAAAGTTTTATTTTATGGAAAGGATGGTGGAACCATGGATCAGTCTGCCAGTTGAGGTGGTGGGCACCAAAACCATAAATGGTTTCAAGCACTGCTGGGACAGAGTGATGGGTATGGTGGTTACTCAGGGTAGCAGCTGCAGGGAGGGAAAACATGGGGGTGGATAGTAAAGGCTAGTACCCTGTCGGGACAATAGGTCCTGGGGTTTGGTTGTGAACTACAGGCAGACTGGATGGACCATTGGTCATTTTCTGACTTTATTGTCTATATTTCTACCTGTCCAGCAACAGGGCAGAATTTGGATTCACTCTAGTCATTCATCACAATGCATTTTATAAAAGTCTGTTTCCAGTGCAGGCTGCTTCCTGCTCAGTTAGGCAGACTGCTGGGCTACACTACTCTAGGGTCCTAGTGCCCTCCTCTTGGTAGCAGGTCCATTCTGTACTGTAGCAGCTGAAAGAAAACAGTTCTGCAGCAATTTGTTCAGTCTCTTTTTACCACTTAACTATAGCTTGGATATCACTTAGTAGTCATGGCCACGACCATTATTATTCAGCCGTCTGCATATCACTCTTCTGCTCTGTTTGCACCCCCGGTGGGATTTTAGCCCCTTCTGGGATTGGTTGGTGTACATCTGCTATCATTGTTTGTTTCATTCCTTATCATTTAGTCACATGTTCAAGCAGCAGTACATGCATTCAGCCAGTCATCATCCATAGATACACAGAAACTGTCAGCAGACAAGGGCCTATGGCCCACCTACTCTACCCATTTGAGCTTGAAAGCTCCCTTTATGTCTTTCTAGCTATGCCTATATTCTTTTCAGCTGTTGTACACAATGGCAATCATGCTTCACCAGTGGTCTCTATACCCTGCACCTGGATGCATGCCAGCCATGACCATATCTAGACTTCCAGGGCTTCTCTATGCTGGAAGTCGATGGTCTCATTCTGCTCCCTTGAAGTCTGTATCTTAAGAGTAATTTACCTTGTCTTGGGTGGGATCCTTGTCTTTCTGCCCTTCAGGTGAGAATGTTCTACACTCCTGAGGAAACTTTAGCCAAGTGGATTGACTTGGTGGCACCTCTTGATGTAGCATTTAAGACTTCAGCTACTATGGCTGGGGCCTTTAAGTGCTTTGGGGCTCCTTTAGCAGTGCAGATCATGTCAACAGCACCTTTGAAAGATACTCTCCCCACATTCAACTAAGGTTCACCTAGTCTCCTCCAACTCTTTTTCCTGTGCCACTCAGGGGTGAAGAACTCAACAATGACTCAACCAACTCTGCTCCTCAAGGGCTCAGCTTCCTCTTTAGGCCTCTCCTTGGTGTGAAGGCCAGGTATATGCCCTTCAGTGGTCCTTGCTCTCCTCTTTCCCACATTGTGGGGCTGGCTTCCTATGTGGAGAACCTCCTTTAGCTGCAGAGATTGGCTTGTGGCACCCTCATGGCATTCTCTTTAGAGGGCTAGTGTGAGAGCTCTTCCTCCAAAACTTCACCCTGAAGTAAGTTTCTAAATTGCAGTAGCTGAGATGTCACCAGTACTAACTGTAGACTGGTGGAATGGTGACCTAGGCCTTGGATTCTCAGAGGTTTTATCATAAAAATGTTTTTTTTTTCCTCTCTTCCATGCTGAAGGTCATAAACATTTGTTAATTTCTGCTGGAGTTGGAGATGGTTGTTAGTTTTCTTTACCTCAGGTTCTCAGTCTGGCTAGGCCTCCTCTACTTAAGATGAAGGTGGCTGTCTGTCTATGCTGTGTTTTTTGACCTTCCTCCCTAAGCTCCCTTTGGTCTCAGGGACCTCGTTCCTGCCACACCTTGAGGGTTTGGAACCCTTTCATGAGGGTTCCAGTGTCCTTATGACACCTTGACAGGTTTGATAGTCCCCATAGCAGGGACAGAGAGAGAGTGTAAGCCAAATTACAGAGTTGCACAAGCATCACATAGTGAGTTAATTAATCCAAAACCATATTCATAAGAGTCCAATGACCCTTTGAAATATAATATTGATTGAGGCTGATCAATATACTATATTAAGCTTTAAAAATCTCCCAGAAATGTGCCGTTTGCAGGGCACTTGTGTATGAGACATTTTTTACAGAGTAAGAGTATCTCACTCACACACAGTGCAATATGTGCTATGATTGGTTGTAAGTGCTCCCTCACTCTACAAAATCTGGTCAACATATAGGTCAACAAAGGGGATACTCCAAATACCCTTTAGGCGTACTACTTTTCCCAATCTGCCCTTTCAGTCAGGGGACCACAATGGTTCAATGACCTCCCAGTAACTGTAAGTGGGATTGGGAAAATCAGACAGTTCAAAAAAGATTTCCATTTCCTGTTGGAGCAAGAGAAACTCTGCAATTGCCCATCTTAGTCATGGCAGTTCAAGGCAAGGCGCAGATTCCATACTTCTGTACCCCAAGTACCCACCCCCCCGGACTTTCCCACCACCTTACACCTTCACCCCTTTGCTCCACCTTTTTCTCCCCGGCCCTTCCCATTAACTTTTGACAAGGCCTGTCCCAGCTGCATTCTAGGCACATACCCTGCTTTAAACCTAGCCTGTACCACCCTCCCTGTTCTGCATTCTTTTACGCTACTCTCTGACATACTCTGCTTGCTCTTCCTTCTCACCTCCTTTGCCTCTCCTTTCTAGGTGTTTCCTTCATCAACATACTAGGTGAACCCACCCTATGCCTCCCTCTTTTCCCCCTTTTTTACTCCCTCCCGATTACGCTTGTTCCAGGCTGCTAGTATTCGCCCATAGGTGCACTTAATTTGAAATTCATTGCCATATTTTATGTAGTATGCTACTTATCCATCATGCAGTTCTGTAACTATTTTTTGTCACTTCTCAATGGATATATTTGCTGTTTTGGTTTGTATCATTAATGTTACTATACGTGTTTCACTGTTTTGTATTGTGCACTACATTTGACTTGGAGCCTTTGTAAAAGAGCATATGTGCCGAAAGGTATTAATCCGAATTGTGAAATAAATAATAAAATAAATGATATTTTTCTATTGAAGGCTTGAATGCAGTTTATAGTAGAATTGGAAAGGCTTTGCCTGGTGTTCATTTGCCAAGCAGCCAGCCACTTCCACTTCCTGAGCTATATAAGCAGTTCCTCTCAGTCTCATTGTGAAGCACTTTTTCTTTGCAGCAGAAGGCTCTGTTGGTCTGTCCTCTGAGCTGGTTGGGGCCTGCAGGGCTGGCTGAGCCCCCTTGCTGCTCCTGCTTGTCTTTACTGGATTTCTGTGTTTATTTTCCTGCTTCTGGTTTGTATTTTGCTTTTGGCTGTGTGTGTGCTTCTTTCTGTCTTTGTTCCGTTTTCTGTGTTTGTGTGTCTTTGTTGTTGTTTTTTTTTTTTGGGTGGGGTTGTTTCTAAACTTCTAGCATATTGTTCCAGAGCTCCTACTGCTTGCTTTCAGTTACTCACTACTCTCAAACTACTGCAATGCAACTGCAATCATTATTTGTGTGTTTTGGCTCAACCATAACTGCTCCATGTTGCATACTCAATTGTTTTCACCTGACTCAGGCTTACACTGAACCTAGCTATGCAGTTCAATCATGCTCTCTCATTCTACTTACCTCATTGTAGAAGCTTCATTGCACTGCCTGGCTACACCTGCTTTCAGAGCATTGTGGCTCCTTATTTATGTGTATTGCAGTTACAGCTCAGTGTATTCCATACAGATGTTGCTTTTATGTTTATTCACCCTATTCTACTCTGAGGTCAGCTAAAAGCTCCTGCTGAGGCTGTTAAACTAGCTTTAATATCTGCATGTGGTTCTCTGCCCTTCCATCACTTGCTTGTTTGTCCTATGGCGGGGACTGGTAAGTGTTTGGGGAGTCGTGGCCCCATGTGGCTAATTATTTCTGTTCTAAGTCCTGCCTTTGCCGCTGAAAATCCTCAGAGTCTTTGTCACCATAATTTGGCTTTTAAATGTCTAGCTGGCTTGCCCCACTATTCAGTGCTGTTTCATTGCTACTACATTATGCAGACCTACAGTACATGCAGGTCCATGCTTGCTTATGCAATCGATTGCTCATGCCTACTGCATCCTCTCGACTTTAGCCTCTTGGATGTCTGCTGCACTTGATCTGCTTTCGACCTTGCAAGGTCTCAGCACTCACTGCTCATTATGATCAGCACACCAGTGCTCAATCGGTTTGCCAGCTTCTCAGCTCTCAATCCAATTCTGAGGCATACCAGCCATTCTATTCTGGTGCAGGGTTCCTGCAGCCGATGGTTTTGCTCTGCATTTAGTCTGCATCTTGAGCGTGTCCAACTTGGGGTGGGATCCTTCTCACCTGGCCCGTAGCTGGGAATGTCTTCGCTGCAGGCTTGGCTTCAGTTGCCTGCTATGTGACAGCAGCTCCTAATGTAGAGTTTAAGACTAGTGGTGAAGGGTGGTTATGACGATTTTCTTTGGCTTTAGTGTTCCACTATAACAGTTGTCCATTGGCTTTAGTGATTTCCTTAGCAAGGCATCTTCACCGCATTCTCCCTATGACTGCCTCTAGTGCACCTGGTTTGAGTTTAGGGTGGGTAGGCCAGGTGAGTGCCTCAGCAGTCATTGCTCTCCTCCTCCACCTTGGTTGCACATATTGTTGCAGAATTTTCTCGCAACCTTCCACGGCGTTCCCACTAGAGGGTTTGAGTGAGAGCCTTCCTCCAAATTGAAATATTTTCCGCCTCCCTTTAATTGGGTTTTCTAAATTGCAGCTGCAGAGCCATCACTAAATGCTGAGCACAGCTCCCAGGTGCAGGTCTGAGTAGTTTTACTCATTTCTGACTAAATAAACTATCCCATGCCTGGAGGGAAAGAGACCTAGGCCTTGGATCCCCAGAGATTTCCTACTCATAGGGTTTTTTTTTTCTCTTCTCCATTGCCTCAGGTCATAACTGTTAGTTAGCATAGTAGTGTCCCCTAGTTTCTTTAGGTAGGTTCCACTGTTGGATGGAGGTGGAGGATGTTCTGCCATTCCCTCTCTCCTTAGAGGATCCCCTCATTCTCAGTGCAAATGATCAGTATCATACTATGCAAACCTGGGCATTTCATTATGTTATTAAACTGAGCATATCATTATGTTATCAAACTGTCTATGCTTCTCTACTACTATGTTACAGTTACTGCTCCTACGTCACAGTTACTGCTTGCCTATAAGCTTTGTGTCACCTCATTCTTTGGAATATGATTGTACTACATTTCCTTTGGGGATTTCTAAGGTACCTTTAGCCATGGGAATCATTCTGTGGCACCTCTAGGGATGGAACCCTCTCTGAGAGTTCCTTGCCTTTTGTACCCCTACAGGGTGGTAATTCCTCTGGAATAGAGTGTGTGAATGGCCAAAACCAAACTAACACAGTTGCACAAGCATAACACTATACTGGCTGCACAGGACATTGAATTGGAAAGGCTTTGCCTGGAGTTCAATGGGCAAGCAGCCAGCCACTCCTACTTCCTGAGCTATATAAGCAGTTCCTCTCAGCCTCATTGTGAAGCACTTTTCCTTTACCCCACCATCCTCCCCTTCTCCTCCAGCAGCAGCACTTCTCTCCTTAGGGGGATTCCTATGGTACCTTTAGCCATGGGAATCGTCCCATGGCACCTCTAGGGGTAGATCCCGCTCTGAGGGTTCTTTGCCTTTCGTACCCCTACAGGGTGGTAATTTCTCTGGAATAGAGAGTGTGAACAGCCAAAACCAAACTAACACAGTTGCACAAGCATAATACTATACTGGCTGCGCAGGACATTGAATGAGATTTGAGAATCAGGTTGTAGTATTGGGTGAGATGTTAATTTGGCATTACCACTCAGCAAGAAAAAATAATCACCGTAGTAATGTTGTTTTTTCTCAGGGATCCCTCATTAGGGTTTCAGTCTATGCATCAGACTCCATAAAGACAGATGCCCCAGAGGCAGACCCTATTCTAAGAACAAAACTTAGAATTTAGAATAGATGTTTGAAGAACTTTGCAGCCACCTTCCTCCCTGGCCATTATCAGATTTGTTTCTATTGCCACAGTGGAATGGTGACTATTGAATCTAGCTAAAAGGGTAACACAAATGTAGGCAGATTTCAATGTTTTGAAAATAAAACCAATTAAATTAAAGCAGACATGTAAATGTAAAATGTAAACATAAAGAGAAAGCACAATTTACAATTGTAGAGGAAAACTGCAATAATAATGACCTATTTTTTGGTTCTAGAAGGGTAGGAAGTGTGGGACAGTGACATAGGCGCTGGGTTATATGGGCCTGTGAGGCACAGGCTCCAGCAATATTTTGTGATGTGGGCCCAGCTCCACCAATCATATTTAACATAATATAGAGAATAATGAATGACTATCGGTAAAAAGCTGGTTAGTTCATCAAGAGGTTTCTTTGGTGACCTCTTGAACCTCGAGAGCGTAGCTCGAGAGGTTTGGTTGCCATAGAAACTGCGAGATGAACTTACCGGCATGTTGCCGATAGTTAGTCATTCATTGTTTTTTATAGTGATATAGGATGATCAAAACGTGCTGTCTTTAAGTAATTGAAGCTTACTTTTGGATGTTTTTCTCTTCCACAGATGAGCTCTTAACCCTGCGGCTGCAGCCGAGTAGAGTGAAGATCACGCAGCGTGCATGCGCTATCACGTTCTAAATTGTTATGCAGTACTAGCTACATAGCTAGTGCAGCATATCAAACTAGCCGATGTAGCTAGTACAGCACAACAATGTTTGGAAGTGATGGAATTGAGAATATAACAGCATTTCATCATACACTATAAGGCTTTTTTGCCTTTTATTTCCTGTGACCTGGGCACGCCCCTCTGTGACCTCACCTGCTGTGGTGCAGCCCCTCCCCAGAAGGAAGCGATCACCCCCACATGTTCATTAGTGGCATTTGTTGAAACTGATGCCATCTGCAAAATCCAGTGAGCATATTCCCGAAGAAAGTGGGGAGAGGGAGTTGAGTGCAGGGGAGAGCAGTGTTTGGACGCTGTGTGAGGGTGACCGTGGACCTGGACTCCAGAGTTGGTATAGGACGTGAGCAGCCAGGCAGGTCGGCAGTGACACCGGTGGTGGAAGGGAGATGGATGCTGCATCAGAACCACTACTGGGAGGTAAGCAGAGCAACTGGGAGTTTTGGAAAGCAATGCAGTGTGCATTTGTTCTTGTAGACAAAGTAGGTGATGTGATACTAACTCCAGGAAGGTATTTTGTCAATGTCCGGGAGGTTGTGTGTTCTGCTGTGCAATTTACTTATGATACTTGCAGGAATCTGTTTATTTCTGTCCGCTAGAAAGGGCAGTATACCCAACTGTCCCCAATTTTCAGGGATGTTACTGATTTTGACTTGAAACATTTCTCAGACCCTCTTAAATGTGTCATTTGTGTCACTAAATAGTAGGAATTTGAAGCCTAAAATATTATCGGACATTAAGGCTACATATTACTCCTTAAGAAAATGGTTTTCAAACTAACCCCACACCTACAGGCTTCTTGACCTGATATTTCCATTTCACAAGATGTGCTACTGATTTTGGTAATTTGTCCCTGGTGTTGCATGGCCTATCCCTGATTTGCAAGCCAGGAGGTTGAGCAATATGAAGGGAAGCTGTATGCAGATTTGGTATGGAGCCTTATTTTTCTTCTTTATATCTGGCACAGTAAATACAATTTTATTTTGTGTAGTGTGGTTTGTAAATTCATATTTGCAAAACACAGTGCATTTGGGGGTCACCCATAGCCTCCTCCCTTGCTGAGGGTCCCATACTTCCCTCTATCTGTCCCTTACCCATACCTCTTTCCCCTCCTCCTCTCTGTCTTGCCCCAGGTGGCTGAGCTAAGCCTGACACTCCATTCCCAAGATTCCTCCGATGATGTTGCTTGTTTGTGACTGTGGACTGATTGACTCTATCGGTTGTGTAAATCTCAATTGTATAATACTAGTCTGGAGAAGGGGAAGATCTCGTAAGCATAGACTGATTATCAGTTAGGTAAACTTAATGTTTCAGACAGGTCATAGACCATTGACTGCATTTATGGTCATACTTTTATTTTAACTGTGAGTCAGTGTATTTAAGCTGAACTCTGCTATTCCTGCAAGGCTGTTAGGGACAGATGCAGACTGACTGGACCCCTGTGCCACAAGGTCAATGATGATTTAATTTATATCACCCCAAATAAAAATAATACCAATTTAAAAATTTACAGCAAAGTGGGTCTCTAGCCATTTAACAATTCTAGTAGCCACAAACAATATTTTATGATAGTCATTATGGGAATTATGACCAGAAATGTTACAGGCTGTAGTCACAAGGCTCTGAGTGGAGTTCAGGTGACTCTGTGGTGTGCTGGTGGCTGAGTGGGGAAGGGGAACAAGACAATTTAAAAAAAAATCGGAAGAAAGATGAATCAGCGATGTCAGCCTGAGGTGACCGTGGTGGGCTGGTGTGCCAGCCTGAGGCTGTTGCTGAGTGGAGAAGGGAAAGAAGAGAGGAGAACACAGTTTGGGGAAAAAAATAAAAATGAGGAGTGTTAATTCAGCTTGGCTGTAGGTGAGGTGACTGAGTGGGGAAGGGGAATGAGAGATCAAGAGAACTTCAACACTTGGAAAAAAAAACAAGTAAGAAAAAGATGAGAAGTCATCCTGGCTGGAGGTGAGATGCATATCTCACAACCTTTCATGAGGGAACACTCAACATGAGGAGCAATGAGAGACAGTGTCACTCTTAATGAGGGACACATCTTCAAACTTGGAGATACAGGCTCAGAACACTGTGAAAACCATTGTGCTTACCTGTACAAAGTTTATCACTCGTGACTTG
Source organism: Neoceratodus forsteri (assembly GCA_016271365.2). Lineage (NCBI taxonomy): Eukaryota > Metazoa > Chordata > Ceratodontiformes > Ceratodontidae > Neoceratodus > Neoceratodus forsteri. The sequence continues at coordinate 1,619,385,126 of CM057452.1, forward strand.
GCATCTATTACGAATTTCTGCTTTAAAGTCTGAATTCACAGCACATTTTCTGTCTGAGCAATATCTTTTCCACGAGGGATGGATGAGGGGAAGAGCAATTTTGAGAGGTAAAATGAGGGACATCCCTCATAATTGGGGACAGTTAAGAGGTACTGTATGCTGAAGTGACTGTAGTAGGCTGGTGGATGACTGGGAAAGGTGAACAAGAGAGAAGAGATCAGCTGAAACAAAAATCAAAACTGTCGAGTGTGGGACATGGAGCGTCTTAAAGCAGCAGTATTTGTTAATTGGTGAAAAAAAATCATCCTTTTTTTTTTTAGCAAAAATGTATTTCTGACAACCTAGGATTCAGCTCAGTATATTTTTTTTTGGTTTCTCAGATAATATTAAAATGTTTTTTTACAGCTTATTTTGTAATTAATAACTGATATCATTAAAGATGGCTGCCATTTGTCATATTTAAATGATCTCTTACCCTGGTGTTACTTGCTGAATGTACATGTTACATTCATACTGAGGATGTATTAGTATTGTTCTCCCACATGCTTGACAGCAAAACTCAGTGCTTAGATATTAAGTTTTTTCATGGTGGATGTGGAACCAGTGTGGGAACTTTTAAAAACATAATCTTGTATCCAAATGCTAAAATGAGGGAAGATGTTTGAAAGTGGAGTGAAAATTTGAGGAACAGACTAGTCTTGAGGTATAGGAGGCTCTGCTCCCATAGATCCCCAACTGGGGGCTTTGCCCCTGACCCCCACCAAGTATTTTACAAACCCGGCACCTATGAAGAGTGAAACTATAGTGAGAGATCCTCGAGAGGAAATAGCATTAGTATGGTGAGTAGTTGTTTCTTCTAACCCAGGAATCCCTCACTTATGGTTGCACTCAGTGCAGACCATATAGCAGTACCTTGGGAGGTTGAGTCAAGAACCTACTTTGGAAAAAGGTTCTGCAATACAGCAGTTCCAAAGCTGGCATCCCTTCTGGACTGTATGCCCAGATAATAGTGCTTTGTGAAGGTGTGCTTTGTTTTCAGGTAGCTGCTTTGCAAATGTCTAATAAGGGGTTGCCCTTGGAGGATGCCACAGAGACAGAGGTGCCCCTTGTGGAGTGCGGCCTTAAGCCTGTGGGTGGCGTTTTTCCTACTTTTTCATAGCAAAACTGAATACAAGAGACTATCCAGTGAGAGATGAATCTCTTGAAGACTGGTTTACCTTTACCAACCTCACCATAGGTAATAGAAGCTGAGTGTTTTTGGATCTGACATATTTTGTCAGTCCATATTGATGCTCAGAACTCGGTTCAGGTCAAAGCTGTCCAATTTTTGCTCACCTGGACTGGAATGTTGTAGATAAAGTACAGGAAGTGTTACTAATTCAGGTGCATTTCAGATGCCACCTTAGGCAATAATTTCCTATAGGCTTTCAGGACTACCTTATCCCCATGGAAGATTATGTCATTTGGTTTTGTGCAGAGAGCTTGCAGTTTACTGCTCCTCCAAACAGAGGTCATAGCAATCAGGAATATGGTTTTCCATGTTACATACTTTAGGTCAGCAGTGTGCATAGGCTTGAATAGAGCCTCCAGGAGTCAAGCAAGGCAGTGTCAGTGGCTCAGCAGGTAACACACTCGCCTCTGAGGCCGGGAGATCAGAGGGCTGTGGGTTCAGTTCCCACATCTGGCACTTGGGTTAATATCCCAGTACTGACACTGTAATGCAGCATGAGAGGGGAGCTGCACTTCTGAGGTGCCGTCTTTTGGATGAGACGTTAAACCGAGGTCCAATCTGCTTGGATTGGTGGTAGTTCAGGTGGATGTTAAAGATCCCATGGCATTTATCGAAAAGAGTAGGGGACTTTCCCCAGTGTCCTGGCCAAATTTCTCTCATTCACTAAAAATACCACCAACAGCTTAATCTGGTTCAAGGTCAGTTGGCATTCATCTGTATTTCCCTCCCCCTGGGTCGTGCCTGAAAATAGGCAGGATTTGTTTAGTGCACTTACCCGGTCAACAAAAACTAAATAAAAATAAATTTAAAATTGGGCCCCTTACAGGTGGGTACACATGGCTGAGGCCTTTAAAAAACCTTTAGAAAATGGGATGAGAGGCCTCTGACTTTCCCTTGCCTGTTGATATGTAGACTAACACTGCTGCTAAGTGCACCTGAAGTGTTGATGGCCTTAGACCTAAAGACTTCAGGTGTTTCAAGTATTCCAAGACTGTAGACAACTCTGCCTCTATTTTGCTTATTCTTTTGGGGGTACTGTACACCAATAAGAAAAGCTCTTCCATTTAGAGGAGTTTATTTTCCTGGTTGCTGGTTTTCTTGAAACTCTAAGCACTTTCAAAACTTCCTCCGAGAGATTTAAATCAGAATATTCTAGCTCTTCAAGAACCATGCTGTCAAGCATAGTGTTCTGGGGACTGGGAATGCTATCCTACCCTGAGATAGAGTCAGCAGATTGTGGCTCAGTGGCAGGCTGATTGGAGGTTTGTTTGACAGGGTCAGCATAACTGAATATCAGGTCTGTCTGGCACAGTCTGGTCCAGCTATTAGAATCATTGTTGCAGCAGATTCCCTCTTGACTTTCAGGAGGACTTTCTGGATGAGTGAAAATGGTGGGAAGGCACACAGGAACTTCCTTGTCCAGTCCAACCCCAGGGCATCCTCTGGGACTGTCTCTCTTGCTGGTATTCTGCAACAAAACTGTGTGAGCTGATTGTTTTCCCAAGAAGTAAGCAGATCTCTTGGGAATACTCTTCCTTCTGAACACTGTGGCCAGAACTTGTCTGTTCAAGGCCCATTTGTGGCTTCCTTGACTGATTCTGCTTAAGGAATCTACCAGGAAGTTGTCTTTGTCTGGCAAGTGCACCACATGACTGTTTCTAAGGTGCATGCCAGGTCCCAGATCCTCATGGCTTCTGTATGCAGTTTTGAGGATCTTGTCCCTCCTTGCTTGTTTAATACATTTTGTGGTGTTCGTATTGACTTGGAAAGGCTGACTCTGTAGCTGGGAGGAGAAAGACTGCATTGTTAGCAGCACTGTCCTGAGCTCCAGGAGGCTGATGTTTTTATTATTATTTTTTTTATTTTAGTCTTTGGTAACTGAGTAAGGCCCACTAGGCACAATTGCCTGTTTTCAGGGGCAACCTGGGAGCACTGGGCGGTTAAGTGACTTGCTCAGAGTCACACAGTATGCAAGTGGAGGTTGTGAGAATCAAACCAAGGTCTGGTCTGCTGGATGTGCCAAGCTCGTTCACAGCTCGTTTCTCTAACCTCTAGGCTATACTGCCATACTGATGTGCTGCAGTGACTTCTGTGGACTCACCTTGAGGTCCTGCTGGTAGATGACCCACACCAGGAATGAAGCATCTGTAGTAAGGATACTTGTTGGTGACTGCCAAAGGAATGGAATGCCCTCTCTGAGGTTGCTTTCTTCCTTTCATCATGCTAGTGATTTACCAGTGTTTTTGTCACTTCCACTAGTTTTGAGAATGGATCCCACATTCAAGGCCAGTTTTCTCTTAAGTGGTACTGGATACCTCTAATTTGAAACCTGGCCCATGGAACCATAGCTGTGGATGTGGCCATGTGTCCTAGTAACTGCAGGAAGTCTCTTACAGGTCTTGGCTGACCTGTCATGAAGGACTCTGATGCTGCTTTCAGAGCTGCAACTCTGGCTTGTGGGAGGAAAGCTTTAGCTTTCCCCTATAAAATGTTTAGCTCTGTTGCTATGAAGTCCAGTACTTGAACACATTCTGCTTGGGACTTCCACAGATTTATCAGGAATCCCAGAGACTCCAAGGTGTATTTTACAGTCTGTAGAGAGCACCTTGTCTTCTGTTCTGTTTTCTCTGAGATCAGCCAGTCATCCAGGTAGGGAAAAACTATCACACCTTGTCTTCTGATGTCACCACTATTAAGCACTTTGTGAATAACCTTGGTGTTTAGGTGAGGCCAAAGGAAAGAGCTGTGAACTGGTACTGGCAGTTTCTCTGCTTGAACCTGAGATATTTTTTGTTTAGATAACTGAGATCTGATATGGGTTGCCACTCCCCACTTTTCTTGTGGGTGAGGAAGTACCTTGAGAATAGGCCCTGCACCACTGAGAGGCAGGGATCTTATCTACAGCTTTTGCTGTCAGTATTTTTTTATTTCCAGTTTTAGCAGCTTTCTGTGGGAGAATGTGCTGGAAAATTTGTGTTTTTGTAGTTTTGGGATTTGTTTTGAACTGCAGAGACAGTCCCAGGCTCATTACATCCTGAACCCATTTGTCTGAGGTAACGTTTATCCATTTCTGAAGGTAATGAGCCGGTTTCCTCCCACTGGCAATAGATGGATGACCTGGGTGTAATTGTCAGGGGTTTTGTTTTGGTTGGGGTTTGGGTGCTGGTGCTGGAGTAGCAATATGTTTTGCTCCCCTTCTGCCCCTGCCAATGTATTATCCCCTTTGTGACTGATACTCATGGTGGGGGGGGGTGTATGGTCTACAGGCTCTTGGAAAGTAACTGCTGCCTCTGTCTCCCCTTTCCCAAGGTCTGTATGAGGTAGAGGTTTTTCCTTCTCATTACTACTTTTGTAACTGGTTTTGTATTCATCCACTTTTTCATATTGGTAAGGCTATGCCTGTGGTTCAGTGGGCTGAGCAACAACATCACTCCCCCATCAGGCCTTAAAGGCCACTCCTCCTGGACTGTTCCAGGATTAATTTCTTTATTGCAGCCAGTGGCTCAATTGGCTGTCCCTTATTCTGCTTCCATTTCTCATTTTTTCCTTGTGTTGCCCCTTTTCCTCATATCGCCTCCGGTGGCCCTCCTCTCCCTTCCCCTCCTGTCTCTCTGCCTCCATTTTTCCCACTCTTCCTTTGTTCCCCTGCTACTCTGGTAGCTGCTCGGTCATGTCCCTCACTTCCATCCCTCTTACCGTCTCTCCTGTCTTCCCGACATTATCCTCAGCTCCTCTGGAGCTCTGTGTTCCCTCGCTTGCTTTCCTCACCTTGCCTTACCTTCCAGTCATCTGCTGCCTTGGGAACATCCAAGTTTGGATCTCTTTCTGCCCCTCTCAACTCACTTCTTCTGGTGCCATGGTCCTCTTGCTTTCTCAGGCGGGCCACTCTTTCACCTCCGTTTTGCCCTTCTGCCTGCTGGAGTCCTCTGGGCTCCTCGCTGCTTGCCCTTCCTCAGACTTGGACGTACCAACCTCCCATCCTCAGGACTGTCACTTGTGCTGTGGTTTCTCTTTTTGTTCTTGCTCTGTGCATTCTTCAGCTTCCCCGGCATCCCTACCTTTTCTGTTGTATGTGTGCCGACCGTGGGATGCACTGTGCACTCCTTTCCTTTTCGGCTGCTCTGTCCAGCTGTCGGGGACACTATTTCTGGGGCTCCCCCTTCCCTGCAGTGCTCTGCTGGGTTTTTGGTCTCCCACATGGTACTCCGGGCTACCTCCACCCTTTGGCTCTTCCTTTTTGAGGGGTTTCCTCCTCTGTTCCTTTCTGTCTGGCACTCCGCTTTTCTGATCCTCAGGAGCTGTCTCATTCTCTGTAGCTTGGCTTTTTCTAAGGGGTGCATGCCCCTCACCTCTCCACCAGCTGCAGTGCTTTCATGTGTCTGCAACGGTGCTCTTTTGTTCCCTGTTGCTTCTGTTACCTGGCGCATCCACTCCAGTCCTCTTTCTAGTCTCAGGTCATTCTCCACTGACTTTCACAGCATCTGAATGTTTTCCAGGTGCTTCTTTGGACCTGCCATTCCCTTTTGGTGCTCACTGCCCTATGACTGTATTTGGGGATCACCCTTCCAGTCTCTGTTGCCCCGGTCCTGCTTCTTGGACTAATTTCCTTTTGTTTCCCTGTCCCTCCTTGCTCTGCCCTGCCTGCCTTGAGCCCTTTTTGGGGGTTTCTTACCCTACCATCACACATCTGTGCTCATATGCATCAGTCATCTACTTCTACCTGCAAGACCTATACTCATTCTTGTCTTCCCATGGGTTTCAGCTTCATCCAGTACTTTGGCTCCTGGCATTATCGTACATGGTTCGTTCATATTTCACCTTAACTGTACCAGCTTTCTAGGCCTCATTTCGTAATCATACATTGTTCATTTCATTCCTCACCTTAAACAGTTCAGGCTTTCAAGGCTTCTCTCAATCATCGTACATCATCTATTTCATACTTTACCTTAACCGTTCTGGTTTTCAAGGCTTCTCTCCATCATATTACATCCCATGAAGTCCACATCTAGAGCATACGATGCTTGGAGCGGGGTGCTTTTCCCTGGTCCATAGTGAGAATGTCTTCACTACGAGTGTATCTTTAGTCGTCCCTCATTTTGGCGGCACCTGTGGATGTAGAATTTATGACTTCAGGATGTGAGGGGTGATGCTCTCATCATCAGTGCCCCTTTGGCTGCCTGAAAGGGTTTGGAGGCACCCTCTACACTATTCTCCATTTGACTGCTTTTGGTTCATCTGGTATGTTTCGTAGGCTTGTGTAAGCTGGCTGAGTGCCTCAGCAGTCTTTTCTCTTCCTTTGCTTTTGGGTGTCTAGTTGCAGAGATGTCATTCACAACCCTCAACCACATTCCTGTTAAAAGGACAGAGTGAGAGTTTCATCTAAATTGGAATCTTTTCCTCTTCCCCCATTATCGACTCTAAATTGCAGTAGCTGAGCCGTCCTTAACCAAAACGGCCTTCAGCCTGGAGGGAAGATGACCTAGGTCTTGGATCCTCAGAGGTTTCCTCCTCAAAGGGGGTTTTTCCTCTTCTCCATGCCGATGGTCATAATCTTAGACAGGGTTGGTACTTTTCATAGGTTCCATAGTTAGGTTCCCCTGTTGGATGGAGTCTGATGGTGGCCCCGGCTGTTCCCTCTCTCCTTAGGATGTATGCCGTTCTGCATCTTGTCAGATTTCCTTTTGTTCATTGTCCTCATCATATCTTGTTCTTCTCCTGTCATTCCCTTCTACGTCTCTCACCTTAATTTCCGGTCTCAATATATTCTAATTTCTCACCTCTTTGATGCTTGACACCCTTTTGGGTATCTTTTTGGGCTTCTTCCTAAGCCACCTTTAGCCAAGGGAATCATTCCCATGGCACCTATCAGGTGGAACCCTCCTCTAGGGTTCCTCACTGTCATACCCCTGGTATATCCCAGGAGTAGAGAGGCGAACAGCCACAATGTATCTAAGTCACACAAGCATACATCATATCAAGTTGCGTAAGCAAACTGAATGGTAAGGCTATGCCTGTGGTTCAATGGGTAGAGCAACAACATCACTCCCCCATCAGGCCTTAAAGGCCATTCCTCTTGGACTGTTCCAGGATTCATTTCTTCATTGCCCCACCATCTTCCCCTCCTCCACCAGTGACACATCTATCTTTTCCATGGGCTTCTTCCTAAGCTACCTTTAGCTAAGAGAATCATTCCTGCAGCACCTATGGGGTGGAACCCTCCTGTAGATTCCTTGCTGTCCTACCCCTGTAGGCTGGCATATCCCATGGATAGAGAGGCACACAGCCACAATACATATACGTCATACAAGCATACATCATATCAAGTTGCGTAAGCACATTGAAATGTCTGTTTTGTCACTAAAAAGTGAATGTCCTCTCACATGAGAAATCCATGGCTTTGGTTGGAGTATCCTGGGAAAGGATGGTAGTCCTTAACCAAGAGTATCTTCTTAAGGACACTGCATGAACTACAACTGTAGCTTTTCATGTCATTAGTGCCCAGAGCAGTGTGAAAATGATATTTAGTGATGTCCATGGCTGATCTTGCAGTGGCAACCAAATCCTGCACCAGATCATTGTCAGCATGTGCCAGAATTTTGTTCCATAGTGCTCTCTGGTACTGTGTTATGTATACTGAATAAGTTACATGCCTAATGAGCAGGGAAGCTGTAGCATAAACTTTCTTGGCCATAGCATCCACTTTTTTGGAGTCATTTTCTGGAGGCTGTGCCGAGATTGTGACTTTTGCTCTCTCACGAGTAGCAGTCTGGACCACGCCTTGGTGATCAGGGTAAACATACAGGAATTCTACATCCTGTCTGTTCACCATGTACTTTCTATCAGTCTTTTTGATGGTGGCTGCAGTTGAAATAGGTGCAGACATGAATGTTGATATGGCCATCATATCCATAAATTAATCCTCCTCTTCATCCTCTTCAGTTTCCTGAGGGAGGATGTTTAGAGTATTAAGCATATGGCTGAGAAATTAGGAAATTATAGTCCTCATTATTCCCTGGAGGAGAGTCAAAATCTTACTCAAGTGCACCCTCTGATTCCATGGGATCACCTTCCTCTTCTTGTATATAATACTCTTCTTTCTCCCCCTCTGCATGCAGATAGGCTGGAACCTGAGCCGGGGGGGGGGTGGCATTCCTATTATTAAAATGTCACATTGCCTGGATGGCTTGGAAAAATTGCCACATTTTTGATAGTCCTCTGATGAAAACATTTTTCTTTATCATCAGCCTGCTCCTCTCTCTGTTTGGGAGGAGTGGCAGTGACAGTTTTTTCTTTAAATTCCTTTTTAGTAGGTACTGTTTCCAGTGTCTGTTCAAAGTCTCTTTTATTTATATTTTTGCCATCAACTGGTTCGGAGTTACCTCTTCAGACACCCTGAGATCTGATTCATCTTTATCATGCCTTTCAGATGTCTGAGAACCTTTATCTTTTTTCTTGTCCCCTTTTACATGTCTTGATGCTGCTATTGGAAATGAGGAGACAGAACCTTTGGATGCATGCTCTCCATATCATTGGAACTCCCTCAGAACCTTTTTTATTATTTTTTTGGTGACAAGAAGACAGACTGAGAAGCCATAATGACTTCTAATTTATTTGCCCTTTTATTTATTTTTTTTTTTGGGGGGGGAAACCATGCAGAATTCACAGAAATAAAGCAGTGATCTGATCACAGGCAGTCTGAATTCACGTCTTGGCAGTCTGCCTTTGCCAGGAGCTAAAAATGACTTATAAACTCTTTCTAGCCTGTCAATCTCCCATGATTCTCTGCTATGCCAGTTTAGAGAGAGCATAACAATGAAAGGAAACAATTCCAAAAAACAGCTAAAAGTAGCCTAATAGTAAGAGCTCAGTAGTAGAATGAATCTCTTACCTTAAAAAACTGTGCCAAAGTTCAAATTACAGCTTCCTATACAGGAAGCAATTAGTTAGGGTGAAAGGGGACAGAATGAAATGGAAAGTAAAAGCATTGACTTTTTTTTTAGTCTTTGGTAACCAGGTAAGGCAGTGCGGCTCAACAAATAGGAACACTTACTCAAAAATTAGGTAAGTGGTAAAATTAGCCAGAAATAACTAAAAATAACAAAAGGTAGCCAACAAGGTCTTGGATTCCCAGGAATTAAGACAGGAGCTGGAGGGGCCAGTGTCTTAAGTGAAAATACCCTACTATAGAGTAGTAGTAAAATCATATAAACACTTAAAATTGCTAAATAATTATTTGTTTTAAAATAATAAAATGACTGGAGACTCAGTTGTACTGGAGCTATGCTCAAGTCAACCTTGATGTGTAGAGTGAAACCATAAGTGAGGGATTCCTTGAGTTATAAACACAACATAACATTTTGGTTTGGTACAGGCCAGGGGTTGAAATTGGGTATCATAGTAGTTCATCTATTCTCTATTTATCAGGTGTGTGTAACAAAGAATTGCCTGGCTCTCACACACTGCATCATTCATGAGACCCAACTGCAGCCAGGAGTTGAGGCAAAATCTACTTTTCTGTTCAGCCATCTCTCTCCCAACCACTGTTCTTAGTAATTATAAAAAAAAACTGTAGCCAGAGCCGATAGGGCTGTGAAAAGCTACCAAGTGACAAAAGTTACACATGTGCATAGAAATTATCCAATGCCAGGTGTAACTTGGCCATATTTTGGAGGTGTTGCACCAAATTTTCAACATGGCCTTTTTTGGACCCCTCCTCATGAACAGTGCCAGCATACTTTTGTTCAATTGTCCCAAAAGGTGATTGCGCAGACCAAATGTGCTATTCTGTGCCACAGGTGTGAAAACATGTTTTGGGTAGGTTGTGGAAAATGACAGCTGTACTGTTTTGAAGAAGGTGTGCAAAAATGGCAATATTAAAAATGGGGAGTGAAAATATAAAAAATTTGTGACATTAGGAGTGGGCATAGAAACTGTGAAACGCACGCTCATAACGCAGACATGTTTTGGAATTTTTTCACCAAATTTGCAACATGGGCTTTTTGGGACCCCACCTCATGAACAGTGACACTGTCATTTCATGAACTGGCCCCAAAAGGTGATTCTGCGCAGTGACCACAAAATCACCCTTTGGGATCGAGTAACAAAACAACAGTAACAGTTTTCATGAGGTGAGGTCCCAAGAACCCCATGTTGAAAATTTGGGACAAAAATTCTAAAAAGTTGCTGAGATATGAGCATAAGTTGAAAATCCCATTGAATGGCTGTATAGCATGCTTACCTTTAATTCTTCAGTTCGTGATTGGGCTTTGAAGAGTGTAGACGTGTCCCGGTCAAGAGAAGATGACAGCGCTGACCTCTGGAAGCAAGTATGGTGTAAGGAGGGGTATGGGGAGATGGGTGCTCAGTGAGGGTGGGAGGGAGGAAGGGGAACCACAGTGATAACGAGGGACCATTTTCAGTTTCGAAGGGGTAAAAAAAATGACAACAAGGGACCATTTTATAATTTACAGCAAATGCAGAAAAAACAACATTTTGGCACACTGAGGTGGGCTCCCAGTGTGCCACATGAATGCCGACATGGGGATTGGGCACCCTGATGTCAGGCATAACCTGGGCAGGGGGCACCAGGAAAAAAACGCAACAAGGAACTGTTTTCTAATTTACAGGAAAAAAATAATTCTGCACACTGGGGTGGGCTTCCAGTGTGCAACATTAGATGTTGGGCATGACATGGGGGGGTCACAAAATAGTGAATGGCATGTTGCTATTCGCAACATGGCAGCACCATAGAACTGCACATGCGCACGAGTCATGTGCATGTGCAGTTCACGCATCGGAATGTGGAAGTAACAGCTGAAATAGTGAGGCTGTTATTCCAAAGGCCAATCATGGCAGAAGGGTTTAAGCTCTGTTGAGCTTTTGGAAAGAATACTTTCAAATGTCCAACGGAAGCTGTTGTGAGATCAGCCGTTTTCAGAGCTACAGAGCTCTTGCAAAACAGCTGTAGACTCTGCCAACAGCCCTAAAAATTAAACACTGGACAGCAGTAAAAACATTTTTTTATTCTTCTGTTTACATATCCTCAGTGTATAATCCTTTATAAACCACTTGACCTTTTGTCTCATGGTTTATCAGGTGTCACACATCTCACGTGTGTAAAAACAAAATCATTGCACACAGTTGCCCATACAATACATTATTCTCTATATAATAACTAGTGAGTATTTTGTCCCATAGGGAAACATGGTTATAATTTGCTATTATAACCAGTTGGTTATAACTGCAAACACATGGCAAGATTCCCTCACTCCACACATGCAGCCACTCTTGAACTAGCACTACAGAACCACTGGTGTTACTGTTGTAACCCCCCCATTCTGCTGTCTAGGGTATCCAGGTGGTAATGCTAGGAGGTGGATCACAACAGTAGAGCAAGCAGTCCTGAGATAAAATTGTTCTTACAGGTGCAGATGGCTTCATCACATAGATGGATTCTTCCTTATGAGAGGGTGTCATGCAGGTTGCTGTGCTGTGGGACTGAAAGGAAGTTAGCAACAACAACCATGACAAACTGAATGCCCACATCAGGATATTTTCTGAAACAGGGAGTTCCATTTAATAAAGAAAAGGAGGCCAAGTCCAAAACATATTTACAAAATTAATCTTCAGGCCCAAGAGACCACAAAGGATATGTGACAGTTCATTTGGTGGTTCTAACATGGTTGTGAAGACCCGCACCATTTCTGTTAGTCCCTGGGCCGAGTGGCCACATAATGTATGTGGCAGCAGCACTTTCGAGGCCAAGACCTCATTTCAGCAGCAGCATTCTTCCTTGCATATCTCTGCAACACACAAGTCTCTTTTCCCTGCCGAGGATCCAAGAAGACAACACAAGGGGGCCCCATACTCTTAGGGGTTCCGGCAGACCTGTCCTCTGAGACCAGTTTTGGGGCTCTTCCCTGCAAAACCATCAGGGCAGATGTCCCCACAGCCCATGCTTCTGATATGGCAGTCCTCTTCATTCTCTCTGGATCTCACCATCTCCCAGGGCAAGCTCAGTGATGTCAGATTTGGGGGTAAGATGGCTAAGCCCTCCCAATGCATAGCTTCAACTCAGGTCTCTCCTCACTCTGGTGACTTCCCATATCAAGGCTGGCCTTCAGTTCATCCTGAACTGCATGCACCTGGAGCTGCGAGTTTGATTCCCAACTGCCACCACTATACCACTGCCGCACTAAGCTAACTCCTGGGAACCAGGGCAGGAGCAGGCAATTGACCCTGCTCCTGCGGACCACCTGCTGAAACCCTTAATGCCGGAAAAAAAACCAAAAGGCACTAGATGTCCCAATTTATAGCCACCCACCTGAAGCAGTAGCCTCTGCCCTGTAGAGACCCCACCCCAGGTGAGGGCCATAAATATTAAAATTGCTACTCCCTGAAATGGCCCAGAGGAGAGAAAAACAGTGGACCCAACCCATGGGTGGGTTACACTATTTTCTATAATCGCTGGGTAGTGTTTTCAAGGTGAGAAAACACTATCCAGCAATTATATAAATCAGAACCTGGGGAGGTGTATATAATGAGAATCTTATGCACACCTGAGGTGTAGGATGCTACATAAACCCTAAGAGTGAAGCGCGAGTTGAACCCTCAGTGTGTGATACCATTACAAACCACTTGACCTTCTACCTCATGGTTTGTTGGGTGTCGCACATCTGGGATGGGTGAAAAAAATCATTACACACAGTTGCCCATACCGTACTTTATTCTCTATTTAGAAAATGGGTTAAACAGTCTCAGGATTCTGACTGGCTAAACGCCTTGCCAAGGTGGGCATTTATGAGACAACAATGCCCACCTAAAACAAGACTCAATGCTAACTGCGTGTTTACATGGCCAAAAGTGAAAAAAAAAAACCTGCTCACATACAATTTTCAAAAATACTGTCCGCCATTTTCTTTTTCTTGTTTAGTCAGGGAGAGACAGCCCAACTACACAATTCCTCAGAATATCAGTGAGAATGAAGACCTGCCAGCACATCTCAGAAAGAAATCATGTATTTTGATAGAAGTTAACATTTTAGTGCTACTGCAGAGCATTATAAGCTCTGAATGCTACTCGAACTTCCAAGCTCCAGAAGCCTGCCAGATGTCTTCAGTGCCGTGAATCAGCAGTGCGTCTCCATCTGCGGTAGACAAACTACCACTGGTCTCCTAGTGGAGACAGTGGTAGTCTTTTGCTTGCTTTTTTCACACTCAGCTTTACCTATAAAACCAGCACTGCTGAAGCCACTGTTTGTATTAAAAGCACATCAATGTTTATCCTGATTGCTGCCACCAATAAATAAATAAAAAATTAAACATGATGGGATGGGTGGGGGGAAGGGAAAGCAAGCAGAAAACAAAGACACATTGGCACCCTGTAAGGACTACTTTATAAGAAACTTAGCTTAAATGTTTTTCTACATTTTTTTAACTTTTACATTTTTTTTATTAATTACTTAAAAATGTTATACATATATCCATTTTCTAAGCACAATAATATCCTCCAGGGTGGGTGGAATGCACTATTGCCACCCTTACATTGGCTATAAGGCCCTCTGCCTGTGACGTTGAGCCTCATTCTGTCCCTGGGTGGACAGGTATAGCCCAATACTGCCCCCCCAATCAGGTATTATTGCTTGCACAATGAGACGCTAGGGGGTGTTTCTTGTCATTAAGGAAGGGATACCCTGCACACTCCTTTTCAGGATGATTTATAATGCAGCAGTGTAGGAGGTACAGCCTCCAAATTCAAATTGAATGGGACTGATGATGCCTGTGCCCCATTAGGAAGATTCTGAGAAAAAGAGTGGGACTGGTGTTTTCTAGTTCTTTACCACTTCACCTTGCCGTTCTTTAGTTATGCTGCAAAGTCCCCCATATGTAAATAAAACATCTCATTGGGAAATCTTGCCAACCATTTTAAAATGGTGATATCTTGTTAACAGCAATGGCACATTTTTACCAACCAATTGGCTTCCCTTACCTGCATTCTTAATCTTCCTTAGCAGAACAGCTGTTCCCAGCAGCTTGTTTGTTTACAGAGGAATCCCCAAATAAGCTTGGACTTCAGCAGGCTGGCTTCTTTTAGTAGATTTCAAAGAGTTTGTAACATCTGTCTCATTCAAAATGATAGCAGAAATAGGGAGGAACAGGTCTGAAACAAAAGCCCATTCTTTGATGTGAAGTTCTATAGTATCATTCTAGTAACCATAACAGAACTGTAATTGATACTTTGGGTGATGTCATACAGAATAGCTTGGATACAGAAGACAGAACAGAATACAGAATAGAATCGGTGATATCATCCATTCTAAGGTTTGCACTACAAGCTTTTAGTTCACACTCAATCAAATATGCTATGTTTACTTGAGACAGTATCAATAATGTATATTAATACTACTTTGTAAAATGGCATAGAAAATCACAGTGAGATGGAGACCATAGAGTGGTCCAAGTGCATCAGGTGACTAAACTGGAGCGGTGATTAATCCAGCAGTAGAGCCAGCTGTTGCACTGCTCAGAGTTGCCATTAGAGAATGTCTAACTGAGGAGCGAAATACTGAGGTAGTACAGACAGAGAAGGAGAAGAGTAATTGGTACATAAACATACCTCTCAACTGTACCGTATTTCGCGTGATGTCCCGCATTCTGACCCCTGCAGTCTGCCTGTATCGCTGCCCTGCGTTCTCCAGTTAATTTCCGCATTCTCCTGTTCTTTTCCACCTCGCACGCCAAAACCACGCGGCCGCATCGCGCGCAGCACTAATCTCTTTCTCCCTTTGTTTGCACTGCAGCCAGCCAACAAAAACACATTTGGGGCCGGGCTCTAATGGCAGTTTGGCTAGCCCCCCAAAAACCGACTAATGACTCGCTGTGAGTCTGTCTGCCAGGCACGCTTCAGGTCCGCCTGCAGTGACAGCACATGGGGGGGGGGCTGCCTGTATACTTGTATTTAAGAAGTAGGAATTGCATGGAAGCTCATAAAAGCTTGCACGAAAACTACTGAAATCTTCTGGATTATTTACATGGATCAGAGCAGATTTGTAGTGAGAATGGATATCCGATGTCTAAGATGAGCCAACAAATATATGACACCGAAATTGCTCTAGCAGGTTTTGACACCCGAAGCTATGGAGCGGAAATTAGGTGAGAATGGATGTCACACAAATAGTAGATAATGTAGTCAAAAGTGTTTTAGACGACAAAATTCCCAACAGACAACACAACACCATATGCCATGACACAGCACCACTCATTATGTGTGACAGGCTGATGACTATTTTCACTGCATCAGTCCCCCCACCCCCCACCTCCCGTGGACTCTCGGTAGCTAAGCAGCCACAGGTTAGGGTCCATCCAACTGCAGGTACAGTAAATATCGTCATTAGCATGACTTATGTAATAAAATCAGCAGTGATATTGTACAATTAACACGCGATATTAGCCGCAGAGGTGACTGAAATAACATACTTTTTATGAAAACTGTCAAAAGTGCAGTATACTACCAAAGCCAGAATATTTTTTAACTAACAATTGCTGAGTCTCTGTCAATAGAAGTAATACATACTTTCCTAGCTGTTGTAGCCCTAGTTTCTTGCGTTATTATAGTATCACGTTGTATAAAGTTATCAGATCTATGTAATTTAGCTGCCCCTGCATCTTTGTTTCTACCATAGTACAAAGTCTGTCTGATTCTGTAATTTGCTATTACAGCTTTGTAATCTTTAACTTGCTTTGTTGAAAAGATTATCAGATTTGCATTTAAAACTGCTAAAGATATGCCATGTGATAAGTAGGTGAAATTTGCCACGTCCAACTTTTGCTGCCTGGTTAGTGTAGGAATCAGGTTGCTAGTTGCCCAAGGAAAATTGCCGTGTAGGCAAACTCCGAGAAGCAAGACAAAAAAGCAAGCACACACACACACACAAAAAAATATTTGCAAAACCCTTGGCTGGACACGCTTCACACAAGCCCCACAATATTAGAATGAGGCGACTGTCTAATGTGAAAATGTCCTCCATGGCTGGGGCCAGGCTCTGAAGGTCACAGCCTCCCACACTTGGATACAAAATTGTTATGCCAATTGACTCATTTATATTTGAAGACTTTGTGCCACCTGCCATCCCGCAGAATATAGGTTATGCAACTCTGATGGACTGAGCATTCTTTAAAGAATTAGAACTACTGGTGGTTCCCATAGCATAATGCACCTCAGTGGGTATCTATCGTAGTATGCTGGGGTGGGATAGTCTTGATTATCTTCAGTACTTCCAGTGGGACAAGGGTGAAGCTAAATGAGAAATGCATTCATTTAGTATAATATATGGACACTTGATCTGTGGTTGTTATGTATGGAAGTCCATGCAGTTAAAACCCCCATTGTACCACAGTGTGTATGTCTGTAACATGTTTCCTTGTCCGCAGAAGGTTCACCTTAACAGGATACCATAGCAAACAATAGTTTTACTGCGGTAACATTTATTTTACGTGAAAACACCACAGTGCGTGATTCCGCGCGCTGTGAAAAATCAGGCGTACCACATTTTTGCCATTTGTCACACATTTTGTAGCCCTCTTTCACACATTGGCAAGTTGGGAGGTCGAGAGGTATGTGCATAAAAGAGTAAAAGTCCCGTAAGCCATACGTTAGATCATGAAGCAATGCACACAGATAAGCAGCAGAGTAAGGGGACATAAAAGTATAAAATATACGAATGAGCCACCCACCGACCCAGTCGCCGGAGCCATACCCGACACCTTGCCACAGAGTATGAGGGAGCAGGGAAAGTGACCAAGCTGGTAGTACATTGAGCAGACAGAAATGCACAGAAATGAAATGCAGTGCTAGAGATGCAGCACACGCTGTATCTCAGTACAGCAGAAGCCATCCATTTCACCTGCACAATTGTACAATGAACGGCGTCGTGAGTTTGTTATCAAGCGCCACAACAGGAACTGAAGCAGAGCACCGAAAGTGTAAATAGCCGACAGCACGTGTCAGATAAGTACAGAAATATGTGACGCGGACAAGACGTAGCAAGACATGCAAATGAGGGACACTGTGTTCATTAAGCTGTGAGAATAGTGGCGTACCACTGAATGCTATCTAAGTTTGTAAACTTTTGTACACACTATTACAATAAATCATAGGAGCACAGTAATGACTGAGTGCACAGTCAGAACAAAGCATTTTGTGCTTGTAACAAAGTAGTAAGCACCATATAAATAAATGTTATTGTTGAAATGAAAGTATGTGACAGACATTTATTTCACTACTCACTCGATGTTTAAGCACTGTATAACAGAATACTTCTCAGAAACTCACAATATTGTGCAGCGCTTGTCATGTTACAAGCGCATTAATCCCCTCCAGCGTCGGGCTCTACCATTGGATTAAGGCTCGGCGGGTGGGTGGAAGCACTCAGCCTTCGGCCTCGTGCACCAACTCCCCCACCCGGCATTAATTGACTGGTAGAGCCCTCCTTGTCGGGATTAATGCTTGTGTGGAGACCACTCTTATAGTTGTAAGGGTGGCCTCATATGCTATCTTAGGGTATGAGACCCATGCACCAAAGATGAGCAGTTCTGATATCCAAAGCATGTAAGTGAAACCACTCTTATAACCGTAAGAGTGGTCTCTGTAGTAGTAGTAATATATTATTGCTCAAGCTTGATCAATACTATATTGATTTTTTTTCTTTTTTTTTTTTTTTAACTTTCTGTCCCCCATTTTCGCCTTGCCAGCTGCTGGGACCTCCTTCCATGTGCCTAAGCTTTCTACCCACCACATGACAGCCCCCACTCGATGATCCAACTCAACACCAGCCTTTCCTCAACAACCTTCTACATACCGCGACTGTAACCACGACTTATCCCCCACGGTCAGGAACCCCCCAGTTCCCCTCAAGCCGGGAGGAACATACTTCACTTGACAGTCGGGGCCCATGGTGTGGAGCTGGTGAGGTGTGGGAGGAGTCAAGGAGAACCAGCTGTGGTGTGGGGAGGGCAGGACAAATTCATCTGCCAGGTGCTGCTGGGGGTTTTATTCCCCTACTAGACCCTCCCCTTATCCCACCCCAGGGCATGGTCCCGAGAGGAGGCCTTGGCGAGATGCCTATCAGGACCATTGGAAGGGTGGGTGAGTCCTGCCTTACCTTCAGTGCTGCCCTGCCAGCCCCACTCTGGGCATGTGATGCCTCCACAACACCTGCCAGGCAAGTGGGTATGTGCTGACTTAGGGCCACCACAAAGGGACCACTTGTTCCTTCCCACACGAAACCCCTTCCCCCGGGTCACCAGGGGGTGGTCGTACAACAAGAGGAGGTGCCCTCCTTCCCTGATGCAGGATGTGCCCAAATGGATGCCCAAACACCACCTCACCGGTCGGCACCAGACGTTCCAGGTTTGGGGCGCGAACCTGGGTCATCTGGATGGCAAACGGTAACTCTATTACTGCACTATCCAGTGAGCCTACTATATTGATTTTTCAACAAAACATCCAGGAATGTGCCCATTTCCAGGAAATCTATGTGTAAGACACTCTTTACAAAATAAGAGTGTCTCGTGTAGAGGAAAGGAGTGCTCCAATTATTTGGGAGCCCTCCTTCAATATATGATTGATTAATTTGCATCAGATAGAAATTTATTACAATTCTCATGTAATTGAATGGATTAATTTACACAGATCATATCTATAATACGGAATTTGTGTAGGCTGTGATTGAGGGAAGGGAATACCTCCTCTGAGACTGCCTACATCCTTTCGCCTCTCCAGGGCCTCTAGCAACTAGTTTGATACTGGAAATTTCTGTAGCATTGGTATACCACTTTTGCACCAGTGCCTTCAAGGTGATACTGAATATCCCTCATTGTCAGCATGGGCCATTGTAATACTGCTGTAACTGAGGTAATGTAGCCCAACAGCATTAGCTAACCCAGTGCAGTGCTTGGCTGTGCTGCCTGGAATGTGTTGCCATACTGAATCAGAGCTTCTACTTGATATGTTTGTTATTATATGATATCTTAGTTATTGTGCAGTTATTACCCTATTCAAATGTAGAATTTTCATAATTAAAAAAAATGGGCAGGTTAAATACTGTACTCTCATTGACTGTTGCCATTCTATTGGCAAATGTGTATGTGCCTGTACCTCACTGTAAAGAAAAAGGTCCAATATGTGATCTGGAATTTGAACACATCACATAGAGAATTCATGAGCCACTTCCTTCATTTTTAATTTCCTTCGCAAACATGGCTTCCACCTTTACTCTTATATAAAACCCTTCGACTAGGCCCTAAAATAATTTGCTGTTTTTATACACATAACCAAATAAAAAAAATCCAGCACTATTCAGATTTCTGTTTTTATTTGTAGTGTTTCTTTGATTACCATGAAAATTCCCCCTCCTAACATAACCAGCTTAGCAGCGTGATCTCTGCTGCTAACCCTCCCCCAGATAAAATTGAGCCTCTAGCTCTATTTGAGGCCTGTGTGTGTGTCTGTGTGAGTGACCCATATGCCAAAGGAATTTTGCAGAATTTTGACTTCACGTGTCCACATTAACACTGCATGCTTCGGATGCAGGGGGAGTGGGGAGTGAGCATTCTATTAGAGGAGTACTGCAGAATATTGAATTCTTATGCTCCATGGTAGACAACCTTCTGCTGCCTGTGCAGAAAGACATGTGACTGACAGGTAAAAACCACCTGTAGAGGGACTATTTACATTTTCTAAGCAATATTTTATTGTATTTTTTGTGTCTTTTCTATCTTAGTTTGCCCAACCCAAGTCACCATCACTTTCTGCTTCCTGCTTGTACAAGTGTAACCCCTCTACAAATGAGGGTTCCTGAAGGCCTTCCCAGAGCTTGCTGGATGCTCAATGCCTGGCTGGTGTTCGGCGTGATGCTGCTAAATGTGGGGTTAGTGAGTGCTTTTGAAGCCTCTCCGCGCTGTCCCTTTAAGAGCCGTTTGCTCGCAGGCAAAATCCTTGTTTGCGAGGGGGACTGTGTGTTTCCTTGCTCGAGTCCCGCTCGAGCTGTACTGTAATGCCCCTCTTGGTGGTCACTGAAAAGCGCAAGGGGTGCCCCCTCGACAGGTGTACCTGTTGCCTGAAATTATTGAGAGTGATAGCAAAGGTGCAGTTTTGTCTAACCTGCTTTTGTTACAGATGGGACTCTGTGTTCTGTGCCCCTCCATATTGGACCAGGACGTTCTGAAGGATCCAATAAGGTTCAGGGGCAGTTAATGTGAAGGACTAAGCAACCCATCAGCAACCAGGACTCTTAATTTAGCCAGAGGACCAATAGAGGAACTGCTTGTAATTTTGGGAAAGGCATTATGGGCTATGGTGCTTTTTCGCACCACTGAGGGCCAGAGTAATTGACTGGCATGTGACGCTAGCCAGTGGAATCGGGTAGCGCCCAAACTGTAAGGAGTGCCCCATGCTGTTAGGGGCAGATTCATTGTGACTGTGAAGGAGAAGGGAGCTCTGAGCTTCTGCACCGTTGAGTGTTCATGCGGGAAGCGCGTGAAAGGCCAGGGCGGCCGTTTGCATTGTCAGTAGTTGGCGGATTAAATCCGCCGGTGTGTGGTCAGAGGAGGCTGTGTGCCAGCACAGTTACCTACCAGGCTCAACCTGTAGAGGACTGGAGAATCTGCTGAATCGCGCTCGGTCTGTCAGGAAAGTTGAAGCTGCAGTGTAACACCTGAAACTACTGTGAGTTCGTGTGGGTCCTGGAAGCAGCTGCCTGGTATGGTACCCCTCTGTTGTTTTCCATATAAATGTGTGAGGAGGCTTTTGAAGCTCAGGCACAGCCCTGCAAGTGGTGAAGGAAGGGTACCTGCTGGAGTCGTGAGTACTGGATCAGGGTAGCTCCCTGTTAAGCTTACAAGCAGTAGCCAAAAGTCATTTTGTTGTACTGCTGACTGCACTAATTGAGCTTTCTGTTCCATTTGATCTTCTCAGGGATTACATGCTCGCTTGTGTCAGGGCCCCAACCAGCTGCATCGAGGAACTAGCCATTAGGGCTTGGGTACCCATAGACAATAACTGATAGGTTCAGGCCTGTGCTCAGAGCCATAGGCAGTTAAATATCCCTCTTCAAATAAATCAGATTGTTTGTCTTGCAACTGTACCCAGGCTGGTTTGTGTCTTACTGAGGACATACTGCACAGTGAACATTTGATAACTGTACCTTACTTTCCAGGGGGTCCCCAGAGTGAGCTGAGTGTTTTGAGCCATGGGGTAAGTGTTCAGGGGGAAAGCATTGTAATTACTCCATTTGAGCCACTAGTGGGAACAAGGGGGGGTTGCAGCAACCTAGAGGGCTGTGACTGAGTCAACCTAGACTGTCCTAACCCCGACCTCTGGGTGGAGGCACCCGTCAATGGATCTGGGCCTCTTACCCTGTCACGGCTAAGACAGGCAGGGGTAGTAGCCCTTGGGATAGCGCCCCCTGGGGGTTAAACAAGCTCAGGCTGTGGCCTGCCCTGTGCGGGTGGGAGAGCCAGCTGAGTATGATTGTCAGGTGGTGGAAGAGCTGTGGCTAGAGTGCCTCCCTTCACCGACCCAGGCCACTGCTCTTGCGTCTATGCTTAAATGCCCCCAGGAGCCTGTTTGTGTATCAGAAGTGGGGTTGGGCAGCAGAGAAAGTGCATCCTTTGAGGGAAAACCAGATCCCAGCATTTATATAAAACAGAACATGGGTCGATGTTCAAAACCTGAATTTTATGTGTACCCTTGGTATGGGATGCTTTAATAAACTCCTCAATTTTGCCTCTCAGGATTTATGTAGCATCCCACACCTTGCGTGTGAATAAAATTCTCATTATGCACACCTACCTATGTATTATTCCATATGTAATCATTTAACTGTGTCACATAGAAACGTAGAACATAGAATTTATGGCAGAAAACATAGAAACATAGAATTTGATGGCAGATAAGGACCGCTTGGCCCACCCAGTCTGCCCATTTCCCCTACCTAATGGATAAGCTGCAGATCCTAGTTAACCAGCAGCCTACTTCTTTCTACCCCCACCCCCTAGAATTGCTTTATGGCTGTCCCATGCATGCTCGAATTCAATCACTGTTTTTGACTCTACAATCTCCTCCGGAAGGCCGTTCCTTTTGCCCCATGTCTACCTGTCTACTGGGGGAAATGTGAGAATGCCAGTGGCTTAATTCCCCCTTACACCCTCCCATTTTTGTACTGTTTTTGCTATGTCTATGTACCTGTCCCCCCACATTTGAGTATCCATTCTGTTTTTATACAGTCCTCCTCTTCCAGCTGCCTATTCAGCACACACCACCCTCTCTGTGAAAAAATGTTTCCAGATATCGTTAATGAATTTGCCCCACTCCCACACATGCCTTCACATTGTTACAGCTGGTGTTTATGTTTCCAATCATTTTGAACACATCCACAGCACGTACTTTGCTCCCCAAATGGAGTTACTTGTATGTGTCTGTCAGGTCCCCCTCTTCCTCGTCATCTCCAGTGAGTACATGTTTAGATCTATCAACCTCTTCTCATGAATCTTTCATAGTTGTCTTGAACAGATTTGAAGTCTTCACTATGTGCCTATTTATTATTATAAAACAACATTTAAACAAAAACCTCTTTACAGCTGATCCACTTTCAGTTATGTGTGCCTGTCTCTAGCTCAAAAAAAAGTGATGGTTAGGAGTAGTCATTTTTGCATAGATTGCAGTGTCCTCCCTGTCCCTGTTAAACCTTCTCCCTTCTTCCCTTCTCTCTCTCTCTCTCTCTCTCAACCCATTTCTAAAGACTTATTTTACCTCTCCTGCTCTTGCAGCTAGATACTCCATTCATCTACCCATCTTCCTTCTTTGCGGCTATTGCCTTTCACTTTATTATTAGCATTCTGTAACTCCTGGGGGCCTGTGGTGGTTGAGTTTTATGCTGCACCTACACATCATGGTGGCATGTTTCCTGTCTCCTCCATAGATGGCTCCCAGTGGGACGTCCACAACCAGGTCAGCCTGGAGGTGGAGTGCTCCTGCCAGCTGCTGTGCAATATGGAAAGGAGTGCAGGAGGCCCATGTGCCCATCACCCAGGGGGTGGAGGCAATATGGGCGCTGAATGACATCATGCGGGGTTGGGCCTAGTACGAGGCATGGAAGGGGCAGAGGCAGTGAACCACTCTGGCTCACGTGGACTGTTTTTTTTATTGTTGCTGTTATTTCTGTGAGTGGGCAAGGTGTGGCCTGTGGGAAGGGGTGCTTTTATTTGGGCCAATGTAATTGTCCTTTTTTTCTGGTTTGGGCTTTTTATAGGTCACACAACTGTATGTATAGTTCTTATTTCAGTAAAGCTGTTTATTTGCCCATTCTCTGTGTCTTTTTGGTACAGGTGTGTTCCCTTGTATGCTTGAAATTCTCTGGTTGGCAACAGCAGGGACTTGTCCCATCATTCAGGTTTTGATTTGTCTTCAGTGCCTGGGTTGCTCTTCTCCGGTGATCACCTTTGTCAGGTTCCCTTTGTATTGCTTGACATAATTTCCTGTGCTCACCGTCAGACCATGCTGCTGCTACTTCTGGCCACTGAGTGTCACTGTGTAAGTGGTTTGATGCTGCACTGTTTGTACTGTGCTAATGTTTATTTCACGGTAGGCCTCTGTTGCACTTAGGCTGGTATATTCGGCCATTTGTGTGATTCTGCTATCTGGTAGTGCACTGTCAGAATACTTCACACCATGTCTTGTGTGTTATCCTTACAGTATGTGCAAAATACACTTTGCACTTGCAGACTAGTAGCATAGGTTCTCAATATAGGGACCAGAATGTTCCTGACAGGAACGCTTCATGCATACTGCACTCAGATTCAACTTAGAAATAGATATTGAAATCTTTAGTACTTGTCCTCTACCAAAGTTTAACCTGGTGGTAAAGAATTCAACTTGCAGAATAGTTAAATTAGTTGAGTACTTAGCTTTCTGAATGCTCAATTAAAAGCGTTGTTTCAGTATAGGGATAATGTCCATTATCAGCTGTATTTTCTTTTTAAATACCAAGCATGGGATTCAAACATGGGTCAGCTCTTCATGGCCGGCAGGGAAATATCACTAAGTAACTGGTGGGGACTTAATCTGCAGGTTTTAAAACCGAATTTTAGCACCTCAGACTCTAAACAAAGTTTAGTGAGAGTGTAAATACAAAATGCAAGGTTCCTACCCAGATTCCAATCCCTGTGTCTCGGGGTCACGCGATGTGGCTGTGCAGGGAACAGCTCTGTCTGTGAAGCTCTACCTGAGCATTGAGGGAATCCATCACCATCTGACCTTTCTAGTCCACAGGTCGTGGCATAAATCACTCGGCTTGACAGTCTACATGGTGATGGTTGCAGAGGTGGGTTTCCTGGATCAGTACAACCCTCAAAAATACACAGAACTTAATTCTCTTCACAACAGCACCTGGAGAACCAACCTAAGGTGCTGGATCAGCCATGGGACACAGAGGACTCTCTGCTGTGCAAAAACCTAATGGAAATAAAAAAAAAGATTCCTGTGCACCAAATCAGGTGAATTGAATAGGGTGGTAAAGCAATCATCTCTGTTAAGGCAGCATTGGAGGAACTGACCAGGCGGGTGATGGAGACACAGGAGGGAATCCTCAGACTGGAGCAGAGGTCCAAGAGCACAGAGCAGAGTTTAACAATGTTGGAGAAAGATATCAAAAGATATCAAGGAGCTGTGGGACAAGCTCAATGATCAAGAGCTTCATAACAGAAGGAGTAATGTTTAATCCTTGGACTCCTGGAGAATGTGGACTGGGGAGTCTGCATAGACAGTGATCATTGCCTCAGATTCTCAGCTGCTGTTGGGATTCTAGATAGGGACCACCACATTCTGCCCAGGCCACAGGTAAATCAGAGCAACTGCGAACCACGGCTTATGATCATCTACCTCGTAAGATACTAATATCAGGAACTGATATTAAATATGGCCAGGGCAAACTAGGCCTTAACCTGGCAGCACAGCAAGATTTCCAACCAATTTTCCCAAGTGCATCATCAACTGCTGAAAAGTATTTTACAGGGTCAGAGATTGCTGAGTGAGAAGGGCCTGCATTTTACACTAGGATCACCAGAGAACCTGTGGTTCTATTTGGGGATAGCCTGTACTAGTTGCAGAGACACTGAACATTACAAAGTTACAAAGGCTGAATTTCTTTGCCTTTAACGGAGACATAGCCTCTAAAATTTGCCTCTAACAGATCAAAACTGAAAGTCTGAAACAATGTAAAGATTATTTTTGAAGTTCTTTGGGTATTATTTAAAAAGTACAAATGCTATGTTTACCTGCAATATAGCATCTTAAAGAAAGATTTAAGACAAGCTTGCTGAATTAACGTGTTTGTAGTACGTTGAACTTGGAGTGCCTTATTGCTGTTATACTGAGACATTTTTTAAACAGTGTTAAACTTTGGTCAGCATATGATTAGGCTCTATATGTATGTTAATAAAAGATTAACATAAGGCTGACAGAATGCTTTCAGTCAATCAGAAAGCTCTATTTCTCATACTTTTACAATAATTTTTAGAAACAGTGACTCCCGAAACATTCAAATAGGTGATTTTAGAAACATAGACAATGTCAGCTGAAAAAGACCATTGGTACCTCCAATCTCCCCCTGTTGTACCCAACAGGGCCTTGTAGGTGAGCAAGCCCGCCTTGAAGATGATCCTCCACCTGACAAACAGCTAGTGCATATCTCGCAGGACTGGGGTCACGTGACATGACATGACCTAGACAGGCTCATCAGCAATCTGGCCACTGCATTCTGCACCAGCTGCAGCCGGTGGAGGGTCCCTTCACAGACCCCAAAGTATAGAATGTTGCAGTAGTCAATCCTGGAAGTGATAAAGGCGTGTGCTAGTGATGGCAGCTCCTCGGGCGTAAATAGGGGTTTGACCTGGGCAACATTCCTTAAGTGGTCAAAACCACTTTGGACAACAGATGACACCTGAGCATCAAGTGTCAATCTGTCATCCAGGAAGACACCCAGATGTCTCACCTTAGGGGAAGCCATCAATGGAGTGGTTCCCAGGACCAATCCTGTAGCCACTCTGGAGGAACTCCCATCACACCCGCTACCAGGCTCAATCACCAGGACTTCCATCTTGTTGGGATTTAGCTTCAGCCAGTTGGAGGACATCCAGTCCTGGATTCTGGCCAGGCAGTTGTTAAGCACTTCCATGGCATCATTTGTTCCAGGGGCAATAGACATGTACAGCTGGTTATCATCCGCATAGCAGTGAAAACCCAGACTGTACCATGTGATGAGCTCTCCCTGGGGTATCATGTACACTGTGAACAGCATCAATGAAAGGAGCAATCCTTGAGGAACTCCACATGGCAGGAGCTTCAGAGAGGAGAAATTCCCATCACTACCCATTGCTTCCTTCCCGAGAGATAAGACTCAAACCAGTTAATGACAGTACTGGTGAGTCACACAATGTGGTCCACGGTGTCAAATGCTGAGGAGAGATCGAGGAGAACGAGAATTGACCAGTCTTCTCTATCACACACCCTGAGGAGGTCATTTTGCACTCTGACCAACACCGTTTCAATGCTATGCCTAGCCCTGAAACCGGACTGGAATGGTTCATTGATGTCATAGGCCATGAGGTGCTCTTCGAGCTGCAGTGCCACTATTTTCTCAACAACCTTCCCTAAAATTGGGAGGTTGGAGATACATCTATAATTTGCCAGTATATCAGGACCGTGTTCACTGCCTAAGCACTGAGGCAGATAAGGATATCCTTGACTGTCCTGTTATGTGCTGCAATTATCCTTTGTGATTCCACTGAGATTATTGACTAAACACTGCCCTGCACCTGTTGAGTAGCCTCACTTGTTCGGTGAATTAATTATTTCCTCTGTACTGCTCATGTTAATGTATTGCATCTCTACTCTCCTCCCTAGGATTTCCTGGGTAACCAATAAATAACAAAACAAGATTGTTTTCATCTCAGAAGGCCTGTCCTTCATAGCATTCTGCTGAAACTGGGATTGGGGTGACAACAAAAAAGGACGGGGGAGCAGAATTAGGGCACTTCATAAAAAAGCTGGATCCCTATACACAGTGGCAATTGCATGCTGCTAAGTGGTCATACGCATGACTTTGTGGCACATTTCTTTGTTGCACTTCTATGTGAAATACACAAAGAGGTCGCAAGCCTTTCTATATGCTAAAGCATAGGTCAATGCGACAGTACAGGAAAGGGAGTAGGTGGACAGCCCATTAACAGAGCTCTAAAGTAAGACAATGCAAGGCGTTCTCCAGTCTTCGCAGCTGTGTCTATGTTCTCTGTGCCAGTCATAGTGTTTTGTTTACTGCCTTTTTCTAAGAATGCATAACTCCATTTTTAGTGTGGAGCTCTCCATTTTCTCATTGTTTCTGCTGATACTCTCTGATCCTGTTTCTCAGGTTTCTCTGAGAGATGGTGACATAGTGTAGGATTTCTCTAGCTTAAAAAGCTGGGCAGTGTAACATTACAATATGATAAATAGTAAATGCTATCTTTATTCACCTACTTCTGTGCATTACCAGTATGTCCACTAATAATATATGGATATATACCCATTAGAGTGGGAATGTCTATTATGCCTGTTTGCATAGCTGAGCTCATCTCATTGAACTGCTTGTGGGGCCACCGCAGTCACAATCTTGGGGGAAAGAAAAACAGTGGAAATTACAAGAGCACATCCTGCGCTACCACTGTTCAGAAGGTTCTGAAGCTGCTGTAACTGAAAGTAACCAGGGTATGTCACACCTTTGCTGCTGCCTGCTTCATTATTCTAGATTAGCAGACATGCTGTACAGACCATTGGACAAAGTGACCCCATCTTCTCACAATATACTGAATGCTAATGCAGCTTTCGAGAACAAAGGAGATTTCTCCTATCAGAAAATGGAGGCACCCAGGATAGTTACAGGGAGTTTCTGTTAACAGTAAAAACAAACCACTCAGACTTTTGAAAAAAAGAACTACAGAAATGTGGTGGAGTGGTGACAAATGAACATATACTGTACAATTTACAAGAGGTGTGGGTTTACATTAGGTCTCCTTTAATGAGGGTGCCAGTACATATGGTGCCACAATATCATGCACAGTGGCTCCCTGGTTCCCTCAGTCCTGGTTGCAAGGTGCAGTGACCCCAAGAACAGAAGAACTGCTAAAAGCAGATCTTCAAGGGGCAGCTGCTTTATAAGTTGGAGCTTAAGTTCTGCCAGGAGGATGGCTTAGGCAGCACAAAGCATCACGTAACTGACTAGCGAATAGGACTTGGGCAAGGGAGGGAGGATCAACTGAACAACAAGGAATGGAAAGAAGACAAGGATGGTGTCATTTTGGGGCCACTGGACCAACACTGAAGACCACAATCGACTATAGAAATTAAGTTCTATGTGATGACTATGACACTTGTACAGGATGCCAATGGCACATGCCATGGTCTGACCCCTGCAGCTATCGCAATCCATCATGTTGGTGGATGTACAGCCTTTGTGTGACCACTAACATTTGGATTGGACATGTGCATAATTAGCCTGTATGCTACTGTTATGGGGGGGGTGGGATCCTCCCTCTGGAGAGAGCACTAGTCTTTTGAATATTGTAATTTTCAGGTATGGCAGTATGGGGAGCCTTGGTGTGCCCCCCAAACTCCCTATTCCAAACTGTTACTGTGTGTAGAGCCCCTGTAGGACCACTACTGTTATTCTAAGCCCTAATAGTTAAGAACCATTGCTTTACTTCTAGACTGAGAGCTGGGATACATTTGTTTAGACATGAAACAGTATACTGTATTGCATAATCCAATGTTCAATTGGTTTATATACAAACAGCCAAGCTAAATATAACAGGAATGACACAATAATGAAAATCTCGATAAAAACATCCTCATTTAAAACAAAACCTTTACTGCGAGCTTTTATTTACAGGAGAGAATATTTAAAATAATGTTACTACTGGCAATCGTGAATGTTACATGCATGAATCTTACAGCAGTGCTGCATTGTTTTACATTTTATTACACAACAGTTTCAAAGGATGCTGCAACACAGAGAAAACAGCAGGAGCACTTTTTAGATGCTGCTTTTAATTAAATTAACACTTTATAAATAAATAAAATAGCTGGCTTTAACAAAATGAATTTGTTCAAGAACATTTACAGTCCAATAATCATTTTATGAATTGTACAATTAATAAATGACATCTGTGAGGAGGAAACAGTGCGTCCCTTTACTTCGTATTCCAATTCAGACATGTCTTTGTGGGCATCATCCTGTAGTGCAGAGGTCCAAAACCCTGAAAAGATATGAAGCGACAAAACCTCTTACTGATGGAAGATGGAAGCATTCTTTGTTTACTATTTTTTTTTTTGCCAGAAATTGGAGTGGGACATGCCCTTTTTCAGCTATGTCTGACAATAAAGATACTATACAAAAAAAGATTATGACCCACATATTCAGGCGAGATGCGTGGTGCATCCCTAGATGTGCCCCCACATCTCCGGACTTGAGACCGCCATCGGGAGAGTGGCAATATTCAAAAGCCCCTGATGCACCCCGCAAACCCGACTCCACCACCACACAGAATATTGTGATGCATGAGGGGTCCCTCATGTATATGCCATGCATCGTAATATTTGAATGCCCCTTGATGAAGACATGACCGGTTGTGCCGGCACAAAGATAAGTTCACAAAACCCTACCTTAACTATGTGAGGGGCAGGGTGGTGCCCCATGCACAATCCAAGGCCAATCACATGATCCTCCTCCCCGGCCCGATCACCATACAACACAACAGTATCCATAACCCCTTTTCTATAGCATAGGATCCCCCCTCCCCAGCCCTGATCACTGTAAAATAAAATAATCTCCCCAGCCCCTTTTCCACAGTGCAGTGGCCCCCCAGCCCTGATGTCTGTAAATAAAAAAGTGTGCCTGATCCCCCCATTTCCATAGTGTAGTACCTTCCAGTCCTGATGTCTGTTAAAATACTGCCTGATTCCACTGTGTAGGAACCCCACTCCCAGGCCCGATCACTGTATGAAATAAATGGAAAACAATACCCTTTTTCATAGTGTAGTGTCCCCCCCCTCCACCCACATCAGCAGTACCCCACCACCCTGCACCCCCCATCCCAACCTGTGCTGGCAACTGGCACACCCCTCCTCAGCCTGCTATGACCAGCCGCTGACTGATCATTCCCGGAGTGCATACAGTAAATACTTTGTGCTCACGGGTTGTTCAGTGAGCACATACTATTTACTGTATGTGCTCCAGGACTGATCAATTGGCGGCTGGCCATGGTAGGATGAGGGGGGCTGCCAGTCACCAGCATGGGTCAGGATGAGGGTGTGTGGGTTGGTGGGGTACTGCCGACTAGGGTAGGGGGTTACTACACTATAGAAAAGGGTATCGTTTTCCATTTATTTCATACAGTGATCAGGACCAGGGGGTCCCTACACTATGGAAAAGGGGATCGGAAAGCATGTCTTTTTAACAGGCATTGGAACTGGGAAGGGGGACCACTACATTAAGGAAATGGGGGATTGGGCAGACTTTTTTTTATTTACAGCCATCTGGGATGGGAAGGGGGGTCACTACACTATGGAAATGGGGGATCAGGCAGACTTTTTTATTCACAGACATTGGGGATGGGGAGGGGGGCTACTACATTATGGAAAAGGAGCTTGGGAACATACTGCATTTTATGGTGATCGGGGCTGGGAAAGGGGGACCCTACACAATGGAAAAGGGGTTTGGGAACATACTGCATTTTATGGTGATCGGGGCTGGGAAAGGGGGACCCTACACAATGGAAAAGGGGTTTGGGAACATATTTTGTTTTACAGTGATTGGGGCCAGAGAGGAAGGACCCTACATTATGGAAAAGGGGCTAGGGACATTATTGTGTTTTACGGTGACTGGGGCTGGGGAGAGGGAAGGGCTGCCAAGTGCATTCAGCCCAACACAACCATGTTAATGAGCCCATAATGAGCAAGCATGATGCCCCTTTGTGCCATGCATGCCCAATGAGGTCATTTACATGTTTGGGCTGAATCTTGCCCATGGGGGACACACGCATCCAGGTATGTACCACGCATTCCCCCATTGGCAGTCTTCAGCCCCCCATACTGAATGCGCTGTGCCATACATGGCGGCCGCCTGCTATGCTCCATGCATCCGTAGTCTAATATTCAAACAGAATGTGCAATTTGTTCTGATCACCCATTCTGTTTTAATATCGTGTGTGAGCTGGTCTGCCCAATTTTGTTGTGTGGCACATTGATTTGCGTGTGCATCGAGCCGGCTCTGAATATTGGGAACTATGACACTAATACTCATATGTAACATAAAAATCAGAAAAGTTCAGAGCCAAAAGGCTGGCCTTCAGGAAATATAAGGGAATGCCACAGGATGAAGATAGGGAGGCATACCAAACTTCCCTAAGGGAAGCAGGGAAGGCAGTAAGGCAGGCAAAGGCCCAAACTTAGGAAACACTAGCACAAACAGTAAAAGAAGGTGACAAGACTTTTTATAGCTACATTAGTGAAAAGAGGAGGTCCAGAGGGGATATTGCTAAGATCAAAGGAGATAAGGGGGCATGTGAGGAGGAGGACCATGTAAAAGCATCTATTCTAAATAGATACTTCTGCTCAGTATTTACTGAACAGAAGGTAGGGCAGGGCCCAC
This sequence comes from Neoceratodus forsteri, assembly GCA_016271365.2. Classification (NCBI taxonomy): domain Eukaryota; kingdom Metazoa; phylum Chordata; order Ceratodontiformes; family Ceratodontidae; genus Neoceratodus; species Neoceratodus forsteri. Next base: position 1,619,417,093 of record CM057452.1, read on the forward strand.
AGCTTAGCACCATGGACACAGGGGGGGAGGGAGGTGTGCACTAGTCCCTCCAAAAAAGAAAGGGTCCTGCAAGAGCTCGATAAGCTCAGGGTGGACAAAGCAATGTGACCTGATGGCATACATCCCAGGGTACTTAAGGAGCTAAGGATGGAACTAGCAGAGCCATTATCAGAACTGTTTAGTGAGTCTCTGAGCACAGGAGAGGTCCCAGAAAACTGGAGAAGAGCTCACATGATCCCGCTCCACAAGAGTGGTAGCACGGAGGAGCCGGGGAACTACAGACCAGTCAATCTTACCTCAATAGTGGACAAGATTATGGAGGCATTCCTTAAGGAAAGGATAGTGCAACACCTAGAATCCATAGGAGCACAGGATACAAGACAACATGGGTTTACAAAAGGAAGGTCCTGCCAAACTAATCTCATAGATTTCTTTGACTGGGTAACCAAAGTGGTGGACCAAGGAGGAGCAGTTGATGTCACCTACCTTGACTTCAGCAAAGCTTGAGATACTGTTTCACACGGAAGACTGATTAATAAGCTGGGTAGGCTCAGGGTGGGTCAGAAGTTGATCAACTGGGTGGCAAACTGGTTGACATGCAGAAAACAGAGAGTGGTGGTAAACGGTATACAATCAAAAGAGATGCAAGTCACAAGTGGGGTACCTCAGGGGTCAGTCCTGGGGCCAGTCCTCTTTAATATCTTCATCAGTGACATTGCAGATGGATTGGAGGGTAAGTTTTGTCTGTTTGCAGCTGACACGAAGAACTGCAACAGAGTAGATGATCCAGATGGGGTGGGCAGAATGAGAAGAGATCTGGATAAACTGGCAAAATGGTCGGAAGAGTGGCAACTGGGGTTTAATGCAAAGAAGTGCAAGATCATGCACATAGGGAAGAGAAACCCTGAAGCCACCTATAGACTGGGAGGGGAGTTGCTGGCAGTCACAAGGGAAGAAAGAGACTTGGGCATCATCATCACCGATGACCTGAAATCATCCAAGCAGACCGCTAAAGTAATATGTAAGGCTAGGGGGATGTTGGGGTGTATTAGTAGGGGTATCACAAGTCGGAAGAGGGAGGTAATAATCCCTCTTTACAAGACACTGGTTAGGCCCCATCTGTAGTACTGCGTGCAGTACTGGAGGCCACACCTTCACAAGGACATTAACCAAATTGAGGAAGTCCAGAGAAAGGCAACCAAAATGGTGCAGGGACTGTAACAGAAAACATATGAGGACAGATTAACAGAGCTCAATATGTATATCCTAGAGCAAAGGAGGGAGAGAGGTGATATGATCGAAACATTCAAACACCTTAAGGGCATTAACAAGGTGAAAGAGTTTAACATGTTTCAATGTGAGAAAAATAGCAGGACAAGAGGACGCATCATGAGATTAGAGGGAGGCCAATTAAGGGGTAATGTGAGGAAGTTCTTTTTCAAAGAAAGGGTGGTGGATGCATGGAACGCCCTACCTCAGGAAGTGGTGGATATGAATACAGTGCAGGGCTTCAAACAGGCATGGGATAGGCATAAGGGAGAAATAAAGATGAGTATGAATAGATAGGCCATTGACAGAGCAAAGGTCGATGGTGCATTTATAAGGTAGAAAAAGAAATGGGCAGACTGGATGGGCCTTGCGGTCCTTATCTGCCATCAACTTCTATGTTTCTATAAAAAATACAACTCATGTATCAAGAAGTGCAATAAAACTATGGTATGTGAAAACATTTGCATAGGAAAGAATTTACATAGATTTGACCAAGATATGATAATTCTGACTATTACATAAATCTGTTATTTGTTCAGCTGTATACTGGCATTTGTAGTATTGTGTTTTGTGATAATTAATGTTATGAGGTTTTTAAATTTACTGGGCCAGATATTCAAAAGGGTTGCGCCATGCACAATAGGGTTGCACCTGCGCAAGTCCGAACTTGCTCCATTCTGCGATATTCAGCAGGAGGCAGTTGCGTCACAGAAAACATGCTGAGCAACAGCACAATGCAAATGAATGCATGCTGAACTGGAGGGGGAGGAACCATGCATAAACTGCACAGCCCGATATTCAGCAGGGCTGTGCAGAGTTGTGCAGGCGCAACCCCCAACCTGCGCCTGCAGGACTTTGAGCCGCGAAAAAAAGGCTTAAGTTGAGGGCCATCCAGAGGTGAGCTGCTATATTGCAGGGCGCAACACAGCAGCTGCCACCTGTGGCTGGCCCTCAACCCACTCTCTGTGCACCCCCTCACCAGCCCGATCGCGGGCAGCAATGTGTCCCCCTCAACACATCCCTGGTGGTCCAGTGGACTGATAAGCTCGATCACGGACTGACGTAATGAAACACCCCCCACCTCCCGAATATATCCCTGGTGGTCCAGTGGACCGATAAGCCCGATCGCGGGCTGGAGTTTTCAAACACCCCCCTCACCTCCTGATCATATCCCTGGTGGTCCAGTGGACCGATGAGCCCGATCGCGGGCTGGAGTTTTCAAACACACACCCCCACCTCCTGATCATATCCCTGGTGGTCCAGTGGACCGAAAATCCTGATCGCGGGATGTAGTTGTCACCCCCAGACACATCCCTGGTGACCTAGTGTCCCCCCACCCCACCCACAGCCGAAGCCCCCACCACCCCGCTCCCCCTCAGCGGCGGGTGGCAGCGTCCACCACGCCTGCGCCCGCTGCCCACCGACTGACTGCCCAGTAGGGCTGCCGCCCGGTGGTGCGAGCAAGAGCCAATGGGCGTGCAGCCCATACCATACAAAGACAGTTCAGTTTTGTGAATGAAATTCACAAATTCATTCACAAAACTGGACTGTCTGGTACAGTATGGGCTGCACACCCATTGGTGCAGAGCAAGAGCCATTGTGTAAACATACCGCATAAGATAATTCAGTTTTGTGAATAAAATTCACAAATTCATTCACAAAACTGACTGTCTGGTACGGTATGGCTGCACTTTCCATTGGCTCTTGCTCTGCACCAATGGGCATGCAGTCCTACCGGCAGTCAGTCGGCGGGCGCGGGCAGCAGGCGGTAGGATGCTGCCGCCCGCCGCTGCAGGGGGTGAGCGGGTGGTGGGGCTTCGTGGGTGGGTGGTGAAATACTAGGTCACCAGGGATGTGTTCGGGAGACATATTGCTGCCCGCGATTGGGCTGGTGAGGCGGGGGTATTTAGGCTATGCCTACGATCGGGCCAGTGGGGGGTGGTGGTGGGGTTTTTATGCTCTTTTGCCCGTGATTGGGCTGCAGGGGGCGTCCTTCCCCAATGGCTGCTGCCTGGCAGGGTGCCAGGTGCAAGTCCTCGGGGATCAGCGCACCTGCAAGCTAATGGCATGCAAATGGGGCCATAATCAGATGTAAATGGCCCCCCCTGCGCCTTGCATGAATTATAGCCCCATTTGCATGTCACCTTTTGAATATCGGGATTTTGTGCATGGCGCAATGGTACTTGTGCCACCGCAAGTTGAATGCTCCACTTTGTCAACTTGCGGTGGCACAAGTTCCACTGCGCCATGCACAGTGGCTGTGGCTGGGGGGTGATATTCAAAGGAGTTGCTCAATAGCTCAACTCCTTTGAATAACGCCCCGGACACACCCCTGCGCAACTATTTTGCGCAGCGCAAGGGCTTGTGCCTATGAATGGCGCAGTTTGAATATCCAGCCCACTGTATATTTATTTTTCTTTTTTGTAAAATGAATTGTAACAACCTATGGTCAATCAATAACGCACCTATCCACCTACTCCCCTGCAGTTCCTTGTTATGTTTCATTAGTGCAGCACTTGACTAAACAGAAACCATTTTTTTTTTATTTAGCTTTTTGGTCCCTGCCTCCTCCCGCCAGCTGGTGACAGGGATACATATGTATTTTTACAGATCTTCTCCCCTGACCCCTTCCCCCCAAGACCCCGAGTAGTGCACAGGTGCTATTCGATTGAAAATAGGGCCATGTCATCCCAGCACTAAACCACTTAGCGCTGTCCGACAGGGCTCCTAAAGTACACTGCCAGAATGGATAGCACCGGAGCGCTATTTTCAGTATTCAAAGGGACTCATGCAAGTGAGCCCACTGGAAATGTGAGGCACTAAGGGGCCATTTGCATGGCCATTGTGGGCTCATTTGCATGGGTAGAGAGGAAGGTTAGTGTGGCACCATTCTCCCCAAATTGCCCTGTCCCAGGAATGTACATATCCCTGATGGTAGTGGTGTGCACCCCCACTCTGATTGCCAACCCCACAGTATATAGTTTTATCCCTGGTGGTAGTGGTGTCTCCCCGATCACCAGCCCCACTGCATAAAGCATCATCCCTGGTGATAGTGGTGTCCCCCTCCCAATTACCAGCCCCACCATATATAGCTGTGGTGGCCAATACGCCTTGTATTTGGATCCATTTTGGTGGATCTCAAGAAGCTTTGAGATCCACCAACAATAAAGTGAACAAAAAGTACATAATTACGCTCATCAGTTGCAAGGATCTTCATTGATTCAAAAACGCAACCTTTACGCAAAGATCCACCAAAAATCTCTTGAGATTCACCAGTGGATCTAGATCCACGTATTGGCCACCACTGGTGTATCATTTTATTCCTGGTGGTAGTGGTGTCCCCCCCACCGATCGCCAGCCTGCAGTACAAAAAAACCTCCCTGGTGTCCAGTGGTTCCCCCTGCATCACCTCACATACCCCCCCACCCACCATAACATTATCTGTAGTGCCATGGGAGCATACGGTGACTGGCACAGCCCTCTTCACCCTCCTCAGCCAGCAGATGTATGTACAGGCAGGGAACATGCCTCATATTTATAAGACAGGGTGATGCACACTGTCCTATAAATGCAAGCCATGCTTCCTGCCTGTAGATACAGTGGCCAGCCAAGGAGGTGTGAAGAAGGCTATGCCGGTCACTGTATGCTCCTGTGGCACCACGGATGATTTTACAGTGGGCATGAGGGGTATGCCCAGTGCTGTGGGAGGGATCACTGGGCTGGGCTGCCAATCGTGGGGGTGAGACATCACTACCATCAGGGATGACACTTTATACGATGAGGCTGGTGATCAGAGGGAAGGGGGGTGAGACACTGCTACCACCAGGGATGACACTTTATATGGTGAGGATGGCGATTGGAGTGGTGTGAGACCTCACTACCATCAGGGATGATACTTTATACGGCAAGCCTGGTGATTGGAGGGGGGTGAGACACCACCACTACCACCAGGGATGATACTTTATACAGCAGGGCTGGTGATCGGAAGGAGAAGGGGACACAAGCAACACCAGGGATAAAACTATATACCATGGGGCTAGTGATCGGAGGGATGGGGGGACACAACTACTGCCAGGGATAAAACCATATATGGTGGGGCTGGCGACTGGAGGGGTGAGCACCACTGCTACCAGGGACAGTATTTTCTACTTAACAGGCTGCCGATTGGGGGGGGAGGTGCCAGACACCACACGGGGCAGTTGTGCACCCCCAGTGGCCAACCGGCTCAGTGGCTGCATTACATCTGGCAGCTGCTAGGGTTGCCTGGAGTTATGCTGCGGTTTTGTTTGGCAATATTTGTGCTGTGCAAAAGGACTGCGCTAAACCCTTTTGTGCAGCACTCAGCTGCTGAATATGGGTAGCACGCATATTCATGGCCACACCCTTCCCATTGCCCGCTCGCATACATTATGTTTTGTGGGGGCGCTAAGCCTCTTTGTTTGTGCAACAGCCCCTTTTGAATATGGGAATCCAGCACAAACCCCAGTTTGCACTGGCAAAGACCCATTAGCGTTCGCACACACTTTTGAATATTGGGACTCTGATTTTAATTTTGGATTGCAAGAGTTACTCAACATCTGTCAGTTGATTATGTGAAAACCTGACTAACAACATTACTATAAATCAGAACACTAACTAGTACTTTTATGTCATCCCATGACAATTTGTAAAATTATCACATTAATGAAAAGTCCACCCTCCTACAACAACACATCCACTTCACAAACACAATCTGCTAATATGTTAGGCACTTACCATTCAACATAATGAGTTTTAAAACAAATAGGCTGTCTGGGCAGGCCAATCAACTTGTACTCTTACAGGGATTTTCCAGGATTTTGCAAAACACTACTGTTGGAATTGGAAGGACTCAAGTTTCATATGATCCCCACAACATTTGAATTTCTGAACATTCCATTCTTTATTACTAAAGCATGAAGATAGGCTGTTTGCCTCCTAGACCTCATCTGTCCCCATCCCTTATCCTGCTTTGATGTCACAAATCTTTGTTTGCGGCATCAAAATCATGTCCACGGGAACTGGCTGTTATGCCACAAACAGAGGAGTATGATTTCACAGCTGGCATAATCTATATGAACAGATGAAGGCAAACAGAAACGGTCTTCAGTAATAAGGAAAGGTAGGTCCTTGCTATCACTCGTGATGCTCGTGATCCAGGTTTGGGAGTGGGCCTGGGGGACAGCCAGTGGGAAGAAAGTCTAGAGTCCCAGTGGATGTTTCTTTCGTCTGTTGCTGAGACTGCCAGATTCCAGCAGCTCTACTGCCCACTGGGTGACCACAGGTGGAGGTACATCAGGAACTGTAAGGGAGGGGAGCATGTTGCTGGCCTTGCCAGTCATGTGTGTGGCATGATGCCCTTGTGAGAGACATACAGAAGAGGAGGGACAGATTGAAAAAGGAGGGAAAAGAAACTTCAGCCATGCAGAATGACAGCCCTGCCATGTCCACAGAGCCTGCACCCACCAGTCTGAGCACTTCCTGGTGCCAGATACACCCAGATACACCCAAGAGCCTCACTCAGCCTAAGGGCCCCATCATGGTAGGCAAGCCAAAGCAATGCAGGGGCAAAAAGGTAAGTCCCAGGAGGAGGCAGGGTCAAGGAATTGTTGTGTGGTAGGAAATGAGAGAGGAAGCTGAGGGACAGTTGAGTGCAGGAGCACAAAGAGAATTGAAAAAAAAGAAAGAAAGGTCCTGAAATTCAGATTGTGAAGCAATGCTGTGTAACTGAGTTCTGGAAATTCATGTTGTGCTTTCTTTGCTGGAAACTGGAAAAACCCTTTAAATAGGCATCTGTGGTACAAGAATCAGTGACATCATAGTAACATAGTAATTTAAGGTCAAAATGAAAGGCACTCTAAGTCTATTCTGGGTGCCTCTTCCCCCCTACACACTGCTTTATCATAAACAGGGGTATACCATTGCTATAACAAAAATACTACAGTGACCGGTTGTTTACAGCGACAATATGACAGGACACTATAGGTCACTGTAATATTTGCACTACAGCGTCGGGACCCCCTGCACAGCATCTCTTGGTGTTCCTCCCCCTCCCTGAAACACTTCCACCATGGAGGTGATTATAGTAAGATCTGGGGGTGTGGGGGGTGTGTGTGGGGGGCACAGTCCCCTGCAGAAAACACACTTATATTCCTGATGGCACAATGCGGAACCGCAATCACGATCAGCATTTGTGCCGTCGCTGTACAGCCGGGTGACAGGTTCGCTGTCAAACCAGCATCATGGAATCACAAACAGGGATGTGTGGTGCAAACTCCCTAACCACTCTTCTACCTAAGGTACCCCATGATTCTTTTGGTAAGCAGAAATTTTTCCTGGCTTACTTTGAAGGTCTGTACTGTCTTCATGTCTGAACAAAAACTGAACAAAAAAGACAATTTTGTTTTAGAGCCTACCATGGAACCGCAACTGTAATACTGAAGGTTGTTAGTGACATCCAGATGGTGGTAGATAAAGGTAAAGTGGTAGGCACTGCCTTTTTTTTTTTACCTTTCCAGGGCCTTTGACACCGTAACTTATCATATTCTGATAAACAGATTGTGTAAACTGGGTCTTAGAGATATCCCACCTGATTTGTTTAAAGGGTACTTCTCAAAATGTAACTTGGTGAAATTTAGAGGGGTTAGGTCAGAGGTCATGATGGTTTTGAAGGGAGCCCCATACGGATCTGTCATGGGCCCACTCCTGTTCTCACTGTTCATAATATTGATTTAGATCTTACAATACCCAACATCCATTCATACGTGGACGACACAGTCTTGTACTGGGAAGGTGCGAGCAGGAGTCAGGCTGAAGAATCCTGTCAGGCTGCCTATGACACAATACACAATTAATAACCTAAAAGCAAATTATTATTACATTTCAGCAAAAAAAGGCAGGTCATGGTATTTAATTTAGCCAAAATGTCTGGGAATGAACTGGACTCTGCACTAATTAAAACCAACTGGAAACTGTCCAAATGTAATTATCTAGGAGTCTGTCTTGATTAACAGTTGAATTGGGATGTTCATGTTCAGGAAGTGATTAAGAAGAATGGTACACGATTAGGGGCTTTGTATAGGATATGATGGGCACTCCCACTTGAAACAAAAATTAACACTATGTTAATATCCTTACTTGACTATGGGGATATACTGTGGTCTATGAGGAGGCTTAAAAAAACAGTGCTAGTGAGGCAAATGTTATTTTTTAATCATATGGCCAGATTTGTTCTGGATACTCCCACTGACACATATGGGATTCAAGAACATGCATGTTTTATTATAAACTGTAGACAAGGGAGTACATTTCACCCTGAAACACAACTCCTGCCCAGATGACCTTAGCTTTATGGGATTAGAATGGGTACCTCCACTTAAAAATGGAGGAGACAGACCAAATCTCCTTTTGCAGAAGGAGAAGCAGTAGATCTTCAGACAGAGGAGTGTCAAACCCTCAGGACTAAACGATAAATTGGGGGACAGTATAACACGGTGGTTTAAGGCTCTGAGCTACAAATCTGGTAATATCCAGCAGACCAGACCTGGGTTTGAATCCCACAGCTTCCACTTGCATACTGTGTGTGACCCTGAGCAAGTCACTTAACTTCCCTGTGCTCCCAGGTAGCTCCTGTAAAAAAGCTTTCAGCTTAGTGTGCTACTCCTGATTAAACAACTAAAAAAATAAATAAATAAATGGGATTTGAAGACCTTTTTGAAAAAGAAATAAAAATTGTTACTTCAGAGTAATGTATCTAAATGGAATACGTATGTGATTAACTACTAACTTTTGTCATTTTTAGCTTTCCTTCTCTCCACCAGGTCTTTATTTTCAGTCCAAACCTTTAAGGACCATTTTCTGTGAATGCATCATAATTACATGGAGATCCCACTACGAGTTACCTTATCAAAAAGAACTTATTGTTGTCATGGCATAGTTGAAGGTTTGGACTTTGTCTTATTCTATTTCTTCTATACAGTAACAAAAAATGCAAACTGTGAAAGATGAAACTAAAGTTATACTTTCACTATATTTGTTTCACTTGTGTAGGAGCGCTTCATAACACAGCAGCTCCATCTAGTGCATTTCTTTGGGACAGACACATCAAGTATTTTTATTTTATTTTATGTGTACCTTTTTATGTTGCTCAAATTAAGTAAATGAACATGTGTTATTGATGAACTAATTGTGTGTAACTGGCTGCACTATTTAAATCATGTAAACTCATCAGCTTCACCCCCCCCCCCCGAGGAAGACTCTTTTGAGTTGAAGCGCTGGGGATAGCTGACATAGCGCTTTCTGTAGACCATTGGCCTAACTTTTGACTTCAGATAAATAATACTATTGATTATCTACTGGACCTGCATTCTGCTTTATGGTAACTGTGTGCAACTACAGACCTCCTGCTTTATCTGTTTGTTTGGGCTGGCTGCCCGTGATGTTTTTGCACCGACCCTACTAATGCTGATCATGGTACTACTCTGTGGACGTATTACATTTTGAAAATTCCAAGGACCTTTGGTGTCCTCTTGGGACATTGGTAGCTGGCTAGCTGAGCAGGATCTAGGTACTATATGGGTCATTATGTCTATTATATTGTTGGCAAATCTGTGAAATGTATGTGTTTTGTGCATATTGCAAGTGTTATTTATTACTGAAATAGCTTTCGTAGCCTCAATGTCATTGAAAATGAGCACTGTGCTCAAACAACTTGTCAATCATGTTTATTTTAACAAAGTTCTGAACTGAATTGTGTATCCACTGTCTCCTCTGATAACTGTTACATAGGTTCACTGCTCTCTGAGAGGGCATCGGGGTGTGATTAGCATCCTGCTGATTGACACCAAGTCAAATATCTTTCTCTGTTTGATCTTGTCGGTAACCATGAGTAAGGGGAAGACTGAGATCATGTACCCACTCAGCCTCCTCTTCTCTGAGTTGAACATGTTGCGATCATACAACATACAAATGTGCCAGCAGATAAAGGCCTTATGGTCAAACTAGGCTGCTTGAGTGTACAGTTTCCACTGTGTTTACAGAGCGAACTGCCTCTTCGGACTGCTACCTCTACGCCTGCCTCAAACATAATTTCGCCTCCACCTGCACATGTACTGCTACCTCTATGCCCACCTCAAAGATCATTTCGCCTCCACCTGCACATGTACCTAACCTAAATTCACCGCTTCTCCTCTAGTTGGAGTACTATGGCCATGGCCCCGATTTTTCTTCGGCACTTCAGGCCAAAGTTCTGCGGCAGGGTTCCCAATTGCCACAGAACTTCTGCAGCCATGGATGGTTATTTTTGTGGCAATTCTTCGGCAGAAAGCTGTCACACTACTTCCCTTATTTTTAGACTTTTTTGGCTTTTCTTCATATTTGACAATTTTTTAGCAGAGTCAAGTGTTTATATTGTAATATTCACACTTGTGTCACTTTCTTTAAGACAGTCTTTATGATTTAACTTCTTATATTTCAGGAAAACAATACATTTATTTGGGATTAAAGCAGTAAGGCTAAATCAGATTACCTTCCTGTGATATGCTTTTATTATAGAAATTGAAACGGCATGAGAGGGAAACCATAGTTTGATCACACACAAGAAATGTATTCAGTTGCTAATAAACTATTTTCACAACTGAGTGTGCGTCTTCTTTGTTTTATTTCTATTATGAAATTAAAGATGTCAGATTCACTGCATACCACTTTCTTCATGAATCATGACATCTCATGCATGCCATATCATTTTAATTCTGCATTGCCTAGAACACCAGACAAGCCTTACACAGCAATAACATAGATTTCCATGTAATTATATTGATTTCTAATTCATACTTTATCATTTCTTTCCCTTTTTCTCCCCTATTCCCAGGACCCAGCACATGAGTGTCATGCATTTGTGGAGGTGCACATACAACCCTTAACACCACCTCAGCCCTTTCTGCCCATCTCCGTGGCTAGCGCCAGAGCTCTCTCTGGTCAGTGCCACCATCCGTCCTCCTCCAGGTGGTGGCCAATGGCTGGGGAGCCCCAACTCCCTCACAGGAGGAAAGAGCTGTCTTGCTCCTCACCCCCCCCCCAAGCTGATGCCCAACAACCCAGGCTCGCCGGTGCAGCAGGAGGTGTGGCATCTAATGCCTCAACCCTCAGTGCCACTGGGCTGGCTGTATTCATTTCTATTTTTTAAATAGCATTAGAAAGTTTTTCTGAGTTATTTTATTGATATCTTGAATTAACGTGATTCCAAACTACCTAACTCCTTTTGTATATACCAACAGAGGTCATGATTTTCAAACTTCACCTAGCAAGGGTGCAAGTATGTGTGCTGTGCAACGTGAAACACACACCACATCCATGGTAGTCTAGTGCTCCCCCCCAGCTCAGATCATAAAATAAATATATCACCCCATCACATCACATATTGTAATTTTCATGCTTAAGTGGAGGCAAATGATTCAAAGTTGAGACAAGGAGGACATTATTATCATTATTGTTATTAAACTATGTTTAGAATAATTAAAAGGGGATGTGGTTTCTTTTTTAATGTTACTCATGCAGTGGTTTGAGCCCTGTAGAGTCATGAAAGTTGAGACAAGGAGGGCATTATTGTTATTAAACTATGTTTAGAATAATTAAAATGGGATGTGGTTTCTTTTTTTAAATTTTACTCATGGAGTGGCTTTGCTTCCCGCTAATAGCAGGACTGAGCCCTGGAGATCCATGAAGGGGCTTACATCAAGGGTTTACATTTAGGAAAGCCACTCTGCAGGAAAAAGCTTACAGATCCATTTAGCAGGATTACAGATGCTACCTGCACATACTGTAGAAGCTGTTACATGATAATGACCACGTAGCCAAGATTTTGATAAAGTATAACATGCAGTCATCCACTAAAAGCTATTACACAAACGTTTTCCTTCTAAAGTTACCAAGATTTAGACAATATCTCAATGTAATAAATATCCAAAAATTATTACTGCTAGGCATATTAATCCAGCCTTTGGTTATTAATTAAGTGCCATAATTTAATATCACTACGGAAACAATAAAAATGTATAATTTTCCCCATAAGAGCAATAAAATTATTCATACGATTCATTCCTTATTGACTGAATGAGTAATTCTAACAGATGATAATTTCAAAGATACACCATAATTCAAGGTTAAGTTGGATGCCAGGGGTATAATAATTCACCATACTAGACACATCTGGATATATTGGAGCCTGTTAGGCAAATCTGAAAAGCTATTATTCAGAGGGACAAAGGGGTCCCTTAAATATATATCTTATGAGGAAACCTTTACTCAAACAACCAAATATTCAACATTGTTAACGGTCAATTAGTTAGGCAAATGAGGAATTCTTAGTACTTGTACTTATACTATGACTGCCAACTCCTGACGACCCCAAAAACAGGATTTGCCAAGTGTCTCATCCTGGTGAAACATAAAATAAAACTGAACTGAACTGAACCATTTTGTGAGCATATTTTATCAATGCCCAAAACATAAAGCACAAAACCCAAAACAAAAATGGCACATTTAAATAACACGATCCTCATAATTAAATCTTACTTTGAAAAGTTCAGAGATAAGATTTCTTTAAGACTCAGCAGAAATTTAAACAGATCAGGTGCTGCTCAGAATATTTTACAAGTTCTGTTTGCCAGCAGATAAAAAACATCTTTCTTATAAAAATATAAAACATATGTTAGAAGTTCAAACTCCATACTCCATACTAAGAGTTCAGTTTCCACTACAAAGTCAATAAAGTAGTACCAAAACTTTGAAGCCCAGTGTCTTTAATTCACTGTTTAGTCTGGGTATTGACTAGCCAAGTGGAGAAAAGAAAGCAGTACCTCATAAAGGATATTACCTCTGAGTCAACCTTCATCGGGCACTATAACAGAGTTTTTATACGTTTTTTGCGAGAGGTGACCACCATAAATAGCATAACCAAACTTAACTTGCCTATCTCTATCCAATGGTTTGGGGGTCTGAAACTCCAATTCCCCATCAGGACTTTACCTACTTCCCAGGCTCTCATCATCATATTTTCCTCCATTATCATAGTTCCTCTGTAGTTCGACTCTCCAAATGCCACTACGAACATCTCTAGTGGGGCAAAATGAGCATTATAGCACAAACAGTGCAACATTATTTTCCTTTGTTTCAGTGTCTCTTCACATCATCATGGGTCTCCTCAGTAAAATATACCTTGCAGAAAATCAGACAAGCTGTGTTCAGAATTGGGACACTCGTGCGGCCAGGAGTACTTCTATTAGTTGGTAAAACCAATGGCAAACCGACAACATGTTTTTCGGTTACACATCCGAAAGCAAATAGCACCAATCCCATTCATCATTCCCAGCATGGTGTTAAAATAAAGATTGATATCAAAAGTTTTTGAAAGCTCAAACACTCAGCAAAATGGAGCAGCAGCAAGCAGAGCAGTGCTATTTATTTGTTAACCTGCACACTAAATATCAGACCTGCCCAGGATGAGAGATAGTGTTTTTTTTCTTTTACCCAACAACCACATTTAGCTTCAGAAAGCCACGGAGGAGCACTGGTAATTTTCTCAAATCCCAGCTCTAAATGTGGACGAGCGGAGGGGTGGCATGTGGGGGGGGGCTCAACCTGGGTAGCAGAGCAGGACTTAAAATTGTAAAACAGCACCAGCAGGGTTGTCATAATTATTTCTGTCCTGATCCACCAGTTTTTTCCTTTTTCCCCAACAGTCGGACGTAAATCCAGACAGGTTTCAGTTAAATGCTCCCACTTAGAGAAAGTGTTAGCCCTGGGGGAATTTTTTATTTTAAAATCCCCACTCTGAATGGAGCTCAGCACAAAAAGAAAGTGCAGCTGTGTCCAAGCTCTGTCAAGGTATTTGATGGTGTGAGCCATCAAGCTGATTTCCGCGGTATTCAGTGGCTGGCAGCAACTTCTGTGGATAGAACAGAAATCTGCTGGTGGAGATCAATTCCACAGTTACTTCCATGGACTTTCACGGCCACAGAACTGCGGAAAACTTGGGGCCTTGACTATGGCTATATTATGTTGCACTGTATTTGTTCTTTTGTACCTTGAAGCACCCTGCTGTCTTGCTCTGCTCAAGCTATAATTTTATTTCTAGTGCTGTAAGCCTCATCTAACTCATACTGTCTGATTGCAATATATATTTTCTATTTCGTGTTCTTCCCTTCCCTCTCCCCCAGGATGCAACAGCAACCGAGCAGTACTCTGCTCAGTGCGCCCTCCTGGTGAAACTCTTAAATAAATACATTTGAACCCTCTTCAATACCCCACTTCACCCTTCTCCCCCATATTTGCACCTTTCCCTCTCACCCTGTCCCAACCTCTCTTGACACTGTCCACCATTTTTATGAATACCACCTCCTACAGCAACTGATTCTACCTAGCTACCACCATCTTGGTGATAAAGTGCCTTCTCATCTCCCTCCTGAACCTTCCCCATATCAGCTTCAGGTGTTATGCCTAGTGATTTAATTTCCACTAAGGCTGAAGAGACCCACAGTGCTCACCATGTTTATACCTTTAAGGTACTTGAAGTTCTCAGTCATGTCTCCCCATGCATAGGAGCCAGGTTTGTAGAATTTTTGGTGGGGCCCAGGTAGCAGCAGGCAAAGTTCCCAATGGGAGTCTATGGGAGTAGAGCCCCCTATACTTCAGGGTCACATAAATATTATTACGCCTTCCCCTAAACTCCATCCCAACCCATGCAAGTAAAGGAGGGGCAGCATCTAACCAAAGATATTGTCACAGCTTCTCTGGGACCTTCATCCACCAAAAAGTTACTTTTGCTTGTCCCTTTTCTGGAGTAAACATCAATAAACACATCAATAAATACTTATCCCCTTTGTTTTAAATGTACTCGGGCTGGCTACACTGGCTGGCAACCCTACCCACATTTGGAGTTGCTGGCATTGCTGTCATCAATAGAAACTAGTCTATGTAGCCCACCCTGCAGGATGCACCTGGAAACAAGCTGTCACAGCTTAGTGTGCCTTTGCTGGTCAAAAATTACAAATAAATAAATAAAACTATGATGTAGCAATCAACATCTTCCTTACTTTGCCATTAGCATCTATCACATGCACTCCTTTACAGCACCCCGTCCCCCAAACAAGGTTCTGTCCTTTAACATTAGAATTTGTCAAGTTGTGATACTTCCAGTGAAAGTGCAACCCCACCCCATGCTACACCACTTCAATACCCCCCCATACCAACACCACAGTGATGAAATCTATCCAGGGCACATACAAAGTAAAAATTACCGTCATCCACCCACTGTCCCTATGTAATACAAACTCTCCAAATCAAGGTCACATGGAGACACATACAAAAAGCCAGAAAGCCAGGCCCCAGTTCAATGTATAGCCTCCTCTGCATGAAGACCCCATGAAATGTACAACCCCCCTCCAAACTCACACACAACATCTGGACCCTCACCGCATTTCCATTTCTAACATCACACACTTCCCAATCACAGTACTTACTATGTGATAAATGCCACACCAACATCCACCACAACTATGGCCCTCTACAGGCCCCCCTCTCTACAATCTCTCCCCCCGTCTCAAGCGCATTCCCTAATACACCCCCCACTCAGCTAGAAATCTATGCAATACACAAGTCAACCCGAGCCATGGCACGAGCAAAGTAGAACTCATCACCAGCTATTCAGAACCACGTGCAATGCACATGCGTGTACATAACCAAATCAGGATTCAATGCAGTGTCAATGCACACTGCCCACAGCTGGGAGTCGTGCAAAGCATGCATGTATGCACACGCACACAAATACTTACCCTCATCCAGCCAGGATTCAATCTAGGAATAATGCCTGACAGGGTGGGTGTTATGCTGGGATAACATCCTGCCTCGGGTGGTTGGGCCTGAGACAACCGACCAAAGGCGTCCAGCATCTGAGAAGGGATGTTATCCCAGCATAACACCCACCCTGGAGGGCGTTATTCCTATTATACAATGGCTTGTTGTTTTATACAGAATTAAAAAAATATTTTAAAGAATGTTTTTGATAGTGAGGAAAAATATTTTTGTTTCTTAAGAGAAGATGCAACAGATGCAAATACAACAAATGTAACTAAAATGCAAAAAATCAGCAGGGATGTTATGCGAGGATAGCATCCCTGCTGTGATGGCCAACTGACCAATCAGAAACCAGGATTCTTTCTTGCTATTGTATAATGTAATGCAATGCACGCCCACACCCAAACCAGGGCACTGAAAATCCATACCCTAACAAGGCAAGTACAAGGCAGAACTCCCCACTCAGGGGCCTCATGTAATACCTGCACCTCAGCAGAACCCAGGATCATTGGGACAGCCATGCAGGCTCTTCCCCTATAGAGGTGAGGGACCTTCCCAATGCAGGGATACATTGGGGTTGCCTGGGCTGGCTGCAATGTGGGGTGGTGGGTTCGGGGGCTGCCGGATGAGTAAGGTTCATGTGGGGCCCAAAGGAGTGACCGGACGGGGTGTGGGTGAGAGTATAAAGAAAATAATAGAATAAAAAAAAATAACACATCTGGATCCTGTGCAAAATACCCCCCATTCCTGGAGTGCATCTAGAGAAGAATCACCACATGGATGCACTGCACACATGGACATAGTGATCAAGGCTGAGAATGCTTGTGCAACAAGTGTGATTCCCTCCCTACCGAGCTGAGCAGTGAGTGGACAGTGTTCTGTTGCACCACACCACCCTGGCCAACTCCCGGCAACCTGAGCTCACTCCTGACCTCAGGTCGCTGGCATGGTGTGAGGTAAAGTGCTCGATGACTCAGCCCTCTGCACCACCGGGCTGGCTTGGGAATTTTCTTCTTTAGTAAGCATGTAGGTAAGAGACACTGAGCTATAATTTGCAGAGCAATTGCACATGATTAGACATACTGAGCTGCTGCCTAAATCAGTGTCAGTGGTTCAAGTTTCAAAAATATCAACATATAACCGCCTCAAGCTGGGAGTTACAGTGGCAATTTCACCTGAAAAGAGTTAGCCAAACGTCAAAAACTGTTAGCCAAATCTTAAAAAAATTAATGCAGTTTGATCTGTAACAAATGAACTGCAGTAGCATTGTAGCAATAAGAACAAGGGCATTTTGTAATTAAATACAAACACTTGGCAAAATATAAATGTGGGTAGTGGCAGCCCATGGACTCTTCACTGCATGGGGTAGGGAATTTTCTTCTTTTTTTCACCATCTCTTTACTCCAGTCCCCACTCACAGGGGCCTAATTGGTCATCCCGCCTTATCCCACCCTGCTGTGATCCCCTCCACCAGAGATTCTGTTCCTCTGACCCACCCATGGCACCCCTAGCTAGCACTCCTCAGTAGTTACCCCCCAAGGCAGGGTCTCCTTAAGTGCCACGGCAATCATCCATACAATCAAGTGCCAAGACAGACAGAGGTGAAGGAGGGAGGCAGTCATGTTCCAGAAAGGCAGAGCTAGCATGGGCGTGGTGGCAGGAGTAATGTCTTCCTTCTGGCATGTGGGGCATTTTCTTTGTTACCCCCCCCAGATAAGTGCATTTGCAATTACGTCCAGCATGGGTACAAGTGAGCGCCCACACTCCTCCTGTGGATGTCCGCCATCTCCTCCCCTGATCCTTACATGTGGTGTTGCTGCTGCCAGGGAACCATGACCAGCCCCTCCCTGAGAGAGCAGAGCTGTCCATTGGGCACTCAATCCTCTCACCCCCGGCCAACCCCCAACAACCTGAGCTCACTTCTGACCCCGTGTCGCTGGCATGGTGTGAGGTAAGGCGCTCGGTGCCTCAGCCCTCTGCACCACCGGGCTGGCATGGGAATTTTCTTCTTTAGTAAGCATGTTGGTAACAGATACTGAGCTATAATATGTAGAGCAATGGCACATGATTAGACATACTGAGCTGCTGCCTAAACAGATAAAATACCATGCACTGTGTGAAGAACTGAGAAACAAACTACCTGCTATAATGTGCACACAGGAAAAAAAACTCCCAAAAGATTTCTGCAGATTGTCAGAATTTGGCTAGTTCTGAAAACCATATGTTATTAGGTGAGCCTATTTCCAGTAAAGAAACCACTTCTGTAGCTTATTTACAGACCCAGACACTTCCTTACCAGCACAGCAGACAAATGTTACAGTGGCTAACCATGCAGCAAAAGGGATCCTCTTTTAGGGTTTAATTTTGTTTAAAAGGGTTTACTATGGATTGATAAGTTCCTCAAAGCAGAGCACACAATCTCCTTCTCTGAGATCCTGCCAGTCTGGGAGAAGGGAGCAGATGGACGGAAGGTCAGAGAAGGGGAGATAGGGGAGCTAAACACGTGGCTCAAGGACTGGTGCCAGAAAAAAGGACACAGATTTGTAGGGAACTGGCAACAGTTCTGGGAGCGAAAGTTCTTTAAATTTGATGGACTGCATCTGACTAAAGAGGAGTCAGTGCATTGGGGCAGAAGTTTGGCGTCTTTGCAGAATATTTAAACTAGCAAATGGGGAGAGGGTGCAGCACCCCATACGCCGAATGGGAAGAACACCCTCCCCTCAGCTAGTGGTCAAACAGGAATTCAGCGTGTTTGCCATTCATTTGCATCACCAGGTAAGAAAAAAGGTTTGTCTCCCCATACGATGCACAGGGGTAATGCCAAACTTCACCCAACAACTAACACACCAAAATCTGGCCAATGGAAAATCATGTACACAAATGCTCACAGCCTGGGAAATAAGATCCCAGACCTGCAGGCAATAATGTCAGAGGCTAAACTGGACATAGTAGCAATTAGTGAGACGTGGTTTACCAGTAACCACACTTGGGAGACTTCAGTACCTGGATATGTATTGTTCAGAAGAGACCGAGGTGCAAAAAGGGGGGAAGGGGTGGCCCTGTATGTTAATGAAAATATCAAAGCTACAGAAATTCAGAATACACATAAGGAGCCAGAAGAACTGTGGGTCACCCTGGAAACAGGTAATGGGACAGCCATAAGAACTGGGGTTGTCTACAGGCCCCAGACCAGAGGGAGGACATAGACACATTACTGTTAGAAGATATACAAAACATGACAGCTAAAGGGAGGTTCTGATAATGGGAGACTTCAACATGCCAGATACAGATTGGTCAATACCAGCAGGAACATCTGCCAGAACTAGACTCATAGTGGATTCCTGCAGGGAGGGCTCAAACAACTGGTACAGCAACCCACAAGAGACAGGGCTATCCTAGATCTAGTACTGACTAACAAAGAAGGATCACAGATCTCCAGGTAGAAGGTCACCTGGGGGCCAGTGACCATCACATGGTATGGTTCAATTTGGCTACTACATCTAAATCATCCCATTCCAAGGCAAAATATGGGACTTCAGAGGAGCTGACTTTGATAAGATGGCCAACAGAGTTAAGCTAGCCCTGGCAAAAGAAACACAGGTGAGGAGGTACAGGCAAAGTGGGCAAGCATTAAGGATACAATACTTGAAGCAACATCCCATTGTGTTAGACAGAAAAGGAAGTGCAAAAGAAGAAGGAAACCACTTTGGTTCTCAAATATAGTAGCAGAAAAGGTCAGAGCCAAAAAGCTGGCCTTCAGAAAAGTATAAGGAACACAGCGGATGAAGATAGGGAGGCATACCAAACTGCCCTAAGGGAAGCAGGTAAGGCAGTAAGGCAGGCAAAGTCCCAAACTGAGGAAACACTAGCACGAACAGTAAAAGAAGGTGACAAGACTTTCTATAGATACATTAGTGAAAGGAGAAAGTCCAGAGAGGGTATTGCTAAGCTTAATGGAAAAGGGAGCATGTGAGGAGGAGGACCCTGTAAAGGCATCTATCCTAAATAGATACTTTTGCTCAGTATTTACTGAAGAGAAGGTAGGCAGGGCCCACAGCTCAGCATCATGGACACAGTGGGAGGGAGGTGAGCACTACTCCCTTCACAAAGAAAGGGTCCTACAAGGCTTGCTAAGCTCCAGGGTGGATAAGGCAATGGGACCTGATGGCATACATCCCAGGGTACTTAAGGAGCTAAAGGAGGAACTAGCAGAGCCATTAGCAGAATTGTTTAGTGAGTCTCTGAGCACAGGAGAGGTCCCAGAAGACTGGAGAAAGGCTCATGTGATCCACTCCACAAGAGTGGTAGCAGGGAGGAGCGGGAACCACAGGACCGGTCAGTCTTACCTCAGTAGTGGGCAAGATTATGGAGGCACTCCTTAAGGAAAGGATAGTGCAACACCTGGAATCCATAGGGGCACAGGATCCAAGACAGCATGGGTTTACAAAGGAAGGTCCTGTCAAACTAATCTCATAGATTTCTTTGACTGGGTAACCAGAGTGGTGGACCAAGGGGAGCAGTTGATGTCGCTACCTTGACTTCAGCAAAGCTTTTGACACTGTTCCACATAGAAGATTGATAAATAAGCTAGGTAGGCTCGGGTGGGTCAGAAGTTGGTCAACTGGGTGGCAAACTGGTTGACTGGCAGAAAACAGAGAGTGGTGGTAAATGGTATACAGTCAGAAGAGATGCAAGTCACAAGTGGGGTACCTCAGGGATCAGTCCTGGGGCCAGTCCTATTCAACATCTTCATTAGTGACCTCGCAGATGGACTAGAGGGTAAGGCTTGTCTGTTTGCAGATGACACCAAGATCTGCAACAGAGTAGATGATCCAGATGGGGTGGGCAGAATGAGAAGAGATCTGGATAAACTAGCAGAATGGTCAGAAGAGTGGCAACTGGGATTTAATGCAAAGAAGTGCAAAATCATGCACATGGGAAGAAACCCTGAAGCCACTTATAGGCTGGGAGGGAGTTGCTAGCAGTCACAAAGGAAGAAAGAGACTTGGGCATCATCATCACTGATGACCTAAAATCATCCAAGCAGACCTCTAAAAGCAGTAGAGTAGGGGGGTGTTAGGGTGTATTAGTAGGGGTATCACAAGTCGTAAGAGGGAGGTAATAACCTCTGTACAAGACACATTGGTTAGGCCCCATCTGGAGTACTGCGCAGTATTGGAGGCCACACCTTCACAAGGACATTAACCAAATTGAGGCAGTCCAGAGAAGGCAACCAAATGGTGCAGGGACTGCATCAGAAGACATATAAGGACAGATTAACGGAGCTCATATGTATACTCTTGAGCAAAGGAGGAGAGAGGTGATATGATCGAGACATTTAAACACCTTAAGGGCATAAACAAGGTGAAAGAGTCTACATGTTTAAATATAAGAAAATAGCAGGACAAGAGGACACAGCATGAGATTAGAGGGAGGCCGATTAAGGGGAATGTGAGGAAATTCTTTTCACAGAAAGGGTGGTAGATGCATGGAATGGCTTACCACAAGAAGTGGTGGCTATGAATACAGTGCAGGGCTTCAAACAGGCATGGGATAGGCATAAGGGAGCAATACAAATGACTATGAATAGATAGGTCACTGACAGAGCAAAGGCCGATGGCACATTTATAAGGTAGAAAAAGAAATGGGCAGACTGGATGGGCCTTACGGTCCTTATCTGCCATCAACTTCTATGTTTCTATGTTTCTATAATCTTTGCTTTCTATTTTGACAGGCAGAGGGGGTGGCACGGAGGGTAAACTGAGCACCAAAGCCCTTAAAGTACAAGTCATGGCACTCAGATTCACACGTCCACTTCCAATAAAATGAAAAAAAATCAGGCAGTAATTTTACTTCACATCTTTAATGCAGTCTACCATATAAAATATCTATGCATGTGGTAGCCAGCAAATCAACAGATGAGCACCAAAGCCTTCCTCATCCTTATTCTGGGACACAGGTTCCAAACAAGCACGTTACCTAGAGATGTTCAGCTCATCCATTGGCACATCCATTAGTTAATCAACAGAGCTATCTGGGTATCCCAGATTTAATGATTTTCAGCCCGAGCCAGTCATACAGCTAATGGGAGCTCTGCACAGGGTTAGGCAAGGCAAGGCAATATTTATTTAAAAGACTCCCATTCCCGGAGGCTCTTGGCGCCGGACAAATCAGATTGACAAATATACATAAATAAGACCATCATTAATAAAAATAAAATATATAAACAATTCAAACATACAAAATCAGAATTTATATAAAGGATAAATAAAATAAACTAAAACTGAAACTTAAAAACAGGAGTACCAAGAGACTATATCTATGCCAGTGAACTAAACAACTGAATCAGGGAAAGATAATATGGGGACTGACATAAATACATTTTCTAGAGCAGAGTTTCACTATCTGGAAAATCTTTCTACACTGAAAATCTATTTATAACATGGGGTAGGGAGAGGAGGTAGATGGTTGGTAGAGTACCATCAGGTGACAGTGCATTAATGCACATTATTGGCACAGTTAGGGTGAAGGGGTTCCTGATATTGAGAATCAGTGGGCAGAACAGCTCTTTTTTTCTGCCTGATGGAATGAACATGAAAAACAGCCATTTGTAATAGGCAGCTTAATGAGAGTCACTTAGGTGAGTGCTTGCTGGTAGGCAGTGCACAGAAATGTTAAAGCATTGGTTGCTCTCTCAGCTATAGCATATCTGTAGTGGTGACAGTGTCATATTGCTGTGCATTAATGCTGACCAGTAACACAACACAACATGTTGTCATGATTGTCCCCACGCCGCCGTATGGCTCCCCAAACACCCACCTACCCCAGGGATCTCTGTGGACAGAGCGCTCAGTGAAGCCCCCACTGTTGTGATAAATCTGTAGGAACAACACTGTGCTACACCCTCCTGTCCCTATTTGGCAGTGAATCATGACTTGGCAGCAGGTATTCTGGAGCTGTTTTGCAGTGTTAAGAAAAAACTGTATGTGATTAGACATTAGCCATACAGGCAGCAGTACCGTGAGACCCACACCATGGGTATAATGAGGTTGGGATGGCATGTTAAACAATGTGGCAGTGTCCTGTGTCTTCCCACTGTCTGTGGTCCAAGTTGTGTTGTGCTTCAGAGACACAGGGAGAATCCGGCCATCCCATCCCCCCCAACGTGAGTCTTTTGCACTGACAGCCCCCATAATCTGTGGAGGGAGAGAGAGAGAGAAATATAGAGATACACAGAGAGACATGACAGTGTCCTGTGTCTTGCTGCATTCTGTGGTGTGAGTGAGCATTGCCATTATGAGACACTCAGTCGAGAGGGAGGGAGGGAGGAGCAAGTCTGAGATAGTGACGGGTTTTGCAGCACCGCCATGTGCTGCCTGGTCTGTCTCTCTCTGTCTGTGCATCTGACTGTGACCTAACATGTCCCCCAACACAGCCGTACACCTGCTGTTATCAGCTGGCCCTGCAGTTACTGAAGCAGTTGTAAAGTTGCACTGTCCTGTAGGGTTGCTATTATGGCAGATCACAGTTGCAGAGTCCATGCGGGAGCCCATGGGAATCGACTCCTCTTCCCTGAGGGAGAGGCAGCGGGAGCAATGGTCGTGATTACATGAAGGTATTTTCTGGCCACCACTATATCACTGTCTGTCTGTCTGTGTTGGATGAGTACCATGTCATTTTCAAACTGTAAGTGTGCTGTCAATGAAGCCCGGAGTCAGGCAGTGCCACATCCTGAGTGGAAAGGGAAACAGGGAGAGAGAAACTGATAGTGAGAGAGAGAGAGAGAGAGAGAGAGAGGAAAGCGCACCACAGGGAGAAACTGACAGTGCTACAGTGTACATTGAGAGACAGAGAGAGAGAGAGAGAGAGAGAGAGAGAGAGAGAGAGAGAGAGAGACAGAGACAGAGAGACAAAGATAAACACAACACTGCATGTAATTGTTCTGTTTTCTTTCAGGTTTTTTTTCAGTGTGTGTGTCTCTCTCTCTCTCTCTCGCTGTGTCCACCCGCACTGAACCTTCCTCCATACCAGTTTCAGCACATTAGTGAAGCATGACATGAGTGACCACAGAGCACCTAAACCAAAAGAAAGAGTGACAGCAAGAGTGTTGAGACAGGCAGAGAGAGCGTGGTCCTACAGAGATCTGTTGTTGGCAGTCAGGAGCAGAGGTTGGTGATGCTCGCTATCTTGTTTTGTGTGGTAGTCAAGAGACATGGAATGGAGAGCCACAAACAGTGAGCAGCAGGTGATACCATAACAGAGAGAGAGAGAGAGAGAGAGAGAGAGACAGACAGGCAGTCCGTGCTCCGGGGCCAGACAGACGCAGACAGAGATTGAAAGACAAAACTATAGAGATGCAGAGAGAGAAAGGAAATGCCACACTGTCCTGACAAAATCCCACACTGTCCTGTCTGTCTCTGTCTGTGTCACAGCAACAGAGTGCTCCCTATGTGGCAATTCACCCTATGAG
Source organism: Neoceratodus forsteri (assembly GCA_016271365.2). Classification (NCBI taxonomy): domain Eukaryota; kingdom Metazoa; phylum Chordata; order Ceratodontiformes; family Ceratodontidae; genus Neoceratodus; species Neoceratodus forsteri. Next base: position 1,619,441,700 of record CM057452.1, read on the forward strand.
CCCTAAAGTTGAGCTGTAACATCCGTGCGTGTTGAAATGTTCAAGGCAACACTTCTGCTGGTGGCAGGGCACATAATAAAGTTCCTTTGGTTTTCCAAACATTTTCATGCATTTCTCGAGTTTCATTGTGTTGTACAATATGGGGTTTATCCCATGGTACAAGTGCAATAACCCACTCCAGGGTGTGCTGTTTATTAGGGATTAATGAACACCCAGGTGCTGTGAGGGCACTTGGCTTCACAATGCACATGGGTGTTCATTAATACCCAATAACAGCACAACCTGTTGTGGGTTATTGCTTACTCAAAAATTGGTGGCTGGGAGATGCACACTAATTCCACTGTTATTTCAGATCTGACAACGCAACCAAATCCCTTCCATGCCAGAGAGAGAGACTGCCCTGACGCAGAGCCAGCAGGGCAACACCTCTGAGGAGAGGCACTGGGGATTTCTCACAGTAACAACTAATGTTACACCCTAGAGGGCAGTCTATAAGCAATACCAAAAAATGAAAACAATATGCCAAAATAAGCAATTTAACAACATAATAATATCTGACAACAAAACAGTCTCAGTGCCTCGTGAGTTTTGGGCAAACAACAGAATATTTTTGAGTTTGGATATAATAAATGAATATACAGCCCAACCAAGAATTTCTCCTGCTTCATTACCCTTTTGAACAATTTCTTTGATCTTGGCAATCATTGCACTTGTGGGGTCTCTGTCCAGCTTCTGGTAATTTTCTAAATTGTTAACTTGTCTTACGCATTCTATCCCATAATCCTCTTTATTAATTATTTGAAATTACTGGGATTAATTTTATGTTTTGGAGAGGGAAATGAGTTATCACTGGCTTTCTTATTGTATTACATAGACTGTTCATACTAGGATCTTAAGCAGGCACCTTTTCACATTAAGGCTATATCAAATATTGTATTAGGATGATATAAACATTTCTAGTTACCAAATATTATTATGTTGTTAAATTGCTTATTTTAGCATACTATTTTCTTTTTCCGGTATTGTTTATAGACTGTTTTCTAGAGTGTAACATTAGGAGTTACGATGAGAAACTCAGTACTGGTATCACCATTAAGCAGCAGGTTGACCTTGAGCCTGTGATGGGCTGGCCTCCTAGGACCCAAAATGTAAGTGGGGTTATAAATTAATTAGTTTCCAGATAGAACAGAAGTGGATAATGTAGTGGTGAACAGACACAGAACTGAAAGGAAATCCTACTTATATTATTACGTTAACCCCTTCTTCTGAGTCCCTGGAGGTTGGGAGATGGAACCCATTCATCTTACCCATGTTCCAAAATTCCGGGCTGCGTGATGTCATGCATATGCTAATGCTTCATGCTGGGGCATCTGGATCAGTGGCAGCTTTAAAATGCACAAGCTGGGAGCATGCAGCTAGATTAGTACTGTGGGCTGCTTGTTTCCCTGAGACACACAGCTTTGTGTGTGTGTGTTAACCACACATCTGATTACAATTAGCAAAGCCTTTGATGATTTGGTGAGCTGGATATTTTAATATGTGTGTTTGCATTTGTAGAATATGTATATGACTAAGCTTAAAACATATTTTGAGAAGAAATACTGCTGTTATGTTATGTTGTTGAAAATGTGTTTTAGGTGCCAGCGAAAATGTTTGGGGCAGAAGTATGGTGGACAGATCAATTTAATAAAAAATGTGATGACATTTTTAAGAAGGTCATGTTCACTGGTGATTCTTTCATCTGCTGTTTGGGAGTGACTGGTCCATTTTGAATGATCTTGGTGAACTTAACAAGCCTGGTTTGGTGCTGCTAATTGTTCTCACGTTGTTTAAAAATGATTTCTGACATCCTTAGATTCATACTCAGTTCATTTCTTGTTTTTCAGATATTTTTAAAACAGTCTTCATATCTAATTCTGTAATTAAGGACTCACGTAATTAAAGATGGCTGCCACTCACAATTTTTTTAAATCTCTTCTGTTGAGGTTACTTGTTGAATGGACATGCTAAATTCATAATGTGGATGCATTTGTAGGGTGCTGCCACATATTTCTGATGGTAAATAGCACAGTAGTGTACCAAGATATTTAATTTGTTCATGGTGGGCATAGCACAGGAGTTGGAACTTTTAAAAAACGTTAAAATCCTGTATTGTGGTTCAAGAATAAAAAGAAAGCAAAAAGAAAAAAGGTATTGTGGAAACTGTTAAAAAAAAAACAACTTTATGGTCACCAATAAGTACTGCTGCTGTAAGCAGCCTGCTACAGAACCCAGCTTCAGGATCATTGCTGACGTTGTTTAACATCAGTGAGCTCAGTACTTATTCCCGAGGGATGCTCCTGAGCAACGCTTTGTAACTGGAGCAGTGCCCATGCACCACAACCCTCTGCTTCCTGCCCCCAAGCCAATTAGCCATCAGCTTTATTATATAATGTGTATATACCACACTGGTGTGCTTTTCCAGGATGTTGTCATGTGCCTCAGTGTCAAGTCCCTGCCTGAAGTATAGATTGACTGGCTAGGTTTCTGACCATGCCCATCTCCGTGGTCATCCCTTTGCAGAAGGCTGCTTTGACGCCATCTGTTCCTCATAAAGCCACGCCAAAAGGGAGCAAAAACCTTGTCCTCAGACAAGTGCTCCATTATTCTGTCTTTAATAATGGTTTCCAGGACCCTGCCCAGTACAACTTGACTGGCCTGGAGTTGCTTGGGACAGACTGCCTACTTTTTATAACAATGGACCGCAATAGCCACTTTCCAGTCTTCTACCACACCAGTCCAGATAGACTCATAAAAGGTCATTTATAATCACTTAGTACTGAAATACTTAGTTTCCTCTCTCTGTAATTTTATTATCACAAGAGATACCATCAGCTGTTATGGTGACAAATGCTATGAAGCATAAAACCCCTGTAAATTCCACTTGGGGAACTATTAATTTAAAAATGTTTTGATTTTGAAACAATGTTATGATTTTCAGTAATCTTCAGACTTGAACATTAGTCCTTACGCAGTAGTGAGCAGCTTTCTTGCATATAGAAGTTCCATGGGAGACCAAGGCATGTACTTCCATATTGCTTCTGCCTCCCACACCTCCCATGCTTACTTTGCAGATATCCTGCCTGTGCTCCAGTGGGGCACAAATCCAAAAGCCACGGAAATCCATATTCTCCTGCCATAGTGATGTTGGATATCAGTGTTTCCTAACTATTCTTTATAAACTAACCAGACATTACACTAGCTTTGTAGATGTAAATTCCATAATACTGTACTTGACAAATAATAACTATCACCTAATTAGTCTTCTTCTCTTAAAGAGCAGCTGGTGCTTCTGGAAGAATTTTGAAAAACTGAATACGTAGACACACCTCAGTTTATTTTTCATCTTTTTTTCTGTGCTCCCCTTATCCCTGTTCTCTGGTACTGAGCACATCTTTATGAAAATCTGATTGCTGTCCCTTAGAGTTCATCCACTCCTCATACATATTCACCACCAGAGGTCACAGTCCTCTGCTTATGGCACCATGGCCTGTTGATTGTGTATATAACTGTTTAGTTATGGCTAGGATTAGGATTTCATGTACAGATTATACAATAAGAGTGGATGACTTCAAGGAACAAAGATCATATTTTCAGAAATGTGTGCACAGTAATAGAGAACAGGAATAAGAGAACTGTAGAATCTGTACTGAAGAAAATACTCGATTCACATTTCTCCTACAGTAGTCAGCTACACTTTAAAAGGAGACAAGCAGGCTTGAAAATCTACTGTAAACCAGAAAAAAAAGAAAAGGGATGGTATCTCAGCTGAACATAGTGCACATCTTAATAACAGTGATTTTCCAACATGTCTACACTAGTTGGAGGACCAGTGGGATAAGTTCCATCAGTGGTGCAATACTGGTATTTAACAAAGAATCAGATCTGTGAAGACTATGACAGATGTATCCTAATTACAAGTTTCCTAATGGGAATATACACTATCTGCCGCACTGACATATGACTATTTGAGAAAAATGTAGAACAGCCATGTAAGGCTCAAAAATGTTCATAAATATTCCAATGGTTGGTATTTAATAATAGAAAATCATATGATTTGGTATCCTTTTTATTTTTTCTTGACAAAGGCTAGCAAACATATTGCAATCAGTCTGAACTCTGAGAAGGCTTTTGGGGGCTTTGCCTTCCCCATCTATCGCAGCTTCAGAATGCCCAGTCTCCTCCTCAGTTCTGCCCACTTTCCATCTTTCTGCTGCTCTTCAGGTGGTAATGGACATTTTGCCTTTGTCAAGAAAAAATGAAAAAGATACCAAATTATATGATTTTCTAGTATTAAATACCAACCATTGGAATATTCATGAACATTTATGAGCCTTACAGGAGAGACAGGGAGGGGAGAAGAGGTGTGGAGTAGCTTTCTATGTAAGGGAAGAGATAGAAGCAACTGAACAAAAGAGTAAACAGGGAGGAGAGAAGGCACTGTGGGTCATCTTAGAGACTGGAAATGGCACCACAATCTGCACAGGGGTTGTATACAGACCCCCATGTCAGGGGGAGGGAATGGAAAAGGATATGATAAAAGGCATACTTAGGATGGTAGAGAAAGGGGAGATACTGTTGATGGTGGACCTTAAGATGCTGGATGTCAACTGGAGCACCTTTGCTGCAGCCACATCCAAAAGCAGGGCCATTCTCGATGCCCTTTCGGTGGCATGCCTCAGACAGCTAGTTCTGGAACCTACTCATGAGGGAGCAACCTTAGACCTCGGACCCTCAAATGGGGACAGTGAGAGGATTTCAGATCTAGAAGTGGGTAGCCATTTGAGAACAAGTGACCACCAAACAGTGTGGTTCATGATAAACTCAGCTACAGAGTTAAGCCTTACATAAGTGAGGGTTCTGGACTTCAGGAGGGCTGACTGTGGCAAGATGGAAGAGTGCATTAGAAAAGCACTAGCAAATAGGCTAGAAGGAGGGATGGAGCAACAATTGGGAAATATCAAAACTGCCATCACAGAAGCAACAAGCCTTTGTGTGAAGCAAGTAAACAAATCAAAATGAAAGAAAAAGCCACTATGGTTCTCAAAAGAGGTGTGCTGAAGATTAGGGAGAAAAAGATAGCATTTAGGAAGTATAAGGAAACACAGAAGGAGCAAGACAGAGAACTGTACTAGTAAAGCAGTAGGAAGCAGGGAGGGTAGTCAGAATAGCAAAGGTCCAAACTGGGGAAAAGATAGCCAACTTGGTTTAGAAGGGGGATAAAGCTTTTTATAGGTATATCAGGGAGCGTAGAAAGACAAAGGGAGGGATAGTGAGGCTAAATAGAATGGACGGTGGGTGGGCAGAGAGGGACAGTGAAAAAGCAGGGATACTGAATGAATACTTCTGTTCAGTATTCACAAAAGAGGAGGTGGGGGATGTGTCTAATCCAATTAACAGAAGCACTCTGGATAGGGGGGTCGATCCCAGTCCTTTCACCAGTCCTTTCACAGAAGAAAGGGTTCTGAAATAACTCCTAAAACTGAAGGTGGACAAAGCAATGGGGCCAGATGGAATTCACCCCAGAATTCTAAAAGAATTAAGTAGAGAACTAGTGACACCACTGACTACCTTTTTTAACAAATCATGGGAGGATGGTGCAGTACCTGAGGACTGGAAGAAGGCAGATGTGATTCCCCTTCACAAAAGTGGGACCAATACAGGGGCAGGAAACTACAGACCTATCAGTTTGACCTCTGTGGTAGGGAAAGTGATGGAATCACTTCTGAAGGAAAGAATTGTTGAGTACCTAGAGACCAGTGGGGCACAGGACCCAAGGCAGCATAGGTTCACAGCGGGAAGGTCATGTCAGATGAATCTAATTGATTTCTTTGACTGGGTGATCAAAGTAGTAGACCAGAGAGGAGCTATAGACATGGCCTACCTAGACTTTAGCAAGGCATTTGACACAGTCCTACACAAAAGATTAATAGTCAAATTAACCAGCCTGGGAGTGGGTCCCAGGGTGGTAGCCTGAGTAAAAATTGGCTGGACAACAGGACACAGAAATTAATTGTAAATGGAGTCCACTCTGAAGAAAGAGGGGTTACTAGTTGGGTACCGCAGGGTTCAGTACTGGGTCCATTCCTTTTTAATGTCTTTATAAGTGACATTGCAGAGGGACTGGAAGGAAAAGTATGACTCTTTGCCTGATGACACAAAGATCTGCAACAGGGTTGATACACAAGGAGGCGTGGAAAGGATGAGAAGGGACTTGGCAAGCTTGGAGGAATGGTCAGAAGTATGGCAGCATGGATTCAATGCAAAGAAGTGCAAAATAATGCACCTGAGAAACAAAAACTCAGGGGAAGATTACACAATGGGAGGGAGGGAGGAGGTAGTAACAACAACAAAAATGGAAAGGGACCTGGGCGTAATCATATCAGATGACCTTAAGGTTGGCAAGCAATATGAGAGGGTGGTAGGGAGGGCTGGGGGGATGCTGGGATATATAGGGAGAGGCATCACCAGCAGGAAACAGGAAGTTGTTATCTCCCTGTACAGACAGTTGGTGAGACCCCATCTGGAGTACTGAGTCCAGTTCTGGAGACCCCATCTCCACAAGGACATAGACAGGATGGAGGCAGTTCAGAGGAGGGCAACTAAAATGGTGCAGATTCTGCAAGAGAAGCCATATGAGGAGAGACTAAAGGAGCTTAATATCTATACCCTTGAGGAAAGGGGGGGGACATGATAGAAATGTTTAAGTACCTCAGTGGAATCAACAAAGTCCAAGAGGGTAGCATCTTTCAGAAAAAGAGATGTGCAAGAACAAGGGGACACAATTGAAGATAGAGGGGGGACAGCTCAGGGGCAATGTGAGGAAGTATTTTTTCACAGAGAGGGTGGATGCATGGAACAGCTGCTCCTGAGGAGGTTGTGGGTTCTAAAACTGTGGGAGAATTCAAGAATGCATGGGACAGACATAAGGCAATTTTTGTGGGGGGTAGGAAGAAATAGGATGTTGGTTAAATAGGATCTGCAGCTTATCCTTTAGGTAGGGAATTGGGCAGACTAGGTTGGCCAAGAGGTCCTTATTTGCCGTCAAAGTCTAGGTTTCTATGTTGGGAATGATGACAGCATGCAAGACAAGCTCCGAGGAAATGAAGGTAGCTTATAATCGAGCTATCTTGATGGCTTTTGATGCAGTCACACCCATCTATGTACACCCCAGCTACTATGTCCATGACCCTGCCCCTATTCACCTCCCTGGTCACCCACTTGAAAAAGGTGATAAGATTGGTTTGGCCATGGTCTGCCCCTTATAAACCATGCAGAGGGAGGAAATAACCTTGGCTTCATCCAAATACTCTGTTATTCAGTCCTTGATAATGACTTCCAGGATCTTGCCCAGCATTTACATCAAGCTAAACAGCCAATAGCTTCCATGGTCCAGCCTCCCCCCTTTTTGAAGATGGGGATAACGCTGGCCACTTTCCAATTCTCTGGCACTACACCTGTCCAAATAGACTTTTGAAAGATTACTGCAAGTAGCACTTCCAATTGTTCCTTTAGCTCCACTATGATCCTGGGGTGTATCCTGTCCACCCCGGGACTCCCCTGGCTTGATGGTAGTCAGCTATCAGGGGAGCGTAATGTTAAATGGCTACATTGTGGCTATTCCTAATGTTCTCAACTCACCCAATAATTCCCCTCTCCCTGCCAAGGTATCTTTGATATATACTGAAGTGAAGTATTCAGTAAACATCTCAGCCATTATGGCTCTCACAGACTCCTCCCCCCTACTGTTGCTTTCAAGGGCCAAATACCCTATTTTACCTTCCTCCATCCATTTGCAGTATGTGCTAAACAAAGCATTGGAGTTGTGTGCAGCTCCTGCTTCTATTCTGGCTTCCAGAACTTCCTTGGTCATCTTCTAGGTTTTGTATTGTTGCAGTGCCTCTCACTGGTTCCTTCACTTTGACATGGTCTTGGATGGCCTCAAATCTAGAACCCTGTTGGACATACTTATGTAGGAAGAAGTCCCTGGCAGTGGATAGGAATTTGGTCTCAGCACTGTCATTAGCCCACCTGAGATGCCAGACTGTGTCAGGGAGACTGAAGTCCCCAAGGATCACCACTGCCTTCCATATGGTTTCTCTTATAATTTTGCTGACCTGCTCAACTCTGCTTAGCTGTTTGGAGGCCTGTGGCACACACCCAGGAACTAGTCTCCCTTCTTACACTGTTTGCTCCCCCCGCTGTTCTTCTTGTCTTCCACTGTGACTCCTTTCTTTATAAGGAGAACCACCCTTACCCACTTCCACTTCCTATCAGGCATATTCTTCTGGAATAGTCCAGATCCCTCTATCTAGATGTACCAGTCATTTTCTTCCCTCCCATCAAGTTTGCATAAAGACTACTAAGTCATGCCATTGAAACTGCATTAGACCCTCAAGGTCTCCCATTTCGCTGAGTGTACTTCACATGTTGGCCTGCACGCAAGTAAGGATAGTGTGCAGTGCAATGCACACTATTGCTGAGAGCCATTTAATGTTGAGCTGATTTACTTGGTATGCTGCCTCATAAATGCAGTACAAATGTGGACCTGCTCCAGTTATATGACACACAGCCTGAACAGGACCATCTAGATATGAGATGCTGCAATAACAGTACTATAGTGTTGAAGAACTGTAACAGTAGTGATATGCAGGGGTCTTCCAGGGCAGTGCAACAGACATCTTTGTTTTTTATTAGTCAGGAACCTTACAGGTATGTACACTTGTGTAAGCACTGCATGCCACTGTTGGCTAAGACATAAAATGTAGGCTGCCTTCCATGGCACTTACAGTTCTGTTATTCACAATGGAGCTTTCCAGCAATTGCATCTGCCTCTGGGCACTATTATGGAAACATGCGGCCACTTTTTCATACCTCAAGCACATAACTTGCAAAATGCTTTTAAGAAGTAGATGATGTTATTATGCTATTTTTGTTTTCTGACTGTGTATAGTAAGATTTTCCATGCCAACAGCTGGAAACAAAGACTTCAGATCTCCTCTATTCTATTCCCCATTGCAGAACAGCAGTATTTACCTAATATCAGCCCATAAGAAAGTAAGTTGGACTGAAAAATCCTATTAAAATATCATACCTCTGAGCAAATTCTACATCTTAGCTAATTTCTGGAGGTGCAGGAAATGAAATTACACAGATTTTTTTCTTGTATAAGCTCTTTCAACCCATATCTAATAAGTACTGTTCTACTTGGTGTTCATTGTTCTTAAAAAGCAGTTGACACAATTACTTCCTCAGCGCAGGCAACTCATGGAAAGGAGCTGTCTGCCTGAGGACCTAAATCAGCCAAAATTCATTTTTTTAAATGGAGCTTACTTTATGTATAATCTGACTTCTGAGTATCACTGTGACAACTAGCAATGTATTGTGTGTGTGTGTGTGTGTGTGTGTGTGTGTGAGCGCAGGTGTTTGTGTTTAATTTTTATCATCTATGCCTATATAAAGCATTTCAGCTGAGGTGGGAGGTCTGGTGGCAACTTAAAATTACATTCCACTGTAGTTCATGCCTGGGGACACTTGGCTAAGAGGGGCCTGTTCCTGTCCTGTAAAAGCCTTTTGTTTTGGTTAAAATTCAAAGGACTGAATCTCTTCCATAACAAAAATACTTTGAGTGTAAACAGAGTCAAGGCAGAGCGAAACAGAACCACACTGACTCAGCCAGCTGGGATAACAAAAGGACCAGATTTCAATCCACAAAACCAACTTGGATCCATTCTGGAAAAGGGTGGTCTCCAGAGATCAAAGAAATGGTCCAATATGTGATGTTAGAGGGACAGGTATGATGATGCAGGTGTAGTGAGCCTGCCAGCCAAAGGCATTTCTGTTGTGTGTTTGCTCTTAGAGTTTAGTCATGTTTTTTGATTCTGACCTTGCAGCATCCTGAGTTTGAGATTGCCATATAGTTCCCAGTTGAGGGTAGGCGTCTTCTGTTTAGAATTTACTGTATATAGCTTTGAGTAAGGTTCTTCTGTATGTCCTCTATCTTTTTAATGCATTTATTTTTATCTCTGTAGAAAGTCTGAATTCCTTATAATCTTTAGTGTGTACTGTCCTGTAACCTATGTAAATATTGTGGAGTATTAAAAGGACACCTTCAACCCTCTTAACATAGGCCTGAAAGTTTCTTTAGTTTAAAAAACTCATTTAATAATTGGTCCCATTCTGTAGAGATTGCTGAAGTAGCAGGTAGTTTGATTGTGATTCCTTTTTTCTTTTAAAAAGTGAAAAACAGGGGCGTGGGACTTAACGGGAGTCCAAAATGGACGCATGATTGTCTAGGCAAGGCAATCTGCACATTTTCAACTGCAATCTATCCATTTCTAAGTGGTATTAATTAACTCAGTCAGCGTTATATGGGCAGAAGTTAACCACTTCATTTTCATACCTGTAACGTCCAGATCGGTAGTCGAGGAAGGAAGAACTTGTCCCTCGGTTAATACGCTCAAGTGGTCTACAACATGGCATCGCCGCGTGGTGACCCCATGGATCCAACTTATGTCCACCATATGTCTGAAACCTTGATAGCTAAAATGGACAAAGTCACTCTGGCTTTGGATCGGACCACTGTCGCTTTACTACACCCTGAGGGGCAGCTCGCCTATATGGAGAAGAAAGTGGTGGAGCATGACTGTGCACTGGATGAGGTCCGGGCGACTAACAGGGAACAGCAAGAGCAGATCCAAATGTTGATCGCTAAGGTGGATGACCTGGAGAACAGAAGCAGGCAGAACAATCTTCACCTGATTGGTTTTCCGGGGAGGGGGCCGATAAGCCAGACACTGCCAAGTTCTTAGAATTGGTTCTCCCAGAAATCTTGGGTTTACAACAATGGTTCCACCTAAACATCAAGTAGGCCCACAGAATGTTGGCTCCAACCCCAAGGCTGAGGGAGAAGGCAAGAGCAAGCCTGGTTAAAGTCCTGTGCTACCCGACAAGACAGCTAATCCTGGCCAGGGCCAAGGAAATGGGCAGACTAAGCTGGCAGGGACACCAGATATCAGTGTAGCAGGATTTCTCAAAGGACTTGTCAGCCAGATGGAGAGATTACATGAGGGTTAGGTACATGATGCAAAGCCTGGGACTGCAGTACTCTCTCTGATACCCAGCTTCCATGAGAGTCATGGTGAATGGAGTGGTGAGGACCTTCAACACACCACAGGAACTGGAATGCAGAATTATAATGCAGCATCCTCAGACCGTGGAAACCCAAATACCCCCGGGACATCTCCTCGATCACTTGGAAGAAACACAGAAGGGCCAGAGGTAATGGAGGTGAAGGAGGGGGGCTTGCAGGAGATGGAGTGGGCTCTGCCAAGGCACCACAGGACAAGACCCTCCAAGGCCCAGCATACCAGATGGGAGCACCCGCAATCCATGGAGGAACTGAATCAGTGGAGCAGCAGCAACAGCGAGAGGAATCCATGGCATTTATCCACTGTATCTCTGAGAATTGATTTGAGGCCCTGAAGGAGGAATCACCATCAGAGAAGGAGAACCAGTAGACAGCTGAGGTACAGGGACCCACTAGTCAACCTCTGGGACTGGCCATGGAGAGGGGGCAGGAAAACGGAGCACCTCTGGCGAAGGAGCCAGTTGGAAATGTCACTGCCAGGAGGGAAGCAGGAGAAGATCTGGAGCAGGAGAGCTGCTAGGCTGATAGGGCCATACCTAGGACTTGAAGCCATAGATAAGTACAAAGTTTAATTGCTGTGACTGGGACGGGGGAGCACGTGATTGTTGCAATGTGTGGGTGGATACAGGCTGGGGGTCTCCCATGTGCTGGATATCCCCTAGACAGTGGAAGAGTAGATTTTAAGGGAGCTCCTTTATTCACAGCCATATGGACAGCTCCAGGTGACCCCCCCGTCCTTCTCCTCCCCTCTCGTCTCCATGTCTTCCATCCCACAGATCTCCAAAGGTAAGTAGATCACCATAAGCCAGGATCCCTAGGCCACAAAAACTTCACTAATATTGTGTACCCTAGGGCAGCAGGCTGCAGGCATTAACAATGAATGGGACAGTCCCCAGGAGGTTGGGATGTTTGTGTGGCACTTGCAGCATGCTCACGGCTGTAGCAGGGGATGAGGATATGACATGGGGAATGGCAGGGGGATGGTGGGGGCAAACAGTCAGAGGTACAAGTCCTCACTGCTTTTGGCTCGAACCTCTCCTCTAGCAGTACGGTGCCCCGGGGGGCTGTCTGAGAACTACACTAGTGTGGGGTCAACAAGTGGTGCTCCTTTTCCATTGCTCATTTGGAACCTCCAGGTTCTTGGGCCTAGGCTTGAGCAATGGGGGGTGGCTGCAAACTGGCTGCAATGGCAAACCCCAGGGATCTGGAGACAGAAGGAGGGTGAACACTATGCAGAAAGAGTATTCAAGATGTACACCATCTCCACAAGTTCAGGGACCACATGCATCCTGAAGCTGTTAGCTCCCTTTTCCCTCAATTTTCCCTTCCCTGGAGGGGCAGGGAGCTGTACTATAGGGGGCAAGGGTCAGATGATATGGGATGCCTTGAGGCATACAGTGCAGTGTCAGTGGCTCAGTAGGTAGCACACTCGCCTCTGAGGCCGGGAGATCAGAGGGCTGTGGGTTCAGTTCCCACATCTGGCACTTGGCTTAATATCCCAATACTGACACTGTAGTGCAGCATGAGAGGGGTGCTGCACTTCTGAGGTGCCATCTTTCAGATGAGACGTTAAACCGAGGTCCCATCTGCCTGGATTGGTGGTAGTTCAGGTGGATGTTAAAGATCCCATGGCACTTATCGAAAAGAGTAGGGGAATGTCCCCGGTGTCCTGGCCAAATTTCCCTCATTCACTAAAAAAAAAAATACCACCAACAGCTTAACCTGGTTCAGTTTCAGTTGCTTACCATCTGTATCCCCCTCGCCCCCGGTCGCCCCTGAAAAAGGGACTTCTAGGCCCAGTGGGCTTACTGGGTCAACAAAATTCAACAAACAAACAAACAAACATACAGGGGATATGAATGGTACCCAGAAGATAGCAACCTGCACCATGGGTCAGATTGCAGGGAGCTGGCCTGCCGTTAAGGATCAAATGACTCGGAGAAAGAGATACACAGAGGGAGGAGGCCACAAGAGGTGATAATGGCTGCGGCTCCAGGGTGGGTTCAGTGGATCTTGTCCTGCTATGGTAAGCAGGTGACCACATATACTGGCTGCACCCAAGGGAACAGGTCACTGCTGTCTGTAAATTGCTGGTTGCTTCAGGAGCCAAAGGGCTCGTAGAGTTGGAGGAAGGTGGAGGGTGCAGGGATGGCCATGAGGAACCAGATAACACAATCTAAACAGGGGAGCATGGGAATAACTGCAGATAGGCACTATGATAAAGTTGTGAATGCAGGGGAACAGACACAGAAGCATTCTTGGATATGATGCTTCTGGGTCCTGAAACAAAAAGGAGATTGGAATAATATGTCTTGGGGGGGAGGATATGGGATCGCAGCAGGGCACAGCTCATAGGAGGACAACACCTTCATCTCGGATAGAGGCTAGGCTCCCACCGATAGTTTCAGACCCCTCAAACTGCCAATATGACTAATATAAACTTAATCTTGTGGAATGTGAGGGGTCTGAATACTGCAGTTAAATGAAAGAAGGTGTTGTCCTATTTAAAGAATCAATCAACTCGGGTGGCCCTACGGCAGGAGACAAAACTCAACAAAAAGGACCATGTGCTCCTCAAGAGAGAATGGGTTGGGCAGGAGGTGCACGCACCAGCCCCAACCAGGAAAAAGGGAGCCATGAGTCTAGTGCATAAAAAGCTGCCGTGGTCTCTCATCACCTCCAAGGCCGACCCCCAAGGTAGGTGGGTACACGCTAAGTACCAGACTCCTGCAGGGAAGATCCTCCTTGGGAACCTGTATGAGGATGACCCAGATTTCTTTCACACATTCACCCAGACATTACTGAATATGGTCAAGGACGGCATTCCAACTATTTTTGGGAGAGAGATTTTAATTCGTCCTGGACCCCAGGATGAATAAGACCACAGTTACAGGGGACAGCCACACCAGGGGCAGGGGAGTCTTACAGAGCATGATGAGAGACCAGGGGCTGGCAGACATCTGGAGAGTGCTGCATCCAAGGGACTGGGATTTTTCGTACTACTCCCAGGTGCATGATACTCATAGCCAGATTGATATGTGGTTAACCTCACTCCAGACAACCCAGGCAGCTGTAGCATCCTAAATCTTACCCATAATAATATCAGATCATGCACCACTCAGCCTCAGTCTGCTATGGGGACTCCCACCACTGACCTCTACCTCTTGGAGGTTAGACCCCCTGTTGAAGAGAGATCCAGAATTTGTTGAATGGGCCAAGAAAGAGGCAGAGAGTATTTTTCAGGAGAACCCAATACGGGACACATCAGCAGGGAATACTAGGAAGGCATTTAAGGCCACTTGGGGGGGGGGATCATTGTCTATGCAGTAGCTAGGTATAAGAGAAGGGGAAAAACAACTCCAGGAGCTGGAGGAGGAACTGAAAGGGGAGGAGGAGTAACAGAAAAGCAGACTTACAAAGCCCATTCCATCCTGCCCACTGGATAGAAGAGCCCTGGGCCTCCGCATGGAGATCAATGCCTTTCTGACAAGGAAGGCAGAGGTGTCCATACTCTGGCTGAAGCAGAAGTACTAGGGGCGGTAGGGTGGGAAAGTCCTGACATACCGGCTCAAGAAACAGCAGATGGAGGGGCATATCCATGGTCTAAGGGATGGGGGGAGGGGTGGTCAGGACCCGAGAAGATGAGTTAAATAAGGTGATGCTGCATTTTATATATCCCTATATACCACCTCCAGGGCTCCAGACTCCTGTAGGATATGGTCCTTTCTAGATCAAATTGATCTCCCCAGCATAACACCCCAACAGACAATGGAGCTAGGTGCCCACCTCACACTTGAGGAGGTCCAGAAAGCCCTGCTCTCACTAAAACCCGGTAAGGAACCAGGAGGGACGGCTACCCAGTGGAGTTCTGGTAGGCACTGGCAGACATCATTACTCCAGTACTGCATCGAGTGTACCAAGAGGCGGAGCTGGGGGAGGGAGGGATTTTCCCACCCACGCTGAGGGAAGCCATAATTACAGTACTGTCCAAAAAAGGAAAGGATCCATCAGCCCCAGGAAGCTACCGCCCCATCTAACTTATCAATGTAGACAGCAAGGTGTTCATGAAGGCCATGGCTCTCTGACTTAGTCCGCTACTGCCACAGCTAATACAACCTGTCCAGGTGGGTTGTGTTCCTAGAAAGTATATTGCGGATCACATTAGGTCACTGGTTAATCTTGGGAACAGGGCGAAAGAGCTTACCTCCCTGGCTGTGTCAGTGGCAATTGATTTCGAGAAGACCTTCAACTTGCTGGAGTGGGACTACCTCCATGCAGTCCTGGAGCACATTGGCATAGGGCCCGGGTTCAAAGCTTGGATACAGACACTATACAGCTCCCCATCAGCCAAATTCCTCACTAGCTCCACAGTATCCCCCCTTCCAACTGGGTAGGCCAGGGCTTCCCCCATCTCCCCTCCTATTTGTGTTGGCAGTGGACACCTGGCAGCCTAGCTTGGGCAACTGGGGGACATATGGGGGATCCAGGTTGGTGGGATGGACTACACCACCCTTATGTATGCTGATGACCTGCTGGTCATGGTCTCAGATCTCAAAGAAGCACTCCCACCAGTACTGGACATGCTGACAGCATTCCACAGCATTTCTGGTCTCAAGATGAACCAGTTGAAAACTGAGGTGCTCCCACTAAATCCCCAGAGCACCCCCTGAGCCCTGAGGTGAGTGGGATTGAGATGGTCCACAGCAGGTATAGTCTACCGGGTGATAACCTTCATGGCCAAAACCCACAGGCTATGGGATTTTTTTGGTTTTTTTAATTTGATAAACTTACTTAATATTTCAAGAACAACTATTATACCAGAAGTGGAATGCTAACACATAGGATATTCTCCCTCCCATAACCACCCCACTCCCCCCGTGAAGCACCCATACAGATGGAATCAAAGGATAATGTGAACATCTGATAACAAAACTGTTAGCACAAAAAGACAGAATACTTGATATCTCAACCATTAGCTCTTTTACGACTTTCTACAGCCAGTACTTACGAGGGGCCCGTAGTGTACAATAAATGTAGTTTACTCCAATTCTTGTCATAGCTCTGGGAATTGCCTCATAGTCAAGCAATCATACCCTCCTTATGGAGATTGCACAGTAATTCCTGTAGCCATTCATTGTAACAAATCTGGTCTTGATCTAACCAATGCCTGAGGACCACTTTTTTAAGGGAAAGAGAAATTAAAGACATAAAGTATTTACGCTCTAATACTGGGATAGCTGCAATATCCCCCAAAATACATATTTCTGGTTTAAATAGGCCATGGAGGCCAAGCATGGGGTCCGCATTCTCCTCAATTAACTGCCACAAGGAAGCAGCTTTGTGACATGACCAGAAAATATGTAGAAGAGAGCCAATACCCTCCCCACACCTGGTACAGTTGGGTGAATGCAACCACCCCATACTGACCAGTTTTTGCGGAGTGTAGTACAAATTATATAAGGTTTCGAATTGAATAAGCCGCAGTCTGTCTTGACCTATATAGTAGTAGGCACACTGCCATATACCTTGCCACCACTGGGAAGAGATAGGAAATACCTGGTCCCAGTAGGAGGAGGAGCCATTAATCTCAGGGGCATATAGGGAATGCAGTTTACCACAGAGGCTAGACACAGCATGTTTTGGGGAAATCAGTGGTAGAATGGAAGAGAAGAAGACAGAATAGTCCGTGGTCCACAAACCTTGGCCAGGCTATAGGATTTAAATATGTAACCCCTACTAGTGGAGATCACTACTGAGGTAAGACAATGGGAGAAACTGCACCTCACCTTGGTGGGCAAAATAGGCACAGTTAAAATGATCACTGTTCCCAAAGTCTTCTACAAACTGGCCCACATTCCGCTGGGTATACCCACCACCTGGTGCCAGAAGTTGCGTAAGATAATAGGTAGGTTCCTATGGGAGGGTAAACAGCCAAAGTACAGTAGGAACAAGCTACAGACCCACTGGTGGATGGAGGGGGTGGAATAGCCCCTGGTCTGAAGGCTACAAATGGGCCTTTCAGACAACGCAAACATTGCAGTGGTTTAAAGCAAGGGGCACTCAAACTCCGCAGTGGGTAGATATGGAGAGGGTATTTAGCCAAACCTCAACCCTGTCCCTCCTGTTTTACAACCCCCTCCCCCACCATGTGAAACTGCATCCCACCATAGGGGCATCTTGCCAAGTTTGGGACAAGGTGGGTAAAAGAATAGGAACCAACCTGACCCCTCTCACTAGGGTCCCCCTTTGGGGGAATGCGTGCATCATTGTGGTCAGACAGCCCATAGTCTGTAGGGACTGGGAGGTGAAAGGGGTGTGCACAATAGGTGACCTCATGGCCAACACTGGGCTGGACTCATTTATGAACTTGCAGCACAGGTGAGGGATCCCCAAGACTGACTTCTGGAGGTTCCTCCAAATCAGAAGTGCAGTACAGACCTACAAAAAGGCACTCCCGAGAAGGCCCCCACCACATGGCTGCCACAGTGGCTGGATGATAAGAAGGGAGTGGCCAGTCAGATTTATACCAATCTGAGGGACTCTATGCCCAGCCAGTCAGAGGCAGCCAAATTGAAATGAGAGAAGGTGCTCTAAACAGGGATATCTGGGGAACAATGGTCTGAGGGCTGGAGGGGGGCTCACAAGGATTTTAGGGACACAAGAAGCAGGCTGATACAGAACAAAATCCTCCACTCCTGGTACCACACCCTGGAGGTGCTGCACAAAGCAGGGCTGCTGGACTCAGACCAGTGCTGGCGGTGCTAGGCACACAAGGGGGATCTTCTTCACATCGGTTGGGGATGTGCAAGGATCGGGGACATAGGGGGGCATACATGTAAGCTAGTGACTACAGTTCTGGTCCCTAGAACAGCTCGACTGCTACTGCTAGGAATGGGCTCAACTGCACCACATCTCAAAAGACAGGAATACAGATGGTTGGCAGTCCTTGCCATGCAGGTCATAAGGGCATTCCTTTGTAGGTGGCAGTCCACTGAGATCCCCATGGCACAGGAAATCACAGCCTTCCTGACAGGGGTGGCCAGTCTGGAAAGGATGCCACATGTGGCCACAGACACCTGGGCAGAGTACACCGAATGCTGGACCCCATTCCTCAGATATGTTACCCCCAAGACAGGTATAGGATGAACCCCTCAATCATACGCACTCCCTGCAGGTATGGTGTCACTGCGGTTAGTACAAAATTGCAGAAGAGATAATGTCTTAATACCCAGTAATTGAAATGTCATCCCTGTTTGTGTATAGTTATGGAAAAGTTAGTATTAGAATAGTGGTTCTTTGTGTTTACTGTATAGGGTGAAGGCTGCTAGGTAAATCACCACACTGAATATAGAAACATAGAAACATAGAAACATAGAATTTGACGGCAGATAAGGACCGCTTGGCCCACCCAGTCTGCCCATTTCCCTACCTACTGGATAAGCTGCAGATCCTAGTTAACCAGCAGCCTACTTCTTCCTACCCCCACCCCCCAGAATTGCCTTATGACTATCCCATGCATGCTTGAATAGATACTGATAGACAGAATATGGAGGACTGAAGCCTTGCATCTCCGCCAATCCTCATGTAACCTGGGACAAGCTTTAGGGGAGTCTAATACCCTGATATTAGTATTTGTTGTATGTCTGTAAGGTTGTTTGTGTAACCCACAAATTCCATCCATTCTGCTTTTACATATACTGCTGGGAAATGTATGTATTGTGAATGATGGAAAATCAATAAAACATTTAACTGTAAAAAACAGTGAAAAACAGACTGTCCACCATTACTGGTGTTACTGCACAAAAAACATGTTTGTTTACATGTTTTGATCAACACCCACTTCATCTTTCCTGGACTTGGGAACACTCCAACAGTGTCTAGCAGCTCATGATGCAGTGGGAGGAGAGGAGAGGAGACTATTGCATCATGAGTGGCTGCAGTGTTGTGGAGTATGTTCTAATGTTCAGGAAGTCTGCAGAAAAAGTAAATCAAAGATTTAAAACAAAACAAGGTTAGCATGTATTTCAGTTCTACTTAGAAAGGAAGCAGATGAAGCAATACGCATCATAAATATATTTTAGAGAAGGTAAGTAATCATTAAATCTGGGTTATCAACTAGAAATAGTATAATGCAAAAATAGTTGACAGTGTTCCTGTAAATGCTATTTTTACACACAGTACTTCATGCTTTCTGTGACTGAGTCATTTTAGGCATTGATAACCAGGGGAAAATTGGCAAGTCTGTAATCCATTTTGGGAGGACTGTAGCCCGAGGTTCAATGTGGGGGAATAGTTCCTCCCACATCCACTACAAAGGCCAGCCTCCAATGGCAGCTCTCCGCTTAGCGCGATGTGAAACACATTTGCGGTGCTCTGGGCTCCTGCATGGCTCGTGGGTTGAGCCTCCTCCCCTTTCTGCTCCCTGCTCCTTTTTCTCTGTTCCTCTGTGCTCCCTCCTGCTCCTCTTTCCCCTCCTTGGCTTGTTGCTTCTCCCATTGTCCTTTTCCCTCATTTGCTTCTGGTTTGTCTCCCCCCTTCCCATTTTTCTTTGTGGCATCTGACTGGGCATTGCAGCACTCCTCCTGCCCTCACTACATGCTGACCTGCTTGACTACCTACTTCACTCCAGCTGCCCCTTTGGTGTTGCGACTTTCCCCCTGCCTGCCATGCCACCTGCTGCCTGACTGACTTCTCCGGTTCCCCAGAGTATTGCCTGGCTCCTGGTATGCCCCTTCATTTATCTGTGTTGGCTACTGGGTTCTTCTGAGGGTGGGCTATAGCTGTACACCTTTCTTTGGTTCTGCAGGCACACGCTGCTCACTGGATTTCTAGAGGTTGGGTGTACAGTTTTGCATGCTTGCAACTTTGTGGAACTCTACATGTGGGACGCATTCTTCTGGTATGTTTCTTTCCTTTACATTTCTTTCTCCTGCTAGATGCCGTGCCTACAACTTTCTCTGGACCTTGTTGATCTGGCAACCCGGGAAACATCCCTGGTCCTGCTACTGGACTAAATGACAATGGTTTCCACCGACCGTGTTCCTGGATGCCCTGGCAGGCTTCTGACCTCTCCTCCATGCCCCTGTCTTATTTTCTATTTGGGCTTTCATTAAATTTCCAGCTGCACTCCCTCTACATTCCAACGCTCCAGGACATGTAGTCTCCTGCTGTGGCCAGCCTTCAGCTACACTCCTTAGCTCCAGGTGACTTCTGTAGTCCGACTACCAGGGATGGATGTCTGTATCTGCAATCCACGGTTTCAACCTCATGAATTCTCTACCAGACCATCTGGTTGCTGCTTCCCTTTGGGAACTGGACCACTTTATCCTATTTGCCTTCATTATCCTACATTGCCCGGCGGCATCGAGTGACAGTCATCTCACCTCACTTATCTGGGTTGGATGTCTGTGTCCGCAAATGACTGTCTAATCCTCATGCACTCTTTACCCGATACCCGGTTGCTGCTTCCCTTCAGGAACGGGACCACTTTACCCCATTTGCCTTCAACATCCTCTGCCTCATGGCCTTGAGTGGAGGTTGTTTTGCCTCAACTACCTGGGATGAGAGCCTGCGCCTCTCCTCCGCTGAGTCAGCAATATGCATTCTCTACCTGACTACCCAGTTGCCACTTACCTTCAGGAATGGGACCACTTTACCCCATCTGCCTTCCCCATCCTATCTTGCCTGGTGACACTGAGTGAAGGTCATCTCGCCTCGGAAATCACGGATGGGAGTCTGTCTCTGCAATTGACTGTTTCAACATCATACAACTTCTATCTGATACCTAGTTGCTGCTTCACTTCAGGAACAGGACCCCTGTACTCTATTTGCCTTCCATATCCTTCCTCACCAGTCTACATCCTGCACTTCCATGGACTCCTCGTACTCATCCCCACCTTGATTTTCTCATGCTCCGGATTTGGACTCTGCTGGCCTGTTTTGTCTCTGCCTCCATTCAGTTCAACTACCTCCTGGATTTCCTTGCTGCTGGTAGCCCCTTCCTGACAACCATGCTAGTTCACTTTCTCCTTCAGAAGTGGGATCCTCGTGCTTCATTGCTGCAGCACCTCTGTTCTCTGCACTTGCTGTACGCCATCATCTTCAGCTGTGGGACTCTCATGTATCACCGTTGTAGCACTTGGTAGCTGGATTCACTTATTTATCTTCCATGGATCTGCCTCATGGCATGCAGCAGTTCTCCTCCATTCCGATTCAGTTTGCTGTGGCGCTGACCCTGGTTCTGTTCCTGTCTGCATCTGTTGAAGTCGGTATGCTTGACCTATGCTGTCTTCTTTTTGGACTCCTTCCTCCAGTCTGCGGACATCTGCTCTGGACTTTCCCCTTCATCATTGGACAACTGCCTTCTCTTTGCCACCCTGGTGGCTCTGAGCTCCTTCCCGTTTGCTGTGGCTCTTTTTGGGCAGTTAACACTTATCTTCAGCCAATATTCCTACCTGGTCAACTACACTTCCCATTCATCTATCTCATAGTCCTACCCTGGCCATCCTAACAGCTCCCATCCACTACATGATGGAGCACTTACACATTTCACCTGAGGAAAACTTCTTCTAGTAAACATCCCTTGGACAACATGCCTCATAGACTCTTGCGTCACCATAGAGTTATCTATATGTTCCAATTATCTCCCCTGGATTAGTTCCAGAATTCCATTTGACAGGACCATAGAAAGAACTCATGCCTTATCCGACTCTACTGGATGCTCCCTACGCATCCTATCAATTCAAGCACTATGGCTTCCCTATCTAACATGTTTCCTAGGATATATTTTACATGGAAAAGTGACCTAATTCCTTATGCCTTGCACTGACTCTGTAATCATCATTGCTGTTATGGATAATGGCAACCACAAGATACCTCATAGCAGTACTGACATTATCAGTTTTACTTTTCCACAGCTTCTCCTACGAGCATTGACTAGGTTGATCATGTTACTCAATTCCTACTTCCTCAATAGCCATTGGATGTCCTAAGACCTTCCCAGCTACCTTCCCAGAACTCCCATCATTGGATCTCCAGTGCCTAGCTGCCTTACTAAAGTTATACTATCCAAACCACTGTTTCTAACCCCCAGATGTCACCAGACTTCATGCAATCATCTACATTCCTTCATTATATTATCATCAATCAGGTCAGCTGCTCATCCAACAGGCCTAATAGCTCATCCCTCATGATTTACCTCCCATACTCCCTCCAGTGAAGACTTTCATCAAGAGTAGGATTCCACTGAATCTCAATCTGCACATCTGCAACTGGCCTGACCATCTCACTATCACAGTCGTGCCTCTCAACAGATCTATATTTGACTAAAATGCTAGGCTCCCTGATATTCTATAGCACTCTTGACTTACCATTACCACAGCAGTCTATAGACTGTTTCAAATACCCATTTCTGGGCTTCCTACAGCATTTAGACATTGGATCACCATAAGGTAAAACAGTCATGGCCTTCTCAGCTCATGTCACAGTCAATTATGTTACAAAAATACTACCTTTTCCTACTAGCAGATCAGCAAGAGCCTGTACAAGTATTATTACAGCATCAATACCCAAATCAACTCTCAAATTCCTTATACTGAACTTCAATTATTCCATGTATATTCAGTTACAATCTCTACTGTGTATACCAACCATCCTTCAATGGTCTAAAATCTTCCACGTCACTACTCCTACCAGGCACATAAAGATTCTGCCTGACTCCTTCATCTTCTTCATGGATACCTACATTGTAACTTATCACTCACCGCCTCACTCCAAACCTCCAGACCCTAACCTGAATGTCAAACCTTCTACAAAGTCAGATTGTTTACCTTCTGACTTCATAACTCATCATACTTCCCACCATTCCAAGTCTGGTAACAAAATTTATCAAATCATGTTCTTCATGTTCACTTCGTTTCTATAATCCCATTGGACATCATCCATCATCACCTTGGAAACCTGGACTACATTCCCCCTTTTTCGATTGAACCTTTTCCACTCTCAGGATTTGGATCCTCCTTCAGAATAGACCTATGTCTTCAACCTCAGAGTTGTCCTTACAGAATGCATCATCCAGGGATTCAAAGATGGACCGTTCATCTCTCCAAGCAGTTCACCTTCCTTGGAAATTAGCATATGGTTGCTAGAATCTAGGTTCATCTCCTCTTGGGTCCGGCTAGTGGAGTGCGGTCGAGGGGGCAGTGCCATCGCCTATCTCCGGGAGCAGGGATTTATTTATTTTTTTCCTGGCTACATTGCTTCCTTCTACTCCCTCCCTCCAGTGGAGCTTGGATGGGCAATGGCGCCAGGCACGCCCGCCGCAGCTCTGCCTCCCCTCTAGCAAGCCCTGCACATTGCAGTGCCTCCGATTGCCACCAGGGGCTGCTGCAGTGCCTGGCATGAGCCTGGATCCCCCCCGAGAGAGGAGAGCAGTCCTCTGGACACTCAATCCTCTCTCTCTCTCTCCCCTGCTGACCCCTGGCGGCCCTGGCTCGTTCCCAAACCTGGGTCGCCGGCGTGGTGCAAGGTGTGGTGTTCAGCGCCTCAACCCTCAGCGCCACCAGGCCAGCCTCTTTAGAATATTTATTTGTAATTGTTTTGGGCTTTCTATTCCCTACTCACTACCCAGCTTACCTACCAAGGGCGGGAATAGAGAAAAAAAAACAAAAGTAAACTACAGTTACATAAGCACTACTAACCCCATACTCTATTCACCCAAACATTTAATGGGAGGGCTATAGCCCAAGGTTCAATGTGGAGGAATAGCTCCTCCCACATCCCTACAAAGGCCAGCCTCCAATGGCAGTTCTCCACTTAATGCATTGTGAAACACCCACCTTCCACCTCTGCCTCCTCCTTCTCTGGCACTCTACTCAGCCTTGGTGCTGGGCTTTCTATTCCCTACTCACTACCCAGCTTACCTACCAAGGGTGGGAATAGAGAAAAGCTAAAAGTAAACTACAGTTACATAAGCACTACTAACCCATACTCTAATCACCCTAACATTAAACCAAAGAGATAGGCTACAGTTATCATTTCTAAGGCAAACTGAGCTGTGACAGAAGGGGTGGGTCATTTCCCCTTTGGTAGAAATTGGGCACTGTACTAAGTGAGCAATGGCTCTGGTAGGATTATAGCTAAACATACCTTGAGTGAAGCTGTGGTTGAGTTGTGGCAGCATACAAAGGTAACCCTTTCAGGTGCCTGAAAGGCTGTAAAACTGGTAACAACAGAGACTGAGTTCTAATCTGTGACAAACTGGTTGGCAGCAGTTGGGATCAGAAATGGATTGTCTTGCAGTTTACTGAATGCCTTGCCATAGCCTGCCCTAGCATGTATTTCGTACATGATTGCTATTTCTGATCCTATAATACCCTATTGATTGTAACCCTTCTGCTCTCCACTTACATCCTGTCTAGGTTTGTGTTTTATTATCAATACATGTATATAAGGCTTCTCCAATATGTTTACCCTAAATACTGTGTTTTGTTAAGTGATATTTTATACCTTACATGCAGGATAGTCTTCTACTATATTAGATGTGTGCTTTCTTATATACTCGAATTTCAATAAAAGATAAAGTGAAAAAAAGAAATGGATTGTCAATAAAAAGATTATCTGTCCGGTCACAGAACAGGATATACAAAGGGGATACTATATATACTGCCATTTTTATTTTGCTGTAAGTAACAGTAGATTGCTGGAAGGCACTGTGTCTGCCATATGGAAAACTGAAGCTGGCACAACTTGAGGGTCTATGCAAAAGGAGAGGCTTGTCTATGAGAAAGGCCAGCCAGTGGTAGACCTCACAGAACTCCTTGTAAAAAGTGACCAGAGAAGCAGTGCAAAAATGGTCATGGCTAACCAAAGTCATGAGATGGAGGCTGGGGAGAATGTAAATGAGCCAGAGCCAATAACTGGGGCAGCTGAGCAAACAGATTGGATACAAATGATGCAGTCAGAACAATGCTGGTTAAGGTGAAGTAAGAAGCAGAGCTGCAGAGGACAAAGCTGGAAGCTGATGAGTGAGAAAGGCATCACCTGCATGAGATCCAATTGAGAGAGCTTGAGAGAGATGGAGACAAAATGAGTGAGAAACAGAGTGCCAGCATGAGATATAGCTAGAAGAGCACTAGAGGGAGAAGGTGCAAGAGCAGCAAGAAAGACAGTGCCAGCACAAGGTCCAGCTGAGAGAGAAGCAAGAGAAAAAGTCAGAGCAATGAGAAAGGCAGCACCAGCATGTGATCCAGCTGAGAGAGAAGCGAGAGAAAAAGTGAGAGCAGCAATAAAAAGGCAGCACCAGCATGTGATCCAGCTGAGAGAGAAGCATGAGAAAAATTGAAAGCAGTGAGAAAGGCAGTACCAGCACATGATCTAGCTGAGAGAGCATGTGATTCAGCTGAGAAAGAAGTAAGAGAAAAAGTGAGAAAAGTGAGAAAGGCAGCATCAGCACGTGATCTAGCTGAGAGAGCATGAGATCCCGATGAGAGAGAGTATGAACATAAGAGGTAGATGGAGATTCTGTGCCAAAAAGCTGCGCCATGAACCATAAGTATTGGCAGCAAAGGTTTGACCCAAGAAGCCAAAATTAATTCCAAACTGTTTCCCAAGTATCAAGAAGGGGGTGATCTTGATTTGCTTTTAAAATCTTTAGAAAGAATTTGTGGGCAATTTGAATTGGAGAGGGCTTCTTGAGAACTCACCTTTTGCCACTCCTTATGGGAAGCGCATTAGAAGCTGTCACCAGGCTGGACAATGAGGACTGCATGGACAATAACAAAGTGAAAAATACCTTGTTAAACTGTTTTGAATTGATCCCCTGAGGTCTACAGATAAACATTTAGAGGTTTATGGAAGGAACAGAGAGATAGCTATTCTGAAATGTGTGTACTTCTAAGCAATCTGTTAGAGTGATGGTTACAGAGTGCAAAGGCAAGCTCTGTGGAGCAGATAAAAGATTGGTCTCTAATAGAACAGTTCTTAATGACTACCAGAGGAGCTGAGAATACGGTTGCTGGTTAGGACTCTGAGCTCCATGAAGGAGGCAGCCAAGAGGGCTGATCAGTGCATGTCCCGCCAACCATACAGTCAGCGCAAAAACAATGGAAGAGGGACATCAGGTGGTTTTAAGGGGAAGGGGTGCTCATACCAATTTCATTCCTGGACAGAAAAATATTTTACAGATATATTCTTTTTGTTTGACAATGTATTTATTACCTCCAGCCAACATTTCTCCAATTAATATTGGCTTCTTAAGGGGATTAGCTTATTATTACATCATCTTAACAAATAATAATAAATTATGTTTTTTTTCATGACTATCTGCTTAAATTTTATAAGTGCGGAAATAGTTCAAAAATCAAACCCATTTTACCTTACACGTCTTACCACAGATATAGGCTCTTTACTTAAATTATATTTTCTCTTTTGCCTGAAAAATATAAAATAAACATTTTCCTTCATTCTAATCAAAATATAGCTCTCAAATCACCACCATATAAATTGTGAACACCTCTGTGCCTCCATCACACCCTGTGCAACTTGTGACACAGCTTTCTATATGCTGCCTTCTCCACTTCTAGCATTTCCTGCAACCCTCTAAAAATACCTACCAGCTCTTTAGTTTTATGCTGAACTCTCAGATCAAAACAAGATCCTTGATTTCTCAGTCAGTTTTGGATATTCTTTCCTGTTTCAAATGATTATGATATATGCCTGCTGAATCCATGCCCTCTGCTTATTGTTGCACTTACTTCCCGATGCCATAACACTTCTTCTACCCTATGCAACTTTCTCCCTTTGACTGACTATTCACCCTACCCCACTTCCTACCCTCCATCCTTTCCTACCCTTACCCTTGCCTCTATATCCCTATGCTATCGCCCTAACATCCCATGTCTACCTGAATTGTGTCTCCTTGTTCTATGTGGCCTATAGTTCCTATGTATGTTGTGCATTCTGCAATACTGCAATTATCATGCTTAATGTTTGTAATTACTGCACTTCTTTTTATAACTGAATCTTTTACTGCATTGCTGTATTCTGCTGTATTCAGTTATGTGACTTCCCAGGGCCTCCTTGTAAATGAGCTCGCTCAATGGTATTTCCCCAGGTTAAATAAAGATTGATTGGCTGATATGTAAAATGCTCAATTTGTAGAAAAAAACTTTTAGGGCATTTTTATTGCTGTCAGACTTTCAAATGAGTTATTCTTGTGTATGCTCTTAACGCATTCTGGGTAACCTTCTTCCTCAGCTGGTAGGGGGTGAGTGGCTGGGTAGATATTCCTCTTGAGCCTGTCAGGGGCATGATGTCACCCAACCTACGTGCACATGCCAGTTTGCTAGGCAACCAGCTAATCAGCATGGGAATGCCAGTCAGCCTTCCTCCCAGGCATGAGAATAGGGTGCATAATGCTTTTCCTACCACAGTGCAAGTTGTTTATGTCAAATATTTAAACACTTCTTTTAACATTTTACCCTGTTTCAAATAGTTTCATAGTCAGCTGTCCCTTCAGTATCTCAGAAGTGTGCTGACTTCCTGTCTCCACTTGCATTATACCAACACATACCTTAAATATAATGGTTCCATGTGATAATGCCATTTGGGCAAGTGTACATCGCTGAAAATGAATTACGGCAATGTACACTTGTGGCAAACTGCAAGAGGGCACCCCGATCTCTATGTTATGTGGGGTGCTTTGTCCCCCGCACCCCCCTACTAAACAGTTCTCAACCCCAGGGGGTGCAGTCGGGGGGGGGTGTAAAACTGAAAAAATAAATTTAAACCTTAGCTGATGCAAAAAGCTATTGTCCCAGAACCAAAACCGGCACCCTCCCAACCCCAGTCGGCCACCTACCCACTACGCCACATGGCCGGCTCAACAGCCCACCACCACACTACACCCCACAAACCCTCCCTCCCCTTCTGCCCATCATACGGCGTGATCCCTCCCCCCCACATGCATGTATACATAGTGACATCCCATCACCATATTCACCCCCCCCATATCCGGTCACTACCCTGCCAGGTAGCCCTGTACACAGGTGCAGTGATTGAGTCACCCTTTTTGAAAGCACTCAGTCGCAGTCGCCTTGTACATGGGATACCAACATAACAGCATGTTGTTTCTGGTTAAAAACATATCCATATTTTATGGCATTTTCTTATACACTTGCTAACATATATTGTTGTTACAGTGATGGTAAGACAGTGAACACCAGTACAGCGACAGAATCATCTGTTCGCTATACTGGTCCGCTGTCTTACCAATGCCGCTGTCTCTAGGGAGTTCACCTCCTCCCTGAAACAACTCTGACTCAGAGTTGATAATCTTTAGTGTGGGGGGTGCAGGGGGCAGAGATCTGTTGATGTGGCATTGGTCATAACCTCCTCCAGATCATGTCACTGCTGGGCCTGTCGCAGGTAGTTTCCTCCATGACTCACCAGGGTGGGCACTCTTTGGACCTGGTGTTCTCACTGGGGCTTGAGATAAGTGATCTCAAGATTGATCAGGTGGCATGGTCCGATCACTGCATGGTGCAGTTCATGTTTGGGGCACCCACCAGATGCCTTTCCCCTTCAGAGATGATGAGCTACCGTCCTTTGCGGGGACTGACACCAGAGGGATTTTTGGTGGTGGCTGATCTATCTAGTGTGGGCAATGCATGTGTCGGAGGCATTGGCGATGCAGTTGGCACCTATAATAGGGTGTTATCTGATGCAATTGGCTCCCTCACACCTGTCCATGTACTGTATGACCAAGACCTTCTTACCTGAGATTCCCTTGGTCTGATGGGGAGCTCAGGGAGTTGAAGAAGAAGGGTTGGGGGTTCGAGTGCTGCTGGAGGAAGACCAGGTTAGAGGAGGACAAACTGGCCCTGCATGCGCATTATAGAACATACCAGGGGTAAATCAACCATAAGATGGTAGAGTTTCTGTCCAGGGAGATTGCTGCTCAGTGGAACTGACCAGTTGCACTTTTTTGGACTGTGAACAGGCTACTTCATCTGGCCTGTCTACAGCTGAAAAAGACTTTTTCCAATGCTGAATGTGAAGAGTTTGCTTGGTTCTTCTCGGACAGGGTGACTGATATCTGGCAGGGAATTCTTTCAGTCAGGCAGTCCAGAGCTGACAGTGGTTGCCCAAAGTGTCCTGAGCGTGCTCTGCCTAGTTGGGGACAGTTTAGACCAGTGGAGGTAAATGAGTTCATTAAGGTAGTGACCAATCTGAAGCACACGTTTTGTGAACTGGACCCGGTGCCAATGCATTTCTTGATGAGATGAGTCGATGGTGTTGGCCCGGTGTTTGCCTTGATTATCCGGTGTTCCTTGTCAGAGGGAGTCTTCCCCAATGCCTTGAAGGAGGCGTTGGTGAGACCACTTATAAAGAAACCATCTTTGGCCCCAGAGGTCAGGGCAAATTACCATCCTATCTCCAACCTCCTATTTTTGGTGAAGGTTGTGGAGAAGGTAGTGGCACTTCAGCTGAAGGAGCACCTTGTGACCCATGAGTTATATGAACCCCTCCAGTTGGGGATTCGGGCAAGGCATTGCACAGAAACTGCGCTTGTTCGGGTGCAGAATGATATCCTCAAGGCGAGAGACTGAGGGGAAAGGACAGTTCTGGTTCTCCTCAATCTCTCCTCAGCATTTGACACTGTGGACCATTGAGTGTTGTTAGACCACCTTAGGGAATTCTGCGGACTCACCAGTACTGTCATCTGTTGGTCTGAGTCATTTTTAACCAATAGGAGGCAAAGGGTTGTGATGGGGAATTTCTGCTCCACCTCTAGTCTCCAGTTGTGCAGAGTTCCCCAGGGCTCAGTCTTGTCCCCTATGTTGTACACAGTGTACATGCTGGCTCTGAGATGGGAGGGATCATTAGGAAGTATGGGTTGGGGTTTCATTGTTATGCTGATGATACCTAGCTACACTTGTCCTTTGCACTGGGAACATCCAACACGGCAGACGTGCTAAACAGCTACCTTGCCGAGATCAATGACTGGATGACCTCCAGCTGGTTGCAGCTGAACCCCAATAAGACAGAGGTATTGGTGGTGGAGTCAAACAGAGTGTAGGATGGGATGGCCTCTGGTGCAGAGTCAGGACTTGTTCTGGGATCTGTCCTATTGAAGGCCTCCTCTGAGGTGTGGAATCTTGGCGTCATCCTGGACAGGGGTGTGACGATGGAAGCACAAGTGTCTTCAACTATCCGTTCCTGTTTTTTCCTTCTCAGGAATGTCACCAGGATAAAGCCCCTTGTGCCGCCTTTGGACCTCCCCACTCTGATACATATCTTGGTGACATCAAGGCTTGACTACTGTAATGCGCTTTACCTCAGGGTAGTGGGAAGATCTCTCTGCAGACTGCAGCTGGTGCAGAACACAGCTGCCAGGTTACTTATGGGGCACCCTAAATATTGCCATATTACACCGGTACTGCGTGAGCTGCACTGGCTGCCAGTCAGGTGGAGGATCTTCTTCAAGGTGGGTCTTCTCACCTATAAGGCCCTACATGGCCAGGGCCCTGGTTACCTAATGGACCTTCTTACACCTACTGTCTCAGTCTGTTCCCTCCGCTCCTCTGGTAGGGGTCTCCGGGTGATTCCCAGGACGAGGTTGAAAATGGATGGTGACAGGACTTTTAGTGTCACTGGTCCTATCCTGTGGAATTCACTACCCTTTGGGGATCAGGGAGCCCCCATCTTTTGAGGTATTTAAGACTCACCTTAAGGCCCCCCTTCTCTGTCAGGCTTTCCCTGACTTAGCTTTTTAAGTGAGATCTGTATACAAAGGTCTTGATCTCAGCTCCCGGCCACCTGTGTTTTTAAATTTTTTAGAAAATTTTATTTTATCTTATAACTTATGGAATTTACTGTTTATTGCTATTTATCTTGATTTTGATGTGTTTCTTATCTGATTATTTATTTTGTACTGTGCCTAGAGCCTCCAGGATTGGGTGTCATTTTAAATAAAAATTGCCTTGCCTTGCCTAAAACTTCTTAGATAAACATTACATATTCAACAGTAAAACAATCTGAAAGCATGTCCTACTAGTTTTAAATAAAGGCATCATTTAAATAGACAAAATCAAACCTGCAAGCATGCTAGTGCATTATAAATTACTTTTTCACACTAAATAAGTTTGAATGCTGCTGAACTTCGATTAACTGCTGATGTTGCCAGGCTCACACTCATTTCCCACATTTTTATATTGAGCTGTCTACTGACAGCTATTTGGGTGAAGAAAACACGTTAATCTCAGGGCTAGGCTTATGTTGGTTACCAGCCTGTTGACACATCCTTCTCACAGTCATGCATAGGATTATGTCTCATTGCCAACATACATTCCATTTAGTGTCACAATTGAATCCAGTTCTCAGGTCCCGACTGTCCATTCTAAAAATCTAATGCATCTCATATTTTTTCTAAGGTTTATAAAGTTCCTCCCCTTTTGTGGAGTTCTGCTTTTTCAAGTCCCCAAAATATTAATGATGTTATGCTATATTACTGCCTCACTAAAATGTTCTGCCACTGGTGAATCATTGTCTTTGTTTCTTATAGTGCTCTTATGTTCCTGCACTTTTTTCCCTATATAAATCTTGTCACAAGGGCATTATAACAAGTAAACTACTGCTTTTATGCCTCACAGGTAATATGCTGTCTTTTTTGAAATCTCTGATTTGTATATGGATGTTCATATACACATTTTTTTGCTTGTGTGGCCACAAATTCCACATCTCCCACAGGGAATCTCCCACAGTTGCAGGGGTCCTAACAAAAATTGTTTTCCTCTGGTGTCTCCCCCGGTACAGGATATACTGCATGTACTACAAATTTGTATCTTCTTGAGTGCCTCTGTGTGCCTCTGTGTAAACATTCTATTAGAGGATTGAAATTCTGGAATGACTGTCCAATTTTTGTTCATAATAGCTTGGATCTCATGCATTTTGTCATTAGTTTTGATCGCTAAGGATATTCTACACGGTCTTCGGTAACAGTGTAGATACGGAGAATTGGGCAGACAGGATGAGGCAAGCAGTCCTTATCTGCTGTCAGCTCCTCTGTTAGCATTCTATTCTGTCCATGTCTTGTGCTTAGCAGAAGAGTTGAAGAATGTCAACCCTATAATAGAATGTTTTCACAGAGGCCCATAGTGGCAACCAAGAAGGTACAAATGATTAAAAACAGTTTTGTACATGCAGTAGCATTTAAAGTGTTCGGGATGCTCTGAAGTAACTGTGGCAATGTGGATACTTACCAGACTGTGGTAAATCAATGCCCAATCTACTCCTGGACTCCCAGCCAAGCTGGGGACACAATGTGATGTGAGTGGTGTAAGCTGCCTTGTGGAAGGCAGCACCACTCACATCACCCCAGACACTATAATAACAAGCTTATTGCAGAACATCCATCTGCCCTTCAAACTCATGGCCCTTCTTTCTAGTGTGGCTTACATCATGCTGAGAGGGGACTGTGTAGGTACGGCTGCTAGAATGATGCAGAAGGTGGAGGGGTTTTCAGAGAAGAACTCCACAGCCTTACCTTGACCATGTAAGCATGGTTTAAGACTCCTGCCTGGTTCCCAATGTCTGGGTTGCTATACCTCTAGTCTGCTCCTGCCTACATCATTGGTGTCAACATGTATTATAATGCCCGCTTCTTCTTCTCCCTCCTGCATGAGCCTGTTCCTCTTCTCTGTGATGTCTGCAACTTGTTCACCAGCTAGCCAAGTGAACAAGCAGTCCACACAAGTTCAGTAACCAAGCACTCCACCCACTTACTAACATACCTCAAAATAGAGTTCAATACCACTATTACCTTCCTGTTAGCCTTCCCTGCTTCCCTCCCTAGTTCTACCTCTACTGCAGGGGCCCCTGTACTCAGGCCCCCAGTTACAGCTCCTACCACCCTGTGGATG
Source organism: Neoceratodus forsteri (assembly GCA_016271365.2). Taxonomy (NCBI): domain Eukaryota; kingdom Metazoa; phylum Chordata; order Ceratodontiformes; family Ceratodontidae; genus Neoceratodus; species Neoceratodus forsteri. The sequence continues at coordinate 1,619,474,808 of CM057452.1, forward strand.
TGTTCTGCCTTCACAGCTAGTGGCTAGTACCAGTCCTCATTTCTAGCACCTGGACCTTTCTTTCTGAGTATGCACAGAGCTGAATTCTATATTGGGATTTAGATTTGAATGCAGCCATTCTCTTTAAAGGTTCATGTTACATATTTCAGTGCCGACACATTGAGAAGTATTACCTTAGATATGCTGTAATATTGCTTACAAACTGGAGGCTATTGAACGCTTTCTGGTATGTCTCTGAAATAAAGACTTATGGAACCATAACTAGATTTAATCATTGCTAGTTTTTCAGCAAATACGTCACATATTTGAAAAAAGTACCATGGAAAGCAATATAAGCACATTAGATATGATTTCAGAACATTACAAAACACATTAGGAAATAAAGAATTATTAAAAACATGACATAAATACCATTTAGGGAAAAGCTATGGATCTCCTTCCATTTCGTGGCTGCAAAACAATAAAGATCTGATAAGAAATGATTGCCCTGGGAGGAAGACAAGAACTGCAGTACAACTAAACTGGAAGATAATTTTTGTTTCATAAGTCAGACATTTTCAGCAACAACTCCAATTTTCATGTTAAGCTTGCCTATATTGTTCAGCAGGACTAAAGGGCATGGGACAGTCACCCCTGATGTTTCATAGGAGCATAACAAACAACTCAGACAATATTGCAGGCTGGACACATACACTGTGTAGGTAGGGAAATATTTTCATGTAGGCAAAGTCTTCGCAGTAGGCCCTTTAAGTTACAGTTAAGAGTTTGTGAATGGAGTCCGAACCGGTGGTGCTGGGGCTTGAGGCGTTAGACGCCACACCTTGTGTCATGCCGTCGACCCGGGGTTGGGAGTGACTTTGGGTTGCCGGAGGTTCAGCAGGAGAGGGAGATGATTTATTTATTTATTTTATTATTTGGTCCTGGGTAAGGGTATTCGATGTAAGACTGTCCAATGGACTACTCTCCTCTCCTGGGGAGGGGAGCATTGTCATCCCGCTCCTTGGCTGCCCCCTGGTGGAGGCCAGAGGGCAGAGTTGGAGATCAGGAGACACAGAAGTGCAGAGACATGACATGCGTGTGCCTATACACACAAATGTTCATGCCACAAGGGGGAAGGGGGTGTACAGGGAAAAAATGCATAAACACATGGAAAAAAGCAGTATGAAAAAAGGAAAAAGAAAGAGTCTGTGAATGGTAAAAGTATTATCTACATTTCTGGGTTTGATCTGAAAAATAATATGCACATTTCTGATTTCACTGGCGGTTGCAGGGATGGGTGAGGCTGTGTTGTCATGCTCAGTTTCCAAGAAGAGGGGGACAGGCTGTACAACTGGCAACTGCAAATGAAGACGTTCCTAAATCTAGAAGCTACTGTTGAAGGAAAGACCCAAAAAGGAAGAACAAAGGGGAGGAGGGATAAAGGAGAACATGTGTCTCATGAACAAATCAACATCTAGTAATCATTAATGCAATTTTTTTTAATTTTATTCAACCTGCAGTCACACAGACAACCATGGGAGAGATCAGTGGTCCAATTTAAAACACATTGCATATGTACCTGTTAATGAATTAGAAGGCTGGTTTAAGCTAAACATTTCATGGTGTATTTCAGTCTCACTTTCGCCAGAGACTTTGATAATTATGGCTGGTTGTGGTGATTGAGCTGTTATAAAATCATAATCAAAAGTGAATCAAGTAAAAAGAGGAATAAGCAATGCAAATCCCAATGTGTTTAACACGCACACAATAGGGGAATTTTCATGCACTGTACACTTACTATCTGTAACTGAATAGGAACTATGAGGTATAGTATTATACTATATTGTAGAACGCTGTTAACCTTAGGAAATCATCATTTCCCTAAGGTTGCTATACCATCGTTGTGATGTAGAACTATTGTCAACTTATCGATGCTACATCATATTGATAGGTTAACAACGGGGATCGGTCTGCACATGTGCGCGCCTTTTTTTTCACCCGGAAACCGACGAATGCACGCAGCGGTAAGGGAATGACTGAACGGACATGGTGGGGACTATATTTTGAAAAGTAAGGAGCTGTTTTAGTTTTTTCTTGGGACCATACACTATAAAAAATAATGTATGGCCTTCTATCGGCAACTGGTTGCTGTTAACCGTCTTGAGGTTGCCATGGCGAAGTAAACCTCTCGAGCTTCGCTCTCGAGGTTTACACGGTCGCCCTGGTGACCTCTCGACAGTTAACAGACCGGTTACCGATAGAGGACCATACATTATCCTCTATATGTTTTCATACTTTTGTATGTAGCAGCAATCGGCATTAAACATGGGTTGAGAACAATACTAAGAATCCAGTTAATATACGCAATATATGTCATAAATACTCCATGAACATGTCTTAATTGATCATAAAAATAACTGTAGGAGGAAACAGTCAGTATATGCCTGTATTTGGGCACATAAAAGAAGAAAAGCAACCCCACAGGATCTTATATATGTAAGCAAAAACCCACAACAGGGCATATGTTTCTAGAGAATTAACACATACCTCAGGTGAATTGAAGTGCACATGGCCAACAGCTGTGCCATTAATTCTATTTAGTTGTTTTTCTTGTAATTTTTAGTGTAACAATTCCCCTCACCGTAGCTTAGGGAGGCCTTGTGTTACCAGTAATTATTTCCATTTTGCTGCCAAAGGTTTAAAATGTTGAGACTGATATTTTCTTCTCAGAAAACAAGCAAATTGAAAAGTGTCCTGTACATCAAGTACTGTTGTAACTTTTAGAGTGTTTATTCATTGAAAATAGTGGATAACCCCCATTATCACACAAAAACAGTCGGTAGGAGAGCTTGCTGCACACGAGCAATTAAGCCATACTACTGATAGCAAGTTTGAACAATATCTAGTAACCTGGAGCCCATACCTAGAATATGTTCAGAGTTCTATAATCAACCCTTTGGTCTAAGGGTAATGGACCCTGGCTGGACCAATCCTACTTGTAAATTGATTACTGGATGTTCAGGGACTATACTAGTATAGGATTAGGGAGATACAGTATTTTCTTTACTCTGATCACTCCAAGGGCTTCTTAATGTTTCGTTTTAAAGTTAGTTGTAGATGGTGTAGTGTTGTGTGGTTTTAAAAAAATACTAAATGAACAGACATTATTGGATCAAATATCTTTTAATTATTTTTTTTTTTGTTTAGTAAACTCTAGGATTACAAGTACCTTTGAGCAGGGACTGCTCATTTACAAAAGTTCCAAGTTAAAGGATGTAGGGGAATGACAATACAAAGGAAACAATGCATACATATATTACATTTCAAGGTTGAATTAAGCATGGCATGTACAGTGGTTTGCAGAGAGATACAGCCATAGCCACCATTAGTAAGTTTTCATGGTGAACTGCATATGGAGTGGAGAGAGGCAGAGAGGAGTGAGCAGGCAACACCACTGTCAGATAGAAGGGGCGGGTGGCATGAGATCGGTGATGGTGGCTCAGGCCAATTAGATAATAGCAATGGGATCTTTTCCACTGCTCTACACTGTAATCAGAATCCTGTGTAATCTGTGTATGAGTTACTTGCAATGTGTTAACTATGCATTTGTGTCCTGTATTATATACTGTATTTTGTACACTTCCATAAACATTTTAACCATTTTGGGAGGCAGTATAGCGCAGTGGTCTAAGGCTCTGAGCTGCAAATTTGGTGACATCCAGCAGACCAGACCTGGGTTTGAATCCCACAGCTTCCACTTGCATACTGTGTGACCCTGAGCAAGTCACTTAACCTCCTTGTGCTCCCAGGTCGCTCCTGTAAAAAAGCTTTCAGCTTAGTGTGCTATACCTGGTTAAACAACTAATTAAAAAATAAATAAAAACCACAGAAAAGGAAAATAAAGAGCAGCCCCCTTAAATGCGTACCCTTTGGACCACCAAAAGTTTGCCTTTATGGGGGTTATATGCTCATTCAGTCTTGTATTCTTTTAATGATGAGCACAACTTGCAGTATGTGTCAGTGGGTTGGGTAGGGAAAAGTTATGCCAGTAGCACTTACAGTAAATGCTTCTTTGATTGGGATAAAGTGATTTGTGACATGATACTGTGACATTCTTTGGTCTGATTCCTGTATGATGGAGGGTGCTTCTGTGATCAGTGTAAAGTATTTTGTGATATTCTGTGACATTCTTTAGTTGATTTCTGTGTAAGGGAGGGTGCTTCTGTTATTTTGGTAAAGTGCATCTGTAACATTCTTTGCTCTGATTTTAGTGTGAGGGAGGGTACTTTTGTGACTTGGGTTTGATGGTTAAAAGGTTGAAGTAGTTTAACTTGGGCTGCCCATTAACCTCCCCTAACACCATTAGAAAAACTTGAAACAAACGTGAGATTTAGACACAGTTCAGTATATGTTTCATATATTGGCTATAATTCTTTCCCTTTCTTCTTTATTACTGAGGACAGTTGTGAGAAAGAGGATTGCGATCCTTTAGACTTTATTTGCTTTTTCTGCTTGCCTACATCTGACATCATGATCACCCATTTATGGCATTATAATTATCTCCACAGCAACAGACTGTGATGTCAGCTGTAAGCAAGCAGCCAGAGCGCTAGGGCAGCAATCTTGTTTACATGTAAATGTCCTTAGTAATAAAGAAGTATGGGTGAGAATTATAGAAAAAATATTAAGCATAAGTTGAATTGTGTTTAAATATTACATTTTTTAAAGTTGTCACAACAGTGTTAGGGTCTCTTTAACAGCTAATTAGTAAGGTAGCTACATGCATTGGCAGTAACACTGAACCAGTAAGCCCACCCTTGAACAGCAAAACGGAGGGAAAAAATATGCCTTTAAAGGGATCTTTTATGCATTTAACTAGTCTATTTTGCATAGAAGTATAGGGAAAAATTAGAATGTGGAAATTCTAGGTGTTAATGTGGGCTATGTGTTTATCATGTATGCATTTATGTGGGAAGTGCTGTAGTAAATAAACCATTTAACAAGAGGCTCAGTGAGGATGCAAGCTGCTATCAATCATGTTAGAATGCTCTGATTTTAGCTACAGTTCCTGTCCCAACTTATTTGGCTAGGGTATAAAAGGTAAGGTTTTACAGAGATACCGTGGCCTTCTGTGAGTCCACCCCTTCAGTGGATGGCTTAAGGTGAGTTTCTGTGAAGCAGTGAATCATGTGGGCCCCTCTGTAAGTCCACCTAATCAAGGAATGGAAGGAATGGACTGCTGAACTTCTAATTTCTGTTAAGGTTATCAGCTAAAAAATGGAGCCTGAGCGTCTGTGGGAGTCCTTCAAGTGCTTGCCAGGCTCTAGGAGTGGCAAAAGGCCTTGATTCTGGAAGTGACATAGGTCCCTAGAAGGTCTGGTCTCTGGTGGCCTGTAAGACCTCTGTGGTGAGAACTGCCAGTAAGCTCTGCAAGGCTAAAGAGGTAGATATGGACCCAAACTGCAGGCTGTTATTACAAGTGTTATTTTTTCCCAGAGTTTAGGGCCCATGTAGGGGCAAATCATCGTCTTATTGGGAGTCCTCAATAAGTGAGGGACTCAGGGTGCCCCAGGTTAGATTACTGTTCTTTTCATGGGTGCCAGAGGGGTTCCAGGTAAAGGGAAAGGACATAGGAGTGGGTGTCTGTGGGGAGCATTGTATATGTGGCCTTACGGCTCCGTTCCAAAGCCTCATAATTTTCTAGGTGTTGCACCACCAGGGAAAGGAGCAAATATCAAAAGAACCTAAGCTTTCAACTGGGTGTGAGAGCCCAAGAGTGCTGGAGGTGGCATCTCCAACTACTTGGTGTACATTTTGTTAAAGATCTTTAGATGTAAGCATGGAAGGCCTGAAGTTTAAAACCACTGTTACAGAGGCTGTTAGGAATTGTAGACATTTAATACCATTGTTCATTGATTTTGCTTTACTGCTGCTGACACTCAGATTTTGGAAATAAATTGTACTTAATTGGAAATAGTAATGTGTGTATTTCTGAATCTGTGGAGGAGGATTGGTGAATTTATGCCTCCTGAGCACCTCTAAAAAACCAAGACAGGTATTCAGTGCTCTACCTACTGCCTCCAGGCTATTTATTCAATGGGCACCTGGCATGTTTGCATGTTGCTCCTGTCTTGGTTAAATATAACTGTTAGTGATGAGCACCCTTCCCTGGACATATCAGCTGCAAACCCTTAGTAAGGGAGGGGGCTACATGTTTGTCTGTCTGTCTATCTATCTATCTATCTATCTATCTATCTATCTATCTATCTATCTATCTATCTATCTACCTATCTATCTATCTAGCTATCTCTGTCTATCCATGCATCTCTTCTCTATCTCTCCATCTATTCATCCATTTATCTGCCTGTCTGACTGTCTGGCTGGCTATCTGTCTGTCTGTCTATCTATCTATCTACCCATTTATCCATTTGTCTGTCTGTCTATCTATCTATCTATCTATCTATCTATCTATCATAGGGGTGCAGTACCACACCTATATTTGACTTGGGAAGACATACTGTATCTATGTTAGACTTCAAGTTTTTCACCATAAAGGCATTTTCTGATATTCAGATAGTACTCATATCATATGGTAGCTTATGCTGATGATAGTTCAATCCTGCCATTTTTACAATGTTATGTCCAGCCTGTATTTAACTGGAAGGGATCATAGTTTGGCCCTGACAAGGTGGCTAGCCAATTCCTTCCATTTCCTGATTCTTGTACATGCCCCCTTGCTCAGGCACATAGTGACATCGAGCAAGGCAGAACATGGTGGTACACCCCACTGAAGTCAATGGCAGTCAAATTTGATTACTATTTTATACATAATGATGGCCAGTTGGAGATTAATGAAGGCCACTGCTCTACCAACAAGGCCCATGCTAGCTGAGCAGTGGCCATTATTAATCTTTAACTGACCATCATTATGTATTAAATAGTAATCAAATTTGACTCACATTGACTTCAATGGGGCACACCACCAGTGCTCTCCTTTGCTCCTTGTCATTACATGCCTGAGTGTGAGGGTGTGTAGTTGAATCGAGAAGTAGAAGAGATAGGCTGGCACATAAAATTGGTAAAAATGGCAGGAACGACTACTGTCAGCATAAGCTACCCTATGATGTGAGTACTACCTGAATCTTGGAAACATGTAAAAATCACATTAACAATGCAACCATTTCAAAAGACAGAATTATTTCAAATTCAGCATGTGCATAGACAGTGACAGGTTCTATGGCTTCTGTTAACTTGGTAAGTGGTTCAATGGTTAAAACATTCTAAAAGGTTGAAAATACATAACAAGTAGGTATTTATGACCTGTTTTGCTCACTGATCCTGTAGCTGAAAAATGACTGGAAATTCAAACTTGAACCTTTTAGGTTTATTAGAGTTTGGCCTAGGATAATTTGATTGGTGGCTATACTAAGAAATTTGTAGATTTCAAATCTTTTTGACAATAAAATGCTATTTTTGCACAAGGACAGTTAATTTTTTTCACAAACTGTTTATAAAATAATTTTTACAAAATTGACATTTATGTCTCTTTCGGGAGTCAGCACCCACTTTTGTGAGACAAATCTAATGGTTTCATCAGCCTTAGCAGTTACAAAAGTGGAAAAAAACAGAGAAACTTGTGCATGAAAACAAGAAAATGTGCTGGAAGTAAACTTACAGTACCATATGTCTGGTTTTTGAGCATCTCTCCAAACACAAGGATTTGCACACCCATGATGCCTTGGTGCGTGAATAAGGCTTGAGAGTATATGTGTGGTTTGGAGAGGTACACAAAAATCAAACAACTTGGATATTTCTTCTCTCTTCTCTTCCTTTTATGGATCCCATACTCTACTTTCCTGCAAACTACCTCTCTGGTATGCTCAATCCAAGTGTTCTAAAGGGACTTACAGTACTATATGTAGTCCACAGAGCAGCATTTAAGGCTCATTCTTCAAGTGTGTGTCTGTGTGTGTGTGTTTGTTATACAACCAATAGTTTTTAAAATATTAATGAAATTAGGTTGTTGTTTCTCAGGAAAATAGGCCTTGCTTCTATGATTTGTGAACCTGCTTTTTTGTGATTTGACAAACCCACTTTCTTGAGTCCTAGTGGTCCTGCAAGGGGAAAAGAACTGAAAACTGTGTACATCAAAAACAAGAAAATCTGTGGGATGTTAAATCTCAGACTTGTATGGTCACCAGCATACCTCTTAACCTGTCAGCATTAAACTGCATATCCCTGGCCTTCAAAATTCAGAGCAGGAAGCCGGCCCGGTGGCACTGGAGGTTGAGGCACTGGTCGCTACACCTCAAGTCATGCCGGTGACCCAGGTTCGGGAACCAGCCCGGGTCACCGAGGGTTGGCAGGAGGAAGAGAGGATTGAGCTTTTCTCTTTTGGGGGAGGGAGACTTGTCATCCCACTCATTGACTGCCCTTTGGTGGTGGCTGGAGGGCAGTATGGGTTGGGAAGCATGGTCCGATGTCCTTACATTGGTAGGGGAGCGGGACAGGAGATAAATGGTGGAAAAAGAGCCTGGCAGGCTCTGTGATGGTCCGCCACTCCCAAGGGCCATCCCCATCTTCTGAATTGGGTCTCTGGGGGGAAGAGGAGGCAGCAATCTTCCAGGGCCCCACCACAGGGGAATTACCAGGGACCAGCAAAGATGGAAGCGACGGGACAGGAAAGAGAGTCCCTCCACCAGGAGGGCCATAGCCACCTGCCAGGGCTCTGAAGAGGTAAAAACCTATATAGAAAAAAAATTCAGTGCAAGAATAATATGGCAAATGGCCAGAATATGTAGCACTTTCTTATTTCAAATAGCAATAAGGCTTAGAATAGTGGGTCTTCAGAGGTCACGTGATGCAGGCAACCTAGTGGCAGCAGGGTTACAGGACACCTAACCCCAACCTCACATCATCGGCTTTTACATCTAGATTTCTACTGGAATCTCATCAATAATACAAATTACAAAGAGAGGGCATCTCCAGCATCAGATATCACAACTGTCATCGCTATTGGGAGAATTTCTTCCACGATGGATGCAGATATGAAGATGGCCCAGCTTAAACATACGCCTCCTCCCTTGCCTGAAAAGCTGCCTAAAAAAGCTTCTACAGAGATTAAGTCTATTAGACATGATATGACAGACTTAAATAAAAGAGCGGGAGACACAGAAGCCAGATCCTCCTCACTGGAATGCTGGAGAGATAAAGTAGACCCAGAAGTAACCCAGCTTCGGCAGCAAATACACAAACTGCAGTTAAAAACAGAGGATTTAGAAGGTGGGAGTAGGAGGAATAATATTCTGATAATGGGTCTCCCTGAGACCGAGGAGAACCCCAACGTCATAGCCTTTGCCCAGAAGTTTTTGCTGAAAATAATGGTCCCTTCTCCACTCGGGAGCAACTACTAAATTGAAAGAGCTCACTGATCATTATGGCCTCGTCCCCAGCCTGGATCTCCCCCAAAACCCCTAATTTTAAAATTCCTGAGCTGTTTGGAGCAACAACATGTGCTAAATAAAGTAAAAGAACTCCACACAATATTGTGGGAAGGCACCAAGCTCCATATTACACAGGATCTGACCTATGAAACTTGCCATAAGCGAATAGCCTTCCATGCCATTGTTACCAAAATCATTGCTGCAAGCATTCCTTTTAAAATGCTATATCCTGCCAAACTACAGGTTTCAGTAACTGGTTCCTGGATATCCTGTGACTCACCCTCAGAAGCGATGGCTGATCTAAAGATCAAACTCTCAGAACTGTTCAAGAATGACTGACGTCTCTGACTGCAATTAGTTCTGTATGAGAATTTACTCTCTATGCACAAGATTTAATGAGAGAAGAGGATTCACCTACCCACCTCCAAACTTTTCACATATCCAGGTCTGGGATTAATTTGTGGGTGGGCCTGATCTCACCAGTTGCAGTGCTAGATTTCCAGCACAGGGGGCAGCCTGCTGCACAGTTTCATTCTCTGGGGAAGGAACTGATTAATCCGGGTGAGGGTAGGGGGGTATTGTTTTTCTCCTGGGACTGAAATTGGTCCAGCTACCCTGAGCTTTCCCCCACTAATTTCCTTACCCCATCAACATCGACAGGACGGGACTCCAACACTGAAGTACTGTACCAATTTTAATTTCTTTGTTGTTTTCTAGCAATCGGTTGTAGCTGGTCAAGATGTTTTTCTTCCTTAGTTGTTTTCCAAAAGTTTCTGAAATTTGGGGGCAGGGGATCTTATCTCCTCATCTCATGTAACTTTATAATGTGGGAGATGAAGCCTGAATCAAGGGTTACTGATTCACTAGGCCTCCAGATACTCCCAGGAGGATGAAATCTTAAGAGGAGCAGGTTCTAATCCACCTAGGAGCATTATGAAGAATGTTTACTTGTATCAAAATAATATGGGGTTAACACAATTTATAATAACAGATGATGATGTGGGTGGTAGAGGGATGGGGTGCCCTGACTCGAGCAAGCTCAGGGCTAACTGCATAACAAACTAGTTTATGGGGGGTTTAGCTCCTACACATTCCCTACAAAGGGACATTAATGGTCCTGGTATCTTTGGCTGCAGCTTTTTTCTTAGTACAGTACTGCCAGACCATACCAATCTTCTGTCTCCTATTTTTCTGGGATTTGTGGCTAGGGGTTGTATGGGATAGTCTCCCTCACTGGGACCTGTTTGTCAAGAACTTTAACCATTTCTTTTTTTCAAAGGAGTCAAATGTATATAGTTGCTGGAGTTATGAAGGGAGGGACAGAGAGTCTACTGCTTTATACTTATTATGGTTTCCTCTTGTTAGATTAGTCCTGTACTTCGAAAATATCATCATTTTGGAGAGTGGAAACTATAACTTCTGGGCAATTGGGGGTGGGGGATGGGGCAAACTTATCGATTTGCTTGCTGTACTTCGGAATGGTTTCCCCTTCACTTAAATCATCCCTGTTTCTACCAGTTTGCAAGCTTAATATTGCTGAAGGGCTCAGAGTGTGGGGGTGGGGGGAGGAGGGCAGGGATTGGAGTGTGCCTTATGATTATTTCTGGTTTCACAATGATTTGTCCTTTAGAAAAACGATGTGGTTTATTATTTGGTATGGCTATTAACACATGTAAAACAGTGACATGGACTGTCAGAGGAGTCAGGGAACCTACAAAGAGATATCAACTATTAAAACATTGTGCCCTACTTAATGCAGACATAATCCTGCTACAGGAAACGCATCTGTTGACTAGAGAGGCCATTTGGTTACACAGACTGGCGATTTCTCAAGTCTTTGCCGCTGGGGCCTCCTCATCAAGTAAAGGGGTAGTAATTTTAATCGAAAATACAATCCCATTCCAGGCTGACTCCACAGTAACTGATCCCCATGGCAGATATATTCTCATTAAAGGTACCCTGTTGGGCACCACAGTAGTTTTAGGCTCTATATATGGGCCACTGGGTGATGATCCATCATTTTTTATGGAACTTGCCAGCAAAATTTCACCATTTCTTCCCATCTCCTTAATTCTAGGAGGAGATTGGATTGTCCCCCCCCCACCACAGGATATAGATAGGACCCATCGACCCTTAAGACCCCCTACTCCATCACAGAGAGCCCTACAGGACTTGATGGATACACTAGCACTTTGTGATCCATGGCGTTTACTTAATCCATCACATCAGATGTTCTCCTTTTACTCTAATGTGCACCCATCCTGGTCCAGATTGGATTATATCTTAATCAGTATCCCTTTGTTAACCAGTTTACATCAAACAGGCATCGAGCCTATAGTAATCTCTGATCATTCGCTGGTATCGGTGGCCCTATCTCCCAACAGTCCCAAAGATAGATCATGGAGGCTGAATACTCAACTTTTAAAAGACAAAACTATCATCTCTAAAATTCGAACCTCCATTCAAACCTTCATCGATACTAATATAGGTACGATTCAAAGAGATGATTTGTTATGGTGTACTCTCAAATGCTATATTCATGGGGAATTCACTAAATTAGCTACCAGAAGAAAGAAAATGAGAGAAAAAGAAACCTTATCCTTATTAACTGAAATAAAATGGCCAAGCTTTCTCCCTCATCCTCAACAAATCCCAACTCCACGAGCTCTTATATCTCAGGAACAAATATGCAGACCTCTTAGGAGAAAAAGCAGAGTATGCATTATTAAAAACTAAATCCACTTACATAGATCAGGGAGAAAGAGTGGGCAAACTCCTAGCTCTTAGACTCCGCAAATTGGAAAGCTCAAGACTTATACCTTCCCTTCAGGCTCCGGATGGGACTATTAAAACTAATCCCAGAGACATTGCCCTAATATTTGAGAACTTTTATTGTTCCCTCTATGGGAAAAGATCCACGCCCACTCCTACCCAAAAGATAGACTCTTATCTGGATTCCTTAACTCTCCCCTCCTTACCTGAACACCTCCAACTTTCCTTAATCTCTCCTATCACCCATGAAGAAGTGATAGGAACAATTAAAGACTTAACCCTTGATAAATCTCCAGGCCCAGATGTCTTTCCCACTCATTTTTACAAATCCTTTGCAAAGGAGCTGGCTCCATATCTACTCAAACTATACCAATATATGATCTCAGCTAAACCTTTGGATCCTACTTTATTAGAAGTGACCATAACTCTTCTATTAAAACCCAACAAGTCCCACCTGCTCCCATACAGTTATTGTCTGATCTCCCTTTTAAATTGTGATATCAAGATCTTAACTAAAATCCTAGCTTTACACATTCAAAAAGAATGGTCTCATCTACTAAGTCCAGAACAGGTGGGATTTGTCCCCGGTAGATCCTTCGTGGATCACCTTTGAAAGCTTTCCCATATTTTCAATGCAGCAAGATTATCTCAAACCTCAATAGTCCTAATCTCATTGGATGTCAAGAAGGCCTTTGGCAGAGTGGACTGGGACTTCCTCTGGCTGATTTTAAGTAAGATGGGGCTTCTCTTCCTTCTTCATCCAGTGGATTCAGGCCATATATTCCTCCCCTTCGGCGAAGATCCATTGCAATGGGGTATTCTCTTCTCAATTTCTCCTTTACTCAGGTACAAGGCAGGGTTGCCCCCTCTCACCTTTTCTATTTAATCTTTATTTAGAACCCTTGATTCATCATATCAAACAGTTTTCCCAAATACAGGGAATTCCAATACTCAATCACAACCTCATCCTCTCTGCATATGCAGATGATATCCTCCTCCATTTAGAGAATCTTGCTAAATCCCTGAGACAAGTAGTGGAGGTAATATCCCAATTTAGCTCACTATCAAATTATAAACTTAATCTGAACAAATCAGAAATCTTTTTCCCTAAATCATTTTACTCATAAAGCTGACTTCAATGGTTTTGACCTAAAATGGATTCCTCATTCACTTAAGTTTTTCGACTGGATCGGACATCAAGAAGAGGTGGAGGTTGTGCACTATACCTGAAAGACACACTCCTGGGGCACCCTATTGCTACTGCCCTCCCGGCCACCCAGGCACAGATTCTTCCCATTAAAGTCCTTCTAGGGGCTCACAATAAGGCTCTCTCAAAAGTTACTGTGTATATTCCTCCTAGAGAGCAAGGACAGGGACTGCCCACAGTACTGGACCTCATCAGGTCACAACCACCTGACTCTGAAACCATCCTGCTTGGAGACTTTAATATCAACTGGCTTGCAGCTGAGGCTGGGGCTATCAGAGACTCTGTCATATCGGCCAATCTTACACAGACTCCCCTACCAGAAAGAACTATAAAACATGGACCAGCACCCTCCTGGATTGGATCCTGACCACTCACCCCACCTGAATCACAAACCACACTATCCTTCCTGACTCACTAAGTGACCATTCTCTGGTTTGCTGTACCTGGTTCAACAAATTTTGTAACCCACCCCAAAAACCCTCTACAGCAGAGATCTACATCATGGTCAGTTACCACTCTTCAAATCCCACCTTCTCCATCAGGACTGGACACCTGTTCTCAGAGCAACTGACATCAACTCTGCACTGGACCACTTCATACACATATTTAATGAAGCCTGCAACCAATTTGCTCCCCTAAAGAAGCACAAATTTAAATCTCTCTGCAACCCCTGGCTATCAGTGGACCTCCATATGAAGCTGAAATCTAGGGACAACCTGTGGGAACTGGCCAGATCTACAGGTAGACAAGTTGACATTCAGAACTATAAACGTACACGTAATGACTGCACTAAATCCATTTGGCTACAGAAGTCCGACTACTACAAGAAAGCCCTCACCAACGCCTGGGGAAATGGGAGAGAGTTCTGAAACAACATAAAAGAAGTCACGGGGATGCAACCCAAAACATCACCGGCCATGGTCAAGGTAAATGGGAGCAAATTACTTGACCGGAAAAGCATTGCTGACACCTTCAGCAAGGCATTCACCGACCTTACCAGTGTGCTTCCCCCTGATTTCTTCAAAGATGAGGACCCTCCCACATCCCACAGCCACACCCTCCCCTGCCAAACACCCTCCATTCTACTTTAAGGCAATAAAGGTGCATGATGTTCGCAAGTACATCACCAAAGCTCTATGCAAATCCAGAACTAGCAGCGACTCACTCAACCTCAAGCTTCTATCCCTCACACTAGAAGAAGTTTTAGGGCCTCTCATCAGGATCTTTAATCTCTCCCTCTCCCTCAGCCAGTTCCCGGACAAATGGAAATCAGCCACTGTCACCCCAATCCATAAAAGTGGTGACAAGACTATACACGGTAATTATCGCCCAATCTCTATTCTACCTCCTCTCTCAAAGGCATTGTAATGTATAGTAGCTGACCAACTCACTGACTACCTGGACAAATATAATATTCTCTGCTGGCAGCAGCATGGCTTCAGAAAAGGCAATAGTACTGCATCCACCCTCCTGGAATTCACAGGTGCTATCCACAGCTCCCTGGACAACGGTAAACCTACTGGAGCTATCTATATTGACCTCACAATGGCCTTTTATACTGTACACCACTGCCTTCTACTTGGTCAACTTCAGTCCTCTGGTCTCTCCGCTGATTCAGTCACTTGGTTCAAAAGCTACCTTCAAAATTGACCCCAACGTGTAAAGATCGCAGATGTGCTCTCTGATACCAAACCTGACAACTCTGGCATCCCTTAGGGCTCTATCCTTGGCCTACTGCTCTTCAGTCTGTTCATTAACACCCTCCCAGACTCCTGCACTGAACAAATGATACTCTACACTGACGATGTGGTAATTCTTGAATCCCATCAGAACACAAATCAGTTGCAAAAAAGTCTCCAGCAGGGTTTCAATACAGTTGAGAATTGGTTTATAAGGCATAAAAACCAGAAAAAAACCCAAACCATGATTTTCTGCAGTACCCACAATAAGTATAAGGATCAACACCTCACCATAAACACCACACATGGTGACCCTCTAGAACAGGTCCAATCATTTAAATGCCTTGGGATCATCCTTGACTCACACCTCTCTTATGTTGGTCACATAAATAATGTTGCCAAAGCTGCAAACTCCAGACTGGGCATGCTTTTCCGACATAGATGACATCTTACCCCTGATGCACTGGGTGCTGCCGTCCAGAGCTCCATCATTACCACCATTGACTACAGTCTTATAATCTGTGGCTCTGCCACTGCTGCTGCACTCAAATGTGTAACTACCTCTCTCAACAAGGCTTGTCGGCTCATCACAGGTGCTCAACGCCTTACTCACACCTGTGACCTTTATACCCAAACTGGCTGGCTGCACTTAGAAAATCAAATAAAATATCAAACCTGCATGGTGGCAAAGAAAATTTTGATGGGCCTTGCATCTCCTGGAGTCTGTTCCCTCCTACAATCCAGAAACATAAGCCACAGCACAATCCAGAAACATAAGCCGCAACACCAGGGGGACTAAGCCACAGCTTCCCCAAATTCCCCGCTGCCGTACTACACAAGGTCAAAGATCCTTTGCCTTTAGAGTGTCAAGCTGGATGAATGGACTCTTTAGTGATATTACCACTGCCACCACACTTGGCTCCTTCAAATCCAGCCTTCGCAAGTCTCTCACTGCCTTGAGTGCCTATGACTGCAATTGATTATTACTGAATCATCTATCACCTATGCCAGCCTGACCTTATGCAAACTCCTACTGGCTGGGTGATGGTCACTATCCTTAATGCTTGCTAATGTCTGGGCACCCAGTGCTAATCTCTGTTTCTTTGACAATGCCTTCCGGGTGGCAACCCCCCACCTCAGTCCTCCCCTAACTACAGCTCTGTCCCCTAACTACACCTCTGTGCCCTGCCCTCACCCCTCCCCTCACTCTCTCATCTCCTGCCCTTCCCTCTTTACCTTTGTCAACCCTAGTTCTAGCTTTGTATATGTATAGATAAGTGATTATTTGTCATAATGTCATCCTTGTTGTCTTGTTGTACCATATGATGTGGAATCTTTGTAAAAGAGCCCTGGCTCAAAGGTATTTGTAATCCTAGACTGAAATAAGTAAACAAAATAAATAAATAAATAAACTTAAGTATCTGGGCATTCACCTAACCACGGATCCTCTTCGGACCAAGAAACTCAGTCTTGATGACCTAGTGACAATCCTTCAACTTGATCTTCAAAGATGGGAATCTCTCCCATTATCTCTTTGGGGACACATAAACATAATTAAAATGAATGTCATGCCTAGACTTCATTATCCATTACATATGCTGAATATGTGGCTCCCACTGTCTTTCTTCCAGAAGGTACACTCTCTCATCTCTGGCTTTATATGGCTACATAAACAACCCAGAAAATCTTTCATTAAACAGAGTCTCCCCAAAGCATCAGGGGGTCTCTGCCTCCCTAATTTTCTTCATTATTGGGCGAGCCACTTCTCTAGGATCGGAAAATGGCTTACGGATCCCATAGATGAAGCATCTCCTATTTGGCTGCAAATAGAAACCCAGATCTTACAACAACACCACTTGCTTTCCCTTCCCATTTACTATATTCCCCTGAAGAAGTTCCCAGACCCAATTGGCCACTCAGTAATTGGGACCTCCCTGAAAGTTTTTTCTCAATTTTGCTCCTCTTACAAATGTTCCCCTCATCAAGACTTTGCACAACCTCTCATCTTCAACTCCAACATTAAGGTAGGTGGCACTCTCCTCACACACACTTGGTTACCTCTTCTACAAAATACTAAAGTAACAGATCTCTACTCCTCCTCGTCTCTTCTCTCCTTTTCCAAAATTCAGCATAAATTTGGCCTAAATGCTTCTCATAATTTTAAAATCTTCCAGTTGAGACACCTAATAGCACAAGTATTTGGTACTGCTTCCCTAGAATCGAAGCTTCAACCTATATTGGAAGGCTTTGATGATCTATCTTCCAAGCCAAACTACTTGTCCCTCTTATACAACTATAGCCTCTCTATTGGACACACTGATCCTGTACCCGGTTCCAAAATCTGATCCTCTCTCCTTCCAGGAACAGTCACTGAATGGTCAAAAGTCTGGCAAGATTTATATACATACATCTCCCAAGATAAACTGTGACTTACCCAACACCATATACTACATAACCTATATTATACACCAGTAAAATTAGCCAAAATTGGCCACCTGCCTAACTCTAATTGCTCCAGATGCAGTAAAGGTGAAAGAAATTTAGTGCATATATGCTGGGACTGTGCTAAAATTGCCCCCTTGTGGCTGTCAATTCAATCTAAATTGGACCCAATACTTGGTCTACGGGACCTCTTTACTGTGGAGATCTGTATCCTAGGGATTTACACCACTATCTAGATTAAAGAATGGAAATATCACATGGCACTAATTTCCATAGTGGTAAAGAAACTAGTGCTTAAACACTGGTTGGATCAATTACCTATCTTCTATAATGAATGGCTAAATGACCTCTCAGCCTACTTCAGGATAGAGCGCAAGATTACTGGCTCCCTTAATAATCTGGCATCATTTGATAAAAAATGGGGCAAACTGTATGCCTTATATCTCCACTGAGATTATTAACTTTTAATTTTTCCAGGTCCATCTCAAGATGTTTCTATGTACCAGATATTTTTTTCAAGTATTGCACTATATGTATTGTCAAACTCCGGGGGTTTCAGGAGGAGGAGGAGAATGGGATGGTGGGAGGGGTTTCCTTTCTCTTTTTCATCGGCTTTTCATAATATACGCTAAATGGATGGTTGCATCTATGTATCATGCCTGTTATGAATACTTCTATGTTTATAATTTAAAACCAATAAAGAAGTTGAATTAAAAAAAAAAAGAATAGTGGGTCTCATATGTTTAGTGCTAAGTAATGTTTAAATAAAGTTAGTGCAGTGTTTTAGTAGTTTGTGTGTCCAGAAAGAGCTTTAACATTATGAGGAATACCAATAAACCTTCATGGAACAAGGGTAATTCTGTGTTTAAAATCCACTGCATTATGCAAAATTCATAGCAGTTGAGAGGTATGGTCAACAGTGTAAAGGTTATTCTTCATGAGATTTTTTTGTTTAAAAGAAAACAAATACTTTTTTTTAATATTAATGATTTTAGGCTAAAGCCGGTCATGAAAACAGGCCTTGTGGTCATCACTCATGAGCATGCTTTCCTGACTCACAAAACCACTTTCCTGACTCACAAAACCACTTTTGTGACTCACAACACCACTTCTGTGAAATACAACCTTATTTTTGTTACTGTCTCAAAATGAGAAAAATCTGTATGTCTTAGTAGGGCCCAGACAGGGAATATACACCAGAAGTCTGTTACATGCTGTATGCAGGTGTTTTGTGAGTTGCTCTGAGGACCAGTTATGAAGCAAGCTACAGGTCTAGCACAGTGTGCATCACTAAGCTGTTGCCTCATGATTGACCCTGTGGAGACTCAAGAAAGAAACTACAGGTCTGCCAGAGTGCATGTCACTATTCATCTGATCTGTGAGTGGCCCATTAGGAAGTAAGAGAAGCAAGCTACACGTCTGCCACAGTAATCGTCACTATGCTGTTATTATCATGGGATGTAAGAAAGGTGAAAGCTACAGGTGTCAGTTGTTATATTTTTTTTCCAAAAGTAAGGAAATAAATAGAAAAACAAAACAATGTTAATGTACTGTATCTATTAAGGTAGAAGAACAAAGCTCACAGAGGAGGGAAATAACAAATTAGGCTAACAAGTCCCTGCAATTTTGGCAGATCAGTAGTGTGGTGTTCCTCAGGGTTTGAACAGTCATGCAATTTAATGTTGGCATTACCCTAATCACAGTGCTGTCATGTTAGATACAGTAAAATACTGACACAGCAATACTTATATAGCAGATGCTGAAATTAGGGTAATGCCAACGCTGCTACATGATCATTCAGATGCCAGTTGTTTGCTGCTAGTGGTTTATGTGATTTTCATTTGTTATATAAAGATGTGGGGATAATAAAACTGGAGGCTAACCCACTGATTTATTTTTGAGTGGTAGTGCTGCACTAATAGAGCCAATAGGACTGTGAGCCAGTCAAAACTGGCTTTGACCTCCCCAGTCATTGCCTTACTGACCATCTACTCCAAGTTTCTTCACCATCTCGTGTTTCAGTTCACCAAGCTGTACAGTTGGGAAGAAGCAAGACTTTATTGTGAACAAGACACAATAACTCATTTTAACTATCCTAACTAAATTCATTCCAAGTAATATACAACAAATCTATTTTATGTTTATCCATAGAACAGGTATAGTACAATCAGCAGGTAGGCGTAGCCCCTGGATATGTAGGGTGTGGCAGTAAAGGAAAAGAGGTTGGCCTATAGAAAATTCAGGAAGACAAAGCGAGAGGTGGCTAGAGAAAAGTACCTAAGATTGGCTAGTGAGGCAAGTAAGGAAGCAAAGGCACAGAAGAAGCTGTAGATAGCCGAAGGAATTAAGAAGAGGGAGAAGGCTTTCTTTTGCTATATAAATGAGAAAAAGGACAAGAAGGAATGGACTGTTAGGCTTAAGAAAGGGGTGGAATGGGTGGAGGATAATGGGGGAAAAACAGAGATACTAAATGATTACTTCTGTTCCATCTTCACCAGGGGGAAGGATAGACCAGTGCCTTCGGGGAGAGGAGTGGGGGGAAGGGGAACACAGATATAGTGATAGAGTAGGATAGAGTGAGGGATAGGCTGCTGGCATTGAAGGTGGACAAATCACCAGGCCCGGACAGAGTACATCCAAGGGTACTAAAGGAACTGGCTGAAGAGCTGGCAGGGCCACTGGTAGACCTATTTAATAGTTCAATAGTGTCAGGCATGATACCGCAGGACTGGAGAACAGCACATGTAGTGTCCCTCCACAAAAGCGGTCCCAAGGATGACCCAGGGAATTACAGACCAGTCAGTCTGACCTCCATTGTGGACAAGCTCATGGAGACCATACTAAAGGAAAGGTTGACAGAATATTTAGAGGAGCATGGTCTCCAGAATGCGAGGCAGCATGGGTTCATGGGGGGGGGAGATCATGTCAAACAAATCTGATCACTTCTTTGACTGTGTCACTAAGACAGAAGACAGGGGCCAAGTGGTAGACATCCTCTATCTTGATTTCAGCTAGGCCTTTTATTCTGTGCCCCTCAAGAGGTTGATCGGGAAGTTGATGGATCTCGGGGTGGGGGAAAAGATGGGCAGCTGGGTGTAAAAATGGCCAAGCAACATAACTCAGAGGGTGGTTGTGGAGGGAGAGTTATCTGGCACCAGAGAGGTAACCAGTGGTGTCTCACAGGGCTTGGTACTGGGGCCCATGTTGTTCAGTATCTTCAACAATGACATTGGGGATGACATTAAGAACAAAATGTGCATATTCATGGATGACACCAAGCTCTGTGGGAGAGTGGACACAGATGAAGGGATACAGGACCTACAGGAAGATCTGGAAATGCTGGGGAGGTGGTCCAGGATCTGGCAGCTTGGCTTCAATGGCAAGAAATGCAAAGTTATGTATACTGGAGCCAAGAATCCCAGGACAGATTACTACCTGGGTGGAGTCCGAGTATCTGCATCAGAGGAGGAGAAGGACTTGGCAGTTATGATCACTAGTGACCCGAACTACTCCACACAGTGCAAGAAAGCAGCAGCAAAGGCAAACAAGATGCTAGGATACATATCTAGGGGGATCAGTAGTAATAGAGAGGAGGTTATACTGCCCTTGTACAGGTCACTGGTAAGGCCGCATCTAGAGTATAGAGTTTAGTAGTGGTGCCCACTCCTCAAAAAGGTCATTAACCTGCTGGAGAAGGTCCACAGGAGGGCTACAAAAATGGTAGCCAGTCAGCAGGGTAAGGCATATGAGGAGAGGTTGAGGGCAATGAACATGTACTCCCTGGAAGACAGGAGAGAGAGGGGACATGATTGGGACCTTCAAGTACTTGAAAGGGATAAATAAAGTTGATAAGCAGAGTCTTTTTAAGCTAACTGGCAACCATAACACGAGGGGGCACAGTCTTAAGCAGGAGGGTGGGAGGTTTAAAAGGGAGGTCAGGAAGCACTTCTTCACAGAGATGGTGGTGGACACTTGGAATGCACTGCCGGAAAATGTCATCTCATTGATGATGGTGAGCAGCTTTAAGAGAGGCTGGACTAGGCATACGGGAAGGTAAAGATCATGGGCAGGGAGGATGGGAGGAGTGGGGAGAGAGTGCAGGGACAGTAGCTCAAGCTGTGGACCCTGCAGTACGAGCAGCCTTGATAGACCAAATGGCCTTCTTCTGCTGGCTTCTTCGTATGTTTGTACGTTTGCCAAGGGGGAGAAAAAAATGCAGACTTCTTGGCCTCTTTTGAGAAAAGGCAGTGACTATCATTGTATTTGTAGTTTAGATTACTGTTTCCAAGAAACTGAGCTAAGAAAACCATACCTGTGTTAGTTTATGATCTGAGTTTTCATTTAGGCACAGTTACTCAATGCTGAAAGACTTAAGTGTTATCCATTTTGCTTTCTACTCCCTTAATACTATTCATTCTTATATATTAGCATTCCAATCTCACACAGTTTTTGCACAGCAAATATATATATATAAAATTTATGTAAATTATGTAAATAGCTCCTACCCTAAACAAAAAATATCCCCTGCTTTGAATTCCTCCAGGTCCTTGAAGTTCCTCCTGAAAAACAAATCACACAACCAATGATGCACAAATGACTAGATAATTGATTTTATACCATACATCTTCTAAGGTCTCCTTTGCAAAAGTAAACTTGTCAGACAAATAGTGCCTATCAAGTACCCCGTGCATAACACACTTAAGGTGTAGGATTATTGACCCATAATTGCATACCCTGGTTTGTCTTATTGCACTTGTAACATAGGCATGACTTGAAAAAGTTTTAAGAAAAAGTTGTTTTTATGGTTTTTAATAAGAAAATGTGGTTTTCTGGATGAAATATGAGCAGAAGACAAAAACATAGTTCCAGTAGAGGTGTACTGATATTGTAGCCTAACCTGATGCTCTAGCTTAATAAGTACATGGGTATAATTATAGCCAGATAATTGCACTCTTGCACTTGTCTTTTAGCCAGTCTGGTTGCTCAAATGTTTTTATTTTCATTTTTATTGATTATACTGGAAAGGCATGTGAGCAATACTGCTCGATTTCACAAGCATCCAGGGACAAGACATCAGCGCATACAAAAATTACAAACAGAAGTACAGGGATTAATTACTTGGGGTAATCAGGATTGTACAGAAACAAATACAGGTGGTTAACATAACAAAATACTGAATATCTTGTCTATGTATTTTGGAAGCAGGTGGTTGAGAACAAGCAACTTTATTTTAAGTGCAGTTGCAATCATAGTTGTCCAGAAGGTATAGCTTTAGCTGACATTTGAAAAGACCAAGACGAGAAGGTGAGGTAGGCTACTGAAAAATGTAGCTCCCCTGAAGAAGGAGTGCTGGCCTATGGTGGTGTGACAGAAGGGGACAGTGAAGGTGTGTTCAGAGATAAGTCTAGTGGATCAGGTGTTGGTGGGGCTCTGGAAAAGGGAGACAATGCTATTAGGAAGGTGGCCATGTAAGACTTTGTAGAAAAAAATCTGGATCTTATTGTTAAGTCTGTCCTCACGCATTAACCAATTAGCGGTCTTATGAAGGTCACAGTGATGGGTACTTCTAGGGAGGCTAGTAACAAACCTGATGATGGTATTATATGTTGCCTTTAGCCTATTTAGTTTTTTTGGAGATGGATGTGGAGTAAATGAGAGATCCATAGTCGATGAGTGGTAATAGGAAACTGTTGGCTACTAGTGCCTTGATATGAGGTGTGAGGAACTGGTTAATGCGGAAAAGTGAACCTAGCCTTTGGTGTACATTGTTGATGAGTTGAGTGATGTGAAATACATAGGAAAGGTGTGGATCTAGGTAAACACCCAGGTATTTTAATTCAGTGACTCTGTTGATTGTGTTTCCATTGTTGTTGATCAAGGTGAAATCAAAGTCTGAGGGTTTACTTATGCCTGAGAAAATAATGGACTTCATTTTTTTAGCATTGAGGACCAGTCCGTGGGAGGAGAACCAGGAGTGCAGGTTACTGAAATCTCAAATACATAGATACATGGATACTGTCAGCAGATAAGGGCCTATGGCCCACCCAGTCTGCCCATTTGAGCTCGTAAGATCACTACATTTTTCTAGATGTTTGCTGCTCTTTACCCCTGACCTCCAGGATTCTCTTATATCTATCCCATGCATTCTTAAATCCTATGCTTGTTTAAGCCCACACCACTTCTTCAGGCAGGGTGTTCCACTTGTCCACCACCATTTCTGTGAAGAAATTCCTCCTCGTGTTTCCTCTGAATCCCCCTCCCTCCAACTTCATCCCATGTCCTCTAGTCCTGGAACATCTTTTTCAATGAAAAATAGTGTTTTCCTGTAACCTGTTCCTCCCCGTAAGGTACTTGTATGTCTCTATCATATCTCCCCCCTCTCCCCTCTCTCCTCCAGGGAGTAAATATTCAAGTCCTTCAGTCTGTCCTCATAGGACTTGTGATGCAATCCCTGTACCATCTTTGCTACCCTCCTCTGAACCTTCTCCACCCTATGTCCTTACATAGGTAAGGTCTCCAGAATGGGACACTGTACTCCAGGTGGGGCCTTACTAGTGTCTTGTATAGTGGAATTATGACCTCCTATTTCCCGCTGGTGAGGCCCCACCTATGCATCCCAGCATCCTATTTGCTTTACTTGCCACCTTGTCACACTCTTTCCCTACCTTGAGATCATCAGAGATGATACCCCAAGGTCCCTTTCCTGCTTGGTGCATGCTATATTCTCACCCCCATTGATATGTTGTTCCAGGTTTTTGCCCCCATATGCATTATTTTGCACTTTTTTCCATTAAATTTCAACTGCCAAACCCTTGACCATTCTTCAAGCTTCTGCAGGTGGGAAATTCTGCCTTCTAAGTCCTGTGCAATGTCACCATTGAAGATGTTGAATAGGACCGATCCCAGCACTGATCCCTGTGACACCCCACTGGTCACTCTTCCCTCTGTGGAGTGACAGTTATTTACCACCACCCTCTGTGTCCTGACACTCTGCCAATTACCCACCCACCGTACTACTGTCCTGCCCACTACCATATTCCCCAGTGTGTTTAACAGCCTTCTATGCAGCACAGTGTCAAAGGTCTTGCTGAAGTCCAGATAGACCACATCCAGTGACCTCCCCTGATTCACCTCCCTTGTCACCCAGTTAAAAAATTCAATGAGGTTGGCTTGGCGTGACTTCCCCCTGCTGAACTCATGCTGCCTTGGGTCCTGTAGTCAGTTGGCAACCAGATGTTCCACCAATCTCTCCTTCAGTAGTGCTTCCATGACCTTCCCCACTACCAAGGTCAGGCTGACTAGTCTGTAGTTCCCTGCTTCCCCTTTGTTCCCACTTTTGTATAAGGGGACTACATCTCCTGTCCTCCAGTCTTTGGGTACCTCCCCTGTTTCCAGTGATTGGCTAAATAGGATTGCCAGAGGTTGAGCCACCACCTCTCTTAGTTCCTTAAGGACCCCACACCTTGGCTTTATCGACTCTTATTCCTTCCAGTTCCTTTAGGACCCTTTCCTGTGTAAAGGGACTTGTGTCCATTTCCATTCCCTTCCCACCCCTTGTACTCCCTTCAGGCCCGTTACCCTCCCCTTCCTCAGAAAAGACTGAGCAGAAATATCTGTTCAGTATGTCAGTTTTACTGTTGTCACCCTCCATGCTGCCCCCGTCCTCCCCCTTCAGTCTCACTATTCCTCCCTTCATCCTTCTTTTTTCACTTATGTACCTGTAAAAGGTTTTGACCCTGCAAACCACTGATTTTGTGATGTGCTCTTCTGTGTGTGCTTTGGCTTCCCTTACTGACCTCCCTGTCTCCTTTTGCTTCTCCTGGTACTTCTCCCTATTCCATTCTGCCTGTGTCTTTTTGTATTGCCTGAATGCAATCTTTTTGGCTTTCACTTCCTCTGCTGCCTCCTTGGAAAACCATAATGGCCTTCTCTTCCTTTCCCCTTGCTAACCTGCTTAATGCATAATTCTGTTGCTCCCTGTTTTAAACATTGCCCACTGTTCCTCCACTCGATTCCCTTGCCATTCTCATTAGTGCCTCTTTTAATTGTGTCCCCATTTTCCCCAAATCTGCCCTTCTAAAATCCAGGATATGTGTTTTTGTGGGGTTTGATTCTACTCCTTTTGTGATTTCAAACACCAGTGACTGGTGGTCACTGTTCCCCAGGTGCTCCCCCACTGTTATCCCTATCACACTGTCCCCGTTTGTGAGCACAAGGTCCAGTATTGCCTTCTGCCAAGTTGGTTCCATGACCAGTTGCTTAAGGAAGGGACTCTGAATGGAGTCCAGGATAAATCTGCTCCTAGTCAATTCTGCTGCTGGAAGGCTCCAGTCCACAAATGGAATATTGAAGTCTCTAACTAGCACCACCTCCCCCTTGTCCACCATCCTTTGGATGGCTAGCATTATCTCCCTGTCTATCTATCTCTTCCTGGGCTGGTGGTCTGTAGACCACCCCTGTGCAGAGGGCTGACCCCGTTTTCCTTTCCAGCTTAACCCACATTATCTCCCCTCTCCCATTTTGTTCCTCCTGGATCTCTGTGGCCTTTATGCCATCTTTCACATAAATTGCCACTCCTCCTCCTCCTCCTCCCTTCCTGCCTGCCCTGTCTCTTCTGAATATGCTGGAGCTGGGTATGACCATCTCCTAGTCATAGTTATCATTACACCAGGTGTCTGTGATGGCCACAATGTCCAGGTCTGACTGCGCCATGCCAGCCTCCAGATCCTCCATCTTGTTGCTAAGGCTCCTGGCATTGGCACACATGGCTTTCCATGATGTGACCCCCGGTCTGTTTTGCTGTTGTACTCTAGTCCCCTCCCTGGTTGTCATTTATCCCTGGTTCTCCCCACTGTCTGCCCTTCTGTTGTATTTTGTCCTTATTCTGCTTATCTACTCCTTGGGTGCCTATCTCCATCTTTTGCACACTGCTTTGAAGTGATATCTCCTCCTAATGTTCTCTGGTTCTACTGATAGCTATGGGGGGTGGGCAATTAGGTACCCACTTTGCTGACCTGCCCTTCCCCGGCTAGTTTAATTGCTTGTCCATGTAGCATTTACACTTTTTATTGAGTGCTTGGATTCCCTTCCAAAATCGATGCAGGCCAGGTGGGTCCCCAGTCACCAATGAATCTGAACCCTTTCTTACAGCACCAGTTCTTCAACCATGTGTTAAAATTCCTGGTGCATGCACCCCTACGCTCTCCCATGCCTCTCACAGGTAGTACTTCCAAGAAGGTGATGGATGTAGCTACTTGCTTGAGACCCCTCCCCAATTTTCTAAACACCCCTTGAACTTCCTTAGGCTCCCTGTTTGCCAGGTCATTAGTTCCTAGGTGGATAATGAAATCCAACTCCCACTCTTGTCTTACCATCCTGGCAATCCCCAGGATCTTCCTCCCATCCCTCCATGCCGTGGCACCTGGTTGGCACCTCACCTTTCTGTCCCCCCCCCTCGCATGTTCCTAGCTCAATCTGCTGCATGATAGAATCCCCATCAGGATTAACTTCCTCCTCTTCTGGGGTCCACTGCTCCCTCCCACTGAGATCACCTCCTCGGTCGACCTCCACATCCTTCCCTTCCACTTCTCTGGGTGCCTCTGTCTGGTTGTCCCCATTTGCCAATGAGGCATATGAGTTCTGGAGTGGAATAGGATTTGGGATGTGCCTTTGCCTGACCATCCTAACTCTCCCCAAGGATTAGGATAGTCAGGCAGAGGCTCATGGAGTTTGTTAAGGATGGCTGAGGGACACTTATCTTTGCAGAAAAGAGCATCATCATCTGTGTATGGAATTAAGTGGGTGTATCTGCAAATATTGGGAAGGGCATTTATGGTGAGTGAAAATAGCAAGGGGCCTAAAATGGATTCCTGTGGTACCCTGTATTTTATGGGTTGCGAGTTGGAGAGTTGTTCACTGATGGGAGTTTTGTGGTAATCTTTCACTGATGTAGTTCCTGAACCAATTGAGTACATCCCAAGAGAAGTTTAGCTGGGACGGTATGTCGAGGAGTACCTCATGGTCGACAAGATCGAAGACTTCAGTGAGGTCTACATACACTGAGCCAGTGTGTGGACCTTCATTGTTGGCTTTATTGGTGTAATTGATGAGTTTTACAAGTGCTGTCTTTTGTTGTGGCCAGCTCTAAAGCCATGCTGGGATTCTGTGAGTAGACTGTAATGGCAAAAAAATCAATGGTTTGGTCGAGGACAATTTTTTCCAAGATTTTGGATAGTGGGGCAAGTAGGGAGATAGGTCTGAAGTTGCAAAAATCATTTTTTGATCCAGATTTATGGAGGGGTTTTAAGGTGGCATGCTTCTGTTTGGTGGGGAAGATGCTGGTACAAAAAGAGTGGTTGAGAATATTGGTGAGGGGAAGGGCAATGTGTTCTTACCCATGTTATAATCATGCTCATAAAATAGAGTCTAACAAACTTGACTTCCTGAGCATAGGAATCCTGGTCACATCAGAGTGAGTTAATGTACCTTATTCCCTTCTTGTGAGAGGAAGCAACTAGTGCAATTTTTCAACAAAACTAAAACCATTTTATTCGGTAACATTTCAGTTTTAAACATGAAAGACATTAGATAAGGTGGATGAGGGGGCTCTTTTTTGTTTTGCTTGGGGCAATAGATTTAGACAGCATACTCTTTGCTTAGAGGGGAATAGAATAAGGGGTAATATGAGTAAGCAGTTTTTCACCCAGCAATAAACCCATGGATCAATCCTGCAAAATATTTTCATCTCAAGTTGGATCAGCCCCTTATAAAAAGTAACGTTACTGGGTACTGTATATTATTCATTGAGTAGAAGTGTCAGTGGCTCAGTAGGTAGCACACTCACCTCTGAGGCCAGGAGATCAGAGGGCTGTGGGTTCAGTTCCCACATCTGGCACTTGGGTTAATATCCCAGTACTGACAGTGTAGTGTAGTATGAGAGGGGTGCTGCACTCCTGAGGTGCCGTCTTTCTGATGAGACATTAAACCAAGGTCCCATCTGCCTGGATTGGTGGTAGTTCAGGTGGATGTTAAAGATCCCATGGCACTTATTGAAAAGAGCAGGGGACTTTTTATTGAGAACTTCAAAACAAATCAAACAAAATGTATTTCATCATACAAAATCATAGAAAAATAAATCAAAAACAAAATCAAAAAAATAAGTATTACATCATACATGAAACTCAGACATGAATAATCTGTATAATATAGGAATCCTAACCCCCAAAAGAGCAATGAACAGCACAAAAGTAAGCAAGAGAAAAAACAAACATGTAGTAAGTTATACTCTCTCGTCTTAAAGGAAACATATGTATCTATTTGACAATGTCACGTAAAATCAGACACGTAAAGGAAAATTTCTGCTCCCTCCTCCCAATAATTCATCAAGAAATCCCTTCATCAAACAGTATAGGTCTCCTACAATAAGAAAAAAATCAGAAAACATACATAACCATTATGACAATATATTTCCAAGTTGTATGCCTGGCAAATACTTAGCTACCCCCAAAAAACCCTAAAGCCAATCTTAAATATCCCCCCAAATGAAAAAAAATAAATATTATATCATACATTCTTCTGTACAAACTATAAATATGTGGACCCATCTCTCAATTCCACCAAAATGATTAGAAAGGTCCCCAGCAAATAATAACAGACAGGAAAGTACAACAGCAAAAAAATAAAGGGATGGCCATCAGGAACTTCAACCTGTGTCAAGCCATCTTTCTCCACCAAAGTTTATATAGATCTGGATGCACCCTCTCCCTTTCCAACATCTGCCACCTTATCACATCTTTCTTGATGTTGAACAAAACCTGACCTTCTGTTTTCAACTGTTTTCGAAGTGTCAGACTACAACGAGCCTGCCAAAGCGGATAGCTAATAAACCCCATTAAAAGTCGGATTTTGATTGTGTCATAAATCACCCATTAGCCAGGAAGCACACACTCAGTCCATATATCTGATGACTGACCTTGGAAAGGGTTCAGTGGCCAGGTAACATGAAATTGAGACCAAAAAGACATAGCAAAAGGAAAATTGAAAAATAAATGTGACAAAGATTCATCTACACCCATACAGGTCTCCCCTCTGGGGTAAAACCTCTCTAGTATTTCTTTATGTTTCAAATTTCCCTTCACTCCCAATTTCTTGTGCATACAGAGCCATAAAAAAATCCCATAAATACTTACAGTAGGTATTCTCTTACTAGTCAAAAACCTCAGTTTGGAATTTTGGTCAGCTATGGGCAATTCTAGGAACCACGGATCAGCATAAAAGAAATCTTGTACCACTCCAGTATATAATTGTTTTCGGGAATTTAAACAGAGGGATCTTTTAACTACTTGTCAAACCTTCAATTTCCCAATCATCCCCTGAAAATGACTAGGAAACTGAGACATCCTAGTCTGTCAGGGTAAAAATTCAGAAAGGTCCCAATTTTCTAGTAACTTACCAATACCATCCTCCACCCATGGGGTCCATACCTTGTGCTCCCCCTTCAATAGTGGTACCAAATTATAAAAAATAAAGGTAACATGAAAAAATACTATAAGGTTCAACATCCCCAGGCCACCTTCACTAATGGGTAGATATGTGATCCTCTCTTCACTGGGTTCAATCTGCTCCCTCATAAACATAGAAAAAACACACTACAAAGCGAGGCCTCCAAAGATCATGGGGGAGGATAAACTGCCTCCAAAAATAGAAAATATGACAATAAAAATGTTTTGATGAAATAAACACTTTTAGCCTTTGACATCTGTCCCTTATTCCAAAGGACCACCCTATCTTGAGCTGCCGGCAACCGCCTATCCCAGTTATATCTGTGAGCATCTGTGCCACTGAAGCAAATACCTAGTATTCTTCTGTATCCTAAATCCACAGGCATATTCCAGATCAAAGCTACATCAGCAGCATCATAAACCAATGGTAGGATCCCACTCTTTAAATAATTAATAGAGGATCCAGAAATTTCAGAAAAGGTCTGTAATATCAAATAAGCTTCTTTAGCAGAAGAACTATCAGCTAAAACCAAAACTAAATCATCTGCATATGCAACACAGACAATCTGTTCATCTTCACAACCCACGGATAGGCCCGTAACCCTGTCTGACATGTTTAGGGTATACAGCAAGGGGTCCAAGGACAGCGCATACAACAAAGGACTCAGTGGACACCCCTGTCTCACACCCCTATGCACCATGTCCCTTTGCCCTATCCAACCGTAAACACTGGGTAATATGCTAATACTCTGTAACATGTCCGTAACCAGTCTATAAATTTAGAAGGCAACCCATAGCTATGTAGGGTCTCCCAGAGGTATGCATATTCCACTTGATCAAAGGCTTTCATCTGATCAAGGCAAACAAGATGACCAAATACTTCCTGCGAAACCCCTTATGCAAAATCTCCCAGAGTAGAATCAGGGCATCCTGTACCTGTCTTTTGGGGACTCCACTAAATTGAGAGGGATGTAACAAGGTATCTAAAACTCTCCGTAGACAGTTGCTCAAAATCTTCATCGGGATTTTATAGTCTGTATTAAGAAGTGACAAAGGCCTCCAATTTTCCAGATTTCCCCTTTCCCCTTTTTTAAAGATTAATAATAAAAAACCCTATAACATACTTTCAGGGAGATTCCCAGTCTGTAATCCAATGTTCAAGACCTCACTCAGTTCTACCCCCAAAACTTCCCAGATCTCTTTATATACTTCATGAGGGAGCCCATCAGAACCAGGGGCCGTCCCCACTTTAAGTGACCAGATGACAGACCTGAGTTCTTCTTGTGAGATGGGTTCTATCAGAGAATTCTGCAATTCAGTTGATAACTGAGGTAATTGTCTACTACTCAACCAACTACGTAGATAAGCCATTGGAAGGGATTTGCTCATAAAGGATTCAGAAGCATAAGTATGGATTTCATATAAAATGCTCTCAGTAGACGTTACTCGCCCTCCCCCTGCAGTATTCAAATATGTCATACTACAGGTTTCTGTAAGAAGCCGTGCTGATTCGAAAGGTGACGTGTCCCTTTTTTTCCCAGAAATCCCATACTTATGCTTCCGTTTGTAACCCCTAGGTAGCGCTATCCCAAGGGCTACTACCCCTGCCTGCTTGGCTTCTAACAGGTTGAGGGGCCTAGGTCCAATGGCGGGTGCCTCCACCCAGAGGTTAGGGTTTGTAGTGGTTAGACTAGCTTGGTCACAGCCCTCTGGGACACCGTGACCCCCTTTGGTTCCCTCTAGTGGCTCACACGGTACACTTCCCAATACCCCACAAATGCACTCTTCTTACACATACAGTAACACTTACCCTCAGGACTGATGTCTTGTAGCACGTCTCTGAGGACCCCCTGTAAAACTAGGCTATGCAATACACAAACACAATGCAATACTTTTTCTATATGTACTGATACCACAGACAGCATATAGTTCAATAACAACGAATCTGATTTATTAGAAGGGGCAGTAACAAGGAGGGGGGCAATCAGGTTGATTTGGTTTGGAAATATTCAAATCACAGTACTGTGCATGCATATAGGGTCCAAAATGTCACTTTCTGGGTAACCAGGATGGTGGGGGGCTAGCCAGGGTTGGTGCAGCTGGTTGGGGCCCGTTGATGGAAAAACACATACATACACAAATTGTAATCCGGAGCCCTGGGGCTCAGTTCGTGAAGAAATGAAACAGCAATGATTAGATGACACACTTGCAGTTTGATAAACAGATTGCAGGGAGCTACCCTGATCTGTACTCACGGGCTCAATGCTGAAAACTGGATGGATGCAGGTTGTCCTGGATTGCCAGGAGAAACAGAATAGCTGGCCCATCCTTCATGGCAGGACTCACTTGCATTCGGAAAACAGGCGGATTCAGCCTGAATCAAGCTGGGTTCTGCTTCCAGCTTCTGCACACAATTCACAGTACCGGGGAAAATAAGATTGCGATTCCTCACAAGCACTAGACACATTTATATGTTAAAAGGAAAGTACTATACCAGGCAGGCTGCTCCTCGATCCCAATCGCACTTACTGCAAAATACCCGGGAGGACACACAGCAGCTTCAGTTCCTGACAGACTGAGCGTGATTCAGCAGTTTCTCCAGTCTTCTACAGGGTGAGCCTAGTTTCCACTCTTCAGACTTCCTTCTTTCTCCTCCCAAGTCAGATTCAGTCCGAACTGGCACTTACAGCGGTTTGCAGGCTGAACCTCAGGGCCTCTCACGCGCTTCCCGCCCGAAACTATACACCGCAGAAGCACAGAGCTCCTCTCTGTCACAACTGATCTGGCTTCCAGTAGACAGAGCAGGGCATTTCCTTTGAGTTCCTCCCAGTTTGGTTGGCTGGTTCGGCTGTCACTCACCAAGGGCTCCCCTGTTGGTGCAAAAAGGAGCCAAGGTCCAAACTACAATTCCCAGAGGTGTCTGCCATATAGTCCCATTATAGCAGGCTCCAGAGGAGAGTCCAAGTTCTGATTCATCCAGAGCAGGCTCCATTTTAAAGGACCCCTACACTGATTGGTCCAATTCAGCAGTTCAGGACCAAAATGAAGGAGCTACTCTGCACAGTCCTTGCTACAAAAAGCAGGTTAGAACAAACTGCATTTTCATTATTAAACAGGTTACAAACAAACAAATGCATCTTCTGAAAGAGCTCCCTCTGCGCATATAGTGACTGCAGAACCAGAGTGATTTGCTCAGAGGCCCAGGCGGGACTCGAGCCGGGAAACACAGAGACCTCCCATTTCAAATTAATTATACTGCCATTTGGCAGCTCTTAAAGTGACAGTACATGGAGGTATTAGGCACTCTCACTCAATTATTTTTTAAATCGGCTGAAATACAGGACACCAGCCTGGCGGAGAGCATTTAGGCTCACCCAAAGAAGGCTTTTTAGTGACCTCCATTTGTAGGGGGGATTACACGTTCCATATCACTCAAAACTCTCAGCTGTAAATGAGCCAGTTCAGCTTTTAACCCTTTAATCCTGATATGGCACTCAGACCCCAAATGCTGTTGAAAATTTGACCAGAATTTAATATGGTCTCTTAAATATCATAGTTCATCATGCCTCAGTTTCCCATTAAGCTGACCAATCTTCTGGAAATATACCCTTATTTATTTTTTAGTATCCTCCCACCATTTATCCAAACCATCGTAGAGAAAAGAAACAGACTGGCGTGCAACCAAAAGAGAACAAAACCCCTCCCTCACTAGAGGGATATCCAACAAGGTGACATTTAACTTCCAGATCTCAGGACCCCTCTGGGTCTCAGGCACATCACACAGAACAAGCTTAAGAAGTCTATGGTCTGACATGGCCACCTCTTGTAATGAGTGCGACTGTACAATAATCCCTGATGAAAGAAAAAAATCATCTATTCTAGATGCCCTGGGTCCACAAAAATAAGTATTACTATTTCCACCAACATAAGACCCAAAAGCACCTACCAAACCAACATCAGTAATTAACTGAGCCAAACAAGTTGCATCACAATAGACCTTCTTCCCCAAGGCGGAAGGTATCCTGGAGGGCAAGGAGTAATTAAAATCACCCCCCAGAATAACTGGATAGGAAGTTCGCAAAAATGGGTAGAGGGATTTAAACAGAGTAACCCTGTAAAATTTACTTTGGGGATCATAAACATTTAATAAACGTAAAAGCATTGAACCTCACTGAATATCCACTAACTAAGCTCTACCTTCCAAAACTTCTATGTGATGAACCACCTGAATATGAGAAAGAAAAAAACAAATCCCAACCCCACTGCATAAATCCTTCCCCTGAGACCAAAAGCTGTCTCCCCAGATCAAACCATTAGTAGTAGCAATCAAGTCTTCAGAAGAATGTAATCAAACATCTTGGAAAAACATACAGTCTAAGTTCTCATGCACAAACTGTGAAAAGGTGTTCCGACATTTGGCAGGTGATTTGATGCTGCTAGCATTTAAAGATGCCACACAGAAGTGAAATGTAGCCATATGTCACAGTAAGACGGCCTTCACTTCACCTTACTTGAGGCCCTAGTCACTCTGCCGCTCTTACAATCCTGAGGTCTAGGTTCCATTTGACCTTCTGGAAGTACCAGTGGTTCAGACTGTGAGGTTACCTTACTAGATGTTGTAGACTCAGCCGTATCCAATGATTCATCCCCCAAGATATCAAATACATTTGAGTCTGCCAGAGGAAGGTCTGTGGCAGGGATACTAGATTTTTTTGGACTGCTTAACTTTTCCTTTCAACAGTTTTCCTTTGTTACCCACAACCTTAGTGAAGCCATCACCAGAGGACAACTGTTCAGGGGGCTGGGGGGGGGGGCACACACTGATGCCTTCTAAGACTCCCATCACAGGATCTATATGTACTGGAACAATAGGTAATGGAACAGTATCAGAAGCAAGAGTCAACCCGTCACCCGGAGTCTGCTGAGCTGGTTGCATACCTTTGGAAGTGACTATATGAGATACTCCCCCTAAGGGATAGTGGCCCTGCATGACTGCCAGCCTTGTGTAGTGGTCCTGCACCCCAAAGTCTACGTCTTCCATGTTTTTAGCAGCTATAGGGCATGTCTGAAAAGCATGCCCTATCTCGTCACAAAGATTGCATTGAGATTGTTGGAAGCAGTGAGCACTAGAGCACTAAGAACATCACAAGAGGTGCTAATATGTGTCTTAGACCCACATTTAAAGCAAACTCTGGGTTGTCCTGGTTAAAAAAGAAAACCCTTATCTCTACCAAGGAAAAAACAATTAGGCAAATGTATGAGGTCAGTATCAGTGGAATTTAGCTTGACCCGAAACTTCCAGCCTCCATTCCAAAACCCCTCTGCATCCAAAATAGGAACAGGATTGCCCTGAATGCCACACCTCTTTTTCAACCAGTGCAAAATATCTACAATATTAACCCCTTCATTCCTAAAAAGGATAGTTATAACTCGGAAGGGCTGTTTAGATAAAGGTAGAACAATGAAATCTGACCATAGAGGGTTTGTTTTCAGATTTAAATAGCGACACAAAATGTTTCCAATAAAGCTGGCGTATGAAAACTGATGTCAAAAGTAAACTCTCCCTGGACATGGATCAGTGCATAGACCTCCGAGGGAAAAAAAAAACATACTTTGTTTGAGCAAAATTTTCCCAACATAAAATCTATCTGGGGGGTTGTCATGAGGACCCACATTTCTTAGTCGAATGGCATTATGCCGTTTTGCAAGCTCCACAGGTTGCCTAAAGGGACTGGTGTAAGTAGGCCTTTCAGGTGCTTCAGAAGCCGGTGGCTGTACTGAATCTATGTGGATATCAGAAGTCCCAGTGCTCGAACCACCCTCAGAAGCAGCGGGGGGGGGGGGAGACTCCAGATCAAGTGAAGCATCACCCTTTCCCCAACTTAGGCAATTATAAAACTGTAGAAATGGTACTTATCTGTGAACTAAGCCCATCCGTTCCCCTCACCGACAACACCCGCAGGTTTCCAATGACTGTCCAACGTAGGGATCCAACCTGTATCCTGCAGGGCCCTATCTGGCAACCAAGTTGCATCCACAGTTTCACCCCAATCCTTCTGAGAGGAATCTGCATCCGCTGCAGGCCGCTCTTCGGCCGCATCGATTTTACTGGGTCCTGATGTCGCCGTAGCACCCAGCGAATTTTCATTGCATTTCTGCTTCCGATCATCCTCTTCAATTTGCTTTCGGCCTTCAATTTCCATCAACTCACTCACTCTGGGCAGTTCTTCCTTCAGACAGCGACGCTTTTCAGCCAAACTTAAAGCCTGCTCTACTTCCACCACTGAGGGACCACTGACTTGGGCGATGTGCTGGCCACCCAATGGGTGCATTCCAGCTGCCTCTGCAGTGGATCCCCCCCTTCTAGTGGGAATTCCATCTCCTCACTCTCCTGGGCCATTGCAGCCCTCTCCTTCAGACCTACCACCTCCAAGGTCTGCTCCAGAATGACCACGTCTCATAGCAGCAGGGTCCCCCTACTGCAAGAGTAGGGGAATTTCCCCAGTGTCCTAGCCAAATTTCCCTCATTCACTAAAAATACCACCAACAGTTTCATCTGGTTCAAGGTCAGTTGCCATTCATCTGTATCCCCTTCCCCCAGGTCGTGCCTGAAAATAGGCAGGATTTGTCTAGTGCACTTACCCGGTCAACAGAAATTAAATAGATAATAATAAAAAAAAAAAAAAATATAGGGCATTTTTATGAGCAAAAATACTGGAATTATTATTCCTTAGACAGAAATGTGAATCACATGACACTGGGTTTCCAAAGGTTTCTGCCACTGAGATTTCCTCTTCACAGTGCCAAAGTCCACATTTTACTGGTAACACTCCAACTAAAACAACAGCTGCAGCTGTTTCACATGATATTGAATGCTTCAGCTGAAGCATGATGGAACCATATTTTTTTATCTGACATTTTCTACATTCTTTAGTGTAATAGCACAATCCAACATTTGTGGAGTAAGCTCCGCTAACACCCCAGTCCCAGGTGGTTGAAAGCCAGCTGTACAGGAGTGTATTAACACACAGTAGACTAACCCACTCTGTTGTGTGTTATTCCTCACTTAACCATGGCTTCCCCACGGCTATAAGATCAGCAATGTTCAATATGTAAGCAATAACATGTGATGGGGTGTGGGTTACGCTCTGATAAATACGCACCTAGTGGCATAGTGAGGCATGAAGCTGCAGGCCAAGTGCCTTATTGCCCCTAGAAGTGCATTTGTCACAGCATAACCCATACCCAAGAGTGTTATTGTACTTATAAAATAGGCACAGGTTGAGAATTATTGTAACTGTTTCAAAAACTGCAAAATATTACAAGGGTGTCTCTTTTTTGTGCAAATTAGTCCTTCTGCCTTAATGTTTGTCACTAGAGGCACTGTGTGAGAGTGCTAGGGTAGGAGGGAGCAAGACCACAGCAAAGTGCAGAGAATGTTTTTTGTTTTAGCTTCATTTTATGTGTTGAGCTGTTTGGACTGGAAAGTAATGAAAGTGATTGCATTTTAGAGTGACTGTGGTGGGCTGCTAGACTGCCGGCATGACTAACATTTTCTTATGATCTTGCTGGCAGCATGCTTCCATCTGCAGTATCAAGTTTTACAAAACTATGGGCCGTCTCATTCTTGCCTGCTCAACTGTGGGTAGGGAGGGAGAGCAAGTGATTTAGTGCAATCAAGATAAGTTACTTGCCACTGTATACCTGCAGGCAGAGCAATGAAGGAGGGGTAGAGACCGTTGCATTCTCACTTTTTTTTTGGTGCTGCTATTGGAAGGGCAGCTTGCTAACAAAAAAATGCCGACCAAATCATTTTTGAAACATTCTATCCCTGTCACATGGATTTCAGGTGGGTTGAGGACACAGGTACTGGACACTTTCATTACCTGGGATATACTACAGGTACTGGGGAGTTTCGCTACCTTTGATATACTCCCCCCCAAAAAAGGACATGCCTGGAATGCTGTCTCAGATAATCAGATTCCAGGTCTGTCTTTGCCCATTTTATAAGATTTTATAAATTGGGCCATGAAAATTATATAATCTCATTGGTTGAAACATGACGCCTGACCATAGATTAATGCTGAAAACTGCACATCTCACATGAACTACATATTTTTTTAACAAATAAATGTCCATTGTATAAGTGGGATAAAACATTACAGTGTGTGTGGTCATAAGGGGATAATGCACTTCTCAGTTGGTTGAAGCACTCAGCTGCCCAATGTGCCTCACCACCTGAGGAGTGTATTATTCCCTTTCTACCATACACCATGTCATGTGCTACACCTCACATGTTGCTCAACAAAACCAGTATGAAAACGTTGCATTGTACAAGTAATTTTGAGCTATTTTGTACAGTCTATATTAGAGCTCAGCAGAAGAATCTTGAACAGATTCATGTTAAATAAAAGTGTAAAAACATACAA
The DNA here is from genome assembly GCA_016271365.2 of Neoceratodus forsteri. NCBI lineage: Eukaryota > Metazoa > Chordata > Ceratodontiformes > Ceratodontidae > Neoceratodus > Neoceratodus forsteri. The sequence goes on from CM057452.1 coordinate 1,619,513,259, forward strand.
GAAGAGGTTGTGGGCCATTCCAGGTTAAAATAAGAGAACCATGCAGGTCAGACTGGGGCAGTTCCAGTTTCTTTGCCACTGCCAGAACAGAAAAGAAATCTGCAGTGACCTTTTATAATTTTGGGTTTGGATACTGGTCCAAATCTCCATGACTGAATCTGCACTGGATCTGACAGCAGTTCAACTTGCTAGGCTGTACTGGTGCAAACTTTGTCTGTCTCCCACAGCCCATATCTGTTCAAAAGAATCACACCCTCTAAATTTGAGTAGATCAGTTCTTGTTCAGACCATTAGAGTTGTCTGTACGATCAAGTTACAGTATGATTAACTATAACATTTCAAAACTTGCTGATGAATACTCTGTTTTTGCAGAATTCCTACATTATTTTCAAAATGTGGATTCTGTAGGAAGAGTGCTCCATTTATAGTATTTCATATGGAAGCAATAACACATGACAGGGTGTGCGATTATAAGGGAATAATGTTTGCCTTGGGTAGTTGTTAGCAATGAGGTGTAGCTGAGTGCCATAACCACCTGAAAAGTGACTATTCCCTTATGAGCACCACCCTGGAGTGTGTCATCCCACTTATTAAATGTACTTTTCTTCATTAAAAACAAAATGTATAGTTTAAAAGAGGTATGTGGCTCCAGTACCCCCTTCCCAGATGAATTTGTGATGGGGGAGCCCACTCAGCATAATGTCTCCCCCCATTTGTTGTCTAACGAGGGGGGTGCCCAATCCCCCTTGGCTCTCCCCCCCAACTGGTATGTGTAGACAGGGTGCCCAATCCCCCGTTGGCTACAGACCCCCCAAAACACTCAGGTGGCATGCTGGTAGCCCACCCCAGTGTGCCAAAGTCCCTGAAAAAAATAAAACAGTCCTGCAATGTTCCCCCCCAACACCTGTAAAATAAGAAAACGGTCCCTCGTAGAGTTCGGCAGCCCCTCCACCAACCCACGCCCACCCTTTGCACACCCCACTTCCCCACACCCCTACTCACCCCATACTTACCTCAGGAGCCCAGCGTGATGATCTTCGGTGGACCGGGAAGACGTCTGTACTCTTCAAAGCCGACCACGAACTGAAGAAATGGCAGTAAGCTGTATAATGTTATAAATAGGGTTTTTTCAACTTTGGTGCACATCTCGGGCATTTTTGGGAATTTTGGCACCAAATTTTCAACAAGGGGTTCTTGGGACCCCTCCTCATGAATTCAGTCACTGTCATTGCATTATTCTGTCCCGAAAAGTAATTTTGCGGTCACTGTGCGGAATCACCTTTCGGGACTAATGAACGAAACGACAGTGCCACTGTTCATAAGGTGGGCTCTCAAATGGCACATGTTGCAAATCTGGTGAAAAAATGCCCCAAAAATGACTGTTTTATGAGCGTGCGTTACGCAGTTTCCATGCACTCTCATAACTTCGAGAATTTGTAATATTTTCATGCTGGATTTTCAACACTGGCATTTTTTCACACCTCCTTATGAACAGTACAGCTGTCATTTTTCATATCCTGGCGGAAATGTGTTTTTGCACTTCCAGCGCAAACTAGCATGGTCGCTGTGGGAAGTCAGTGTTCGGTACAGATTAAGAAAATGACAGTGACACTATTCATGAGCAGGGGTCCTAAAATGCCTATGTTGAAAATTTGGTGATGTAAATCCATAAAATGACTGTGTTACAAGCGTGCATTGCACAGTTTCCATGCACCCTTGTAACTTCACAAATTTGTAATATTTTCACGCCAGATTTTCAACACTGGCATTTTTTCACACCTCCCAATGAACAGTACAGCTGTCATATTCACATTCTGGCTGAAATGTGTTTTTGCACTTCCAGCACAAAATAGCACGGTTGCTGTAGGAAATCAGTGTTTGGGACAGATTAAGAAAATGACAGTGACACTGTTCATGAACAGAGGTCCTAAAATGCCTTATGTTGAAAATTTGGTGATGAAAATCCATGTGTTACAAGCGTGCATTGCGCAGTTTCCGTGCACCCTTGTAACTTCACAGATTTGTAATATTTTCACGCCAGATTTTCAACACTGGTATTTTTTTACATCTCCTAATGAACAGCACAGCTGTCATTTTTCACATCCTGGCCGAAATGTGTTTTCGCACTTCTGCCGCAGAATAGCGCAGTCGCTGTGGGAAATCAGTGATCAGGACAGATTAAGAAAATAACAGTGACACTGTTCATGAGCAGAGGTCCTAAAATGCCTATGTTGAAAATTTGATGATGAAAGTCCATAAATTGACTGTGTTGCAAGCGTGCATTGCACTGTTTCTACGCATCCTTGTAACTTTGCAAATTTGTAATATTTTTATGCCAGATTTTCAGCACTGGCATTTCTTCACACCTCCTTATGAACAGTACAGCTGTCATTTTTCAGGTCCTGGTCAAAATATGTTTTTTTGCACTTCTGGCGTAGAATAGTGTGGTTGCTGTGGGAAATCAGTGTTTGGGACAGATTAAGATTGAGCGCGTGAGAGAGGGGAAGTGAACGATCTTAACAGAGCTCTGTCAGGACTGCTGTGGATTTCTTTGTGGGCAGAAAAAGGCACCAACATAGGCAGGAGTCCAGTACAAAAGGGCAGCCTGCAGCACTGGGAGAAACAGAACGAGTGAGTGAAAGAGGGGGAGTGAGTGAGTTCAACGGAGCTCTGTTGGAACTGCTGCAGATTTCTTTGTGGACAGAAAAAGGCACCAACGCAGGTAGGAGTCCATTACAAAATGACAGCCTGTAGCACTGGGAGAAATAGAAGGAGTGAATGAGAGCGGGGGAGTGAGCGAGCTCAACAGAGCTCTGTCGGGACAGCTGTGAACTTCTTTGTGGGCAGAAAAAGGCACCAATGCAAACAGGAGCCCAGTACAAAAGGGCAGCCTGCAGCTCCAGGAGAAATAGAATGAGTGAGTGAGAGAGGGGAGTGAGCGAGCTCAATGGAGCTCTGCCGGGAGTTTAGAGTTGCCCACGGTCCCGCCCAGTGTCCTGTGTTGTCCTATATTACAGCAGGGTCTCTGAAGTGGAGACAAATCAATGATTGGATACTTTAGGATTGCTGTAATAATACAGATTTAGTTGTTCTGTTTATTTCTCTAACTGAGCTAAGTACTGAGCTATACTGCTATGATTGCTGTACTAATACATATTTATTTGTTCTGTTTATTTCTCTAACTGAGCTGAGTAATACTTGGAGTGCAATAGGATTTCTAACTGGGCTAAGTGAAACTATATGAGAGCTGAGAACAAAAAGTATGGTAGCTGAGGGGTGAAAAACAGACAAGCAGGCTTTAGGATTGCTACAGTAATACAGTATCTAATGGATGAGATTTGAGACTGAATTAACCCGGTTGGCAAGGGGTCAGTAGGGGGACTACTGTGTGGGGGGAACAGGAATTTGAGTAAATAGGGGCCTAACAGTGGTAGTAGGGTACAGAACCTGGGAGTAAGAGCCCGTAACATAAGATGGGGCCAAAATGGGGCAGGTGCCACATGTCAATAGGGCGGGCATCTTTGGAAGGGTGGTGGGCTGTACAGGGTGTGGGTCCGCCATGATCCTGGACTGGGCGTGGAGGATGGGGGGTGTATGGTCTGTAGATGACTGGCTAGTTTGAGGGAGGAACTGTGAAGGTTAGGAAGGAGTCTAAGTGGCGGGGCAGATGAGTATGGTAGGCATCCTGGGGGGGCAGGGAATAGGGGATGGCAAAGGGGAATGCAGGAAGAACAACTAGGGAGTGAAACTGACCCCAGTATTATACTAACAGAAAAGACAGGAGAAGGGAGAAAGTGCCCGAGGTGAGGGGGAGGCCTCCTGATGGCGCAGGAAGAGACCACGAGGAGTATCAGGGGAGAGAGCAGATGGCCGCAGGTAGGGAGGGACAAGGGGTGGCACGAAGGGGAACAAATAGGATGGGGGAACCAATAGGGGAAGAGATTTAGAAGGGGTATCGACTAGGAATAGATTTGAACCTCTACTATGGGACAGAGAGGGGGAGCAGGAACAGACTGAAGAGGGGAGGACAAACGGGACATGAGAGGGAGGGCAACAGGTAGGGGAAAAGTTAGCGAGGACGAAAAGGTAGAAAGGGGGCTAGTAAGGAAGGAGGGAGTGATGACTGGAGGAGAGAAGGCTACAGAAGGGGGAAGGATAGGAGGGGCATCATTATCAGGGTAGAAGGGAATGGGGGCTCTAAATTGACAACAGTGGGGAAATACAGAGGGGTTGGAAATCAGCAGGGGAGGAGGAGAGGTTAACATGGGAAGCCCAGTAGGAAGTAGTCAGGTTGGGAAGGGGTTCAAGGTGAATGGGAGGAATAAGGCAAAGAAAAGGAGTGAAGTGGAAGTAGGGGGTACAGATACAGAAGTCACAGCGGGTACAGCTGGCAGGGGTAAGGGGCACGGAGGAATGAATACTGGGGTGGTGGAAGGGGCATTAGAAGAGAAAGGGGTAAGGGACGGGGGGTACTCATCCTAGTGGATTCTACACTGAAATGGGTGAAATGGGGTGGAAAGGGGGAAAAGCACAGCCATATTTGGGTTGAAGCTGTTCCCTGGGTTGACTGCAGGAGAGGCAGGGCAGGCACTGCTCAAGCGTGCAGCAAGGGGGAGGAAGAAATCTCATTTACTGTTGCATGTGCCTACAAACGACTTGGTGGGGGACACTGTGGAAGTAGTGATGGGGAGGTTTGAGTAGTTGAGCAGGCAGTGTGAGGGGGTGGGAAAGTCAGTGGCATTCTTGGAGGTACTGCCGGTACCATGAGCAAGCATGGGGATGTAGGGTAGGCTTCAGGAGTTCAACGAGTGGTTGAGGGATTGGTGCCACTCCAAACATTATGGGTTAGTGACTAACTGGGGTAGGGTCAGGGAATAGTGACATGCGTGGGGACAGGTACACTGGAGCAGGTAGGGAGGGGTGAAGGCAGCATTACTGCCGGCCCACTGGTGCTGAGGGTTGAGGTGCTGAACTCCACACCTCGCGCCACGCTGGTGACCCGGGTTCGAATGCAAGCCTAGGCCGCCAGGGATTGGCAAGGGAGGGATAGGATTGAGCATCTGGAGGACTGCTGTCCTATCCCAGGGCAGGATCCAGGGACCCACTGTTCTGTAGTGGCCCCTGGTGACGACCACGGATGCTATTACAGCGGTGTAGTAAAGGGAGCGAAGTGTGGCGGACATTGGCACGCTGTGCCTGAGCGTCATTGCCCACCTGCACTCCGCAAAGGGGAGAAAAGTGGAAAATGGGCTACGGTTGGTCAGCATGAGCTTCCAACCCCCGCTGACATTTCTTAGGCATGGTACTTTTATTTCCAAATACCTAAACAGCACATATAAGCAGGCAACATTCGGCACTGACAAATGCTTGTAATAGGAATTTACTGCATTTAATAGATAATACTTCATATGCGAAGATTAACATTAAGAAAACAGGAAAAAATTATGTTTTCTCTGAGTTTTTTCTCCCACAAACATGGTGACCATAAACCCTTATTCCTTTCTTCTCTAGGTACTATATACAGCCTTAATTTAAAGATATAGATAGTTTTAGCTCCTATTGCTTTAAATGGAACTCTACTCCAAAAATCCACTACTGTTTCTGTGCTCCACTTACATGAATAAGGGAAGACAAACAGTTCCACATTATGTGAAGCTTGTTATGCACGATTCAGGCTGCTATATACGAATGCACATTGCTGCTATTAAACAAGCATTTGTCAATGCTGAATGTTTGCTTGCAGTGTAACAGGGCTTTAAAAAGCCTTTGATGATGCGGGGCCAACTCTGAGAAACACAATATCTGGACACAATTTCACTTATATTTCACTCTTTTTTTTAACTGTCCTCTTTATTTATTACAAAGGGCATTTGCATGGAAACAGAATCTCTGCCCTATTTGCTCTGTCTGCTTGTCTGCTTCTGTAGTCACAGTTTGTTTATGACCTCCCAATCTATTCTTGTGGAGATAATTATAATGACATAAACAGGGCATTATGATGTCGCATGTAGACAAGAAGTCAAACCTGATGAAGCCCAAGGGACAGTAATCTAGTTATGTTGCTTGCACGCATGTGCAAGAAACATAGTGCCATCATCGGAGATTTCGGAGGTGTGTCACCTCCTCCTCCAATTCAGTCAGTGTGCTGGCAGGCGCGCCCTGTAAAATGCATTTTGGAGCTGTGCATGACCACGCTCCAAGTACAGTAACTTTCTCTGATTAAAAGGAGCTATGCTTCAGTGAGCACCGATAAGATATCGCTGCTCACGTGCAGCTCCCCTCCCGCAGGCGCGGTGCGCCTCAAGACGCACTGTATAGCCGACGGTGGTGCCCAATCCTCTGCCGGCTGGCTGCATCCCTGCCCTCCAGTAGTAGGTGTCGCGCTGGAGCCCACCCCAGCATGGCAAGCAGTCCTTTGCCGACGGGGTGCCTAATCCCCGCTGGCTGAATGCCCCCCTCGGCTCCTGCTGTGGCATCACCACGTTGATTTTGGGAGGCTACAGCCCCCAATCTAAGTTAAAGCCCCAATCATTTGCACTAAAAATAAATAAAATTGCTTAATTGTTTAAATCCTGCAGCCGCATCCGATGCGGCTGCAGAATGTAAACAGTTAAGAAACGGCAATCGGCCAGCTAGGTAGAAGGAGCATTAAATGTTAGTTATAAATAATAGGGAACTGTGAATTCATAAAGGGCAGAGAAGCTGCAAGTTGCAAATGCAAATAATATTCAGCAGCAATTCATCGCTGATCTTACCAAACGTAGGTTTCGGTGGCAGTCGCAGAACTGAAACAATCACTGCTCCGGTTAGGTGTTTTAGTGGGAGGTATACACGAATCTGCAGTACAACTAAGTCCTTTGTTTAGTTGTGTATTACCGGAATCAGCGCAGCCTAAGTGCATAAGCGGTCGAATTACATTTGACTGCACTGAGTGAAACAGCAACAGCAAGTTTGTTGTGCTAAACTGTGATTTGTAGAACTTGCCTTGGTAAGTATCTGTTCCAGTTCCAAATGAAAAAAGGGGAGTCTCTCTTGAAGTTGTAAACAATCTTAATAAGAGATGGGAAAAGTCAAAGTTCTACTAGAAAATATGTCGCGTTAGTGGTGTTGAAATGTTTGGCTATCGTAAGAGTGGCTATATTTATTTTACACTGAATTGAATTTCAATAACTGGCTAAATTGTCCCTCCCATTAAGGCGAATTGAACCATGCCTCCATTGGAGAGACGTTTGATAGAGTCGTGGAATTTAAAGGCGGCGGGCCAAGTGTCAGATTTTTGTGGAATGTAAACCTTAGCTTTAGCATCTGTTATCGCATTCACATTTAAAGGCTCCAAAAACCACGCTGTATTTCTGTTGCTGGCTGGGTGGGTAAATTGCTGGAGTAAAGTTATCCCGTGTCTCTGTCTAGGGATGGGTTGGGTTATGGGATTAGTGTCAGGGGACTCGGGTGACTGATTTGTTCTCACTTCTCAGCTGTGTGAGCACTGCAGTGTGTCAACACTGACCGCTGTCCTACGCGTTTTAAAAAAAGATTAAAACCTAGAAGTAAAACAAATATGCGAATTATAACTCAGGTACAGTCTTCTTCATTTCGGTATATTTGTTCAAAATGTTTAAAACTGTTTGGGTTCAGGGTTTTCACTTTGGAGACGTTCACGGAGCTGTTTATATTAATATTAAGCAGACAAACTTGTCCTAGCATGCATTCCAAAACAGAAATGATGGAACTGGTTGTGAATTTTATAATCGGGCAAGGGACTGTTTGGAAATTGTAGACAGACAGACAGACAGACAGACACAATTACTACTTAACAGCATGCTTTTACAATGTCAATATATAGAGAAAAAAAAGATGATCTGTGTCCACTTCGGCTATTCTTATTAAATATGAGCTGATGAAAGACCAGAGATTTTTTTCCCAGCAGTCAGAAAGACCCAGTTTCTGCTAATCTGCAATCGTCACACACACACGATAAAAATGGGATGAAAATGTTTAGTATAAGATATAACTGTAAAAAGTTCCGTCGCTTGGCTACAAATGCATATCACTCTATCTTCCCTTCCCAGTGATCAGTTTATGATGTTCCAAGGGGCAAAGGCAGTTAAGTTGCTTGGTAAGCATTTGGTAGCCATCATGTTTTTTCTGTATTTTGAAAAGTATCCCAGTAACAGAGAAAAAAGTTTAAAATGTGGCAACATAGCGCAGGACTCGAACCCCAATGATGGGCATTAGGCAAGTCTATGTCCACCTGTTTGAAAGCAAGATCTTGTAGGTTTCATGGGGTTGAGTGTGTAAAACAGGAACTGCATTCTATTTAACTGCGCAAATTAGGACCATCATGTCTTTCTTTGCTGATTGATACTGTATGTAGTGTCAACAACAGGAATAAATATCTCTGTAGCCGAACATCGGTGTCGGCCATCGCTGCACTGCAGCGTATGGTCACAAACGATGATGTTGTTCGACTATATTAGCTTTACGGTTAACGGCTATACGCCTTTTGAAGAGTTTAAAATTAGCTGAGTATCTTGTCTTTGTCAGGTATATTATTAATGCATGCATTGACTCATGAGTGCCGGAACATGGGAAACGCTTGGGGGGACTCGAGGTTATCACAGAGAAGGAAAAAGCCAAGAACTGTGCTTGTTTGACAGGTATAAAAAAATAACAACGTTGTTATTATGTGTTTGAATGCTTTGGTCCCGTACTACTGAAAACTGATTGGAACTTGAAAACTTAACCTTCATTAACAACTTTGTTTTTTAAATCAAGATCACATTTTGTAAAGCCAAAGACATGATTGTAAACAATACTGTGTGGATATTTTTTGGGGAAGGCATGGGAGTCAGGACGGTGGGTTACAATGGCGCCAGTTGTTGAGGCGGGGGAGTGATAGGAAGGAGGCGAGCAGGGAGGGTTCATTCTTCTGTGACTGGCACTCGCCTCATACTCTGCCTACCAACAGCACAGCAGCTTGTTTGCACAGTGAGCCAATCAGTGGACAAACACGTGGTGTGCTTCTCCAACACACACGTGGTACACTAGTAGTCTCTACTGTGCAGTAAGAAAAACTAGTGACACAGTTGTAGTTAGAGGCAGAGCGAGCAACAGAGCAGAGGCACTATTTGGGAGATTCAAATTGGAATTCAATCTATATTTCTAGAAAGTTATTATCAAACATTGAAGACTCAGTTCACTTGTTGGTCTAAGAGGCTTGAGAGCTAAATAAAAGTGTAGTGTTTATTTTTTTTACATTTTTTTCTCTGAGTGAAATACAAGGGGGGGGGTGTTTGTGTGTGTCTTGGGGTAAATTGAAAAGCTCAGACACAGACAACCTGCTGTGAGTGCTGCCATACAACAGCATTATTAACTACTGCATATATGTTTATTTTTTTTCTTACTTGCAACTTATTTCCACATTTACTATTTTACTGAGTAAACTGAGTGAGTAATAGTGAAGAGCTGACAGCTCAGAAAGACTGAAGAACATCACTTTGGTGGTTTATGTTTTTAGGCTCACAAATTTAGAATAAAAATAGCAGAACTTTTCTTTTCCTAAATTGTCTTATACCCTGACCCATGCCTCGGGTTTGTATTATGACAAGCTTAACATCACAAGCAAGGAGTTAGCCAGTTCAATTTCAGACACTTTTTTTTTATGAACAAGGGGAACCTTCTGCAATAGCAAGCATACTCATTTTGCTTCACATACTGTGAGCCCTGTGTGTGTTAGGCTCCGTCTACTGTATTAAATAACAGTTTCCGGTAGGTGTTTAATACTCATTACTTCGCATACTGTGAGCCCTGTGTGTGTTAGGCTCTGTCTACTGTATCAAATAGCAGTTTCCAGTAGGTGTTTAATACCCATTACTTCGCATACTGTGAGCCCTGTGTGTGTTAGGCTCTGTCTACTGTATTAAATAGCAGTTTCCACAGTAGGTGTTTAATACTCATTACTTCGCATACTGTGAGCCCTGTGTGTGTTAGGCTCCGTCTACTGTATTAAATAGCAGTTTCCAGTAGGTGTTTAATACCCATTACTTCGCATACTGTGAGCTCTGTGTGTGTTAGGCTCTGTCTACTGTATTAAATAGCAGTTTCCACAGTAGGTGTTTAATACTCATTACTTCGCATACTGTTGTGAGCCCTGTGTGTGTTAGGCTCCGTCTACTGTATCAAATAGCAGTTTCCAGTAGGTGTTTAATACTCATTACTTCGCATACTGTGAGCCCTGTGTGTGTTAGGCTCTGTCTACTGTATCAAATAGCAGTTTCCAGTAGGTGTTTAATACCCATTACTTCGCATACTGTGAGCCCTGTGTGTTAGACTAAGTCTGTCACGTAAACATTTCATCCCTGTGTGCCAGACCCAATAAGAGGGTATTTTTCTTATAATTTACTTTTTAGTTCGTTCTTGTCACACACTCATCAGCCTTGTTAAAAATGAGTATCGGTGACTTCTTCCGTCCAAAATCAAAAAATCAGAATAAAGAAAGTAACTTCCTGGACCCCAGTGATGCTCAACAGCTGCAACCAGAGCAGCCATTAAGAAATGAAGTGGAAGTTCCACCAGTACAAGAAGATGTAGCAAACACATCATCATCTCCCGGAACATGTCATGATGCACTTGAATCAGTAGCAAGATTTACGTCTGCTGCTACTGTTGTACCTAATGATCTGGGAACCAAAGAGGCTGGTCCTATGCAGCCAAAGCTGTCTAGTTTTCCACAAAGGGATTTTGGAAAGCAGAAGCGTTCATTTTCAAGCAGCTGGTATGCATCATTTAAATGGCTTGAATATAGTGCAAGCAATGATGTCATATTTTGCTTTGTCTGCAGAATGTTTTCAAGTTGCACTGGTCGACCGGACACTGCTTTCACGTCCAGAGGGTTTAACAACTTGAAGAAGGCAATGGAGAAGATGAGAGAACACCAACAAACAACAACACATACAGGAGCAATGGAGGCCTGGTCTACTTATGTGAAATCTAAAGAACGAGGCAATATTATACAGCTAATGGATTCAGCAATGATTACAGATATTAAAAAGAGCAGGGAGTACCTGAGAAGAATAGTTGAGATTGTTTTGTTGTTTGGCAGACAGGGAACTGCCTTTCGAGGCCATAGGGAGTGTGAAGGGAGCTCAAACAGGGGTAACTTTTTAGAGACTTTTGATCTTCTAAAAAAGTTTGATCCTGAATTGCAAAATTTGCAGATTCACATGCCAGGAAATGCCACCTATCTCTCACCTCTCAGTCAAAATCAGATGATAGAATGTTGTGCAAAATTAATAAGAGAGAAAATTTTAAACGAGGTAAAAGAAGCCAAGTATTTTGCAATACTTGCTGATGAATCTAGAGATGTTGCTTGCAGAGAACAAATGAGTATTTGCCTTCGTTATGTTCACCATGGTTCCCCTGTAGAGAAATTTTTGTGCTTCCATCAAGTAACAGCATTAGATGCCCAGAGTCTGACAAATGAACTGTGTTCAAAGCTGACTAACTGGGACCTCCATAAGAATTTGGTAACTTGAGTAGCTCAGACTTATGACGGTGCATCTGTTATGAGTGGCAACTTAAATGGAGTCCAGAAACTATTTCGTCATAAGCATCCATATGCTATATATGTTCATTGCTATGCGCATATTCTGAATTTGGTCCTTGTAGATGCCTGTTCATCACTTCTTCCTGTACGGAAATTCTTTGACATGCTTCAAGAGATACACACGTTCTTTTCCAAATCTGTCCTGACTCACCAGGGGTTCTTAAATGTTCAAAAGGAGCTTGGGTTGACTAGAATTCTTGAGATACCGAATTAAGTTCTACCAGGTGGGCTTGTCAAAAGCGAGCAACAAAGGCAGTAATAGAAACTTATCCAGCTCTTCTAAAATATCTTTCAGAATGTGAAGAAGGAGAAACTACAAAGGCCAGAGGACTCCACAGCAAGCTTCTAGAATTCAACAATATCTTTCTCCTTAAAATGTTTGACAAACTACTGTCAGTGGCTGATGGAACAAATAACTTACTTCAGACTCAGGCTTTGGACTTCGGATGTGCAGTGGCTGCTGTATCTGTGCTGAGAGACACAATTGTACAATTTCGTACTGAAGAGAGATTTCTAGTTCTCTACAGGGAAGCTGAAAATATGGCAGAAAAATATGGGACACAGACACCCGAAAACACTCTGGGTCCACAGAGGCAAAGGAAGCTACCTCGTACTTGGGAGCACTTTGTTCCAACTTCACGAACTGGAACTGAACAAAGTGCATCAGCATCACATGAAACAAGAACTGCTGTGCATTTGAGAATCACTGTTTTTTACCCTGTGATTGACAAAATGATTGGAGAGATTGACAGAAGGTTTTCCAAGCATAATCAAACACTGATGGTCGCTATCAATGCTCTCAGACCCCAGTCTAACACATTCTTGGACCAGGACAAACTGAAGCCACTTGGAGAGATGTATGACTGTCCAGTTCTGGAAGAGGAACTGGTAGTAGCAAGAAACTTCATTTGTTGGCTGCCAGAAAATGAACGTCCACACGATATGACCAATCTTTATAATGTACTTCCAGAAATCATGTATCCGACGCTACATAAATCACTGCAGATTGCTTTAACAATCCCAGTTACCACATGTGTGTGAGCCCTTTAGTTCCATGAGTCGCATTAAGACATATCTGAGAAACAAGACAGAAAATGACAGATTGAGTTCACTTGGAATTCTCAACATTCAGACTGAAGAAAGCAGACAACTTGACAGTGATGATGTGATTGATGAATTTGCATCCATGACAAACAGAAAGGTTGAGCTACTTCTCCCAAAATCAGCACGATAATTGTAAAACCTGTATGACACTGATATCCAGCAGATCTGCTGGGATAATGGTGTGTCTGGCTGTTCTGGTCTCTCATTTGGTCTGGGGTCCTCCTGCAACCTCCCAGCAGATCTGCTGGGATAATGGTGTGTCTGGCTGTTCTGGTCTCTCATTTGCTCTGGGGTCCTCCTGCAACCTTCCCAGCAGATCTGCTGGGATAATGGTGTGTCTGGCTGTTCTGGTCTCTCATGTGCTCTGGGGTCCTCCTGCAACCTTCCCAGCAGATCTTCTGGGAAAATGGTGTGTCTTGGTGGACCAGTAACCAGATTGTTCCACATGTACCATATTAAATACATCGCTGATAATTAGGCTTCTCAAACATGTTTTTCACCACTAATATGCAGGAAAAGCCACCACTTGAAGGTAAAATTTCAAAATTTTCCAGGGGGGCATGCCCCCGGACCCCCCTAGCTTTGTTAGGATTTTGACTAAAGGGCATCAGCCCCCCCCAACTCTGTACCCCTGGTGACACCCCTGATCCTTGTGCCACGCTGGAAGCCCACCCCAGCATGGCAATCACTTCCATAGCTGACGGGGTGCCCAATCCCCTCAGCTGAACGTCTCTCATCAGTCCTTGTGCCACGCTGGGAGCCCACCCCAGCGTGGGCAAACGGTCCCACAACGTATTTTTTTTAACCTCTAAACAAAACGGGTCCTGCGCGCGCCTCCCAACCCCTCCTACAACCCGCACCCACCCACTGCGCACTCCAGCTTTCACACCCCTCACCCCATACTTTATCTCTGACTCCGGCAAGAACGATCTTCGTGGACCGGAACACGCCTGCACTCTTCAAAGCCGACTCATGAACTGAGGAAATGCCGTAAGCTGTACAATGGGCTAGATGGGGGTTCAACTTTGTTGCATATTTCAGGCATTTTGGGAATTTTTACAATTTTCAACATGGGGTTTTGGGACCCCTTCTCATGAATGATGTCACTGTCATGGCGTTATTCAGGCCTGAAGGGTGATTTCGCGCGGTGACTGCGCAGTGACTGTGAAATCACCCTTCGGGCCTGAATACCATCATGACAGTGATGTCATTCATGAGAAGGGGTCCCAAAAACCCCACATTGAAAATTTGGTGCCAAAATTCCAAAAAATGACTGTTTTATGAGTGTGCGTTGCACAGTTCCTACGCAGGCTCGTAAGTTCGCGAAATTTCAATATTTTCACTCCAGATTTTCAAAATTGCCATTTTATCACATCTTCTTATGAGTAGTATAGCTGTCATTTTTCACATCTCACCTAAAATGTGTTTCCGCCCATGTAGCACAGAATGGCTCAGTCGGTGTGCGAAATCAATGTACGGGACAAATTAAGAAAACCACAGTGACACTGTTCATGAGTAGAGGTCTTAAAATGGCAATTTTGAAAATTTGGTGAAAAATTCCTAAAAATGACTGTTTTTCGAGCGTGCGTTGCGCAGTTCCTACGCAGGCTCGTAAGTTCGCAAATTTACAATATTTTCACTCCAGATTTTCAACATTGCCATTTTACCACACCTCCTTATGAGCAGTACAGCTGTCATTTTTTACATCCTGCCCAAAATGTGTTTCTGCCCATGCAGCGCACAATGGCGCTAGGCCTTGCATGTAAATCAATGTATGGGACAATTAAGAAAATCACAGTGTCACTGTTCATTAGCAGAGGTCTTAAAATGGCTATGTTGAAAATTTGGTGAAAAAATTCCTAAAAATGGCTGTTTTACTGACGGGTGCAGCACAGTTCCCACCGACGTCAGATTTGCGAATTTTCAATATTTCCACTACAGATTTTCAACATTGCCATTTTACTACACCTCCTTATGAGCAGTACAGCTGTCATTTTTCACATCCTGCCCAAAACGTGTTTCGCCATGTAGCGCACAATGGCAGTCGGTGTACAAACTCAATGTATGGGACATTAACAAAATCACAGTGACACTGTTCATGAGCAGAGGTCTTAAAATGGCTATGTTGAAAATTTGGTGAAAAATTCCTAAATGACCTGTTTGATGAGTGTGCTATACAGTTCCTACGCACGCCAGAAGTTCGCAAATTTTCAATATTTGCACTCCAATGACTTCCAAATACCTAAACAGCACATAGAAGCAAGCAACATTCAGCATTGACAAATGCTTGTTTTTATGTAATTTCCATCAGTAATAAAATAGGGAAAGAACTGCAAAAATATAGTTCTGACTGAATGGCACAGAGGGTAAAAACACAGAACTGTACAACAGTGGATTGCAGGTTCAGCCCCCCTCAGGCCACAGACAATACTGTTGAAGGAAATCTGAGTTACAGTAGACTTGTAGCTGGGCCAGTGGAGTGGAGGCTGAAGTGCTGGATGTCTCTCCTCCCATCACACCAATGACCCAGGTTCAGCAACGGACCAATGTTGCTCAGGAGCTGACGGGGGAAGGAGGATTTAGTGTCCATCAACAGATGTCCTCCTTTGGGGTGTGGGACAGTGTGTACTGACTAGTGGAGGCTAGGTGGCACATAAGTGGTTACCAAAACTGAAAGTCAGAGGCAGGCGTTGAAAGCATGCACCACCTTCACAGTCCATGTGCATGCCATTGCATGCTGCTGATCTGACTCAAGGGGAGTAAAGGGCAGAAAACAATCCCTCGCAGCAGCATGATGCTGTGACCCTGAAGGCACTGCACCACCACCATCCATTTCACTCACTCACACAACGATATAAGAAGTGGAAGGGGTACATCTTGGATGTGGAGTGAAGGGGCAGGGGGTCGACAGCAGAAGGGGGCTGATGGTGAGAGCAGGAGGATAAAGCCCATACAAAAAAACAACAATACAAAAACATTTGAATGATTAACTGATTTATGTCTAACTCTCACATTTTTGAAAATTATGGAACTGGCATCGGGGCTAATATGTTATGGAGCTGGTATCAGGGTCTCTTTAAAGGGAACATAAACAATATGTAATTTAAATCAAATGTTGGTTTTTTTTGTTTATTATTGACATGCTGCTATTTGAAGATATTATATTTGTATTCTGTATGCTGTTTTCCCAACTCTGATAAGTGCTTTCAGAGGCGCGTCCTGTGTGTAACACACACACAATGTGAGGTTTGTGTAATGTTTATCTTCAAAGCCTGATAAATTCTGCCAGCTGGTTAATGTGCAGAAAACAGATGCAATTTGTGGGGCTTTCTCCTTTGAACTACAAGAAGTTTTTGCCCATCAACCAGCTAAACACTGTCATTGTCAGTCTTTTCATCACTGACTTTTGAGAGGCAAGCCTCCTGCATTTTTACATTTACTGACTTACACAGTACACACCTACACGACCCCCTACACTACAGTAACAATATTTTGCTTTGTGTATGCATGCAAGCAAGCATATTAAGATGTCCCTTATGGAGTAAGCAATGACTGCCATTACTCTCATAACATTATCCTGCCCAAGGTGTACATTTACTGTGGTTGTCACCTGCACAGCTTGATCCAACATCCATTTTGTGTAGGGTCCTATCAGTAAAGCACAGGAGGTCATATTTGTGAATGGGCTGCTCATAAAGTCAGATTAAAAGTTAATCAGGAAAATCCAGACCTAATTTTAATACCTCCGCAGGTGGTAAGTACACATATTTCTATTTTTAAATTAGCACCCACAGTCAGAATTGGCCAAAACTGGTCAAAAATGCTGAGTGCCCTGACTGAGGAACTGATGGGAGATTTTTAATTGGCCTAAAGGGAAAGCCAGTTGAAAATATTGTTTTTTTATAAGTTTTATTGTTTTCTTTCTAGAAACCTGCCCCAAATGAATTTTAGCAACACCATTAATCTCACTTTAACTGATTTTCTAAAGCAGACTCCCTGTAAATTGCCATTTCTTTTTAATGTTTTACACAAAATATTTAAGTAAAACATAAGAATTTATTAAGATCAGTACACAGTGAGAACTATCCACAACAGTGCAACTGTATTAAAAAAAAAGTTTGGAGACAAAAAGCACCAAGACCAGGTTATTCAACACTGGCTTGCTAATGGTACTCAGTATCCCAAAAGCAGGGGCCTCAATACGTGTTCCATAATGGAAGACACAGTTACCAAGGCACTAACCCTTTTGCAAGAGGCACTAAAATATATCAGTAGTAGCACACCTTTTGAGAGGCAGCTGAATGCACTTGCATATAGGCACTTCAGCATATTTGGAGAGGCAGTAACTAGCCATTAGTACCATATTGCTTACTGCCTCCCCAAACCCCGTCTTACTGCTTGTGTACTCCCCACTGAGCACCCATCCTTTTATTTTTCTGTTCGTTTTTATTTAGGGTTATAACCACTGAGCACAAGCTCATTCGCAGTGATGACCCATTTACAACATAACAAATTACAAATAAAAAAAACTGTTCCAGTTATACAAAATTATCAAACTTCAACAATCTCAATAAACATAGACACATAAAAGCAATCACACATTCAAGTAAAGCCTTTATGTACATCCTTCAGGTATACAACAGTCTCCCTGGGCTGAAATTGAATTCATGAAGCAAAAATACCCGTGTTGCAGGATAAAGTCATCAATATCATCTCCTCCGGGACTGACATATACCTTCTCCATAACTAAGAGATGTAAAAAGCTTGGTCATTCTGGCCTGTGGCACTGAGGGTTGAGGTGCTGGATGCCACACCTCACGCCATGCCGGCGACCCATGTTCGGGAATGGGCACGGGTTGTCAGGGGTCAGCAGGGGAGGAGAAGGATCAAGAGTCCAGAGGACTGCTCTCCTTCTCCGGGGTGGGGGGTCTCTAGAGTGTTGACATCGGTTGCCATCTTGCGGAGGCAGGGGGACAAAGCATGCCGCACCTTGATGTGGGTTGGAGCTAGGACAGACACACTCCCCTTGCATCATTGCACGTCCTAGCTCCAAGGGGACTCCAACTAAAAGAAAATCATCAGCCCCCGTGCATGAGCCAGGGCACGGTGCCCGACCCTTTGGCCATGATAGTTCCATTTCGGTGGCTCCACTCCGGAGGGGCTTCCCGGAGTAAGAGTTGGGTACCGTGACCAGTGCAAGCCCATTCGCAGGGTTAGGGGGCACGACCAGAAAAGAGTAGTAAATAAAAAAAAAAAAAAATGGCTTGGTCATTTTTGGCTACTACATAAACAAAATGAAAAGATAATTTCACATGAGAGTAGGTGAACATGTGACAGCAACAGATAAGGGTGATGTGGAATATGTGACAGCCTTGCATATCAAGGAATCGAGCAACAAAAATGACCAAGGTTTTAACTTTATAGGTTTGGAGAAAGTCTGTGTCAATCACAGAGGAGCTGACATTGATAATTTTACCAGTATTTTTGAGTTTTCTTTCCAGGAGCAAGAAGGTGTTCAGGTTTAAACAGAGAATGGGATCGGAAACCGTTCTTAACGTAATTGATAGTATGTTGATGGACTGTATGCTTCCTGCTACAGTTGCAGCCAAAGACATGGTCAGTTATTGCCATGTATTTCACAATATTTCTAAAGAGATTATCTCTGGCAGCCATACTGTGGGACCTCCTGGAAATATTTTATTGGCTAGGGCCATCCACATCGACATGGCTTATTGGTGCCTCTGTAACATGGACATCCCCAGCATATGAAGTTTCCCTGCCAGAGACAAGCTTGGAGGATCACTGGACTGACAAGGATTGAAGAAACCAGGATCAAACCTGGCACATAGGAGAGGATATGGAAACCTGAGTAAAGATGCTGAAGTAAGCATCAGAGGAGAACCAGCTTGTGACAGCAGGCAGGATACTCACCTATCACTCGACAATGGGGAGAGAAAGAGCTGTGGCTCAATGGAGGAGATTCTCTTGAAAATCTACCATTATGGTAAATGTAAGGCTATGCTTGGAGTTCAGTGGCCAAGCAGCCAGCCACTCCCACTTCCTGAGCTATATAAGCAGTTCCTCTAAGCCTCACTGTGAAGCATTTTTTCTCTGCCCCACCATCCTCCCTCCTCCTCCAGCAGCAGCACTCTCTCCTTAGAGGGATTCCTAAGGTACCTTTAGCCACGGGAACCGTCCCGATGGCACCTCTAAGGGTGGAACCCTCTCTGAGAGTTCCTTGCTGTCATACCCCTACTGGGTGGTAATTCCTCTGGAATAGGGAGTGCGAACAGCCAAAACCAAACTAACACAGTTGCACAAGCATAACACTATACTGGCTGCGTAGGTCAGTGAAGTAACTATTCTATCATCATTGGGGACATCTCCCTCCACTGAGCCACATCATGGAATGATTCCCAAGCAGTATCAAGCACTGAGGAAGGAAGGCAGGACTTAATATTCCTGTGTAAGGAGGTCTTGCAGAAAACTGAGGCCAAACAAGGTACATCTGTGAGATACGATATCTAGACTATAGTGTTTACTAAATGTATGAACAGTACTCTAAGTGGCAGCAGCGCATATGTCAGCAGCAGACACTCTGTGGAAACAAGCACTGAAGTAGCCACCCCACGATGGAGTGAGCATGTACAGGTCTGGGAAGCTGTATACTGTGCTTCTGGTAAGAAAGTAATACAGCAAAACAACCATTTGTAGAGGCCAGGCTTAGAAATGGGAGTTTCCACCATTTGGGCAGTGTGTGTGTGTGTGTGTGTGTGTGTGTGTGTGTGTGAAGAAGGCCACAAACAGTTGTGAGGATTTTCTGCACTCCTCAGTAAGGTCCAAGTCCCAATGCAGCATCCTGTAGATGTCCAACATATGTAAAGGACGTTCCCCACTCTCTGTGGGAATCAAGAAATACGCAATGTTGCAAGAAAGTCAGTTAGGTGGGTACCCTTTTGTAAGTTAGTTCCTTAAGGTTCATATTCGGGGCTGGTAATACGGATAACTTCAACTGGATCATATAGTTTTCAGCAAGCCAGCCACACTATAATTTTCAAAAATGTAGTTTTATTTGTATTTCTTTGAACACAATTCCTGATGTGCCCAATGTTTCACCCACATCTATATAAATATATAAACAATAATATTTAATATTTAAACTTTATAATAATAAACAGTACTTGTTTTATTTATAAGTATGATATACCCTTTATCCAAATGTCAGGCTCTCTGTATGAGAAATATGGGGCTCGCACCTCAAATAATGGACAAATGCTTATTTATGTTGCTTTCCATCAAGTCTTTTTATTTTCTTAAACAGCCATAAAATTCAATGTTTCACCTGATGGACAGGCTTCATCAGGAAATAGGCCTTTATGTAACCTATAAAAGATATATATACATATATATATATAGGCATAAATATTCTGCTCATAAAGTTTTTCATAGCATAAATAAAACACAGCATAGAGCCCCAAAAGTGGGAACTGACACTCACTGTTCTTGATTAATGTATCCACCTTTCAAAAGGCCTAAACCAGCATTAAATGTAACCACTTCTGGTCCTAAAACAGAACTAACCATCAAGTACATACATCTGAGAGATGTGCATCTAATCAATTATACAACTAGCTATTATAAGCTCATCTCTTTTGAGACCACCATTGGTTCCTCTCTCTCATGCTGATCAGAGCCCACCGGGCTGGTACCGTGGACACGGTTCCCTTCACAAACACCCTGTCCACCCAGGACAGGGCGAGAAGGCACCTGCTGCCTGCTGTCCTCCTTGGCTCACAAGGTAATGGCTGGTCTCTGACCCAGGACAAGGGAAAGGGGATTTGGGAGTTTTCCTCCCTTTTCTAATTGAATACCTGGCACCCATCACTGTGGTACCCGAATGGTTCCAGATGGCCCCGGAGAACTGACAGTGATTTCTTACCCAATGCTGCAGCCAGTGCTGAAATCAATGGACTAGGGCATAAGACTGCAGAGAAACATTGGCCTTACTTTTCTTCTTTTGGCAGCTATGTAGTGAAGACCTGATCTTTTTGCTTCACAGTTCATTCAGTTGCACAGTTCTGTGAGCTGTACAGTGCAGATCTGCAGCGTGCTTGTTTTTTTGTCAGCTGCTCAGTCTTCAGGGCTGCACAGCCTGACTTGAATCTCAGCCTGACTTGTATCTTTTGCTGAACTGATCAATCCTTCACTGCACTGTTTTTAGCATTTGCCTAACCTGAACTGGTTTCTTAGTGATTTTTCCCCCCACCTCCTTCCTTTATTACACTACCAGAGCTGAGAGACCTGTCCATCTCCTACTTGGTTACACTTCACTTTCTGTCTTAAAGGGGAAGCACCTAAGAGCTACAGCAAAACATTTAGAGGGGTTATACCTAAATCCAGAATATCAGGATTTATTTTCCTGTCCATTAGAATAATCTCCACTATTAGCCCCTTCTTTTAGACACAATGACTGCAGTTATTATCACAGCGCTGTTTATGTTGTGTTAAATTCTTGAATTAATCCCTGTAAACTGTTGAAACTGAATCATAGTGCTGCACAAACTGCACTCTGCTCACAGCTCCCTCATTATTTTGTTTTGGCCACTTCCATGACTGTCTCTATCCAGTTCCCCTTATGTTCTCCAAACTAACTGCATACAACGTTTGTAATGATGATGCACTCACTCTGCTCAGTAACTCAGCAACTTCTTCTTCTTCTAGCAGTACTTGGGAGCTGCTGTTAAAGTTGCTGCTTGCTAAAACTGTCTTTTGTCTTAATTACATTTTTTATTCAGAGTTTTCCCATGGTTGAACTCATGTGTTCATATCTAAATCAGTGTTTTCCCTGAATGAATTAAATTGTGCCACTGTATATTCTACTCTGCTCTTCAATACTCCGTTTTTTGGCCCCCCACCCACACCCTAGGCCACCTTAAATGTTTGCTGTCTCCACCCACATTCCTTATACATACTCCCCATTGGTCCACCATATTGGCACACGTGGTATACAGGATGATACTTACCTGCTGCCCCTTTAGCAGGTTATACAGCTCCTCCACTAGAGGGTGTATACTTAAGCAATCATCCTTCACTTTCTACTTCCCTACTACAGGCTGTTCAGCTGGATACCTAAGGGAGCTTTATTTTAAGCATTGCACCTCTTCTCCTCGGTAGCAAAGCAGCTCTGTTCAGCTACACCCCTTGTTGTAGTCTACTACCTACCAAAGTCCACCCCCCTACTGCTTCTTGACTCTAAGGATGTTTCTGCTGCACTCCAATCCTTCTCCCTTCTCCCTACTTCCCTAGGCTTATTTCTTACCCTCTCCCTACCAGCCCCTCCTGCTTTTGCCAGCCCATGGCCCTGTTACTCCAAATCCATCCAAACCCCTATCTCCAGGTCCCTACTTATATTCATGCTATTACTCCTGCCCCCCAAACGTATTCTGGTCTCATTCCCTCATCATTCCACATGCATCACTACTAATTTTACCAAATTTCTTTGCTGTTCTTCATCTCCTGTTTCCTCACTATACCACTCCCTTCTACCTTAATCACTCGGCCTCCAAGCCCCATCACTCCAAATCCACAAAGCTACACTTCCTCATTCTAGCTCTACTGTTACTCACTTCGGGGGATATCAACCCCAACCCCTGTCCTGCAACTTCCTTCAACCCTGCAATCTCCCCCACTCTCACTGCCCATACTCCTACCCCAACAGCCCTCATAAAGAGTTTCAAGATTTTACACTTAAACATTCGTAGCCTATTTCAAAAAATAGACCTCCTGCAAGCCATGGTTGTTGCCCTGAAACCAAACATTCTAATTATAACAAAAACATGGCTAAAGAGCACGATTCCTGATCACTCAGACTCCATCCATGGTTACTCCATCATAAGACTAGACAGAGCAGGTAGGGGTGGTGGAGTGGCCATGTATATCCGCGCCTCTCTCCAATACTTCCTAGTCTTCTCCTCCTCCAACCCAGCAACCCATGATGCCTTAGCCATCAATGTATCCCTCCCTTTCTCACTCCCTATCTCTGTAGCCGGTATCTATTGCCATCCAAATGTTCAGCCACCTGTCTCCCTTGACCTCCTAACTTCCATTACTTCCCTCTCTCCATTTGGTGAGCTTTGTATCCTTGGCGACCTCAATTTAAATTGGTTGTCCCCAACAACATCTACCACAAGAAATGCTATCAGTGCCCTCAACATCACACAACTAATTACAGAACCCACCCACCCTAATCACAAGACCCAAAACCACTCCCTACTTGATTGGGCTCTAACTTCCCACCCCCATGGAATCATCACCTCCGGCATCCTTCAGGATGCTCTCAGCTACCACAACCCAGTTTTCGTGGTCAGAAAAGTTCACAGCCCTAAATCCCCACAAAAAAACCCTATGAATGCGGACTTATAAATCCCTAGAATTGGAACCTCTTCTGCATAGCCTTGCCCTCTCAGACTGGTCCCCTCTAGCAAGCACCTCCTCAGTTGATAAAGCCCTAATCTAATTTAAAGATATCTTCCTAGCAAATTGGAATGCCTTCGCACCCCTAAAACAAACAAGGGTTAGAGGTCATCACCTCCCATGGATTACCCCTGAATTACTATCCTGCCACACAGTCAGAGATTGGGCCTGGAAATGGCACAAAGTCTCCCAGCTTCCACATGATCTTCTTATTTATAGAAAACTCCGTAATACCTTCACTTGGGCTACCAGGCTAGCCAAATCAGAATACTTCAAAGCTATCTTTGTGACTAACATCAACTCCCTCTTTAAGTTAAGAGTTGTCCATGCCCTCTTTACCCCCTTATCCTTTCCACCCACCCCTATACTTAAGATAAACACCACCCTCGTTCCCGATCCAGTTGCAGTAGCTACTGAATTCAACTCCTATTACTCCTATTACACCATTTGTGCTGATGAGCTACTCTGATCCCTCCCAAACTATGCCCCTCCCTCTCCCCTTCTTATTGCTTAGGAATGACCCCCCTCTGATTTCCACTTTTACTTCATTACTGTCTCCCCAAATGACACCCTAAATGCCCTGCTAGCAATCAATCCTCCGAAAGGCTCCTCCCCAGATCGCCTTGATCCTGAACTACTATCTCTCTCAGCCCCAGCCATCACCTACCCACTCTCTATAATCCTAAACCTGTCTTTCTCAACCACCTCAGTACCTTCCCCATGGAAACATGTAATGGTCCTTTCCCTCCCCAAAGGTGGAGACCCCCACCTCCCCTGGCACTACTGCCTCAGCTCATTCTTCCTACCCTTGTCAAACTTCAAGAACATAGAAACATAGAAGTTGACAGCAGATAAGGACCACAAGGCCCATCCAGTCTGTCCATTTCTTTTTCTACCTTATGAATGTACCATTGGCATTTGCTCTGTCAATGGCCCGTCTATTCATACTTATCTGTATTGCTCCCTTATGACTATCGCATACCTATTTGAAGCCCTGAACTGTATTCATATCCACCACTTCCTGAGATAGGCCATTCCATGCTTCCACCACCCTTTCTGTGAAAAAGAACTTCCTCACATTACCCCTTAATCAGCCTCCCTCTAATCTCATGTTATGTCCTCTTGTCCTGCTATTTTTCTTATATTGGAACATGTTAGACTCTTTTACCTTGTTAATGCCCTTAAGGTGTTTGAATGTTTCAATCATATCACCTCTGTCCCTCCTTTGTTCTAGGGTAAACATATTGAGTTCCGTTAATCTGTCCTCATATGTTTTCTGATGCAGTCTCTGCACCATTTTGGTTGCCCTTCTCTGGACTGCCTCAATTTGGTTAATGTCCTTGTGAAGGTGTGGCCTCCAGTATGGCATGCAAATTCCAAATGGGGCCTAACCAGTGTCTTGTAAAGAGGGATTATTACCTCTCTTTTACGACTTGTGATACCCCAATTAATACACCCCAACATCCCTCTAGCCTTACCTATTGCTTTAGTAGTCTGCTTGGATGATTTCAGATCATCTGTGATGATGATGTCCAAGTCTCTTTCTTCCCTTGTGACTGCCAGCAACTCCCCGCCCAGCCTATATGTGGCTTCAGGGTTTCTCTTCCCTATGTGCATGATCTTGCACTTCTTTGCATTAAACCCCAGTTGCCACTCTTCTGACCATTTTGCCAATTTATCCAGATCTCTTCTCATTCTGCCCACCCCATCAGGATCATCTACTCTGTTACAGATCTTGGTGTCATCTGCAAACAGACATACCTTACCCTCCAGTCCATCTGCAATGTCACTGATGAAGATATTGAAGAGGACTGGCCCCAGGACTGATCCCTGAAGTACCTCACTTGTGACATGCATCTTTCTGACTGTATACTGTTTACCACCACTCTCTGTTTTCTGTCTGTCAACCAGTTTGCCATCCAGTCGACCTACTTCTGACCCACCCTGAGCCTACCCAGCTTATTAATCAATCTTCTTTGTGAAACAGTATCGAAAGCTTTGCTGAAGTCAAGGTAGGTGACATCAACTGCTCCCCCTTGGTCCACCACTTTGGTTACCCAGTCAAAGAAATCTATGAGATTAGTTTGACAGGACCTTCCTGTTGCAAACCCATGCTGTCTTGGATCCTGTGCTCCTATGGATTCCAGGTACTGTACTATCCTTTCCTTAAGGAGTGCCTCCATAATCTTGTCCACTATTGAGGTAAGACTGACTGGTCTGTAGTTCCCTGCCTCCTCCCTGCTACTACTCTTGTGGAGTGGATCACATGAGCCCTTCTCCAGTCCTCTGGGCCTTCTCCTGTGCTCAGAGACTCACTAAACAGTTCTGACAATGGCTCTGCCAGTTCCACCTTTAGCTCCTTTAGTACCCTGGGATTTATGCCATCAGGTCCCATTGCCTTGTCCACCCTGAGCTTATTGAGCTCTTGTAGGAGACTTTCTTTTGTGAAGAGACTAATGCTCACCTCCCTCCCCCCTGTGTCCATGGTGCTGAGCTGTGGGCCCTGCCCTACTTTCTCTTCAGTAAATACTGAGCAGAAGTATTTATTTAGGATAGATGCCTTTACATGGTCCTCCTCCTCACATGCCCCCTTGTCCCCTTTGATCTTATCAATACCCCCTCTGGACTTTCTACTTTCACTAATGTATCTATAGAAAGTCTTGTCAGCTTCTTTTACTGTTTGTGCTAGTGTTCCCTTGGTTTGGGCCTTTGCCTGCCTTACTGCCTTCCCTGCTTCCCTTAAGGAAGTTTGGTATGCCTCCCTATCTTCATCCCACTGCGTTCCCTTATATTTCCTGAAGGCCAGCCTTTTGGCTCTGACCTTTTCTGCTATTGCTTTTGAGAACCAAAGTGGTGTCCTTCTTCTTTTGCACTTCTTTTCTCTCTAACACAATGGGATGTTGCTTCAAGTATTGCATCCTTAATGCTTGCCCACTTTGCCCATACCCCCTTACCTGTATTTCTTCTTGCCAGGGCTAGCTTAACTCTGTTGGCCATCTTATCAAAGTCAGTTCCTCTGAAGTCCCATATTTTTGCCTTGGAATGGGATGATTTGGTTCTAGTGACCAAATTGAACCATACCATGTGATGGTCACCTAGGCCTCTCCCAGCTCACCACTTACCTCAATGACTCCTCCTTCTTCACCCCTTATCAATCTGGCTTCAGGAAAATTCACTCCACCTCCACTACCCTTCTTTGGCTCACTGATTCTATCCTCATGGGAATGGACAATGGCCAAATTACCTCAGTCATTTTTGTTGATCTGGCCAAAGCCTTCGACACAGTCTCCCACACCCTTCTCTTTGACACCCTGTCAACAGCTGGGCTATCCCCCTTAGCCACAGACTGATTCAAGGCATACCTCACTGGCAGATTCCAGTCATTCAAGGTCTCTGATGCAGTTTCTTCAACTGTCCCGATAAGAACTGGCATCTCCCAGGCATCCCCCAGGGATCAGTGTTAGGCTCCATACTATTTTCTATTCTTCTAAACAATCTCCCATCCACCTGCTCTCCCTTTTTCTCCATTCACATGTATGCTGATGACACAGTCTTGTATGCATCTGGCTCCTCTTCTGCTGAGGTTGCATCCAATTTGCAGCATGACTTTGACAAAGTTCAGCATTGGTTTGCAAACCACCAACTACCTCTCAATGCCAAAAAAACAGTCTCCATGACCTTCGGCACAGGCAGAGACTTAGCAGGTTTCCCTTTCTACCCTCCTTCCACACCTTTGATGGGACTTTACTCAAGGACACATTCTCCTTCAGGTATTTAGGTGTCTGGCTGGACCAACACCTAAACTTCTCTGGCCATATCAATGCCATTCAGAAATAATTGTAGCCCAAACTCTGCACCTTGTAAAGGAACCATGCTTGCATCCCACCCACAGCTAGGCATGAGACTATCCAGAAGATGATACTAATCTATCTTTGACTACTGTGACATAGTCTACGGTGCTGCCCCAAGTCCCCCTGGCCAGACTAGGTACCCTCTTCAACTCCTTTTGCCATTTTGCCCTTGATGCCCCCCTCTGCACTCATCATAGTGATCTCTACCATGCCCCATCGTTCCCTTCCCTGACAAACTGATGTCTCTCTCACTGCACATAATTCACCTCCAAGCACTGGCTGGGTGAACTTCCTTCCTATCTCCCCCACCTTTACACAACCACCCCCACTCCCTAAGATCTACTGACTCATGAATCCTGGTGGTCCCATGCCGCTCCACCCTTATTGGCCAATTGAGTTATTCTTATCACCTACCAAAAATCTGGAATTCACTTCCCCCTCAAATTTGCCACTCATCCTCTTGCTACTCCATTAGCTCTGCCCTGAAGACTTTCTTGCCTCTTCCTGTGCCTGCCATGACACTCCCTAATCCCCCACCATTTCCCCTTAGCCCATATTACCATATGCCTACTTCCCACCAATCCTGCTTCCCTTTGATCATGCTCCTCCTAGTCCCTGACTCTCCCTCCTCCTAAAATGTTCCTCCCCCTTCTTTCTCTACCCTTAATCTAGCTCCCACCTGTGAGCTTGATCACTGCCTCATGCAGGCAGGATCCATAGCGCACGGTGGGCAACAAGTTAACCCCCTTACCCTATTTCTCCTTTTACTGCACCCTCTCAGTCACTGCTACATCACTGCCTTGTGCAGGCTGGGTCACCCAGCACACTGGTGGGGTACTCCCCTCTATAGTTGACCTCTGCTACCCCTCCCACAACATCCCTCCCCAACACCCCTCTCTCACATCACTACATATAAACTCTCATTGCCTATAACCTGTGTCTACCAGTAGACTGTCCACCACCCTGCCTAGAATAAGGGTAATAGGACACTTTTTATTTCAACTCCCCCCTTTCCCCCCTTGGATGCCCCAACCTACAATACCTCTCTCTCTTCACCCTGCCACACTCTACCTCTCCTCTCCTCTCCTCCTACCACCCCTTCTTGTTAACATAGCCTAACACTGTCCTACCCTTACACTTAATTAAGCACTTATAACCTACCCCTATACCCTGTCATCTCTGTTTGCCTCAAAAATCTTCTGCCTGCGTTTCTACATAAATTTCCTTTCCCTTCTTCCATTCTGCCTTCCACAATTTTTTGTTCCCTCCTTCCATTCTTCGTCTCTTTACTCCAATCACTGTAAATCTGTATATCTATGTTACACTAATGGCAACCAATTACTACATAGATACATAGATACATAGACAGTGTCGGCAGATAAGGGCCTATGGCCCACCCAGTCTGCCCATTTGAGCTTGTAAGTTCAGTTTGTTTTCCTAGAAGTCTGTTGCCCCTTACCCCTGACCGCCAGAATTCCTTTATGTCTATCCCATGCATTCTTAAATCCCGTGATTGTTTCAGCCCCCACCACTTCCTCTGGCAGGGTGCTCCACTTGTCCACCACCCGTTCTGTGAAGAAATTCTTCCTCATGTTTCCTCTGAATCGTCCTCCCTCAAACTTCATCCCATGCCCTCTAGTCCTGGAACATCTTTTTCGCTTAAAAATAGTGTATTCCTGCACCCTGTTCCTCCCTGTAAGATATGTCTCTATCATATCCCCTCTCTCCCTCCTCTCCTCTAGAGAGTACATGTTCAGTTCCTTCAACCTGTCTTCATTGGACTTGTGATGCAATCCATGCACCATCTTTGTTGCCCTCCTCTGAACCTTCTCTACCCTGTCTATGTCCTTACGTAGGTATGGTCTCCAGAACTGTACGCTGTACTCCAGATTGGGCCTCACTAGTGTCTTGTATAGCGGAATTATGACCTCCCTTTTCCTGCTGGTGATGCCCCTGCCTATACATCCCAGCATCCTATTTGCTTTACCTGCTGCCTTGTCACACTGCTTCCCTACCTTGAGGTCATCAGAGATGATAACCCCAAGATCCCTTTCCTGCTTGGTGTGCTATATCCTCACCCCACAACTGATATATTGTGCCAGGGTTTTTGTGCCCCATATGCATTATCTTGCACTTCCTTGCATTGAATTTCAACTGCCAAACCCCTGACCATTCTTCAAGTCTCTGCAGGTCCCTTCTCATTCTGTCTACACCCTCTGGTGTGTCTACTCTGTTACAGAGCTTTGTGCCATCAGCGAATAGTGAAATTCTGCCTTCTAGGTCCTGCGCAATGTCACTGATGAAGACATTGACTAGGACCGGTCCCAGCACTGATCCCTGTGGTACCCCACTGGTCACTCTTCCCTCTGTGGAGTGACAGCCATTTACCACCACCCTCTGTGTCCTGCCACCCAGCTAGTTACCTACCCACCACACTACTGCCCTGCCCACACCATATTCCCCAGTTTGTGTAATAGTCTTCTATGTGGCACAGTGTCAAAGGCCTTGCTGAAGTCCAGATAGGCCATGTCCACTGCCCTCCCTGATCCACTTCCCTAGTCACCCAGTCAAAAATTCAATGAGGTTGGTCTGACATGACCTCCCCTGGTGAAACCATGCTGCCTTGGGTCCTGTGGTCCATTGACAACCAGATGTTCCACCAATCTCTCCTTCAGTAGTGCTTCCAGATCTTCCCACTACCGAGGTGAGGCTGATTGGTCTGTAGTTCCTGCTTCCTCTTTGTTCCCACTTTTGTATAAGGGACTACATCTGCTGTCCTCCAGTCTTTGGGTACCTCCCTGTTTCCAGTGATCGGCTAAACAGGATAGCCAGAGGTTCAGCCACCACCCTCTTAGGTTCTTTAAGGACCTGGGTGCACCCATCTGGCCCCATTGCTTTATCAACTCTTATTACTTCCAGTTCCTTCAGGACCCTTTCTCATGTAAAGGACTTATGTCCATTTCTGCACCATTCTCACCCTTGTACTTCCCTTCAGACCCATTACCCTCCTCTTCCTCAGTAAAGACTGAGCAGAAATACCTGTTCAATATGTCAGCTTTATTGTTGTCCTCCTCCATGCGGCCCCCATCCTTCCCCTTCAGTCTCACTATCCCTCCCTTTGTCTTTCTTTTTTCACTTATGTACCTGTAAAAGGTTTTGTCCTCTCTACCCACTGATTTTGCAATGTGTTCTTCTGTCTGAGCTTTGGCTTCCCTTACTGACCTCCTGCCTCCTTTGCTTCTCCTGGTACTTCTCCCTATCCCCTCTGCCTGTGTCTTTTTGTATTGCCTGAATGCATCTTTTGGCTTTCTCTTTCTGCTACCTCTTTGGAAAACCATAATGGTCTCCTCTTTCTTTCCTCTTGCTAACCTGCTTAATTCATAATTCTGTTGTTCTTGTAATCCCATTTTAAATACTGCCCACTGTTCCTCAACCCCTGATTCCTGTCCCATTCCCTTAATGCCTCTTTCAAGTATCTCCCATTTTCCCAAAGTCTGCCCCCCTAAAATCCAGGATACGTGTTTTTGTGTGGTTTGGTTCTGCTCTTTCTGTGATTTCAAACCACAATGACTGGTGGTCACTGTTCCCCAGGTGCTCCCCCACTGTTATCCCCATCACACTGTCCCTGTTTGTGAGCACAAGGTCCAGTATTGCCTTCTGCTGAGTTGGTTCCATGACCAGTTGCTTGAGGAAGGCACCCTGAAGGGAATCTAGGATAAATCTGCTCCTAGTTGATGCTGCTGCTGGGATGCTCCAGTCCACGTCTGGAATATTGAAGTCTCCAACCAGTACTACCTCACCCTTGTTTGCCATCCTTTGGATGGCTAGCATCAGCTCCCTATCTGTTTCTTCCTCCTGGGCTGGTGGTCTATAGACCACACCTGTGCGGATGGCTGTCCCCATTTTCCTTTCCAGCTTAACCCACAGTATCTCTCCCCCATTTTGTTCCTCCTGGATCTCTGTGGCCCTTATGTCATTTTTCACATACAGTGCCACTCCTCCTCCCTTCCTGCCTGCTCTGTCTCTTCCGAATATGTTGTAGCCAGATATAGCCATCTCCCAGTCGTGGTTATCATTACACCAGGTTTCAGTGATGGCCACAATGTCCAGGTCTGACTGCACCATGACAGCCTCCAGATCTTCCATCTTGTTGCTATGGCTCCTGGCATTTGCACACGTGGCTTTCCATGATTTGACCTCCCTAGACTGTTTCACTGTTCTACTCCAGCCCCTTCCTTGGTTGTCCTTTATCCCTGGTTCTCCTTGCTGTCTGCCCTTCTGCTGAATTTTGCCCCTTTTCTGCCTATCCACCTCTTGGGCACTAATCTCCATCTTTTGCACACTGCTTTGCAGAGATAGCCTCCTCTGGTTCACTGGTTCCACTGATAGCTGTGGGGGGTGAGCAAGTAGAGTGCCACCCTCCTTGCTGGCCTGCCACCCCCCTGCTAGTTTAAATGCTTGTCAATGTAGCATTTAAACTTGTCATTGAGTGCTTGATTCCTCCAGGATGGATGCAGGCTGTCAGGCTTGAACAAACCTTGATCCCTCCAGGTGGGTCCCCAGTCACCAATGAATTCAAACCCTTCCTCACAGCACCAGTTCTTCAACCATGAGTTAAAGTTCCTGGTGCAAGCACTCCTATGCTCTCCCTTGCCTCTCTCAGGAAGTGCTTCTGAGAAAGTGGCAGAAGTAGCTACTTGCTTGAGACCTCTCCCCAATTTCCTAAACTCTTCCTGAACTTCCTTTGGCTCCCCATTTGCCAGGTCATTAGTACCTAGGTGGATAATGACATCCAGCTCACCCTCCCTACTATTGTGTCACATTACCATCTAGTGCTACATACTGTTGCCAAGTTATTATATGTGTTCCAGTGTTACTATTTGTCACCAACTGTTGCCAAATTGCTATATGTGTCTTCATATCTACTATAGTTAACTGTTGTATTGTTAGCCAATGTGGTCCACCTGTAATCCCTCCTGCTCTCATTGTATGCAAGTAAGCAAACTGTATTCCAACATCGTAACATTTCTTTGTATTCTATCCCATTGTTCCCTATCCCCCAGGTCACACCGGTAGATGAGCAACTTGTTGCTCAGTGTGCCTTCCTGGTGAAACATTTCAATAGAAATAAATATTTAATTCACACCTTATTAAACTTAGTGGCACCCAGCCATGCTGTATTGATTATATATGTTAAATAGGATAACATGTTAAGTAAATTTATCTATTTAAAATCTAAATAAAAATAATGAAAAGGCTGGTCATTTCTCACCACCAGACTAGTTAATTAAACTACAGCATACTATAATAAAGATATGATATTCAAGTGACATGCTTCATTCTGTACCTATCAAATTGTCTACATTGGTGCTTGTTAAGCACTTTATCTTCACAGATACCACATTTACTATGTTCTTCACTCCATATAGGCTGTGCAATCTAGAAGAATTCAATATCCAACAAAATAGTTTCAATATGCTGAAAATTGCCTTACATGCTTACTCCTGAGTGTTATTTAAGTTTTACACTGCCTCTTTAAATTCAATTTACATGGTGGATGATAATTCTTTAACATTCTTGTGCTTTAATTTTACTTTTTTTATTTAAGCATTTTCTGATGTTTCTCCATGTTACTCTAATCCATCATAGCTGGCACTGCTTTCTTAATTATATTCAAACCTTTTATTTCCATTCCTGTAAAAAATATATTCAAATATACTCTTACTCTCAAGTTTCCAGAAGCCTTGTGTTGTGAAAGCATCTACTCTTAGATGTATGTCCCTCGCTGTGCTGTATCCATTAACACTTTCTTTATTGTTTTAGCTAGCCTATTTAACTCTGAACCTGTTACTTTTCTTCACTACTGCCCTCTTACTTGCTCAACTCTATGCATCTTTCATTCCAGCTTACCCTTTATCTGTTAACCTTAGCAGTGTTATATCTTAAACCACTACATTTCTTTTAAACTTGGATAAAAGTGAAAATAAAATATAGAAAGCTTTTTGTATCTGGATCTATTTCCAATTCATGAGAGTCATCTGTCTTTCCAGTTTTGCAGCAAAAAAGGATAGTTACTATTATAACTATTGTTAGTAGATTCCTTATACATTTGTAATAAATATTAGTTACCTTGTGTTCTCACTCAAGTATTTTTTCACTTCAATTTGTTTTTGATATGAATGCTATTTCTTCATATCTGTTAATATAATATTAGGCGCCATAAATTCATATATTTGTAATGTTCATAATGTTATTTTTCTGACTTTTCATTTCTTATTTTAATCCATTATACTTTAACAATTTAATAATAAGTATTGCAATGTTTCCTGTCAAGTCAAAGGACCTGCCACAATATATATCCAAAGTCTGGGTGAAACACTGAGCACATCAGGGGATTACTGTGTTCAAAGTACTACAAAAAAAAACTACATTTTTCTGAAAATTATGGTGTGGCTGGCTTGCTAAAAATTCTATGGTCCAGTTGGACTCAATAAATACACAGGAAGGTCAGCAGTCTAATTTAGTGTTCTCTCAGACACGACGTTCAGTAGGAAATGAGAATTAGTACCCAGTGTACCTTTATCCTTCTGGAAAATAAGAAAAGCAGGACCTACAGCCACAGCCTGTAACTCAGAAATGTGTTTGCAGAAGTCATTGCCATTAGGACTAGTGTTTTCCAAAAGAGGAAGTATAGCTCACAAGTAGCAGCAGGCTCAAAGAGAGGCACAGTAAGGGTCTCGATGACCAAATTAATGTCCCATATTGAAACTGGACTGTGGACCAGTGGGTGCAGAAGTGGAATACTTCTGAGAAACCTATGGAAACCTCAAGTTGGGTCACATTCTTTCCATTCGTGGGGACATGAAAAACTGACCCCATGGCCAAGGGCCCTTAATAGAGGAATACCCGAGGCCAAGTCTTTAAGGGACAAGAGATAGCCAAGAACTAGATTAATTGGACATGTAAATCAGCACATCAGACTGTGAAACAGCACTGAAACAGCTGTGACATCACTTGATACAAATGCTATGCACTGACTAACCCCAACAGGGTCAGTGACAGCTGAACCATTAATGGGACTGTTCCAGATGGCAGTATGGGCTGTGAATCCCCAGCAGACTCCAACTTTGGTGTCTGAGATAATGTCGATGGGGGGGAGGGATAGCAGCAGGACCCAAAGCCTTGGCCTGGGACCTGTCTTTTTCAGATGATTTACCTCTTTTTAGTGGAGAGCATGAACAGTCTGGGGAAGCAGTCTTATCTTTATGCCCCTTGTCCTTTTCTGAATGGCTATGTTTGTCTGCTGACTTGGATTGGATTCTTAGTGCAATCAGAGATGTACACTGTTGACCAGATGGAGTAGCATGTTGATAGAAAATCGGGAATGGAAGCGGTAGATGAAGTTGACACTGCCTTCCATGCAGCCTATTTCTCTTCTGTTGCTTCAACTTTAGGTGAATCTCTAAAGCCTTCTTAAGATATCTACTGGTTACCTGGTTAAAGCCCTGTCATACAGTGCAGGCCTTAACATAGTGGCAACTAACAAACTGTGGCAACTAAAATTTAATGCAAAGAAGTGCAAAATCATGCACCTGAGGTGCAGAAACCCTGTGGAGAGTCACAGGATGGAGAGAGAGTTGCTGACAGTCACCAGGAAAGAAAGGGATTTAGGCATTTAGGGATAATCATTTCAGATGACCTAAAGGTGGCCAAACAGTGTAACTAGGCTGTGGAGAGGGCCAGTGGCATGTTGGGGTGCATAGGAAGTTGTATCACTAGCAGAAGAGTGGAGGTTATGATAACACTGTACAAAACACTGGTGAGATCTCATCTGGATTATGGTGTACAGTTCTGGAGGCTGCATCTTTGTAAGGACGTGGACAGGATGGAGCCGGTTCAGAGAAAAGAGACTAAGATGGTGCAGGGCCTGCACCAGAACACATGAGGAGAGATAAAAAGACCTCAGTATGTAGACACTGGAAGAGAGGTGGGAACAGGGAGATATGATAGAAACCTTCAAGTATGTTAAGGGCATAAACAAAGTGCAAGTGGGTGACATCTTATAGTATAAGAGATGTACAAGGACGAGGGGGCATGATATGAGATTGGAGGGGGGCAGGATAAACAGAATGTGAGGAAAGTTTTCTTCACAAAATGGGTGGTGGATGCATGAAATAGCCTACACAAGGAGGTGATGGGAGCTAGTACAGTGGGAGATTCAAACATGCATGGGATAGGCATAAGGGAACCCTAGAGGTTGGAAGGAGAGGCTAAAGCTGATCAACAAGTAGGGTCAGCAGCCGCTGATGCATGTAGGGTATATCGGCAGACTGGATGGACCTAGCGGTCCTTATCTGCCATCAGTTTCTATGTTTCCATGTGGTCTGTGCCTAGGCAATGAATACACATGGAATGGTCATCATCTTTGTAGATTTTAACATCACTGTAGTGGCAATAACAGAACAGCAGTTCCTTGTCTCCTGGAGGTGGCATATAAGAAAAGTTTTAAAATGAAACTTAAGAAGTAGCAGCATTAGCGAATACTTGCAAAGTTTCAACAGCATTCTTTAGCAATGGTGGTCTGACGAGCAGTTGGTGGAGGAAGAAAGAATGAAGACCTGTTGGGGATGCCCATGTTATATATGCACTGGTTAGGCACATTGATGTGGATGGCCCCACCCTGTAAAAAAATGTTGGGTGGTCCTGACACCAGTGATTTCGAGTTCCAGATGTGGCTCAACGGAAGGAGATGTCCTCGAAGATCACTAGTTTTTCTGGTTTTAAGTCTTTGTTAGTATTTCATATGACTTTTTTCTTCAAATTAATAGAGGTTGTTACTATCATTGACCCTGCAATCCCATGGATTTTGAAGGTTCTTTTCTGGTTGGTCAATGAAATGTCCTTATTCTTTAAATAATGTAATGAATGTATCTGCAAGTGGAAAATCTTGATCAGTGTCATCTTCAGTTTGAATTTGGATGTCTAATTTAGATTTTGTCTGTCCATTTATCTGTCTTATAATGGACCTACATTCTTTGGGCCCCCTGCAGCTGTTGCTGTTTTAGGTTTAAAAAATGAGTTTTTGGCATTCCTTGCTCCTGTCATATACAGTAGATGCTCCTAAATCTCCTAGAAAACTTCCAGCTGTTAAGTGAATTTTAAGTATGTTCAGTTTTCTACACTTTATTTTTATTTGTTCTAATATTGATAAGTATGATGTATACCACAGGGCAGATGAGTTTTATCTTTCTAGTTTTTGGTGGTTAGTGTATCTCTATAACTGTCATAAGCTGTGTAACAAAATATGCCACCCCTTCTCAGTACCAGGGATTAACTTTAGCCTTTCCCAGTTTAACAATTCCAAGTGTTATAAAAACTCAGTAATACTAAGATTCAGATGAGTTCAATTTAACAAATTAAGGTGGGTCAGATACATTATTCTGCCCCTATATAGAACACCACATTATGGTTGCTAGCGGTAACCCGTGAACAAGGCGATCCGCGGTTGAGTGCCTACACAAAATGGTGACTCAATTATGGCACCTGTGTTCAGAGCTACCTGGCAGGGGGTGACCAGGCTGGGTGACACACAGTGATGGGATGAGCACCGTACATGCAGGGGGGGGGGGGAGAGGAAGGGGATGGATGGTATGTGGGAGGGGGTGTGTGCTGGGAAGCTGCTGAGCTGGTCCACTAGCATGGTAGGGAGGGTGGTTGGTTGGGAGGTGGAGGGCGCAGGGTTCGGGTCCAGCGCAGCGTGGTTTTTTTTTGCAGGCAGGTGCATTAACATGTTTTAAGTTTCCCTCCAGCATGCACCCCCCTGGAGTTGAGGATCCATAAGTAGGGGGGTATAGCCACCCCATGGGGGGTGGAAGTGCAGCCCCCACATTAAGAAATCAACCCGTAGTTGTCGGGTGCCACATTTCTCCTCGCCGTGAGTGTGTATAGCTGAAATTCATTTTTGGCGATATACACTTGCCATAACAGTGATCGCTATTCTGCGATCACCGTTATGACATGGAACCATTGCTAACTAGGTCAGGCATAACTGCTACATACTTGTAGTTGTGAAAATAGTTTTTTAACACTGAATCGATCTACGAGGAATCACCTAAACTCTTAAAGGTTATATGAGTGGTGTCTGAAATTAACTGCTCTAGTCCTAACTTTA
The DNA here is from genome assembly GCA_016271365.2 of Neoceratodus forsteri. Taxonomy (NCBI): domain Eukaryota; kingdom Metazoa; phylum Chordata; order Ceratodontiformes; family Ceratodontidae; genus Neoceratodus; species Neoceratodus forsteri. The sequence goes on from CM057452.1 coordinate 1,619,550,463, forward strand.
AAGCAATCATTCTCATATGTTTGGACTTGTCTGGGTCTAGTCAATCTGCACTAAAATCACCAATCAGTAGTAGCTCATGTGTATTCTGGGTATTCACAAAAGTAATAATATGCAATATGTCCACTAGTTCCAACAAACCCAGCATGGAGAACTGCGGAGGCTAATAGCCTCCAAATAAGAGAAGTGATTTCTCAAATTCTTCTGTACTGTACATATCTAACATAGAAACATAGTCTTTTACGGCAGATAAAGACGGCTTGGCCCACCCAGTCTGCCCATTTCCCTACCTAATGGATAAGCTGCAGATCCTAGTTAACCAGCAGTCTACTTCTTTCTATCCCCACCCCCTAGAATTGCCTTATGACTGTCCCATGCACGCTTGAATTCCACCACTGTTTTTGACTCTACAACCTCCTCAGGAAGGCTGTTCCATGCATCCACAACCCTCTCTGTGAAAAAATACTTCCTTACATTACCTCTGAGCCGCCACCATCTTCAGATTGTGCCCCCTTGTTCTTGCACACCTCTTTTTTTGAAAGATGCTACCCTCTAGGACTTTGTTGATTCCCTTGAGGTACTTGAAAGTTTCTATCATGTCCCCCCTCTCCCTCCTTACCTCAAGGCTATACATATTAAGCTCCTTTAGTCTCTTTTCATATGCCTTCTGGTGCAGACCCTGCACCATTTTAGTTGCCCTCCTCTGGACAGTTTCCATCCTGTCTATGTCCTTGCAGAGATTGGGTCTCCAGAACTGCATGCAGTACTCCAGATGGGGTCTCACCAGCTGTCTGTACAGAGGGATAACAACTTCCTGTTTTCTACTGGTGATGCTGCTCCCTATGCATCCCAGTATCCACTCAGCCCTCCTTACTGCCCTCTCACATTGCTTGCCCACCTTTAAGTCATCGGATATGACTACCCCAAGTCCTTTCCATGTTTGTTGTTGTTAGTATCTCACTCCCCATTGTGTACTCTTCCCTGGGTTTTTGTTTCCCAGGTGCATTACTTGCATTTCTTAGCACTGAATCTAAGCTGCCATGCATTTGACCATTCCTCTAACCTTGCCAAGTCCCTCTCATCCTTTCCATCCCACCTCGTGCATCAACTCTGTTGCAGATCTTTGTGTTATCTGCAAAGAGACATACTTTTCTTTCCAGTCCCTCTGCAATGTCGCTTATAAAAACATTGAAGAGGACCGGTCCTAATACTGAACCCTGCGGTACCCCACTAGTAACCCCCCTTTCTTCAGAATGGACTTCATTTACTATTACCCTCTGTGTCCTATTCTCCAGCCAATTCTTTACCCAGGCTATTGTCTTGGGACCCACTCCCAGGCTGGCTAACATGTATATTAATCTAATGTGTGGGACTGTGTCAAATGCCTTGCTAAATTCTAGGTAGGCCATGTCCACAGCCCCTCCCTGATCTATTACTTTGGTCACCCAGTCAAAGAAATGTATTAGATTCGTCTGGCATGACCTTCCCACTGTGAATCCATGCTGCCTTGTGTCCTGTGCCCCTCTGGCCTCTAGGTACACAACAATGTTTTCCTTCAGAAGTGATTCCATTATTTCGCTATCACTGAGGTTAAACTAACAGGTCTGTAGTTTCTCGCTTCTGCCCTGCTCCCACTTTTGTGAAGTGGAATCACATCTGCCCTCCTCCAGTTCTCAGGTACCACCCCATCCTCCCATGATTTGTTAAAGAGGGCAGTCAATAGTGTCACTAGTTCTACCCTTAGTTCTTTTTTTTTTAAACTTCTTTATTAAAGTTTTATTATTTCCAACATTGAGACATACATACAAACACCCCAGGTTACATGCCCGGGCCCATATCCCCAAACTGGATATGAATACTATATACATCCCCCAAAACTATTTACAATCACAGTTATATATTATCACAACCTAACACTTAGTCCATTTGTATTATAGTGACCTTCAAGTCTATTCTTTCCATACTGGTAAACGATTATTCCTTTACATAGCCCGGATTACTTTGTATAGATTTCTCAACTTAGTGATACTTATACTTTCTCTGGACTAAACCTTCATAACTGTGTCCCTAGGAGAGAGAGAGAATCCATCTAACCAACCAGAGAGAGCATACCATCTAATCCCAATAAACAACTTGAGAGTTTATGTCTATGCTCATAAAGGACATATCTTATGAAAACATATGTTTCTATTCAGGCCTAGGCCCTTCTTACATTTTTGCAAAAGAACATTATCGGCTAATCTCCTTCAGACAGACAGATCTGTGTCCGAGGACCCTTCTGCAGCAAAAAGTACACCGTCTCCAAAACCCCCCACCGTCTATCATACAATTTCTTTTTTCCTTCTAATAATATACGCCTTTTAAGTCTATCCAGAACCTGTAGAAGATCACTGACCCACTGATCATAAGAATAAGTATTGTCCTTCTTCCAGTGTTTCAGGACAAATGTTTTAACCAAGGCCGACATCAAAGACACATGATATTTAGCTGAGTCTTTGACTACAGCCTGCATATCTCCTAGTAGACATATCTCTGGTTCAATGTACTCAGCGTAATTTAATAATGGATCCATTTCTTTTCTAATTTGAACCCATAATGGGTGGATTCTGGAACAGGACCACAAGACATGAAGTAAGACCCCTTATTCCATTCCACATCTAAAACATCGATCTGTCTGTCTGAGTTTTCTAGAGCATAGCTTGACTGGGGTGTAGTAAATATTTGAGCAAATAAAAAATTGCATAGTCCTATACTTCGGAATAGGCAAAACTTTGATATTTTTCCAAATTTCTTTCCAGTCAGGCCTCTGGGGGGATAGAGTTTTATCCCAATATGTTACCTGAGATTCAATTTCTAAGCTCACAAAATCCAGCAGCACCCTGTACACTTTTGAGAGGGATGCCGTAACAGATCAATCTCCTTCAAATGGTCCCAGTAAATGAGGTTTGTCCCCATCTTTATTATCCCCTATAAATTTCTGCATCAGTTTTGTAATTTGTATCCTTTGGAAAAAATCCCATTCCTTAGCCTGCATTGGTAAGTTCACCCTATCTGCCAGTATGAAATCTGTCAAGTTCAATTCAAACAGTTGTGGTGCCCATTGACGGGTAATTATTCGATTTCCCACACGAAAATTAGGGTTTCCTATTATAGGCTGAACTCTAGCCCCACTTTGTGTTCTCCTCTGCGCCGGGTTTAATAACTCCCACCACCCCTTAATTGATTTATATATTGGAGAGTATTTTCCTATGTCTGGCAAGGCATCCGGCTCTGTAAACAATAGTGCCTTAGGGGAAAGTTTAGCATCTTTTAAAATACGCTGTTCAATTCAAGCCATGTTGGAGTATAACCCCTCTTCCTGTTCCTTACCCAATGCCCCATCAAACCCAATTGTCCTGCATAGTACAATAGCAGATCTGAAGCTTAATGCCTCCCTAGGGTGAGAGAGGCGAGTGATCTGTTTCTTCTTGGAGGTTTGAGTCCCACAAGAAATCTGAAATTATCCTCTGAATGCTAGTAAATGTTCCCTTTGGGATGCTGTAGGGTGAAAGATAAATCGGGTATAATAATCTAGGTAAAAGGTTCATTTTAATCAGTCCCAATCTGGCAGTAAAATTTAGGGGAAGTCCCTTCCACCTAAAGATGTCATTTTTAATTACGGCCATTAGTCTACCCAAATTCTCCTCCACCTCAGTTTCTGATCTAGCTAAAATCCAAATTCCCAAATATTTAATTTTTTCCAGGGCCCAGTTAATCTGTAGGCTATTGAAGTCTGCTCTGTGAGTATAAACAGTGAGCAGTAGAACTTGGGTTTTGCTTAAGTTTAATTTATAATTAGACACCTTCGAGAATTTCGCAATGATCTCCAAAGCATTTTGAAAACTGTCAGCCGGATTGCTTAGATGCAGCAATATATCATCGGCAAATACCGAAAATTTAAGTTCCAGCCCTTGAACCTCAATCCCCTGGACCCTGGGTTCCATAGTAATTGATCTTAACAAGGGCTCCAGGTAGATGTTAAATAGAATTGGGGACAAGGGGCAGCCCTGCCTAGTTCCATTTCGCAGGGGAATTTCTTTAGAAAGATATCCGTTACATAGGACTCTAGCTGTGGGAGCCTCATAAAGATTTTTAAGGCCCCTGAGAAAGCCCCTTGGGAACCCCATTCTCTCCATTGTAAGGAATAAGAATTTATGAGAAACCCGATCCAAAGCTTTCTCAGCATCAAGTGCTATTAAAGCCATAGCATATTTTGCATTAGAAGCCCTATATAAAATATGGCGCAATTTCCTTAATGCATCAGATGCCCCCCTCCCTGGCATGAACCCAACTTGATCCTGACTAATGAGTATCTGAGCAATTTTCAAAACCCTATTTGCCAGAATCTTAGTGAGTAACTTGATATCTTGATTTATTAAAGCGATGGGCCTATAATTACCTGGTATATCTCTAGAACTTATCCGGCTTTGGAATCAAGCGTAATGTAAGCTTGGTATAGAGGAGGATGGGGAACCCCACCATTCATAATATTCGAAAACAATTCTTTCAACAAGGGCAATATTGTCCACTGCGTGTACTTTATAGAATTTGCTGACAGGCCATCCGTCCCTGGCACCTCCCATTTGGCAAATCCTTGATTACCTCCATGATCTCAGAGTCCAGTATAGGGGCAGCCAATGCTTGGCCTGTTCTAAATCTAGTTTGGGCAATGGTATTTCCTCAAAAATCCATTAATTTCTGATTTTAAACTAGAGGCCCCCCCTTGGCATATCGTAGCATAGTAATCCGCAAAAGCATCCACCAATCTTTGGGGCTCCGAAATTAACTCACCTCCAAAATTTACAGCCAAAATCATTCTTTCCACCTCCCGTTCCTTAATTCTATGGGCCAGTAACTGGCCTGGCACATCCCCTTGGAGCAAATATGTAGCATTCAGCCTTTCCAGCCACAGATCAGCCCTGCAGTTCAATATTCCCCTATATTCTTCTTTTAACTCCCTTATTTCATTATCAATCTCTATTGAGGATCCTCCAGAGGTGATAATGACTAATAACTCCCATTACGAATTCTTCCGTGCTCTAATCAGTTTATTCCTGTGGTGTGGTATATTCCAGCGCCTTTCCTGCATATATTACTTTGCAGACAGGCTAAGCTAGATTTTGTCCATTATAGTCGAATTTGAGTTTGAATAATTTCTTTAATTGTGGTCAAGTTTAGTCACCATGTTATCCGACGCAAAAATCCCTTCATCCAAACGCCATCGGAATGATTTGGGGGGAATATTATCCATCTCCCATAGCAGTTGGATTGGAGAATGGTCAGACAGTATTCTGTTAAAAGTTTGCAATCCTGTAATACCCCTTAAAACTTCTCTATTAACCAAAAAAAAAATCGATCCTCGAATGTGTCCTGTGAACCCCTGAATAGAAGGTCATCTCTGTGTCCCCTTTTTTATACATCTTATATGGATCTACTAGTGCTGTAACTTCCAGAAATCTATGTAAAGCTAGCTGTGGGGGACTGGGTAATCTATTGGAAACAGGGGTCCTATCCAGCCTATTATCGAAACAGATATTCCAATCGCCTGCCATAATAAGTGAACCTTGGGGGAACGTAGCAATGTCGGCCTCCAGAGAGGCACAAAATTCTGATTTAGCCGGTGTTGGACCATAAATTGAAGCACATAATAATGGACGTCCCACAATTGAGCCCATCGCATATAACCCCCTACCATCCTCTCTTGCCTGGGTTCGGTCTATTACATATGGGCAATCCCTCCTAACTAGTATCGCCACCCCCCCTGACACTTTTACATTCCCAGCTCCAATTACTTTACCTACCCAGCCCTTCCTAAGAAGATGTAGTTCCTCACACAACAAGTGAGTTTCCTGATGTGCAACAATATGTACCCCCAGCTGGTTTATATATCTTAGCATGACCAATCTTTTCTTCCTCCCCCTGAGACCTTTAACATTCCACAAAATAATTTTAATTGATACCATGCCTTGTAGTGCCACCCCTACCATTCACTCTCGTACACTCTGCTTTTCTTATGTCATAAATTATGGATTCTCTCTCATTCCTCCCCCCCCAAGTTCCCTTTCTTACCCGATCCTACAATCGCCTCCTTAAACTTCCCAGGACGGTGGTGAGCTCTAACTCTCAAGAAGTCTCCTCGCCTCCAAAGTCCCAGTAACCCATTAATAGCTCCACCTAGTTTGCCCTCCCACTACGATACAAACCTTCCTATCTCCTTCCTTAATTTTCATTTATGTACATATAAGAAAATACTAGAATAGCCTATTAATATCGTATTGGTATTCCTCCCCCAATCAATTTCCTCTAGGTGTAATTTAGGAGACCGAGTTGTCCCCCATAGAATTGCGCCTTAGTCCCCTTCTTACTTTCCATAGGAACTTCCCCTTTCCCCTTATGAGACCACACCAATCTATCTAATTCCTGTATCCTTTAGTCTTTATACCGCTGGGCCCCCTTACTTCCCTACCTTGTGATCCCCAATGGATCATAAGCCCCTTTGAGTTGCCCTGTTCATTGTATATTGAACCTTCTTATTTATATTTGTAAACTATGACACACCGACAGAGCATGAGTAGCCATCCAACCCAACAGATACCTCCTCTGAGGGGCTTCAATTCACCCCCACAAACAGCCCTTACTGTTACATCACCACTTGAAGTAGAGAGGAGATATACAAAGGGAAAAAAAAGGGGGGGGCCCTTCCCCACAATTGGTTTCGTTTCCCAGGTCCAAACTAAAGTCAGGATGGGCCACAAACAATTTTGTCATCCGTCGCAAAGTTTCCCAGCACTAACAATCCGGTAGACCTTGTATTGCTTGCACCTTCGCCAGTCCCATTTTCCTGTAAGTCCCCTACTTGAACAAGTCAGGTAGTTCCACTCTAAGACTTTCCAGGGCATCTGTTGCTGCAAGATATCTTCTGTCCCCTTTAGGTAATTTCACAGTCAGTGTAACTGGATATTGTAATCGAAATTTCAAGCCCGCCATATACAGCTTCTTCTTGATATCTATATATTCTTTCTGTTTCTCTCTCACCGACGGTACTAAATCTTGGAAGAGCCAAAGAGAAGCCCCATTCCACTGCAAGTTCCTATTAGCTTTAGCCTTGTTCAACACATGGGTTTTCTCCTTGTAGTTCAAAAACCTCATGATAATGACTCGGGGGCGAGCTCCAGGTGGGGGGGTCTCTCTCAACGAGTGGTGGGCCCTCTCAATGTTGTAGGAATCACCAAATGGCATCAGGCCAAATAGTTTCAGTAGAAGATCCTGGATAAATGGTACACTATCTGAGCCTTCCGTTTTCTCAGGCAGACCTGCCATAATTAAATTATTCCTCCTGCTGCGTGATTCTTGGTCCTCTATACGGTCTTCTAATTTTTTAACCTGCCTTTTCAAGCTGATCATCTCCTGGTCTATGGTGCCCACTTTTCTTTCCTGAGAAGCCACTCTGGCCTCTACATCTCCCACTCATTGTGTAAGAGCATGCAGAGCAGGTTTTAGTATGGTAAAGTCAGCCACCAGTCCTTGCAGAAGATGTTTGATTTCACTAATATCCTCCGACGTGGCATGCCCCCCTCGTCCTTCTATTCTCCGCTCCTCAGGCTCTTCTGGAGTCAGAGATTGGGGCTTAGAGCATTTAAGCGCCGGCGTTCTGGCTGCCATAGGCTCGGGGCTTCCTTCCTCCATCTCGGCTATTTCGAGTTTAGATCCCACTGACGTTTCAAATTGAATTTTTCTCCTGCGGTATTCAGTTTGCGATCACCTGCTACAGCCCTGGATCCTCCTGACACTCCAATCTGCTGTTACGATCTGATTTTCTGGGTCGCAAGATGTTAAACTTTTATGTTTTGTACACCGGGACTCGGGAGCTCTCTCGGAGACGTCTACTCCGCGCTAGCTCATCACGTGATCCCCACCCTTAGTTCTTTTAGAATTCTGGGATGAATCCCATCAGGCCCCATTGCTTTGTCCACCTTCAGTTTTAAGAGTTCTTTCAGAACCCTTTCTTCTGTAAATGGGCTGGTATCAACTTCTGTATCCAGAGTATTTCTATTGTTTGTTTTAGGTACCTCCTCCTCTTCATTTGTAAATACTGAGCAAAAATATTTGTTTAGTATCTCTTCCTTTTCACAGTCACCCTCTGCCCACTCTCCTCCCCTTTATTAAGCCTCATGATCCCTCCCTTGGTCTTTCTTCGCTCCCTGATGTACCTAAAATAGGTTTTATCTCCCTTCTTAAGTGAGTTGGCTATCTTTACCTCAGTTCGGGCCTTTGCTGTTCTGACTGCCTTCCCAGCTTCCTTTTGCTTTAACTGATACAATTCTCTGTCCTGCTCCTTCTGTGATTCCTTGTACTTCCTGAATGCTTTCTTTTTCTCTTGAACCTTCACTGCCACCTCCTTTGAGAACCATAGTGGTTTCTTACATCATTTAGTTTTGTTTATTTGCTTCACACAAAGGCTTGTTACCTCTGTGATGGCAGTTTTTATTATTCCCATCGTTCTTCCACACCTCCTTTCTGCCCATTTGCTAGTGCATTCCTTAGGCACTCACCCATTTTGGCAAAGTCAGCCTCCTGAAGTCCAGTACTTTTGCCTTTGTATGACTTGACTCTATTGCTGTGTTTATTGTGAACCATACTGTTCAATGGTCGCTAGTTCCCAGATGGCTACCCACTTCTACATCTGTGATCCTCTCTCCATCTCCATTTGAGAAAACCAGGTCTAAGATTGCTTCCTCTCGAGTGGGTTCCAATACTAGTTGTCTAAGGCATGCTCCCTGTAGGGCATCTAGAATAACCCCACTCTTAGAAGTGGCTGCTTCAACTGCACTCCAGTTAACATCTGGCATATTCAGATCACCCATCAGTAATATCTCCCCTTTTTCTGCCATTCTGAGTATACTTTCTATCATTTCCTTGTCCATTTCCTCCCCCTGAGAAGGGGGTCTGTATACAACCTCTGTGCAGATTGTGGTGCCATTGCTTGTCTTCAAATTGACCCACAGTGCTTCTTCTCCTCCCTGTTTACCCTTTTGTTCTGTTGCTTTGATTTCTTCCCTTATGTAGAGAGCTACTCCTCCTCCTCTTTTACCTTCCCTGTCCCTCCTGTAGATAGTGTATCCTGGTATGTTTACATCCCAGTCATGGTTCTGTGTGTACCATGTTTCTGTGACTGCCACGATATCCAGATGTTCCTTCTCCATCAAGGTCACTAATTCAGGAAGCTTGTTAGCCAGACTATGGGCATTGGTACCATTGCTCTCCATTTTTGATGGCTTTACCTTCTGTAGCAGCATCCCCACTGACCTTTCTACCTTGGTCTTTTCTCATTTAGTACCCTGTTTTGTAGGGGAGGCTGGATTTTCTGCTGCTTATCAGTGCCTTCCCCTTGACTAGTTTAAAAGCTTTCAATGAAGCATTTAAACTGATTGCCCAAAAGACTTGTTCCCTTCCTGGACAGATGCAAACCATCCTGCCAGTATAGGCTGGTGTCCCTCCAGGTGGAACCCCAGTCCCCAATGAAGCCAAACCCCTGTGTCCACATCATTTTTTCAACCATTCATTAAACTGCATGGTGCAAAGTACCCTCGCCTCACCCATGCCACTGACAGGCAGCACCTCTGAGAAGGACACTGTGTGTGCTACTTGTCTTAGGCCCCTCCCCAACTCTACAAAGTCCTTCTGCACTGCTCTACTCTCATGATGAGCCAAGTCATTTGTCCCTAGGTGGACAATGATGTCCAGGTCAGACTCCCATGCAACTGTTCTTGTGATCCTAAGGATGCGCTTCCTGTCCCTCCAAGCCATGGCACCAGGCAGGCACCTTACTTCACTTTTCCCTGCCCCCCCAGTTCTATCCCCCTAATAATTAAGTCCCCCACCAGGAGCTGCTTTCTTTCTCTGTGGTGTTCTCTGCCTCCTTCCTGAGGGCCTCTCTTGTGACAGTTGTCTGCAACCTCCTTAGTCTCCTCTGTGGGTGCTTTCATAGGGGAACTATACTCCTCCAGAATGGTGTATGGATTGTGGAATGGAACAACTGACTGGGTGTGCCTCTGTTCCACCACCCTTACCCCCCCCGAGCCTACTGCGGTCCAACTGCTGTGCTTTCTTCACAACCTCTGAGGTAGTGATGGTGGCTCTGGTGATCCCTGGATGGGGTAGGTTCCCTTACCACTGTCCAGTGCGGCCTGGGGAAGGTTACCTTACTACTGTCCAGTGTGGCCTGAAGATGGGCAACTTCCTCTCTCAGGGAAGAGAGTTATCTGCAAACAGGGCAGCATCTCAGCCTCCTGAAAGACTCCCAGAAGACTGCTGCCCCACAGCCATTACATTGCACTACTCTCCACATCACTGTCTACCCGCTTGTTTTTTTTGTGTGTGTGTGTGTGAGATTGGTTTGTTATATAGAAATATATATATATTATATAATGAGTATGCTTATATTGTCAGTGCAGTGTGCTAGAGAGGGTATGACAATGATATGTACCTTGCCTTCTTGAGGAAATGATGTCAGAACCCCAGGTATAAAGGAACTATTTCCAGGGGTGGGTGGGGTGAGGGTGGGAAGGGTTTGGGCCTAAACTGTGCCCTCATGAAATAATCAGCTAAAAGCTCTGACCTACCACTCGATGGTGAGTGCCTTCCTGTCAGCAAGATGCCCTACATGACAATTTGACAGAGAAAATATCCTGCTAATCAGACAGAGAAAAATCCAAACATCCAAGTCAGACACAGGTAAACCTCCCCAGTCCCAAAACAGCCTGGTGACTTGTACTCTGAAAGCAGTCGGCTCTAAAACACATCAGCGGTGCACAAGGACAGACACAGTAAATAGTATTCAGTCCCTCTGGGTTTAAACTCTTCCTGCACTGAAAATCTTAACAATTGTAACAAAAGTAAAGCAAGGTCCACCTCCCTCTGTTGATTGAAAGACTGCCTTTTCTGATACTTCAAAGTTCCTTATTTCACCTTTCAGTAAGAAGTAGCCTCCACCTGAGGAATATTAACTTTCCTAATGAATCTGCTACAAACTAAAGACAATTGTAAATTGCAAAGTTCACCTCCCTCTGTTGTGAGTACAACTCGCTTTCTTGCAAATCCTAAATCCAGTGTTGCAGCTTCCAGCCAGAGGTAGCTTCACCTGAAGAATATTAGGTTTTCTGATGAGCCTGCTCAAAATCCACTTGCTTATAGCACTGTTGTTATCAGGTCTGTAAGACTCTTCCAAAGCTATTGGCTGATAAGTAGCTTTGATGTAAGCACTTCCTGACGCAGTCTGGCCTGGCCTTTTAAGGCACACAGAGCTATACACACACACACACAAAAAAAAAAACAGTTTCCACCCCCTGGGGCACTATCTGGGTCAAATACACAACCTGTAACCTGCACTCAATTCAGGACTTATGAAAATTCTTAGCCCAGTGAATAACTCACAGTATTACAAATATTGCAATGCAAACAGTCAATACTAACTCCAATCAAGTAATCTGTGCACAAGGACAGACACAGTAAACAGTATTCAGTCCCCCTGGGTTTAAACTCTTCCTGCACTGAAAATCTTAACAATTGTAGCAAAAGCAAAGCAAGGTCCACCTCCCTCTATTTATTGAAATACTGCCTTTTCTGATAATTCTAAGTTCCTTATTTCACCTTTCAGTTAGAAGTAGCCTCCACCTGAAGAATATTAACTTTCCTAATGAATCTGCTACAAACTAAAGACAATTGTAAATTGTAAGGTTCACCTCCCTCTGTTGTGAGCACAACTCATTTTCTTGCAAATCCTAAGTCCAGTGTTGCAGCTTCCAGTCAGAGGTAGCTTCACCTGAAGAATATTAGGTTTTCTGAACCTGTGTTTATTTACTTATGGAATGGGGTGAGCGTTAGGGCTGACAATTTTGCTATATTACATTCTGGGGAAATATATAAATTAAGTCTTCAAATATTAGGTAATTGGACCAGTTGGATATGATTAAAAATTGGCATTACATCTGCATCCTTCTAAGACCACATTGTTCAATTAACCAACTTGTAAAGCCAAATAGGAGAGGGAAAATGAGGTTTAATAGTAAATGTAGAATGGCTAAACAAAGCTTAAATAAAGCTCTCAGACATTATAGAAAGGAAATTATACATAACAATAAAAAACAACAAACAAAACAACAATATATAATATTAAAAAAGGAAAGAGAGAAATACAAAAAGACTTTGAAGAGTGAGCATAAGAAACACTTTGAAATGTTATGGGAAAGACTGAGGAAATCTGTTATAAATATAGATGGGAAACAGTTCTGTAGTATAGTTGCTCAGGGTCATAACAAGTGCCTAACTAGGGAGGAGTCATCCATCGCCCCTAATTTATGGGTATCTTATTTCTCAGAACTGTATTACTCTAATGATAGAGCTGAAGTTTAACAATAAAATCTCAGTAAGTTTTCCCCTGCCAATATTTATTTCAGAGGATGAAATTATATTTGCTATGGGGTCACTAGCATCTCATAAAGCTCAAGGTCCTGATAAAATAATTGGGAATATATTAAAATCTTTTCCTGAATGGGGAGTTGTATTAAAATCTTTTCCAGAATGGTGGTCCCCCATATTGCTCAGAATCTTTAATGCATTTATCCAAAATCAAGAATTCCTTTCAAGTTGGCAGGGCAGTGTTGTTTTCCCAATATATAAAAAAGATAATAAAAATATAAAAAGAAAATCCTAACGATTCTAAGATATATAGGCCAATAAGCCTAATCGATGTTACCCAGGAAATAAAAAAAAAATAATCTTAGGCAGACTTCAGGATTGGCTAGATAAATATTCCCTTATAAGTTAATTTCAGAATGGTTTTAGGAAACATAGATCAACTGTACAGCATGGTTATGTTTTGCAACATTTAATTTGGAAGTAAATTAAAGTCAAGAAAGGGAAGTTGTTTTATTGTTTTGTCGACTTCATGGCTGCTTTTGACAGCATTAGTTGGAAAATTCGTTGGTATGCATTAGAAAATCTTTGTCTTGATAGTGATCTCCTCGACATTTTGATTAGGCTCCATGAAAAAAACAAGGGCTAAAATTCCATATGATCAGTATGGACATACTACATCATCTTTCCAAACTAATTCGGGTGTTAAGCAAGGTTGCCTTCTGGCACCTACCTTATATAATATCTATATTAACAGTATTCTGATGAATATTTCCAACTCAGACTTCCATGCTCCAAAAATCATCGAGCAAAAAATTGACTGTCTCACTTATGTGGATGATATAGTACTTATTTTGACTTCAGCCCTGGGTTTAAACAGGAAGTTAAAACATTTTACGAGTTTATGTACAGATGAAATGTTAAGGACAAATCTAAACAAAACCAAGACAGTCATATTTGGGAATAAGTTTAAAACTACCCCCAGATTTTTGATAGATGAAGATAAATAAGTAGACTGTTATGACTACTTAGGTGTCAGATTTGCTCAAAACATGACATGGAGAAAACATATTGAATTTATACAAACAAAAATGATCACTGCTGTTAATTCTTTCAAAATGTTTAATGCTAAAATGGGTAAAACCACAGTCAGAGGCATATTGAGAGTAATAATGCCAAAATACAGGGAAGTATGTTATATGCCTCCGAAATCTGGGGTTCATCTGATGTAACAGATATTGAGATAATTCTTAACAAACTGCATAGATACATCCTCATGGTCCCCTGGGAACTCCATCTTGCATTCTCAAACTAGAGCTGGGACAACACTCCATGCTATCATTAGTCAGAGAGAGACAGATTATGTTTCTCTTAAAGACCTTTCTCCTTCCAGATACCCATCTCACCAGAATCTGTTTAGAAGAAGAAATAAAGCTGTCCACATTGGGATATGCTTATACATCCATTCGGCTAGTTAAAAATACTATCCTGCTTCTAGGTTTAGGACACCTCCTATACAATATACATCAGACCGTGGGAAGATATCATTTTTTCTATTAAGACTAGATTAAGGGATTTGGATTCAAGAAGTTTATTCTCTCAATTGTCTGAATTAAAATTACCGGGCTGGTATAGACAGTTTAAGTCCTTTTGGGGCTATGAACCCTATCTCACCAAATTAACCAATCCTAAGATGCGCATCATTTTTACTCAGTTCAGTATACAGGTATATAATGCTCATTATATCCTCTATAGACAGAAAAGGTTAAATGCTCTAGATCCCTACTGTAAATGAAGTGCCAAGACATATGATAACCTTACACATGTGATTCTGATGTGTCTGCTTTATGAAAAGAACAGGAAGTGATGACTAGGATAAATATTGGGTGATCTTGGACTCCCTCTAGACAATATAATATACTATCTATTCACCTCACAAGATCTTGCCATTCAAAAGAGAGACTAACCAGATTCCTGTTGACTACTCATATGTAATTAATTAATAGTTGGTTAAGTTCAGGCTTTTTAATGAAATATTTCTCAGTGAGATGCTGCTATATATTAGCCATTATTGTAATGGATATCAACATTGTACTGTATTGTTTGTATTAGCCAATATGATGATTTTATACAATGATTTGTCCAATATTTTATTGTGGTTTTTTTTAGTATATTGTAATGGCTACTGCTGATCAATAAAGTTTTTTTTTACCTTGTACATACTCTATATACATTTACTTGGCATCCAATGGTTCACAGTCTCCTGATCGTACATCCATGGATGCAGCCCACCCGCTGTAGTCCCACTGCCCTCCCAACCAGCATGTCAAGAGAACCTCCCCAACAGTGACCAGCAATCTCCCACCGCTTATCACCACCACTGGCTTCCATCTGCCTCACTTGTGTGAGACAGACTGTGCTCAGTGGTGGTGGTAAGTGATGAGTTGCAAAGGAACTCACTTAAAGCACTGAGACTTAGTGCTGCAATCTTTGAATATGATCTGGGTGTGTTTTCATTAATTCCACTTTGCAGGACCTTTTTGCCATACGTGTTTTTATAGTTTTATTATTTTGGATAAACAGCATTCTTCCAGTGTGTGGCTGCTTTGTGGTGTTCTGTTCTGTTCAGTGCAGTTGCCATCTCAACCAAGTACCCGGTCAGCCACTGAGGAAAACTGATATCTTGTACACTCTGAGGTAGCATACTGGAGATTCAAGTTGCAAGAAGAGCAGTGCTTAGGATCCCGAAACGATTCAAGAAAAGAGTAAATGTCTAGATTGTTTGATTTCTCTGTTTCCATTGACTGGCAACTTATTAAACAGGAACATAAACCCTGCAGTTGGCAATTTTCAATATAAATGTAACTTTGGGTACAGTTATGTGTGAAGCCTGTTTGCTAACCCGAGTATAATTCTGTTTTGAAAATGTCCTATTTTCCCTTATTTAGTGTCCTTTATTAATGCTGCCTTTTTCTCACCCAATGTTCATGTTTGAATTACTTGGCAGTTTTGAAAGCCAGTCACCTTGGTTGAATGGAAACCTTGCTTGGAAAGCTTCATTTTAGGCTTTAGCTCAACTGATGTCACTGGGTTCCAGAATTGATAAGTGGTTAAAAAAATTAATATTGGGTGAGAAAAAAAAACAAAAAAACGCTACATTTAAAAAGGTGCCCTAGATATAGGGATGTTGTGATGTTTTATTTTGTGTGTGAAGTTTTGGCAGATTCACAAAATCTGCCCCCCCCCCCCAAAGCATTTCACAAAATTGCCTTGCCAGTAGAAAATTCGCCAAATGCTTCATATTTGCTTTGGGATTTTTAAAGTGCAAATTGCACTTAAAAAAACTCCCACAGCTAGCTCCTCCCCCAGCCGGCAGCCTGACTTCCCTCCCTGGTGTCTAGTGTCCCCACCACCGATCCCCATCACAATGTTTCACTGATAGTGCCCCCCTCCCTGCCGCCCATTGTGTCCATATACAAACTGATACAAAAATAAAAAATTATATATATACTGTGTGTGTGTGTATATATATATATATGTGTGTATATATGTGTGTATATATATATATATATATATATATATACACACACACACATATACATGTATCTTCCCTGGTGTCTAGTGCCCTCCCTGACAATTGCAGACCTGCCCCTGCTCCCAATTGCCATCCACTGGTACCTGTCCTACCCTGACCTGGCCAACCATGTCCTCCTTAATAATAATAAAAAAAATTTAATCCCTGGTGTCTAGTGGACCCCCCACCCTGTCAGGTAGTGGCCCCCACCCCGCTCCCCCCAAACCTGACTCTCAGTGGGCCACCAGCATAGCCCTCATCTCTCTTCCATGGCTGGCAGCCCAACTGAGCTCAATGAAAGAGTGCATACTTGTACAAGCATGCACTCCTTCACTGATAGCTCCCATTCATCAATAGTAGTTTTTTGTAGTGTAGAGTGCTTGTACAAGCATGCACTCCTTCACTGATAGCTCCCATTCATCAATGGCAGTTTTTTGTGGTGTAGAGTACTTGTACAAGCATGTGCTCATTCACTGAGCTCAGTCGGGCTGCTGGCTGTGGAGGTGAGTGGAGGGCTGTGCCGGTGGACTGCTCATGGTTGGGATTGGGGGAGCTGGGTGGGGGAGATTGGGGTCCACTGGACACCAGGGATTAAATAATTAATTTTTTATTATTAAGAAGGGTACGATCGGTTGGGTCAGGGTGGGATGGGTACTAGTGGATGGCAACTGGATGGGGTGGGCCTGCTATTAGCGGGGCGCACTTGACACCAGGGAAGATATACACACACATATATATATATATATATATATATATGTATTTATATTTGTGTGTGGACTGTTGGCACAGTGTGCGGCTGGGTGGGGGCACTAACAGTGAAACAGTGTGATCAGTGGAGGGCCAGTAGTAGACACCAGTGATTTATATTTTGGGGGGGGGCATGGGCAAAGTCCTTGGCTGTGTGGAGTGTGAAATTTTGTGGGTGAAAATTCCACACTTCGCTTTTGATCCTGTGCTCTGCAATCTGTGGATTTTGCAGATTGAGCTTCATGGACTGAGTGCAATCTGCGGAATTTTCTGTGGATCGAAGTTTGTGCACGTTGCACATCTCTTCCTAGATATGGTAAAAATAGGACTATCTAAACACAAACACATACAATAGTACACTGGCATTATTAAACAGACCACACACGTGCCCAAATTAACAGTAATAATAATGTAAACAAACTCGGCGCATGTTCCCTTTAAACATCAGTTCAAGTTTTCAGACATTGGGAAAAATCACATCAAGCAATAAAATACCAATATTATTTTTTTTTCAGAGTAGTAGCAACATTTTATTTCTGATTTTTTTTTGTCCTTTTTCATATGCTGTTATACAATTTTCTGTATATCACGTGTGATATAATTAACAGCACTTTGCATGTACTGTAGGCTGACATATCTGTTGCAGTTCCTATTCAAGGCTCATCGGCACTGTGACACCATCACAACTGGCCATGACATGTTTTTTTATGATTGCTTGCATGCATGTGCAAGAAACATTATGTGGCAGCTTAGGAGAGAAGCGGGTTTTGGAAGTATGGCACTGTGGTGGCCAGTGCCAACACTGCATTATCGGGCTTGGCTCTCATTTCCCAATGCAGTGCCGCACTGCTGCTGACACTAGTTCAGCCAGTGTGCCACCAACTTGAAAGGAATTAGCAGCTGCAATGAGGGAGCGACTCATCATTGCAGGGCGGTGCTTTGCCTGATGTAACATTTCAAAAGAACATGGCGGCGGCTGTCGCCGTCCGCTCACAGTCCCCATAAAAGCTGGGGGTGCCCAATCCCCCATCGGCATGCCCCCACCCCAGTTAATTTGCCAGTGGGGGAGCCCATCCCTGTAGGAATAATGCCCCCCCATTTGCTGTGTGCCGAGGGGGGTGCCCAATCCCTCTCAACATCATGCCCCCAAAACAAGCAATCCCCCTCGACATCATGCCCCCAAAACAAGCTTTCTTTGCTGAAGGGGGGCCTAATCCCCATTGGCTCAAGGCCCCCTCCCCAAAAATGCAGGTGGCACACTGTGAGCCCACCCCAGTGTGCAAACAGCAAACCTGCAAAAAAAAAACCTTCCCGCGATGTATTTTCTTTTTCCCTGAAACAAAGAAAACGGTCCCTCGCAGTCGGATCCCCTCCCCCAACCTGCAAACACCTCTGTGCATCCCACCTCCCCACCCCTCCCCCCATACTTAGCTTTGGAGCCCGGCGCAATGATCTTTGGAGGACTGGGAACACGTCTGTACTCTTCAAAGTCGACCGTGAACTGAAGAAATGCCGATAAGCTGTATAATGGCATAAATGGGTTTTTTTCAACTCATATGGATATCTCAGGCATTTTTGGGAATTTTGGAACCAAATTTTCAACATGGGGTTATTGGGACCCCTCCTCATGAATTCGGTCACTGTCATGGCGTTATTCTGCCCTGACAGGTGATTTCATGATCACTGCACAGAATCACCTTTTGGGACTGATTAACAAAATGACAATGCCACTGTTCATGAGGTGGGCTCCCAAAAAGCTTATGTTGTAAATTTGGTGAACCAATTCTACAAAATAACTATGTTACAAGTGTGCATTGTGCACTTTTCATGCACACTCGTAACTTAGAGAATTTTTAATATTTTCACTCCAGATTTTCAACATTGCCATTTTTGCACACCTCCTATGAATAGTACAGCTGTCATTTTTCACATCCTGTCCAAAATGTGGTTTTGCACATCCAGCACACAATGGCACAGTCGTTGTGGGAAATCAATGTTCGGGATACATTAAAGAAATCATAGTGACACTGTTCATGAGCAGAGGTCCCAAAATGCCTATGTTGAAGATTTGGTGAACAAATAAAAAATATGACTGTGTTATGAGCGCGCATTGCACAGTTTTCACGCACGCTCATAATTTTAATATTTTTACTCCAGATTTCCAACATTGCCATCTCTTCACATCTCCATATGAATGGTGCTGCTGTCATTTTTTACATCCTGCCTGAACAGTGGTTTTGCACATCTGGCGCAGAATGGAGCAGTCGCTGTGGGCAATCAACGTTCTGGACAGATTAACAAAATCATGGTGCCACTGTTCATGAGCAAAGGTCCCAAATGCTTTCATCAGGTGGGGGTCACAAAAAGGCCATGTTGAAAATTTGTAGTGCAAATACCAACAAACATCTAGGGTGTTAGGGGTTTCTAACCATAACGTCCCTCCCTATGCAGACTGACAGGCATCAGGGATGTGTCTTTGGATTGCTGGGTATAATGCTCATGCCATTCCACCCCCACCCTGCAGTCAGTGACAGGCATTGAGGTCTGCCTTGGATTCTTTGGCTCCAGAGTTCATCCCATTCCCCTATATTGCAACCATTTCAGTGTATGTTCTCATGGAATGGGGTGACTATAAAGCTGAACACCCCAAGGCACACCTCAACACTTGTCTGCAGGATAGGGTGAGGTGAAATGGCATGAGCATTATAGGCACTGACCCAAAGGCATACCCAATGCCTGTCCATCTCTGCAGGGCGGAGGTGGGGTTGTTGTGAAGTTCAATATGTCACTGCCATTCCTATTCTGCATCTGTCTAGCTCCTGCACTTCCAATGCTAATACCAGCAAGCAAACATTCGGCATTGACAAATGCTCGTTTTCTCTGTGTGTCTGATCAGTTGTGATTCAGCAGCCAAGGAAGTCACAATGCTGAGAAAGTATGAAGAGAAATGACCTTGTATGTGTCAGTCTCCAGGTAGCAGACTGTTTTATACATCTTGGCTTGTACTGCCTCGCAAATATTTCCTTACTAACAAACAGAAAATGAAAAGAAAAATATTTCAGAAAGAAAAACTAGCAACTGGGTAGTTTTAAAATGTGTAACCTTTAAATGACCGCAGTAGCACTTTAAAGATTCTGTTTACATTATTTTGTGCACGTGGGACTAGACAACTCAATTTTGCACATTTGTTCCCCATGTCATTTCACGATCCTTGGGGCTGCTGTTTCTGCTGCTGGGATGGCAGCTGAGGGGTGGCATTTACCAATGACAGCAATTATGCTCCTTGACCATCTAGATGAAACATGCTGGGTAGTTTCCATCCCACCAAGAAGCTAAGTAACCGCTCTTCATGGGACACATGTAGCCTGCTTGGGGCTGCACCTAAAGTCATATGAGTGGAGACTGGAGGATCTCAATATGTGTTCCCTGGAGGAGAGAGGAAAGAGAGGGAGGATATGATAGAGACTTTCAAATATCTCAATGGTGTAAATAAGATAAGGGTAGCATCTTTCAAATAAAAAGAAAAGATGTTCAAGAACAAGGGGCCATGATATGAAGATAGAGGGGAGTAGACTTAGGGGTAATGTGAGAAAGTATTTTTTCACAGAAAGGGTTGTGGATCCATGAAATAGCCTCCCGGCAGAGGTTGCAGGGGCAAAAATGGAAGGGGAATTAAAAAATGCATGGGAAAGACATAAAGGAACGCTAGCGATAGGAAAGAGATGGTAATACACAGATCATTGTAGACCTGGACACCCCATATACCCCCATGCATGTTAACAGCACCCATTACTGCAGCATAAGGTACATTTATATTTACTTATGCTTGTTATTATGTGCTTAGGAACCGTTATCCAGCATGAATATTTGGTAGTGCTTGTGCACCACCTACAACTTTTTGCTATGGTGCAATAGTCAGCCCCTTTCATGAACTGCTGTATTGTTACCCAAAGCTAGCCTTAGTCAGCTTTAGTCTTATCAGTGTGTACATGCAGAACAAGTAATGAGCTAACTGTCCTAGGTGCCAATTGCCCAGCAATAGAATTACTGTATTTTGCTCTTCTGCCTTTTTGGAATGCACTTTCTTATGTATAGTATAAGAATGTCTGTAAGACTGTTTTTCACTGAGTTTGCATGATGACATCATGGTGTTTGGAGGTTTCCAAACTCCCAGATGGTATGCTGTTTTTCTGCATATTTTGGAATAAACAATTTTCCCTGCAATATCTGAGATTCTGTGTCATGTTTTGCCTACAGATCTAGACTCCTGCCAGCTACATCATTTAGGATTTGTGATATATGAAAAAAGGTAAGGAAAATGGGCAGACTAGGAGGGACAAGCGTTCCTCATCTGCTGTCAAATTCTAAGTTTCTGTGTCGTACCCCCCTCCTCACCACCACCACTGGTCCACAATAGGAAACCTAAGTCTGCACACAATGCTGTGGCTCTCAGGTGGCTGCACTCTATAATATATTGTCCTAGTGAGAGAGAAAAGCTCCACTGGATAATAATAACACCATCATGATACAGACATTCAGGAAATCATTATACGATGCCACGTTATGCATAATATTGAAAAGTTAACGGAAATGTAACAGTGGAACAGTTAGTTTTCTATGTTTTTTTCCCCCAAGAGATATTTGATTTCATTTTAAGAAAATACTTGGAAATGCTACCATAAACAGCTCAAAGATTATATGCTTGTAAAAGAGAAATTGGATGTTATGCATAAGACAAGTATCCTTAAACATTGGTGCCACCTTTAGTCACACATTTCATGTTGTGACCATTAGAAATACTTCTACCACCATCTAGACATTCCAATTCCAATTTTTTTTTTTTTACTTGCCTGGCTCCTCAGCTTCTGAGGGGGCCTCTTACCCCCTCCTACTCCATCTGCAAGGTTCTGCTACCAGGATCCCCCTGGTTTTCATATTGCTCATTTGGCCGGAGGTGTACATGCTTTTTTCCCATTTTCTCCCACTCCCCTGAGGATGCCGGCACAGAGGATGTTCATATAGATGAACGACGTGCTGATGCACACCATCATCAAGCGCCCAACAGTGTCCTCCCCTCCCCGACTCTGAAGAGCCATGTGCCCCTACTGCCCATGCTTCCGCAGGCAGAGGAGCTAAGGGTGCTTTGTACTACCCAGTAACCCACCCCAGGAGGAGAAGAGCATCCACTGGGATGCTCAATCCTCCTCCCACCTTTCAACTCCAGGTGGCCTGAGTCTGTTCCCGAACCTGGGTCACTGGCATAGCGCAAGGTGTGGTGTCTAGCGCCTCAGCCCTCAGCACCACCGGGCCAGCTCCAATTACTATTTTTAATGACATTTTATTATTTATATGGTCTGTGGCACTGCTGCAGTTTATAGTGATTTTTTTAACAACTTGTTAAATCAGTATTTATTCAGAGTTTTTAATAATTTGAAATAAAAAAAATAATACCTTCCTTATTACTGATTTTCTGGCAGCAAAATAAATGCAAGCTTTAAAGTAATTGTAATTGCTTTTTTAATGTACAAGCTTAGCAAAGTTCTAAGATGGGAGCCAAGAATGGTATTCTTTTAATTGGCTAATAGCATTCTAAAAGGTTATATTAATGGTTGGAAATCCTCCTGTACTGTAAAAACAATTAGAATCAAAACTATAAATGCATTAATAAAAATGAAAATATTTTTGTTTAATACTAGCATTAAGCAACTCCAGGGGTTGGTTACCTTCAGTAAAATAGAAGGCATTCGATTCACTGCATGACATCTGTAGGGCTAGATTAATTTACTTCCAGTAACTACATTGTAAGTCTGAACCACATATTGCTTTGCCTTGATACAAAATGGCCACCTAGGTGACAAGGGTAACCCAACCCCTGGTCGTGGTTTAATGTCCAACAAACACCCTTTCTTTGGTACTGTACAATGTACTACTGTAATGTTTCAGTATGAGCTCAGCTATACTGTAATGCAGAAACATTCTCGCAGCACATTTTCAGCCCGGTTTTTGTCTGTGACACACGCAGCATGGGAGTGCAAGCATGCAGAAGTCAAGGTTACGTACGTCGGTTCTGAATCTCTTCATTCTTCGTTCATGAAGTTGAGGAACGAGCTGCAGCAAGGGATGTAGGACAGACTGAGAGGATATGAACACAGACAGATGAATATCAATGAACTGCTGCTCTTGAGATGCATCAGTATCCATCTAAAATTCTACATGGATGTTACATGCAGGAAATAACGGGCTGAAAATGTAAACTTGTATAGGTTCTTTGGAAAAAGAAGAAGCAATAAAAAGAAACAACAATTACTGAAGAGGAGTCTTTTCATCATAACCATGAAAAGCAGAGGAAATTAATATTTCATCTAAAAATATTAATAGTAGTTCAGATATCAAATGCACCAATTTCGTAACAAGAAAATGTTTCTAACAGAAACTTCCCCAGTCTAAATTTAAAAATAGTGCAATAATGCAACTTGGATTGTATAAATATCACAGAAAAAGCAAAAGAACAGCACTCACCTTCCCTTCATGAAGACTTAACAGACCACCATTTCACAGTTTAGAATTCATAAGTGCAATCTCCTTCTTAAGGTGTCCAGTGACAAAATAATGCAAACAGGTTAAAAGTGCTGGAAAATTTTAGCAATCCAGCATAGTAAGTTCAAAAGATGTCAAGACAGCATTCACGGGCATCAAATAACCTTTCATGCATTGTGCAACTTCAAAGTCGACTCTATGGATTGCCAATGTGCGAAATGCCAGTTGCTTCCTAAGAACACCATATTGGCATCTTTTGGACTTATTATGCCAGACTGCTAAAATTTTCCAGCACTTTTAACCTGCTGTTTGCACTTTCTTCCTCACAAGGCACCCTAAAAAGGAGACTGCACTTGTGAATTCTAAGCTGTGAAATGGTGTCTTCTGAGTCTTCGTGAGTGGAAACTGCATGCTGTTCTTCTTTTTCTGTGACATTTATTCAACTGAACTTGATACCACTGAGCCAGGGAGCTCTCTGCTTTTGAATCTTAAAAGAAGAAAAAAAAAGAAAAAGAGTATATATTTAACATAAAAAAATAAACCCATACAAGAAGAGGGGAACAAAATGGCACCTTGATCATTAGGACAATGACTACAGTGAAGGTAGTTACATGTTTCTGATATTACTTGCCATGCAGAAATGGTGAGGGTTGCCTTTTCTTTACCATTTGTTTCATCTTGAAAAGGCAGCATATATTTCCCATGTGTCTGCATCAAGACTGATGGCTTATCAAAAGTCACAGTGTCTCATGCAGGTGCCCTGACTTCATGTACACACAGTGTGCTCAGTGTAGGCTGCAACAGGCAATTTAGAGTTAGGAAGGATGTAAAACAAATTACTCCAAGAAAAACAATGACATGCAAATTGTGCTGAGCTGTGCTAGAATCACAAAACAGGATCCTATAAATGTATTTAGGTAGTGATCATAATCCTGGGGCTGATGCATGTTTAGTTACTGGATAGTAAAACTGAAAGTACAAGTTGGATGCCTAATGACACCCAATGATCTGGTACAGTTGTTTCCTTGCAGTCATACACTAAAGCAACTCATGTTCCAGAGTTTGTTTGTTTTGTGTGTGTGTGTGTGTGTGTTTCAAACAAGAAAAAAAAATAGGGAATCATTTTAAACATGGAGCCTGTGCCAATTTTCCAAAAGGGGTTCTCCCCTTCTATGCCAGCTATGAACATCATTTGAAAACAGAGCCCACCAAGAAACATATGTGTCTTGAAAGGTTACTGTTTGCACCTCTCTGTTGTGATTATTATTTGCTAACTACAGTAGCTTGTTTTCCAATGGGACTAGATAAGTGAGTAACCTCTAGAGTGGCTTTGTTACTTGGTACACAAATATAGCATGCTTGACTGAGCAGAATATTTCATTGTGTGTACAGTTGGCACAGCCCTCTCTTTGTATTAGGTAATGGTCTACGTGCACACACACACACACACACACACACACACACACACACACACACACACGGGATACTCTGAAAGAGGTTTCTGCTGAAACTTGGAAAAGTAAATGGTCTCCAGCCATGCGTTCTGTCACAGTCACCACTTGAAGGGTGTATATGTAATCAATCGACAAATCTACAATGAATAGTAACACTATGCAGAATTTTCAAATCCTGATGGAATGGAATTCCACAGAATTTCAGAAAATTCTGCAGAATTTGTTGGAATTCCATCAAGAGTGGAATTCTGAAATTTAAAAACTGGAATTTTAGATTCCTTTTTTGCAATCAGCTGAAAATGATTCTACGATATATGTAATCCATGGAAAATGTTTTCTGGGGTTTACACAGAAATGAATTTTGGAAATCTGCAGAATTCCAAAAGAAATTCTGAAAAATATTATAGAAGTGGAACTGCCATGCTGCAGGAATTTCACCAGTGGATTTTGGCATTCCCTACAGCTCTAATGAGTAGTATAATGGCGGGCCTCTAAAACATTTTAATGTACAGATTGACAGAAATATGTTTTTAAACTTCCCGAATCATAAGGGTGTGCCTCAGAGGATGTTACTGAAGATTAAAGAGATACATTCTTAAGATTAAAGAGATATGTGCTTGTTATTTGACTTTATCCTAATAACATTTTTTAATTGAATATTTAGGCATTCTGTAAGTAAGATATTTATTACTTCAATTTTAATAATAAATATTTTATTCATTAAAAAATTTAAATTTCTTGGTGGGTTACATTGGCTTAATTTTATTTTAAGAGGTGATCCTTTTGCAGTTTCACATTAACTGGGTGATCCACATTTATTCTTTGAAACATATAACCTATTTAGTTCAGTATTCCTTTTAACTGTTGAACATCTTCCACCTTATGCGTTATGGGCATTAAAAGGTGTTATTGACCTAGCTTATAGTATCATAATAATTTTAATACTAACATAGAATTAACAAAGTTGCACTCTGTTAAAAAGTCCAGGAATTCTAGTCACTTTGTTGCTGTTCCTGAATCCATTTGATTAAGGTGCTGCTCTTTTTACATAGAAATGCTTGCCACTTTCAGTCATATTGCGGGTTATGTTTTTAAAAAAATATGAATATGCCATTTACTAATTATTTTTGCCTGTTTCAATATGCTAATATATGAACCAAGTAAGCTTTTTTGTTTTAATGTAATTGATTGCCAGCTGGCCTAAGGCTCACTTACGGGTAGAAACTTACAAACAAAGAAATTGACAAGCAGTTCCACTGCAAGGTTGAATACTTTAATTTTATGCATAACCAGGCATTCACTTGCAAGCAGTGGCTGTGTAACTTACCATAATGTCTGAGTTGCCTGAGTCATGAGTCTTAGAATAATGAAATAAGAACTGCACAAAGAAAGCCAGAAATCAGTTTCACTTGGAGACAGATTAGCGGGTTACAGATGTCATGTTATATTTAGTGCCTTTAAAACAGAAATTACAATAGCTGCTTACCCTTTTGTTGTTATCTTTTTCATCTAAACCCTGAGAATAAAAAAGAAAAAAAAAGACATGCTAGGTTTGTACTTTATAAACAATAAGGTATCCTCAGTTATATACTGTATTTTTTTCATACACTAAAGATACAGTGAAGCTCTAACTTGGATCCAAAATTCATCTTTGACCAAGAAGGGGATCTAAACTCCTACAGAAGGAAAAAAATGAATGTTGATTTTAAAGTGCCTTTTCCTTAAAAACGGCATCTTAAAGCACTTTCAATCTATGAAAACTTGGCAGCAGCCATTAGGCGTGGACAGAAAGGACAGAGAGCAAGGCACAGAGAAACAAAGAATTGATCACAGAGAGGTTAAGTGAACAGGTTGTGGGATTCAAACTTGTGCCTTCTGTGTCTCCATGGTCACAGCTGCTGTCCATAAAGATGCAATGCAGAATGCTACAGAATTCTGCAGGGTTACTGCAGAAAACAGTGCAATTTCAATGGCAGTTAATCTCTTTTGTCATGCAGGAATCTGTGACACTGTTGCATCCTGGTGGTCTCTGCTATGTGCTCTAACCATTAATCTTTAGTGCCTTACCAGGTAATCCTTTAGCAATCAAATAGCTTTTGACTGTTGTTCTCAAACAAGTCAGTAGCCTCTTTCTGAGCATGAGTATTGCATTCCTTTACCGACCTGCAGGGGTCACATTCTCCGCTGCTGTTGGTGGCAGCACAAATTTGGAGTGTGAATTGGCTTCTCACTGCATGCCACAGAGTGTGCCACAAACAAAGTCCAGACTTAGTTTCCCTGGAGACTAAGGGTGGGATTTTCAAAGCCTGGTGCAGGGCTTATGTCCAGTCCCACACCTCAACACTTAGATACTGGTGGTGCCTTTGCCTCAACTGTGCCTAATTTTACAAGCTTGGGTGCAGTTATGACAGTTTCCATATATTATGGCAGCTGGTGCCAAATATCTGGCGCAAGCTCCTCAAAAATGGCCCCCTTGATTACCGCAAGTTAAACCAGAAAAGGTTGGCCTAACTTGTGGCAATTGCCGCATGGAATTGAAAATTCTGTTATATCGCCGCAAGCCCCATGTGCTGTATTGTCGATGCACTGGGGCTTGCAGTGATCTAAGGCTTTTGAAAATCCCACCCAAAGTCTGTATGCAAATCACTTGAATAGATGTTGGCTAAGTTCTGTGGCCTCCACCTGCTCATCCAAACTCCGAAGTATCACCTGATGTCCATTGGAACCACTCCTACCTAGTCCTACAGTTTTTGACTCTAAACTCAGGAAAATCTCAGTTCATCAGCTCCACGGGTGGTGGTCACAGCTTTGCAAAACTACTTCTGTGGAAAATGCTGCTACAGGCAATGGGTTTTAAACAATTCTGCAACCTCCATTATGATGGTCACTTGTTGCATGCCAGTCCCCCTCAGTTTTCCTGTGCAGCTGCAACGTGTCATCTGAAGAAACTGGACTGACAAGAAAGGGGGTTGGGTGACTCTCTTCATAAAGAAGTGGGTCACTGTGGAGGACATCAGAGTTGAAAACTGTCAGAGTCCATCTTGGTTGAGCAGTAGAAAGGTAGTAACTGAATGATCCGGTGGGTGGGTGGTACTGCAGGCTGCCAAAGAGCTCAGGGGAGCTGGATAGCTAATGGGTCAGGGAAACTATGAGAGCAGCCAATAGGATGCAGTGGTGATCTTGGGGGGCTTCAATCTCAAATACACAGACTGGCATCTCTAGATGGCAAACAGCATGGCTAATACAGATTTCCTGTTCACGTTCAAGAATTGTTTCATAGAACAGCATGTCCAACTGAGACTTGGTTTAGGTGACCCTCAACCTATTTCTCAGCAATGGGAATGGAGGCATATCCAGTGAGAATGTCAAAAAAAAAGTGGAAGGCAATGACTATGACAAGGTAACCTTCACCTTGGTGAGAGGGACACTAACAATTACACAGCCAGCAGGAAATGAAACTTCAGAGCAGCAGACTTTGCTAAGATGAAACCACTGGTGTAGACGGGTGTGAAACAGCTACAAGTGACTAGTAATGCAGAACACATGTAGATTTGTCAAAGAGGGTGCTCAAAGCAGCCCACTGAGGTTTGCATCATTGTATGCAATAAAGGACAATGAGTGGTCCTCCAACTCTACAAGGAACTATGGCAACTGGCCCTGTATGATCACTGGAAAGGGACAGCTTGCATCCAGAGGAGAATGCTAAGCAGCATAAAAGGAATGCAAGACTAGAAGAACAAAATAAAAAAGAGTCAAGGAAGGGCTGGAAGCCAGAATTGTTGTAGGAGCTTCGGACAAAACCAAAGCCTTGTTCCAGTACCTAAAATAACAGAAGAAGACATAGGAGGAGATTGGGCCCTGAAAGTAGAAACAATGGTGGGAGGAACCAGTGAGAGAGCTTGGGCTATGGCTCAGATGCTGAATGAATACTTAGCTTCCATGCTCACCAAATGGTCCCTGGGGGAGGGAGGGTGTTCCCTGGGAAGACCCATGGCATCTGAGGTAGTCATAATGTGGCCTTCAGACATAACATTTACATTGGGAGTAAAATAGCTGCTGAAGATCAAGCCAAGCATGTTCCAAGGGGTAGATGGGATACACCCTGAATCATAGTGAATTCAGAGACCAGATAGCAGAGTTGCTTGCAATAGTCTTCTAGGAGTCTGTCTGGACTGGTGTGTTGCTAGTGGACTGGAAAATATACAATGTGGTCCTTAATTTAAAGAAGGGAGTAAGGACAGACTCGGACAACTACAGGTTGATAAGCCAGACATCAATGCTGGGCAATGTCCTGGAAGCCATTATCAAGGATAGAATAACTGAGCACTTGACTGAGGCCAAGTTTCTTTCCCCACTTTAAGATAGTTTTGTGAGGGGCAGATCATGCCAAAACAACCTGATCATATTCTTCAAGGGGGCAACCATGGAGATGGATAGGGGCAAGGCTGTATATGTAATCTATCTGGACTTCAGCTAGGCCTTTGACACTGTCATGCATGACAAGCATCTTGGAATACTACACCAATGTGGTATACATGAGACATATACAATGTGGATTGCTAACTGACTTTGGGGCAGGAAGCAGAGGGTTGTATTGGATGGTCACTACTCTAAGTGGTGAGATGTACTAAGCAGTGTATCTCGGAGATCTGTGCTGGGGTCGCTGTTGTTCAGTAGTCTCATTAATTATCTGGAATATGGAATATCCAGCAGGCTGCTTAAAATCACTGACGACACTAAGCTGGCCTGGGTGTTGGACTCCCTATAGGACAAGGGCAAACTTTAGGAAGATCTGAACAACTAAAAAATTAGTTGGATTCCTGGGGCTGGATTTTCAAAGTGGCTAGATTGCCACAATCCTGTGTATTACAAAGATATGGTGTACCGGGCTTGCAGCAATTCTATCCCATGTGGCAATGGATGCAAGTTCTAGGTCTAGCTTGTCTTAATCCTGGGGACACTTTTCATGGTGTTTGCACCCCAGATCTGGTGCAAGCTGCCATAAATTGGAAAAAACTGTTACAACTGGTTCTGAGCTTTGAACATTGGGTGTAGTTGTGGCAAACGAGATTGGTGTGCTGGCAGATTCAAAGTGTTGTGGTATAGGGCTTGACATAAGCCTGGCACCAGAGTCTGAAAATCTGTCCCTTGGTGTTTCAGATTCAGTGGAGCCAAACGCAAGCTGCTGCTTTTGAGGAAGAAAAACAGAGGCCCGACCTACACACTGTATTGGGTTACCTTTGTTGCAGTGGAGGAGGAAAAGGGTCTGGAAGTCATAATAGACATTGGGCTAAAGCATGACATGCAGTATACAGACCCTGCCAAAAGGCCATGCAGAAGGCTGGGGTGCATTAAAAGTGGAAGCTGCCACTTTACAAGGCACTGGTCAGACTCCAGTTAGAGTGATGTGTGCAGTTCTGTGCTCATCAATACAAAAAGAACATTAAAAGTGGTTGAGACGGTGCAGGGCCGGGCTACAAAAATGATGAAGGTTTTGGGGGAAAAGAGCTGTGAAGAGAGGCTAATGGCTCAGCATGTTCACATTGGAAAAGAGGAGACTGAGAGAGGGCATGATCTCAGTACTCAAAGCCACTAACAAGGCTATCAACAGGATTAAACAAACAGAGCAGCAGCTCATAGATATTCATCTGCCTGGTGTCTTCCAGCAGAATGCAGGGACAGGACCTCATGCTCAAAGGCTGGGGATCTACGAGGTCTTTACTCTGTTTTATATACCCTCCCACTTCCCCTGGCCTTGCATATTGCAGTGCGCATAATGAGCAAGCAAGGCAAGTCATAAATCAGACTTCATAACTGGCACAGTGAACATCACTACGAAGTTGCCTTAGATGTCTTTTTCAAAAAGTAAGGAAATTAACTGCAAAAAACTTCAGTAGGCAAATGAAAGCATAAGGTACAAAGTCCATGGAACCTTGCCAAACCTGTGGTGTGGCGTTCCTTGTGGTTTTAACAGTCAAGCAATGCAGTGTTTGCATTAACCTAATATCAACACTGTCTTGTCATACTAAGTAAATGACAGCCATGCTTGCACATGTGGTGCCAATATTACGGGATCATGTGATGCTGCTAGTGCTACCCTAATATCAGTTCTAGTTTGTGACACATAATAAATACCATGGTAATGGTTTCATAGAGGGTGTCAATTTTAGGGTAATGCCAGCACTGCATCTCATTATTCAAACTCCGAGAAACACCACATCACTGATTTGACATGGTTCCAGGGACTTTGCAACTTTTTTCCATTCCCTACTTTGTATGCTTTGCATCTTAATATGTAAATATATATATCTATATCAAATACATGCTTGTGTCATCTATATCTATATCTATATCTATATCTATATCTATATCTATATCTATATCTATATCTATCTACAGATATTGACTGGGAAATCCCATCAGTAGGTTCAGCCAGTAGCAAGGAAATCCTAGAGTCCCTCCAAGGGGCTTTACTGCAGCAACTGATCAGGGAACCCACAAGGGGTGGTGATATTTTAGACGTTGTCCTCACCAATGGGGACAGCGTGGAGGAAGTAGAGGTGGGAGATAACCTTGGCACAAGTGACCACAACACAGTGAGGTTCAAGATGAGGATGGGAAGGGAAATCGAGCACTAAGGTTATGGACTTCAGGAGGGCAGATTTTGATAAGGTGAGAGTAAAATTCAGGGAGGCAATGGAGGGTAGGGAGCAGCTGGAGGACAAGGAGGAGTTATGGAGGTCAGTAGAGGAGGGGCTGCTAAGGGCCACATAAACCTACATCAGGAAGATCAGGAAGACTAAAAGGAGGAGGCCATTATGGTTCACCTGGGAGGTGGGAAGGGCAACTGAGGATAAAAGAAGGGCTTTCACTAAATATAAGAGGACCCAGAGGTATGAGGACAGGGATTCCTACAGGGAGAAGAGGAGGGTGGCAGGGCAGATAGTAAGGATGCCAAAAGCGGAGGCAGAGACAGAAGAGAGGATAGCTAGTCACACTAAAGGGGAGACAAAATCTTTTATCGACATGTTAGAGAGAGAAAGAAGGCCAAACAAGGGGTAGATAGGCTTTAGGGAGATGGGGGCATACCGGTGGAGAAAGACTCCGAGAAGGCGGAAGTAATGAATAAATATTTCTGCTTGGTCTTCATGGTAGAAGGGGAGGGAAGTGGACCAAAGTTAAGGAAGAGAGCTAGGGAGGGCACATGCATCAACACGAGCCCATTCTCAGAGGCCAGGGTAAGAGAGGAGCTGGGGAAGCTACAGGTGGATAAGGCTATGGGACTGGACGCACTACTTCCTAGGGTGCTCTTGGAGCTGTGGGAGGAACTGGCAGTACCATTGGCAAGGTTGTTCCACTTGTCCCTAGACACAATGCAGGTGTCTAGGGACTGGAGGAGGGTGGATGTGGTACCACTCCATAAAGGTGGCATCAGGGAAGAGGTGGGAAACTATCATCTGGTCAGTCTCATAATGGTGGTGGGTAACATGATGGAGGCGATTGTCAAGGAGAGGGTGGTCAGGTACCTAGAAGAAGAGGGGCTGCATGATGAGAGGCAGCATGGCTTCACTGAAGGGAGGTCATGCCAAATGAACCTCATAGAATTTTTTGACTGGGTAACAAGGGTGGTGGACCAGTAAGGGGCAGTGAATGTAGTCTATCTGGATTTCAGGAAGGCCTTTGACTCCATCCCTCACAGAAGGCTGGTCAACAAGCTGGAAAACATGGGGGTGGGGCAAAAATAAAAAAATGGGTAGAAAATTGACTGAGCGACAGAAGCCAGAGGGTAGTAGTGAACGGGGTGTACTCAAGTGAAGGGAGGATGATGAGCGGGGTGCCCCAGGGGTCGGTGCTGGGGTCCTTACTGTTCAATATATTTATCACAGACATAGCTGTGGGACTGGAGGGGAAGGTGTGCCTGTTTGCGGATGACACAAAGATTTGCAACAGGGTAGACATCATGGGGAGGGAGGAAGAGGCAATGAGTGGAGATCTGAAGATGTTAGAGGAGTGGTCAGAAGTATGGCAGCTGAGTTTTAATGCCAAGAAATGTTTAGAGATGCACATGGGGCATAGTAACCTACAGGCCAACTACATGCTAGGAGGAGAGAAATAAAAGGGTCAAAGTAGGAGAGGGACCTGGGGATTATAATTTTGGATGACCTTAAGGTGGGGAACCAGTGCAGGAAAGCAGTGGGCAGGGAAAATGGAATGCTGGCTTGCAGAGGAAGGGGTATAACAAGTAGAAAGAGAGAGGTGCATATGCCCCTCTACAGGTCCATGATGAGGCTTCATTTGGAGTATGGGATTCAGTTTTGGAGGCCGCACCTGCATAAGAATATTGATGTGGTGGAGAGGATCCAGAGGAGGGCTGCTAAGATGGTGCAGGGCATGCATCAGCTGTCCTATGAGGAGAGCCTTTTGGGAGTGGCACCTGTACTCACTGGAGACCAGAAGGGAGAGGGGAGACATGATTGAAACATTCAAGTATGTGAAAGGGATAAAAAGGACAGAAGAGGGGAGCCTCTTCAAGAGAAAATACACAGATAGGACTAGGGGCCAAAGTCTGTGATTAGAGGGGGAAAATTCAGGAGGAGTTTAAGGGCACATTACTTTACCGAAAGGGTGGTGGATTCCTGGAACAGGCTACTGGAGGAAGTGGTGGGAGCTGAAACAGTGGAGGGATTCAAGAGGGCATGGGACAGATTTAAGAGACTAGCCAGGCAAAAGAGAGGGGTAGGGCAGGAAGGGATGGGGATGTTAAGGTAGGGAGAAAGTGTAGACTCAGTGGGCCACTGGTGTCCTTTTCTGCTGACAGCATGCTATGATTCTATGATTACTTTATCTATCTCTCTATCTATCTACCTATCTATCTATCTATCTATCTATCTATCTATCTATCTATCTATCTATCACCTATCTACCGAAAAAAAAAATTATGCCAACTTTAATTAGGAAACTTGCAGATCTGTTACAGTTTGATCCAAAGACGTGCCATGGAGGGTTTTTAAAACAACATTTTATTTAGTTTTTTGTTATTGTATTTACTTTTTAACATTTGCACATGTGCAGATAATTTTTTCAGTTCTCAAAGATAAGTGACATTGCAGAGGGCTGGAAGGAAAAGTATGCTGCTTTGCAGATGATACAAAGATCTGCAACAGGTTTGATACACAAGGAGGCGTGGAAAGTATGAGAAGGGACTTGGCAAGGTTGGAGGAATGGTCAGAAGTACGGCAGCTTGGATTCAATGCAAAGAAGTGCAAAATAATGCACCTGGGAAACAAAAACCAAGGGGAAGATTTCACAATGGGGGGGATGTAGTAACAACAACAAAAATGGAAAGGGTCCTGGGTGTAATCATATCAAATGACCTTAAAATTAGCAAGCAATGTGAGAAGGCAGTGGGGGGCTGGGGGTATACTGGGATGTATAGGAGAGGCATCACCAGCAGAAAACAGGAAGTTGTTATCCCTCTGTACAGACAGTTAGTGAGACCACATCTGGAGTACTGTGTCCAGTTCTAGAGACCCCATCTCTGCAAGGACATAGACAGGACAGAGGCAGTACAGAAGAGGGCAACTAAAATGGTGCAGGGTCTGCAAGAGAAGCCATATGAGGAGAGACTAAAGGAGCTTAATATGTACACCCTTGAGGAAAGGAGGAAGGGGGGCATGATAGAAACTTTTAAGTACCTCAGTGGAATCAACAAAGTCCAAGAGGGTAGCATATTTCAGAAAAAGAGATGTGCAAGAACAAAGGGACACAATTTAAAGATAGAGGGGGGCAGTTAGGGGCAATGTGAGGAAGAGACAGAGCAGGCAGTAAGGGAGGAGGAGTGGCACTGTATGTGAAAAATGAAGTAAGGGCCACAGAGATCCAGGAGGAACAAAATGGGGGAGAGATACTGTGGGTTAAGCTGGAAAGGAAAATGGGGACAGCCATCCGCACAGGTGTGGTCTATAGACCACCAGCCCAGGAGGAAGAAACAGATAGGGAGCTGATGCTAGCCATCCAAGGATGGCAGACAAGGATGAGTAGTACTGGTTGGAGACTTCAATATTCCAGATGTGGACTGGAGCATCCAGCAGCAGCATCAACTAGAGCAGATTTATCCTGGACTCCCTTCAGGGTGCCTTCCTCAAGCAACTGGTCATGGAACCTACTCGGCAGAAGGCAATACTGGACCTTGTGCTCACAAACAGGGACAGTGTGATGGGGGTAACAGTGGGGGAGCACCTGGGAAACAGTGACCACCAGTCATTGTGGTTTGAAATCACAGAAAGAGCAGAACCAAATCACACAAAAACACGTATCCTGGATTTTAGGGGGGCAGACTTTGGGAAAATGGGGAGATACTTGAAAGAGGCATTAAGGGGAATGGGACAGGAATCAGGGGTTGAGGAACAGTGGGCAGTATTTAAAATGGGGATTACAAGAACAACAGAATTATGCATTAAGCAGGTTAGCAAGAGGAAAAGGAAGAGGAGACCATTATGGTTTTCCAAAGAGGTAGCAGAGAAAGTGAAAGCCAAAAAGATTGCATTCAGGCAATACAAAAAGACATAGGCAGAAGGGGATAGGGAGAAGTACCAGGAGAAGCAAAGGGAGGCAAGGAGGTTAGTAAGGGAAGCCAAAGCTCAGACAGAAGAACACATTGCAAAATCAGTGGGTAGAGGGGACAAAACCTTTTACAGGTACATAAGTGAAAAAAGAAAGACAAAGGGAGGGATAGTGAGACTGAAGGGGGAGGATGGGGGCTGCATGGAGGATGACAACAGTAAAGCTGACATATTGAACAGGTATTTCTGCTCAGTCTTTACTGAGGAAGAGGAGGGTAATGGGTCTGAAGGGAGTACAAGGGGTGAGAATGGTGCAGAAATGGACACAAGTCCCTTTACGAGAAAGGATCCTGAAGGAACTGGAATGTCTGAGTTGATAAAGCAATGGGGCCAGATGGGGTGCACCCCAGGTTCCTTAAAGAACTAAGAGAGGTGGTGGCTGAACCTCTGGCTATCCTGTTTAACCGATCACTGGAAACAGGGGAGGTACCCAAAGACTGGAGGACAGCAGATGTAGTCCCCTTATACAAAAGTGGGAACAAAGAGGAAGCAGGGAACTACAGACCAGTCAGCCTCACCTCGGTAGTGGAGAAGATCATGGAGGCACTACTGATGGAGAGATTGGTGGAACATCTGGTTGTCAATGGACTACAGGACCCAAGGCAGCATGGTTTCACCAGGGGAAGGGCATGTCAGACCAACCTTGTTGAATTTTTTGACTGGGTGACTAGGGAGGTGGATCAGGGAGGGCAGTGGACATGGCCTATCTGGACTTCAGCAAGGTCTTTGACACTGTGCCACATAGAAGACTATTACACAAACTGGGGAATATGGGTGTGGGCAGGACAGTAGTGTGGTGGGTAGGTAACTGGCTGGGTGGCAGGACACAGAGGGTGGTGGTAAATGGCTGTCACTCCACAGAGGGAAGAGTGACCAGTGGGGTACCACAGGGATCAGTGCTGGTACCGGTCCTATTCAACATCTTCATCAGTGACATTGCGCAGGACCTAGAAGGCAGAATTTCACAGTTCGCTGATGACACAAAGCTCTGTAACAGAGTAGACACACCAGAGGGTGTAGACAGAATGAGAAGCGACCTGCAGAAACTTGAAAAATGGTCAGAGGTTTGGCAGTTGAAATTCAATGCAAAGAAGTGCAAGATAATGCATATGGGGCACAAAAACCCTGGCACAATATATCAGTTGGGGGGTGAGGATATAGTATGCCAAGCAGGAAAGGATCTTGGGGTTGTCATCTCTGATGACCTCAAGGTAGAAACAGTGTGACAAGGCAGCAGGTAAAGCAAATAGGATGCTGGGATATATAGGCAGGGCATCACCAGCAGGAAAAGGAGGTCATAATTCCACTATACAAGGCCCCAGCGAGGCCCCACCTGGAGTACAGTGTACAGTTCTGGAGACCATACCTACGTAAGGACACTGACAGGGTAGAGAAGGTTCAGAGGAGGGCAACAAAGATGGTGCATGGATTGCATCACAAGTCCTATGAAGACAGGTTGAAGGAACTGAACATGTACTCCCTGGAGGAGAGGAGGGAGAGAGGGATATGATAGAGACATACAAGTATCTTACAGGGAGGAACAGGGTGCAGGAAAACACTATTTTTAAGTGAAAAAGATGTTCCAGGACTAGAGGGCATGGGATGAAGTTGGAGGAGGACGATTCAGAGAAACATGAGAAGAATTTCTTCACAGAACAGGTGGTGGACAAGTGGAACACCTGCCAGAGGAAGTGGTGGGGCTGAAACAATCATGGGATTTAAGAATGCATGGGATAGACATAAAAGAATTCTGGAGGTCAGGGGTGAGGGCAACAGACTTCTAGGAAAACAAACTGAACTTACAAGCTCAAATGGGCAGACTGGGTGGGCCATAGGCCCTTATCTGCCGACACTGTCTATGTATCTATGTATCTATGTATTTTTTTACAGAGAGGGTGGTGGATGCATGGAACAGCCTTCCTGAGGAGGTTGTGGGGTCTAAAACTGTGGGAGAATTCAAGAATACATGGGACAAACATAAGGCAAATCTTGTGGGGGGTAAGAAGAAACAGGCTGTTGGTTAACTAGGATCTGTAGCTTATCGTGTAGGTATAGAAATGGGCAGACTAGGTGGGCCAAGTGGTCCTTCTCTGCCATCAAAGTCTATGTTTCCATGCAAAACTTTTTTCTTTGAGTTAACTTTGGTCACAAGCAAAA
Organism: Neoceratodus forsteri; assembly: GCA_016271365.2. Classification (NCBI taxonomy): domain Eukaryota; kingdom Metazoa; phylum Chordata; order Ceratodontiformes; family Ceratodontidae; genus Neoceratodus; species Neoceratodus forsteri. Next base: position 1,619,588,004 of record CM057452.1, read on the forward strand.
ATGTTAAAAGTGAAAAACATTAAAAATACTTTACTCTAAAGGTTGACATTTGTGTGGTTTGTCAGGAGACAGTCTTGCAAACATGAGAGTTGACAAATTATTTTCAGTTTTTTTTCTTTTAAACTACAATTGTTAATTGAAGAAAAAGTGGTCCTATAAAATTACTGCTGCTGCTTCTAAATGGGTAATTCCAGTGCTAAAAATTGTGAATTACAACACTGCACACATACCACACTGCCTCTCATGACACAGGACGTTGGTATAATGGGTCACCCTTTCCGGTATTGGCTGATCACAAAAAATGTTTCTCCATTTAAACTACTACTGCAAATTGAAACAACCAGTTGCTCTTTTAAATTCCAGCTTCTGTTAAATGGTAAATTGCAGACCAATGACTATGAATTACTGCACTGCACATGTACCATGCTGCCATACAGGATGCAATTGCACATACAGTACTACACACTACACTACACTACACTGCACTGTGCTAGACTACACTGCACATGTACCATGCTGCCATACAGGATGCAATTGCACATACAGTACTACACACTACACTACACTGCACTACACTGCACTGCACTGCACTACACTACACTGAACATGTACCAAGCTGCCATACAGGATGCAATTGCACATACAGTACTACACACTACACTACACTACACTGCGCTACACTGCACATGTACCATGCTGCCATACAGGATGCAATTGCACATACAGTACTACACACTACACTACACTGCACTGCATTATACTGCACTATGCTACACTACACTGCACATGTACCATGCTGCCATACAGGATGCAATTGCACATACAGTACTACACACTACACTACACTGCACTACACTGCACTGCACTAGACTACACTGCACATGTACCATGCTGCCATACAAGATGCAATTGCACATAAAGTACTACACACTACACTACACTGCACTGCGCTACACTACACTGCACATGTACTATGCTGCCATACAGGATGCAATTGCACATACAGTACTACACACTACACTACACTGCGCTAGACTACACTGCACATGTACCATGCTGCCACACAGGATGCAATTGCACATACAGTACTACACACTACACTACACTACACTGCGCTACACTACACTGCACATGTACCATGCTGCCATACAGGATGCAATTGCACATACAGTACTACATACTGCACTACACTACACTACACTACAATGAACTACACTACAATAGAAACATAGAAACATAGAATTTGATGGCTGATAAGGACTGCTTGGCCCACCTAGCCTGCCTGTTTCACTACCTATTGTATAAGCTGCAGATCCTAGTTAACCAACAGCCTAACTCTTCCTACCCCCCACCAGAATTGCCTTATGTCTGTCCCATGCATTCTTGAATTCCCCTACTGTTTTTGACCCCTTTACCTCCTCAGGAAGGCCGATCCATGTGTCCACCATCCTCGCTGTGAAAAAATACTTCCTCACATTGCCCCTGAGTGATTCCCCCCTCTATCTTCAAATTGTGCCCCCTTGTTCTTGCACATCTCTTTTCTGAAAGATGCTACCCTCTTGATTCCCTTGATATACTTGAAAGTTTCTATCATGTCCCCCCTCTCCTTCATTTCCTTGAGGGTATACATATTAAGTTGCTTTAGAAACAGTCATTTCCTAGTCATGTGGCAGCTGTAGGATTCAAACTCATGACTATGGGGTCATTTGCTTTATAGCCCAGTGCTCTAAACTCTATGCTACATTGCTGGCCAATGCACTACACTACACTGCACTGCACTGCACTGCACTACATTGCACTACAATGCACTACACTACACTACACTACTACTAGATAATACAACTGAGAAAAAAGCTTCCTTCCACCAAACTACTACTGCTGCTCAGTCAGTATGAAAATCTAGAAAATGTCACCCCTGCAAGCTAAAGCTACTGGAAAAAACATCAAATTAGCCAATTACACAATTTTCTATAAAGGAAAATGGCCCACTTTAAAATCTATTCGATTAGAAAAAATAAGAAAAGCACCATTTGAAACACTGTTCTAAAGGCCACATGGTACTCATAGATATATTCCATATTTCAAGATTATACCTGACCTCTTTGATGCCATTGTCACCTCACAAAAAGTCAAATAGATTTTGTATATATTTAACCACCTCTTTTGCTGAAATTGTGCATTCTCACCCCAGGAATTCTCCAATATTCAGAACTCTTGCAGTTATCCCTTTAAGTAGAGCTGCCTGGAGATAGAATGTATGCTAATAATGGAATCATCATTGGTTCATGCTAATTTTCAAATGCTGCCGTTATCAACTGCCAGTGTTCTACTGCTTCAGATTTAATTCTCCGCCTGACAAGTACAGATGCCTTGGAGCGCTCTCCTCGTTAGTCATTCCTGTCATGCTGAATTTAAAAGAACGTAACTATCTTTCATGTATTTTTTCATTTGCTGCCTTTATCTTTTGTTAATTTGTCAACCACTAAGTTAGTTTTTAGTTTTTTTGATTATTATCTCGGTTTCTCCCAGTTCAGAATAACTGTGGGGGAACCGAGCCTATGCCTATGTTTTTGAAGTTCTTTTAATCTAAAATTCTGATTAGTTAGTTGTATAGTTTATATATATTATTTTGAAATTTACTGATAAGTTTTAAAAATGTAACTGATATCTTTGGTTCAGTTGATCCCGGTTCTTGGTTCTTATCGGAACTTTCATCGGTTCCAGAACCAACCATAAACTGCAAAAAGTACTTTACAATTTAAAAATCTTATTGCAGTTTCTTTTTTCTGCCAGTTTACATTGTGTCAGATAAACCAAAGAAGAGAACCAGTGAACCTGGCTTCAAAAATGTTACCCAGTGTGGGGAAGTCTTTACCAAAGCTGACAAACACTCCTTGTGTTTGTCTGCCTTGGCCAGGAAAATTTTTCTGCAGAATGTGAAATTTGTAAAACATTTCCACGTAAAACAGTGGAAAAATGTTTGAAGAGAGTGCAGAAAAAGTTGCAGAAGGGTTCCTCAGGCTCTGACCAGCCTATACCCTCAAAACAAGCGGGTGAAACTTCAGATACTGTGCTTACCACCCCTGATAAGTGTGCACCAGGCAAAAGGCCTGCTGAAACGGCTAACTCCCCAGTTCTTTTGAAAAAATCAAAAAAGACAAAGCATATTGAACCCCCTGCCAGTTGGCCTAAGGGGACTTCAACTAAGCCTGTGTTAATGCCTTCACCTGAGGAAATTGCTCAAGCCCTGAAGGCCATTCAGATTTTGCAAAGGCTGGCTCCAGTCCCTATCCCCCCTATCCAGGGACAAACCTTATCTAAGCAAGCCACCCTTTCTGCACCGCCCTCAACTCAGAAACGCCTAGGGTCTGAGGACTATGAGAAGTATGAGGACAAAGAAAAAGAAGAAGATATTGAACCAGAAGTCTCCCCTGAACAGGAGTTTGGTTTTCATCCTAGAACAACTGAGGATTTTTCTTCAAATTTTTCTTTTGTTAGAAAAATGGTTGATGCTTTGGACCTCATTACCAGCGAGGCAGTAGAAGATGATGAAGAGGCTGAGTACCTCAAAATGATGGGGCTCACACCTACAAAAGAAATGTTGCTCCCTATCTATAAGTTTTCCAAAAAGGATGCTTTTAAAATCCTGCAGACTCCTCATTCTATCCCCCCTGTAGATAAAAGGTTGGAGAAGTATCAACTTGACAGGGATGGTGTTGAATTTCTATTCACCTATCCTGATCATTAGGGAGTGGTACAAACAGCAGCTTGTGACAGAGCAAGTGCCTTTAGCCTCCTGCCCTCCAGAGAAAGAGTCTAGAAAAATGGATAGCATGGCAAAGAAAGGGTATCTATCTGCCTCCTTGGCAATTAGACAGGCCAGCTATCAAACATATGCAGCACAGTACTGGAAGTCACTGTGGTAATCTGTTTTGGATTTGTCTAAAAAAGCACAGTCTGGTCTCTCAGAGTATTTGGCTGAGACTACCAGATGTGGGTTGGAGGCTGCTAAGTACCAGTTCCAGATGGCAGCGGACTTAAATGACACTGCTGCCAGATGGATGGCAAATTCTGTATGTTTGAGAAGGTTTACTTGGTTCAGAGCCATAAACCTCGCTCAGGACACTCAAAATAAAGCAATGGATTTCCCCATTGAAAATAATTCTCTCTTTGGGGACAAGACAGAGGCCTATATGAAAAAGGTGGATGAATACAAGGCCACCTATACAAGTAATTCAGCTAAGGAAAGGCTGTCTCCTTCCAGAAGGCTTTATGGAAGGGCAGGCAGGGGCAGATCACCCTAGAACAGGCCTTTTTACCAGGCTTAGGCTGTGCCACAGTACCAGCAGTACCCACAGCAAACAGGGTACTTCAGAGGCAGGGTCAGAAGGGGATCCAGACAAGGTTTCCAGACTAGACAGGCTCAGTCCCAAACTAAACAGAGTCCCTGACTCCATTGTCAAGGCTGCCTCCCCACTACCAGCAGGGGACAGACTGGCCTATTACTTTCAGGCATGGAAAAACATCACCACAAACAAGTGGGTCCTGGAAGTAGAGTCAGGGTTTGTCCCTAAGTTTCAAAACCTTTCCAAACCTAAGATCCAGAGTGTTCAAGCCAGTTTCCATAGCAAAAAAGGAAGCTGCTGGAAAAGGAGATTTAAAACCTGCTACTGTCAAAAGCAGTGGAGCATGTTCCTCCACAGCAAAAGGGAAGAGGTACTCAAGGTACTGTCTCACCACAAAGAAAAATGGGAAGTGGTGGCCTATTCTAGACCTCAGATTGTTAAACAAACATCTGACAAAGCCAAAGCTCAAAATGGTAACATTGACATTGATTCTGCTAATGCTCCAGAAAGGAGATTGGTTGGCATCACTGGACCTAAAAGATGCATATTTCCACATCCCCCATAAGGGAGTCTTACAGAAAATATCTCAGATTCAGACTCCCTTCAGGTCACTACCAATTCTCAACACTGCCATTCGGCCTGACTTTGGCCCCAAGGGTGTTCATAAAGTGTTTGGCAGCAGTTGTAGCACACCTCCGAAAGCTGGGTGTCACAGTATTCCTATATTTAGACCACTAGTTAGTGGTAGGAAACTTATCACAACAAGTAAGAAGAAAACCTTCAGCTCACCCAGGGCCACTTGGAGTCCTTAGGTGTTTTGATGAACCTCAAAAAATCTATCCTCCTACCTGCACAAGTGCTGCAATTCATAGGAGCAGAATTGAATACCCTGGAAGGCAAGGCCTTCTTGCCCTCAGATAGGGTAAGAAGTATTGTTCAGTTGGCAAGTTCCTTCAGCCTGAACAAGCCAAAAACTGCAAGGCAGTTTCTTCAGTTGCTGGGCCACATGGCTGCAGCCACAGGCACAGTCTCAGGTTCCAGATTCCAGATGAGAGACATTCAGTTCCACCTCAGGGCTCACTGGTGTCAAAAAAGGGATCATCTGTCAAGTTGATTCCAGTAACGAAAACACTACTCCAGTCCCTCCAGTGGTGGAAAGAGGAAGCCAACCTAAGGGAATGGGTTTCCTTCCAGCAAGATCCCCCATCAGTGATTCTCACAACAGATGCATCACTACTAGGATGGGGGGGCTCATCTTGGTGATCATACCACCCACGGTTTATAGTCAAGTGCAGAGTCACTTCAGCACATCAACCTACTGGTCAGAGCAGTGTTGTTGGCACTAAAGGCCTTTACACCACTTTTGCAGGGAAAGGTGGTACAGTCAATACCACTACAATGTATTACATAAACAAGCAAGGAAGTACAAGGTCAGACCAGCTCTGCACAGAGGCTATTAAAATTTGGACCCTGGCTTACTCTCTAGGAGTCTCCCTTCAGGCCATTCATCTGCCAGGAAAGGACAATACCTTAACAGATGCTCTGAGTCAGATCAACCAAGCCCATCATGAATGGTCCCGGAACAGACAGGTGGTGGAAGTGATTTTCAGAAGGTGGGGAACCCCAGAGATAGAGCTCTTTGCATCCCTCGAGAACCACTACCTGCCAAAGTACTGTTGCAGGCCACCAGCCCAGGGGACAATTCCCATGGATGCTCTGGCCTTGGATTGGTCAGGCATGCATCTGTTTCCTTTGTCACTCAGAGTTTTGACAAAGCTCAGATCCCAACCAGCATCAATGATCTTGCTAGCACAAAATTAGTCCAAGCAGCGATGGTACTCTCTGCTGCTCTCCTAGTCTACAGCCAGACCCATACACCTTCCCTGGAGGAACAACCTTTTAGCCTCCAATCAGGTGAGGATTTTGTATCTGAACCTCAGATCCCTCAGATTCAATGCATGGCTATTGAGGACTTGGAGTATGCAGGTTTGTATCTCTCAGACAGAGTTTTGGATGTTTTAAAGGGTTACAGAAAGCCACCCGCTAAGAAAACATATGCTTCAAAATAGAAAAGATTTTCCATTTGGTATGCCAACAATGATGTGGTACTAGCAAATGCAGGGATCCCTGCACTGCTTGACTATCTTATTCATTTACAACCCTAGGGCTTGCAGTCACTACCCTAAAGGTGGTTCCATTTCATAATAGTGATCACAAAATAGTGATTGCCATTATGGTGAGGGTATATCACTGAAATGCAAATTGCCGATGTGCACTTCAGGGCCACCCAACATCTGGCAACATAAAAAGTGTTTTTGGGGGGCTGAGCCCCCGTGCCCCTATGGGGCTGCCCCCTGTGCCCCTTGAATTTAGATTACTAACTCCAGGGGGATGCGTGTTGGGGAGGGGGCGACACTTTGGTTGCCGCAGGACAAAAATAAATGATGGCTGCAGGCAGTGGCACAATTTTGCATCCTGATCTCATCCCTGAACCCTGTACCTTCTCCGCTAGAGCTAGCCACCCTCAACACCACACCACATGGCTAGCTAAGTGGCAGCAGGCACAGCGGTGCAAACCCCTTCCCTTTCCCTCTCCTTCCCCTCACTATCCCCCCTTCCAGTTGCTGTTCCCTACCCTTGCCTTCACGTAGGGTCGCTAGTGCCCAATATGAGTTGTGATTTTGACAGTCACTCATATTGCTTCACCGTAGTCACCAGATACCCCTGAAGGTCGACCTGACTTCAGTGTCTGCCTACATTTAAGCTGAAAAGGGTGCCTCTTTGGCATCAAATCCTGTATTCAAGAGATTTTCCAAACGTCTGGGCCATTTGCACCCCCCTCATACGGGGCCGGTGCCAGCTTGGGACTTGAATGGCTGTATTGCCAAACTCATGGGTCCGCCATTTGAGCCTATGACCTCAGCTCATTTGAAATCTGTCACATGGAAAACAGTTTTTCCTAGTGGCAATAACTTCTGCAAGAAGGATCAGTGAACTTCAAGCTCTGTGCATTGATCAGGACTATATTTCATTCCACAGAGATAAGGTGGTCCTGTGAAAAAACAGGAAATTTCTTTCAAAGGTGGTTTCTGATTTCCATCTAAACCAGTCTATTACTCTACCAGTCTTTTTCACTGAACATTCTGGTTCAGGTGAGTGCAAACTCCATAGTTTGAACTAGAAGAGATTTGTTACAGTACAGTAGCTTCTTGTTGTTTTTACATTGTTTCTTGTGGATTTTACTTGGTAGAAGGTTATTTATTTTCTTTCTTACTACTTCTAAGGGGCAAGCAGGGTATTGTCTTGGGGCTGTTGGAATTTTGAAAACTGTTTTGGTGGCTATAAGTGGGCTCTTTTGTTTGATGTTTCACTGTGTAGCAGGCTGCATTTGTAGAGGCCTATTTCTTCTGATTTAAAATGTATTTGGTGTGATTTAACTGGGGCTGTTTCTTTGAATCAGAGACCTATATCTTCTAATTTCAAGCCTATTTTGATGTGTTGTTGGTGAAGCAGTTTGAATTGGAGACCTGTTTCTTTTGGTAGCAAATCTATTTTGGGGGCTTTCAGTAGAATTGTGATTAATTTTTCCTGGCTTCACTAGCTGCAAAGGTTATTGCATAGTGGGGGAAGGGTGCTAATGGTCTGACCAGGGCCTCAGCTACCTGATTGTTTCTAGAAGACTTGGGTTGGTCCACCCCCAACCCCTCACCCCACCCGCCCTAGTCCATGATTTCCTTTATACCAGGGGTTCTGACATAATTTCCTCAAACGGGCAAAGGATATGCACCTGTCATAGCAGAAGCAGACATCCAGGAAAGGAACAGCAGCAAGTGAAGAGGTGACTGCTATCTCAGTGGAAGGGAAGTAACTGCAAATCTAGGAGCTTTCATTGTCATTTCTTTGCATTGCTATTGCATTGTGGAAAGGAGAAGTCGGAGTTTGAAGAAGGCTGTGCAATAGCTACTTAAAGTCTCTTTTTGAGTGTGGATAGGAAGGTTAGGAATATAAAAAGCAGTTGCTCAATCTAGCTAAACATGTACAACAAAGGGGGTAAGGGAAATTAAGAAAAGAATGTTTTGCGCTGATAGAGGGGGGAGAGGGGAGACTTGGGGGAATGTTTGGTATCCTGCATCTGGAAGGGTGGGGGGTCGCTGGTGGGCAGCGACAGCAATGGGTAGGGTGGTAGGCTGCAACAACTGCGGTGCACCAATCTTTCTAAACATTGCCTGGAGTGTGGGAGGATGTTTAGTGTGCAAACACATAGAAAAACTTAGAAGTGAGATCGCGGGTCTGCAGGAGGAACTAAGACAGGCAAGGCAGACTGGGGGTGGGTTTAGCCCAATACTGGAGAGAAGAAGAATGAGAGATGAGGGAGGGTGATTTAAGCCAACAGTGGTGAGGAGAGGGTCAGAAGAAGGGAAGCAGGGACAAGGGGGCCCAGGCCAGGAAGAAAGATTGCTGGGGAAACCAGGTCAGTAGACAAAAGACAAATGGATGGAGGAGATAGGGACTTGTGAGGAGAGGTGAAGAAGTGGCAAAAGTCATGGAGTGGAAAGGATAGAACAGGTTACTACAAAGAGAGAGGGAGTGAGCATTTGTGAAGGGTCTTCAGAAAATAGTTTTGCACTACTAGAGAGGAAGAAGATGGAGGAGGGAAATGATTAAATTAGAGGAGTAATTGATAAATACCTAGACCAAACCGGAGCGGGGGGAAGTTCTGCTGGGAGAACTGCAACAGGGGCAAAAGGGGAAAATAATGTGCAGGAGGAAGAAGAGGAGCCGGAAATGAAAGAGGGAGAGGGAGATGAATGGAAGCAAGCAGGGAGTCAGAGTGGTGGAATCTTAGTGCTGGGGGACTCAATACTAAGAGGAGTCAGGTGGAGTAGCAAGGGGGAGAGGCATAGTCGCATTTGGGTGCAGGCCATGCCAAGAATGACAGCTGAAAGGGTGGGACAATCTGTTCTGAAATATGCTAGAAGGGGTAGGGACAAGCCTCATTTAATTATACATCTTGGGATGAACAACCTGGCTGACAAGACAGTAGATGTAGTCCAGAGGAGGTTTGAGGAACTAGGACAATTATGTGAGGGGGCAGGAAGATCAGTAACTTCTTCGGAGATACTTCCAGTGCCGAAGGCAAGCACAACAAGAAAGCTGAGAATAGGGGAATTTAATGGATGGCTAAGAACCTGGTGTTGTGATAAAGGGTATGGGCTGTTGGGGGTGGGGAGGGACCTGGGAGGACAGTGGTCTCTATGCCAAGGAGAGACTATACTTGAGTGAGGAGGGAAATAAAGTGTTGAAACAGAGGATGGAGGAGTACATAGAGGAAATAGGGAGTTTAAATTAGGAGCGGGGGGGGCAATTGGCCAAGAGACATGCAGAGACCACAGGTTGGGAAACCATATGAGCTTACCCCCCATAACAGTGACAAAGGACAAATGGCAAGTACTATTGGTGATGCTAGTAAAGGAAGGCAGGATGGGAGGCGGGGGAAAGGGTGGAAGGTGGTTACCCTTAATGCTAGGAGCCTTGGGAGGAAAACTGCAGAGTTACAGATGCTCATGGCACAGGGAGAGGTGGACATTGCAGCCATCACAGAAACATGGGCCACCCAATACAATGATTGGGACCTGTCTGTACCAGGGTACAGGTTATTTCGTAGGGACAGGGTGATTGGGAAAGGAGTGGGTGTGGCACTATATGTGATGGAAGGACTGAAGTGTGTAAGGGAGGAAGGAGAGGAGGGTAGTACGGAGTCACTTTGGATGCAAATCCAGGATTCCAAGAATAGGATTCTTAGAATGGGAGTGGTGTACAGGCCGCCATCTCCGACAGAGGAGTTAGACAGGGAACTAGCGGGACAGATCAGGAGGATCTGCGAGAAGGGTAGGTTGATGATTGTGGGGGACTTCACCATGCCAGGAGTGGACTGGAGTACCCCAACAACCAGGAACAGAAGGGAGCAGGTACTGCTGGATGCCTTCCAGGACAGCTTCCTGCTGCAAATGGTCAGTGAACCAACCAGGTTAGGAATACCGTTGACCTTGTGCTGGCAAATGGGGAGTTTGTGAGAGAACTTACAGTGGAGGAACTGCTGTCAGGGAGTGACCACCACTAAGTATGGCTCACATTGGATATGGGTAAGGAAGGAATGGAATCTGGCACAAGAGTGCTGGACTTCAGGAGGGCCAACTTTGGGAGGATGGGGGAAGTGGTAAAAGGGTACCTGGCCAGAATTCAATCTAGTATGGACACTAACCAGAGGTGGGAGCTCATAAAGCTGGGAATAGTGGAGGCAACCAAAACCAGCTGCAAGGCCCAGAGCAAGAAGGCTAGGGCTAAGAATCCGAGCTGGTTGAGCAAGGAGGTAATGGAAAAGGTAAGGAGGAAAAGAGCTGCCTTTAGGAAGTACAAGAAAACAGGGAGAGGGGAGAACAGGGAGGAGTACTTGACGGAATCGAAGGAGGTGACAAGGGCAGTAAGGGGAGCCAAGGCATCTGCAGGACTCAGGCTGGCACAAGGCATTAAGAAGGGTGAGAAAGACTTCTTTAGGTACATCAGGGAGAAAAGGAGCTGTAAGGATCACACAGTAAGGATTAGGAAGGAGGGGAGTTGGATGGAAGCAGGGTGCGATAAGACAGAAGCACTAAATGAGTACTTCTGCACAGTATTTACTAAAGAGAAGAGGGGGGTGACACCCAAGGGGGGAGAAATGGCAGAAACAGGAGGGGTGACAGATGGGAAATCATGGAGGGCAGAGTTTGGGAGGGTTTGAAGGCACTGAGGGTGGATAAGGCGCTAGGCCCAGATGGCATCCACCCCAGGGTACTGAAGGAGCTGGCAGAGGTCCTTGCAGGACCTTTGGCAGACCTATTTAATGCCTCAGTACATTCAGGGTGTGTACCTCAGGACTGGAGGATGGCTCATGTGGTGCCCCTCCACAAGAGTGGCTCCAAGGATGAACCGGAAAACTACAGACCAGTGAGCCTCACATCCATCGTGGGTAAGCTAATGGAGACTATCCTGAAGGAGAGGCTGGTGGCCCTCCTAGAGGCCAAAGGACTACAGGACAGCAGGCAGTTTGGCTTCGTATGGGGCAGATCCTGCCAAACCAACCTGGTGGAGTTCTATGACTGGGTAACTAGGCAACTGGACAGGGGCCATGCAGTGGATGTCCTGTATCTGGACTTCAGTAGGCATTCGACTTGGTGCTGCATGGAAGGCTGGGAAGTAAGTTAGTAGGCACAGGGGCAGGTGCAAAGCTGGTGAGACGGGTAGGAAACTGGCTTCAGGGAAGGCAAAGGAGGGTGGTGGTGGGTGGGGAGCTCTCACACCCAAGGGTAGTGATGAGCGGTGTTCCACAGGGCTCAGTGTTGGGACCAGTGTTGTTTGGGATATTCATTGCAGACATATCATTGGACATCAAGAGCAAGATCAGTCTGTTTGCTGATGATACCAAGGTAGGAGCGGTGGTGGATGACCTAGGGGGATGGCAGGGGTTGCAGGATGATCTGGCAAAGCTTGAAACCTGGTCAGACACCTGGCAACTGGGGTTTAATGCCAAAAAGTACAAGGTGCTGCATTTTGGGATGAAGAACCCAAGGATGAGTTACCAGCTGGGGGGAGTGCAGCTAGCCCAGACAGAGGAGGAGAAGGATCTGGGGGTGCTCATTACAGGGTCAATGAACAACTCAGCACAAGGTAGGAAGGCAGCTGCAAAGGCCAACAAAATGTTGGGTTGTATTGCAAGGGTATATCTTTGAGGAGGGAGGAGGTGATTCTGCCACTGTATAGGCCATTAGTTAGACTGCACCTGGAGTACTGTGTGCAGTACTGGCGCCCGTATCTGAAGAGGGACATTAAGTTACTGGAGGGGGTGCAGCGCAGGGTGACAAAGATGATCAAGGGGCTAGGGACTTGTCATATGAGAGGAGGCTGAGGGAGTTGAACATGTACTCACTGGAGGAGAGGAGGGACAAGGGGGACATGATTGAAACCTTTAAGTATATGAAAGGAATAAACAAGACAGGTACAGAGGGGCTGTTCAAAAGTAAGGGAGGGGAGGGACACCAGGGGCCATGAAATGAGACTGGAGGGAGAAAATTTCAGGAGGGAGATAAGGAGACTTTTTTTACAGAGAGGGTGGTGGCTGGGTGGAATGCGTTACCTGCAGAAGTGGTATCCAGTAGAACAATGGACTGCTTCAAAAGGGGATGGCACAGGACAAGGGGGATGGTCAATGAAGAGGAAGGGTGGAAGGGAGGGGCAGCTGCAGAATAAGGGGTGCTAGCTGCACATTCGAGCAGACTTGATAGACCTCTAGGCCTTTATCTGCTGGCAAATTTCATATGTTCGTATGTTCATCAGACAAGTACTTAGCTGCTACATGACAGCTACTATGGACCACAGACAGGACAGAAAGTAGCTGTTCCTGACTTATGGGGATATGGGTAAAGGAAACCCAGCATCTAAAAGGTCCATTTCTTGCTGGATAGTTCAGCGCATCCAGTTTTGCTATTCCAAAGCTGGAAAAGAGCCTCCACCAGTGCTGAGGGCTCATTCTACAAGAGGCACAGCTGCTACCATAGCAGCTGCCAGGGATGTCCCGTTCGTGGAGATCTGTACAGCAGCTACCTGGAGAACAGTACACATCTTTACAAAGCATTACAGCCTGGAAACACAGTCCAGAAGTGATGCCAGGTTTGGCACAGCAGTCCTGCAGAATCTATTTCCAAAGTAGGTTATGTGCCCACCTCCAAAGGTACTGCTTTGCAGTCTATAAAAGTTATGAATATTGGAGAATTCCTGTGGTGAGAAGAAAAAATTATTTGCCATAGTAGTCTTGTTTCTTCCAGGGTATTCTCCAATATTCAGAACTAGCCCACCCTGCCTCCCCTTCTAGAATATTTAGCTTCTGCAATCCAACCTGAATAAGCATATATGAGGGTGCCACATACTGACATGTCTGTTTTGGAGCTCTGTTGGGCATTGGTTTCCCCTTCGTCAGGTAAATCTGACATCAAGAGGGGTGTATTTTTTCTCACCTATTTGAAGAATTTGGTTAGGTTGATTTATTGTTATTGTTATAATTGTTATTATTATTAGTATTATTACTATTACTATTAGATAGCTATAGTTACCGGCGCATCCTGTCCTTGCAGGCTCTCCATGAAATCTGAAGCAGTAGAACACTGGCAGTTGATAAATGCAACATTTGAAAATTAGCATGAGCCAATGATGATTCCATCATTAGCATACATTTTATCTCTGGGAAGCTCTACTTTTAGGGATAACTGCAAGAGTTCTGAATATTGGAGAGTACTCCGGAAGAAACAATATTACTATGGTAAGTAATTTTTTCTATTTGAAAACAAATTATGTATTTCTCAAAATGTGAAATTGTGAGTTTAAAATACAAAGCAGTAATTCACAAAATTGTGTCAGAATCCCACAAATTATACAAGTTCAAGAAAAAGGTAACTGAATAGATTTTAAGAATTTCACCCACCACTTGTTAGAGACTGCTGAATTCTGACCAACAGCCAGTGAAGTGGGGATCATTGCAAGAAGCAGCTAATGAAGGGTTAAAAATAAACTGTTGTACTGTAGCTAGAGAGATTCTTGGAGAGATTTTATGAAGTATAGAACTACACTGAAACAGTCCAGCATTCTGCTTTTGTGGTAAAAGAGCTAGTGTATTCTCTCCAGTACTTTACACTGTGGCCACTGCTAAACAATAACTATCAGCCTAAAACAGTAGTAGTAGTTGATCAGGCAATTTATTGTCCAAATCTCTGGGGATCTCAAAGGAGATTTTCATGAAATTTTGTGCAGCATGGGAAGCAAAAAATGTTCCCAGAGATTTTTTTCCACATTTGATTTTCCATACTATGCTCTGTAGGATCGTGTTTGCATTTCCAACAGCCATACCACACTGCACAGACTATTATAATATTATGACAGCAAGGCCTCTTTCCAGTACAACTTTTGAAAGACATATTGATTCCCTAGTGTACCATGGGGTGAAATGAACAAAGAACCTGTCACTGGAGGGAAGGCTCAAGTCAGGAAGGTGGAACCAAGGCAAAGCAAAGCAGAGGGGACAGGAAACAAGTTTGCAGTGCTGGCAACATTGGTGGAGGAGGAGGGGGTGTGGGATATGCAGTAGAGGGCAAGGGAGGAAAGGGAGGAAAGAGCACAAGGGACGGTAGCCAGTCTAAAGGGAGTGGCAGAGGTGAAGGAGGGAGGGGGCACAGCTGGAAGGATGGTCAAAGGGAGCGGGGATGCAGGGGAGCGAAGTGGTGGGGATAGAGAAGATGTCAGGGATATAGCAGATGTGGCAGTGGAGAATACTTATGGAGGAAAGGCAACAGGAACAGACGAGGAGAATTGTGTGCTGGAGGAGGAGTCGAGCAGGAGAGGAATGGCAACAGGGACAGATGGGGGGAATTATGTGCTAGTGGAGTAGGAGTCCAACAGAAGAGAAGCAGAGGAGGGGAAGCAGGCAGATGGAAATATAGGGGGAATACTAGTACTGGGGGATTCAATACTAAGGGGGGTCAGGTTAGGTAGCAAGGGTGAAAGGCATAGTCATATATGGGTGGAGGCTATGCCAGGGATGACAGCTGAAAGGGTGAGACAATCAGTCCTCAAGTATGCTAGAAGGGGAAGGGAGAGAGGCCTCATTTAAGTCTACATCTGGTGACAAATGACCTAGCTGACACTACATTAGAGGTAGTCTAAAAGAGGTTTGAGGAGCTGGGAACTTTATGCGAGAGGGAGGGTAGATCAGTAACTTTTTCTGAGGTATTACCAGTGCCCAAGGCGAGCACAGCTAGAAAATAAAGGATCAAGGAATTTAATGAATGGTTAGGCAAATGGTGTCACACCAAAGGGTATGGGTTAGTGGGATGGTGGGGACAGACCTGGGAGGACAGCAGTCTATATGCTAAGGATAGACTTTGCCTAAATGACGAGAGTAAGAAGGCACTAAAATGGAAGCTTGGGGAGTATATCGAGGTAGCTGGACATTTAAACTAGGAGAGGGGGTGGCAGGTGGAGAGAGAGCATACAGCGGCCATGAGATAGGAAGCAGTGTAAGCTAACCCCCCAGAAAAAGAGACATGAACTTGGCAGAAGCAATAGAGGGGATGCTGGAAGTAGAGGGCAGAGAGAAAGGAGAGAGGGGAGGGAAGGAAGAAAAAGGGATGAAAGGTGGTCACTATGAATGCTAGGAGCCTATGGGATAAAATGAATGACCTATAGGCCCTCATGGTGGAGGGGGAGGTGGATATGGCAGCAGTCATGGAAACATGGGCCACCCTATACCATGACTGGGACCTGGCGGTCCCACGGGAACAGAACATTCCGCAGGATAAGGATAATAGGAGGGGGTATATGTGAGGGAGTGGCTAAAGTGCGTTAGGGAGGAGGGGAGGAAGGAGGAAACAGAGTCTTTATGGCTGCTAATCCAGGACTCCAGGAAAAGGACTTTCTGGATGGGAGTGGTGTACAGACCACCCTCACAGACAGAAGAGCTGGACAGGTAACTTGTGAAGCAAATTAGAAGGCCATGTGGGAAGGGAAATGTGGTGGTTGTGGGGGACTTCAACCTGCTAGGGGTTGACTGGGGAACCCCAGCTACCAGCAGAAAAGGGAGCAGGTACTGCTGGATGCCCTTCAGGAAAGCTTCCTGGCACAGGTAGTCAGCGAACCAACAAGGGGTGGGAACACCCTTGATCTGGTGCTCACAAATGAGGAATTTGTGAGGGATATCAGGGTGGACAAACCATTAGTGGGGAGTGACCATCACTCAGTATGGTTCAGGCTGAGTATGGGCAAAGAGGGGGGTGGCATCCAACATGAAGGTGCTGGATTTCAGGTGGACAGATTTTGCAAGGATGGGTGAGATAGTGAGGGGGTACCTGGTGAGGATCCAGCTTAGTACGGACAGGGAACAGCGATGGGAGCTCATAAAGGGGGCTACTGGAGGCTACCAATTTCTGTAGCAAGACACAGAGTAAAAAGGCCAGAGCAAAAAGGCCAAGCTGGATGAGCAGGGGTGCTGCAGAAAAAGTGAGGAGAAAGAGGGTGGCCTTTAGGAGGTACAGGAAAATTGGGGACGGGGAAGATTAGGAGGAGCACCAGCAGCAGGCAAGGGAGGTGACAAGGGCAGTGAGCATAGTAAAAGCCTCCAAAGAGCTCAAGCTAGCACAGGGGATAAAGGAGGGGGAAAAGGGCTTCTTTGGGTGCATCAGGGAGAAAAGGAGTTGTAAAGAACAGATAGTAAGGATTAAGAAGGATGGGGATGGATAGAGAAGGGGGGAGAAAAGGCGGAAGCACTCAATGACTACTTCTGCTGGGTATTTACAAAAGAGAGAGGGGGAATGCTACCCAAGGGGGGGGGTGGGAGTGCAGTAAAGGTTGGGGAGGGCGTAATGGATGGGGTGATCATGGAAGGCAATGTTCTGGAAGGCTTGAGAGCACTGAGGATGAACGAGGCACCAGAGCCAGATGGCATTCACCCCAGGGTACTGAAGGAGCTAGCAGAGATCCTGGCAGGGCTCTTGGCAGGCCTGTTCAATGCTTCATTAAATTCAGATGCATGTCCAGAGATTGGAGGTTGGCTCACATGGTTCCCCTGCATAAGAGTGGCCCCAAAGATGAACTAGGAAACTATAGACCAGTAAGCCTCATGTCCATCGTGGGGATGCTAATGGAAATGATTCTGAAGGAGAGACTGGTGTTTCTGCTGGAGTCCAGTCGGCTGCAGGACAGTAGACAGCATGGATTTGTTACTGGAAGATCCTGCCAAACCAACCTAGTCGAGTACGATGACTGGGTAACTAGGCAGATGGACAGGGGCCATACGGTGGATATCCTATATCTGGACTTCAGGAAGGCATTCGACTTGGTGCCACATGGGAGACTTGGAACAAAACTTGAAGGAACAGGGGTGGGATGAAATATTGTGGGTTGGGTGACAAGCTGGCTACAGGGGGAAAGCAGAGGGTGGTGGTGGTGGAAGGGGAACTCTCATCCAGAAGGGAAGTAATGAGCAGGGTTCCATAGGGCCCGGTGCTGGGGCCAGTGTTATTTGGGATATTTATTGCAGACATATCCATGGGTATCAGGGTCAAGATCAGCCTGTTTGCTGATGACACCAAGATTGGGGCAGTGGTGGATGACATGGAGGAGTGGCAAGGTCTGCAGGAAGATCTGAATAAGCTGGAGTCCTGGTCGGACACTTGGCAGCTGGGGTTCAGTGCCAAAAAGTGTAAGGTACTACACTTTGTAGCAAAAAAATCCAAAGATAAACTACTAACTGGGAGGGGTGCAGCTGGCAGAGACTGAGGAGAAGAAGGATCTGGGAGTAGTCATCATGGAATCAATGAACAACTCGGCACAGTGTAGGAAAGCAGTGACAGGGGCCAACAAAATGTTGGGTTGCATCGCAAGGGGAATAACATAGAGGGTGATTCTGCTGCTGTATAGAGCACTGGTTAGACCTCATCTTGAGTACTGCAGGCTGTTCTGGCACCCGTACCTGAAAAGGAACATTAAATTACTGGAGGGGATGCTGTGAAGAGCAACCAAGATGATCCCAGGGCTAGGGGACTTACCGTATGAGAGTAGGCTAAAAGAGTTGAACATGTACTTGCTGGAGGAGAGGAGGGACAGAGGGGATATGATCGAGACATTCAAGCACATAAGAGGGATTAACAGGATTAGTACAGAGGGGCTATTCAGGGTAAGGGTAGGGAGGGTCACTCAAGGCCATAACATGAGACTGGAGGGGGGAAGGCTCAGGAGGGAGATGAGGCGACGCTTTTTTACAGAGAGGGCGATGGCAGAGTGGAGCACGTTACCAGCAGAGGTGGTGACTTGTAGAATGATGGGCTACTTCAAAAGGAGCTGGGACAGGGTGAGAGGGAGGGAGGGAGGATAAAGAGATGGGGGGGTTAGGAGGAAGGGGCAGCTGCAGAATAGGATTGCTAGCTGCAAAATCGAGCAGACTCGATAGACCAAAATGGCCATTTTTCTGCTGGCAAATTTCATATGTTTGCATGTGCTGTGGGTTGTTCTACTACAACAGGCATACCTGGGACTTTTGCAGAATCCCCATAACCATAAAGCATAGTTCTTCCAGTGCACCGGATGCCTAAATATAAGAAACAGAGATTCAGACTGGCTTGTTTGCCTCACATTTGAATGTAGCATTCAATAAATGGCACAGCAATAATTGGGCTTACCTGTGGTTTACTGCCTGTGGACATCAAGGTAGAACACGCATCATCTACCTGAAAAAGATGAGATAACATTGTCTGCTCAGTTTCTTTCAAAGTAACTGATCCCTTGCTTCCTTGTAAACTTTCCTTTAAAACCAGCTATAAAAACGGTTGGTGAAACAGTGCTTCCTGATTAGTTGTGAACAGTCTATTAGGCCTGCATTTGTCTTAGATAAACAGACAACATATGCAGAGTCTAATCAAATCCTAAACAGAATCCAGTTCTATATTGAAATACACATTTTTATGTTGGCTCGTGCTTGCACGCCAGCCAACATATTGCAGTAGTAGCAGATTTGGAGGTGCGGTCACTGTGGGCGAATGCAGGGCATGCATCAGTACATGCGTCCCTCATTCTCCAATAAGCTAGCATGCAGGCGCTGACACCAGCAATACATAAAGTAGCCACCAGATCTAAGACAAGCGCCACTGCAATGAGAGCCAAGCTCGTCACGCAGCAGCACAATAACATGCCTCCAGATGTACCTTTCCTGGTGAAGCAGTTCAATAAACATGGCGGCACTGACTGCCATTGCACAGAGTGCCGACTTCAGGGATGCCCAATCCCCCTGTCAGCATGCCCCGACCCACTTCATTTGCCGACAGGGAGCCCGCTCCCCATCGACATAATGCCCCCCCTCCCATTCCAATTGTGTGCCAAGAGTGTGCCCAATCCCCCTTGGCATCATGCACCCCACCAAAAGTCTTTCTTTGCTGATGGAGCTCAATCCCTGTTGGCTTCAGTCCCCCCTGCCTAGTTAAGTTTGCTGACGAGGCAGCCCACTCCCTGTCAGCATAATGTCCTCAACCCCCTATCTGTGCTGTGTGCCGAGGGGGTGCCCAGTCCCCCTCGGCATCATGCCCACTCCCCCACCCATTTCTGTGCTGCCGGGGGGACAAATCCCCATTGGCTGCGATCCCCCTCCCCGTATTGCAGGTGGCACACTGGGAGCCCACCCCAGTGTAACAAACAAACACCTGCAAGAAAAGAAAACTGACCCTAGTCTTTTTTTTTCCCCCTGTAAAAGAAGAAAATGGTCCCTCGCGGTCTCTCCTGCCCCCTCCCCCAACTCGCACTCACCTTCTGCGTCCCCTACCTCACCACACTCCCTCACCCCATACTTACCTCTGGAGCCCGGTGCAACAATCTTCAGTGGACCGGGAACACCTCTGCACTCTTCAAAGTCGACCGCGAACTAAATAAATGCCAGTAAGCTGTATACTGGCATAAATAGGGGTTTTTCAACTTTGGTGCATATCTCAGGAATTTTGGGGAATTTTGGCACCAAATTTTCAACATGGGGTTATTTGGACTCCTCCTCATGAATTCAGTCACTGTCATGGTGTTATTTTGTCCCGAAAAGTGATTTTACAGTCACTGCGCGGAATCACCTTTCGGGACCAATTAACAAAATGACAGTGCCACTGTTCATGAGGTGGGCTCTCAAAAGCCTATGTTGCAAATTTGGTGAAAAAAGTCCAAAAAATGACTGTTTTACAAGTGTGCGTTGCGTAGTTTCCACGCATGCTCGTAACTTCTTGAATTTGTAATATATTCACTCCAAATTTTCAACATTGGGGTTTTCACACCTCCTTATGAACAGTACAGCTGTCATTTTACATATTCTGGCCAAATGTGTTTCGCACTTCTGGTATGAAATAACCGCAGTCACTAATAAGGAGAATTTCTTTGACCCCCAGTGGCCGTATCACCCCCCACCCCCCTTGCTCCGCCTTTCTACCTGCAGTATTTACAGACACCACCAAACCCTACCTTACAAAAGTTATAAGTAAAAACCACTACAGTCATGACTCCCTGGACCTTAAACTCCTCCGCCTCACCCTCCAGACAGTCCTAGCCCCGCTCACCCACATTCTAAATCGCTCCCTCTGCCAAGGGAAATTCCCTACCCACTGGAAATCAGCCTACATCACACTATTCATAAAAGTGCAGACCGCACATCCACAAACAACTACTGCCCCATCTCTATCCTACCCCCACTGTCTAAGGCACTAGAACGCATAGTCGCCGACCAACTCACTGAACACCTAAACAAATATAGCCTACTATCCAGACAGCAGCATGGCTTTCGTAAGGGCCACAGCACCACTACCGCCCTCCTCGAGCTTACCTCCCTTGTCCACTTAGCCCTAGACCAGGGCCACCTCACTGGCGCCATCTTCGTGGATCTATCTAAAGCATTTGACACAGTAAACCATGCCCTCTTACTAAACACCTTGGCCTATAAAGGTTTCTCAAATGACTCCCTAAACTGGTTCACCAGCTATCTCTCCAATAGAATGCAGATAGTCAAGGTAGGCCCTGTCCTATCGCCCAGCCTCCCAATCCGCTCCGGTGTCCCACAGGGCTCCATACTCGGCCCCCTACTCTTCAGCCTGTTCCTCAACACCCTCCCATCCTCATGCCCCAGAAATCTGCTCCTTTATGCAGATGATGCAGTCTTGTTTGCCTCCAACCCAGCCCCCCTCAAACTCCACAAATCTCTCCAGCACTCTTTCTGTGAAATCGAAGACTGGCTCACCTCCCAGTGCCTTATTGTCAACTATAATAAGACCAAAGTCATGTATATTCGACCACCCTCAGAACCCACAAAAAAACCTCTGCCCCCATTTTCTCACTGCAAATCAGACCCCCCTAGAACAAGTAAACTGTTATAAATACCTAGGGATCACATTAGACTCCTCCCTCAGTTTTAATCAACATATCCTGCACCTATCAACTGCCCTTAGCTCCAGATTAGGCGTACTCTACCGGTACAAACACTGCCTCACCCCCGAAGCACTCCTACTTACCATAAACTCCTTGATCCTCTCCCTGCTAGACTACGGCATCCTAATATACAGTGCCACCCCCAACCCCCCACAAACCTAAACAGACTCAGGCTCGTGCTTAACAAAGCCTGCCGTCTTATCCTAGTATGTGATCATTTCACTCACTCCTGCTCCCTTTACAGTAGCACAAACTGGCTAACCCTGGACAACAGAATCAGATACCACACCTGCTTTATGATGAAAAAAGTACTATTGGGCCTCACCCCACCCTCCCTACATCAAATTATCCTCCCAACACCTCCAGGCAAAACAACCCATAGCTCAAGCAAACGGCTACTATGGGTTCCTCATAGCCAGACCTCCCAATACCAACGTACTTTTAGTTTCAGGGCCCCCTCCTGGACAAACTCCCTCCCTAGTCTTATAACGGATGAAATAAGGCTGGGCCCTTATAAATCTAAGCTAAGAGAATACCTTCTGGCCACAAACCAATGTGACTGCCGTTGACACCTGACCAGACGGTGCCTCCCTCAAAGACGCTATTAGCAGGGCAATGTACCTAATGGATCTGTGAAACTACATGACTACCAATCCCCTGCTGATTTTTTTTCTGTAATTTCTCTTTTTTCTTTATTATTTGTATTTTTTTCCTGGCTGTGCCACTTTACTCCAGCCACTGTTTTACACCATCTACTAATAATGCTATAAATGTAAGGTTATCCATAACTGTGCTGCAACCTGTATCACATGTCTCGTCCCTGTACCATTTTATGTATGACGTGGAACCTTGTAAATGAGTCCCTGTACCTTTTTATGTATGACGTGGAACCTTTGTAAATGAGTCCCTGACTCAAAGGTCTTTCCAAATATTTCACAAATAAAAGATCAGTTTTAGGGACAGATTAAGAAAATGACAGTGACACTATTCTTGAGCAGAGGTCCTAAAATGCCTATGTTGAAAATTTGGTGATGAAAGTCCATAAAATGACTGTGTTACAAGCATACATTGCACAGTTTCCACGCACCCTTGGAACTTTACAAATCTGCAATATTTTCATGCCAGATTTTCAACACTGGCATTTTTTCACACCTCCTTATGAACAGTACAGCTGTCATTTTCACAACCTGCCCAAAATGTGTTTTCGCACCTGTGTTGCACAATGGCATGGTCGCTGTGGGTAATCAACTTTTGGGACAGCTTAACAAAATCTCAGTGCCACTGTTCATAAGGGGAGGTCCCAAAATGCCTACGTTGAAAATGTGATTAAAAATATCCCCAAAATAATTGGGTTATGGCATGTGTTGTGCATTTCCTATGCCTGCTCATGACTTCACCAATTTTTCATATTTTCACTCCAGATTTTCAATGTTGTCATTTTTTTACACCTCCTCATGAACAATACAGTTGTCATTTTTCACATTCTGCCCAAAATGTATTTTCATGCCTGTGTAGCCAAATGGCATAGTCGCTGTGCAAAACCACCTTTTGGCTAACAAACTGATAGTGCCACTCTTCATGAAGTAGGGTCACAAAAAAGTCCATGTTGAAAATTTGTAGTGAAAATACTAACAAATGCCTATAGCATTAGGGTTTCCAACTGTAACACCCCACCCTGTAGAGACTGACAGGCATCAGGGGTGTGACTTGGGATCATTGACTGTAATGCTCACTCCATTCCACCCCCACCCCCACCTTACAGCCAGTGACAGGCATCGAGGTCTGCCTTGGGGTGTTTGGCCTTAAAGTTCACCCAATTCTCCTACACTGCACCCAGCTTATTTCCTTATGGAATGGGGTAAGTATAAGGCCCAAAGACCCCAAAGCACACCACACTTGTCAGTGTCTACAGGGTAGGGTGATGTAAAATGGCATGAGCATTATAGCTAATGACCAAAAGGCACACCCCAATGCCTGTCTGTCTCTCTCTGCAGGGTGGGGGTGGGGTTAGCATCAGTTCATTACTTCACTGCTATTCCTATTATGCATTTCTAACTCCTGCACTACCAGTGCCAATGCCAGCGAGGCAACATTCAGCATTGACAAATGCTTGTTACAATAACAATAAGGTACTTTTAGAGGTTATGCCAGTGTTCAGTTAATCATGTAGCACTCAGCTATGCCTTGTGCCCCACTACACCCCTAGAGAGTAATTAACAGAGCATTAACATAACCCTAGTCTTACCTTATTGCATAACTATATTGGATGGTTCAGGAAAGGCAGTGTTGTCTGGTGGTAAGAGGAATGAACTGTGAAAGAGGACATCACAAAACTGAATCCAACAACAGCAACCACTAGCTCAGTATATGTCCTACCTAGTCAGTTTGATTATCGACTGCTTTGGGTTTCAGCCCTCCCAGCTGTAACATTGACTAAAAGCAGTATCTCGCTGAGGATGAGATGCTGCATCTTAGTCACTGTAGTGTGGGTAAATAAATTGTAGAACAATGGCACAATACTTTGTTTGACTGGTAAGGATTTACAAAAAAACTGCAAATTTTTTAAATTGTTTGAAAATCGGTGAATGAGAAGGCACTCTAAGCTGAGGCTCATGTCCAGGTGTGATCCAGAGGGAAGGGGTTACAGAGAGAAGGAACAAGAGATACAATAACAGCGACAAATAAAACAACAAACATGTATTGATGGTTGTGCAATATAAAATACAAGGCAAAAAAAATATGAAGGAAGGAAGGAAAATGTGGAAATAAACACAAATTCAAAAGACAAATATGTGAAAGCAACAATTTGATGTGCAAATAAAAACAACAAATAAAACAATGGAAATGTTTTGGTGAATGTGCAATATAAAATCCATGGTAATGAGTAGAGAAGGAAGCAAATGAGCACATAATTAAAATGCAAATTCAAAGTAATTTATGTTGAAGCAGTAGCAGTAGCAAACAAGAGAGAAGAGAGTTACAAACACCAGGGTACAAATACTGTATGAAATTATAAAAGGCCAATGATTATTAAATGCCAACATAGGTTATGTAAAGATACGGGATACAGCATTGTGGTTTTGTGACATTTGCACTTACTAAGTTAGAAAGGAGATATACAGGTAAGCATTAAGGTATGCCAAAGGAGTGTTCTACTGAGGAATTCATGCATGGTTGGGGGAAGTTGTGGCACGAGGCTACAGGCCGAGTGCCTACAACCACACAACCATGCATTAATTCCACAGTAGAACATGACTTTGGAGTGCCTTAATGCACTTGTAACATGGCAAGTGCAAGGTGAGTATTGTTTAGATATGGTTTAAGTTATAATAAAAGACAGATCATCTGAAAGTCATTTTACTTCACAGAAGAGCATTTACATGTGTTACTTTCAAAACGCTCTATCTAGCTGGAAAGTGCACATGCACGTTCTATAGTTCACATACATTAATGTTGTGCCTGACACGTCTCTCAAAATATATAACGTGCACGCATCTTACTTTTAAGTAGAAAACACAGACAAATGTTAAAAAATGAGTAGTTCTCCCGAGGAGTTTTACTATTTTGTGCTCCTTTGCTGGCTGAAATTGCTGTTTTTCCCACTCATTCATTACCAGCATGCACTCCACTTACTGTTCCATAATTTGCATATGGAAAACAAAATGCAGGTATAGAGTTTGTTTTCGTTCTCCATGGACAACAGTTATATCACTGGCAACATGAAAGGAATTAACTCTGACAGCAAATCTCAACTGTGCGGCTATCTGCTAACGGCTGAAGTGAGCGGATAAACTGCACAGATTCTCACATCTGGAGCTGGAATATACTTTGGAGCCCATCCAATTGATAACATTATTTGCACAAAGATCAGAGAGGGACACACTACTGCCGGACACACTGAACAATTTTGCAATGTCCATTGAGTGGGTTGGAGAGGACTGCAAAAATCTACATTATCAATGGATTTTTATTTCAGTTTGTCCTCTCCCAGTCTCAGTGGACAAAGAGAGATAGAGACCAATTACTACACTGTGTCTCTGTGTCTCTGTCTCTCTCATGTTTCAGTGCCTATTTCTGTCTATCGGCCTCCAGTGTTCACATCACTGTGAGACGTGTGTGTTTAGCAAACAATAGAAGCACGCTCCCAATCATAGCCATGCATTACTAGGGAATTAATGTATGCCTATTCCCTAATTTTTAACCAATACAAATGCTGTGTTTTTGATGTTTCAATTTCTGCCACGTTACAATATCCAGTACTAACAAAGATTAAAATGCATAGACCTCTGAAGCTCTTTAACAAACCACAATACCTCTGGGGTAAAGGGAGACAGTACAATAACATATAGCATCAGCAGATTTTTCCTTAACCATTATACCCATTAGCACCATATGGCGTCAGAACCATCCATTGCTTAACCTGACCCAAAATGGAGGCATCAGATAGAATGAGTTAATGCTGATAAGTAAGTATGTATTGAATGCAGTTTTGTTGTCCATGTTCTGCACATGTGCTCACTGCTATCTCAATGAACATTGCACCTAAAGTTTTCTGTGTATTGAATGTTTTACTGAATTGCATTGCTGTTATGTCTACAGTCTATTTACAAGTCAAGTCTAGTCGTCACAGGGCCTCCTCAAAAACATGATACTTGTAGGCTAAGTGAGTTACCTCATTTTAAATGCTCTTAACCCTTTAGGTGCTACACATGTTAGGAACACATTCAGATTCTGGATGTATACACATGCCTGCCACTTTGTAAGGGTTGATAAATGCTAATTAATAATAACTAAGCATCCAACTCTTGGGCTTGAGGCTGGGCAAAGTGTTTATTTTGTGGGTGAATAGCATACAAGATAACTATTTCACAATCATAAAATTCTATGGAAAAATCTGAGAAAAAAACCCACCATATTTCAGAGTGCAAAATGCTGGTATATTTTATTAACACAAATTGAATAATTTGGGTAAACAAATGCTGGAAATTGAATATCTAGCCTATATTTTCAACTTGAATTGTGGATTTTTCCTCTCAAACTAGAGACTGCTGAAAAAAATTCTGCAAATCCCATAAACTTAGCAATTATTTTGCAGCTTAAACATTTCACAAACTCTGCAATCATCTGCCACATTTTACAAATTTTGGGATCGTGAAAGCAACACATTTCTCCTAGCTCTGTCTAGGCTGTACCACTCTCTTGATTCTCCAGCGATTAGAATGTGTCCCTGATTGTACTAAATTTACTTTTTTGTGGATCCATCTTGATACAGCACAGGAGTTACTGGTTCAAGTAGGTGCTGTCAGCATTTTATTGTGATGATCAAATGTACAGTATATGGGAGCTGCCAAGAATCCAAAAAGTGAAGGCACCACCTCAAAGTTAAATTCTGTTTTTAAATTCAGCATTTTCCCTGGAATACTGAACTAAGATTCAGTTAGTGGCATTTCATCAAAAATGTGTCAGTTACGTTTGTTTTGGTCATGCTGATATTTTGAATCTTTATTTGTAAGAAAGTATAGTTAAAAATAAAATCAAATTATACCATATCCCAATTGACTGTATGCACATTTCTTTTCTCCTTCTTCCAGCTGTTCTGCATTTGTTTGTTGGGAAATGTATTCCAGTGAACAGGATGTGAATAAAATTCCTAATGTAGTCTTTTTTTGCAAGTGTGCATTTATTAAAATTCTGTAATATGGTCAAACACTGAAGACCTTCATCCAAATTTTTGGCAGTCAGTAACAGTACTATAAATCTGGTTACCACAGAAAGCAATTGTTACATGCCACCAAAATTGTCGAAGTGGAGGGGAGATAAGCTTAGTTAGTGATTTTTGGCACACACAGTAGCTATGAAAATGAAGACCCTGGTTTAAATCCCACTTCAGTAACTTAGTCTGTGACCATGAACAATGACTTAAAGGGAAGCTATCAACCCACTCAAAGCCCAATTGTACCCCTCTTAAAATAATGTGGGGCAGTGGGGTGGAATGATAGTGCCTTAAAAACAGAATTTATTTTTGTGTTTAGACTCCTCAGTTAAGTATAACTTTCAGAAAATCTATTGTTATGGGACAACTCCATAGTACAGGTAGGTGCAGGGACCCTTGCATACTGGTGACTTGGGTTCTTGCCCTGAGTCCAGAACAACAGAAGTAAAATATGGCAGAGTGGGCTACAAGGCACCCAAGAGAACACATCCCACCCAGGTGGGTGGATCTCAGCATTGCAGTATTGCCTAACAGAATCATGATAATGGTGCCACTGATGGCATAGGTGACCATGCACCATTGTGCACACCCCCCGATTGCAGTAAGCATGCATTTCCATGAATGGAATGTGGGCAGAGAGAGGAAGAAAACAGAAAAATAGCTCAGACATGCTAGATGACAGTAACCACTCCATTCCATGCCACTTGATCCCCTGGCTGTGTCTGATAACTCCCCTGACCACCACAAAAGTCAACACAAAGCACTAACAACTCTCCTTGGTGTCAGAGAGTGGGTTGCTGGGAAGTGACTGTCCAAGACTTATGGTGGATAGTGGGTGAAGACAGCTCCAGGGTCAGTTTAGGGAGCATCAAACTGCTAGGCAGGCCAAAATGAAGGGAGGACCTCTGGAATAAAGGGAGGAGTGAAAATAGATCTATATTTAGCATGACAGTAGTACTGCATGTTAGTAGCATTGTTTACATGTTGGGGCCACACTCTATGCTAGAAAATGGTTGCATGTGTTTTGGTATTGCTATGCCAGTATTTCACCCATTATTTTTTTTTAAACTGGATCTCACTGAGAAGTATGAAACAGAATACAGTTTTGTGTTTAAGAATGTATCAATGCCCAGAGTAGTTTTTTTTCTTTACATATAGCTTTTTCTCCTCACAGGTTGGCTCCAGCAGGCTATCAGCCCAGTTCCTGCCACTTCCATTTGGCATCCACCCTCCCGACTGACCACCCCCTGGGAATTCCCCCACAGTTTGCCACCTGTGGCGGGACTGGGAAGGGGAGGGCCATACTCCCCCCACCCGGGGACTCATATCAACAATTGTGCGTGGTGATTGGGTGGTGACGTAGGAACAGAGGCAGGCAGGGCTTCAGAAATCTGGCACCTTCTCATTTTCTATTTTCTATTTTCTCTGTCTAGCCCCTTGCTGTGGCGGCACATATTCGTATTCATGTGGAGGCATGTGCACGCAGCCCCTCCCTTCTACAGTGCTGAACTCTGGTGCTGCCATCCAGCCTCCACCAGATGGCAGCCAAGGAATGAGACATCATCCTTCCCCTCCCCAGGATAGGAGAGCAGTTTGTTGGGTGCTCTATCCTCTCCCTCCCCAACTGACCCCTGGTGCAACAAGCTTGTTTCTGAACTTGGGTCACTGGCATGGGAGAGGTAAAGCACATAGTGCCTCAGTCCTCTACGCCACTGAACCAGCTGCCCACAGTAGTTCTGAAAAGTCAATGTTCTTTCTTTCTCTCTCTCTCTCTCTCTCTCCCCCATTCCCCCTTTCACTTTCTCAGTGTGTTTTCCTCCCCCTCACTTTCTCAATCTATGTTTTCCTTCCTGCATTTTCCTTAACTTCCCTCAGTCTCATATCCCTGAGTGTGCCTAATGTCTATTTCCACTCCACATAGCTTGTCAAATACTTTGGGAAACATTGTGTATGAAAGGTGGCTTATGGAAACCAGTTCTTCCTTCCTTCCTTCCTTCCTTCCTTCCTTCCTTCCTTCCTTCCTTCCTTCCTTCCTTCCTTCCTTCCTTCCTTCCTCCCTCCCTCCCTCACATTTTTCACCTTGCTTTATGTTCTCTTTTTTTGTGTGTTCAGTTTCCTCTAATTTTCTTTAAATTCAGTTTGGCTCTTTTCTCTGTGTTCTAACTTTTGGACAGAAGCCACAGTGGTTAACAAGAACACAAAGGGCAAGACTTTCAATGCTCAGTTCCATAACTACACAGAAATGCGGCTGAAGTATGGTTGCCGCAAGACTGCCTAAAAGAAGGCATAAAAGAATGCACATTTCTGTCGTATTTTAATGCAGTTGTAGCAAACATGGTGGTGACTGCATAAATAATGAAGCATGTCATTTCTGGATGCATGCTGCCAAAAACTGCAGGAACTAGTATAAATGTGGCATTGGAGACTTTTAAAATCAGGCTATGAGTTTTGGCATGATCAGACTGATGCTGACAGGTAAAAATTGTCTTTGTATCTCGTCTGCTCACAGTTTATGCATGGCTATGTGACAGGGAGATCCTGCCACTCTTGAGGACCAACATTTTTTAAACCTGTTGCAACAGGTTTTCTATTTCTTAGCCTAAATCTGTTGCAACAGTTTTTCTATTTCTTAGCCTAATTTATCCTTTACAATTTCTAGTCCATTATGTTGGCCACCTATGATCACCCCCTCCCATTTCTTGACTATGCTATAGTGTCCTCTTTAATATTTCCTTTTCTCTGTCAGGTCCTCTTACAGGGTGGTTATTGAGGTGACCTCTGAGCTTATGTTAAACAACAGGCTGTGTTCCTCATTGTTGGATTTAGTATGCAATAGCACTATGTCATAAAATACCTTGATGTATATGCCTTATGTGTATGAAACCTGTAAATGTTGAAGATACTACAGCACTAGGAGTTTTTTTTATAAGGGTTAAAAGTTACTTAGGTGACTATATTATAGAATTAAGTTACTGAGGTAGAGATATCAGAAAACCCCTGTTGTGTTATTTAAATGCACATAAATTACAGATTGTTTGAGAGGCCCTTTGGCACCATGCATTCATGCATTAAGCTGAACCAGCCTAAAATGGCATGGTGATTTGTATATACATCCTGTGATGCTTTGCATTATGGGGGTATGTGTGATGTTGTGTTTCTATGAAACTGGGCTTTATTGCCAATGCCCTTTAGGGTAACCCTTGCTTCAGCGCTTCTGCACTGAGGTTCTTTGTCTTTAGCATGTTTTGGGGGTTTTCTTTTCTGAGCTCCCAATATCCCAAACACATAAGACCAACACAGGGAATGAATTAATTTGCACTGAAGAGATAATTCAGTTGATCAGTGGGTCAGTAGGTGCTAAGTGCATAAGAAGGACATGCATAGTCTGTTGCTGCAAACTGATGTATTGAAGAAGGGATATGCCATTGTTTAAGGTTATCCCCTGTGTTTTAAATAAACATCACACAGAGATTGTGTGTTGAACCTGAAGTTCTGTGTCTGATCCATCTGTTATCCCACAACCCTTCCACAGGCTACATTCCCAAATTCACTCCCCCTGGAAACATATTGAATTTATGCTTTATGATTTATTGGACATTCAGCTCCTTCTTTTCAATACCCGGTTTTCTCCCATGCTAACTGTGGATTATGAACATTTTACTGCATCTACTCTATGAGTTTGGAACTCCTTCATATAAGATGTCACAACTGGTATTATCCTTCTGTTTCCTTAGGGTCTTGTTGATGGACCTAGATTTCTTACCCCCACAGATAGACCATACCTATTTCCTATATCTATCAGTTTCTAGATAAACAGGGTGTGGTCCCATTCAAATCATTGCAAACTAAATTTGGCCTTACAGGGAGAGAACACTTTTGCTATCTGTAAGTGAAAACATATTTATTACACAAAACAAAGAAACATACTTTCCTTCCAGACTCTATGCCTCCCATACTATGACTTCTGCTTGATGCTCAAGAGGGTACACATTAGGAACATCTAACAGGCCATTTTATCAGGGACTCCAAGATTTCACTGATTTTACACAGTCTATCCTAAATTACTGGAATCATGGTCTGTCCTTTGAACTGTGCTTTCAGGATGGTGTTCAAGAGTGGCATGGTGCCTGTGTACAGTGCTGCAGTATATAATTGGGAGCAGTGGCTGGGCATTCAGGATGGTGTTCAAGAGAGGCATGGTGCCTGTGTACAGTGCAGCAGTATATAATTGGGAGCAGTGGCTGGGCATTCAGGATGGTGTTCAAGAGTGGCATGGTGCCTGTGTACAGTGCAGCAGTATATAATTGGGAGCAGTGGCTGGGCATTCAGGATGGTGTTCAAGAGTGGCATGGTGCCTGTGTACAGTGCAGCAGTATATAATTGGGAGCAGTGGCTGGGCTTTCAGAATGGTGTTCAAGAGTGGCATGGTGCCTGTGTACAGTGCAGCAGTATATAATTGGGAGCAGTGGCTGGGCAGTCAGGATGGTGTTCAAGAGTGGCATGGTGCCAGTGTACAGTGCAGCAGTATATAATTGGGAGCAGTGGCTGGGCATTCAGGATGGTGTTCAAGAGTGGCATGGTGCCTGTGTACACTGCAGCAGTATATAATTGGGAGCAGTGGCTGGGCATTCAGGATGGTGTTCAAGAGTGGCATGGTGCCTGTGTACACTGCAGCAGTACATAATTGGGAGCAGTGGCTGGGCATTCAGGATGGTGTTCAAGAGTGGCATGGTGCCTGTGTACACTGCAGCAGTACATAATTGGGAGCAGTGGCTGGGCATTCAAGATGGTGTTCAAGATTGGCATGGTGCCTGTGTACAGTGCAGTATTGGCATGGTGCCTGTGTACAGTGCAGTAGTACATAATTGGGAGCAGTGGCTGGGCATTCAGGATGGTGTTCAAGAGTGGCATGGTGCCTGTGTACAGTGCAGCAGTATATAATTGGGAGCAGTGGCTGGGCATTCAGGATGGTGTTGAAGAGTGGCATGGTGCCTGTGTACAGTGCAGCAGTATATAATTGGGAGCAGTGGCTGGGCATTCAGGATGGTGTTCAAGATTGGCATGGTGCCTGTGTACAGTGCAGCAGTATATAATTGGGAGCAGTGGCTGGGCTTCCAAGATGGTGTTCAAGAGTGGCATGGTGCCTGTGTACAGTGCAGCAGTATATAATCGGGAGCAGTGGCTGGGCTTTCAGGATGGTGTTCAAGATTGGCATGGTGCCTGTGTACAGTGCAGCAGTATATAACTGGGAGCAGTGACTGGGCATTCAGAATGGTGTTCAAGAGTGGCATGGTGCCTGTGTACAGTGCAGCAGTATATAACTGGGAGCAGTGGCTGGGCTTTCAGGATGGTGTTCAAGATTGGCATGGTGCCTGTGTACAGTGCAGCAGTATATAACTGGGAGCAGTGACTGGGCATTTAGGATGGTGTTCAAGAGTGGCATGGTGCCTGTGTACAGTGCAGCAGTATATAATTGGGAGCAGTGGCTGGGCTTTCAGGATGGTGTTCAAGAGTGGCATGGTGCCTGTGTACAGTGCAGCAGTATATAATTGGGAGCAGTGGCTGGGCATTCAGAATGGTGTTCAAGAGTGGCATGGTGCCTGTGTATAGTGCAGCAGTATATAATTGGGAGCAGTGGCTGGGCAGTCAGGATGGTGTTCAAGAGTGGCATGGTGCCTGTGTACACTGCAGCAGTACATAATTGGGAGCAGTGGCTGGGCATTCAGGATGGTGTTCAAGAGTGGCATGGTGCCTGTGTACAGTGCAGCAGTATATAATTGGGAGCAGTGGCTGGGCAGTCAGGATGGTGTTCAAGATTGGCATGGTGCCTGTGTACAGTGCAGCAGTACATAACTGGGAGCAGTGACTGGGCATTCAGAATGGTGTTCAAGAGTGGCATGGTGCCTGTGTACAGTGCAGCAGTATATAATTGGGAGCAGTGGCTGGGCAGTCAGGATGGTGTTCAAGAGTGGCATGGTGCCTGTGTACAGTGCAGCAGTATATAATTGGGAGCAGTGGCTGGGCAGTCAGGATGGTGTTCAAGAGTGGCATGGTGCCTGTGTACAGTGCAGCAGTAAATAATTGGGAGCAGTGGCTGGGCATTC
This sequence comes from Neoceratodus forsteri, assembly GCA_016271365.2. Taxonomy (NCBI): domain Eukaryota; kingdom Metazoa; phylum Chordata; order Ceratodontiformes; family Ceratodontidae; genus Neoceratodus; species Neoceratodus forsteri. The sequence continues at coordinate 1,619,621,189 of CM057452.1, forward strand.
AGAATGGTGTTCAAGATTGGCATGGTGCCTGTGTACAGTGCAGCAGTATATAATTGGGAGCAGTGGCTGGGCATTCAGGATGGTGTTCAAGAGTGGCATGGTGCCTGTGTACAGTGCAGCAGTATATAATTGGGAGCAGTGGCTGGGCATTCAGGATGGTGTTGAAGAGTGGCATGGTGCCTGTGTACAGTGCAGCGGTATATAATTGGGAGCAGTGGCTGGGCATTCAGGATGGTGTTGAAGAGTGGCATGGTGCCTGTGTACAGTGCAGCAGTATATAATGGGAGCAGTGGCTGGGCATTCAGGATGGTGTTGAAGAGTGGCATGGTGCCTGTGTACAGTGCAGCAGTATATAATTGGGAGCAGTGGCTGGGCTTTCAGGATGGTGTTGAAGAGTGGCATGGTGCCTGTGTACAGTGCAGCAGTATATAATTGGGAGCAGTGGCTGGGCTTTCAGGATGGTGTTCAAGATTGGCATGGTGCCTGTGTACAGTGCAGCAGTATATAACTGGGAGCAGTGACTGGGCATTCAGAATGGTGTTGAAGAGTGGCATGGTGCCTGTGTACAGTGCAGCAGTATATAATTGGGAGCAGTGGCTGGGCATTCATGATGGTGTTCAAGAGTGGCATGGTGCCTGTGTACAGTGCAGCAGTATATAATTGGGAGCAGTGGCTGGGCATTCATGATGGTGTTCAAGAGTGGCATGGTGCCTATGTACAGTGCAGCAGTATATAATTGGGAGCAGTGGCTGGGCATTCAGAATGGTGCTCAAGAGTGGCATGGTGCCTGTGTACAGTGCAGTAGTATATAATTGGGAGCAGTGGCTGGGCATTCAGAATGGTGTTCACGAGTGGCATGGTGCCTGTGTACAGTGCAGCAGTATTTAATTGGGAGCAGTGGCTGGGCATTCAGGATGGCACTTTGGAGTGGCGTAGCATCTGTAGATCAGAGCAGCCTCAAGTTTGCAGTAGGGACCATCTTGGGAGTTGGTGGCAGCAGCATTCAGTCAACAGCAGCATAGTGGGTTTTGTTTTTGAAGACAGAGCTGGAGCGCTGAGGAAAATGGGTGTTTTTAAGGGAGACTGGGGGGAGGTCTTGGGTAAGTGACAGGGTTTTAGGCTTTATATGCCACCTCATGGTGGTTACTCAAAAGGCTGTCCTGGGAGTTACTCTGTACTACTTGTAACTGACCCCCTATTGCTCTGTAAGCTCCAGCTCATTGGACTGGTATCCCCTGCTACTGTCTCACGTTCACGTGTTGAGATGTAGGTACCTCAACACAATACAACTCTACAGTATTATTTTAAGTCC